>OX392481.1:0-1491666 GCA_947623365.1 Achlya flavicornis | reverse complement strand
AGCACTTATGAAGGTCAAAGGTACTGAAATTACCGCCAGTTCGTAAGTCGGACTTCAACTGAGAAGAACAGGCAAGAAACTCAGCAAGGCATTTTTATTTTTGACAATTTGACTATATTGGCAATTTTTTCCAAAACGTTATACTTACATACATCCTTTTTTTAATTTTACAAAATAAAATACACAATCATAACAACGCATATACATAAAAAAACAACATAAAAAGTAAATAATAAATAATAACCTGCTCTGCTTCATAATAAAATTATGTAGGTAATCTATTGGATTTTGTACAATGTGTACTTGTGCAGAGTGAAGCTGTTTCCAGACATATTTATCTTCAATATAATGGGCTACCTTGTAATAAGCTCGTGCTTTCGTTTATATTATAGTAAGGATAAGGTGCAGCACAGACGACAGACCTCAACGCGCCTTGTGAACGCGCCGAACTTTTTTTGTCTGTGAGAATAGAATCTATGCGGAGGAGTCACACAAAAATGTAGGTCACGGATTTTTCAGATTCAAAGCACACAACACAACGTATATTACATCTTCGATAACTCTGTCCGCGGGTCTCTAGCTAGGGAGGTACATGCTATGGAAATTCAGAAATTCAGAAGTTTGTACTTTAAATGCAGAAAAAGAAGAAGAAATAGAGATTTGGGTACATCCTATTCTTTCGCAGACTTTTTGGGCGTCGTCTGCGTTACTGCTTAGAATTATATAGGTTCTATTTTGGTGCAGCGCAGACGACAGACCGCACCGCACCGAACTTTTGAGTCTGTGAAAATATAATCTATACAATATATACGCGCAAAAAGTCTGGCGCACAACCCTTTGTTTTCACACAGACTTTTTGTGTGCCGCAGACTAAAGCACAGAATATTTAATAGTACTACGTAACTAAAGTCCGTCGTCTGCACCGCACCATTCAAATACTAAAAAGTGCGGCACGGATAGTCTTTCGTCAGCGTGCGCTTCACCTAAGGGTGGCAAACCTCAATGTTTCTCAAACTAATTAGTCACTTTAAACCTATACCCCCTTATTAATAAAAAAAGGTGTAAGTCAGTTTATTTTGTTATATAGATAATAGATAATAATCATTTATATGACATTACAATGTGACGGATATACATCGGATATAGTACTTTTTAAGCTTTCGCGAACTAAATTCATTGTAATATTAATTTATCGGGTTTGATTTGTCGAGGTTAGTCAAAATTAAATTTTGATAATAATCTGTGCGTGAATAGACCCGATAAATTAATATTAAAATGTGACGGATATATTCAAAACCTAGGTATTACCTCAGAGTATATAAATACTACGTGTATTACTCTTTTTGACTTACACCTTATTTATTAATAAGGGGGATACATTAAATTGCATTCATCGTCAACCTCGGGTCTAAAATAAAACCCACTACACGCATATTACATTCATTTTTATTCCCAATTCTTATCTTAATTATCTTGAGAAAATAAAACAAACTTAAAATTTAAACGTTCAATTGAAAGTCACGAAGTATTACGCATGCTACTAATGTAATTGTACAAAGTCTGCAAAGATTCTTTGTTATATTGGATTATGTACATACACGTGTTTAGAACCTTGAATCGAACCCTTTGAAGCAGAGACTCTCAAACTATCGGTACAAAATACATAATACTGATTGTAAGCACAGCTTCTGAGATTGAACTTGAAACTTCGACTGGAACTTCAAATTGTGAAATGTGTGTTTATTTGGAAGAAGCCACACATTAATTAATAAATTTTTGAATTTGAATTTGAATTGTTCATAGATTTTACCCAAATTTTAAAATCCATATTCAGTCAGGGCAATATTTTTTCAAGTAGGGAAACAATCGCGATTGAAGGGGACAAAAAATAAAGGTTTGAGAAACACTGGTATATGGTTATTGGTTGCTAACGTGGCTCTTGGGAACATTATGTGGATACCGATTTAGGCATTGGCATTAGTACAGTAGCCTCAGGCAAGACTTAATCACAGAGTGCTCTGTGTCTTAATACAGTGTGATTCAATTCATTATTGCTTGCAGGCACCTTTTAGTTTTGCCGGAATTGGATGAACTTAATGACAACTTAACTCAAACAACTATGAACATAATTTCGATTTTATTTTTATTTTATATATTTATGGCATGTAAAACCCCCGGACGGAAAACGAGGGGTACAGATACTACAGTATCATAAGCTAAACGGATGAACCGATTTTTTTAGCTATGATACAGGAAAAATTGTTGGAAAGGAAAGGCTGTTTGAAGATGCTCTTTTCTATTAAAAGAAAGGATGTGAGAATTCGAATTTTGGTATCTTGTTGTATACTTCAATCTTACTTCAATGATATTGAATGAAATTGCCATGGTAACCTTGACGTCTTTGATGTGATGTTGCAGCATCACCTGGAATCTGTAGGGCACCCAACACCTTACAGTTACATCAGAGGTTTCGTGTATGGGCTCATGGAATGGTCTCAATGAATAGGCTATGAATAGTGACCAGGGTCGGATGATGGAGCAAGAAAGAGGAAAAAGGATAAATTTATGAGGGATACTATATACTACTTTTACGCGCTCAATCGATATGAAATCCACGTATTAATATATACGATGTAGTAGTACCGTTTGTGGCAAATAAGTGTGTAAATGAATGAATGATTTATAGAGTTAATATAATTGAGTGAATGAATAAACACGATTTGATATGCACTTGTAGCGAGATCTATGAGCCATCTATCAGTAACACTGAGATAGTTCACACACGGAAAGATAGATGGCGTGGCGCCACATTAACCTGCATCGCGCTTCATAAGTTTTCTCGAGAATCTGCATACGGTCCGACATGTGTACAGTTGGACCGCGGTCCCCAGGCACGATGACCCAGTCTGGCGGAAGATCTTCCCTTTTATATGGAGGTGTCATCTTCCCTTTTAAATGGAGGTGTCATCCACCTTGCACCTCCATACACTGAACTTATTTATATGTATTATGGTAATGATTTTCCTACCCGCAGGCAATTTTGTACACTATATATTTTTCCTGTAATGCTGGTTATTATTATTTCAGGCGTCGTCTTGATTGTCGACGATCGTAGGATCAAACGATGCGATTTCGTCGCACGATCACGCTGATGTTCCTGTGCTCGCGCGATGACTTGCGAGCTTCAATTAGGACACTCTAAAGCGTTTTGTGTATTTAATCTCGTCGTGCGACGAAATCGCATTCGCAATTAGGACGACGCCTCCATTTATTTTCTTACATGTAATTTACGTTTTTGAATATATAATTTAAATAAATATACATTCAAAAATGTTAAATTAACTGAGAGCGGTCCTTTTTAAAATAAATATAAACCATTTACGACTCTCTCTGTCTCTCTGTATTCGTAGGACGACCCAAAAATAACTTATTATTATATTTACTAAAACCTATTATTAAATATTAAATGGAACGGTTTGATGGAAAGGAAGCCCACTTAACCTTGAATTAGTTAACACGGACAATAGGTTAAACAGTTAAGCCGATTACAAACAGATGTTAAGAAATATAACTTCTGCCTGTGCCATATTTTGTGATATTATAATTGTGTTAAATAGCTGGAGTATTTAACTCAATTTCACAATTAAAACTTGTATTTCTACTGTAGAAATCGGTCCTTTTGATTGTTTGTAAAAGCGTTGTAAATTATAAGATAAAATAATTTTATGAAGTAGGTACTTAGACTGTTTTTATAAAAAAAACGATCATAACTTTGACTTTTTAAACAATGGAAAAAGTCTAACCAACTTGACATACAAACAAGTTATTATAATTTCTGATCTTGAATTCATAATAGGTATAAATTAGAAATTATTTTATGAATGGCACCTTAATCTTTTTGAGGTTCGATAATAATCTCTAATGGTGCGTCTAAGCTTGGGGAACCGAGCACGAGCCGAGCTACGAACGAGCACACTGCGAGCACGATTCGCGTAGCGTGGACGGGCTTGCGAGCCTCGAACGAGCGCGATTGTCAGTTTTTTCACGAACAAAGGGATTCGCATCGTGCTCGTTGTAGGTACGTTCGTGGCTCGGCTCGTGCTCGATTCGCGTAGCATGGACGCACCATTAACGTGTTGATAGTTGATAGTCGTGCTTTCACACCATACAATGCGCAAAAAATTTCATCGAAGAAAAACTTCAACAGAAAGCCATAGCGCGGTAGAGTACTTTGTTTATAGCACCAACTTAAACATAATAAATGGCTTTGAGTTTTTCGACTTTGACCTGCAGTGTGTTCCGCAAGATAAATTGACTGTTAAGTGCAGCTGCACTTCATAGTCAGTTTATCTTGTTTTTCTATTTACCACATTATCACTTCACTTACTGTAGAGAAAGTGGTCAAACCCAAGTAAACATTGAAATCTCAGTTTAGCATAAAGATACAGTTTCTTTGATCGCTTTATTTCAAGATACAGCCTTCAACTCACCAGAATTAGAACTCTGCAAACATAAGTGGTTGTAAATGTCATGAGTGGCACTCCGACATTTTAGTATCCCAAAACAAACGGTGTAACATACCTCAGATATAAACATTGTAAGTGTCTTTTTACGAGTGTTGTTACCTCAATTCTTTTATTGTTTTATAGATTACACTTACAATGCAACTAGCTTTCGTTGAGATTTTCTCGATTCGAATGAATCATACTCAAACGAAAGCATAAGGTTGATATAAAAGTCATCGCGAGATATTCCTTACTTGAATCAAGTTGTTTGAAGGAGTGAAATTTCAAAAAGCCAGGAAAAGCGGCGAAAGCGCGCGAATTTATTTTATGGTTTGAAGAATTTGTCGATTTGTCGCGGAGAATAATAGCATTATGCTACTGTGCTCCACGGTTTCACTCGTATTTTTCAAATCGTACCGCGTCATCCTGAAATTAGCACATTTTAAACAAAAAAGTGTACCTAACTTTATACTTAAAAAAAGAATAACATATGTATTTAGTTTCTTTTTTTTTTGTATACAACTAAGTCGGTAAACAAGCATACGGCCCGCCTGATGGTAGGCGGTTACCGTAGCCATATGGACGCTTGCAACACAAGAAGAATCGCTCACGCCTTACCGACCTTACCCCCCTCCCCTATGAGCTCGTGCGACACACCTTTACACAACATAAATTTATTTGGCTGCGGTATTCTGTAAGGTGGAGGCACGGGTGGAGGTACTTCCCCAGTCGAGCTGCTCAATGAGCGAATAAACGCTATGCTCTACATTTCTCTTTATGACCCTTTCTCTTCATAAACAGTATGGCCACCAAGTCCTTTTTAGGGTTCCGTAGCCAAATGGCAAAAAACGGAACCCTTATAGATTCGTCATGTCTGTCTGTCTGTCTGTCTGTCTGTCTGTCTGTCTGTCTGTCTGTCTGTCTGTCCGTGTATGTCACAGCCATTTATTTCCGAAACTAAAAGAACTATAATGTTGAAACTTGGTAAGTAGATGTATTCGCGCGCGTGATACCCCTGGTGTTGCAAGCGTCCATAGGCTACGGTAACCGCTTACCATCAGGCGGGCCGTATGCTTGTTTGCCACCTAAGTGGTATAAAAAAAAAAAAAAAAAAAAAAAAAAAAAAAAAAAAAAAAAAAAAAAAATTCTGTGAACCGCTTTAAGATTTTTACACAAAAATAGAAAAAAAACAATAAATTTTGGGGGTTCCCCATACTTAGAACTGAAACTCAAATTTTTTTTTTCATCAAACCCATAAGTGTGGTGTGTCTATGGATAGGTCTTCAAAAATGATATTGAGGTTTCTAATATCATTTTTTTCTAAACTGAATAGTTTGCGCGAGAGACACTTCCAAAGTGGTAAAATGTGTGTCCCCCCCCCTGTAACTTCTAAAATAAGAGAATGATAAATCTATAAAAAATATATGATGTACATTACGGTGCAAACTTCCACTGAAAATTGGTTTGAACGAGATCTAGTAAGTAGTTTTTTTTTAATAGGTCATAAATTGAAATTAATATCAAATACTCAGGTCTATACTACCATTTACTTATATACCTACAGGTTTGTACGGAACCCTCGGTGCGCGAGTCTGACTCGCACTTGGCCGGTTTTTTTATAACGATTTATTTTTGCCAGTGTCAAGTTATATTAAAAGTTCATGTCACGTTAAATCACTTTCACAGAGTTGACTATGTGTCGCGAGTCAAAGTCAATCTCCGTCCGTACAAAGCAAGTTAGGTTTTCGTAAGGTGACCGTTCTACTGGAACTTTTCACGGACTCTTTATTTATTTATTTATTTATTTATTTATTTTACTTTGTTAGAAACGGCCGCAGGCCACTTACAACTAATCAAAGACACAACTTTCATACATTCTTCTCACAGTACACCAAACACGCCGACAAAATCTTCTTCCATTCATCCGCAAACAAGTCACAATCTGGACTGGCATCTAAGAGAGCGTTAAGCGCGGAGAGCGTACGCGGGATAGGCGAGTTTGCCCGCGCGACTGTGCGAAAACATGGCACACTAAAAAATTTATGTTTCCTGCTACGTCTATAGTTGTCGGGTACAAAAAGTCGACACAGCTGATCATGCAGTTCCGGGGCGTCAATTCTACCGTGCAATATTTTACATGCCGTTATAATTTGATCATTCATCCTCCTGACTTCGAGTGAGTTGTACCCCAAGACGCCAAGAAGGAAATTGGTCGGATACATAAATGGATAACATCCGTAAAGGAGATCCGTCTTTGAGACTACTTGAAAAGTTACTATACACGTTTTCATTTTACTTCACTTCTGAAGTAAAATGAAAACGATATTTTTGGATAAAACTCCAACCGATATCCTTACTAATACTAATGCTACAAATGTGGAAGTGAGTTTGTTACCTCTTTTTTTTTAACTTTGCTGAGTTTATTAACGGTTCTTCTCAGTTGAAGGTCGACATCGGGTGGTGACTTCAGTAGCTTTGACCTTTATAGTGCCCTACTATAAGGCCTAGATTGCTCGCTTTGACTTTCGTCGATTTTTTAAATTTTAAATGGAACCTCTACGCTGCTTTACCTTTTTCGTTCCAAAAAGTCTATAAGGTCTCTTTTCTTCGTCGATTAATAATGAATATTCCTTATTGATTAAAAGGAATCGTTTCGTTGCGCGGCCAATAATGTTAATGAGTAAATGCCTTCGGGAAGCAAAGTGCAAGAACTGGTCTACAAAACCACGAACTAATTAATTACATTCTCGCTACTTGTTTCCTACGACGATCAATATCAACTGGAATCCATCCCCACACAGTATCAACTATTGTCATACTATCATCATTAGTTTCTATTATATATAGTTGACGGGCCAGCTGGCGCGGTTGGTTAAGACTCTGGTCAAGAATCCACCTATCGCACTGCTGGTCGTGGGTTCGATTCCCACACAGGACATGCATTTGTGTGCATGAACATGTCTGTATGTCCTGAGTCTGGGTGTAATTATGTATATTAAGTATGTATTTACAAACAAAAAGTAGTATATGTATTATATCAGTTGTCTGGTTTCCATAGTACAAGCTCTGCTTAGTTTGGGATCAGATGACCGTGTGTGAGGAATGTCACAAGTTTTTTTTTTTTATTTCATTTTAATTTTCTAATTCTGACTATCCTCACACATTGAAACCAGAATTGTTTCGAAACTATGCGGTCTCAAAGGAGCTACCTGATTGTGGAATGAGCTCCCCGCCGTGCATGGTTTTCCCAATGGAGTACAGCATGGGGTTCTTCACACACTTTTTGGACGCGCGCGTAACACGCCTGGTGTTGCAAGCGTCCATAGGCTACAGTAACCGCTTACAATCAGGCCGTATGCTTGTTTACCTATTTAGCAATAGCTATATTATAATATAGCAGCTATAGCGCAGCTATAGCTGTCCACCGCTTCACCCGTCATCAGAAACTGAAACTACCAGTCAGATTTGTAAAATTCTTTCACAAATCTAAATTATTCTCGATCTTTATAGGCGTCTTTTTCAATCATGAAAATTATTCAAACAGTAATCATATCATTCTGAAACCTTAGTTAAACGAACTAGGTACCACAATGGGCAATCAATAAAATACCTTCATTGCCTGACCGAAGGACGATCGCGCCGGCTGTCAGGTCAGATTGACCCAATGACAAAATATCTTTCATTATTAACCATGTGCTTTCTTTAGGGTAATTAACGTGAAATATTTTCTTTAATCATTGCGTGTTACCAGTGATGACGTACGGGACAGAGACGTGGTCTTTTACTCCTGGCCGCATAAATAAGCTCAGTCACTCAGCGAGCAATAAAACGAGCTATGCTCGGAACTTCTGTCGTGACGGGGTCCGAAATGAGGACATTCGTGGGAGAACGAAAACGACGGACATAGCTCGTGGAGTTAGTTAGCTGAAGTGGCAATGGGCGGGCCACATCGCTCCAAGAGCCGATAACCGCTGGGGAAGAAAGGTGCTAGAGTGGCGATCACGTACTGGAAAGCGCCGAGCGGGACGCCCTCCCACTGCGGTGGACCGACGACCTGGTCAGAGTCGCTGGGCGCCGCTGGATGCAAGCGGCCCAGAACCGTTCGACACAGCCTTTTTGAAGAACCCCATGCTGTACTCCATTGGGAAAACCACGGCGGGGAGCTCATTCCACAGTCTGAGCCTCTGCGGAAGGAAGCTCCTTTGAGGCCGCATATAGTACGAAACCATTCATGTAGAAACGCCGCAAATCCTAATATTAATATATTGAAACCACCAACTGTAGTTCTAACGGTTTCAGTAACGAGAGAGCGTTTACAGTCTCGTAAATAATATTATATTGCGTCAATAAAACTCCTTAAGCGTGTGAGAAGTTGGCAATGTGACATAATATTACGAGATATTAGTTGGCATTTCATATGAACGACGCAGATTTTTATCTGATTTGATAAAATTAGACACTAGTTGGCACAATATCTAAGGTCGAAACAAATAAATAAATATCCTGGGACATTTTCGTCACACCCGGCTATCTGATCCCAAACGAAGCAGAGCTTGTACTATGGAAACCTAGCGCTAGTGGTTGGATTGGAGGCGGTGCCGGGCCTAAAGGGATTAATCTTCGATCCTACATGATTAAATATTTCATTGCATAAGTAGGTACTTCATCATCATTGGCCAGTCCACAGCTGAGCACAGGCCTCATTTCACGAATCAGGGTGAAAGGGAATAGGCAGATACTCCAACACGCGTGCCCACTGCGGATTGGTGGAGGTAGGCTAGTAGTCAACCTACAGTTGGAATTTTTCAAGCCGCCTAAGAGGCATCCAACTAGCTTAACGACTATCACAATTGAGTGATAACCGGGACCAATGGCTTTACGTGCCTTCCGAAACACGGAAACGCTCGATTTGAAATACCACTAGGCGGTCACCCATCCAGGTACCGACCATGACAGACGTAGCTTAGCTTTGCCGATCGATTAAGAACGGCTAATCATGCTATACCACGAGCGCTTCAAGTGCGCTTTAAGTAGGTACTTATACAATGTTAAATAACAATTGTGTGCCTATCGGTAGAATCGAGCTTGAAGGACCAAAACTGGTTAAACGTTTACAAGATTAAAATCACCAGACATCGAAACATTCCTTTTGTAAATCGAAAACCTCTGTCAATTTATTTTTTCTTACGTTTACATCTCTACAAGGTCATAACCCTTCAATATCAAAGGTCACAGCCCCTAAGGATGCGACCCCTTTTATAAAACCATTTAGCAGCCAATGTGACAGGCAGCTATTCTTCAGGACATCACTACCCGTGATCAATCTCCAAGTTAAACCTCTCGACCCATCCATCTTGTCTCAAGAATGTGCTTCCCTTCTCCGCTGCTCCTTTCACGCAATAGTTTCACGGTTTAAGCGTATATTAATTTATTATTTTGATTGATGTTCGTCGAAGAATTTTTCGCTGGATTTTGAGACTTAATTTTGTTGATTAATGAGGTTTTTGCGTGATAGAAACTGTTAGGGATTTGATGGCTTTTTTAATGTGAACAGGTTTGCAAGTAAATGTTCGAAGCTTTGTTATCTCTTTCAATATCTCCTTGATTGCAATTATAAATCAAAATTAATAGTTACATATCTAAAATTGTATTAATTTAGTGTCTTTGTTTTAGGATCATTATTGTTTATTATCATTATTTAGCGAACAAACCTCTAGTCTATGGGTTATCCAGAAACTGGCTTCATCACTAAACGATCACGGTTTTATAAAGGGATCCTTATATCTTAAAACCTGGTACGTTCATGCTTGGCGAACCGAGCACGAGCCGAGCCACGAACGAGCACACTGCGAACACGATTCGCGTAGCGTGGACGGGCTTGCGAGCCTCGAACGGGCATTCGTAGCGTGCTCGACTGCGCTCCGCCCGATTGTCAGTTTTTTCAACACAGGGATTCGCATCGCGCTTGTTGTAGGCTCGTTAAGTACGTCCACACATGGAATCGCGAGCAACGAACAAATCCTGTTCGTTCGAAGCTCGGCTCGTGCTCGTTTCGCGTAGCATGGACGCACCATTAAACTATCATGAAATATCTATTTTTAAAACATTGCTTCCTCACTTTGACCTTATCTTCCTTGTCATAAGTGTCTTACGGCAGTAGTAATAAATTAAAACAGTTAATGAAAACTTTGAAAGGTATATTCAAAAACAAATCCTTCGTTTACCTATTAATTGCATTTCTTGATACATTTCCGCTTCCAGGTAAAACCTCGCAAAATGCTTTTAAAAGTCTTTCTTTTAGTCGCTACCGTTAACGAAGCTTTCAGGAAATGAAGCCTTTTATATTTGGTAACCCTAAACCACTCAGTTTCCTGCAGACAGCTTGTGAGCTTACGTTGAGAGTATTAATTCACTTGAAAATATATCCTCAGTGAAATATGTTCTATATTCCGTACGCACTTGGGTTTCTTTTCGTTTATAAACGTTCTTGAATGTAGCCGTAGTAAGAGTGTAGTGTAGTGTAGCTTCTCTCCGCATATTCGTTTCAAATCTTGCGATAGCTTTTTGAAGTACTTAATCGATCGCACACAAAGAATCATGGCGAAAATTTGTACAAAAAAAATAAAGATTTTTAGAGACGTTGAAATGACGTTATTATTGGAGGAATGACTTGAGGCATTTAAAATATTTTTAGATCCCCGGGATTAAAATGCGACATGCCGGCGAATCGCGACCAAAACCATTACCTATGTTGTTGTTATGTTTTGCGGGGTTTATAAAATCATCATCATCATATCAGCCAAAGGATGTCCACTGTTGAACATAGGCCTCCCCCATTAACTTCTTCTTGGAACGGTTTTGGGCCCACGGAGCCCAGCGACTCTGACCATGTCATAGGTCCACCTGGTGGGAGGTCGCCCCACACGGCGCTTTCCATGGTCCGAAACGAGGACATTCGTAGGAGAACAAAATTTACCGATATAGCTCGTAGAGTTAGTAAGCTGAAGTGGCAATGGGCAGGCCACATCGCTCGGCGAACCGATGGGGAAGGAAGGTTCTCGAGTGGCGAACACGTTTATAAAATATTTCAAGTATATTAATATGTTGCTAGTAATGTAATCTCAACATCGGAACTGATTCAAAACTCTCTAAAATGTTTAATTTTTTTGTACAAATCAATGTATGGATCTCGCCATGATTCTTTAGTCTCTATGATATAAGAACATTAAGAAGAAAAAATTAAATGGAGACAAAAATCTAAAACATACGGGAACCTAGCTGACATTAATGCATACTGTATATTACGCGACAGAGCAAGGAAAATTGAATCAATATGCTATAATAAATATATCGAAAATACTGAAGTGGCTATCCGTTCAAATCCAAAGGCTTTCTGGTCATATGTGCGCTCACTTAAATCTTCTAACACATTCCCAAGCCCAATGACTTATAAAGACTCAAAGGTTGAGTCAAGTGCTGATTTATGTAACGCCTTCTCGGAGTATTTTGCCTCTACGTACCAATCTCCTCCATCTACCGACCATATAGATCCAACCCCGCGGACTAATGCAACTACATCCGCTGGAGATATTCAAACTGTGGCTATAGACAATGTAAACCTTCTTAGACAACTGAAATCGCTTGACTGTAATAAGTCGGCCGGGCCAGATTCCATACATCCTCACTTGATTGTTAACTGTTCAAAGAGCCTTGTAATACCTCTTAGTATACTATTTAAAAAGTCTATTAGTGAAGGATGCATGCCAAGTATCTGGAAGCGTGCCCTTGTCACACCTATCCATAAGAAAGGATGTAAACGTCAGATTGAGAACTATAGGCCTATTTCAAAACTCTGTATATTTGCAAAAGTATTTGAAAAAATAGTGCATAGACAACTATACGAGGCCCTAAAACAATCTTTCAGTCCATTACAACACGGTTTCCTTCACGGTCGGTCTACAACAACGACCCTCATTCTCTTCACAGACAAGGTTACCACTGGCATGGAACAGGGCTGTCAAATTGACACAATATATACAGACTACAGTAAATTGAGTAAAGCATTTGACCGGATAGACCACTCGATTCTTCTTACCAAGCTATCCTCAGCAGGAATCCATGGAAACTTATTTCGATGGCTAATATCATATTTGGACAAAAGAACACAGTTAGTTGCAATTAATGGTCATACTTCTCCTCCTATTTCCATCCCTTCAGGAGTACCCCAGGGCTCAATAATGGCCCCATTGCTGTTTACACTCTTCCTACAAGATATTGATACATGTTTCCAAAACTCCGAAGTTCTCCTCTTCGCGGATGACATGAAAGTATTTAAAAATATTAGAAGTTTTAATGACAGCCGCTTACTGAAAACCGATCTCAACAAACTATCTGAGTACTGTCTCAATAACAAACTTGACCTAAACGTAAATAAATGTTTTGTCATCTCCTACACTCGGAAACGTATACCTAACAAGTACGACTATGTAATCAAAGGTAAACTACTATTAAGAAAGACGGAAGTAATAGACCTAGGTGTAACGTTAGATCAAAAACTATTATTTGATAAACATATAACTAAAATAACCGGTAAAGCTATGAAGTCTCTGGGGTTTGTACTACGAATATCAAAAAAAATCAAAAAGGCAAAAACTCTAAAAATTTTATACTGTTCATTAGTTAGGAGTCATCTCGAGTATTCATCACCTGTTTGGAATCCAACGTATCAAACATATATAGATCAAATAGAGAAAGTTCAACGGAAATTCCTACGGCACCTGAATTTTAGATTCACAGTTAACTGTAAGGACTACATCAGTAGCTGTCGGCGACATCACATCCTACCGCTCGCCAAGCGCAGGGATGCAACAGATCTCTCACTCCTTACCAAAATAATTCAGGGTTTTATTGAATCATCTGATCTGTTGTCTAGAATCCAGATACAAATACCTACAACGAGATCCAACCGTAGGAGTTATCTTAAACTGCACGTACCAAAGGTTCGCACGAACTACAAGAAAAATTCATACATATGGCGAACATCTCATAAATTTAATGAAATTAATGCCAAATACTGTAATTCTATTGACGTATTTCACAACAAGCCTCATTTCTTTAAAACTCTTATTAATCATGAATTTTTCAGTCCTGACGAAGAACTACCCAGCATGTCATCTGGTTGACAGGGACACACGGGTACGCGCGCCACAGCCTTTTGTTTGCAATTACTTCAATCGTACGCATCTCATAATATACTAACATGACTATGGTAGCTACACACCTATCACACCCAATAAGCCACAAGAATCATTGATCAATATAACAGCGATAACTTATTAAAAAATACTAATATTTGTATAGGTTATGTATTAATTATATAAATAAATATATACATATATATTTTAGAAATTGAGTAGATCGAATAGAATTGAATATTTTCTAGCGAATTATGGTGAGCGCAAAGTCATTAAATGTATAATGTATAGTTTAAGTTTAAGTTTTCCATTGTAAATATGGAGCATGTATGGATGGGTTGCGAATTGTTCTTTCCCTTTATACCTGCCCAAGAGGGGAATGTGGTAATTGTACCCCATTTATATTCACATTTATATATATTAATTGTTTAAACCATTTTCTTTTCTCTGTTAAAACCGTTTATAAGAAATTCTATCTCTTTTACTCGAATTGTAACTATTATAACATATTTATTGTAAATCAACTAAAAAGGCCTTCCGCCAAAAGTCTATAAGTACTAATTTCCATTTGCGGAAACTTATTAGTAGCTTTAAACATATTTTTAATGTCATAAAAGAATAACTATATTTAATAAAGCTGTTAGTTTCCCTTAATTATATAAATAAACTAGCGTCTATGGGGTGTTTGTATAGCCATAGAATCTATGGAAAAGATAAAAAAAATATTATCCCTTATTATAATCCGACACCGTCGCACCCACATACTAATTTGGCGCATGTGTTGTGCGCGGGCGCAGGCGTGCCGCGTCGCGTCGCAGCTGCAGCGGAACAGACGCGTCCTAAATCAGATGATAATGACGGATTGCATTGTGCAACCACTGTGGGCGATGGCCGACCCAACGTTGAGGCAGGCCATGTCCGTTTCCGATCCACGCAATCATTTATGCAACAGATAAGGACCGTAAATTGGCAAATGCAATGAGGTTTATTTATCCTGTTCAAAATTATATTGTTCATTCATAGTCGTTGCTCTGTTTTTATGTAAACATGTAAAGAGCTTCGCAATCCGATAAAAGATTATTTTATTAACATTATCAAGGTTATAATAACATAGGTAGCAAAAGCGAGCGATTTGAGCGAATGTATCGTTATCAAAATTTGGATATTTTATTGATGAGCAGCAGATTATTGACTAGCAGAGCCCCGCGGTTTCACCCGCGTACGGTTTGAACTTTCTCCTTCGAAAACCAATGCACGCCACTGATTATTGGACACAACAAATCAAACACAGATATTTTTAGAATTAAAACTAAAAACCTATATTATACCTACACTAAAAATTCGAACTCAAAGAATCTTATTTATTATAACAACAAATGAGAAAGAAATTAAATTAACTACAATCAAGAAATATTCTAATGAAATAGAGAAAATGAACTTTTTTTTTTTCATTGGGGTCACATCGGGTGTTTATTTTGCCAATTTCCAGTTATATAAGTTCTAGTCACAATAAATCACTTTTACATAGTCCTCATGCAGTCAGTCACCGCACAAAACTCAAAATACACGAATTTATGAAAATAAAAATGAAAACGCAACGTCACTCTGCAAGTTCCCACCAAAAAGTCCGAGAAAATGAACTTCCAAACAAATTTCGAATCCTAATCCGATTTAAATATTCTTTAATATTTGACATTCCAATTTTAAAGAGCATTTCAGTTTCCAGAACAAAAGGCAGATAGAGCCGCGAAACACGGGAGTGAGGCCAAAAAAGCAATTAGGTACAAATTGAAAAACATATACCTGTTATTCAATTTTGAATTTGTATTTGCTCTGTTTAAAAGCTGCTGTGCGCTAATTTATTAAAAAGAAAGTGTTTTAGTTAAATAAAGATTTTTAAACAAAGCAAATACAAATTCAAAAGCGAATACCAGTACATGGATTACGTAACTTTATTGCAATGAAATTCCGATTGAAATAACCTCTGAATCGGTAGAAATATTACAAAATCGGAAATGGTTCCATTTCTAATGAACCACTGTTTGTATTTGCGGTTATCAGAACGTAAAAAAGATATCAGAAAACCGCTATATTGAACCGATTTCAATTTGAAAATGATTGAAATTTAGTTACGTAATCGCCCCCCTGGTATGTGTTTTTCAATTTGTATTTGCTTTTTTGGCCTCTCTCCCGTGTTCCATTCGCTCCATCTGCCTTATTCTGTAATCTGTGAAAATCGGATTGAGATTTCAAACATCTGTCAAAATAAAAAATGTTATTTAAATCAAAAGTACTAAGGAGTATTGATATCAACTTCGATGCAAATCACCCCTAAAATAACTTTCTACCCCTTTTTCACCCCGTTAGGCGATGATTTTCAATAAAATACGAAACACATCTTCTATCAATTCTGTTAAGGAATGTTTATGCAAAATTTGTAGTAGATCGGACCAAGGAATCACGTTGTCCCATACAAACTTTGCCCCCGTTTTTCACCCCCTTAGGGGTAGAATTTCGGAAAATCCTTTCTTATCTGATGCCTACGTCATACAAAGAACACACCCTCCAAGTTTCAGGTCTCTACGATCAGCGGTTTAGGCTGTGCGTTGATTGTCAGTCAGTCATTCAGGACAAAGCATTTTATATATGTATATAGATAAATAAATAAATATTAGTGCCCTAATTATTTTCTATATTTCTGATCTACTAAAGATAAAGAAATAAAGAGGTTTTGTATGTGGCAGGTAATCTTCGGAACTACTGATCTGATTAAAAAGTCTTTCACTATCGGAAAGCATCGAAAAACATATGGCCCAACTGGTGGCAAGCGGTTACCGTAGCCCTATGGACGAGGATGCCACGGGTGCTGCATCAAATGGTATTTGGTGAAGGTACCTCTCTTAGCTATCTCACTTATATTATAAATTTGAAAGTTTGGATGGATGTCAATCACGCTTCAACAACTGAACGGATTTGGATGAAATTTGGCACGCTGATAGAATATGTTTTGGATTACTATATTGGGTACTTTTTATCCCGGAAAGCAATACCCCTCGGCTACGCGGGGCGCAACTAGTGTACAATAAAAGTGTTACTATCTTTTTTATAAAAAAAAAACGAAATACAGAACTGTTAAAGGCAATAAAGGCAAACAATTTGATTTGTGGTTTGACCAAATATTTCGAATTTCCTTTTCCCCACAAAGGAAATGGTATTGGCAAAATTACCTCCGCTAGAGTGACATTACAGACATCGTGGAGGCATTTGTGTTGAACTTTTATAAAACTGCTGAAAAGGAAACCAAATTAAAAACATTGGAAGAATGTAAGCATATATAACTTTTTTTATACGACTAAATCTGTAAACAAGCATACGGCCCGCCTGATGGTAAGCGTTTACATTACATGTGGACGCTTGCAACACACGAAGCATCGCTCACGCGTTACCGACCTTTCCCCCCTCCCCTATGAGCTCTGGCGACCTTACTCACGCGCAGGAACACAACTTTACACAACATAAAGTTATTTGGCTGCGGTATTCTGTAAGGTGGAGGTACTTCCCCAGTCGAGCTGCTCTTTGAGTTCGCTCAATAAACGCTATGCTCTACCTCTCTCAAACAAACATAACATGGTTTAATCTCTGTAAAACCCTAGCTTTCAATTATATCCGTCACTTTCTGACGTCATTAAACCCTGGATTTTACAAGACTTCGTTTAAAGTTTAAACCATCTCATGTAATACGGGGATTTTTAAGTCCCAAGACATTTGTGATTGTCAAACTTGCCTATAAATGGGCAAAAAATCAGCAATGAATTTGATTTATTTTCTTGTTGTTTTTAAATTGTCAAACATTAGAAAAACATAATATCAGATTGATAAAAAAATATAAAAAAAATGGCGAGTTTCTTACCGATTCTTGTGAGTTGAAGGCTGTCTTCCGACCCAGTGGTAGGAGCAGTAACTTTGGCCTTCATAAGTGCTCTAAGGTCTTAACTTTGAATTCATCATCATCAGCCTATAATGTCCCACGGCTGAGCACAGGCCTCCTTTCACAAATGAGGGTGAAAGGGAATGGGCAGATACTCCACCATGCGTGCCCACAGCGGATCGGTGGATGTAGGCTACTGGTCAACCTACTGTTGGAGTTTTCAAGCCGCCTATAAGGCCTCCAACTAGCTTAACGACTATCATAATTAAGTGATAACCGGGACCAACTGCTTTACGTGCCATCCGAAAAACGGAAACGCTCGATTTGAAATACCACTAGGCGGTCATCCATCCAGGTACCAGTTCGCTCAAGCGATTAGTGGCAGGCACCTATAGTCTATCATAAACAAAACCTACGGATGGGTAGTCAGGTGAAACCAGCACTAATAACGCTTATTATACTATCAATGCTTGTAGTTTCTGTGAAAAACTTCCTGTAACTCTTAACAAAAATGGGAATGAGTGTTACTATTAGTTCCATTTTTGTTCATTTTTGTTTTCGCACTGTAGGTAGAAGTTCAGTGACTTCTGAAAAGTTGAAATATTATAACCGCCTCATTAACAAAACAAGAAGTTGGACGTTTTTATAAAAGTACAAAAAGTTAAGTTGTGGACACAAGATTATAGATCTGTGATCGTGACGAGTTCCTAATTCCAATTCTACAGTATTACCACAGTATTACCACAGTATTACTTAATAAATAACCCTCCTTCCGGGTCAGTCGGGTAAAAATAAAGTAATTTAAGAGAGGTAGAGCATAGCGTTTATTCGCTCAAAGAGCTTGACTGGGGAAGTACGTCCACCTTACAGAATACCGCAGCCAAGTAACTTCATGTTGTGTTCCTGCGCGTCAGTAAGGTCGCCAGAGCTCACTGGAGTGGGTAACTCGTGTATTGCAACCATATCGCTAAGGGTGGATGGCCATATCGGATAAGGATAAAAAATGGGTGAAAATTATAGTTCAGATATAAAACAAATCTATGACGAATTAAATCGCTCAGTTGCTTATAAATTAATATAAAGAGAGTAGGTAGGTATATTTGTGCAAAAGTAAGCTCACGTTTTCCTTTCCATCTGCAATATCTAATAAATCCTATAAAATTACAAGGAAAACAAACAAGTCAACAAACCAGTGGAAAAAAGAAGGGTTTAACTGGAAGAGGTACTAATTACCCATGCCCTAATCTTGACCCTTATACAAGTCACCTTGCCAATTACGAGGGTTAGAAGTATTTGCATTGCAAATCTGTTCGCAGATCGCTCGGAACAGACTTAAAGCTGTCTTGTGAAGGGATGAGGAAAACAGAAAGAATTGTTAGGCGCAATTTAAATGTATTGAAGATTACGTTGAAGTGGACGTATTATTTTTATTGTAAATTATAGTTATAGCGCTCGTGGTGTAGCATGATTAGCCATTCTAATCGATCGGCAAGTTAAGCTACCACCGTCGTGGTCGGTACCTGGATGGGTGGCCGCCTAGTGGTATTTCAAATCGAGCGCCAGTTCTTCTAGGCGGCTTGAAAACTCCAACAGTAGGTTGACCACTAGCCTACCTACACCGATCCGCAGTGGGCACGCGTGGTGGAGTATCTACCCATTCCCTTTCACCCTGATTTGTGTGCAGGAGGCCTGTGCTCAGCAGTGGGACATCATAGGCTGATGATAGATAGATGATGATATTTTTTATAATCATGTCGGCAAAGAAGAAAAACTTTAGGCCCTAGGAATGCCTATGACCTCTGAACCACTTTCTTTAATTAAAAGTACGAGTAAGTACGTATCACCTAAATCTACTAAGTACTTAATATCTAAAGAAAATTTGGGTCTGTTTTTTTTATGATAAATTAGTATAGTAGTTTAAAATGTCCCAGGATAGCATTATAATTACGAAACCGGTGCGACAGCAAAATGGAACTGAATCAGTAACATTTGGTTTAGTAGGTAAATAAATAAATCCCTACGAAATGCAAGTGTGTTTGTTTGTTGGTTTGCTCACCTGAGCGCCTTTGACGCAGCACCTGAGCGCCGTGTTTTTTTTTGATATTTTTTTTTAAGCTCAAGAGGGACGCGGATGAAATCGCAGGAAACAGCTAGTAATAAAGTAGTAGTAAAAGCGAAAAATCAGTATTTGATGTAGGTAAGTATTAGGTACTTTTAGAATTCCACGGGCTAGGAAATCTAGATAATAAATCAAAAGCATTGAGTCTAATTGAACGCACTCAATTCCAAGCGATTGTCAAAAGCGTTCAACTGAAAATTACATAAAAGTAAAACACATTTATTTTCCAGTAAGCTTTACTTAGTGCTTTCCAATTCCGCATAGATCCATATTTACAGCGACTCGACGCTGAGCTAAATGAAAACAGTAGATTACAATTTCATCGAGTTGTTTGCTTCGAGACTGTATAAATTAAAGTTAAAATAAGCTGAACACGAACTTCGATAGTTTATTAACTGTGTTACAATGTTACAAGACGTTCATGGGCTTGCCTCTTGCCACGTTAATTGCTTTTAAGTATGAATTGGTTAATTTCACTTCGTTTTTACTTACCTACTCGTACCTAATTTTGAGGTTATTTTTTCTTCAAGGCTGTATGTGCTTATGACCTTTGCCCATATCATTACTTTCCACAGTGATAAAGAATCAAATATTTAGATGATTTTTGAGTTATTATTCTGAGATTTTGGATGTTAGAAGTTTATAGCAAAAATACATGAAATAAGTCAATTTGAGTGGCTGAGTAATACCTACATAAATTTTTGCTACTATTAAATAAAAGGTTATAATAATGCAAAACTATTCAAAGCTATTTAAAACGAACATCTGTAGCAATCAGGCTTTCAGAGGGTATCTAACTAGCTTATCTGTCCCCTACAATGAAACGTTTAATGTATTCAGGCATCTGCCAGATACATACTCTCAACGTTCATCAGCTATGTCGGAAACGAATAGTATGTCATCGAGATAATACTTAATAGGGAAAAATAATAAACGTGGTTAACATTTAATGTTAGTGTTAGTTTTCTAATTACGCTTAAGTTGTAGTGTTACTATTATTTCCATTTCTGGCCATGTTCATATGATTCTTTTCACACTATTAGGTAAAAGTAGATACATTTCAATACAGATGGAAATGTTAGATAAGTCTACAGCATTAAACTTTGAAAATAAATATCATGCTTTAGTGAAAACTTCCACGCCGTTTCATTCACCATCCATCCCCTTTTTCAAGCCCTTAGGGGTTGAATTTCAATTACCCTATGCTGTATGAAGAAGCTACCTTCCCTCAAAATTAAAAGGTTCTAAGACCAGTGATTTAGGCTGCGCCTTGCCACTTAGCATCGAGTAGATTGGATTGCTCAGTTTTACACTAAAGGGATTTTCCCTTTAATGTAGAACTGAGCAATCTAATTCCGCAAATAATCAGTGCTTATGCACTGATTAATAACAGTACCCGCAAATCACTGAATCTAAAGGTTTAGTTTGTTCTTGTCTTTGCCAATCCGAGCGCGTGTGTCCTTGACTTAGCCAATCAGAGCGCTTTGGCGGTGGTCGGGAATGGGCGGAATACCTACTTAGATATCAAACCAAATTAACGTTATAAGTAATAATAACGATTCACACACGGTCATCTGATCCCAAACTAAGCAGAGCTTGTACTATGGAAACCAACCAGATAACTGATATAATACATATACTACTTTTTTGTTTGTGAATACATACTTAATATACCTACATAATTACACCCAGACTCAGGACATACAGACATGTTCATGCACACAAATGCATGTCCTATGTGGGAATCGAACCCACGACCTGCGGCGCGATAGGTGAAATCTTAACCAGTCTTAACCAACCGCGCCAGCTGGCCCGCCGTTATTGCGCTTCTTTGGATTACCTAATTGTTCAGGAGTAAGTGAAAAACAGAAAACTAATTAAAACAATAAAACTAACGAGCCATCAAGTAAGATATGGTAATAGACATGTGAAATACCTTGGTTCACAATCGAAACAACACGTTGTATTATGTACAGTGTTCCCATCGATAGAGCATACGTTATGGATGATCGAGCTCATGATTGTCGCTAATTTATACTTGAACAAGGCCACCTGTCCGCTTTACTAGCGCGTTGGGGATAGGACAAAAGCTTACGGCTGAAATGACTATAAAGATTGTTTTGTTGGTTTTAAAAATAATGTATCTACCACTGAGCTAGGACACAAATGCTTTGGAAATCGTTTTCTAATAATCAGTTCTTTAACCTCAAGATACTGAACGCTCTGAAGGCAAATATGTCACAAAAGGTATTGTGATACCTACCTATTAAATTGTGACTCTGTGAACTGCAGCGAGTCTCAATAATTATATGAAACTTTTTCGTCGATTGAGTTTTTGAAAATTTTCAAAAATCCGTATCGACAAAATTCATCATCATCATCATCATCAGCCTTTAATGTCCCACTGCTGAGCACAGGCCTCCTTTCACAAATGAGGGTGACAAAGGGACTGGGCGATACTCTACCAAGCGTGCCCACTGCGGATTGGTGGAGGTAGGCCAGTGGTTAACCTACTGTTGGAATTTTTCAAGCCGCCTAGGAGGCATCCAACTAGCTTAACAACTATCACAACTAACCCCCTTACTCATAAAATGTTATTTAACTAATATGCTGCTTAAAGGGTCACGTAAATAACGTCACTCTATTGTCATTGTCAAATAATGTGACATTATTTACGTGACCATTTAATCAGTATATTAGTTAAATAGCGCTTTATGAGTAAGGGGGTAAGTGATAACCGGGACCAACGGCTTTACGTGCCTTCCGAAGCACGGAAACGGTATACCGACTATGACAGGGTTAGCTTAACTTTGTCGATCAATTAAGATCGGCTAATCATGCTACACCACGAACGCTTCGACAAAATTATATGGATTTTAATTACCGAACCTTCTCACAAAATTCCATGAATATCGGTTGAGAAATGCGACCTGTAGAGAACAGCCGGAAATCCGCACATTAGAAAGCATTTTTTGTGCAAGCTGAAATGGAGACGCTTCGCTTACTCGGTCAACAAGCAAAGTCGTTAGCAATTAAATTTTTTGCCCGCGTAGCTTTCCTAGCGAAGTAATTTATATTTCGGAGAAGTGAAATTCAGCAGTAAATACATTGTCTGTTTTCGAAATAGCCAGTCAGATGCACATATATATTTATATCTAAATAGTTGCCGCGAGTACAGAGGCCGGCAAACAACTTGAGCCAAAGTCGACGTAGTGGGGGTAAGTTCGCGCATGTACACTCATGCTCGGCCAATAGCGTGGACGCGTGCCGACAGAATGCCCCCGCGCACCTCTCTTTCCACCAACGACACCTTAAAATCGTCTACTGCGCACTCAAGGTCATGGCTCAAGTTGTTTGCCGGCCACTGTATGTTCTTCGCGTGTCAAAATCTGTGCAAAAATGGGGCACAATGTTCTTCTTTTGAAAACTGTTTCGCGCGGACAGAGAACTCGCATAAGTCTGCATGTCCACCAGACATGTGTAGCGAGGGATGTGTTTGGCTGACAAATAGGATAGCTTCATTTAAATCGAATGCCAGCCTAACTATGTAAATCAATCTTGTTACATTATGTTAGGTAGGTACAAAAAAGTTACATGCTTGGTTTTCATACGGATGGAGGGACTTTTAGATTCCAGGAACTGCTATTCAAGTGATAACCAAATAATAGCAGTTAGACCCTTCAGAAACTCAGGTCACCAGTGCGGTGGAAACCGTATGACAGAAAGCTAAATAGCTAGCTATTTTGTTATGATTTTCTCAAGATTTTTTAATATACGGGGTAGATACGACAATAAATTAAACCACGTACATTTGTTCCGAGGAGACATGTACCTTTTGTATGAAAAGCAGTATTTTTTTTGCGATTTCGAACTTGGTCCCATAGTAAAAGTTGATCTTATACATGAGTTCTTTACGTGGTTTCATTTATTGTCGTATCCACCCCGATTTTTTATTTTTTTTTATACCACTTAGCTTGCAAACGAGCTTACGGCCCGCCTGATGGTAAGCGGTTACCGTAGCCTATGGACGCTTGCAACACCAGGGGTATCACGCGCGCGTTGCCGACCCTGCAAAAATCTCTTCACACCCCTTTTGAAGAACCCCATGCTGTACTCCATTGGGAAAACCACGGCGGGGAGCTTATTCCACAGTCTGAGCGTCCGCGGAAGGAAGCTCCTTTGAGCCCGCACAGTACGAAACAATTCAGGTTTCAATATGTGAGGATGGACTCCCTGTCGATGGCGAGAGTTGCGATGGTATAAATATTATACCTATAATATATTGGTTGATCTGGCGAAAGCCTAGAAACTATACTTACTTTCTATACCTATACTTATAATAAATCTAAGGAAGTTTAAACGATCTTTAAATTAATAATAATGGCTAATTTAATGCGCCCTACAGAACGAGACACGAGGCATACATAACTCCCGATCCCGGGGGAAAGTTCTGATTCCACAATAAAGGAGTTTTGAGTGTTCAACTTGTTTTAACTCAACGATAATGGCAGAGATAAAGTACTTTTAATAGCGGCACTATAAGTTACTTCATTAGGTATTTTTTTTAATGAAACTCTCAATGAGTAAATATTGTTGTCTTGATGTAGTGGTGCGTCCATGCTTGGCGAATCGAGCACAAGCCGAGCCTCGAACGAGCACACTTGTAAACATACAACTTACTAATCTGTGGAGCACACTGCGAGCACGATTCGCGTAGCGTGGACGGGCTCGCGAGCCTCGAACGAGCGCGATTGTCAGTTTTTTCACGTAGGTACAAAGGGATTCGCATCGTGCTCGTTGTAGGCTCGGCTTCGTGTGGTACTTCCTAGCAGGGCCACCTTTTACGGATTTAATATGAATGGGAAAAAAAAAGTTTATAGTTGAATGTCGCAAAATATGTCGAAAAATATATAAATATAATTTGTCAGTTCATGATTGAAAAGTGCAGAAGGGAAACATGTCCATTCCTTACTCGGACTTACTCTTTTCATAGTTCCTTAAGTATATATTTTGTGTCGACATTATTTTGTTTGAAGCGCTCGTGGTGTAGCATGATAAGCCGTTCTTAATCGATCGGCCAGTTAAGCTACCACCATCGTGATCGGTACCTGAATGGGTGACCGCCTGGTGGTATTTCAAATCGAGCGTTTTCGTGCACGTAAAGCCGTTGGTACCGGTCGTAGTTAAGCTAGTTGGAGGCCTTGTAGACTGACCACTAGTCTACCTCTGCCGATCCGCAGTGGGCACGCGTGGTAGAGTATCTGCCCTTTCTCTTTCACCCTGATTTGTGAAAGATGGCCTGTGCTCAGTAGTGGAAAACTACAGGCTGATGATGATGATGATGATGAATTATTTTGTGTACATTTTTATTTCCTTAGTTTTATTGATATGTAACTGTTTGTTTCCGTTCTGTATAACTGGAACGAACGAGATATTCAACTCTCCCTACGGAACTAACGAAGTTTCCTTTCCATGAATTTAGTAAATAATGATAGCTACTTCCTGACGTCATCTCCCAAGTATGAAACATAGAAATATATTTAATTCAAAGAAAACGAACACTCCGCACGCAGAGGAACATAAGTACCAGAAATATCTGATAAAGTATTTAGTTGCTGAAGGCCGCCCTTCAGACGAAGGGTCGGGGGCGTACAATTCGTGGCTATTAGAATATTTTAGGCTGTAATACGACTCACCTCATGTTGCTAGAGTATTGTTGAAACTGGAAAAATGTAGAAAACCTAATCATAACTAAATCTACTAAAAACTTTTTGATTACCAATTTGATACTTAGGTAGGTACATACTATGGCAGGTAGGTACATCATAATGGTTTTAATACTTTCATATCACACTGACAATTATTACAGGAATAAATAAATCAATCAATTTATTTAAGTGGCTTACTGAGAGATTTTTTTACACCCTAAACGAATATTTTAAATATGACAAAACTTGGTAGATAATTATATAATTTGGATATCGCATTTCATTATAATTTTATTTTATTGTATTCAATTAATTATTAGATTCAATTAAAATTTATAATTTTGCATGCTACTTATCTTGTGTGAGTGCTGTCCACTTATGCCTAAACGAAATACTTATCTGGGGAAACACCTGTTACACCCAGTTGAAGTAAAATCCATTCCTGCCAAGAATATTGTGCAGTTTATTATAGCTGCAGGTCTTGGCAGTGAAATTTAATTAACGTGGCGATCACAATAGATCTTGTCTGGTCGCAGTGATACAAGCTCTGGAAAGACTTGAAACAGCCACTTAACCCCAAATAATAATAATAAATAATAATATAAAAAACAAAAAACGCTGACATCTGACAACGCCTTGATTTTTTGTGATTTTGTAAATATTCATTTTTATCGTTATTTACACCATATTAAAATCATATTCAAGTATATTTAACAGAAAAACAGGACAGCTACCAAAATAAGAATAAAATTTGGCAATAATAACAAAATATGTATACCATTGAAAAATTATACCGTCATGACATTTATGTCACCTCGACACATACAATAGAAAATTGTATTTCATCAACATGAAACCCTTTTTTTCTTGGTCTGAGCATGAAACATGATTACAAGGTCAAGGACAAATAAAACAGCGGAACGAAACGCACGCCCACCACCCTCGCCCGCCTCTGCCAGCTCCTCGCCATCCTTGTCGGGCGATAATTTCGCCACCGCGCCCGACACTAGCGAGTCGAGCGACGAGCGCGGGCCGTCGCCCCCGCCGCCGCGACCACCTGCGCGACGAGGGCGGCCACCGCTGCCGGCACGCTTGGGACCTGCGGGACAACCTGCCCCGCGCTCGGCCCCCGCTACCGGTGGTATAGTGCGTCGCATGCGGTGGACACAGTCCATTAATGAAAACTGCATGCGCGCCTACTATGGGGCTACAGAGGGGGGAACCAACCTGTCCGCGTACCGTGACCGGATGCTACCTCTGTTTCAGATCCTTGAACCAACCATCAACGTGACCGCGCAACGCCTATCGGATCAGGTGCGGGCCATCCAGCGGCTCAAGAGGCTGGATGACTCTGTACTTGATCGGCTACGCTTGGAAGTGCTACCTGTTCGCTCTGCCTCTGCTTTGACGCGGGATCCACCTGCTGTTTCGCCGATTCCGGTGCCGATACTAGACCAGGCACCGGGGGCGGCGCCGGTTGATCCCAGTGCCGACGAGGAGGACTGTGTGAACAGCGTAAGCACTCAAACCAATGAGTATTTGAGGAGGACTTTGGAGGAAGCAATTGTGCTGTATAGGTCCGCACCCAACTCTAGGCCGCGAATACCACGCTTGCCCACAAATAAACGAAACTTAGCGCTAATGGGAGCCCTGAACGCTTTACTACACCCGTATCTACGGGCTAGTGAAGATTTAGTTGATACCCACTCGATTCTGTACTGTGGGGCCATCGCGGCGTGCCGTGTTGCTCGTGTCAGGCTACCTGTCCCTGACCGAGCCAGGCGGACCGTCGGTGGTGCCCCCGCATGGCAAGTGCGGATCGAGCGGCGTATCAACACGTTCAGGACTCTCATTGCAAAGCTGATTTGCTTCAAGGAGGGCAATAATCGCCCTCGTGTCATGCGCTTTGTGACCCAGGCCTTTGCGGGGACTGATATTAGGTCCCACGACTACTTGGCCTGTGTCACAGAACGCATTGACTTCTTGAAGCAAAAAGTTTATGCGTGGGCAAGCCGTATTCGCCGCTACAGAGAGCGTATGGATCGATTCCAGCAGAATCGCTTCTTCCAAAGTGACCAGAGGAAGGTATACCGAAAGTGGGAGGGAACCGACCAACGTGTGTTGGATGGACAGTTGCCGGATACTACTGCTATGATTAATTTCTGGCGTAGTATCTGGTCAATGCCTGTCCAACACACCGAGGGTGATTGGATGAGTGTTGTCAAACGTCAGTGTGAGTCCATCGAACCAATGGAGGCTATTACCATCAGCCCCATTGACATAGGTTGTGCGATCCGTACGACCCAGAACTGGAAAAGTCCTGGGCCGGATGGATTGCACAACTTTTGGATAAAGTGGTTTCGATGCTCACACGAGCGTTTGGCAACGCAATTCCAACAAGCCCTTGAGGATGGTTCCCTGCCAACTTTCCTAACAACCGGTGTTACTTCCTTGCTCTTTAAGTCCGGTAGTACCACGGAACCGAAAAACTATAGACCCATCACGTGCTTGCCTACACTATACAAGCTCCTTACATCCATTTTGAGAGTAAAAATTAATACGCACATTGTTGCGAATAACGTTTTGGCTTCCTCTCAAAATGGATGTAGGGGTGGGTCCCGTGGTACCAAAGAGCTCCTCCTCATCGACACGACAATTTGCCAACAAGTCCGGCGGAATAGGGGAGCCATCTCGGCTGCCTGGATTGATTACAAGAAGGCCTATGATTCAGTGCCTCACTCATGGCTGGAGAGGATCTTGGAACTGTATAAAGTTGATACAGCTCTTAGATCCTTCTTGAGCGCATGTATGAGGCAGTGGATGACAGTCCTTCGTCAACCAGGTGGTGGAGATGGCACTTCTGGCCCGCAGGACTTTATAAGGATTCAGCGAGGTATT
This sequence comes from Achlya flavicornis, assembly GCA_947623365.1. Classification (NCBI taxonomy): domain Eukaryota; kingdom Metazoa; phylum Arthropoda; class Insecta; order Lepidoptera; family Drepanidae; genus Achlya; species Achlya flavicornis. The sequence continues at coordinate 1,463,314 of OX392481.1, read as the reverse complement.
TTCCAGGGTGACAGTTTGAGTCCTCTGTGGTTCTGCCTAGCTTTGAATCCGCTCAGTACTCTGCTGAAGGATTCAGGACTAGGCTGCCGGCTTCGAAGAGGGGGTGAGGTCATTTCTCACCTGTTGTACATGGATGACCTTAAACTATTTGCACCAAAACGTCAAGATTTGTTGGAGCTACTGAAAATGACTGAAGTTTTTAGTAGCGCCATCAAAATGGAGTTTGGTGTAGATAAGTGTGCGGTCATGCATGTACAGCGGGGGAAAGTCGTAAATTCAACGAATTTACAGCTTTCTGAGACAATGTCTCTCAGATCACTCTCCGAAGCAGAAACATATAAGTACCTTGGTATGTCACAGTCGTTGGGTATTGTGGACGGGGACATAAAGCGGGCTGTGAAGGAGCGCTTCTTCTGTCGCCTGACAAAAGTACTGAACAGTCTTTTGTCAGGTGGTAACAAGGTGCGCGCCTTCAACGCCTGGGTGATGCCCCTGCTCACGTACTCCTTTGGCATACTAAGGTGGACTCAAACTGAGCTGGACGCCCTGGATAGGAGGGTCCGTCTCCTGCTCACAACACATCGAATGCTACACCCACGCTCGTCTGTTATGAGACTGTACATCCCGCGTAAGTGTGGAGGCCGTGGCTTTTTAAACGCCAAGAACCTCCACAACCACGAGGTGTACAGTCTTAGGAAGTATTTCCTTGACAACGAGTGTGGGATGCATCGCGATGTGGTGGCAGTAGACAGGGGCCTCACCCCGTTATCCTTGGCAAACGAGAACTGGCGCAGACCAAAGGTGCTAAGCACCGAGGACCGCAAGGACGTATGGAAGAGTAAGGAGCTACACGGGCGGTTCTACAGGGCCCTAACAGGGCCCGATGTAGATCTGCTCGCGTCGGTGAACTGGCTACGCTTCGGTGACCTCTTTGGGGAAACCGAAGGTTTTGTCTGTGCAATTGCGGACGAAGTTATCAAGACGAATAACTACCGGAAATATATCCTGAAGGACGGTACGGTCGACATCTGTCGAGCATGCCGCCGTCCCGGAGAGTCACTCAGGCATATTATTTCCGGTTGTTCTCATCTTGCTAACGGCGAGTACTTGCACAGACATAACCTAGTAGCCAGAATCATCCACCAGCAACTTGCTCTTCAATACGGCCTTGTAGAATCCGAAATGCCGTACTATAAGTACGCACCTGCGCCAGTTCTCGAAAATTGTCGTGCCACGCTCTATTGGGATCGATCTGTCATCACGGACAGGACTATTGTAGCCAATAAGCCTGATATCGTGCTGACAGATCGATTGAAGCGCCGGGCAGTGCTCGTCGACATCACCATCCCCCATGACGAGAACCTCGTGAAAGCCGAGAAGGACAAGCTCAGCAAGTACCTTGACTTGGCTCACGAGGTGACCGCCATGTGGGATGTTGATTCGACGATCATTGTCCCGATAGTTGTTTCGGCGAACGGTCTCATAGCGAAGAGTCTCGACCAACATCTTGAGAGGCTCTCGCTGGATGGCTGGATCAAGGGTCAGATACAGAAGGCGGTACTCCTGGACACAGCCCGCATCGTCAGGAGATTCCTCTCTCTGCAGCCCTAACCACCGGTAGCTTGGGTCCTACCCCGCTGCCGGCGGCACACTAGGATTAGGATTTTTTGTAACATTTTTAGATTTTGTAAAAATATTGTAAAAAAATTAATCATATTTACATAGGATTAGGTTTTTTATAATATTTTTGATTTTTATACCAATGTTACAAAAAATAATAATTTTAAGTATGAAAATAAATAAAAATAATAATGCTACTTATTCTGTAGCGAAACGACATTTCTGGCGAAATAAACAATTTCATTTCATTTCAATAAGAAATGTAAAACAACCGAGCACAATTCACAAACCTTGAACAAAGATAAAAATACAAAAAAATTACTACTTTTCCCAGAAGCTTACATTGAAATATAAAATTTAAATTAGATTTATTATCATATTCCTGCTTTCCCTATGATTACTACGACATTATAACATCGAAAGAATTGAATATTCATAAGCTGTTTAATTGATGGTAATAAATATCGATATCTTTTATGAAGTGGAAGCTTTTTCAACGTAGCTATTACTATTCAGGAATTGTGGAAATAATTTTGGAAAATTACTCAATTTATCTCTTGTGTTTTAATTTAATGGTAACTCGTATTAATTAATATTTAAAATATTAATTATTTTTTTATGATACTGATTTGGGTATCCATGTATGACCTTTTCAACTAGAACTACTACTTTTAAATTGAAACAACCCTGAAATCGCCAATAGTTAAAGGGCGAAACTAATAGAGTTAGAATATTACCACAGAGTTAATAATAATATATAGGTACCTAACATACATATTACTAACTCTATGGCTTAAGTATATTATAACTCTTAAGCATTTTTCGTTCAGGAACCGTAGGCAGATAGCTTATTTTTTAGGTATAAATAAATAACATAAAATTTATTCATTGAGGTAGTACAGTAAGCGGCACGAGTCGTGAGCACACTTTAAGGCGGCGTCCTAATTGGCGATGATCGTACGAGCAAACGATGCGATTTCGTCGCACGACGAGAAACGCTTTAGAGTGTCCTAATTGAAGCTCGCAAGTCATCGCGCGAGCAAAGGAACATCAGCGCGATCGTGCGACGAAATCGCATCGTTTGATCGTACGAACGTTTTCAATAAGGACGACGCCTTAAACATAAAATTTAAAAGTTATTATTATTATTATTAGTGTTCACGTAACCTTATTTAATATACATTTGAACAACATTAAACTTTATTAACTTAACTCTAAGAACTTTTACACTTTATGTTCTAAGGGTTTTCACGACTCTTGCCGCTTACTGTACCTACCTTTACAACTTAACATAATTATAACTAAAACAAAACGAAAATGCTATACAAGTTTGAATGTAACTATAAACCAAACTGAAAATCTTATCCAAGAAAGAAACTGAAGGAAAATAGAAACGTAGGAATTATAAGGCTACTCCAAGCAGGGTTGGCAATATTTCTTAGTCCCAAGGGAGGAAGTCAATGACCCATTTCTTGACACTCTACTAAGCCGCTATCCGACAGACAGAACCTCTTCGCACTGAACTTAATTCACTTAAATAAACTAATAACCATTTCCCTAACAAATGAACGTTACGCAAAACGCTCGGGATATTTGCATAAATGATAGGATTCCGCAAATGACGGCGACAATAAGAGTTGGTTGGGCTACTTGGCCTACATCTCAAATAGGAATATTTGAAGTGTGAACGCCGTAAAACGTGAAAAACACTGTTATCACGCAAAACATATGTTTCGTGTTGTATAACAGTGATAATAGCGAAGACAAGTTTGTATCACCAATAATCAAAAGGAGACCAATCAAAAGAGTTTTTATTTTATCAAAACTGTCAACAACAAAAAAAAAAACAATAATAAGGCAACATTAAAATCGCACGTAATGATAATATACAGAGTGCTCTCAAAACTGCGTCAATGGACGGTAATAAATTTATTAACGTCTTGGCTTATTTTCGTATCATATTTAATATTATTAGATTATGTGTTGTCTATATCCGTGCCAAGTGTTATTATGAGAAGATATAGAGGTTGTTAGTATCCTGCAAACAAATGTCGGATATCAGTCAAGTGGCATGATTTTACATTATTATAACCTAAATATACGCTTTAATAACAAATAAATTTACTTACTCGGCTACTAAATGGTTATTTAAGCCCAGGTTCACACTATGAGTCGATTTCTCGAATTATTTGTGCCACTCCGTACGCGCCTGACTGCATGAATGTCGACGCCACAGTCATCACCATTGGTCTATTACTTTACTCTTCACTCGAACAGAGTGAATGTTTGGAACGCCGTATCTAGTACGAAGTACATAGATATCGTTGTTTAGATTACTTTTATCCCACTTTGGAGACCAATTGATTTGTTTGATCATCGAAGTTTCTGATATACGAATACTGAAAACGGATTTTAAAAGCTTTTCAGAAAAGAAATCCCCGAAGAAGCAAATTCTTAAGAATAATCGCATTGCGCTTAGATAAGCACCCATTTTTCGTTAGAATCCTACAGTTTGTTTCTCCGGTTCAAGTCGAGATGACCGTTTATTATGTAAATGTAAGTAAATTAGGGTATTATTCTGATTTAGAGTCCAGAAGTCGCGTTCAAATATAGATATTCATTTATTGTTATGTTATTCTATTGTTTTATTCAAAATTCATGATTGAAGAGGACCGGTGGTAGTCGATTGTTACGTTCAATGCCTTATTAAGGCCTAAACTGAATAAATGTTAAAGGTAAGTTTTGAGTTTGAATAAATAGACCCAGCACGTATTGTTTCCGAAATTAATTAATGTTTGTTTTCCATTCGACGAAAATTTGGGCATGATATATTTAAAGAGTATATTTATTCATAATTAAAATATCTGTTGGTGTAATCAGATGACTGACAGTCCCTGGAATTCTTTTTTTACATAAGCAGAGTATAGGACTTGCGTCACATCAGCGAGACAACGGTTAGGTATTTTATTACTGCGGATAGGCATCGTTTAGAAAATCTTAATCAAGGCCATAAATACACAAAGTCTAGCTACCGGAGCGGTGCTTCGCGACAGATTTTCGACTCTAGGGTGGTAGCGTAGCCAACCAGGCCATCTACTATAAAGTACGTCACTTTCGGGCAAAGAGTGTTTGAAACAGACATCACGACAAGCTATATCATGATGTCAACTACATTGAAAGCTAGTTTAAATAGGTTTATATGATGTCACAGATAGAAGCATCAAAGAACCGCGTGAAGACCTTAAAAAGCCAATATCCATTCAGTCAAACATAGTTAAGTATATTAAGTAAGGAGATTGGATTGCCTTATCTAAAAGCCGTGTACACGACACGACATAACCTATGTAATATAACATGTCCGAAAGTGGTATTATGACCGTATCTCACAGAGCGGTTAGGCTGGTCCTGCACGATACACGTAAGCCTTTAATAAGAGGGTATTATTTAGAACAAAACTAGTAATTCATCAAGTTAAGGCCTATCCAAACTAGAATGGATTGTTTGTCTGATAGCAGTCCAACCAATCTCAACAAACTCACTGATGATGTAGCTGTGGCGGTAACCACACATAGCTCTCTAGTTCAGCTACCACAAAACGCTGATAAATGCTTAGCGATTAATAATGAGAGTAGTGTGAAAGTTAGAGAGAGTAATAAGAATAAAAAAGTTTCCCTTCAGTTCCTTGATAACCCTCTTTTTTCTATTCCCCAGCGTGTGTGGAAGAAGAATGCATAGACTGGGAGGGCAAGTCAATCCCCCACGGACTGCTGTACGTCCCTGGTCCTGGTGTTTGCTCGCTCTGCGTGTGCTACCACCAGAATCCCATGTGGTGCAAGGCTATTTACTGTGATCCGCCTTATGTAAGTACCTAACAGTTTTACTAAAACGCGATTAAAATCATGTTGGAACATTACAAGCGACAAAGGGAAGGTTCTCGAGTGGTGACTACGCACCGGAAATTGCCGAGCAAAAGGTTTAGATTAGACAAACTGATTACGGGTTAATATTTTCATTTGGGTAAAAGCCGATATTGTAACGTAGAATCGATGATTGATGAACGTAAGTAAATATCACCTACTTTGCAGCAGCAAGTTTTTATCCTAATACTTTTTGAGTTGTTGAAAGCAAGTGAATCGAGCGAGATAATTCATCCTAACTACTTAAGAGTTTGTTTGTTTGTTACGCCTTCACGCATCAACTACTCAACGGATCATCATGATATTTCGCATGCAGATAGCCTATGGCATGAAGAAGAACATAGGAACATAGACCCGGGAACGCGGGTGAAACCGCGGGGGACAGCTAGTTACCTATAAACCATCTACATATATAAAGGCTATTATAAATATAGACTACCATCACCTACAAACTTAGCAGTATCTAGGGATTTGTCAATGTGTTTCCGACCATTACAAAGCCTAGAAGGCAACTGGCCCTCAAGCGAAGTAGCGGATCCCATAGATTACAAACAACGGCTTATATTCTGCTCTCAACAATTCCATGCGGTTACTTTATTTCTGAAAGGTATAAGTTACCTCAGACTTCAAAAGAAGCCCCAATAACCTTATCTTTGTCACATTACAGTTCTGTAAAAACTTCCGAGTGGGCGAACGCTGCTGCGAGTTCGAATGCCTGGACCCTCCGGGTGAAGATACGAGATACCGCGAGAGGCAGCGACTGCGAGCACTAATCCTTGCTGGGAACTCCTCAGCACCGTACCATGGACCGTCCCTCGAACTAAAGGCTGGGATATCCTTGCTAGTCGTCGCAGTCGCCAGATTCGTATGAGATATGGATTATGTGTAGGTTTAGAGGAACTGAGGACGTGATTTTGTATGATTGACCTTTGAATTCAATACCTGCTTTGACATGCCTTGCCAGTTAAACGGGATCAAAATGGTGATCAGAAAAAGGGTAAACTATAGTTATGGAAGAATGAAGGAAGCACGAAGCTTATATGAATTCCGTGGTAAGAAATAAATAACGACAATGTTAGCAAATAAACGATCCGTTCTTAGTTACCGAGTATGTTCGTGAGTTATTGGTTTACTTTCGAAGCGTTTACAATAGACTGCAGTTCCGAGGTCCCGTACCAACGCAACTATGCGAACTCGATTCCAGTTTATGCATCAACTTCATAGAACTTGATGGGTCGGTTTTAAAGCGAATTGTTAAGTGAGCTTTGGTTTCATGATAATGAGTTAATTGATTATTCTGCTTGCGGCAACTTGAGGGTCAACTTGATACATCTTCTTTTAACAACTTAGGCCTCGTACACACTTCAGGACACAAGCCAATTGTAATTGAGGTTGTAAGTCGACTACACTCATTTGAAATATCCTTATTTACCAATGTCAAGAATTGAATAAATTTCGGACCAATTTTATGTAACCAAGTAGCAACGTTTTTGTTTTGTTTATGATTTCAATGTTAAATGTGACGTGTTTAGGATTTGCTGTCGTCTTATTATAGATCAGAAATAAATATTTAGAATATACAGAATATTTAAACGTACCGGTGCATTGTCGATTCAGTTTTCTAAACCACCTTTTCACCTCTACAGAATCAGTTTACCAAAATTTTATTTCAAGTAGGTATATCTCTTCTAACCACTCTGTATATTCTAAGTAAGCCCAGAAAAATAAAAGTCCTGCAATAAAAATGCCACAATCTTTTGATTTTTAATTTTTTTAATTTATTTATCTATAATCCCGAATAATTACCGGGATTTTTAGTTTTTTTAATTTATTTATCTATAATCCCGAATAATTACCGGGATTTTTATTTTCCTGGTCAACAAACTATTTATTTAATTAAATACACTCTAGTCTATAAATCACGATTGCATGCAATATAAAATCACACTTCTAATGTTTCTTAGCTAGTCACATTTCGAAATTGTAGCTTTAAATGTCATATCATCAGCTATATAGAGTAAAATACAAATAGTGCAATAATATAGTTAACCGTTTTGTAGATATATGTTTGTATTCGTGAATAGATCATAAAGTTTACAGACTGGTAATTGAATAAAGCTCATGCCATACAGCGAATCATTGACGGAATCTCAAGACGGTTCCAATTCCAGCAGCTACAGCCTTTGGTAGGGTAAGTTGGGGCTAATTGTGACAATGGGTACAGTGTGACAGTAACAATATCTTCGTCACTTTCCATAATTTTGGTAGCCCAACGTTACTGTTTTGCCAAGCCGATCAGTCTTTTAAAATTATTTTATATCATTATATTTAATTTATTTTTATATATTGTTTGTTGAATTTCTAATAGTTTTCCTTTGTTAATTAAAAGTAGAAAGACTGATGACTATTTTAAGACCAGTAAAAGGGTAATTTTTAAATTTTTTTTTTTTTTTTAGCTCAATGTGTCTTTTACGTCACACTTTGCCCCACCTTAATCTACTTATTTCAAAATGGCGCTTTATCTCCCTAACATACCATTTAATAATTTAATTATTAGTAGAAATTTTGAGAAAAGTTTATCGCTATCATAAATTATATGTGATCTCATAAATATCTTCCAATTAGGTTTAGTTCTCATGAAATTAAAAACGACCTACTGACTCAAAAACAACGTCATATGGTACTTCGCGTGATCCATTACATGAGTTATGGCATGGCTTTTATGACATTGACAATAAAAGCATAACTTCGACTAATCACGAACACGAAATGTTATATCATATAAACGGAAATGAATTGAATTCATATTATATTACAGATTCTAGTTATAACATCTATTAGATAGGTAATTTACAGTAGATTATATCTCATTTTGTAGAACATGAAATTGAGGGATCAGTTGTAGAAGTTGTAGGTTAGATTAGATATCATTTAGCTCAAAATTTAAATTTATAAAAAACAATAAACATATTTACAATTTAATTATTTATTAGCAAAATGTTTTAGTAAGTGTTTTAATTCTAAAATATTTGAAGTTTTATTAAGTTGTATGAAAAAACTAATATTTTTATTGAAAAAATATTAACCTAATTTAAAGTTATTAATAACTACTGAATAGCATGGCCAAATTACTAAGACTAGGACCTACATACAAACTTTTTTACTAACTACTATTGAGAAAAAAACAGCCTGTATAACTGCAATTTCAATTGTGGCAATTTTATATAACTGGGGAAAAAACAAACCATAAAAAATAAAGGATAGCCTTATTTAATTTTAATAAGAATATTTAACATTATTTGAGGCAGTAAATCATAATTGGTTGGATGACCACACTTTTGTAGGAATATTCCTAATCCTAACAGTTCTGTGACAATATACTTATTTTAATAATTTATGGACCACTATTATTTTTCACAGGCCTTGTAATTACAGTAAATAAATATAAACTGGACTAAGCTTTATATTACGTAATAAAGAACACAAATTCAACTGCCTCTATATTGCACCTACTACAATAAAAATAATATGTAAAAAAAATGGTATGTGATATTTTGCGAGTATAATTGTTAAGATGGCCAGCTTTAATATTTAGACGTAAGAGGCTATATAAATCTTGTGAAACTTCTCAACTTTTACCTTTAAATATACCTTCACAATTTCAAACATACTCGTAAACTGATTTGAAGTGATACTGTCTTCAAAGTTTTGTTATTCCTATTAAAATATTTGTCATGCACTGATCAATTGAATCTAATAAGTTATTATAATTCATAAATTTAAGTGGAATCAAATGTATTTTTAAATTTGATTATAATGTAAATATTGTATGCATATAAAATAAATTAAAATTAGCTTAAAATTATAAAACATAGAAATGTTGTTTTATTATCTGGGGGCACAGTAGTAGTTCCTCTGCCAATACGAGCCAAGTAACTACCTACCTTTCCTCGAAGCGCTTTGTCGTTTTTTTAAACCCTCATAACTTGGGTTTGGATTATACCATTTAAACAAAATTTTCGGGATATGATGTCAATAGTGGACTTATTAAATGTATAAAGTTTGAATTGCATAGCTCTTATACATTAGATTTTATTGATATCTAAAATCCCGATTTTGTCACTGACTCACTGATGATCATCAAAATTCTTAGGGCACTTCCTAGAAAGCTGAAATTAGGTATGTGGGCTTTTATTAGTACACAAACAACAAAAAAGTCTAAAACTTGGAACTTTTACCTTAACCCTTTAAATTAGTGGATGGAAATTTGTAGGGGTTATACCATACAAACTAAATATATACAAAAAAGAAATTGTATAAGCAACTTGTCTCAGGATAGCCTCGCTCCCTAGAGACCCCGTCCCCAAGGTGGCGGATTGGGTCACCCTTGTCGAATCGGTCCACCTCTAGTGGGTGAACTGATTCAGAGGGTAAGAGGGAAATGACAGTGCAAGCCATATAATTTCGTCTTGGCAACATTTTATTTGGAGGGATACCTTTTACAGAATTTGGTTGGACATTAAACCACAATGAAATACTGTAATCTACATGATGGCAAATTTAGGCAGATGGCTACCTTAAGGGTTGAAGCCACGCGAAAATGGTCTTAGGAGATTATAACCCTTACATTCTGTATATTATGCTGATTGCAATAACTAAAAAGTTAGGGAGAGTCGGAGATTGAAGAAGATAACTGTGAAATATGGTGGCAAAGAGATAGTAGGTACCTGATGATTATGATAACATGAAATTTTAATAAAAGATGCATATTTTAAAAATTAGTTTCTGTTTATTGAATAATAAAAAATACTTAATTCATAGATTTGTATAAATATTTTACATAGAAATTTAACTCACTAAAGAATGGAATAGGTTTTTTCTCTTTCACCACTTGAGACCTTTGTCTTGAAGGTCCTTTCTAGCCTCAATGATTTCAGCCTGCAGCTCTTTGGCAGCTTCCTCGCAGTTGTTGAACGTAAATACTCTATAGAGGACCATGGAAGCGGCGTATAGGCCGAATAGTAGCACGAAAACTAACGGCGAATATAATATAAGGTTAATATTATTTTCAATCGCTGGGTGTTTCACGTAGCCCCCTATTAATGAGTACCACACGGCAAACGCTGCGGACAGCACCGACACCCATTCTAAAAGCTTCGTCATGGCTCTGGAAATATGGACACGGAGAATTTAGGTTTTTAACTGATAAGGTAAGACTTGAATAGAATTTTGAAGTTTATGGAATTAAATTAATAGACATACCTGCGGTGATGAAAGCACTTTTTTCAATCTTACAAGAATGTTTATTTAGCGATATATAGCGTACAAATATTTATCTTATTAATTTTGAAACTCGCCGAAAAACACATCATCAAAACGCGACACACACAACAAACAAATGACATTGACAATTCCACCATCAAAACAAAAATGACATTAGCGCTGGCTGGTTATAACAGTGTTGCAATAAAAAAAAATGCGTTCGGATAGTTCTTTGGTTGGTATAGATAGACTATAGAATATTGAACAATACGCGACAAGTCGACAACACTTCTAGATTTGTGTGTGTATCCGATTATAAAAAAAAATACATTAGGTGCGTTCGAATTGGGGTATGGTAGCAAAAATAACAGTCAAAAATGACAAAAACGATCACATCTGGCGTTCGATTTGGAAACATTGGCGTTTTGAACTTTTTTCGTTCATCGTTCGTTTTACTTGGAAACAGTTAAAAACGACATCGTGAACTGCAAATTTTGACCCACCTCCGAGGCAGGGTCGTTTGTGATCATATTTTGACATCTTTGAATCTGACATCTGAAGTTTTGGAAAATTCAAACGGGATGCGAAAATTCTATTTTTTATTGTAAAATTTGATAGAAATACTAACAGGCAAGAGAATAATTTGTCAGATTAACTTTGTTTAAAGATTAACTGAAGGAAAAAGGTAGGTTGAGACAAGTGACAAGCAGGCGATGAGCATGCAAATGTCATTTTTATCTAATCGTTCGATTTGGGAAATATCGTTTGTGGCAAAAGTTGCAAAATTGTTGAAATTTTCCAATTCGAACGCATAAACAAAAATGCTCATTTTAAAAACTGTTAAAAACGACATCACTCCAATTCGAACGCACCTATTGACAGTTTTGTTTGTGAAATGACAGTGACCAGTGTTGCCAACTTAGCTACTTTATAGCTCGATCTAGCTATTTTTTGGTGTTAGGCACTTAGAGAATCCAATATAGGGAGGTGCCAAACACAGGCGACCCCCTCTGCCAAAGTACATTGGCCATATGGCCATATGCGTTTATAAAAACTAGTTCGAACGACGTCCACTACCATTTGGTATCGTTCCGTGTCGTAACATTGAGCTCCATAAAAAATGGTGAATTGTGCTGTTTACTCATGCAAAAGGCGATCGGCCACGTCAAATCTGCGGGAACATGGCGTTTCTTATCATTTGTGAGTATTATACCGAATCAATATGTTTCTATTTTAGTGTTATCTCGAAATAAAATAACATAAATTACGACAAGTAAACGACAGAAAATACGGTGGTACGGAGGTAGCTGACACGTAGTACAAGGAGCGATTTGCGTAGTGTGGGGACATAGCGGGGACCAATTTAGTGAATGATTGAGATCATAGAGTAATGAGTAGTACCTACTTCATGTGTCCGTTATTTTTAGTTTTTCTTACATGATTCACATTCCATATCTTGAAAAGTACTGAACCTATTTTGATGAAACTTGCAGTGTTCCCTAAGTTGAAGTAAATGTAAGCCAATAAAAAAATAGTCACAATCCGATTAATAGTTTCGGATAAATGCGTGGACACCTACAAAATGTTGTATATTTGTATAAAGCCCTAATAGATTATCATAATTTCACTTTGTTTTTCATTTTTATTATATGTGGTTATAGCGGCAATAGAAATACACATTCTGTAAAAATTTCAACGGTCTACCTATTACGGTTCATGAGATACAGCCCTCTGACAGACAGACGGACGGACAGACCGTACAATTTGGTAGAATAGGTATTGTTATATGAAACACGAGCTCTTCTGCTGATTTAACTTTTTCATTTAGTAATTTTTAATTTTTAGTAGTATACCTAAACTGGAATATTTGTTACTAATTAATAATTTTGCTGAAAATATTCACAGATTTCGTTGCAAGCCTTTATTGACTTAATTTTAGTTAAAACTAGTATATTTTTAACCGACTTCAAAAAAAGGAGGAGGTTCTCAATTCGGTTGTAATTTTTTTAATGTTTATAACTCTTAACTCCGTCATTTATTATAATTAACCGATTTGAAAAATTCTTCTGTTTGGAAGGGTACACTTCCCGTTTGGTCCCATTGTCATCAGATCAGGATTTGATTACTTCTTAGTGTACTTTGAAGTCGGTTTAAGTTTTTTGTATAACAGTTTTCAATAATTGTTGTTGTAATACTTGTTTGCCATCATAGTGGTATATACTTACTACTCCAAGACATTACATACACTACTACCATATTCTTGTAAATCAATTTATTTCATTAAAAAAGTAATAGTTTTTTCTAATAAATATTTGGATATTTCTGTATTTTTCTTTATTTACTAGCTGTCCTCCGCGATTTCACTCGCGTTCCCGGGATAAAAAAGTAGCTTATAATACTCGGGGATAATGTAGCTTACCATTAGTTGAAGAACTTTTCGAATCCAACTGGTAGTTCCAGAGATTAGCCCGTTTAAACAAACAATTAAATAAAAAAAACTCTTCCGCTTTATTATATTACTAGCTGTCCCTTGCGGTTTCACCCGCGTTCCCGTAATAAAAGTAGCCTATAATACTCGGGGATAATATAGCTTCCTATTAGTGAAAGAATTTTTAGAATCCGACTGGTAGATCCAGAGATTAGACCATTTAAACCAACAAACAAAAAAACTCTTCCGCTTTATTATGTTAGTATAGATTATAGTATAGATAAGTGTAGGTTAGACTCTATCTGGTTTACCATTGAGTAATCATAGTCCACTGCAGTAGCTCGTATCGAATTTACATGCCCTAGAATTTGACCAAGGTTTTGAAATGTTTTCCCTTTGATACCACACCCGTAGCACATATCAATAAGCCAGGCAGTCATAGAGTGAGAGTTACGGTTTCACCCACGTTCCCGGGATAACGTAGCCTATTTAATAATCGGGGATAATGTAGCTTCCTAGTATTGAAATAATTTTTCGAATCCGACTGCTAGTTCTTCTTCTAGTTCTAGTTCTAGTTATAATATAATGCTTTCGTATACTAGTATAGGATTATAAGCTATTAATGTAGGTATATATATATAAATAGCATAGACCAATCTCCATTCCATTCATTTAGTATCATTCATTTTATCGGTCCTTAACAACACCCCATCACTAGTTTTTTTGAGCTAGTGTGTAACTATACAAAGGCGTAACCATAGTAACACAGTCATTCTTTATTTGTGAGCTTGTTTTGTTTGTGTGTCAGGTTTTATTTGCGTGTGCGTTTATAGAGATGACTCAACTTTCTGCATGAGTGTGCGTGAGTAAGCAAATGTGTGCTGTGCGTGTTTACCTCGCCTCCCGCGAAAACTGGCAGAAAGAATTCAGTACTAGAAGTGGTGCTTGCTACCTCCATATATTGGATTCTCTAAGGTTAGGCAGCTACAATTTTATGAAACTTGTAGCTAAATTTATTTAGCTACTTTTTCTAGCTACTTTTTAATACTTTCGAGATTTCGTACTAGGGCACTGTATCTGGAAAGAAGAATACTAAACGCGACTCTATTTTTCTGGGTGAGGGTAAAGGTCGATGGCCGGGTATTCTCAGTTTCATTTCTTCATTCAAACCGTATATTACTCCTATAAAAGTCTGTGCTACTTATGTTCTCCTATCAATTTAAAACTGATGCTCGCTGTTTTAATATATATATTATTGTGAAAATTGAACTAACCTGTAACAAAAAGGTAGGTAATTTACTGATTTTTAATACTCTCGTGTTTGATTTAATAAACATGATTTTTTTATTGTTATTTACCTACTAAGTAAAATTTAGCTACTTCTAGCAACTTTTTTGGGTAACAAAATCTGGCATTCTAGCTACTTTTTGCAAGATGTCTAGCTACTGGCCAAAGCTAGCAGTTGGCAACACTGACAGTGACGTTTGGATTGGAAAACAAAACATTTCATTATTGTTTGTTTTGCTGCAAAAAAATAAGGAAATGAATTAATAATTTATTTGGTTCATTCCACTGCTAACTTTCAAAATGAACGAAATAGACGATAAATTCTACTATGTATACAGTTCGTCATTGGATCATAAAGTTGAGATTAAGATGTAAGTAAGAGACAACTACATAACCTTTTTTTTTATTCCAAGCTTTGCTATAAATTGTGAAAACCTTTGCCAAAACTACACTCTTGGCCGAAGTAAAAGAGTAACAAAGTCATCGAAATAACTGGCAAATTATCAATTCTTAGTGGAATGAAAACCTGTTATTACTTTGTTTAGAAAACGTTGAATATTTGAAGTACCTCCTATCTTGTATGCAATGTTGATTTAATTATTTGTGTATTTTGGACGGGCCAGTTGGCGCAGATATGATTTAAGCGCCGCAGGTCGTGGGTTCGATTCCCAAACAGGACATGCATTTTTGTGCATGAACATGTCTGTATGTCCTGAGTCTGGGTGTTAATTATGTATATTAAGTATGTATTTACAAACAAAAAGTAGTATACGTATTATATCAGTTATCTGGTTTCCATAGTACAAGCTTTGCTTAGTTTGGGATCAGATGACCGTGTGTGAGAAATGTCCCAGGATATTTATTATTATTTTGTGATTGTACCTGTACCCAATTGAATGGGCACCAAGCATGTTTTTTTCCTCCCCCCTCGGCTGCCTACCACCCACAAGCTAATAATCTGTCACCAAGCACCTACTGGTGAGTTGCACCTGAGAACCAGTTCCTTCTAGGCTTTGTATGTTTACCCCCTTTGGCCACATCATCACAACCATGGTGAGATTGTGGACAAATACTGGCATATACATAGTAAAAAAATAATCTAAATCTTTTGAATGCATTGATCACACTCACAGTACTTATTTAAACATTATTTTGGAGTTATGGGTACCTTTGTAACTGGATTATTTATGGAGTTAAGGATTGTGCTACTTGTATCTTCGGGAGAGTCAAAAGAGTTATATCATCTGGCGCTTCTATGCATATGGGTGTCCCACAGGGCTCTATTCTTGGAAGAATATTCTATTTTTTATTTATATTAATGACATTCCTGTTTTGTCAAGTATCCATGGCATTAGGAGTTTTACTGTTTATCAAAAATAACTCACTGATTTTTATTCTTTTTACATTACAGTGGTACACTAGAAGGCAAACGCACGAAACCTGAATATGACAAGTTGCTCTCGGATCCCATGCTCAAGTTCAGCGGCTTGTACCAGGAAGGATGCTCGGACTTATATGTGACATGTCAGATATTGAGTGATGGAGTACCGCTTGCTTTGCCTGTCACTACATCTTATAAGGCTTTTACTAATAGGTGGAAGTAAGTGAAAAAAAGAAAAACAGTATTTGGCAGTCAAAATGAATAAGTAATTTATCCAGTTTAGGCCCTGGTAAGGCACTTATGAACGTTTAGTTGGTACATACAGTTTAATTTACCACCGGTTCGGAATACACTTAAACTGAGAAGACTCCGGCAAGGAACTCAGCAAGTTTTGCTATGTGGAAGATCTTTTTATATTACAGCTTTTGTTCCAAATACTTAAACAGTTTTTTTTACTTCAAAATGCTGACATGCTGATAGCCAGGAGGATCGCCAATGTATTGCTGACGTTTCTACTAACTACACAGATGTTCACTGACAGATTTTCAACTTGAAAGTAGCCAACCTTTTATGGTATTATACTGCTCAAAGCTAACCTTCATTGTATATTTATTTCCTAAACCTCCAGTTATCATACCATATGCATTTATGTCTTGAAAAGTCATCATTTTATAATTCTGCAGCTGGAATGAATGGGTGACACTGCCGGTATACTTCAGTGATCTGCCCCGTCATGCCACCCTCGCAATGACCATCTATGACTGTGCAGGACCCGGGAAAGTAATGGTAGTTGGTGGCACCACAATATCGCTATTTGGAAAACATGGCATGTTGAGACAAGTATGTGGAATGGCAAATGTAATATCAAAATAGCTTTAGTACACTACTAGCTATCCCCGCGGTTGCGCCCTCGTTTCCGAGAGATCGTATGATAAAGGTATCCTATATGATAATCTAGAACATATTCTATCTGTGTGCCAAAGAATCATGGCGAGATTTGTACAAAGAAATAAATATTTTTAGAGACGTTAGAATGACGTTATTATTGATCCGTGGTGCCTATGGAATAACTTGAGCCATTTAAAATATTTCTAGAACCCCGGGATAAAAATGCGAATTTCTATGGCATTCCGGCGAATTTGACTATTTGCGTTATGTTGTTGTTATGTTTTGCGGGGTTTATAAAATATTTAATTTATATTAACATGTTGATGGTAAAGTAATCTCAACATTGGAAGTGATTCAAAACCCTCTAAAATGTTTTATTTTTTTGTACAAATCAATGTATGGATCTCGCCATGATTCTTTCATCCCAATCCATTCAGTTGTTTTTGCAAGAAAGAATAACAGACATCTTCATAAATCTCATCCTCACATCCATACAAACTTTCACATTAATAATATTAATAGTAGGAAGGATCGTATGTGAAAGGGAATAGAGCTATGCGATAGACAGTGAGGCATACACAGATTTTGCTAGGCAACAGGCCTTATATAGATAATATTAGTAGTAGCCAACAAAAAGTAGGTATAAGCAGTACTACGGCCACAGGGTCTTTAGTTAAAACGGGCGTACCGCAAGGACCTAATTTAAGCACATTTTACTTTTGGCTGATATTTCTGCCCTATTTGCTAAATGAATCCAAAATCTTTATTTGCTGATGCTTTGTTTTTCCTTTATACAATTCTTTGGTACAGAACTAAATGAGAACTTCCTTCTGTTGGGAATTGTGCCCAACACTAAATTATAATGTATTATTATATATTATACTAGCAACACCATTCTCTCACTTTGTTTCTAACCGTGGTGCCGTATGTACGCAGTTTTTGTCGGTCTCTTTTTGTATCCATATCTTGTGAAAGTTGTGTAAGGGAAGTTTGAGTAACAGTGCCTTCTTATTTAATTATACAGTCCACTACCAGACCCTTATACACATTCTTTTTAGGACTCGGTTAAATCCCACCTTGTCCTGTGAATAGATCAATGCACCATCAGTATGCCATCTATGATAGGAGACCAAGTGTCATATGTTTACGCACGATATCCCTCGACCATATGATTTATATTCATATGTCAATAATGCCCCGCCTCTTCGCAGTCACTTATCTTTATACGTCATACTTATTTCTCTGCCACAGTAATTGGAAATCTCTCGAGAATTACACAAGTTTTAATAATAAGATATATTTAAAAGAAAGTTCATATAATTTGCAATAAGAGTATGGGACGTTTAAATATTAGAGAGTGGCAAATATTAACGATTAATAAGATGGTCGTTATTTGTAAAATGTGTATAAAAGTTACTTTTGCATCTAAACTGTGTCATCAAATTTTCGAGCCAAATATTTCATCATAATTTTTAATAATCTGCTTTTTTTAAATATTTGTTAAAATGGGTATTAAGCAGAGTACCTTACGGAAGTTTCAAGTCTATTACTTATCTATGGTGTGTAGATTTAAAAAGTTATGTTTTGGTGATAAAAAGGGCATGTTCGACTTGAGAGTATGGCCTGGGGTGGAAGGAAGCGAGAAGACTCCGGGCAAGGCGCCTGATCGAGGCAAGGAACAGATGCAGAGACTAGCCAAGCTGGCCAAGAAACACCGGAATGGACATATGCCTAAGGTGAGATAATGTTTATAACACTAGGTGACAAACCATGCCCGCCTGATGGTAAGCGGTTGCCGTAGCCTATGGACGCTTGCAACAAAACCTTACGGACTTCCTTGCCCCTAATCGATGAGCTTTTGTGACCTTGCTCACGCGCATTTAGTGGAGGGACTTCCCCAGCCGAGTTGTTGAGTGAATACACGCTATGGTCTACTTCCTTAAAACTTATATTGAAACTTTAATTCACACCGTCCCATATTACATTCGTAATATATAAATACGTGCGACCTTCAAAAGAATTTTGACTCTAAAGCCTTAGTAATAAAGTTCAATTCACTAGGTGGACTGGCTGGACAGGCTCACATTTAGAGAGATAGAAATGATCAATGAGAAAGAGAAGAGAAGCTCCGACTACATGTACCTCATGATTGAGTTCCCTACAGTGCAGATCGATGCAATCAACGTAAGTACAAACAATTATCAACTTTATACCAGACTAATAAGGTGCAAGATTGATTTAAGTGTATTTTTGCTTTCGTAGTGAAACAATCGAATATTGTAGTGTATAGGTACACTCATAAGGCAATAAGGTCGAAAGTTCAATACTCGGGTTGGCATATCTGAGAGCAGTTGCCCCTAGTAACATTTCACAACGCGTTGTTAATAGCTCTTAGGGTTAGTTCACACCGAGATGCCACGCGATGCGATGCTATGCGGCGCGTTATTTTTGAGATAGCGTTACAATCCCAGACATAGGTACAATATAGAACTTTATTTTCTACACAAAAAGGTAAACGTTAAAATACGCCGCGTCACGTTTGGTTTGAGATGACCTTTCCTGTCTGATATTCAACCTTGAACAATGAACCTTTGGGATCAAAGCAATGATGGCCAGTTGGCGCCGTTGGTTAAGACTCCACCTATCGCGCCGCAGGTCGTGGGTTCGATTCCGCGCAGGACATGCATTTGTGTTCATGAACATTTCTGTATATCCTGAGTCTGGCTGTAATTATTTATATGTATGTATTTACAAACAAAAAGTAGTAATAATAACTGGGTTTCCGTAGTACAAGCTCTGCTTAGTTTGGGATCAGATGACCGTGTGTGAGGAATGTCCCAATGTTATGTATTTAATGATAGCCCGATTTTAGTGACGTCGAATGCCGAGACGTAGGTCCTAGGTTCGAATCCTACAATGACCTCGAGCGCTCGGTGAAAACATCGTGAGGAAACCATAGCACGGTGGTAGGGTACTTAGTAGTACCCACCTGACTGGCTACTACCCTCAAGTTGAGAATCTCACTCAGCACTTGAGAACCAGGACCTTCTAGGCTTTGTGTGCTTACCACCTTCGGCCACATCATCACTTACCATGGTGAGATTGTGGTCAAACACAAACCTATACATAGTAAAATAATTGGACTGTTTTACAAAAAACTTAAACCGACTTCAAAGTACACGAAGAAGTAATCAAATCCTGATCTGATGACAATGGGACCAAACGGGAAGTGTACCCTCCCAGACAAAAAAATAATTTTCCAAATCGGTTCATAAATGACTGAGTTATGAGGTAACAAACATAAAAAAAAAAACAAAAAAAAAAAAAAAATACAACCGAATTGAGAACCTCCTCCTTTTTTTGAAGTCGGTTAAAAAATACACCCAAAAAAACCAAATAAAGAATAGGCGAGGTGACTAAAACAATCTATTTAGTCCGTCTTTTACAATATCAAAATATATTAGATACGTATTTTTAACCAACTTCAAAAAAAGGAGGAGGTTCTCAATTCGTTTTTTTTTTTAATGTTTGTTACCTCATTACTCTGCCATTTAGGAACCGATTTGGAAAATTCTTTTTTTGTCTGGAAGGGTACACTTACTGTTTGGTCCCATTGTCATCAGATCAGGATTTGATTACTTCTTAGTGTACTTTGAAGTCGGTTTAAGTTTTTTTGTAAAACAGTCGAATTATTTCTTTTGTCAATTAAACACAAAAATGCGAAGATGTCGTGTGTTGAAGTTCCGCGTGAGGTCACGTTAGAGTACACTTTTACTCTTAAGTCACAACACTCCCAAACTTTGGCTCGCTTTATCTTTGCAAATTTGGTAAAGCAAAAAATACGTGTCCAATATTTTCTGAATATCTAACGACGAACATATTTTTTTACCTTGGGTCATCCCTATTATTCTTGTTGATACACCGGGGAAAAAATATATAAACAATTTCGAACTTTATCTCGCATGGCATAAGGTTAAAAACATTCATGACACTATGCCCTATTTATTGCTTGTCATGATAATAAATTACGCTTGGCTGGGGGGAACTGTGTTATTTTAATGTTATCTGTAATGAGAAAAGCCGTTGAAAGAAGTCAATATCAGGAATTAATTTGAAAAGCACGCTATGATGGTTTTAAGTCGAAAAGAGACAAGCATAGCGAGGCAAAGAGAGACACCTGCCTGCATGTCTGCATGTCTAGTACTCAAGATAAAACCGTATATCATTTATTGTCCGGGTCCCGGTTTCACCCGCGTTCTCGAAGAATCTTATGTATTCCTTCCTATAGATTCTAGAGTATTATCTATCTGTGCCAAGTTTCATCCAAATCCGTTCAGCCGTTTATGCGTGATTGAGGCACAAATGTCCAAACGTTCACATTTACAATATCACTAGCTGTCCCCCGCGGTTTCATCCGCGTTCCCGGTATTGATAATAATCGGGGATAATGTAGCTTTCTATTAGTGAAAGAATTTTTGGATTCCGAATGTTAGTTCCATACATCGAGGAACAATCCCTTTAGAGTAGTAATACCGATCAATCCGATTCCGAAACTAGTCAGTGATTTGTCACTGATTTTGAACAGTAAAGACCAATCACTGCATCGTGTGTTCTTCTTGACTTGGCCAATCAGAGAGCATGTGTCCTTGAATTTGCCAATCAGAGCGCATTGTCGATGGTGGGAAATTGGCGGAATAGATTGCAAGCAAAATGAACGTCATTGCGCTTCTTTGGGTTAAATGTTCGATGGTTCCATAGATATTGGTATAGATTGGATCATTATACTGGGTGATACTACTAGTGAAATAAGGTTTATTGTATGTTTTAAGCATTCTTTCGTTGATCATCGAGCCATACTTTCTTTTCTATGCGAACGAAGATTCACGACGCGCCTTATCAGTTGGGTACTACTGTAACTACGTCTAAGGGCGCCCCAGTTGGGTCCGAATCTCGGCTCAGGGCCGTTACCGGGGGGAGGGGACGGACTTTTTTAAATAAAACGAGTTGCGACTAATAAGGGGGGAGCGGATTACTATTGGCAACACACGTAGTAATGTTTCCATGCAAATACAGGGTGCTATACTGGGTGGAGATTTCGAGATGGCATATTATCGAAACCTATGTTGGATTAGTCATGCTGAAGAACTTTTACTATGGGACCAACACTGAATTCTCAAAAACTTTATTTTTATTTTCATACGTCATCATATATGATTGAGTAAGGTTGACATTTTTGAGAATTCACTATTGGTCCCATCGTAAAGTTGTTCAGCATGAATAATCTAACCTAGGTTTCGAAAATATGCCATTTCGAAATCTCCACCTGTTATAAGTATAGAGAGATTTGTGAGATGAGTCGTTTTTTAAATAGTTACAATTATAACAGTCTAGTGCCGGCAACTTATTGCCGTTTATCAAATGGGGCTATTGCTCCAGTACGGATAGCTAAGTTGCAATTATGTGGATAAGTGTAATGCACCAGTATTATTTTATTACCTAGCAATTAACCGGTAAATGTTGTTGTTAATTGCACGGTGTTAATCGGTTTTTCATAAAGCTATGCAGATAACCTGTAATAAATGTTTTTTAACATATTATTTCTATATTTTTTTCGTTTATCCGGTACTACTTGGAAGCGCTCGTGATGTAGCATGATAAGCCGTTCTTAATCGATCAGCAAGTTAAGCTATCATCTTCGGTACCTGTATGGGTGACCGCCTATTTGTATTTCAAATCGAGCGTTTCCGTGCTCCAACAGTACTCAACAAAACTCCAACAGTAGGTTGACCACTAGCCTACCTCCACCAATCCGCAGTGGGCACGTGTGGTAGAGTATCTGTCCATTCCCTTTCACCCTGATTTGTGTGCGGGAGGCCTGTGCTCAGCAGTGGGACATTATAGGCTGAAGTGGAAGAAGCTGATATTCACGCCCCAATTAAGTAGCTACTGGAAAATTTCAAATTTCTTGGTCCATCTATTTATCTATTTATTTTGCATGAGTAATACCCCTGGTGTGGTGTTCCATATTCCATATTCTATTATTATATGTATTATATATTTCATCAACTCCCCTCCATTTCAGCACGCAGTAGTATACTACGAGCAGGATGGCGACGAGATGTACCAATTCCGGGCACAAGCCGAGATAGTAACAGTTCCAGACCATGAGATAGGTCAAGAGAACCTGGTGGAAAGTAAACAGCATCGTTTAGCTCGGTCGCTTCGTTCTGTGTCGGGTAGGGACGCCAAGCCTAGTGCGGGGGAGCGCGACCAGCTCGCGGCGCTGGTGGCGGCCCCGCCCGCCAGGCCGCTGCCGGCCCACGACCAGGACCTGCTGTGGAAGTTCAGGTGGGTAACATGAGCTCTGTGTCGGGGAGGGACGCCAAGCCTAGTGCGAGGGAGCGCGACCAGCTCGCGGCGCTGGTGGCGGCCCCGCCCGCCAGGCCGCTGCCGGCCCACGACCAGGACCTGCTGTGGAAGTTCAGGTGGGTAACATGAGCTCTGTGTCGGGGAGGGACGCCAAGCCTAGTGCGAGGGAGCGCGACCAGCTCGCGGCGCTGGTGGCGGCCCCGCCCGCCAGGCCGCTGCCGGCCCACGACCAGGACCTGCTGTGGAAGTTCAGATGGGTAACATGAGCTCTGTGTCGGGGAGGGACGCCAAGCCTAGTGCGAGGGAGCGCGACCAGCTCGCGGCGCTGGTGGCGGCCCCGCCCGCCAGGCCGCTGCCGGCCCACGACCAGGACCTGCTGTGGAAGTTCAGGTGGGTAACATGAGCTCTGTGTCGGGGAGGGACGCCAAGCCTAGTGCGAGGGAGCGCGACCAGCTCGCGGCGCTGGTGGCGGCCCCGCCCGCCAGGCCGCTGCCGGCCCACGACCAGGACCTGCTGTGGAAGTTCAGGTGGGTAACATGAGCTCTGTGTCGGGGAGGGACGCCAAGCCTAGTGCGAGGGAGCGCGACCAGCTCGCGGCGCTGGTGGCGGCCCCGCCCGCCAGGCCGCTGCCGGCCCACGACCAGGACCTGCTGTGGAAGTTCAGGTGGGTAACATGAGCTCTGTGTCGGGGAGGGACGCCAAGCCTAGTGCGAGGGAGCGCGACCAGCTCGCGGCGCTGGTGGCGGCCCCGCCCGCCAGGCCGCTGCCGGCCCACGACCAGGACCTGCTGTGGAAGTTCAGGTGGGTAACATGAGCTCTGTGTCGGGGAGGGACGCCAAGCCTAGTGCGAGGGAGCGCGACCAGCTCGCGGCGCTGGTGGCGGCCCCGCCCGCCAGGCCGCTGCCGGCCCACGACCAGGACCTGCTGTGGAAGTTCAGGTGGGTAACATGAGCTCTGTGTCGGGGAGGGACGCCAAGCCTAGTGCGGGGGAGCGCGACCAGCTCGCGGCGCTGGTGGCGGCCACGCCCGCCAGGCCGCTGCCGGCCCACGACCAGGACCTGGTTGGAAGTTCAGGTGGGGAACTTACCTGGTTTCTTTAATTTTTTTTTTTTTTTTTATACCACTTAGGTGGCAAACAAGCATACGGCCCGCCTGATGGTAAGCGGTTACCGTAGCCTATGGACGCTTGCAACACCAGGGGTATCACGCGCGCGTTGCCGACCCTGCAGAAATCTCTTCACATATAATATAGAAGCCTCTATTGAATTACTAGTTAGGGTTCCGTACCTTAAAAGCAAAAAAAACGGTGCACTTATCACACTCACTTTGTAGTCCGTCAGATTGTTCTTTTGTCCGTCTGTCAAGACCCTTTTTCTCAGGAACGCGTGGAGGTGTCAAACTGAAATGAATATCAAATACTTTGTCTGTAAAACAGAACAGTTTGGAACAGTGAAAAAAAAAACTGCAAATGCCCGGTTTCTATAAACAAAAATGAATCGTTTTGCTTACCAATCGTAGGTTTTTTAGTTGCTAAACTGGGCATAAAAATAATTTCAACAAATTCATTTTCTTACATTGGCGATAAATTCAAAACCATAATAAAAGTTTAACATTGAAAGACTGATACAAAATAACATTTTCCAGATTCTACCTGTCGTCACACCGTAGGGCATTGACGAAATTCTTGGAGTGTGTCAACTGGAATAGACCAGGTAATTACATGTTTTATGCACGTAGTACTTTTTTTTAAGGTTTAGCCTTAGCACCATTAAGCGGACAAATCGGCGAGCAAGCTGTCAACCGGGGCTATGATTAGGTAACTACGCCTATGGGTGCCCCAGTTGGGGCCGAACCTCGGCTCAGGGCCGTTACCGGGGGGAGGTGACGGACTGTTTATAAATAAAACTAGTTACGACTAATTAGGGGGGAGCGGATTACTATTGGCAACACGTAGTACTGTTTCCATGCAAATACAGGGTGGTCCGTTACCTTAATCTATAGCGCCTTAATTAACATGTACATATACAGACTGAAAGAAAAAATTGCCAAGAAAGCCTGTTACCACTGATTTATTTTTTGATGCCAATCGATTCTGTGCCTTATCACAGAATAAATAATAGTACAAGTGCTGAAGGCGCACTTCTTTGAAGTCGTGAACTCGATCGCAATCCAAACGGAACCTTATGGCTGTGTAAAAACGTTGTAAATTGAAATAGGCCACTCCGGTGTGGTTGAGTGAACCATGCCTGGCCTTATAACGAATTTTATAAGAAAGAGATAAAGTAACAATAAGTGACGAATACACTACTTGTAGTGAGTTCATTCAGTTAAGATAGAATGATCCAAAAGACTCAATGAGACCGAGGTGTATGTACTAGAAATCCAAATTTCAATCATCTTTTTTCATACTCTGCCGGAGACTCTTAGCACCCCCTGCCCCGCCGTTACCGTGACCGCTACCGTAGCCCGGGATAGCGGGGCCGCCGGGGACTGGGGGCCGTAGTTCTGTTTGTGTTACCATTTGAGGGGTTTTGCCGTAATCACCACGCTTGGCAGGCGGGTTGGTGATCGCAGTAGTGATGATGTATCACAGATGGACGCTGCTGCCCGTCCCCTGGTGTATTCCCTTAGTCGCCTTTTACGACACCCACAGGATTGGAAGGGTTGGCCCTATTCTATGCCGGGAGCCACATGGCACCATTCTTTTTCTTCGTTTTCATACATTCTGTAGGAAAAGTTGGGCCCTGTTAAGGTACTGGCTTAAAACTGCCTGTTGTAGAAAGTTTGGTTAGGTTATTTTTAAAGAACGTTTTCCTGGCCTTACTGAGTCACGCCACCTCAAATCTCCATACTGTATACCATACTATACGGATCGTATACGTAGGGAGAAGGACATATCATACTGCAATACTGCATAACTAGCTTTTTCCATAAGACCTATTTTTCACTGTTATTTCATTCCAAGTTAGGCCTTATTAGAAAAGCTAGTTACGCGGTATTTCAGTATCACCAACGATATGCTACTTTTTATCCCGGAGACGCGGGTGAAACTGCGGGGGACAACTAATAGATATAAGACCATCAGGTGGAGTGTCAGCCTTCTTAAAAGATGTTTTTGTTCCATTATAGCTGAAGTTAGACAAGCGTTGTCTATGATGAAGCAATGGGCGCCGATGGATGTCGAAGACGCGCTGGAACTACTTACACCGAAGTTTACGCATCCCACCGTTAGAAAGTAAGTTCTTACAGTATGAGGCACGAGCGGTGAGCATCAGATAGGCACTAGTGGGGGCAAGCTCGCGCATCTAAACTGTTAGCCAAATCACATGGCGATGGATCTAGCATATTTTGCGAGTAACTTCGTCGTTTATGAACCGATTTTGATGATTCTTTCCTTGTTGGAAAGGAGATATCCCAATAGTGATACCATGATAAGGAAACCAGGATCTTATTATAGCATCCCAGAGAAATCGAGGGGAACCTTCGAAATCGTAGTGGCTAGTACGTTTGTAATATTTTTCATTTCGTAATATTTATTGTTTGTATTGTGTAGATACGCGATATCCCGTTTAAAACAAGCTCCGGACGACGACTTACTGCTGTACCTGCTGCAGCTGGTGCAGGCGCTCAAATATGAGGACTTTATGGAAATTAATGATGGTATGTATGTTTGTTACTATACATTTTTTTTATGGATTTATATAGGGTGGTAATTAGTGACCGATACTTGAACACATTAATGTTCTCATGATAACAAACGACTTTCCCAAAGATTATTTTTTAATTTACTAAGCTCATGTCCCCGTCCACCCAATAGGATATTGAATATTCAAAATTCACTATTGGTCCCATAGTTAAAGTTGTTCAGGTCTATCCAACATAGGTTTCGAATATTGCCATCTCGAAATCTCCACCTGTTATAATGTTTATCACTCTTTCACCCAAAAACTAAACAGATTTGGACGAAACTGGGCACATAGACCATTCCCGTTTAGGAAACTTTTTATGCCGGGAAAACAAGATCCTCTGGGAATGCATGTAAAACCGCGGGCAGAACACAGTGCTATTCAACGTGTAACGGAAAGGTATATACATTCAAAGGGGGTAAAGACTACATCAGGTATAGACTCTCTATAAAAAGTTTCAGCTCAAAATTAATTACTCAAAAATTCATACCAAATCTTTGCTTCCAAGTTTACCAAAGTGTTACCGTTCAATGAGGGTCATTGGTACCGATTCTGTTGTAAATCGCACTAAACAAATTTTAGTCACATCACATCTCTTTCTTGCGAGTATTATTGAAAAGGGATAGAACATATTTAAAGCTGTCAAATTAGTCTTTGCCGTCTTCATTTGCCGCTATTTAGACGTAACCGCTATAGATGGCGAGTAAATTTACATTGATAACAAGCATTGGTCTAATTGGACAGGACACAATTTCTTACATCCTTTTCTTATGTTCTTTGTTAGAAAGAGACATAGTAAGTGAGTGAGTGAGTTAGTTGTAAACAACAGAATCAGCACCACTTTTCACGTTACTTGCTAATATTATTATACAATTTTCTGTTTCGCGATCTGTGCGCATATTACCAAAGAAATCGTGTATTTATATGTATACTAGCTGCCCGGCGTGACTTCTTTCGTGTGGTGCTACCCTACCCTACCCTATCCTATCTAAACCATCCAGGGCGCCACCCAAACGCAAAATCAGTCCAGCAGATGGCGCTGCAGTCGATAATATAACCTAGATACCGACTGCAGCGCCATCTGCCGGGCTGATTACTCCAGCCGTTTAGGAGGAGTTCAGTGACATACACACGTACATTAGAATTTTATATATAAAGATATCCTTTTCGTTAGACGTTGTATAGATGTTATATTGTGTTGTGTAGAGTACGCGAGATTGTGTGGCAAGGACGCGCCAATGTTTGGCGACGACGGCAAACTGTTGGCGCATCGCGGGAGCCAACATAGTCTGCTGAGCACTTCAGGTCAATATTGCATTATTTATCCTCTAATATTCTTTAAGCACTAGAAATTAAGAATTTTTAAGAGAGGTAGAGCATAGCGTTTATTCGCTCAAAGAGCAGCTCGACTGGGGAAGTACCTCCACCTTACAGAATACCGCAGCCAAATAACTTTATGTTGTGTAAAGTTGTGTTCCTGCGCGTGAGTAAGGTCGTCAGAGCTCATAGGGGAGGGGGGATAGGTCGATAACGCGTGAGCGATGCTTCGTGTGTTGCAATATGGCTACGGTAACTGCTTACCATCAGGCGGGCCGTATGCTTGTATATCGACCAAGTTGTATAAAAAAATAAAAATAAAAACGTGATTTTAATCATCATAAATGTTGTAAACTTTAAGAATAGTCCATGATAAAAAATTATATGGGATCATAGATATACATCTAAATAGATGCCGCTTGTGTATGTACTTCGCGTGTCAAAATCTGTGCAAAAATGGGGCACAATGTTCTTCTTTTGAAACTGTTTCTTACGGACAGTAAACTCGCATAAGTCTGCATGTCCACAGATGTGTAGCGAGGGATGTGTTTAGCTGACAAATAGGATCGCTTAATTTTCACCTTAAATATGTAATGCCAGCCTAAATAAATCAATCTTGTGACATTATGGTAGGTACAAAAAAAGTACGCTCAGGTTGTGGAATGAGCTCCCCGCCGTGGTTTTCCCAATGGAGTACAGCATGGGGTTCTTCAAAAAGGGCGAGAAGAGATTTCTTCAGGGTCGGCAACGTGCGAGTGATACCCCTGGTGTTGCAAGCGTCCATAGGCTACGGTAACTGCTTACCATCAGGCGGGGTATGCTTGTTTGCCACATTAGTGGAATAAAAAAATAAAAAAAAGGTTTTTATTTTTATCTATTTAGGTGTCTGTGTATGGGATCTTAGAAAATTTCATCAAGGAACGGATCAGTAAAATCGTTTCATATTTGCCGAAATTATGCATAAACTTCCCTAAAAACAGGCAAATATGAAAACTTCGTCACATACTTCTTTAAATTTTTTTTTTTTTTTATAATTTTCTTTTCTCCTATGTGCTTCTTCTTCTTATTTTTAATTTTGGCAACCAAGCCCAAATTAGGGCTCATTTCTGCCAGTGTCGAGTTATATTATAATATCCAGTCACAAAATCACTTCAAATTATAGTCCTCAGTCAGTCACCGTCCATAAAAGTCATGTTTTACTACAATGGTGGTCATTGTACTAAAACTCTTCACGGACATTTTGAGACAACTTGAAAAGTAACGATACACATAATTCATTTCATTTCACTTCACTGGTGCACATGGATGATCTTTATTGGGTAAAATACCACCAATAATACACAATAAAACTCAAAATACACAAATTATTGAAAATAAAAATGAAAATGCTATGTCACTCTGCAAGTTCCCGCCAAAAAGTCCTTCTCCTATGTTACTAGTTTGTGTAATTTATGTATCACTTGCCATATTTTTGTTTCTTTCTAAATTCAAATGTTGTAAACTTGACAGAACACGTGGTTTGACTTGCGCATTAGACGATTTATAGGTCTCTCTTTATATAAATCGTCTGGCTTTCGTGGCACGTATTGTAATTCGCGTTTAATTTCCAACATGTTCCAGTGATCACAGCTAGTGAGATGACAGCGTCGACAACAAGCCGCCGGTCCATAGACACGCCAGAAGAATCAACCATAGCCACTGAGGACAACTCCAACAGTCTCGACAACACTAGTGTTGTCGATAATAATAACTTGTACGGGTGAGTTGTACTGTCATTGGATTCTTTATGCTTTTTTTAGGAAATTAGGATTAGGATGTGGAATGAGCTCCCCATTACGGTTTTCCCTCAGCGCTACGATATGGGGTTCTTCAAGAAAGGCGTAAAAAGAGCTCTTCAAGGTCGGCAACACATCGGCAATCCCCCTGGTATTGCAAATGTCCATAGGCGGCGGTGACCACTTACCATCAGGTGGCCCGTCTGCTTGCTTGTCAACCTGTGATGCGCTTGATGGTATGCGGTTACCGTAGACTATAGACGCTTGCAACACCCGCGAGCCTTCTTGGAGAACCCCTTGTTGACCTAGAAGAATCATGAAATTTGGTAACAACTGTCGGCAGCTGCCGCCATGTGTGCGGAGCGTCACTTGCGAGTGAGACGGAACTAACAGCTGCACTGTATTATGAACCTTATAGTAGTGATCTAAGGTTGATTGGAAGTTTTAAGCATACGGGCCAGCTGGCACGGTTGGTTAAGACTGGTCAAGATTCCATTTATCGCGCCGCTGGTCGTATGTTCGATTCCCACACAGGACATGCATTTGTGTGCATGAACATGTCTGTATGTTCTGAGTCTGGGTGTAATTATGTATATTAAGTATGTATTTAAAAACATATGTATTATATCAGTTGTCTGGTTTCCATAGTACAAGCTCTGCTTAGTTTGGGATCAGATGACCGTGTGTGAGGAATGTCCCAGGATATTTATTTATTCTTTCGTTAATCTTCGGGCCATACTTTCTTTTCTGTGCGAACGAAGATTCACGACGGGCCTTCTCAGTTGGGTACTACTGTACTTTAGGTTAAGTTTGCGTGACGGGTCGCTCACTTCCCTCCAATATGGCGAGGAGGGCGATGGCTGCCACACGCGTCATACTTGTGAACAGGTGCTGCTTGTGGGGGCTGGTCTGCGCTGAGTTTGCTATTTGTTTACTTATTAAATATTTTATTCAGTCTACTTTGTAATTTTGCCGCCGCGCCGGGGCACGCAATTGTTATCAGTGCGATTAGAATGTAAATATTATGTAATGAATCTAAGCCTGTTTTGAAAAGAGTAATTGCTGAGTTTATTGCCGGCTCTTCTCAACAAATGCAACCTTCCGAACCGGTATTAGAGTATTAGAGTCAGACTTTTCATAAGTGCCTGCGAAGGTCTATTTGAATAAATGATTTTGAATTTGAATTTGACATATAGTAGGAGGTTTTAGTGATATTGAATGACGTAGGTCGTGTGAGCCAGCGGAGGAAGCCCTCTCGCTGGCGTCGTTCCTGATCGGTCGCGCGTGTCACAACAGCGTGGTCGCCAACTACCTGTACTGGTACCTGCTGGTGGAGTGCGAGGACGCGCCCGCCGTGGCGGGGGCGCCCCCGCCGCACCGGCACATGTACCTCACTGTCATGAAGACCTTCTCGCACACGCTGGCTAGAGGTCAGTTTAACATATGACACCGTTCATGTACAAAAAAAGCTTCAGGAATGACCAAGAATATTATTATTATTCGATATTTATTTTGTAGCAATGTAACTTTGACACACACATAAGCAAATTTTTGGTTTTTAAATTGTAACTTTTATTTTATGCTAGTATTATTGTTTGTTTTTTGTTTTTAAATTGGTATCATGTGTTGTTATTATAATAGCAAACGATTCATCATCATCAGCCTATAATGTCCCACTGCTGAGAACAGGCCTCCTTTCACAAATGAGGGTGAAAGGGACTGGGCAGATACTCCACCACGCGTGCCCACTGCGGATTGGTGGAGGTAGGCTAGTGGTCAACATACTGTTGGAATTTTTCAAGCCGCCTAGGAGGCATCCAACTAGCTTAACGACTATCACCAATTAAGTGATAACCGGGACCAACGACTTTACGTGCCTTCCGAAGCACGGAAACGCTCCATTTGAAATACCACTAAGCGGTCACCCATCCAGGTAGCGACCACGACAGACGTAGCTTAACTTTGCCGATCGATTAAGAACGGCTAATCATGCTACGCCACGAGCGCTTCGAACGATTAACGTTTGCTAAACTTAGTATTAATATTCTTTTTGATGTGTATCTAAATAAGTGTTTTTCAAATTATGCTACAAATAAACAATTATTCTATTCTATATAGAGTCAGGTGAAACCGCGGGTTACAGCTAGCAAAGTTGTAATTTCGATCACAAATTTAATTAAAGTCCGTCCTAGAACGTTGAATTTGGAACCTGCATCAATTATATTAGGTTTATTTCGATTGACACAACCTATTCTTGATACTTGATCAGTGTAACGCAAGCCCTCTGTCCAAATAAGCCCGGAATGTAGATTTAATGGACCAACTTTTCGTTCTCCGACTTCAATTTGCGAACTCAATTAGTCGCGCCAGAGATAAATCGTGACGTAACATATAAAAACGCCAAATTATGCCGTTAAAAACTCTTCATGATAGAAAACATCGCAACATATCTAATCTACTCTTAGGTCTGTATTATAAAACGAGATCAAGTCTCATAGATCGTGTTAAACAAAAATAAACTTAACATCAATGGTGCAGGATCTAAATTCAAATGTTTTAAACTCGGCAAAAAACTTGACATGAGCACTGTTTGAACTTCTTTAATACGGATCTAAGTCATTGAGATATTATTACTACGTATAGAGAAGCTATCACAAGCAAAGGTTATGTCCCAATTTTTTAGAGTCAACTAAAGTTCTCTTTAGCGCTCAAACAATAATTAGTCGTCTAAGCAGACAGTAGAAACACGTAGCGCTATCAGAACGCTTTTAGGAGTATTGTTCTCGCAAACACCGTGATTTTCACGGCGCTTACGCGTTTCGTTCATCGTTCTACAACAACAAGTGTGGCCGGATGGCCTCACTTGAACGGAACATAGCTGTGATGTGTGGCGTCTTCTCTATCATCATCATCAGCCTATAATGTCCCACTGCTGAGCACAGGCCTCCTGCACACAAATGAGGGTGAAAGGGAATGGGCAGATACTGCACCACGCGTGCCCACTGCGGATTGGTGGAGGTAGGCTAGTGGTCAACCTACTGTTGGAATTTTTCAAGCCGCCTAGGAGGCATCCAACTAGCTTAACGACTATCACAATTAAGTGATAACCGGGACCAACGGCTTTACGTGCCTTCCGAAGCACGGAAACGCTCGATTTGAAATACCACTAGGCGGTCACCCATCCAGGTACCGACCACGACAGACGTAGCATAACTTTGCCGATCGATTAAGAACGGCTAATCATGCTACGCCACAAGCGCTTCTCTCTTTTTGTCTTCTCTATACGTAGTAATAATAGCTCAAGTACCTAAATCAGTAATTTCGATCTTCTAATCCGAACTTGAAGTCAACTCCCAGAACTCTTCACCAGGTAATACGGACCATCAACGCACGCGGACATTCCTCGCCCGCCAACAAACCTTCATAGACAAACTGGTCAAGCTGGTCAAAATGGTCGCCCGAGAGAGCGGCAACCGTAACAAAAAAGCCGAAAGACTACAACAGCTCCTAGCCGACACCGACGCTTTCAAATTCAACTTCACAAACTTCGAACCAATCCCCTTCCCGTTAGATCCCAACGTGACAATCAAAGGAATAGTCGCAAAAAAAGCGAGCCTCTTCAAATCTGCTTTAATGCCCTCTAAATTAACATTCCTTACCACAGAGGGGGTGGAATACGAAGCAATTTTTAAACATGGCGACGATTTGCGACAGGACCAACTTATTCTACAAATGATAACGTTAATGGATAAGTTGTTGCGGCGGGAGAATTTGGACTTGAAGTTGACTCCATATAAGGTTTTGGCGACGAGTTCCAAGCACGGATTTCTGCAGTTTATTGAATCTGTGACGGTCGCTGAAGCGTTGGCTACTGAGGGCAGTATACAGAACTTCTTTAGGAAATATAACCCGTGTGAAGGGGCGCCTTATGGTATAAAACCAGAGACAATGGATACTTATATTAGAAGCTGTGCGGGGTACTGTGTTATTACGTATTTACTTGGTAAGTTTGATTTATTTGACTCACCAGCAAATGTATATTTTTGTGATGTTTTTGGCCCAATGTCAAACCATTTGTTTCGGCCCTTAAAAGGACATTTTTGAAGGTTGAGCTACTAAAGTTACCAACGGTTCGGAAGTCGGCCTTCAAAAAGAAACGGCAAAGAACTCGGTAAGGTTAAATTTTTTTAAACTTCTTGGATAATCAGACTCATCATCTGTGCTGTTCTTTCGGCACTTCTATCCGTCATATTGTCTTCTTACTCATATCATCTTTAAAATAAACCATCTATATCACCTGATCGTAAATTACCGTAGCCTTGGGCCCCCAGGGGTATCGCGCGTTGCTGCCCCTGCAACTCTCTTCACACCCTTTTAAGAAGAACCCCATTCTGTACCCTTTTGGGTGCATCACGTCGGGGAACTTTGAAACCACACAGTGCGAGACCGTTTTGTGTGAGGATAGTTGGTAAAAGGTAGCCGTGGGCAAGTCAAACAATTCCAATATCTTTGGACAATCTGACTAAATTTGTCCCGAAGTCACTTAAAAGAAACTTTACAAGTCGCAAGTCCGGCCTCATATGGAGTACTGCTGTCATCTATTGCCCCGCCCATAGATGACAGCAGTACTCCATATGAGGCCGGACTTGCGACTTGTAAAGACCTCCATATGAGGCACCTGGATACCAGCTTGATCTCTAGACTCGGTTCAACGACGTGCCATCAGAATTATCGACTTGATGCGTGACCTTCCACCATTGCAACTCTCGCCATCGACGGGGAGTCCATCCTCACACTTTGAAACCAGAATTGTTTCGAACTGTGCGGCCTCAACGGAGCTTCCTTCCGCGGACGCTCGGTCTGTGGAATGAGCTCCCCATAGTGGTGCACCCAATGGAGTACAGCATGGGGTTCTACAAAAGGAGCGTGAAGACGCTCGGCAACACGCGAGTGATACCCCAGCCCCCCTAGACAAGATGGTTAACGACAATCGGCATCGTTAGTAAACTATCAACCTTTGTATGGGATTGACATTTCAAATCGAAATATCACGTGATTTCAATCTCACAATCTCTTATGTCAATCCCATACAAAGTTTGATCGTTTACTAACGATGACGATTTTCTATAACTATTTTGTCTACTGGCCTTGATGTTGCAAGCGTCCATAGGCTACGATAACCGCTTACCATCAGGCGGGCCGTATACTTGTTAAGTACTTAATGTGCCTAAGTGGTTTAAAAAAATTATATGTTTTTTTCGAAAAGTCTTTTAATTGTTCTTCCCAGGTGTGGGCGACCGTCACTTAGACAACCTGCTCCTAACTAAAGCGGGCGCGCTGTTCCACATCGACTTCGGTTATATTCTCGGGCGCGACCCGAAGCCCCTCCCGCCCCCCATGAAGCTCAGCAAGGAGATGGTGGAGGCCATGGGGGGCATACATTCTGAGCTGTACCATGAGTTCAGGAAACAGTGTTACACGGCTTTCTTGCATTTGCGCAGGTGGGCCTTTTTTTTGTATCATTTTTTTGCTTACGACAATGTCGCCCTCTGGTGGTAAAAGAAGAGGCTCATAAAAAAAAAAATTCTTTATTACACTAAAATAAATTAACATGATCCTAACTACTAATATTATAAATGCGAAAGTGAGTTTGTTTGTTACGCCTTCACGCCTCGACTACTAACGGATCATCATGAAATTTGGCATGCAGATAGCCTATGGTATGGTGAAGGCCATCGATACTTTTTATTCCGAGAACGCGGGTAAAACCGCGGGGGACAGCTAGTTTCTTATAATGATTTATAAATGGGCCCAAACTGATTGATCAGGCACGCAAACTTGATGCTGAACCTGTTCTCGCTGATGGTGGACGCGTCGGTGCCGGACATCGCGCTGGAGCCAGACAAGGCTGTCAAGAAAGTGCAGGATAAACTCAGGTCAGCTTCTCAACTATATTTCCTAGCTTGAAAACTAAGGTTAAAATTATGCCCTCTTTAATAGTGTTTTTTTTACAAGCGGACGCGCCTTTATTTTCAGCTGTATTAACTACATTTAAAAACAACAACGTTTACGAGATTTCTATGTAACATACTTAGAGCAAATGCAGTGCTTGAAAAGAAACGTATTTGACCTCAATATTTTTTCTACATTTAGTAATATTCGTCTTTATTCTTATTGTATTAAAGTTGAAAATAGTAGAAAAAGATAAATAAGAACCAAATGAGATAATAGTGATATTTATTAATTAAATGTGGTCAGTTTTGGATCCACTTATGTTACTATGATTTTGTTTTATTCTACCACAAATAACGGGAGGATTACTGAAGTAAAACAAATTTACCATAGATTTTCCCAAGGAAATAATAATCTTCAAATCATATGTTTTCGCATAGGCTGGACCTGGGTGACGAGGAAGCAGTCCACTATCTCCAGAACCTGCTAGACATGTCCGTGACAGCTGTCATGGCGGTGCTAGTCGAACAGTTCCACAAGTTCGCCCAGTACTGGCGCAAGTGAACTTGCATAGCTAAACGAGGCTTTTTTTTTTTTTTTATTATATTAAAATGTAAAGTCACCTGTTATTCTGCCAATGTATTTTACTGATAGCATAGAGTTAGAATATTAATAGAGGGACCGTACAGTAGTACCCAACTGATATGGCTTACCGATGTACCTGCGCTGAAGACACATTTTCAAAGCGCGGGAAATGCTATTGGTCGGCATGTGTGCGGAGGGGCGGCACGAGCGAGTGAGACCGAACTAACAGCCGCACTGTATTATGAACCTTATTAGCAGTGATATAAGGTTGATTGTAAGTTTTAAGCATTCTTTCGTTAATCTTCGGGCCATACTTTCTTTTCTGTGCGAACGAATATTCACGACGCAGCTGTTAGTTCCGTCTACTACCACAATTAGCCTGAAATAAATGGATTATTATTATTATTCATAATCGCCTTTTAACTAAATCAGTGTAATAGTGTCCCCGTCTCACTCTTTCGATCAGCAAATGTCACGTGTCAGATAAAGACTTCGGAATTTTAGCTAATCAACGTTTGATAACTTTATTATGAATAAGGGGGTTAGAGATCAAATTCGAAAGTAGTCTAAGGACAGTAACTACAATAATAGGTACCTACATTGTTACTTATTTTCATGTAATAAATACTGAAAAAATGTGTATAATATGTAATTTTGTACTGTGATATACATATAGGTATTATGTATCGAAATAAAAAATCTATTTTAAATAAAGATTTTTATTTATTTTATAAATATAACCGTGTTTAAATATCAAGCGTAAAAATGTTACAAAAACTTTATAAGATCTATAACTTAAAATTAATGAACATAAATTCGTTTAAGACATCGTTTTTAAACCTTTATGGCGCGACCCCCAAATAGCTAATTCAAGTAAATATACTTTCGAACCCTCACTATACAGGAATTTAAACCAGTACGCAAATCTTGACAAATTAAACTTCGAGTTTTATTAAACACCAATTTTAAGGGTTCCAAACCAAAAAGGAAAAAAGGAACCCTTTACATAGGGAAAGGAGACCGAAATTCCAAAGTAGGGCTGCTACAAGTTTAAATGGAATATCATGTGAAAGGGCTTTATTTTAACATTACAAAACAGGTTTTCTTTCTTTTATATGACATAATTTTTTACTTATAATGAAAAATTACAAAATAATACCATATTGAAGGTAAGACCTTCAAGGCTCAGTCATTAGACAAGGGTGGCTTAAAGGAACCTAAAGTAAGAACAGATCTTATGCAATTCATCAATTCCGAATCTTTTTAATTAAATTAATTATAAGTATGTCTACGAATGTGTGTCATTTTTACCAAAAAATATTGAAATTACTCTTATGCTTAAATCCATTAGTAATATTGAGTTTTTTCCTGCCACACTATTAGTGCGTTCGAATTGGAGTGATGTCGTTTTTAACAGTTTCAAAATGGGCATTTTTGTTTATGCGTTCGAATTGGAAAATTTCAACAATTTTGCTACTTTTGCCACAAACGATATTTCCCAAATCGAACGATTAGATACAAAAATGACATTTCCATGCTGATGGCCTGCTTGTCACTTGTCTCAACCTACCTTTTTCCTTCAGTTAATCATTAAACAAAGTTAATCTAACAAATCATTCTCTTACCTGTTAGTATTTCTATAAAATTTTATAATAAAAATTAGAATTTTCGCTTCCCGTATGAATTTTCCGAAACTTATCTGTCAGATTCAAAGATGTCAAAATATGATCACAAACGACCCTGCCTCGGAGGTGGGTCAAAATTTGCAGTTCACGATGTCGTTTTTAACTGTTTCCAAGCAAAACGAACGGTGAACGAAAACAGTTCAAAACGCCAATTTCGCCCACAACTTTCCAAATCGAACGCCAGATGTGATCGTTTTTGGCATTTTTGACTGTTATTTTTGCTACCATACCCCAATTCGAACGCACCTTTATAGTGCGTTCGAATTGGAGTGATGTCGTTTTTAACAGTTTCAAAATGGGCATTTTTGTATTTGCGTTCGAATTGGAAAATTTCAACAATTTTGCAACTTTTGCCACAAACGATATGTCCCAAATCGAACGATTAGATACAAAAATGACATTTCCATGCTCATCGCCTGCTTGTCACTTGTCTCAACCTACCTTTTTCCTTCAGTTAATCATTAAACAAAGTTAATCTAACAAATTATTCTCTTACCTGTTTGTATTTCTATAAAATTTTATAATAAAAATTAGAATTTTCGCTTCCCGTATGAATTTTACGAAACTTATCTGTCAGATTCAAAGATGTCAAAATATGATCACAAACGACCCTGCCTCGGAGGTGGGTCAAAATTTGCAGTTCACGATGTCGTTTTTAACTGTTTCCAAGCAAAACGAACGGTGAACGAAAACTGTTCAAAACGCCAATTTCACCCACAACTTTCCAAATCGAACGCCAGTTGTGATCGTTTTTGGCATTTTGGACTGTTATTTTTGCTACCATACCCCAATTCGAACGCACCTTTAGTGTGATGTAAATGGGCTGTCAAAAGTGACATTTAATGATGACTCTAGTTTACACATATCACAACTTTACTTCATAGTTAATTGTAATTTACAAACTCATTTAATTCATAGAAGGAATTTTCGTTAATTACTTATCTCTTACTATGGCTACGACAACGGAACTTAATTGCAGAAGAGATTGCGAGCCCCTGGGAGTCGCAACCCGACAGGTTGAGAAACGATGGTTTCGAGTATACAATCTTTACACATATATTTCTACGATTCATTTTTTAAAGCATTTTAAATCATAAGTAAATAGTTTGACATTGAGAATAAACACTGCTATACAGGAGCAATAATAGATATATTCTGTCGGTTCCTGTCTCATATGTTAGCCATCATCAAATCACTGCCACTTGCAACACAATCACTTGCTATGTAAATCTTACTCGCAGTTGTAGTTTGTATCACATCGCAAGCAGCTATCTCAGCGTAATTAACACCTC
The DNA here is from genome assembly GCA_947623365.1 of Achlya flavicornis. Taxonomy (NCBI): domain Eukaryota; kingdom Metazoa; phylum Arthropoda; class Insecta; order Lepidoptera; family Drepanidae; genus Achlya; species Achlya flavicornis. The sequence continues at coordinate 1,423,870 of OX392481.1, read as the reverse complement.
CTATAACATAAACTAAAATACTTCTCGGCTTCAAAGGGAACATATTTCCCAGATTTGGCTCGTTCTTTAAAGCCTTCGCTAAACTTTTAGCATCCTTGCAACCAAATTCCAAGTCACTCTGCAGCTTCAAATTCGATAATTTCTCATTCAGTGTTTCCAGACCATCTTTCAAGTTTTCAACAATTTTCCCACCAACTTTCAAATCAGTCAAAGGTGATAATTTTAATAAAACTTCAGCTAATGTGTCTGATGTTAATATGGTGTTGCACAGTACTGCAACTAATGGTACATAGCCTCCATTGAAGACATAACTGGGTGATGATTTACCAACTTTATCAGGTTGCGATGGCAGCTGTTTCAATTTATTTGCATAGGTTTGAAATTCATTCTGCCATTTTGGTAGTCTTTCACTTAGATTCCCTAAATTAGAGATTGTCAAAGACAATTTAGGAGTAGATGGCTGCACTAGCAAACCAGCATTGATCAAATTGTTAAATACATATAGATACTTATATCCAAATGCCAATAAATACTTGTTTACTAAAGTGTTGTATTCGTCATAAGACAATCCTTGAGTCAAACTCAATAGACACATAAGACGGAGGCTACTATAAATATGTATATCCGTTCCAAAGTTCTCATCAACAAAAGTGAAATTTGCTTTCTTATTCCTATTATTTAACATTTCAGTTTCAGTTAATTTGAGATTTTCAAACTTATTACTCATTTCTGATATAATGGTTTCACATGCTAGAACATGATTGACTAGATTCTGTTTGAACAAAGTCACCTGTTGCAGTTTAGTTGCAACAAATTGCTTTATTTCTTGTATACCTAAAGCTTTTATATCTTCATTCTTCAACAGCTTAGCTTTCGAACTTAAAACACTAAGAACTTCTGAGAAGTGTCTGTGTTTTATTTCACCGTATAGTGTATCTAATGAACTATCTAATGTCATGATTGCACTTTTATTAACAGCACTTTCATTACCCAAGCCAAAGTCTAGTTTACCTTTCTTATACTTAGTATCTTTTACATTCATATCTAAATGTCCGCAGTTAATATTAAAAATCTCGCTTAGCAAGCCGCTGTAAGTTGCCGGTGTCAGTAAACTTGATGCATAATCTTGATTCCTATCAACTACAATCAAAGCCCCTATTTCTTCTGAACTGTTACTATCCAGAAAATCTCGAGCGTAAGTTTCGTTATAAATTTCCAGCATATCTAAAACACTGGCTGACATTTTTCCAACAGAAAATATAGCTTTAGGCCTTCCAGTGACATGAAATAGACTCCATATTGACATTGAGATGCTTGATAGCAAAGAATGGTTGTGTTCAACAAATAATTGTTTGTAAAGAAATGGCAACTCTAAACTTAGGAGCTGTTCATCTAAGGACATTAGTTCCCATGAGAATGTGTGCAGAGTAACTATGCCATATAACCCTCTGCTTTCAAGCATGGAATCATATGAGCATTGTACTTTTGGTGTAATAATTATATGAAAGCATTTCAAGTCTGCTAATGATGTGTTTTGGCTCAACATCGAAGAGATTTGGTCCAAGACACATTTGTACTTTTGTATACAGGCCGGGATGAAGTAAACTCTGTTTTGGTTTGCTGTGACTCCTAGTTGGGGATCCATTTTGTATATTTTATCAATTCCATGTTGCCTGGAATAAAAAATGAAACAACTTGAACTTTTATTATAAGTTATTCAATACAAAATTCAACTCCTTGCAAGGGATGTGCATACTATTATAACAGATGTTTTCATGTTATTTTTTTACCATGAGAATCTAATCTAAAGACACAGTTATACTACCAAATCAATTTTTACAAAAAATTGCAGAGATGTAGCTTGGACCAGGCCTAGAAAAACAAGCCATAGAAAAATTTATAATTGATAAGAATATATTTTTATCTATCTATCTATATCTATTTTTGAAGAGTACATTTAGTAAGAAACATAATTATAAAGAGGATCCAGACAGCCTTGCTTTGCAAAATTCATTATCATATCACCAATTACCATCATGGCAAGAAACAGGCTATATTATATAGTAGCACTTGGTCAACAAGTCAATTGGTAGGAATCTACAGTATACCAGTTTACTCCTAAGATTTTACCTTAGCCAGGTCACTCCACATATTCTCTCCAACGGTTTGATGAGTGAAGGGTCGATTATGAGGTCTTTTTTATCTCCGCATTGGGACAGTATTTTCTTTAATTTGCATTGAGAAATAAGCCCTAATGAAGCTAGTTTCAATGAGAGAGGTTGGTCCAAGCTGTTCATTGTTTTGTTTGCATTACACTGATTGCATAAGTTTTTCGAAAGAAAACTGCATCAGTTTCACTACTTTTCTTGCTATTCTATTATATTCACAATATCTATACATAGCAAAAATTCCCTTTTGTTAGTTTTATTCTTTGAGTTTTGTTCATGATCCAAGAAAATATACCAATGGTTTGGTTGGTTTTGTTTGTTCGTAGGGTTTTGTTGATAATTTTAATTTTTGACAATTTTGACATAAATCATCATAAATGTAGTAGTTTTTTCATCCACAAAATGATAGGCAAGGGACAATGAACCATACAGCCTTTTCATATGTGTAATTTTATTTATAATAATTTCACATTCATATAGTCCAGCCAGACATTAACTTTCACATAGGTAGTCCGCATTATCAATCATTGTACAGTCATGTTTTAGTAAAATGGTTGTCATTGTACTAAAGCTTTTCACGGACTTTTTGAGAGAACTTGTAGTCACGTCACGATACACATATTCATTTCACTTCACTGGTGCCTTTGAGCATTTTTTACTAAAATATACTCAAAGACTGGTGCACATGGATTGATCTTTATTGGATAAATACCAGCGATAATATGCAATAAAACTCAAAATACTCGAATTTATGAAAATAAAAAGCCCAATCCTATTATGGGGTAGACCTGTGGTCTATACAGGCTGAGACGGTCGAATCTTCTTCTTCTTATTTTTAATTTTGGCAACCAAGCCCAAATTAGGGCTCATTTCTGCCAGTGTCGAGTTATATTATAGTTTCCAGTCACAATAAATCACTTCACATTATAGTCCTCAGTCAGTCACCGTCATGTTTTACTACAATGGTGGTCATTGTAGTAAAACTCTTCACGGACATTTTGAGACAACTTGAAAAGTCACGATACACATAATTCATTTCATTTCACTTCACTGGTGCACATGGATGATCTTTATTGGGTAAAATACCACCAAAAATACACAATAAAACTCAAAATACACAAATTTATGAAAATAAAAATGAAAATGCTACGTCACTCTGCAAGTTCCCGCCAAAAAGCGACGGTCGAATCTATAAAATCTATTAATATCATAATAAGTAAAGCCATATCTCCACTCCACCTTCGTGTTGTCATCTGACAACACAGTAATATAGCACAAACTTTATGTAAAAAATATTTTTTTGGGACACTTGACAATGTTGCCAATACCGTAATGGTTCTTGCACATTTTCTTCTTTACATAATTTACTGGAAAATATAATATAAAAGCTGGATTTAAATACAATTCAAGCGAAATATGATTTTATTTAGATATAGGTGTTCTTTTAAATTTATCATTGAATGTCCTTGATATCAATTTCCGGTCATGCGTAGTTGCCGCGCTTGCAACTTCCTCCCCCTCCGCCCTTCACCGCGGAGCAATCGCTCGTCGTCGAATTTGCAAAATTTCTGAAATGGCTGCGAGAATAATCAAGAAAATTGTAAGTGTATAGATCAGTGTTACGTAATAACTTACATATTGCATTATTGAATGCCACCCCCGTCTAAATTGAGTGTAAAGGCCGTCCGCCAATTTATTTTCGCCATCCAAAAATAGACGTAGTACAGATATGTCGAGGAATTACATAAAAGCGCTTTTGGAGCCTTTTCGTGAGAGTAAAGTGTTAGGATCGTTGTTGAAGTTTTTGGAGCCGGCCGCGAGTGATAGTAAAACACCGATTAAGGGTGGAACAAATGAGGTTGAATTTTATATTTTCTGAATTTAGTATCGATAGTCGTTTGAGGTTATGTGACAGTTTTGTTCTTTTTGGATAGGTCCCAGCTGGTAGGGCTGGTGCGGCTCAATACAGCAGCGGAGTGCGGCGGGTGACGCTCATCCCTGGTCATGGAATCGGCCCTGAGATCACGGTGGCTGTGCAGAAAATTTTCGAAGCAGCCAAAGTTCCGATTGAATGGGACGAAGTCGATGTCACAGCTGTTCGCGTAAGTATTTTTTCTTATTAGAATAATATGCGTATAATATAAATATTCTTTCCCTATTTAGTGTCTACAGTGTATTATAAATTTAACAAAAGTAACATACTTAGGATTATATCAAATAGGGGTAACTAGTTACCAATACCATTATTAATTCTGGTTACCTAACTAGAGAGTCTGTCATCATTTAAATATTTATAATATACCTACATTATAAACAATTTGAACACTTACTTGTGGTCAGCTTACTCCTCCTATTTTCCTCTTTAAAGAGCTTATAACAGGAAATTTGCTCATTATAGAGTTTATAACAGGAAAAAGTTTAAATACAAATCACTGCTGACAATACTAGTAAAATAAATACCTAGCTGTGTCCTTTCACCTTCTTTTTCCTGTAATATAAAGGGATTTACTCATTTTCCATTTCCAATCAACCTCTGCAAATTGTCATCAAAATCAGTCCAGTATGTTTGCCTTGATAAGTGTAATAAGTTAACATGGCAGGCTTTATGCAAATGCAAGTATGTATTTTATCTATAACTAGTTGCCCGGTGTGATTTCGTTCACGTGGTGTCAAATCAAATCAAAAAGTCATTTATTCAGTTTAGGCCCTGGTAAGGCACTTATGAACGTTAAATTGGTACATGTACATACAAACCCTTATTGAGATTTTATATAGTGGCCACCTTGCCCACCCTTAGGTATAAAAGATGGCACACTATTTCTGGCAAACCCTTATGAGACCCATCTGCGGTAGGTCCAGAGTACTCGCCCCTGGTACTCATTAAAATATGTGAGTCGCACCATGATCACTCACTACCATTTGTACATGTACATACAGTTGAATTTACCACCGGTTCGGAATATACTTAGCTGTCCTACCTCTACCTCTATATTTAAGTATGTAATTTTGAGTTGGCGCCAAACAATCAATGAACAGAGAAACGTCGCGCCGCGCCGACACCGCGCATCACGCTGTACGTAATTAATTAATTTACTTGTTTGGCGCCGACTCAAAATTACTTAGGTATACTTACATTCGTTTAAGAACATAGTTATTAAGGTTAAATAAAAAAGGTTTTTAATTTTTTGCTCTTCAGTTTTTTCGGCGGTTTTTTAATTTAACGGTTTTTGTTAAAAAAAAAATGTGATCAAGATTTATTGTTAGTTAAGAATTTTATTTCAGCTGAACAAATAAAATTTTCACACATTGCATTAGATGATTGTCACATAAAGTAAATTATAATACAATCCCTACTGCCTGTGCTTGGAAGGTTGCTTTTGATGAGAAGAGCTGATGAACTCGGCAATTACTCTTTGAAGATTGCCTTGATTCCATAATAATAGTCATTCAGTGTGACATTAGTTAAGATTTCAAGAAGAATTTGAAATGTCCATGCAATATAACTAGTATGGCAACTTAAAAAACTGTACTAACCATTTTAATTAATTGTAGGGACCAGATGGCAAATTCGGCATCCCACAGAAAGCGATAGACTCTGTCAATGCCAACAAGATAGGGCTGAAGGGGCCTCTCATGACCCCGGTGGGAAAGGGGTACAGATCACTCAACTTGGCGCTAAGGAAGGAGTTTGATCTCTACGCCAATGTCAGGCCTTGCAAGAGTTTGGATGGGTAAGCTTTTTGTGTATTCAGCTGCATTGAATTACTATTTGTATGAGCTTTTACTAAAAATTTCTGTTCGGCCTTCTAGCATTGTAAGACTGGAAGAGCATAGCGATTTTTACGCTCATTGAGCAGCTCGACTGGGGTATCTTAAGAATATCACAAAATTACTTAATGTTGTGTTCCTGCGTAAGGTTTACTTATAGTAGCCAGCCAGATCGGTACTACAAACTACCCTACCTTTCCCTCCACCAAATGATCGCTTATAGTAGAATTCTTGAATTCTAGCATGCGACCTTCGCCTACGCATTCGACGTCACAAAAGTGCATCAAATCTAAGAAATAACATGCGTTAACATTTAAGAATGTCAAAGAAAAATAATCCTAATAACGTGATAATAAGGTTCATCTGTTAAATATGAAAATAATGATTCGTATTTGCAATTAAGCAACGGAAACAAATTGAAATAAAATAAAGGATTCTCGATTTGGAACTGGTCCAAATAAGTAGCTGCACATCCCTAAACTATTCGAAACAACACGTTACGTCACATAATACCATTTAGCATTCACACGGAACGGATTGGGTGTGATAATTCCTCATGTAAGGATGCAGTTAACAATTGCTATGAAGTAGGTCAATCGGTCGCCGCGAGAACGTCACGCGGCGCGATAGACACGAGCCTAGAGTAGTCTAGACCAAGTCTGACCGGAGGTTGTTTGAATATAGATAAAAATTGCGTACAGTACAGATAGATAGATAGATAGATAGATAACGCTTTATTGTTACACCACATGAAAAAATAATAATACAAGAGCTTAAAAAAGAAAGTGTTACAATGGGCGGCCTTATCACTAAAAGTGATCTCTACCAGGCAACCTTTGGATGGAGAGGATTTAAAATAAAGTGTAAAAACGGGGGTGTACAATATTATACAACCAAACAAACAAAACAAAAAAGTATAATGAATAACACAGTGAAATATTACTGGACATAATATATAATAAATAAAGCTTATATAAACTAAAATACACATATTAATAAAATATATATGAATACATACTATCATAAAATACAATACAAATATAATGTAAACATAAATACAATACATGATAATATAAATAAACATAAACCAATAGCTAGAGGGACAGATAAAAGTTCTTGACCTGATCCTTAAAAATATTTACTGACTGCGCACGTCTGATTGAAATTGGTAAGGAGTTCCATAAACGAACCGCTTCAACAGTAAAAGATTTGTCGTAAAAAGTACTAGTATGAGCTGGCATTCTAAGAGCTAAGTTTACTTAGTTTACAGACTGACTTATGAGTAAAATTTCTGGAAACTTTTTAAGGCGATGATAGCTCAGTGGTAGTGACGTCGGATACCGAGACGAAGGTCCCGGGTTCGAATCCTACAATGAGCTTGAGCTTTCGGTGAAGGAAAACATCGTGAGGAAACCATAGCACGGTGGTAGGGTACTTTGTAGTACCCGTCTGGCTGGCTACCACCCTCAAGTTGAAAGTCTGTCGCCAAGCACCTATCGGTGTGTTCCGTCAGCTGCACTTGAGAGCCAGTTCCTTCTAGGCTTTGTGTGTGCTTACCACCTTCGACCACATCATCACTTACCATAGTGAGATTGTGGTCAAACACAGGCCTATACACAGTAAAAAAAAAAAAAAAAAACGGCTTGATGACAAAAAAAAAACTATTTGGTCCGACATTATCAAAAAATATTAGATACGTATTTTTTCTTTCGTCAATTAAACAGCAAATAAATTTGCATACCTAGGTAAATCGGATAACAATGAAATATTATGACATGTAGTTGATCCGATGAAGAAATTAGAAGGTGGCCATGGGAACTCTGTAATAAAACGACGCAACCCCATCGAGTTTGGGCTCGTTTGATCCGTCTTGACAAGGACTCTGGTTCTAGGGTCTGATGATTTAAGTTAATCGACTATTAAATTAAAAAAAAACTTGTTATAACCTCTTAAGGTATTTAGGTACTACTCATTGCTGTTTAAATATTTCGTCTTCCGTAGCAATAAGTATGGTAAGGTTAGCTACGTAAGGTGCGTTCGAATTGGAGTGATGTCGTTTTAACAGTTTCAAAATGGGCATTTTTGTTTATGCGTTCGAATTGGGAAATTTCAACAATTTTGCAACTTTTGCCACAAACGATTTTTCCCAAATCGAACGATTAGATACAAAAATGACATTTGCATGCTCATCGCCTGCTTTTCACTTGTCTCAATCTACCTTTTTCCTTCAGTTAATATGTAAACAAAGTTGAAGTATTTCTATCAAATTTTAGAATAAAAATTTTAATTTTAGCTTGCCGTTCTAATTTTCAGCCAAAAGTTATCTGTCAGACTCAAAGATGTCAAAATATGACGACCCTGCCTCGGAGGTGGGTCAAAATTAGCAGTTCACGATGTCCTTTTTAACTGTTTCCTAGTAAAACGAACGGTGAACGAAAACAGTTCAAAACGTCAATTACGCCCACAACTTCCCAAATCGAACGCCAGATGTGATCGTTTTTAGCATTTTTGACTGTTATTTTTGGTACCGTACCCCAATTCGAACGCACCTGTAAAACTATGTTTTTCATTTTCACAGTAGGTAGTGCAGTATTAACTGATATGGCTAGTGTTCAAGTTGAATGTATCGCCTCATTCCAAAACTTGTCTTTTTTTTTTTCGTGAGGAAATCCTCATAGGATACCCTACCGCCCCGGGGGTAGCGGCCGGGTTATGCCGGACTTTTACCGGCTAAAACCCCACGGTGCTCGCCATCTGCGCTGTAGAGAGGGGGGCGGGCTCTCGTGTTGAACGCGTATCTGCTCACCCCTCCAAGCGCGGCGCTTTGATAGCTCGTCCCGGGGGAAGTCTGACACCTCCCCCCAGCAACCTCGCTGTGCTATCGCACAATGAGTCGTGACCACATCGACTCATCGTCTTCCTTGGGGTCGTTTCTGGGCGCACAGAGCCCACGACCCCAAAGGCCCCGTTTAGTCGCCTTTTACGACAGGCAGGGGAACACCGTAGCTGTTATTCTAAGCCCGAGCTACAGGGCAGTCCAAAACTTGCCTACTTCCTTATCACCTTGGGCTACTTTATCTCTGAGCACTAAAAGAGTTTTGCACAGTTGGTAATGTGCGAGTTGATGTTCATGTTGCCACAGTTGCAAGGCTATGCTAACCGCTTACACAACAGATACGGGGATAATCGTATAAGGTCAAAGCCAGATGAGTAAATCTGTAGCATGGGGCTTATCGAGATACGAGACCATTTTCCTTATCTTATTTATTTACAGTTGATTTCCTAAATTTTCTGATTGCTTAAAGTTTGCCTCTGGGTTTTACCATTTACACTACTCCTAAGGTAGCAAGCAAGCATACGGCTTTCCCATCACCGATATTACGTTCTCATTGGCTTAGTCAAGGACAGTGATTGGTCCTTACTATTCAGAATCAGTGCAAAGGCTCTGACTAGTTGCGGAATTTAATTCAAAGTCAAAGTCAAAGCCATTTATTCAATTTGTCCCTAGAAGGGCACCTATGAAGGTCAAAGCTACTGAAGTTACCGCCAGTTCGTAAGTCGGCCTTCAACTGAGAAGAACAGGCAAGAAACTCAGCAAGGTTACACTTTAAAATTTTTTTTTTTTTTTTTTTTAACAATCTGACTATATATTGGCTATTTTTTCCAAAACATTAGTAGGTATACATACATACTTTTTATTTTACAAAATAAAATACACAATCATCAAAACGAATAAACATAAAAAAAATCAAAACCAATATACAAAATAAATAAAAAATAATAACCTGCACTGGTTCATAATAAAATCCTGTAGGTAATCAACTGGATTTTGTACAATGTGCACTTGTGCAGAGTGAAGCTATTTCCAGATATCTTTATCTTCTATATAATGGGCTACCTTGTAATAAGCTCGTGCTTTCAAGACTTTTTTTACGTGAGATTTGAACTTAAAATCAGTCATTTTGGTTACCGAAGGTGGGATTTTGTTATATAAAATTGTTCCTTATTACTCCTTTAAAGGGATTTTAGGGAGGGAAACGCCCAGGGCATCTCACGCGTTACCGACCAATCCCCACTCACCGATGAGCTCTGAAGCGATCGTGAAGCATATGGAAAGGCTACCTATTATCCCAAGGTCTGCTAGTTTATATAAATTGTCTACTTCCACAAAAAAAGCCTTGCTGAGTTTCTTGCCGGCGTCGTCTCAGTAAGTGTATTCCGTACCGGTGGTAAATTCAACTGTATGTACCAACTTAAATTAAATTACTTTTTGATTTTGATTTCCAAAATAAAATCAAAATAAAGTAATGAAAAATCATATTACAAGACAATCCTATACTTGATACTTTATAAAATGATTGTAACGTAAGTCCCAATATGGACATTCAATCCATTTACAAGTTATCGCATTGTAATAATTGCTTGAATCACATGACCGTATCAACGCTTGTATCGTTTAGATAGCACCACTATATGACAACTATATTTACAACCGCTTACATTCAAGTAGGTACTTTGATAGGCTTATTTCTGGGGTTCCGTAATAAAAAGAAAGACAGAATCCTTATTTATAGGATTACTTTGTGGACAACAAAGTAATCCTATAAATAAGAATTCTATCTTTCATGACTTTGCCTCACGAAAGGGTACAGTAGTACAACCCAACTGATAAGGCGCGTCGTGAATCTTCGTTCGCACAGAAAAGAAAGTACCTATGGCCCGAAGAATAACGAAAGAATGCTTAAAACTTACAATCAACCTTAGAACACTACTATAAGGTTCATAATACATTGCAGCTGTTAGTTCCGTCTTACTCGCAAGTGACGGCCCGCCGCACACATGGCGGCAGCAGCCGACCAATAGCATTTCCCTCGCTTTGAAAAATCTTCTGCGCAGGTACATCGGTAAGCCATATTAGTTGGGTACTACTGTATCAAGTGGCAGTCAAAAGATATGATAATGTATGTATGTCCATTGCACCGCGTTCCCATGATGAAAAATAAGAATTTTCAGAATCGGAGTAGGTGGTTCCATATTATCCCTACATCTAAAGTTATCTCGTCATAATAGTGTAGATGTAGTCATTTTAATACATGCAAATCTACTCATCAAAACCGTACGTCCCCTCGCTTCTAGACAGATTTCATGATTAAATTAAACAATATGACACTACATTGTAGTACAGTCTGGCTGGCTACCACCCTCAAGTTGACAAACTGTCATCAAGCACCTATCGGTGTGTTCCGATAGCTTCAATCGAGAGCCAGTTCCTTCTAGGCATTGTGTGCTTACCACCTTCGGCCACGTGAGATTTTTGTCAAGTGAGTTTTGGCATATAGAAAATATTACATAAATAAATGTAATACTCACTAAGAATGTGTCATTTAATTTATGATAACGAATGAAGAATTGAATCGAAAGTTATATCAATCATCGAACAAAAATAAGTCATATTTACTTTTCATTGTCTGTCACAGCTTGTTACATAATCTATTCAGTTTGACGCAGTGGCGTAGCTTCACTTGTGCTCTTAGGAATAGGCCGTAATCCCAAAGTATTTCTAGGTACATTAGGGGATTAAAAACTGTATTCAGAACCCACTTATACTCATTCTTACACCGAACCATAAGACGTTAGGAAAATAATCACCCGTACGTAGTTGACATGTTATCGTACATATACTGACACAGCGTTTTGCATCCTCATTTATAATGCGAACAGCAAGATGCATCTGGCGCCTGTTTCTTGACTCTTTCAATCTAGGGATTATCAGTGCCAGAGTGTATAGGTTTCTTCTGAATTAGCGTGCTCCATTTTATGCCACGTCATAGTCCTTTATTGGCGGTTCTCAGTCAACAAGAAAACGATTAACTCAACATAACAATTCAACAGTTGATAATAACTCCTATTATGTAGGTATATTGACATCGTGCTAAGTAACATAAAATAAACGTTTAATTTTACCCACTTAGGTGATAAACTTTTACCCGACGCCGAGTTACAATTTGTGTTTCAAATTCTGTTGGAAGATTCTAGAAAGCATATTGGAAAGTCCATTCGAAGAACTGACCCATTAAACAGTTCTGAATTAGGGGCAACATTGTTGAATGGAATTTAGGTATTTATTCTGAACGGTTCTTAGTGGTTAGAACCAGAACGTAGTTAAGACATTTGGTAGACAGATCATCATCATTATCAGCCTATAATGTCCCACTGCTGAGCACAGGCTTCCTTCCACAAATGAGGGTGAAAGGGACTGGGCGATACTCCACCACGCGTACCCACTGCGGATCAACCTACTGTTGGATTTTTCAAGCCGCCTAGGAGGCATCCAACTAGCTTAACGACTATCACCATTAAGTGATAACCGGGACCAACGGCTTTACGTGCCCTTCGAGCCACGGAAACGCTCGATTTGAAATACCACTAGGCGGTCACCCATCCAGGTACCGACCACGACAGACGTAGCTTAACTTTGCCGATCGATTAAGAACGGCTAATCGTGCTACACCACGAGCGCTGCAGACAGATCAGGTCAGACAATCTCGTTGGATCTTCCGGTGTCCCTTGCCAACGCAAGCACATTCATTAAAAAAAACTCGCAGACGGAAGTTGACATATCAGCCCATATCGCCGATTAGCTTATTTATCTAACAATAGGCTTAATTTGGTACGTGCGTTACGTCGCGACGCGCCTATCAATTCAATGCCAACTTATCAAACTTCTTATCAGTGTCAATAGCCTCACCGAATCACTGTTATCACAAATTCCAATCTTGACCTCCAAAAATTTACAATTTTTTAGTTTATTTAAACAAAAGATGTATTAATAAATTAAGATTAAATGTTATCAGTTGTAAACAATGTGGGTTAAAAATAAGTGCATTGATAATGTACGAAAAATGAGGGTCAGGTACGTGTTTGTATCGTGAAATAAACAGAATTACTGTCGTACTCATAATTACACTTGCTTGAAATTCTTCGAAAGCTTGAGTTGTCGGTGAAGGAAAACCGAGGTACGGCAACGAGCCTTCCACTTACCGATGAGCTCTGGCGACCTTACTCACGCCCAGGAACGCAACATTAAGTTCTTTGGCTGCGGTATTCTGTACCTCCATTACTTCCTCAGTCGAGTTGCTCTATCTCATTTTTCATGGCGATGATAGCTCAGTGTTATTGACGTCGGATGCCGAGACGGAGGTCGGGTTCGGATCCTGTAATAAGCTTGAGCTTTCGGTGAAGGAAAACATCGTGAGGAAACCATAGCACGGTGGTAGGGTACTTTGTAGTACACACCTAGCTGGCTACCACCCTCAAATTGAAAATCTGTCGCCAAGCTAGATGTATTCAAGGCCAGAGTGAATAGGCTTTTTCTAGGTAAGCGTGCTACATCCTCGGCCTCGTCATAACTCCTCATGGGGTCAGTCGAAGGTCAAACGCAAGCCCATTTAACATAAAAAAAAAAGCAAGCACCAGCCAGTTCCTTCTAGGCTTGGTGTGCTTACCACCTTCGGCCATATCATCACATACAATGGTGTAACTCCAAAATTTCCTCACAGCATCAAAACCCTATACGACAACGTGGACGTAGTAACAATCCGTGAGAACACCGAGGGTGAGTATTCTGGCATCGAGCACGAGATAGTGGACGGAGTGGTGCAGTCCATCAAGCTGATCACCGAGGAGGCCAGTAAGCGAGTCGCCGAGTTCGCCTTCCAGTTCGCAAGAGACAACAAGAGGAAGAAGGTCACAGCTGTACACAAGGCTAACATTATGTGAGTTTATTGTTTCAATTATCCAGATTATTTTCTTCCAATAAGGCCACAGACCAATAAATAGTAGACGCCATATAAACAAATAGCTGTATCCCGCGGTTTCACCCGCGTTCCCGGGATGAAGAGTAGCCTATGTCCTTCTCCATACCATTGGCTATATGCATGCCAAATTTCAAGATGATCCGTTGAGTAGTTGAGGCGTGAAGGCGTAACAAACAAACAAACTAAATCACTTTCGCATTATTGGTTAGGATGTTTTGCATGAGAATACAATCGTAAAATGTACGTGGGGAAGGGCGGTGAGAGTGTTTTAATTGGTCTGTGATCGCCTCTAATAAAGCACTTGTGTATAAGCTTGATGATCGCGGCTGTTCGACTAATTGGCGTCTCAAAATAATGTTGAGAGCCTTGTAGGCTTCAAAAGTTCGCCAAAACATTGTCAATTCCCTTATTTTGTAGGCGGCGTTAACCGCTTACCATCAGGTAGCCTGCGTACAAAATAAAAGATAAATATACTTTTTTTTGTACACCATATAAGTAAGTTACGTACACGAAAATAAGGAGAAGTAATAAATATATAATATATTCAGTTAATTACCTGTCAACACATCGTGATTATAACAACTCAGTAAACTACTTTAAATAAATCATCTCACATTAAACGATGTATCACATTGCATAATGTTAAACATTGTTGCTAACTACAGTGCTAATTACATACATTATTTATTATTGTGTAGTGACGGTACCATAGATTTAGAACAAGCTAGATACCGCTAGCTGTTTGCCCAAGCGTGCCCGGCAAGTTGGTGCCTGTGTACTTTAGTTTGCGACTTGAATTTAGTCGCCCCAGTGGCGTCTCAGTGAAGTCTGTTTGTAAAATCAAAATCAGCTTTTTACTAAATGCATTATGAATACAGGAAAACAAAAAAATATCAATTTTTGTTTCTCTGTTTGTTCTGTCTAATCTACGAAATTGCTGGACCGATTTTGACGGGATTTTCACTGCAGATAGCTGATGTTATAAGGAGTAACTTAGATTACTTTAGTTTAAAAAAAAAAATTAGGGTTCAGCGAAAAAAAACGCGCATGTAATCGCTAGTTCTATTATATTTATGATGAAATCTAACGAGTCAAGAAAGCCATCCCTTGACTAGTCCTATGACCCACTTGAGGTTGAAATGTAATAGAACTACACATAACGGGAGTTCATTTCCCTGACATTTCCTTACGCGGTAGCCTCGCTGGAACACATAAAAGAGTCAAAATGTGTAAGTTAAAAAAGTAAAAAATGGCACGCTCAGTTTCATACCTATTTAAGGAAAAGCGTTATCTAGCCTACTCTAGATCTATGGTGGGTAATATGGCCTTATTCTAATTTCTATGTTTTGTACGGTGGCCGTGAATTAACCAACGCAAGGACTGATGAATAAAAGTTGGTTAGATGTATCTCTAAACGGCTTTTTGTTATTGCCTCTTTTGTTTTGTTAAGATATAGGTAATGATAGATGACTTAACATTGATGTGAAAAGGTAGAAACGTGAGCTAAGTTTTCAGTAAAATATGGAAAGTAATAACCACAGATATACATCTAAAGCTCTGATCTTATCTTGTGACATTATGGTAGGTACAAAAAAAGTGACACGCTTGGTTTTCATATGTATGTAGGGACTTACGTTATCTTTTTAAATTTATAACTGTTACTTAGAAACAAAAGGCATACACTTTATAAAGACATTTATTTTGTGCAAGCAATAATGTCTTTTTCGTTTTCTCCCACCCTTGCCCGGTCCGGTAAGCGTTGATGTATTGTATTGTTTGTACTCCAGGCGTATGTCGGACGGTCTGTTCCTGCGGTGCTGCCGCGACCTGGCCACCAAGTACCCCGACATCGTGTTCGAGGAGCGCTACCTCGACACCGTGTGCCTCAACATGGTGCAGGACCCCTCCAAGTTCGACGTGCTCGTGAGTCTCTTACTACACATACGACATACATTACATAACAAGTACCCCGACATCGTGTTCGAGGAGCGCTACCTCGACACCGTGTGCCTCAACATGGTGCAGGACCCCTCCAAGTTCGACGTGCTCGTGAGTCTCTTACTACACATACGACATACATTACATAACAAGTACCCCGACATCGTGTTCGAGGAGCGCTACCTCGACACCGTGTGCCTCAACATGGTGCAGGACCCCTCCAAGTTCGACGTGCTCGTGAGTCTCTTACTACACATACGACATACATTACATAACAAGTACCCCGACATCGTGTTCGAGGAGCGCTACCTCGACACCGTGTGCCTCAACATGGTGCAGGACCCCTCCAAGTTCGACGTGCTCGTGAGTCTCTTACTACACATACGACATACATTACATAACAGGTACCCCGACATCGTGTTCGAGGAGCGCTACCTCGACACCGTGTGCCTCAACATGGTGCAGGACCCCTCCAAGTTCGACGTGCTCGTGAGTCTCTTACTACACATACGACATACATTACATAACGAGTACCCCGACATCGTGTTCGAGGAGCGCTACCTCGACACCGTGTGCCTCAACATGGTGCAGGACCCCTCCAAGTTCGACGTGCTCGTGAGTCTCTTACTACACATACGACATACATTACATAACAGGTACCCCGACATCGTGTTCGAGGAGCGCTACCTCGACACCGTGTGCCTCAACATGGTGCAGGACCCCTCCAAGTTCGACGTGCTCGTGAGTCTCTTACTACACATACGACATACATTACATAACAGGTACCCCGACATCGTGTTCGAGGAGCGCTACCTCGACACCGTGTGCCTCAACATGGTGCAGGACCCCTCCAAGTTCGACGTGCTCGTGAGTCTCTTACTACACATACGACATACATTACATAACGAGTACCCCGACATCGTGTTCGAGGAGCGCTACCTCGACACAGTGTGCCTCAACATGGTTCAACCCCTCCAAGTTCGACGTGCTCGTGTATGTATGTTGTATGTCGACTCGTATGTGTAGCTTACTAGACATTACATAACATCCCGCCAAGACGAGCCAAGCGCAAGGGCGAGTGTTAATCGCACTAAACTAATTTTAGTCACATCTCATCTCTTTCTTACGAACATTATTGAAAAAGGATAGAACATATTTAAAGCTGTCAAATTAATCTTTGCCTTCTTATTTTGCGTGTATTTAGGCGTAACCGCGATAGATGGCGACTAAATTTATATTGAAATCCAGCACTGGACTAATCTGACAGGACTAAATTTCTTACATCCTTTTTTTATGTTCTGTGTTAGAATGCGACGTGAGATTAAAATTAGTTCAGTTGTAAACAACAAAATCAGGGCCAATGTCAAGCAAATTTAATCTCAAAAATCTTCTAGCTTGTGCGTTTAGATGCCCTATTTGCAGACGCTTAAGACTTCTCTTATATATATATGTAACTTAAAGAAGTATATGTCTAATTCCAGGTAATGCCCAACTTGTACGGTGACATAATGTCGGACATGTGCTCGGGGCTGGTGGGGGGGCTGGGTCTCACCCCCTCGGGCAACATCGGCAAGAACGGAGCCCTCTTTGAATCTGTAAGTATATTTTAACATTTTTATACCACACTAAACTCTATTTCACATAGGTTGAGTCGTCAAGGTCAAGGGTTTTTTTAACCAATATCTATTGAAATTCAATTTGATAGTACTCACAATATTTCATGAAACCTCCCTTTATCATAGTATTCCTTTATTATATCGAAATGAACATTAACCGAGAAATCTAATAAAATACCATGTGTCACAGAACTCATGCTATTTGAAATCTACTATAGTATAAAACGCCGTAACCTTATCCGCCAGGTAAAACTGTGAATAAAAAAAAGAAATATTGCTTTTTAGGACGTGAATGAATGATTTTATAATAAGACTTTAAAATAGATGTCAACTTTATTTGCAAAATATGATACTGCGCCATGTTGCGGCGAATTTAGTAACTAGAATATTTATTGATTGTACTATGAACTGTCACAAATCGCTACAAATTATGTCGTTTTATGAATTATATTTTTCTGGTATTGAATATAGGTAGTCCGAATTAATAACCATATTCGACTACTAAATATCAAAAACATGCGCCAGTTGTTTCAAATGTACCGAATTAATGTCTAACATCGAAATCAACATGCGGCATCAGTAACATATTGTTATATTTACCTCAATAAGTATAGGTTATACGACAATCATAACTCCGTTAATAATATTTTTCATGTCAGGTGTTTTGGTTTATTTCACCGTTGAAATATCTCAATGATCATAATTATCCAATTTTTAATTGAGAAATACTTGATGTTATTTAACTAAATATCTAAAATTAGTATATAGTATATCTGTACATATTAATATTAATAGATATACTATTTTATTCAATTCCATATACCATAAAAGAGTTTGGTCAATATCAACAGCAGAATGTTTAGTTATGTACCATGTTATTTTGTGACATAATTGGACTGTTTTATAAAAAACTTAAACCGAATTCAAAGTACACTAAGAAGTAATCAAATCGTGATCTGCAGGGCTATTTTTAAACGCTCGGATTCGATATCGGAAACGGATTCAAATACTACTGAGGCGATTTTCCGCGATTGATATTTTAATTTCCGAATTCGAATATTTTTGATGTTTCTTTACGGAAATATCAATTCGATTCATCGAAAAGTTTTCGGAAATTAAAATAGCAATTGCTGAAATTTGCCTCGGACATTTTTGAATCCATTTCCGATATCGAATCCGACGTTTTAAAATAGTCCTGCTGATGACAATGGGACCAAACGGGAAGTGTACCCTTCCTGACAAAAAAATAATTTTGCGAATCGGTTAATAAATGACGAAGTTATGAGGCAGCAAGGGTAACAAACATAAAAAAAAATACAACCGAATTGAGAACCTCCTTTTTTTGAAGTCGGTTAAAAACTATGAAAGAAGTTATTTTAGAATGACGCATATCTTCGTAGAAAGAGATATTCCGTAATTAAATTTCGGCTTATAATCACGTTTGGGTGTTACGATTGGTGTGTATGTAAAAAACAGAATCAAATTATGTGAAATATTAAGTGCAACGAAATTGAAATGAAATATGTTCAATATGTAAGTCTTTTTCATGAAAATTATAGAGTTTGTCTACTAACAAGGTGTGGGATTGTGTCTATGTTATAGCACTTTCATTTTACAATTTGATTGTGAAAATTAACCGCATGGAGAGATAAAGATATACTTGTTTGTGTGCTAATATTGTGAATGTTTTTAAAAAGCGTTAAACAGGAATGCTAAGTCATTAACAAACAATTTTAGGAATCATAAGGGTAGCTGTCCACAAGAGAAGCTTAGCACAGATTGTTTTGTAATCAACAAAATTTTCGACTAATCATTGCATCTGAATGTTTAGTGTGTCCTTGACTTAGCTAATATGAGCATATATTGTCGATGGTGGGAATTGGAAGTGTCGCTTCTTTGAGTTAAGTCTTAGATAGGAACCGACACTGAAGCGAAACAAGGGATGCATATCCCATATTGTCTATGTCTCATTAACAATTACCGTTTGAATAAAATTTAGGTTAGTGTTAGATAGGCGCCGCAGTTTCACCCGCGTACCGTAATCTAATATATTCTCCGATAACAGTATCTAAAGTCTATTAATCCAAAACATTTTATGTTTTCTGGGTGGTGTACTCATTTACTGAGTGCCAATTTCATCCAAATCTGATAAGCCGTTTATGCGTGAGTCACAGTACTATGGATGTTTTAATTATACAAAATTAAATAATATTGCATGTATGCATTACAATGATTAACCAGATTTTGTGATCGATTTGTGAATAGTCCTCATGATACATGACCATTATGTTAGCCTACTTTAAGGGTCAGCTCACACCAAGACGTGAAGCGATGCGACGCGCACGTTTTAAAATAACAATATAATATAGAACTTTATATAGTAAACAAAAAGGATCATAGGTTCCTTTTGTGTGGTAAATAAAGTTCTATATTCTATTGCTATCTAAGCTTGCCTCGCGTCTCGGTGTGAACTGACACTAAGGTCCGTATTCTAGAACATCAATCAATGCTCATGTCAAGTTTTGATTAAAACAATTAAATCAAGTCGGGATTAAAACAATTGAATTAGAAACCTGCACCGATGACATTAGGTTTATTTTCGATTAACACGATAAATTCTTAAAATTTGATCTGAGTTTTGATCTCGTTCTATAATACAGATATCACTCACTATAGCAGCACCGCTACGCCTCAGAAAGAACTTTCGATCCAAGTGAGGGCTTTCAATCATGTGTGTTAAAGTTAATTTTATAATGACAAGTTGAAACAGTTAATGCTTGCCGCGAGCGTTCAACTATTATATCTTGCTATCATACAATTTACTTAAATGCACATGATTTAAAGGGCTCACTTAAATGGCAAGTTCTTGCTGAAGCATAGCGTGTTGGTATAGTGAATGATGACCTTAAATCTGCTATACCCATTAACTATTTCCAAACTTCTACAAAAATCCCCAGTCTTACCACAACAATCATCTTTCAGGTCCACGGAACAGCACCAGCTATAGCTGGCGAAGACAAGGCCAATCCTACAGCTTTACTTCTCAGCGGTGTGATGATGCTCAGATATCTTCAACTGCCACAGCACGCAGACAAGATAGAAGGTGCCTGCTTCAAGGTGCTACGTGAAGGACAAGTGCTTACCCAGGACCTGGGTGGATCCAGCAGTTGTACTCAGTACACCAATGAAATTATCAAGAATTTGGATGGTTAGAGTGTTTGGCTTTGATCGCTGAGTTGAAGAGTGGGAAGATCATGTCTTGTTAATGATATTGAATTTAATATCTGATATAGGCAACATATAAAGATGGATGTTGCGGATGCCGAATGTATGACATCCGCGACTGCGAATATTTTTAGGCTCACATCCGCATCAGGTTTTTTAAAAAGATACATTTTTGTACATTAATAATTGAAATATTTGGTTATTTTTAAGGAGAACATTTTTGAAATAACGTTATTTAATAAAGAGCAATGTCGTAGGGGTTCATAGTGTTTCCCACATTCATTGGGCCCACAATTTCTTTTTGCGGATTTGGATACTAAAATCAATGCGGATGTGCCGCGATTGCGAATATCTGCAACATCCCTAAATTAAACCCCTTTATTGAAGTTTGACGTAATATTGAAGGCAACGTCAGTGATCAAGACTTAATACAATCCATAAATAGTTCAATTATATAGATCAAATTGTTGACGATATAAAGTAACAATTTCCTAATTAAGCATTTCTATAGATTATAAATAATTGTTTGCTTATTTAGTACGCGACCTCTTTAGGAACAGAGATGAGCTGCCAAAGATGTATTGAACACTTATTTTTAACGCTATTTATTTGCCCAATTCTACTCGAATGGGTAGAAATAATAATTCAATTATTAGATATGGCCCATATCCGCTGGACGGATGAGACGCATTTTTATAATTTATTTATTTGTTAAATACTTTTTTCGCGTTCCAATTTTCACACATAATAATGCTTAGTACAATAGCTATGCTATTATTAAATTCGGTGATAATTATATGATTACTATTATGTATTTGTTATTATTACTATTTTTTTAACGTAAATCTGCCAGATTATGTTAAATGTAATGTTGATTATTTTAGTCCAACTCTACCTTATGTAATTAGATCATTTAAATATGATGGACATGAGTAAAATAGAGTATTACGGACTATAACAATCTGGATATATATTCAAGAATCAACCGATAGGATGTCATAGAAAAATTAACCTTATCAATATTAAAATAACGTTCATATGAACTTTATTACGCAGCTGAATAAGGCAAAAGGGTTGCAAGGTTCTTCCCTGAGTATTATGTATCAGATAACGCCGTAACATCCTATATTCGTATTCGAATTCAATCATTAAACATTTTGTCATACATTGCCCCAATGATTTATAAGTACAATATAGGGACTTTCAAGGCCAGGAATAGGTTTCTTTTGGGTAAGCGTGTTCTATCTTAGGCTTCGTCACCGTCCCTTATGGCCCATTTAATAAAAAATAAAGACATAATATGACAGTGTGCCATTTATGAAGTGCAAATCTTGTGTAGGTAACCTATCTACCTCTTTACTTAAAATATCATTGCATTGCCCCACCTTATATATGTAACTGCATACGGGTATACTTAGACTCTATAGAAAAGATAGACAATAATAGGAAAACAAAATTGGAGCGAAATAATTAAAGTATTCTATATATTTACACATGGTTTACAAGATCATGTGGTATTGTCTCCCAGAGATTTATTTATTTATTCGAAGCCAAATATATATGTGGTCGACGAATGTTACCAGTGGCTGCCACAGTGTATTTAATACGGTATTTCGTGATTTATTTGGTTAGTTTACATTTGTTCCTAAGTTTGTGATTTTGTTTAGTTAGGTATAATTTAATTGAATTGATAGTGTAATTTAGTTAGTCAATATTAAAGTCCGTGACATGCTTTGACTCTCGTCTTATTGAAAGGTACAGTAAGTACTACGCCTTCATATTTACCCGTTGTCAATTTTATCTCCGATTAGTAAAATAACTAAAAAAATATTACGATATGATAACTAAAACTAAACTACCGTTAATATGTTGCTTTAGTATTAATGTATCACTTTAGTTTATACGAATTAAGTATTATACTAACTTATTAATTTAAACAAACACCAGTATGAATTATTAGTATTTTTATTGCATTTTTTTACATGGAATTTTTCAGATTTAATCTGGTTAAAATATTTTTAACGTGCGTATGAGATACGTTAGCAAATTTGTTATTAATTATTGACATTATTTTTGTCTACATATAATATGTGAACTACTTTCTATATGAACTAAAGGTAAGCCGACGAACGATATAAAGAATGTAAACAATTCAATTTTTATTTAAAGAAATTATGTTCCGCTTTCCAGTACCATGAATCACACAACGACAGCTGTCGACGACCAACTGACGTATTTATTGCATGCGAGAGATAATTATCGCTCGCTATCGTAATCTAACTCGGTAGAGGTCGGTTGTTTACATAGTTTATCTCCTCTCGTTGGCTAACCTTTACAATAGTGCATGCCAGAATTCGCTTTCCGATTCAATCTACACTTGCACTGACGTTTTACCATCGTTTTATTAAATTACATGAATTTACTTTTGAAGTTTTATAATTTAAAAGTATGATGTAGTTGTAGTGTACTTTTTGTTTAGTATTATTTATGTAAATAAGTAGCTCAATAAATAAATAAATACGAAAATTATAATTTGTATGTTTAATTTTTTACCCATCCAGAATAACTAGTCGAGTTATTGACTAGACTAGTTATTCTTAAAAGTTTTTTTTAATAGAACATAGGCAAAGCAAGGAAGAGTGTAAGTACCTAACTTTTTACTTCTAAGGTCTTATTTTTCTATACCTATCTCTGATAAAATCTGGTTATTGAAATACAAATAATTACCTATGCATTAAGCCCACCCTTTGATCAGTCTGTGAGAAACAAAACTGCTTTCTAACTAGTCGCTAACCAAACTTCGCGTTCGATTCTATTCAAAACCCAGTAATTTTACTTGTCGGCAAAACTAGTACCGTACCCCTACCATGAGCTTGCTACGGTAACGTAATCGATACTTGTAAGCGATTACGGTGAACTTTTTGTATGACGAGGACCGCCCCTAGTGGACATATTTGGAAGTATTTCATATAAAATGTATCACTGTAATCGCTAGCGAGTATCGATTACCTACCTTACCGTAGCAAACTTATAGTATGGGTAGGTACTGAGTGCTACAATTCAAGTGTTTGATGATATTAACTTACATCAATTTGGTTTCGTTAGTAGCATGTAGCGTGGAACGCGTATTTTGAAACTATAAGTAACTAGTTACAGTACCTCTACCATGAGTTTTCTACACTAACGCAATCTAAAGTCGCTAGCGATTATGGTGTAACATTTTGTATGAAATGCTTCCAAAAGTATCCACTAGAGGCGGTGCTGGTTATGCAAAATGTTTACCGTAGTCGCTAGCATGTGTAGATTACGTTAGTGTAGGAAACTCATGGTAGAGGTACCGGTTAGTAAACCCGTGGTAGCGCCTTGTGAGAAGTGAATTAGTTCAGCAATTGGTTTCGTTTCAGTTGCAACGTGAGTGAAGGTCCTAAGGCTGTACCAGATTCAGATTTCAGATTTGGGTCAGTTCAGAACAGGTGGAAAAATTTTCGAAATCGTCTCCTATTCAAAAAGAGTAAATGATAGGGACAATTTTATAGCTTGGAATAATGCGGACCATGCGCGATCGGTTTTCCGATCTAACTGAACCGACCCTAAGATCTATGACGAATTACGATGATGACATGTGAAAGTTGGTTGATCCATGGGTTGATCAAACTGCGATAAGCGCGTTGCGTTATAAACTTCTTGGAAAGGTTTTGACCATGTTTTTATTTTTTTCACTCTTCAGGTCCATGGAACTGCTCCGGATCTCGCCGGCAAAGACATGGCGAACCCCACCGCCCTCCTCCTGTCCGCCATCATGATGCTCAGACATCTGCAACTGAACGATTACGCTGACAAAGTCCAGAACGCGTGTTACGAAGTACTTCGCGAGGGCAAACATCTAACCGGTGACCTTGGAGGCACGGGCAAATGTAGCGAATACACCAGCGCTATCATTTCCAAGCTGAATTAAATAGGCTGTATAGAATTCACCCTTAGTCCTCGAATACCTATGTAGATAAATCGCCTGACTTTTTAAAAATCAGGCCGAGCAACGGCATGCAATTAATCTGCATCGTAGATGCGGTCCTAACAAATAGTATTTATTATAAAAAAATATTGAATCAGAATCACCAAAGTACTTATGTAATCGTATTTTAGTAGTCTGGTTAGTTTTTTTCAAATATTGCAGAGCAATAAATCTTTTGTTTTTTTTTTATATTTACTGTTGAGATTTTGTTATGAATGTGTTGTGTAAATATACTTTTGATAACTAAAATATCTTATTTAATGTGGAAATGCCGCTGTGAAGATAACATATTAGAATAGATACTGTGACAATTACCCGCATATTATTGTTTAATATTTTAAAGGTAAAATACCTATATATAAAGATATTAGGCAATTTTGGCGAAATCTCATCGAAACTATGTTAAATTAAAGGTAGTTTCTCTAAAAACTATTTGATATTATTCTAAAATGTTAAAATTGACTTTCAGTAACAATTAAAAAAATAATTAAATGATGTTAAATGTTGTTTCTATACTGACCCTACTTAGCACAAGAAAACGTCTTACGTACCTACCTAACCAAATCATCATCATCATCATCATCAGCCTATAATGTGCCACTGCTGAGCACAGGCCTCCTTTCACAAATCAGGGTGAAAGGGAATGGGCACTGCGGTCTGCGGATCGGTGGAGGTAGGCTAGTGGTCAACCTACTACTCTACCGGTAACCGGGACCAACGGCTTTACGTGCCTTCCGAAGCACGGAAACGCTCGATTTGAAATACCACTAGGCGGTCACCCATCCAGGTACCGACCACGACAATGGTAGCTTAACTTGCCGATGGAATAAGAACGGCTTATCAAAGTTATCATCCTACACAACGAGCGCTTCAACTACCAACTACCTTAACCCAATACCAACATATAATAGGAGCTTTTCGTCCCCAGTACAGTACACAGTTTGTACGTTACCACAGTTTTACTAAATAGATATATTTAGTTCTATATAATGTGGTACACAATCCACCGGCAATCCACAGTAATAAATCTAACTAGATAACGCAAGTCGTTCCATCTAATGTACCCTTTTGGCACACACGAAGTACATATATACACTAGCGACCTTTATTACATTTATATCTGGTTCAAAACTTTTCTTTAATGGAACGCTTTATACATGTGGTTATACCTGTGAGTTATACATTGAATTAGTTACACTATCTCGACATTGGCAGAAATGTCTTAAAATGAAGATTGCCATCAAATAAAAAAAAAAGTTTACCGTCAGGCAACTGTCAACTTTGACAGTAATCACTTGACACTGTCAGTCAAGTCAACTGTCAATGTCGCCAGCCGCAGGGCTGCGTTCAGTAACAACGCCGTGTGATCGCCCGACGATCATGATAGCGTTCAGTAACAGTTCCATAGTATGTGGTGCGATCGTCGGACGACGTCGGACGATCGCACCGGTCACACGGTGTGTAGATACTGAACACAGCCCAGGCCAGGCATATCGTTCTTGCACGTTGTTTACGATTGAAATAACCTATTTCATGAAAACAATTTTAGTGTTTATCAATTATTTCATGTGATATTATGAAAATGGTGAAGCGGGTGAGTATTTTTATTAAATTTATTAAGTATTCTTGCAGTGAATACAAGCAGATATATATTTTTGTAGCATACAACGTTGTATGTACCTACGTCGCTTATTTAGCTTATTTTAATAGTAAAGTTGTGGTGATTTTGCCTTATAATAATTTCAGGATATAAAAACATCTCTCTCTGAAGACGATGGAGACGCAGAAGTCGTCAATGAGAACGGAAAAAGGCCGTCTGAAGTTCAAAATGTAGATGGTAAAAAACGTATACGAACCAAAAGTTTGTATCGTCAACCTACCGTAAGAGAATTGAACAGGCTCCAAGAGACTGAGAACTTATTCAACTCAAACTTATTTCGTTTACAAGTCGAAGAAATCTTGCAAGAAGTTAAAATTAAAGAGAAAACTGAGAAGAAGTTTCAACTATGGTTTACAGAAGTGAAAAACCATTTGCTATCAATTCCCACAGATGATGCTGAGTATGATTTATCAGAAAAAGTATTATTCAAAAAGTTAAAAGTAAAACTGCCAGTCGCCGGGGAACTTGAGAACACAAAATGTGTATTCAAATTTCGCAAGTTCACTGATATTGTAATAGTTGGGTCATACCCTTTGGGTTGTTCAATCAGCTCTAAATTACGTATTGACTTACAAATAACCGTACCAGCTGAAACCTACACGAAAAATGATTCAGTTAATTATAGGTATCACAAAAAACGGGCAGCATATTTAGCTGTAATAGCTTCACATTTGACGAAACTAGAATGTATTGAAAACTTGTCATACTCATGGTTGAATGGCTGTGAAACCAAGCCGGTATTAGACTTGAAACCTGTAGGAAAGCTCGGCAACCATATCTCTGTCCGAATCAATTTAGTGTGTGAACCGGAAGCATACAAACTTCACAGGTTTAGTCCAGCACGAAATAACTTAAGAGAAGCTTGGTTAATGTGTACGGAATCATCAGACAATACGTCAGAAATAGGACCACCTACTCCGTACTACAACTGCAGTATATTATGTGATTTAACAGCCGTAGAGAATCAAGGATTTCTGAAAGAAGTATTGGAAAAAAGTGACAATTTAAAGCAAGCAGTAGTTCTATTAAAGATCTGGTTACGTCAGAGGAATTTACAAGTATCTGGCCATGTCGTCAGTTTGATTGTTGCATATTTTGTTCAGACGAAGAGGATTAATAATATTATGAGTAGTTACCAGATTGTTAGGAATATTTGGATTGCACTGAGTGAGTTATAAATTTTATTACAAGCTGTGACTCATGGTTTCACCTTCTTTAGCATGTTTCTAAACTTATATTCTTCCTAATTTGCCCAGAAGCTCCATTGAAAGTCTTAACCTATAGCGCCGCAGGTCGTGGGTTCGATTCCCACACAGGACATGCATTTGTGTGCATGAACATGTCTGTATGTCCTGAGTCTGGGTGTAATTATGTATATTAAGTATGTATTTACAAACAAAAAGTAGTATATGTATTATATCAGTTATCTGGTTTCCATAGTACAAGCTTTGCTTAGTTTGGGATCAGATGACCGTGTGTGAGGAATGTCCCAGGATATTTATTATTATTTTATTTAAATTTTACAGAGACTTCAGAATGGGACACTAAAGGCATATCCCTCCATAAAGGTGACAACACACCACCCCTTGAACAGTTCCTACAACACTATCCAATAGTATTCCTTGATAAGACGGGCTACTACAACATTTGTGGGCAGATGTGTAGAGGCACTTATGACGCATTGAAGAGAGAATGCATGTTAGCTGTTGAAATATTGGACAATGGTAAAATAAATGGCTTTATTCCATTGTTTATGACGCCTGCGAAGCCTTTGACACAGTTTGATCATATATTGAGGTAATTTTTGATTTATAAATGTAAAGTATGATGGGCCAGCTGGCAAGGATGGTTAAGATTCTAGTAAAGATTCCACCTATCGCGCCGCAGGTCGTGGGTTCGATTCCCACGCAGGACATGCATTTGTATGCATGAAAATGTCTGTATGTCCTGAGTCTGGGTGTAATTATGTATGTATTTACAAACAAAAAGTAGTATATGTATTATATCAGTTATCTGGTTTCCATAGTACAAGCTCTGCTTAGTTTGGGGTCAGATGACCGTGTGTGAGGAATTTCACTGGATATTTATTTATTAAAGTGAGCATCAAAAGTAGTTAATAATTAAAAGTAAAAATGTCAAGAAAATTTCAAAACAATTTTATATTACTACGGCAAGCATGCATATCCCGCCTACTATGGTTACTGCATCCTACAACCCTTGCAACACCAGAAGTATTATTCACGCATTGTCACCCCAATTATTATTTTTTGTATTTTTTTTTTGTTTATTTGCTATTAAAAAAGATTACAACGTAAGATAAAATAAAAATAAAACTACAGATTCAAAAACCTCTCCAACGTCAAAGAGTCCGTCCTGTCGAAAGCATCAAACGAGTTAAAGATCAACTATGGCCTGGAACGGCTATCCCTTGTGACGGATACTGTATACACACTGCTGGCAAAAGGCCTGGGCAACCGGGTGGATCAGATCCTGCAAGTAGTTGATGCTGACTTCTCCTGGCCCGTGAAGAAGAGTCCAGAGAAGGCGAAGAAAGAAGGGTGAGTAAGCTTTAATTTTAGCTCTAAGATCCAAAAATCCAATTTTCAACTTTGTATGCTTACCATCTTTGCCCACATCAGGTCCATTTAAGGTTATTAGGCCTTTCAAAGTGAATTTTACCTTAATGTCGACAACAAAATGAGGTGGTTTGGTTTATTTGCACCTAAGCGTAAATCCTATACTATTAAAATGAGATATAACAGGTGGAGATTTCGACATATTTTCGAAACCTAACCTAACCACATTTTTTTTTTACTTTTCATATTCAATTCGAGCAAGGTTGAAATTTACAATGGAAAGATAAAAAAAAATGAGAATTCAGTGTTGGTCCCATAGTAAAAGTTGTTCAGCATGACTAACCCAACATAGGTTTCGAAAATATGCCATCTCGAAATCTCCACCCAGTATAATGTTTTGAGTTGTTGAGATGTTTTGAAAACGGCTCTAACGATTTCAATGAAATTGGCCATATAGGGGTTTTTGAGGCTCTGGATAGGAAAACGCGTTCTGCTGAGTTTTCGACCAAATCGCGACGCAACCCAGCTACTAGTTTTACCAAATTAGTTATGCAACTTATTTCTAATTTCAGATACGAAGAAAAATTGTACTTTGGCTTCGTACTGAATCCTGAGAACTGTGTGAACATCGTTGAGAAAGGACCACCCGCCAATTTACCAGAAGCGGAACAATTCAGGTTGGTCCCTTTGTTTTGCTTACAATATAAGTAATATCTTTCAAAAGCACTCTTTTACCACCAATTTTTTATAATGTGAATACGGGTTGTGATCCCAACCCACTGATTTGAACCGTCCGACCAAAGGTCGAAGGCCGTTTAAGATTGGATTGATCATATAAACAACTTATCGAGATGATTCAATTTAACTGTGAACTAATTTGGTTTAATTTTGGTGCTTCCTGGATACCTTCGGCTTCGGCCAAACCTTTGGCCTATTTTGGCCGGTTTTTTGGCGATAGGTGGCCGTAGTCGAAGCTTCGGTCCGACACTACCACTGTGTACAACAGAGACAGATATATAAATGAATATGTATGTTATCAGAGAGTTCTGGGGCGACAAGTCTGAGCTGCGTCGGTTCCAGGACGGCTCCATCACGGAGACGTGCGTGTGGGAGGGAGACAGCATGAGTGACAGACGAGCAATCAACAAACAGATCGTCGAATACCTCTTGCACCTCAAATATGGTGAGTTTTGATACTACATTATTGAGTTTACTGCGTATCTCATCAGCATCAAAAATTCTAAATAATTTATTTAAATAGACCTTCGCAGGCACTTATGAAAAGTCTGACTCTAATACCGGTTCGGAAGGTTGCATTTGCTGAGAAGAGCCGGAAATAAACTCAGCAATTACTCTTTTCAATCTTTTAGATGGTTTATGTGAAGTTTGCACAAAATCGGTAGAGCAGTTCTTCATTTATCACATTTTTTGTAACAAATGAATTCAATAAATGGCGGATCATTTTGTTAATGGGGATTTTGCTGTCAGGGTAGGGTAGCACCACGCGAAAGAAGTCGCGCCGGGGGCTTATTCCTAAAATCCCCCCTGAGAGAATCCCCCTCAAGGGGGAAAACTGGACTCTAATTTAAAAACTATCCAGAAATCCCCCTTTTCATTTCGACTTATTCCACTTTTCCCCCCTGAGAGAATCTCGCTCAGGGGGGAAAACTGAACCCTTATATAAAAAAGTCTAGAAATCCCCCTTTTCATTTAATTTTATTCCACTTTTCCCCCCTATTACAAACATTAATTTCTACACTCTTTATATAAATAAAAAAATGTGATTAGATTACAGATTCTATTAAATAT
The DNA here is from genome assembly GCA_947623365.1 of Achlya flavicornis. Taxonomy (NCBI): domain Eukaryota; kingdom Metazoa; phylum Arthropoda; class Insecta; order Lepidoptera; family Drepanidae; genus Achlya; species Achlya flavicornis. The sequence continues at coordinate 1,393,281 of OX392481.1, read as the reverse complement.
TATAACAAAAAACGATAATATGAAAAAGGGGTTCATTTTTTCACAGAATTTTGTAATAATGAAATGTGAAGAATTCCCCCCTAATAATCCCCCTTAGGGGGGAAAACTGGAATCGAAAAAAAACAATGTCCACAAATCCCCCTTGATGTAATTAAAGTTGAGATAGTGCCTCTGCTACCAGCGCCTATTTGGTTGCCGGTACTGGTTGCCAAAATATTTACCGTGGGCTCCGGCAGATATTTTACTTAGGTAAAGGTAACCTAATTGCGGGAGAGAGCGAACGAGTTTGGGAATAATATTGACCATTGAAGCACAGCATTTAGGGTCGGGCGAGTGATACCCCTGGTGTTGCAAGCGTATAGGCTACGGTAACCGCTTACATTCAGGTGGCCTATAAGCTTGTTTCCCACCTAAGTGGTATAAAAAAAAAACAAAACAGGAGCTCCGCTGGTAGACCGGGAGATACTGGCACAAATTTACCGGTCATTTGTACCAGTATGGCGACCCTTCAGGGGTCTAATTACGTAATGACGAAAAGGAAAATTATGGTCATAGCGCTGGTACCGTCGGCCCAACCGCGTGGGCGTTAAAAGAACGTGTAGGATAAATTACGAGTTTCGAACGATTTGTTCCACAACATTTTTGTATTTTCCGATAGTCGACTAAAAAGAAATAGGCGGTTGCGCGTATTAAAATTAAATGTTGACTTAAGCTAGTTATTAAGTTGGTTTGAATAAAGTATTATTACTATATTATTTGTACCCGGCAAATTTTTGCATAGCTAATCATCCATCGTCGAGTAGTCATTCATGAAAATCACCATGCCCCTTTTCCGACGATTCAAAATGGCCGCCATACCACCGTAAAGGTACGATTAACGCCCACGCGGTTGGTCCGCCGGTACCAGCGTTATGAATATGACCATAATTTTCTTTTCGTCATTACGTAATTAGACCCCTAAAGGATGGTCATACTGGTACAAATGATCAAAGAAATTTGTGCCAGTATCTCCCGGTATTCTAGGCCAAAGAAGCGCAATGACGTTCATTTGGCTTACAATCTATTCCGCCAATTTCCCACAATCGACAATGCGCTCTGATTGGCCAAGTCAAGAACACAAGATGCAGTGATTGGTCTTAACTGTTCAAAATCAGTGACAAATCACTCACTAGTTTCGGAATCGGATTGCTCGGTATAACTACTCTAAGGGATTGTTCCTCGATGTTTTTACTCTTCATCACATTTCATTATTACAAAATTCTGTGAAAAAATGAACCCCTTTTTCATATTATCGTTTTTTGTTATAATATTTAATAGAATCTGTAATCTAATCACATTTTTTTATTTATATAAAGAGTGTAGAAATTAATGTTTGTAATAGGGGGGAAAAGTGGAATAAAATTAAATGAAAAGGGGGATTTCTAGACTTTTTTATATAAGGGTTCACTTTTCCCCCCTGAGAGAATCTCGCTCAGGGGGGAAAAATGTGATTAGATTACAGATTCTATTAAATATTATAACAAAAAACGATAATATGAAAAAGGGGTTCATTTTTTCACAGAATTTTGTAATAATGAAATGTGATGAAGAGTAAAAACATCGAGGAACAATCCCTTAGAGTAGTTATACCGAGCAATCCGATTCCGAAACTAGTGAGTGATTTGTCACTGATTTTGAACAGTTAAGACCAATCACTGCATCTTGTGTTCTTGACTTGGCCAATCAGAGCGCATTGTCGATTGTGGGAAATTGGCGGAATAGATTGTAAGCCAAATGAACGTCATTGCGCTTCTTTGGCCTAGAATACCGGGAGATACTGGCACAAATTTCTTTGATCATTTGTACCAGTATGACCATCCTTTAGGGGTCTAATTACGTAATGACGAAAAGAAAATTATGGTCATATTCATAACGCTGGTACCGGCGGACCAACCGCGTGGGCGTTAATCGTACCTTTACGGTGGTATGGCGGCCATTTTGAATCGTCGGAAAAGGGGCATGGTGATTTTCATGAATGACTACTCGACGATGGATGATTAGCTATGCAAAAATTTGCCGGGTACAAATAATATAGTAATAATACTTTATTCAAACCAACTTAATAACTAGCTTAAGTCAACATTTAATTTTAATACGCGCAACCGCCTATTTCTTTTTAGTCGACTATCGGAAAATACAAAAATGTTGTGGAACAAATCGTTCGAAACTCGTAATTTATCCTACACGTTCTTTTAACGCCCACGCGGTTGGGCCGACGGTACCAGCGCTATGACCATAATTTTCCTTTTCGTCATTACGTAATTAGACCCCTGAAGGGTCGCCATACTGGTACAAATGACCGGTAAATTTGTGCCAGTATCTCCCGGTCTACCAGCGGAGCTCCTGTTTTGTTTTTTTTTTATACCACTTAGGTGGGAAACAAGCTTATAGGCCACCTGAATGTAAGCGGTTACCGTAGCCTATACGCTTGCAACACCAGGGGTATCACTCGCCCGACCCTAAATGCTGTGCTTCAATGGTCAATATTATTCCCAAACTCGTTCGCTCTCTCCCGCAATTAGGTTACCTTTACCTAAGTAAAATATCTGCCGGAGCCCACGGTAAATATTTTGGCAACCAGTACCGGCAACCAAATAGGCGCTGGTAGCAGAGGCACTATCTCAACTTTAATTACATCAAGGGGGATTTGTGGACATTGTTTTTTTTCGATTCCAGTTTTCCCCCCTAAGGGGGATTATTAGGGGGGAATTCTGGACTTTATTTTTTTAGATTCCACTTTTCCCCCTTACGGTGGAATTTCAGGGGGGAATTGTGGAAATATATTTTTTTGAGTCCAGTTTTCCCCCCTAAGGGGGATTATCAGGGGGGAATTATAGACTTTTATTTATAGATTCCACTTTTACCCCTTAGGGGGGATTTTAGGAATAAGCCGCGCCGGGCAGCTAGTATATATACAATTTCATATAAATTTTCCAGGTATACCCCGATCAGATGTGTTCAACATCACGGATCAATTAGACAGTTTGTTGAGTCGCAAGCGATACTCGACAGACTGCGAGGACAGCGCCCTCACAGTGTTGCGGGCGTTCGATGAACTGCGCCGAGATCTGAGGCAGTTGACGCAGTTGCCGCTAGACATTAGCGCAGTCTATGGTAAGCTATATTTTTTTTTTTTGATGATTAAATAAATAAAATGAGTAACCAGTTGTATTGAAGAGCCTATAATATATGGTTTTAGTCGCGTTTTTATGCACTTGCATCTCCTTGTTGGGCCTCAAGATTTTTTCGATTTGTGACGTTTCTAGTACCCTAACCTACCTTGGCCCCATAGAGCCTTTAGATCGTTGTTGGTGACAAGATCGCTGAAGCTAATATTTTTTTTTTTCGAAAATCTTCGTTTTCTTGCAGACTGTAATTTTTTTCGAAATCTGTAAATGCCAAATAGCAATAACACAAAAAGTTAATGACCTGTTTAGAATTTCAATCCTATATTTATGTTCCTGTCAGACTGACTGTTCTATCAACACACAACTCAAACAGCTGGGGTTACATGCCATTTTCCACAGGTTCCTTATATAGGGTGACTGGTAATTAGTAAACGATATTTAGACACATGATTGTACTCATGATAACAAACAACTTTCCCAAAGAAACAATTAGGGATAAATAACTAAATTAAATAAAAGCTGATGCTGTATTCTTATTTTTGTTAGGTACTTATTTATTTATTTATTTTAAAGGCAACCAACAAAGCATACACTAACACAATTAAAAATATAATGTAAATTGACATCGTATCTTTCTAAGTTCTGCCTGAATTACAGGCTACCACAGCATGCATTAAACAAAACATAAACAATAAACACTTAAAATCAAAATCAAATAAATTCGATTAAAAACAAAGTCAGCAAATTCCAATAAAATTAAGGTAAAAAAAAAATTTTATAGTGAACAAAATAAAAACATTTAGTCAATTTAAATGAGAAAATAAAATGTACTAAATATTATGGACTCATGGAAGCGCTCGTGGTGTAGCATGATTAGCCGTTCTTAATCGATCGGCAAAGTTAAGCTACGTCTGTCTTGGTCGGTACCTGGATGGGTGACCGCCTAGTGGTATTTCAAATCGAGCGTTTCCGTGCTTCGGAAGGCACGTAAAGCCGTTGGTCCCGGTTATCACTCAATTGTGATAGTAGTTAAGCTGGTTGGATGCCTCCTAGGCGGCTTGAAAAACTCCAACAGTAGGTTGGCCACTAGCCTACCTCCACCGATCCGCAGTGGGCACGCGTGGTGGAGTATCTGCCCATTCCCTTTCACCCTGATTTGTGAAAGGAGGCCTGTGCTCAGCAGTGGGACATTATAGGCTGATGATGATGATGTGCTAAGTTGATTAAAAAAAAACATTGTTAAAGTTGTTTGTTATCATGAGTACAGTCATGTTTACTAATCACCAGTCACCCTATATAAATGGCCAATAAGAAAGAATTTTTGGGAAATCAGCCTTCAACTGTGAACAGTACTGTATCCCCCCCCCTCAACAGGTACCTCCCCGTCGTTCAGCTACAGCTGCCCGGTTCCGGCGGTGCCCCAAGCTAGCCCCAGCAACCCGTGGCGGCGCGGCGGCACTTGCCTCATCAAGGATATCCTGCAGCCTGCCGGGCCGCCAGTGCTGCCTGAATATGTGCCTGTCTCTCAGGCTGTTATTGAACTGGGTACGATTATTAGTTGGGCAAAAGAAGGAGGGTTATGTTTTGGTTATATATGTGTACTAGTGATCAAAAAAGTGGTTTAAATACCCATTTATCAAAGACTAGCTGTCCCCCGCGGTTTCACCCGCGTTCCCGGGATAAAAAGTAGCCTTTGTCCTTCTCCATGCCATAGGCTATCTGCATGCCAAATTTCATGATGATCCGTTGAGGCGTAGTTGAGGCGTGAAGGCTTAACAAACAAACTCACTTTCGCTTTTATAATATTAGATAGGATTTTGAATATTTTAAAAAATATACAAAAATGTTTGGGATACTAATGTTGAAAACAAGCATTGGACTAAATTTCTTACATCCTTTTCTTATTTTCTTTGTTAGAAAGAGATATAGTGAGATTAAATTAGTTTAGTCGTTTATTTAAGTTACTTTTGACAGGTCACAGCGGCAAATGGCCGGGCGATATTCAAGCCTTCAGATGCTTGAAAGCAGCATTCAACCTACAAATAGCAGACCGCCTCAACACACAATACTCTCTCGCAACTCAAGCCTATCCGACACACATAGACGTGCTCAAAAACGGCTTAGTGTTCCGACTGATCATCGCGCATCCGAAAGAGATAACGCTATTGAGGAGGGAGATAGAGAGTGGAGTAGTGAAGTTTAAAGAAAGTGATGAAAGTGTAAAATTGCAGTGTGATACTGTGTTGTTGCCGAGATTGAGGGGGGCTTTGCATGGGTGAGTTATTTATAACTGACTTCAAAAAAAGGAGGAGGTTCTTAATTCAGTTGTTGCTGAGTTTATTGCCGGCTCTTCTCAGCAAATGCAACCTTCCGAACCGGTTTTAGAGTCAGACTTTTCATAAGTGCCTGCGAATGTCTATCCTTACTTCCTTACTAATATTATAAACGCGAACGTTTGTTTGTACGGATGTTTGTTACTCTTTCACGCAAAAACTACTGAACGGATTTGGATGAAATTTGGCACACAGATAGAATATGTTCTAGATTAACACATAGTATACTAATTATCGCGAGAACATTTTATCCCTTCGGAATGCGGGTAAAACCGCGCGGTATAGGTAGTTAAGTAAATAATATAAATTTGAAATTGGTTGAAAATAAATAATTGGACTGTTTTACAAAAAACTTAAACTGACTTCAAAGTACACTAAGAAGTAATCAAATCCTGATCTGATGACAATGGGACCAAACGGGAAGTGTACCCGTGTTCCAGACAAAAAAAGAATTTTCCAAATCGGTTAATAAATGACGGAGTTATGAGGTAACAAACATAAAGAAAAAAAAAACATCCGAATTGAGAACCTCCTCCTTTTTTTGAAGTCGGTTAATAAGTACATAGCAAACTTATGTGTGTTCTACCGCATGTACAACAGACAGTGTTCTGAAGAATTGTTTAAGATGATGCCCACGGCTACCTTCCACCATCGCAACTCTCGCCATCGACAGGGAGTCCATCCTCACACATTTAAACCAGAATTGTTTGAACTGTGCGGCCTCAAAGGAGCTTCCTTCCGCGGACGCTCAGACTGTGGAATGAGCTCCCCATAGTGGTGCACCCAATGGAGTACAGCATGGGGTTCTTTCCAAAAGGGTGTGAAGAGATTTCTGCAGGCTCGGCAACGCGCGAGTGATACCCCTGGTGTTGCAAACGTCCATAGGCTACGGTAACCGGTTACCATCAGGCGGGCCGTATGCTTGTTTGCCACCTAAGTGGTATACAAAAAGAAAAACTTAAACTTACCAGCCTAAGCTTTACCAATAATCCTGCGTAATACCCCACAGGTTACACCAAAAGCACCCAGCCTACGGTCCGACAGTATGTCTGTTCAAACGCTGGCTGTCGTGCCACCTCCTGTCTCCCCCCCACTTCCCCCCCACGGTGGCGGAGCTGCTGACGGCGAGCGTGTTCAGCGAGTCCCACCCGCGGGCCCACGCGCCGCCCGTACAGCCCACGCACGGGTTCTTGAGGGTACTCCGCCTGATGGTGGATACTGACTGGACTAGGGAGGTTATTGTCATTGATCTCAATGACGATATGACGCGTAAGTTTTTTTTTAACTCGCTGTTATGTATGTATGTATCCATGTGATGGAATTAAACGTGATTTTCATCGACGTCTAAACGTCGGATTAAACTGAAACTTTTTTAACTATCGCTATATAGAACAACTGTTTTACAAAAAACTTGAACCGACTTCAAAGTAATCAAATCCTGATCAACTGAATCCTGATCATTCTGAACAACTTTTACTATGGGACGAATACCGAATTCTCATTTATTTTTTATTTCTTATCTCATTTACTTTTCTGACATTTTGTCAGCCTATCCAAAACAAATGTTTAGCTTTTGTTCGGACTATTTAGTAGATGGTTTATGTGAAGTTTGCACAAAATCGGTCGAGCGGTTCTTCATTAATCTCATTTTTTGTAACAAATGAATTCAATAAATGGCGGATCATTTTGTTAATGGGGATTTTGCTGTCAGGGTAGGGTAGGGTAGGGTAGGGTAGGGTATGGTAGGGTAAGGTAGGGTAAGGTAGGGTAGGGTAGGGTAGGGTAGGGTAGGGTAGGGTAGCGTAGGGTAGGGTGGGGTAGGGTAGCACCATAGGGTAGGGTAGCACCACGCGACCGAAGTCGCGCCGGGCAGCTAGTAATGTATAAAAAGTTTTTTTTTTTTTTGAGATTTCAGTGTTGGTCCCATAGTAAAAGTAGTTCAGCATGACTAATCCAACATAGGTTTCGAAAATATGCCATCTCGAAATCTCCACCAAGTATATCGATGAAGATGAAAAATATAGATACGATATGGGGTACTTCAAAAGGGGCGTAAAAAGAGCTCTTCAAGGTCGGCAACACATCGGCAATCCCCCTGGTTTGCAAATGTCCATAGGCGGCGGTGACCACTTACCATCAGGTGGACCGTCTGCCTGTTTGTCAGTCTTCTCGGTTTAAGTGTATTTAGAACCGGGGGTAAATTCAACTGTGTAACATTCATAAGTGCCTTACCAGGGCCTAAATTGAATAAAAGACTATTGAAAACAAGCATTGGGCTAATTTGACAGGGCCACATTTCATACATACTTTTCTCATGTTCTTTGTTAGAAAGAGACATAGTGAGACTAAATTAGTTTAATAGTAAACAAACAACAGAATTAGCACCATTACTGTTAGTAGACACCTCTTGTAAAATTATAGGTAAATAAACCTTTTTTTAAATTCTCTAACAGGTGAAGAAATATCGGAAGTGGAACGCAAACTAATGGAATCTGAATCGCCTTGTGTCCGTATTGTGACGGCTTACGACGGCAACCTGCCTTCCATCTGGAGTACCTCGGATCCCACACCGCTAGTACTCGCGCGAGTGACCAAACTGGCGGCAAGTACACTCGCCTACATGGACGACAAGTTGATGAAGGAGGGGAAGGATAATGTTTTGGTAAGAACAATATGACTATTTGGTGTTGTTCCGTAACCGAAGGGAGCCAAACGGGACCAATAACCACAGTCTATAAAACCATATAGTCGTCTGACGCCTTTGATCTCGTGGAAATTGCCGACAACGTCTAGACAGTATCGTGACGCCCATATAAAGTATGTTGTGTCCCGAGCTACTAACATCGTTTTGTTCGCAGGTCGGGCTCGGCTTTCCTGCGTCTGGCCCCTCATACCCCGCACGATTGCCCTGTCTAGACGTCTTCGTCGAACGACTGTATGGTTTTATAGAATGTGATATTACTAAGACTCCGCTATCCGTGCGTCCGTCTGTCTGTCAGTGGGCTGTATCTCATAAACCGTAATAGCTAGACAGTTGAAATTTTCAGAGAATATGTATATCTATTTATCTACCAATTAAATATTTTAAATCCAGGCTTCAAACATGGCTTGGCGAGAAAAAATTCTACTCTGTTAAAGAGCTTCTAACAAAATAGGCACAATTTAGACATTTAATTTAATTTTATGAGTTAGGACATTTGTATTAATATAATTGAGATTTAATTTTTAATGTATTTTTTTTTGTTTTTTGAAACAAGCACGCCTGCGAGCTGCAAATTTTGTGTGCCAAAACTGGCAGAATATGTGATGTGATACTATTGCAGTTATAACAACAAATAATAAAAACCGGCCAAGTGCGAGTCAGACACGCGCACCGAGGGTTCCGTACAAACCTGTAGGTATATAAGGAAATGGTAGTATAGACCTGAGTATTTGATATGGAATTCAATTTATGACGTATTCAAAAAAACTACTTACTAGATCTCGTTCAAACCCATTTTCGTTGGTAGTTTGCATCGTAATGTACATCATATATTTTTTATAGATTAATCATTTTAGAAGTTACAGGGGGGGGGACACACATTTTACCACTTTGGAAGTGTGTCTCGCGCAATCTATTCAGTTTAGAAAAAAATGATATTAGAAACCTCGATATCATTTTTGAAGACCTATCCATAGACACCCTTTATGGGTTTTGTTAAAAAAAAAAAAAATGAGTTTCAGTTCTATGTATGGGGAACCCCCAAAATTTATTGTTTTTTTTCTATTTTTGTGTGAAAATCTTAATGCGGTTCACGGAATATATCTACTTACCAAGTTTCAACATTATAGTTCTTATAGTTTCGTAAAGAAATGGCTGTGACATACGGACAGACAGACAGACAGACAGACATGACGAATCTATAAGGGTTCCGTTTTTTGCCATTTGGCTACGGAACCCTAAAAATGAAATAAAATTATACAAGAAAGGTTTTTCTTTGGCTTTTTTTTCTTAACAAAGTTGAGTTAATTAATATTGTAGGTTTAGAACAGTTATGGCCGAAACCATGAAATAAACGTCTAAAAAAACTTGGAACCCTCAAGGCGTGGTCTAACTCAGACTCGAACTTGCCTGATATTTTTTTCGTAGAAATTCTGTAATACTTTAGTCGTGTGTTACAGGGAGCGTTCGTCCCCTCCCTGTCCGGATATGACGTGTTGATCCGCCTCCACCCGGACGCCGTCCCGCACGCGGCCGAGCGGCTGCACCGGACGCCGGACGCGCGTCCGGTGCCGGACAAGCTCGCCCATGACGTCATACCTGTGGTGCAGTTCCATCCTGTCATCAACTACTTGGACGAGTTGAGGGTAAGGAGCCAACATTTATTTACTTATAATAGAAGACTTGTTAAATTTTTGAGTTATTCCAATCGGCATTTACAGATTTTGAAAAAAATATGCAACTTGCGATTTTTTTTTAATATTTTTATTAGCTTATTCCACCCCTTTCTCCGACAAGGATCAAAAGTCTCTATGAGACCAAGTTAGGTGAGGGTAATAAACATAACACACTCAATCCATATTATCCCAATTTTAGGGTTTACGCCCCTACATAATGGTCCTTCGAGCCGGCTACCCTACAATAGTTAGTCTAATGATTGTTGTACTAATTTCAGAGTGCATATGGCGAGTTCGCGTTGTTCTTCCACGACTTGTATGGCGGCGATGTTATAGCTGTCTTATGGAAACCTGACGTCGCAGAACTAAGAGAATTTCAGGTAACATTCTTATTTAAACTGCTGTTATAGGTTGTACCAGATTTTTATTAGCTCTGTGGTAGAGACGTTGGATGCCCAGACGAAGGTCCCGGTTTCGAATCCTACAGCTTGAGCTTTCGGTGAAGAAACACAATAAGAAAACCATAGCGGTGGTAGGGTACTTTGTAGTACCCACCTGGCTAGCTACCACCCTCATGTTGAAAATCTGTGTCTGCCGGCACTTGAGAGCCAGTTCCTTCTAGGTTTTGTGTGCTTACCACCTTCGACCACATCATCAGTTCACAAGGAGAGAGAGGGATCAAACACACAGAAAAAAAAAAACATAGAAAATATCATAAAGTAAACAAAAAACCAACAAATCCCAGATATTTTTATCTGTTGAAAACTTTTGATTACAACCACAGCAAATATCCGTCATTAAACCTTATTTCCAACTGCATAGAGTTGACATTCCTTCTCCCCACAGCTAACAAACGCGAACGCCCTTCAACCAGTCTCCATAAAAGGTGAAACGAAGTACAAAGTGAACACATCAGCGTTGATTGAAGACTTCAGACTTCTAGGAAGGGGACTCGTGAGAGATATCACTGTTAATATGTAGTTATAGTTATGTATTATATGTATTGTTATGTAGTTTTGTGTTTTATTTATTAGTTTTTAGCAAACGTTGTGTAAGAAAGGGTACTATAAAGTTTCCGATTTTGTAGAAGACGAGAACGCATTTGAATGAAGTGTTCGCTTTACAGGATTTAGACGATTTAGACGTTCAAAAATTGTTTATACGTCTCGTTATCTGTTACAAAGTATCATAAGGATTGCCATTATATTTTATATTTCTTGTCCATGCTATGGAGTCTAAATAGTCGGTGCATTGTAAATATTACAATGCAAACTGATCACTTGTTTTCCCCATATTTCTGTATGCTGCGGAAACGTGGACTCTGAGAGAAAGCGAGAAAAAGCTCTCGAAATGTGGTGCTGGAGAAGAATGCTTTCTCATGGACAGAATTCCGTACAAATGTGTCCATACTCCAGGAACTCGGTATCAAGCAGCGTCTATCCTCCGTAGTGCAGGCTCGCATCCTAACTTTCTTCGGACACGTGTCGCGGCGTGCAGATGTCTCCATAGAGCGATTGGTGGTGCAGGGTAAAGTGGAGGGCACCAGAGCGCGTGGAAGATCACCCATGCGATGGACCGACCAAATTAAGGCCGCAATAGGCGGTCCTATCAATAACTGCACCAGAAGGGCAGTTAGGGAAGAATGGCGGCGTGTTGTGAAGCACGCCACAAATGACACGTCATGACGACCACGACCACTCTGTCAAGAGTGCAACACATAAGAAGAATACCCAAAAAAAATCTAATGCAATTTCTACCAAATTGTATTGTAGAGATAAGAATGCCAAAAAATTTACTTACTTGGGTAATGTGTAAATCCACTACAGAATGATATGATTTAAATATTTACGACATACACCTATTATTATTTTGTATAGTGAAATTTTGCCGCCCCCTAAAACAGCAGCCCGGGGCGGCCCCCCCCACACCCACTACGCTACGCCACTGTTCATACTTGAAGCTATTTGTATTGAAACACAGTATACGGTAAAGTTCTTTAGAAAGCTGTATTTTCTGATTTATATTATTTAAAAACAAGTTTAATTTCATTTTTAATACAAGCTTTTTATGGTGACTGTACTTTTTGTTGTACAGTGTGTACATGTATGCAAAATTTCAGCTCAATCGGACACTGGGAAGTGGGTCAAAACTTACAAGATTGGATTACAGACACCGGAGTGAAACTAAATAAAAACTAGTTTTATTGTCTACTTAAAGCGTCAAAAGTACATGATTTCATTTGCCAACCCTTACATAATAATCTTTTTAATTTAATAACTGATTCTGTCTTTTCACATGAGATGGTTTGAAGTTCTCATGCAATAAGATAGTTTTGTGACACGATACTGAAGTTATCATCTAATGATTTTAAAGAACTATAACTAACTGATTCTATAATACTGGGTGTTGTTCTGCTTTTGTGCCATATTTAAGGAGGTTGATATTTACCTTGTATATAACACTAAAAAATTATAAAAACATGGTCGTAAAATTAAATATTATTTTTAAAGTTTTGTAAAAATAGAAATCCTCCCGTCTTTGACGATGTTTTATAAAGATTTATAAGGTCTAGGTTGGTGACCGCTGCGCAGCGGCCCGGTTTCTCCCCTCGCCCCGGATCGCAGACCTATTCTGTGCAGTTATGAAGTATTATTCTGATTTGACGTTAATTACAAATCATCAATAATTGTTTACTTATTAAGCCCAAAATTAATTACCTATTTTATAATAACTAAATAAATCATTTACTATTGGTTCTGTAAATATGGCACGAATGCAAAACAACACCCTATATATTACACAAATAAGTAAGTTAGGCTTTAACAAAGAAGGGTAGCGTGTCCAACGGTGCGGGATAGTCCCGGAGCCAGTCTCCACCCTGCACCTTGTTGTCGCTGTCGCCCTGCGCGAGCCACGCGCCGGCCGGCAGGTAGACGTCGCGCGATGTCGCTCCGCGCTCGATCACTGGCGCCACCACTATTGTCTCGCCCAGGAGATATTCTGAGGAATAGATTATGATTAGCTCATCTTGTTGGCTCGATTTGTTTATGGTTTTGATTCTGTTGTTCTCTTCATAAAATATAAGAAACTAGCTTTTCGCTCCACGGTTGCCTGCAATTTCTCGTCGTAGGATCATCCCAATTTTTTTGTTAATAAAATATAGCCTAAACTGGGTGGAGATTTCGAGATGGCATATTTTCGAAACCAACATAGGTTTCGAAAATATGCCATCTCAGGATTAGTCATGCTGAACAACTTTTACTATGGGACAAATCTTCACCTGTTATAACTCGATGATAATAACATGGTGAAAGAATTTTTTAAATCGTTCTTGTTGTTTTTGAGTTAGTACATGTATACATACGGTCAGCGATGTCATATGTAGCGGTATCATTAGGCGCGATCCACCAGAGCGGCGCGTTGACCGGCGCCCCCTCGGCCACGGCGCGCTCGCACGCAGACACTATCTGTGGTGAGTACGCCGCGTGCATCTCTACGTACTTCTTACTTATTGCGATCGTCTGGGGAGTGGGAGAATCACGTTATTATACTGGGTGGAGATTTCGAGATGGCATATTTTCCAAACCTATGTTAGATTAGTCATGCTGAACAACTTTTACTATGGGAGCAACAATGAATTCTCAAATAAAAATTTACTTTTCATACATTATGATCGAGCAAGGTTGACGCTTTGTAAGAAAAGTTAAAAAGAAATTGAGAATTCACTATTGGTCCCATAGTAAAAGTTGTTCAGCATGACTAACCCAACATAGGTTTCGAAAATATGCCATCTCGAAATCTCCATCTGTTATAATACAGTCGGTAAACTAGAACAGTTAAAGAATGCCTATAGAATACTTCTCCTACTTAACTTATATGTCAAAATAGCAACTTTTCATTCAAATTAAATTTTGGAAATACTTATTAAGTCCACGTGAAACATTCTTCAAAATTCTTTTAAAAAGATTTAAAATATTACCTCATTATCAAAGTCCCATGGAACATAAGAGAACTGCAAGCTCGGCATGAAGGTGTTAGCTTGGAGCCATCTGATGAACAGCTCCTTGCTCGGTGGCTCGTTGTATCCATTACCCCCGATCATGTCTGGCAACACCAACGGGTAGCCGTTGATGTTGAGCTGGAGGAGGGTGGTGATGAGGGTCGGGAGACCATTCTCGAAGGTCCAGTAGGTGTCCTTGTCTATCATTCGCACGAAGATTGGGAGGTCTTGAGTTCTGAGGGGTTAGTAAAGCAGTCTTTAAACATGTATTGGTCCTAACCTAACATACAAAATGTGAAACTAGCGAACGAATGCATGCACCTTATTGGCTGGGCAGCACGTATTGTTGCCCATGTGTTTACCGAGACAGAGTACAAAAGTCGCTTCCGACGGGAGTCCCACGACATAAAACTTTTTTATTTTGAAGTCTCATTGTGACTACTTCAAAAAACCAGTTCCTTCTTTCTCTTTACGGAGAAGACCATTGTCTTAACTACTGTTTTTCGCGGGGAGTTTGATCTATTCAAATATGTATCGTGACGTCACAAAGGAGCTTCCCTTTCAATGATAATCCTTCATTATTGACTGAACAGGCAAAGGTCTGTGTGTACAATATGAACATTTACCTGTATCCGGCCCTAACTTCTGCCATGGGTGCAAACTGCGCAACAGCCCTCACATAGTCAGCTGTTATCACGCCTGGCTGGTCCCTGATCTCACCTTTCAGTACTGGAATCTATAAAGACGCATACAGGAATAATGTTTTTACTTATGGCATAGACATAAAAAAGATGAAATTCACAATATTTTACAAAGTGAGTCCATAGTTCATAAAGTATTATCCGCCTCCCTGTCACCCGCGTCCCCGGGATAAAAAGTAGTCCATGTACCTTTCCATGCCATAGGCTTACTGCGTACCTTTTATCACGATTGAGTATGTTGAGAAGGCAAGAGGTAAAAAATGATATTATAGTAAGAATTAGGATGATTTATATTCACTCCTTATAAAATTTCATACAATCTGACAGCTGCACTAGTGAGCCAGTTCCCTTCTAAGGCTTTCTTTAGCCTTATTCCTTACCTGAGGAGACCAACTGGATTCACCGCCGTCAAACTTGTAGCTGTCAATGCCAGACGACTTCTGAAGAGCTTCCAAACGCCCGATGTACCATTGTCGAGCTTCGGGTTTAGTGAAGTCGATGTACGCGGTAGTCGTCTCGTTATCGTTCCACCAGCTTGTCTCCACCGATCCGTATTCAGATTCGACCAGGTATCTGTCAAAGGGATAAGCAATTTTATGATGGTTGAAGGCAGACATCATTCGTCTTCCACTTCTTGAGTCTCCTCAAATTTATTTCATTTAAGTTTAATACAATTAGGTTACCACGTGGTTCATAGACTGGAAGTAGACCCAAAATCAAAGCTAGAATATTTTTTTTTTATTATATTGGCAATAGCCAGATCCTCGACATTTAAAAAAAGCTATAAACCTCACCCTTTGCTCTTAGCTTCAGAGTACCACGGCTCGCATCCCTTGTTCAAGAACGGATGCGCCCACATCGTGGATCGGAAACCCTTCTCCCTCAACCTATCAACCGTGTTCTTCATGTCCGGGAACCTTCTGACGTCCACTGTCAGAGATCCGTAGCAGATCTCCCAAAGGTCATCAATCTCCAACTGACTGTTGGGGAAGCCATTGCTGTTGACTTCATCAGCAAACTTCATGATGACGTCATGGTTGACATCAGTCTTATAACGGGCCCAGGTTGACCAGATTGGGTACGTGATCATTCTCTCATCAGGAATTCCAGTTGGCTTCTTCAGGTATTTCACAACTGCATATTGAAACGAACTGCATATACAGTTGATTTTTGGCCTCTAAGTCCTAGAAAACCATGTTCCTCTCTTATAGATATATAAGCTCTTACCAAGGTTAACACAATCCTGAAGCTTGGTGCTCCTCGGTGCTTCCCAAGTGACAGTAATGACCTGTCCATTGTGTTCACCAACGATCTCATCGGTGCTGATCCTCACTGAGGTGTCGTTCGCGAACTGTATGACGACGTCGCCGTCTTCCACCACGTCCTTGATCGCACCGGCGTGACGTCCGATCACTGTTATCACTTGTGATACGCCTTCTGTTGGTCAAATGGTGGAGTTAGAAATTACAAATTTATGAATGTCTTTTTTTTTATACCACTAAGGTGGCAAACAGGCATACGGCCTGCCTGATGTTAAGCAGTTACCGTACCCTATGGACGCTTGTAACACCAGGGGTATCACTCGCGCGTTGTGACCCTGAAGAAACCTCTTCACACCCTTTTTCAAGAACCCCATGCTTTTATATTTTACTAAGATATATTTAGTACTCATTTGAAACTGTAGATTTTGTTTGTAGAGTAACTTGAACGCGCTTATCTCAGGAACTAGACTAAAAAAAAACATTTTGCTTTGGATGAACCGTGTAATGAGGAAGATAAATGCATTTTGAGGTCCCTGAATCTACATTAATGCAATAATTTTGTTACGGTATTGAATATAAGAAACCAACGTAAATCAATAAGGCGAGCACTTACTCCTCTGCACCATTAGATTGAGTCCGCCATGTTCATTCTTGAGCAGACGTGCTTTGACTACTGGAGTGTTGAGAAGACTGATGTCCACGGCATGCGCACACGCAGCCAGCGCGGCAAATACCACTGTGACAAACATTTAATAATATAAAATAATAGTTTTATTTTAGTAGGGTTGTATCTATTGAAACCACGATAGGAAACCGAGGAAACGAAACACCGAAAACTTGGAAGAATAATGATTTTTTTACAACGATGTCAGTAAATAAGCATTGCGGCCCGCCTGATGGTATGCGGTTCCCGTGGCCTATGGACCCTTGCATCACAAGAGGCATCCCTAACGCGTTACCGACCCTTCCCCCTCCCCAACGAGCTGGTGACTTTACACGCTCAGGAACACAACATAATGTAATTTGGCTGCGGTATTCTATATAAGCTGCTCTTTATGTGATATAACGCTATGCTCTACCTGTGGCTCTACCTCTCTTTAAACTATTATTAACTAGCTTTCCGTCCGCGGTTTCACCCGCGCCCCCTTACCGTACCTACCCCACCCTAAACTACTGTGGGGAGGTAGCTTAGAACAAGGAGATGGACATAGGGTCCTTTTTATAGGGTAGGGTAGGGTAGCGTAGGTAAGGGGGTAAAGAAGGGGGCGCGGGCGGAAAGCCAGTTATAATTACAATTAGATTTCTCTGACGTATACAGGGCATTAACAAGGAAATCTTTAAAGATGCTATAATCTTCAATAATATTTTTTCTCATGCCATTGTCAATCATAATTGTGTGTTCAATTACGATGAACGGTCTATGGTAGTACAATGAAGTGTTTTATATCTTGTTCTAGCAGCTCCGTGATTAAGTCGTCAAACAAAACATAATTATTTAATGAGAAACCTATGAGAATGACATAGGGTATATTTTCGATTAAAACAATCTGTTGTTGAATTTTAATTTGGCATTATCGTTATACATAGGTTCAAAAATACCGTAATACGAAGAAATACAGATTTCTGCTCTCTTCCTTTATATAAACTTTAACTATGCAGAACCAAAATCTAAGTCAGTCAATCAATGCAAACGCTCATACTTACTTCTCCGTGCGTGTATTATGCTTAAGAGGAAATGCTAGTGGCGTTTGTTCCATACAAACGTAATCCTCAGGTTCCTCTCTGGCTAATGACGCTAGAGCAAAAATTATTCTACCATGCAATCTGCAGGTACCACTGTATGTCCCTCGGTTGTGTGTTTCTCCATACATTAATTATTATAAGAATAAAGAGCCTTCTAAAATCACAAAAACTTACCTTTTTAACGCCCTTATCAGACGTCCAGCGAACAAAGACGAATATAAAACAACAAAGGAAAAACGACAGACATAGCCAAAGCCCTTCTTATTTTGATTCTTGAATTTCGAAAATCTTCGAAATCGATCCAGTTTTGGAGGTGAAAACCGGGGATTACGAAATAGCGATCGTCTAATTTAAATAAGTATAATCGGTCCAAGCTGTAGTTGTCTCTATCGCCCTCGGGCGGGATAGCTCGGGCACAACGCGACAGCAATAGATATGTTAAAAACCTATTTTTCGAATTTCCTCTTAAAAAGGGGTACAATCTAGTACTGGCAGTGAACCCTTTGAAGTCCAGTGTTCTATTAAATGTATATTAGCGATCCACTGCGAAACGTCTTTTACGGCTATAAGAGCACAGTGCCACATAGTTAGTTCTACCTAGCACTTAGCACATAAAAATCTGTCACCTAAAAATGTATTCCGGCTACAGAATTTCCTCCAATGTTGAGAGTGTTCAAACCAAAGTCTTAAGTAAAAAATAAATTACTGATCTTAAAATTAATCACAAACGGATCGAACGGACGAAATTCGGATCTCATAAAATGGAGAGTTTTTACATCCAAACATTGACGCCATTAACTTTTTAAGTAAATGTAACCTTCATAAGTCCAAGCTATTTATTCAATTTACGCCCCAGGAGCTTTCTTTTGAAACTATGCAAATAACAATATTTTAATTTTCCTTCAAACATCATACTTATTTACAAAAAGTCGTTATAATAAACCATTCATATTCCATTTGTCTTTGATACAAAACGTCAATTATACGGAACACCAATATAGTTAAAGTTAATAATAGCGGGCTACTTTCCTGAAAAAATCTATTTAGTCCGTCATATACATTATCAAAAAATATTAGACACGTATTTTTTCTTTTGTCACTTAAACAAAAAAATACGAGGATATGGTTTGCTGAAGTTCCGCGTGACGTCACGATGTGATACACTTTTTAGTAACAAGTGACGTCACGAGCCCCCACTCCCGAACTTAGTCGCGGTTTATCTTCGTCAATTGTTAATGATTTGGTAAAGCAAAAAATACGCGTCCAATCTTTTTTGATAATCTAACTGACGGACTAATTAGATTTATTATTTTTTGGCATGTATTTAACGCGGCGACAAATTAATCTGATTTTGGGATTTATAAAAAATGAAAGGGGGTACTAAAAATAATAGGTTGGCAGCTAAAGTGAAGGATCATTTTAAGTAGAAAGTAGCAGCTAAATAAGCTTTCTTTTAATTTAAACTGGCATTGATTTTTTTGTTTTGGTAACTGAATTTATTGTTAGGCGAAGACTTGACGGCGGATAAAAAGTAGAAAATAGGCTTTCTTAAATTATAAAATGAGGTTGTATATAAAGTAAACTGAGATGAGAAGAAAATATTAACTTGGTCATATAAAACATACTTTGTGCGACATTTTAAGAGCTCTAATTAAAGCAAATAGTGACATGCAAAAAAAATATTGTGGGCCTATAGTTTTATTTCTTGATGACTTTTATTTTCAACACGCTTTTATTAGCATGGAATTACATATATGTAAGCCGTGTTTGGACTTGTTGGAATCGTCTTGAGATGAACTTTGATCATGTATGGTTTTCAGGGTCTGATGATGGAGTAGGAGGTTAATCACTGAAACTCCATTATTATAACTTATTTTCATTTTCATTTTCATTTTCATTTTCATTTTCATTTTCATTTTATCTCATCTCATCATCATCATATCATATCATATCATATAGTTCATCTCATGACAATTCCAACAACCTCAAACTCGGCCAGGATACGATGATCCACTATGGAGTTCCAGTGCTTACCCTTCTACTCCATCATCAGACCCTGAAATCTATATACAGTCAAAGTTCATCTCATGACTATTCCAACAACCTCGAACACGGGTAGGATACGTTGCTCCACTATGGAGTTCCAGTGCCTACTGCCTACTCCATCATCAGATCATGAAAATCATACATGATCAAAGTTCATTTCACGACATTTCTAACAACCCCAAATACGGCCACGATACAATGATCCACTATGGAGTTCCAGTGCTTACCATCCTACTCCATCATCAGACCCTGAAAACTATATATGGTCAAAGTTCATCTCATGACAATTTCAACAACCTCAAACACGGGTAGGATACACTGCGCCGCTATGGAGTTCCAGTGCCAACCCTCCTACTCCGTCATCAGACCCTGAAACCCATACAAGATCTAAGTTCACTGTTCCACTGTCCAAAAAACACGATTTACCAAAAAAGTTAAAATTCAGTCATCCAGATACTAATTATGATTCCACAAAAAAAATACTGAAACCCTAATTCGTAATTATAGTACCCGTTTAAATTTTTACAGCTGCTTGCAAATCGCAGCCCAAAAGTGTATTTTATATGGAAGCTTATAGTTGCCAATATCACCACGTTTGTTATCCCACTGTCAATATTAGTCGCCAAGTCATTATTTATAGTACCCTACCTATTATTTCTATGTGCCTGTTTAATATATTTGCTACCTTAAAGAAGCCGCCACTATTTAGTTTTTATGATACCTTGCAATTTGTAGCCCATCTAATTTAATAGTTGCCAAAATATTTAATCGCTGCCAAGTTATTTTTTTTGTAACCAGTAGTTAGTCGCCGTTTAATTTGTTAGTCGCCGCGAAAATAATTAGCCTTATTTTTTTACCCGGGAAACATCCCTACTCTATGGTTAAAGTGCATTTATGCATGGTAGGTGCAAACAAACATCTCATATTTCAAAATGCATCAGGAAAAGTAAAACACTGTCTACTCACAGATGATTCTGCAACCCATCCCGGCTGCCTATCGTCCTGACACTGACAACAACTAAGGAAGACCGTTGTTATTTACTACTTAAAACCTATCATTATCATATGCATTCGAGATTGCATCTGTTACGGAGCTTGGCCACTGGATCCACTGAACAGCATTCTGAAGGTTTAAAATATTGTAAATTGCGAAATTTTTTTTGTTGGTATTTTCTTCTTTCACGCAGCGGATCGGCGTGATTTTTGCTCAGATTTATGAGCCCGAACACACAGGCTTCTTTTTTACACCGGGTGTAGCCGCAGGGCGATGCTAGCGACAAATAAAATACAAAGTTTTAGAATGAAGTAGTATCAAAAATGTGCCGTACATTAACATACGACTACTCATAACATAACATCATTCTTTCTTTTTTTTGTTACCTCTAAGTCAGCAAACAAGCATACGGCCCGCCTGATGGTAAGAGGTTACCGTAGCCATATGGACGCTTGCAACACACGAAGCATCACTCACGCGTTACCGACCTTTCCCCTCTCCCCAATGAGCTCTGGCGACCTTACTCACGCGCAGGAACACAACATAAAGTTATTTGGCTGCGATTCTGTCCCCCTGTATGTCTCTATGTACTTCCAGCGGCTTTTTGAGCCAAATAACGCTATAATTTACCTCTCTTACCTAGAAATTCTTTAATCTGAAAGCCTTTAGATATAGATCCATAGGTAGAAGACGACCTTGATTCATTTCGCTCGTTTTTGTCTTATTGATTCCAATTGTAATAGCTTTTTTATAGTTCGGTCTACGATTATATTTCTCCAGAGGGAGTACTCGAAGATTATAAGTAGTTTCGGACTCAATATTCTACACTCACTTATCCAAGCAAGAAATTTCATAAAAAAAGTGATTTCAGTAAAAAAAAATCTCCGACTAAATTCTATCTAAGAACGATCAAAGTTAAAAAAAAACTTAGGTGAAAGATAGAATAATACTTATGTGCAAGTTCTCTTAACACTGCCTCATTCATTAGTAGATTAATCAAACAATAGGCGACAAAAAGTGCAATTCAATCGACTCCCGCGCATCCGCACGGGTAAACAAACCACTTTGACAGGCGATGGCGCCCTAGAGCCACTTGGCATCTCTATTCATAAATAGTTATTATGATAATAATTTTGCTTGATAATTAAAGTATTGTTATTGGTTAACTCATGGCTCCTTATTGCATGAGATTTTTTTATTGATTCTTAGGGTTCCGTACCCGAAGGGTGCCAAACGGAACCACTGAGTCCCTCGTCTTGTTCCCTCTCGGACCACATAGTCGCAATATTTGTAGTGCGGCCGCCGAGTTAATGCGTTTCGGACACCTTTTAATATTGGCCAAATCATGGAAACGGCTGATCTCTTTAAGATGGCACTTTAATTAAAATGTGCCTAAGAAAATACTGAATCATCCTGTGAGAGTCACATGGCAATAGGATTAGCTATTTCCGAGATTATCCCAATTTTAACAGTTATCAGAAACGCATTCTTTCGGCGAACGCACTGTAGCTGCAATGACATCTAACTACCCTTAAAAGAAGACTCATTAGAACGAAACTGCTTCATATTCCCAGAAGGAAGGTCCCTGAATAATTTATTGCACAATGGATTAATAAATAATGTAATATGAATATGCATTTGTTTGTATCATGTTTATTTCCTACGGAAATTGTACGTTTGTCCGTCATCTGATATGAAGTCATTAATTCAACAAAAACACACGATTTGACTATGATATGAGTGCACTTTTTGTGATTGTGTTGACATACTGAGTGCCCCGACTTCACTTCGACTGACGTCAACAGTCTCTGAGTAGGTATCCAGTTTAGGTCTTTCCCACTTAATGGCGCAATCTTATTGAGGAAGTATAGACTGGAAAAGTACCTCCACCATAAAGAAGATCGTAAATAATATTAAATTAAAAAAAAACCTGGGTCTTTGTTCACACACGGCTATCTGAACTAATCAGAGCTATGGAAACCAAATAACTGATAGATATCATATTACTACTTTTTGTTTGTAAATACATACTTAATATACATAATAACAACCCGGCTCAGGACATGCAGACATGTTCATGCACACAAATGCATGTCCTGGGCGGGAATCTAGCACGACCTGCGACGTGATAGGTGGAATCTTAACCAACGACAACTGGCCCGTCATTATTAGATCGCCAGAGCTCCATTAGGGGTTGCTATGCTAACAGTTCGTAGGGATCGGTTGTGTAGTATCAAATGTTTCTATCTCTTAACTTTATTGTTCCTCAAACCCCTTTTTAGGGTTCCGTAGCCTGTCTGTCTGTCTGTCTGTCCGTCCGTATGTCACAGCCATTTATTTCCGAAACTATAAGAACTATAATGTTGAAACTTGGTAAGTAGATATATTCTGTGAACCGCATTAAGATTTTCACACAAAAATAGAAAAAAAACGATAAATTTTGGGGGTTCCCCATACGTAGAACTGAAACTCATTTTATTTTTTAACAAAACCCATAAGTGTGGGGTGTCTATGGATAGGTCTTCAAAAATGATATCGAGGTTTCTAATATCATTTTTTTCTAAACTGAATAGTTTGCGCGAGGCACACTTCCAAAGTGGTAAAATGTGTGTCCCCCCCCCTGTAACTTCTAAAATAAGAGAATGATAAATCTATAAAAAATATATGATGTACATTACGGTGCAAACTACCAACGAAAATAGGTTTGAACGAGATCTAGTAAGTAGTTTTTTTTAATACGTCATAAATTGAAATCCATATCAAATACTCAGGTCTATACTACCATTTACTTATATACCTACAGGTTTGTAAGGAACCCTCGGTGCGCGTGTCTGACTCGCACTTGGCCGGTTTTTTAAGAAAGGTGCGAA
Source organism: Achlya flavicornis (assembly GCA_947623365.1). NCBI lineage: Eukaryota > Metazoa > Arthropoda > Insecta > Lepidoptera > Drepanidae > Achlya > Achlya flavicornis. Next base: position 1,369,788 of record OX392481.1, on the reverse strand, counting down.
GAGAAGTTCCTAAGCTTATTTACAGTCTTTGATTAAAAATAAGATAAAAGTCAGTGAAACGAAATACGTAAATGAGGAAATTCTATCCTAAAATATCCGATTTCATATATCCTAATGTTATAAATGGTTGTACCGTCGTAATTGCTAAACAGATTTGAATGAAACTTATCAAATAAATAGATCATACTTTGGATTAAAACATCGGATACTATCCACCGGGAAGAGTAGTAGCTAACTAATTAGCTAGCCCAAGACAAATAAACAAACGATTTGGTACAAGCCTCGTTATCACTATTACATTACAATCTATTACAATGCATAGCCAATTTTCCGTACGCTTACAAAACAAGTGTTTTAATACCATACTTGCAACATATCATTTAAATACATGATTATACTGAGAACAATAAAATTATAGCACTCGATCCGGTTTTAATTACCATTTTGTATACACAACTAACTTTTTGCGTCAGATCCGGCCCTTTTGAAAATACCTCTCTGCGTCGCATCCTGCCTCCCTCCCTTTTTTGCCTACGTTTTTTTACCGTGTATAGGCCTGTGTTTGACCTTAATCTCCTTACCGACCTTAAGTGGTGATGTGGCCGAAGGTGGTTAGCACACAAAGCCTAGAAGGAACTGGCTCTCAAGTGCAGCTACTCTACAACCGTGCTATGGTTTCCTCACGATGTTTTCCTTTACCGAAAGACCAAGCTAATTTTAGGATTCGAACCCGGGACCTTCGTCTCGGCATCGAGTGCAAAAAGTAATAAAGTTCGAGTTCAAAATTTTAAGTAATATTTTAAGAGGGGTTCCTAGCTGAGAGGAATTTGAAAAATAGGTATTTGAAGAAACTATTTCCGTCGCGCTATGCCGCTATGCTATGTGCGATAGATGTTGTCGTTTTGACGTCGCTGTGATCGGTTGGTTGTATTAATTATATTCAATTTGAGAAAGTTTAAGTGACATTTTAGCTGTGTTTTACGATTCATAGTTTGGAGCAGGAATCGATGCGGATTGTGTGGTGTTTTTCTGTGATTTGGTGCAGTGCATAAACCTTTTTTCGCAATTTATAAACATATAATTGACTGTGATTCGAGTCGGTTTTCTTGAAATACCCTACATGCTTGTTTTTTTATTATTGGTGACAGACCCTCGACGTACTCAAACCCAATTTAGATTCAAACCTGTTCAGTAGCGACATCTATCAGCAATTTGTCAATACCGCAGAGCGCCATCTATTAGAAACAGTCTGCATTATTGATCTGTGGCGAAATCTATCTGCAGTCGATAACGAAGAGCGCCATCTATTAGAAACAGTCTGATTTAGCTTGCCGATTTTTAGGGTTCCGTAGCCAAATGGCAAAAAACGGAACCCTTATAGTTGACTTCGGATCATTGTGGTCAGAAAGTAGTACTTTTTAATGAAACTAATGTTAAACCGCATAAGATAACTTGTAGGCCCATAACATTAAATCGTATGGTCCGTTTTAAAGATAGGGTTAGTAACAATATTGCCTCTGTTGACATGGCACAGGACGAACCAGATAGTCTTTACAGTAATCTCTTTAAATTTATAAAAACAGAATTTGATAAGGCTTTTAAACCCAGAACCTTTAGTGAAAATTATAAAATTAAGTTTAACGACTGGGCAACATCGGGTATTTACATAAGTAGAGCTAAGTTGTATGAGCTGTATGGCATGAAAAAATTCAATCAAAATATCGATTTTCTTGAGTATGTCAAAAATTATTCCAAAATTTTTAAGAAAGCCTGTACTTCTGCTAAGTCCATATATTTAAAAAATAAAATTAGTCAATCAAACAATAAAGTCAAAACTACTTGGAACATTATCAACTCTGAAAGGGGAAAATACCAGAACAGTAATAAGCGTATTGAGTTAAATATTGATAATAACATTATTTCTGACGATAGTCAAATTGCACATGCTTTTAATTTATTTTTTACTAATATACCGGTAGACACAACTTGCTCCTTGAATTCGTCACCGATAGATGCTGAATTGTTATTAAAATCCAATGTGCCTGAGTGCTGTGAATTATTTAAGTTTAGGCACGTTACACCTTACGACATAGTCAAAACATTTAAAACCTTGAAAGTTAAACGCACTGGGGACTTATGGGATGTATCCGTAACTGTTTTGCAGGGTATCATTGATGACATTGCTCCGCATTTAGCTTTAGTATTTAACAAATGCGTTGATTTCGGCCAATTTCCAGATTTAATGAAATATAGCAAAGTTATACCTTTGTTCAAGGCGGGAGATCCCAGTGATCCTTCCAATTATAGACCAGTTTCCATTTTGCCAGCCTTGAGCAAAGTATTTGAAAAGATTATTTTAACGCAATTGCTCGCTCACTTTAATTTGAATAAACTATTACATAGTGAGCAGTATGGGTTTACAAAGGGTCGTTCAACTATTGATGCCGGGGTAGCACTTTTAAGAAATATTTTTAACGCTTGGGAGAAATCACAGAATGTTATTGGAGTATTCTGTGATCTATCTAAAGCCTTTGATTGTGTTGATCACCGGACACTCATACGTAAACTAAATTATTATGGGGTTAGGGGCGCAGCACTTGATCTGATGAAGTCGTATCTCGGGGATAGAATTCAAAGTGTTGATGTCAATCGTATTAAATCATCTGGTTCTCCTGTGCTTATGGGGGTGCCGCAGGGCTCTATTTTAGGTCCTTTTCTATTTTTAATTTATATTAATGATCTTCCTTTTTATGTCAAAAATACCTGTGGAATTGTACTGTTTGCTGACGATACCTCACTGATTTTTAGTGTTGATAGACTGAAATCTAATTTTGACGATGTAAACGGTGCATTATCTCGGGTATTAAACTGGTTTACTGTAAATAATCTAGTTTTAAATGCAAAGAAAACTAAATGTATTAAATTTGCACTACCTAATGTTAAAAAAGTAGGCTGTAATTTAATGATAAATAATGAACCTTTAGGTCTTGTTGAATCATCAGTATTCTTAGGGATTACTTTAGACTCGAAACTTCAATGGGGCAACCAAATATCATGTCTTTCGGGAAAGCTCAGTTCAGCTGCTTATGCAGTTCGAAAAATTAGACAGCTAACAGACGTAGACACAGCTCGATTAGTTTATTTTAGTTATTTCCATAGTGTTATGTCTTATGGCATTTTACTTTGGGGTAAAGCTGCTGATATAGAAACCATTTTTATTTTGCAAAAAAAAGCAGTGCGAGCTATTTATAATATGAGTTCTCGAGCTTCCCTCAGAGATAAGTTTAAACATATAGGTATCCTCACAGTAGCATCGCAGTATATTTATGCAAATATATTATTTGTACATCAGAATATTAATATTTTTGTAAAAAAAAGTGACGTGCACTCTTTTAATACTAGAAATAAGCATAAACTTGTGACCTCTGCTTATAGACTCCAAAAAGTGCAAGGTTCATTTTTAGGACTGAGTATACAATTTTATAATAAAATCCCTAATAAAATTTTGAATTTACCGTCACATAAGTTTAAGGAATGTATTAAGGCCGCTTTAGTACAGAAGGCTTACTACAATATTACCGAATATTTAAATGATAAAAATGCTTGGGTGTAGCGCTCGCTCTACAGGAAACATCTGATGTAATAAATTTAAGTTTGATTTTGAAAAGAGTAATTGCTGAGTTTATTGCCGGCTCTTCTTAGCAAAAGCAACCTTCCGAACCGTGCATTAGAGTATTAGAGTTTGACTATTCATAAGTGCCTGTGAAGGCCTATTTGAATGAATAAATTATTTCATTTCATTTCATTTCATTTCATTTCATTTCATTTCATTCGTCATGTCTGTCTGTCTGTCTGTCCGTGTATGTCACAGCCATTTATTTCCGAAACTATAAGAACTATAATGTTGAAACTTGGTAAGTAGATGTATTCTGTGAACCGAATTAAGATTTTTACACAAAAATAGAAAAAAAACAATAAATTTTGGGGGTTCCCCATACTTAGAACTGAAACTCAATTTTTTTTTTTTCATCAAACCCATAAGTGTGGGGTGTCTATGGATAGGTCTTCAAAAATGATATTGAGGTTTCTAATATCATTTTTTTCTAAACTGAATAGTTTGCGCGAGAGACACTTCCAAAGTGGTAAAATGTGTGTCCCCCCCCCTGTAACTTCTAAAATAAGAGAATGATAAATCTATAAAAAATATATGATGTACATTACGGTGCACACTTCCACTGAAAATTGGTTTGAACGAGATCTAGTAAGTAGTTTTTTTTTAATAGGTCATAAATTGAAATTAATATCAAATACTCAGGTCTATACTACCATTTACTTATATACCTACAGGTTTGTACGGAACCCTCGGTGGGCGAGTCTGACTCGCACTTGGCCGGTTTTTACCTCTGCTCCTTGAACTCTAAAATGTCGAAATGTACAGCATGTGGTAAATTTATGTCACCGCAAGATGGCGTCAAGTGTCCCAAATGTATGTCTTGCAGTCATAATGCTTGTGTAGGGCTTCCTGCCCGGGCAAAAATCGATTCTTCCTGGCTTTGCCCTGACTGCCAGGCAAAACTACCTAAGAACCGCGATCCTGCAACTCCGGTTAGGGGTCTCCACGAGCAATATACCATTGGACCAAGCTCCCTTGATCAATCAGCAATGAGCGTCAGTGACACGGCCCACAACACCACTGAAGAGTTTAGGGAATCGGAGTTAATACTGGAAATGAGGCTGTTTCGGGATGACCTGCGTGCAATGAGAACCGATATGCAGGAGCTGCGACAGGAATTATCGGGAATCAGTCTGGCTATAGGAGGATGTAATAAGCGTATTGATGAGTTAGCTATTAAAGTTGACCTTTTGGAACAACGTCCAGGCCCCAGCAGTGAAGTAGCTGCCCTTGAGGCTACCATAAATGAACTGCAGATGGCACTGAACGACCGAGACCAGGATATGTTGTTAAATGATATTGAAATAACGGGGCTGCCGGAACTTAACGGAGAGAATATTATCCACAATGTGCTGGTTATTGCTCAAAAGCTAGGAGTGGAATTGGATGATAAAGATATTGTTAGTGCTGAGCGGGAGGGCCCGCTGAAGCGCGAACAACCGGGCGCTCAGGCCGGTATGCGTCCGCGCCGCGTAGTGGTTCGTCTCGCAAGGCGCTCGCTGCGAAACAATTTTCTCAATGCAGTACGCGTTCGTCGTAACCTAACTACGGAGGACTTTGCGTTTGAAAGTACTCAATGCCGCTTCTACATCAATGAGCGTTTAACCAGAATCAACCGACAGCTATTTGCGAAAGCACGAGAGGAGAGTCGACGTTTACAGTGGAAATTTATTTGGACCGTATCCGTATTCTTACTTGATGTTTGCGTTAGCTTTTAATTTTTATTTACGCATTTTTTTCTCTCAATTGTGTAAGTCACGAAAAATTCGTATTGTGCCTCCTACGTCCTCTCCGGGATATGATATGAGATAGCGTTTCTTGGATTTTTACTGCATTTTTGCCTCAATTAGCCCGTCTTTTGACCTCCTTCCGTGTGTGTGACGTCATTTCCTATAACAAATCAAATAACCAAGCAAAGACATCCACTTCCGGTTTTATAGATTCGCGCCATTCGCAGGTGTGGTTACTTAGAAGAGTTTCTCTACGATCATTGCGTTTTTGGATTTTGCCGAGTGCAATACTGCCTCAAACTTGAATTTAGACTAAATTACTAAAGTTTAGACTAAGTTGTGCTTAATATTATTATAATGGTTAGCCCGGCGAATAGTACGGTAGAATCGCGTGCGCATTTAAATAATATGCATTCAAAATCGTCTTTGACCGCGAGTGAAAGTGAAGTTCGTAAGAAATCACGTGACGGCCGCCATCTTTCTCGATCGCGTCGCTCGCGCTCACGGGTTCGCAAGGAGCGCGGTTCTAACCGCCGCCGCCGCCGCCGTCGTCGTAGCAGCTTCAGCAGCGAGAGCACCAGTTCCAGTTCCAGCTATAGGAGGTGCCCCCGGAAAAAGAAAACCAGATTGGATGACGACAAATGGGAGTCAAGGTTTGATCTCCTCTCATCACAGGTGAATTATTTGAGTCACTTTGTTCAACAATCAGTGGCCCCACATTATCCGAACGTCCAAGATGATGTTCACTCTTTTTCGGACGATGGGCCACAATCGGAAGATATTGTTTTTAAAGACTTTAATACTACTCTTAAGGATAAGGGAATAGGAAAAACAGATCAGGCTAAATTTGAGTTGATTCAAAATATTCAACGCTTCGGTAGTGCGGAGTGGTCTGATATTTCATTTTTTGATATTCAAAAGAGTTATTTAGCCATTCCTGGCTTTAAAGAATTGGATACTAACGACGAATTGCGTCATTACGATAAATCTAAAAATTTAGCCTCATTTGAGAAAACTTTAGCGGCACTTTCCCATGCCTTTTTGTTACATCGAGATAATACTCAAAGCTGTTTACAAAATATTTTGAAATGGGCATCAGAGTGTAATGATCTTTCTGCTGGCACACTTAAACAGAAAATGTTTGATTTATTTGTAAATGATGCTAAGTACAATAAGCTTACTAATGATATTTTGCAAATTTTGTGTGGAAAAAGGGCCGACATTATATCTCAAAGAAGAAATGAGATTTTGAAATTTGTTCATAATCCCGTGACCGCGGCTGGATTTCGAAAGATACCTCCTACCCACGAAAATTTATTTGATTCTGATAAGTTGAAGGATTTGTTGAAGAATGAGGGTGGTTTGGATAAAGTGTTTCCTCAGAATAAGTTAAAAAAGCCAAATAGTAATAGGGTCTCTAAGTTTAATAGTTTTAATAAGAACTATTTTCCCAATACACCCTCATTTCGTTTCAATATGCCAAAAAGTGGACAATCATTCCAAAATTACAACTATAGTCAAGCGTCAACCTCGCGCATCAATAGATCAGATAATAAAAAGAAGGGGAACTACAGGAAACCTAATTTCAGTGACAGGGGTAAGAGATCGCGACAGTTTTGACAACGTGAATTTTCAAGCAGGATGTTTAAAGAATTTTCGACAGCAGTGGGAACTAGTTGGGGCCAATAAAACTATTTTAAAAATAATCACCGGCCTCCGCCTTCCATTTTATCAGAAGCCTCCTCTAATTTGGCCAACATCTTCAATGTTAAAAAGTTTCGAAATCCAGCCGTCGGGCGAAATGGACATGGAAATTTCAAAGTTGATTATAGACGGGGTATTAGAACCCGTTCCGATTTCACCAAGTTTTATTTCCAAAATGTTTTTAATTCACAAATCGGACGGGGGCAGACGTCCGGTTTTCAATTTGAAGGCGTTGAACGATTACCTCATAGTAAAACCATTCAACTTACTTTCTCATTTACATGTTCCAAATTTTCTGCAGCCAGGTGACTGGCTTTCCAAAATAGATCTAAATCAGGCTTATTTTCACACGCCCATCCTAGCTTCCCATCGCAGATACTTACGCCTTTTTTACAGGGACCAGTTATTTCAGATGACTGCTCTGCCTTTTGGAGTAGCCTGTGCTCCAAAAATATTCGCTTCGTTAACGAATTTCGTGGCCGAAAGATTAAGGAGCCGAGGAATCCGTATAATAGTTTATTTGGACGATTTTTTAATAGTAAATCAAAACAAGGTCTTGTTAGAAGCTCAGATAAGAGAAGTAGTAATTTTTTTAGAATACCTAGGTTGGAACTTGAATTTGAAAAAATCGATTCTGTATCCTCGGAGGGATCTCGAATATTTGGGTGTTTGGTGGAATACGACAACAAATCGCAAGTTTCTCTCGGAACAGAAAATCGAAAAGATACGATGTGCGGTGTCCGTTCTTTTATATCAGAGTATGCGCAATCCAAGACGGGTCAGGTCCCGCTTAAGGGTTTTTCCCAAGAGGGTGAAGTCCCTCTTAGGGATTTTGAATTTTGCTTGCTTCGTCGTACCTCTGGGCAGGCTTCATTGCAGGAGGCTGCAAATCTACAGTCGCGAACTCCAGAGGTCAAGTCCCTGGTGTCACCGACGCTTACCTTATCAGGTAAGAGACGACCTCACGTGGTGGATGAAAAATGTGACCAATCAATCGGAAATACATTTGCCTTTAGTGACAAATTTCCTTACCACCGATGCAGCCAATTACGGATGGGGTGCCCAGCTGAACGATGTATTCATGTCCGAGGATTGGGAACAACATCAGAAGGATTGGCATTCCAACCTGAAAGAGTTGCATGCCATATACAACGCTCTGTTAGCTTGCAGTCACTTGATCACCAATTCAACAGTTCTAGTGCAGTCGGACAATCGATCGGCACTTGCTTACTTGAAAAACGAAGGGGGGACGAGATCAAACGTGTTACTGGAGGAAGCCAGAAGAATCCTGTTGTTCACTCACTCTCTTCGAGTGCGTTTGATAGTTCAGCACCTGCCAGGTTCCCTGAATACAATTGCAGACCGTTTGTCAAGAGGCAAAGCTATGCCGGAATGGCATCTGTCTCCACTGATGTGTCAGAAAATTTTTCATCAAATTGGGTTACCGCAAATCGATTTATTCGCATCAGAGCGAGCTCATGTAGTCCCAGAATATGTCACTCTAGATCCTCAAGACGCGAAAGCCGTGTATTGCAACGCGTTCAGCCGTCCTTGGTCGTACGGCCTGGCATGGGTGTTTCCGCCACCCTCACTGATGCCGCGGGTTCTTGCGCATCTAAATCTGTGTCAAGGGAGGTTTATGGTAGTAGCTCCGAGGTGGAAGCGAACATTCTGGCGGAGCGACTTACGCGCACGGGCTCTTTGCCCACCGGTGGAGGTTCCGGACCTGTATCTGAATCTAATAGACATAACAACAGGGCAACCACCTCCCAACCTGAGCGAGCTGACACTCGAGGTTTGGCTGATTGGGGGTGGGATTCCATCCTTTCATCATGGTCAGAAGTAGACAGAGAACTAATTAGGTCAAGTTGGCGTAAGTCTACATTATCTTCATACCGTCCAGCTTGGAAAAGGTGGTTATCTTGGTGTTCTTCTAATGAGGTTGCAATCCATAATCCTAAAGCGTCAGACTTAGCAAGGTTTTTGGCTAATTTGTACAACAAAGAGAACTTATCCCTTAAAACTATTGAGCTTCATAAATCAGTAATTTCCACATATTGTGAGCCATACCTTGGTAAAAAATTAAGCGAAGATACATTAGTTAGACACGTTTTAAAAGCAATTTCGATTAAAAAACCTAAGGATAACAAACGTCCTATATGGAATCCTGGGCTTGTGGTTGATTGGTTGAAGGACAATGTTTCTGATTGTATAAGTCTGTATGAAGCTTCTCGTAGGTGTGCTACTTTACTGTTACTTGCATCAGGGCGTAGGGTTCATGACCTCACATTGCTAGATATAGGTCAAGCTAATTTTATAGATGATGGGTCTTCGATTTTATTTTTTCCTTTATTTGGTTCGAAGACTGATACAGCCTCCTACCGTCAGTCTGGTTGGAAACTGAATAATTACCATAATGACCAAATCAATCCAGTATTTTGGATTCGACAAGTCTTGGCTCTCTCTGCGGACAGGCGCGGCTCGATTTCGTCTTTATTCATAACTTGCAGAGGAGAGGCGAAACCAGCCTCTAGGACTATCATAGGTACATGGGTTAAGTCAGTTCTACGAGAGGCCGGAATCAATGAAACACCTGGTAGCACGAGATCAGCAGTTTCTTCGTTCAATTGGTATCAGAATTTATCTATTGATGAAATTTTAGCTAGGGGAAATTGGAGGAGTGAAAATACTTTTCATAATTTTTATAGAAGACAGATTATTGTTAATGATTCAATCCAGGGTGTATCAGAGTTAAGAGATCTTTTTCAGCCATTGTGATTTATGTTATATTGGACTCATCTATGTAAAGTTATATTTTTTATTAATTAATGTTACATATTTATAAGTATATATATATATATTTTTTTTTTTTAAGCTAGTAAAATATGACTAGTATTATTCTGTAATGATAAGCTTAAGAATTTAATTTTTTTTTCTGAAGTATATATGTTATGATTATATCCGTGTGTACTATTTCATTTCCTCGCCATTCACCAGGTGATAACAGACACGTCTCATATCCCGGAGAGGACGTAGGAGGCACAATAGAAGGATTTTACCTGCCAATAAAATCCATATTGTGTCTCTGGAGTCCTCTCCGGGCCTTAAATAAGGCCTACCTGGTGAGACGCAATGATCGTAGAGAAACTCTTCTAAGTAACCACACCTGCGAATGGCGCGAATCTATAAAACCGGAAGTGGATGTCTTTGCTTGGTTATTTGATTTGTTATAGGAAATGACGTCACACACACGGAAGGAGGTCAAAAGACGGGCTAATTGAGGCAAAAATGCAGTAAAAATCCAAGAAACGCTATCTCATATCATATCCCGGAGAGGACTCCAGAGACACAATATGGATTTTATTGGCAGGTAAAATCCTTCTATTTTGTTTGTTATTGTAATGCTCTCGTATGGTTGGTTGATATTAGATTGTTTAATAGTTTTTTGTATTTTAACGTTATTGCTCAACATTTTAGAAAGTGTACATAAATATGTGCTTTTACATCTCTTTCGTTTATTTTTCGTTAACTTAGCAAAGGACAATGCCACTTTTTCATACAAGACTCGGCCCGAACCGACAAAGATGAATCATATATCAAAAAATAGGAAAAAAAATATAGAATTTAATGGTATAATTAGTTTTCCATAAGAAGTACACCAAAAAAAGTTATAGTCCTTTAAAGATGACTAAATAATAGTAATGCCTGGGTTACCAGCGTGGGATTAATAACCCCCGCGGGGGTAAAATAGCTATTCTGTTGGGTTAATACAGCCTGTAATAAATACCTAACGAATATTATAATCATATTTTAATAAATAAATCTGCAAGAAGATCTCAACCGCATTCAGGGCTGGACTAATGACTGGATAATCAAGTTAAATGTCTCTAAATGCAGTGTCCTTCACCTGGGGAAAACCAATCCAAGATATGACTACAGACTGGATGGGAACCCAATAGAATCAACCGACACCCAGAAAGATCTTGGAGTATTAATTACCTCTAACTTAAAGTGGGATGAGCACATAACGTCAATAGTAAGGAAAGCCAATTCATTTGTATACATAATTCGAAGATCCTTTCAAGCGATGTCAATAGAACTCTTCATCAAAATATACAAAACTTACATAATACCCTTGCTAGAATATGGATTCCAAGTTTGGAGCCCCTACTTTAAGAAAGATATCGATCTGCTTGAGAGTGTCCAAAGGAAAGCTACCAAGATACCAGCCGCCTTACGAAATAAGTCCTATGATGATAGGCTTCGCATTTTGCGCCTCACTACTCTTGAAGAAAGACGCCTTCGTGGTGACCTTATTGAAACCTTCAAAATCCTCACGGGAAACTATAACCTTCCTCACTTACAAGATATATTTGTAATGAATGTGTGTGCTAAATCACTACAAAATCAATCGTGCACTATCTAAATCTAACACCGCACACCACTTTCTTAGTAATAGAGTGGTCTGGAACTGGAACCGATTACCTGAGGATGTTGTATCTGCTACCTCAATAAACAGTTTTAAAAACAAATTAGATATCTGGACAAAGGTCAAAAAACTTGAAAAGTGAACTATGTATAAGTGCGGAGTGACTTTCAACACTGTGTGAAATAGACACATCAGCTTACAAGCTGCTCGTCTATAAATAAAATAAATAAATAAATACTAATTCTGTCACGTGGCTTGCGCTGCCTGTACCCACGCTCATTAAGTGTATAAATAAAAACGACCATATAGTAGTGTGGATACTTAATATATGTACCTAAGTAATATACAGTAAGTGGGGAGGGGCAGTTTCCCTGATAGGTCATACATAGGGGTATCAAGATTGAAAAGGTTAGGAACCACTGTACTAATGATTAGTACGATAGCATATCTGGAAGCCGTGACGATGGTCGTGGGTTCAATTCCTACAATCAGCTTGAGCTTTCGGTGAAGGAAAACATTGTGAGGAAACAATAAAACGGTGGTAGGGTACTTTATAGTACCCGCCTAGCTGGCTACCACCCTCTAGTTACGAATCTGTCACCCAGCAGCGAGCCAGTTCCTTCTGGGCTTTGTGTACTTACCACTTTCGGCCCCATAATCACTTGCCATGGTGAGATTGTGGTCAAACATAAGCCTATTCTATATTAAAAAAATTACATGTATTTTTTTCATCAAAATAATATAATAAACATTTTAGAATATATATGAAATAAAAAAACCATTCATATACTTTTCAACAATTTTATTATTCTTCAAATATTACATCATCATATTTTATTAATAAATTGTCTAAAAACTGGTTGGCAGGTCAGCAAAAAGTCTTATTCTTATAGATAATGGCACTACAAGCCTTTCAGTGTGAGTGCAACCAGGAAAAAACAGGGGGTCTGTGAGACTGATGCTCTTCCATACAGAGATAAAACTATAGTTGGCACTTCTTGAGCAAGAGACGGAGAAGATTCCGTTTCGACAGGTTGTTACTTGCTCAGACAGTACGGGAGATCAACAATTGGTTTTTCAGCCAATTGTTGACAATTGGTTCTTCAGATGGTGATGGTAGCACTGACACAAAAGATGATGTGAATGGTTGCGATGGCACTGAAGATGATGTGGATGGTACTGTCTGTGTAATGTTCAGTCAAACCGTCACTCCTCTGCCAACAAGGGTGACAAATCCGATCAAATGGATGTAACTGCAAAAAAATATAAAATAAATTATTATATAATTAAATTGCAACAATAAGTATTGGAGCCAAAAATAAAAAAAATCTAATGTTGTATCTGGTAATCTCTAGAAAAGCTATGGTAGGTATGGAAAAATCTGAAGAGTTGGATATTGCTTTATTCTTCTTTTATGCAGCAAAGGAGAAATGGATCAGTGATTTTTAGCACAGACAAATATATAGGACCGGAGAGTGACAGGCTACTTTTATCCCGGGTAACACGGGAGAAACCGCGGGGCAAAAATTCGTAATATTACTACTATTACTTACATCAGTAAGAGCATTTTGTTGCCGGATTGCAGAATCTCTTCAGTCTCAGACTCTAATGAGTGTCGTCGCATCCGAAAGGCATTTACACCATAATTGATGCCGTGAACCATGTTCAGTAGAGTAGAGGTTCCATAGTCCGTGAGAGTAAGCCAGGTCAATAAGTAGGCAGGTTCAAAAGTTCCGTTGGGAAAGCTGGGTCAGCGAGTAATACAGGTTCAGGTCCAGTTTCAATAGCCAAGGTAGTCGTGAGTAGTAGTAAAATCGGAGTCCAAAATCACAGCACTAAGGAACACAAAACTCAGAGAAGAACACAGGAGGGTCAGGAATACTTCGTTCGTCACTCTTGATGATAACACGCGGGAGAAGTCTAGTCTTTCGTTTGACATTTCAAGCCTTTACGTCAAAAGTGCTGCCAGCACTATAATAACATACCTAATAGAAATCGATTATTCTAAACGTAATCGATAATCGAAATAAATGTTTTTTTTTTAATTACAATTTTTTTTAAAGAAACCCAAACATAATAAGGACCCCTATTTATAATTAAATTGAGCTAAGACTGATACGTAATAAGTTACCGTGTCCGGCTTTAAAATGTTAATTGTAATCGATTTTCAGGTGCAATTTAGTATCGATATGATTTTATTTTTGTATTGGCAACATTTTTAATAGCGACAGTTTGATTTGGAATGAGTTGATAAAATAAATTACTATTTAGATAGCTGTTTTAATGGTGTACTTCTACAGATTTTATTTATATGGTATAATTCCTGCTGTTACCTATTAAGAATTATCAATTTAACAGAAAGTCTGTCGGAAGCTATATGATTAGGGCCGAATCTTGGCATTGTCCTTTATGTTTTTGGCTATGTGTTTTAATTATCTTTTGCATTATCTTTTGTTTCTATTTTCATTTGTATACTTTATATAATTTTTACGCGTATACTTTATTAGTAGTAGAAAATAATTTTATAGTATTTTTCTTGACGTTTGGATGCACTGTGCTAGTAGCTCGTTCATATATATTTTTCAATTATTCATTTGCGTTGATTTGTGCTATTTTTATTTTCATTGCATTGCTATTTTTATATACAAACACTATTGACAAGAAATACTTAAAAGTTGGTCTTTTTAACGCTGGTTCCCTGAGCACAAATCACGACGAGTTGATTGTGGCAATAGAGCGTCTTTCTGTTGATATCTTGGCCATAAATGAGACTTGGCTTAGACAGGGAGAGGACAGTCGTGCACCTACTGTCCCAGGGTATCGACTTCGACACATACCGCGGCCAGCCTCTATCTGTAATGGTCGTGGCGGTGGAGTGGGTTTCTTTGTTAAGAAAGGTATTAGCGTGCGAGTCTGTGCTCACCCTGTTACACCATCTGTGGAACAGATGTGGCTTAGTACGTCGGTAAAAGGTGTAAAACTTATTATCGGAACAGCATATAGACCCCCGTGGCTCAATGTCGATACTTTCATTGATGCCATGACCGACTCTGTAAGTTTTTTTAGCAATTATGATCATTTAGTTTTAGTAGGTGACCTAAATATAAATTGGTTTAATAAAAAAGACAAAAACACAATAAAATTACAACACTTTTTAAATTATTTTAATTTAACACAGTATGTCAATGAATCCACGCATTTTACACAGGATACTGAGACTATATTAGATCTTATTTGTTCCGATATACGTATACGCCATGTAAATGTAGATCATGTAAAAGAACTCGGTGGTCATGCATTTGTGTCGTGTTTACTCGATCTTCATAAGGACAAGCCCGTCTCAAAATGTTTTACATACAGGCCTCTAAAAGATATAAATTTCAAAACTTTTAAATGAGTCGCGTGCGATACGTTGTGGCGAGCGCACGAGTTACTTAATGCGCACGACCGCTGAATCAATGTTTTTCACATCTACCCACTTTAGTATTTATAATGAGTGTCGCGAGTGATAAAGATATTATTGATATCGAATGTGAGCAACGAGTTGAGCAAAATGTTGAATTAAGTGAGCAAATTGGTGAATTAAGTGAGCAACAAGTCGAACAAAATGTTGAATCGAATTGGAGTAATGAGATAAATCGAGCAGAGAAAAGACCAAGGCAGGAGAGTGAAGAAAGTAAAGAAAATGAATTCATAACGGTTGGAAGGAGGAAACGCTTAGCGAGAAACTTTTCAAAAAGTCCCGAGGTTACAATGGAAAAAGAAAGAGGAAGACAGGATGATACATTTGTGGTGAGTCTTACATGTAAAGAACCACTGCCTAAACAGTTCGGTTTGGCAAAATTGTTGCGAGCTGAAAACATACAAAATATTTTATGTATAAAATTTAAAGGGCCTTACAGAGTTTTCATTCAATTTGAGACAAAAGATCATGCTGAAAAATTAATAAAATGTAAAAAACTGGAAGAACTTGGATACATATGCCATTTAACCACCGAAGTAAATTTGACTTTTGGAATTATCAAACAAGTAGACCTCGATATGAAAGAAGATGAGATAAAAGAGACACTCAAGTGTGACCAAGAGATTTTCTCTATTCGTAGATTAAAGCGTGTAAACGAAGGAACTTGGATTAATAGCGAAACCATTAGAATTGGATTTAAAAGTTCTACCTTACCCCCGTATGTGTATGGATACGGTTGCAGGTTCAAGGTGGAACCATATACTTTTCCAGTCTCTCAGTGCTCTGGGTGCTGGAAATTCGGACACTTAGTTCGTGCTTGTCCCACGAAAAAGATTCTTTGTCCTAAATGCGGAGAAGGTCACGAAAATTGTGAAACTACACTTTTCAAGTGCCTCAACTGTAAAGGAGCCCATATGGCAATGAACAAAAATTGCCCTATGTTTCATAAAGAAAAAGAAATACGACTAATAATGAGCAATGAAAACTGTGTTTATACAAAAGCTTTGCAAATGTATATAAAAAAGTATGAAAAAAACACTTACACAGAAACAGTGGACAAAACTCCAAAAACAATCCCTCCACCACACGGTAATAAATCTAGTTATCGAGATATACTGGCATCGAATGAAGAAGACAATCATGATATGAGTTATGCTGAGGAATCAAGTAACGAAGATCAATACCCCGAAAACACAGGTCGACCTAAATCTCAAACAAAAGAAAAATCAGGAAAAAATAAGGAAAATAAAGCAAAACAAAAGGCTAGCTCCGCAGGATGTAGTAACACAGAAGAACCATTTCAAGAGACGACAGATAATCAAAAAAATAATACCAGAGAAGATAATGATAGTGATAGAAAGGAAAATAAATTTGACTTATTATTATTTATAAAAAAAATCAAGGATATAATAATGATGAAAGCAAGCATGGAAGAAAAAATTAGACTTGTGGTGAAATGTATTTTTGAAGAGATATCATTAGTTGTGAAAAGGTTTTTTAAGGACGGAGATTTTTTAGGCAAACTATTTTCAGGCTTTAGAAATGGCTAATTTATCAAAAGGGGATAGAGAATTAAAAGTATTGCAGTGGAACTCACAAAGCTTAAGACAAAAAAAAAATGAATTTGAACTACTTTTGAATCAAGAAAAAATACATATCGCAATCATAAGTGAAACTTGGCTTGATTCAGAAGATTTTTTTCGTATTAGTGGCTATAATATATTTAGAAAAGACAGAGAAGATGGTTATGGTGGTTTGGCAGTCATAATTCATAACTCTATTAGAGCTCAGATTGATCCAGGTTTTAGTACTAATAATTCAGGCATAGAAATGATTCACATAAATCTTTTAAATTGTCGTGATCTACAAAACATTATTGCTATTTACTGCCCTTCATCGGTACACACCACCCAGTTAGATTGGGATCGCATATTTTCATTTCGTACAACCAAGACCTTGATTGCGGGCGATTTCAACGGTCATCATACGAATTGGTCGTATAAAAATGACACAAGAGGCTTACATCTATTAGATGCCTCATTAGATGGGTTTACTTCACTGAATGATGGTAAATATACTAGAGTTAAACTCGTCAATGGATCGCTTCAACAATCTTCTCCAGATATTTCTTTTGCGTCTTCAGATATAGCTATCAAATTTAGGTGGCAAGTAATTAATGATACTTTGGGAAGTGATCATTTAATTATTAAGATGTGTTTCAATTATCAAGATCCTTTACATTTTAATAATAAACTTAATTTTAGACTGGCAAACTGGGATGGCTATCAAAGTTCCCTTAGCGATTATTTTTCAAATACATTAGCTAATAATAATTTACAAGATTTGTATAATTCCTTTGAATATCAAATTCGTAAATCGGCTGAAATTAATATTCCTAAAATTAAGCTTTGTACCAACCCTACAAATAATTTTAAACACAAAAGATATTGGAACGCTGAGCTCTCAAAAACTGTTGCAGAACGTCGATTAGCACTCACTAATTTAAGAAAAAATCCAACACCTCAAAATTTAAATATTTTAAAAACGAAAATCAATAAGGCACAACTACTTATTAGGCGGGCTAAATCTCAGAACTGGCAAAATTTCTGTTCAGAATTAAACGAATCGACTTCTATATCTGAGATGTGGCGTAAAATGCGTTGGATGAAGGGTTTTCGGCAACATAAATTATATGCTTCTGAGGAGTCTAAGCAAAGTCTTCTATGTGAACTTGCACCCGATTCCGTACTTTCAAAATGTCCTACATTTTCATCATGTCAATGGGCTCTCGAGTCAGAGTTTACAATGCAGGAGTTGGAAGGCTGTTTAAAAAAAAAAGATACTGCTCCAGGCATTGATGAGATAACTTACTCGATGATTTATAATCTTCCTTGTTCAGGTAAAATGTTTTTATTAAAAATGTACAATATCATTCTTAGTACGGGCTATGTACCGTGTCAGTGGCGTGACATAAAAATTGTGCCAATTCCAAAGGTAGGAAATAACATAAATAATCCTCCAAAGTTGAGACCAATATCTCTTATATCATGCACATGTAAAAATTTTCATTCGATGCTTGTTAAACGTATCGAATGGTTTGTTGAAAGAAACAAAATTCTATCTCCACATACTACTGGTTTCAGAAGAGGGCAGTCTAGTCTGGATTGTATTTCGAGACTTATAACTCATGTGCAAATTGGCTTCTCTGTCAATATCCCTACTTTAGCATGTTTTTTGGACATAGAAAATGCATATAACAATGTATTAGTAGATAGAGCTATCAGTATAATGGATGAAATTGGTATTGGATCTAAAATTTGTATATATCTCTGGTCCTTCCTATGTGAAAGGCATTTACACATAGAAGATGAGTTATCTGACAAAAAGATGAGTAGGTGGACAAACAGGGGCCTTGCTCAAGGAGATCCTTTCTCTCCTTTGATTTTTAATATTATTACAGCGCGTATTTGTCATATGATTCAAGATGTATCCCTATGCCAATATGCTGATGACTTTGTCCTTTTCTCAAGTAATAGAAATACTCAAATGAGCGTTATTAGTATGCAGCATGCATTGGATGCAATGGTGGCGTTACTCGATCAATTAGGGTTGGTACTTTCACCAAGTAAATCAAAATATTGTATTTTCAGTAGGGGGCGTAGGAGACAAGAAATTAATTTAAAAGTTGGTAGTAATTCATTAAATTCAGTTGAGTGTATTAAATATTTAGGAATGTGGATAGATAGATCGTTACTCTGGGGAAAACATATTAACGAAATTTGTGAAAAAACAGGTAAATTTCTAAACTTGTTGAAAGTACTTGCTGGATCATCTTGGGGAGTGCATCCCAAGCATCTCAGACGCATATATATTACCCTAATTCGTAGCCGAGTAGATTACGGGTCTTTTTTGTATCACAGTTGTGCAAAAACACATGTTACTAAACTC
Organism: Achlya flavicornis; assembly: GCA_947623365.1. Lineage (NCBI taxonomy): Eukaryota > Metazoa > Arthropoda > Insecta > Lepidoptera > Drepanidae > Achlya > Achlya flavicornis. Next base: position 1,350,841 of record OX392481.1, on the reverse strand, counting down.
GACAGAATCCAAAACCAGGCAATGAGAATAATTGGTGGTTTTATTAGATCGACGCCTATACATGTCATGGAAGCAGAATTGTGTATTCCTCCTCTATTTGTCAGAAGGTTATATCTAGCCTACAAATATATCCTGAAGGTTCAGTCTGTTAAGAATAATATAACTGTTAAACTTCTTAATAAACTTAAAGATAATTGTGAGTTGCGATATTGGGATTCTAAAAAGAAACCTCTATTGGTAACAGTTTATCAAGAAACTAAAGAGGAGAATATCTACTCTTCAGATGTAATAGACATTTTTAGGCTGGATACTTGGGTCACAAATATTAAATTAAACCAGGTCATAAATGTTAATTTAGATAGCGTTCAGAATGCAAAGGCATATTACAATACTCATTCATTAAAACCATGTGTAATAGAAGAGTTAATTACTAAATACAATGGGTGGTACAGTATATATACTGATGGATCTGCAAGCACTGCAGGCATGGGAGCTGCTTATTATGATCCACACAATAAATTTGGTGAATGTCATAAAATTATTTCTCGACTATCAATTATGTCTATAGAATTGTTTGCTATTTCTGAAGCTTTGACCTACGCAAAATCCTTGGGTTGTAGACATCTTGTCATATTTTCGGATAGCAAGAGTGCCCTTCAGCATATAGCTCGATGCGCCTCTGGAAAACGAGGTGTTTCGATAGCTTATGCAATATTGCGCAAAATTCAGAAATATGCTGAAAATAACACTATAGTTAAACTTCAGTGGATACCGTCCCACATCGGCATAGCCGGCAATGAGGAGGCTGATCGATTAGCTAAATTATCAATAACAACGGGTTCGGAAGTTTATATAGCTCCAAATTATACAGAAATATTAACTAACTTTAAAAAAAAATGCTATTTAAACTGGAAAGAATATTTTGATGTTAATTCAAGGGAAAAAGGAATTTGGTATAGAACCTTTCAGAGCGAGCCTCCTCGAATTCCGTGGTTTGCTGATGTGGGACTAAGCAGATCGCATGTAGTCACGGCTTTTAGAGTGCGTTCCGGACACATTCCGCTCAATAAGTTTGCTTTTCTCATGAAAAAAAGTAATTCACCGCTATGCGAGGTTTGTGGTATTATCGAAGATGTGCAGCACTTGTTGATGGAATGTGTCCGCAACAAAGTTGAAAGAGAAAGGCTTTTCACTGAGCTTGATGTAAATATAGCTAATATGGGTACTCTAAATGAAATCTTGGCCAAGCCCACAAGTGGCGCGGCTAAGAGATTGTACAAATTCGCCCATGAGTATAAATAAGTTGAATTTGTGAAATTGTGAATGTAGGTATATATTCAAGATTAGGGTATGATGGGACTGGCATGGTCAAAACTGACAAAAGTCCCTAAATAAAAACGGAAAAAAAAAAAAAAAAAAAAAAAAAAACTTTTAATGCAGATATAAATTCTTATGATTGGGAATATATACTTACTCTAGAAGATGTCAATGACATGGTTTTAGCGTTTAATCAGTTACTTCTTCTGGCGTTTGACTATCATGCTCCGGTTAGGACTGCTTTTATAAAAGAGCGTACATATCCATGGCTTACGTATAACATTAAGGAGATGATGAAACTCCGTGATTCAGCGCATACTAGATATCGTAAGTCTAAATTAGATAGTCACAAGAAATATTATAAAGATCTTAAGACCATTGTTTCGTCGGCTCTGTTTAGTGAGAAGCAGGCTTATTTTGAGCATGAAATAAATGCAAATGTAAAGGACAGCGGTACTCTATGGAGAAACCTGAAACGATCAATTACAGATCAAAAAAATCATGCTGATTTGCCTGACCATTTTAGCGACCCTGATATAATTAATGCGCACTTTCTGAATGTACCGGGCGATAATGCAGTCTCAATTTCAGATTTAACATATTTTGAATTTCATCGGTTCGGCACTTCCACTTTTTGTCTCGAAGCAGTCAGTGAAGATCTTGTTTTAAAAACGATTCAGAGTCTCAAATCAAATGCTCAAGGTGTTGATGGCATCTCACTTGACATGCTTCTTCTAACTCTTCCTCGTACTCTTAGCATCATTACTGCCATAATAAACGTGTCAATAAAAACAAACATCTTTCCTGATAGCTGGAAGATTGCGGTTGTAAAGCCCATACCAAAATCCACAAATGTAGTTGACATAAAGGATCTGCGACCGATAAGCATTTTGCCCTGTATATCCAAAGTGCTCGAAAGAATTGTTTGTCTGCAGTTGACGGCATATCTTGAAAAATGCAATATGCTTCCTGATAAGCAGTCTGGATTCAGAAAGGGTAGAAGTACTGCCACTGCATTGATAGACGTAGTGGATAATATACTTGTTGCTCGAGACAAGGGAGAGGGTACTATCTTGGCGCTTCTTGACTTTTCGCGAGCTTTTGACTCCATTAACATTGATTTACTTCTTTCTAAGTTGATATATTATGGGCTAGAAATAAATTCTGTGAAGTGGTTCCGCAGCTATCTGTCTGGACGCACTCAAATGGTAGAACTTAAAAAAAGTGATGGTTCTGGTTTACGCTCTTCCTCCTGTCCTGTCACGCGCGGTGTGCCCCAAGGATCAATACTAGGTCCTTTGCTTTTTATAGTTTATAGTGCTGACATTACAAAATGCATAAAATCTTGTAATTTTCATATTTATGCTGATGACACACAACTTTATATTTCGTTTCGACCTGAAGATACTTTGACGGCTGTGGACAGCTTATGTCGAGATTTGGATCGCATTTCTCTATGGTCTATGAATAACTCGCTAGTTTTGAACCCCTGTAAATCTAAGTTCTTAATTTTAGGTTCTAAAGTTCAAACTGACAAGATACTGGAATATGATCCCACTGTTACTATTATGAACAAAGTAATTGAGCGTGTCGATGGGGCACGCAACCTGGGTTTATTTATGGACAATGAATTACGTTTCGAGGATCACGTGCTCCAGACAGTGCAACAGTGTTTTTACCGTCTAAAGCTACTGTATCGTGTTCGTAATTATCTGAGCATAGATTTGCGGGTCAAGTTGTGTGACGCTCTTATTTTGTCCAAATTTAATTATGCTGATACTGTTTTTGGCCCTCGTCTCCTTGCCCGCAGTGTCAAAATCATACAACGTGTGCAGAATGCCTGTGCTCGTTTTTGTTTTAATATCCCACCCAGGGCACACGTCACTCCATATCTGAACAAAGCAAAGGTTCTGAAAATGTCATATCGTAGAGAGTTTCACCTTGCTACTCTCCTCTTCGGTGTCATTAAAACCCAATCACCAAAATATTTATATGACAAGTTCAAATGGGCACGTGATCACAATCCATATGGCACTCGTGCGTCCAAGTACATGCTTTTGATACCACATAACAGAACGGCTACTTTTAAAGGCAGTTTCCGATACGCCGCCACCAAATGTTGGAATAATTTACCTCCACCACTTCGTGATTGTCTAACTATATCCAGCTTTAAATCAAAATATAAAACATTGGTGACATCTTATTAAATTCGTTTGTAGTATTATATTATTGTTTGTATAAATTGTATTTTTTTTTATATTGTTTTATTTATTTATTTTTTGGTTTTGTGGCGGCGGCGTATCAATTCGACAGAATAAAGTATTTGGTATTTTAGAATTTTTTATTATTATTTTTTGTAAAACATTTATTTCTGCTGTTATGTTACAAAATCCATACTGTAGCAGGGGCGTCCAAACGTCAACTAAGGTTGCCGCTGAAAATCAGCGTTGTGGCTCAATACCACAACAATATTGCTGAGCGGCTACCCTTATTTGGCAGTATAATTAATTATTTATAATTTAGTTTATGTGAGGTATTTAGTTTAAGCGAGGATTGTTTTACTGTCAAATAAAAAGTTATTCTATTCTATTCTATTCTATTCGATAGGGACATCTGCAGCTCAGACCGATTTATTCACAAAAAAAATGACGAAATCGACGTTTCGTTTTCCCCATTTTCCTCCTCGAAAACTGAGCCGATTCAATTATTTTTTACATTAAAATTTTAAGTAAGGGGTTATCTAGGTCTCTATTACTTTCTTTTATGTTAAAATCTTTTCGAATTTGTCTGGTAGTCCTTTCACCTGTCCGTCCTGTCTTGGTAGTCGTATCACGGCGGAAAAATAGGGCATTTATTGTAATTTTTGAAGGGCCATAATCTCTTTAATAATTAGTTGCTGAAAAAAAGGAAGTAACAGGGACGTGTCCAAAGCAGAACTTGATTATATGAAACAAAAATGATGACTCTAGAGGCATTATTCAGGAAGAAAACAGGGGAATACATTTGTATGGAATAATCGCAGCCCAACTCCCGTCTTAAGCTGAGTTTTTTTTTTTTCGATATACGTACCAATAATAAGTCTTCAATTTATTTACTAGGCGATAATTACAATATTTACAATGTTCGATATAAATACTTAGATCTAACTTAAACTATAATAGATTTTAGTGTCATTATAATTCTTAATCGATTTTAGGTTAAATCAAGTGTTTCATTTGCATTATTATAACAGGAAAATTAAGTGGCTATTTAAATTCTTGATATCAATGTTTATTTTCTTAACCATCACTTTTCACATATCTCCATTATCACAAGTAGCTTATTGACTCACTGTACTTCAAAGTTATCTATCACCTGACATTCAGATATTTAGATTACAGACGTTTATATAATTCATAATCATATTTCTATGCAATCTCAAAGTTTTGTTACAATTCATGGAAGAGCAATGATACCTATAATACAGGTTCTACCTAGTTTAGGTATTACTGCTGCCAGTAGATGCAAATGTAGATTGTCCTTTCGTTCCACCTGTACATTTTCGGTATAAACATTTGTATCTTATTTTATTGCACTACTTTTTTTAAATAAATTATTATTATTTAAAAATATAACATATTATTATTATCTTACATAACGTTAACAATATTTAATATCAAACCTAAAACTACTGCAAAAACTGTTACGTCAGAAATTGTGGCAGCATTAGCATCGCCACTTGTATCTCTTACAAAATAAGGTAGTACTTCTATAGGTGCCGGGTAATTTCTGATCCATTGTGGACCTTCATGAGGCCTTTCAGGGTCACCTTCTTCGAGCCACGTGCCTACTGGAAGATAGATGTCACGTGATGTTGCTCCTTCTTTTAAAATTGGTGCGACTATGATGTTTTCTCCAAGTAGATACTCTGAAAAAAAGATTGAGATTTATCGTTCAGCCAAATGAGGCGATAATAAATAAATATCCTGGGACATTCCTCACACACGGTCATCTGATCCCAAACTAAGCCGAGCTTGTACTATGGAAACCAGATAACTGATATAATACATATACTACTTTTTGTTTGTAAATACACACTTAATATTCATAATTACACCCAGACACAGGACAGACATGTTCATGCACACAAATGCATGTCCTTTGTGGGAATCTAAGCCTGTTTTGAAAAGAGTAATTGCTGAGTTTATTGCCGGCTCTTCTCAGCAAATGCAACCTTCCGAACCGGTATTAGAGTATTAGAGTCAGACTTTTCATAAGTGCCTGCGAAGGTCTATTTGAATAAATGATTTTGAATTTTGAAATCGAACCCACGATCTGTGGCGCGATAGGTGGAATCTTAACCAATTGCGCCAGCTGGCCCGTCATTGGTGATATAGTATGCATCTTATTTAACAGCTCGAGCTCTGCAACCCTCAAGTACGGCTTAAGCTGCCACTCTTTCCTTTGCTTTTAAAATTCTTCGGACATTAGGTAGGTACGTGATAGAGTGAAAAACATTTATAATAAAAATGTTTCTTACCATCCCAAATCAATAAGGCTTCTTTATCCACAGGGTCGATCCACCAAAGCGGAGCATTAACAGGTTTCCGATCATTGACTGACGCTTCCATAGCTGCGTAGATCTCGTCTGCGTATGCTGCGTGTAGTTCTGCATACTTCCTGCTTATTTCTACCGTCTGTGGAATACTGATTAATTTAACGAACGCTACAATTGACTAGCACCGGTGCATAATGTATATTTTTATGTACGTTTGTAAGCAAGACTGATTCTTAAATAGCATCTGTATTATTCACAGATTTTAAAGTAATTTATTCATTGATACATACGCCTAGTTTACATAAAAACATATGGATCATAATATTCAATAATGTAATTATTAATTTAAAATAATGTAATTATTAATTTAATAAAATGTAATTATTAATTTAATAAAATAATGTTGTTTTCTGATGGAACACTGTCGCCTCTTGTATCTTGGAGGTGGGCGTAAATGGCTGCGACACAGTTAAACAACTAATGTGGCTATTTTCGTGCACACTTTATTATGTACATTTTTCATTCTTGTTCCAATAAATAAAAATATTCAGAAAAATCGATTTCAGTCAGTTTCATTTTACTATTGTGTTATTTTAAAGTTTTTTATTAATGTTTCTCAATAATATAAGACGCCCTTAGTTAATTAGGAAATCGTATTATTTGAATCGTCAGTATAGTCTCGATTTTTAAAAATTGTTAAAGGGCCCTTTGAAATAAAAGAGTTGTATCTTCGCAATTAAATAAATGAATAGCTATATTTTTGTTTTTTTTTACAATGTCATAAATATGCGCACTAGCTAATAAACTCTTAAAAATCCAGGCCAGATAGCCTATGGTGTAGAGAAGGGAACAGGCTCCTTTTTATCTCGGGGAAGCGGGTGAAACCGAGAGGGACAGGTATTATCTTATTTTTTCAGTGTTGTCTTTGCATGTTTTTCTCATTTCAGCATCTTTATCGTATTTATCAATTGTTTTTGCATCAGTTGACATTATCTGATAAAAAATACCTGTTACAATTTTGTCACCACGACTCGTTTTGAAATCAACGCTCTCCTTGCGAAATATTTCTTTTGTTGTGCAGATAAGATCATCAAATTCGATAGTTAAAATATAATGGTGCGTCTATGCTTGGCGAACCGACCACGAGCCGAGCCACGAACAAGCACACTGCGAGCATGATTCGCGTAGCGTGGACGGGCTTGCGAACCTCGAACGAGCGCGATTGTAAGTTTTTTCACGTACAAACGGATTCGCATCGTGCTCGTTGTAGGTTCGTTCGTGGCTCGGCTCGTGCTCGATTCGCGTAGCATGGACACACCATAACGTTGTTTCTTTTTATTGCGTTATATATGTAAGAGTATGTTTACCTGATCATCAAAATTCCATGGCGCAAAAGAAAACTGCATCGCAGGCAAGAACGTGTTCGCTTGCACCCATCTTATGAACAGCTCCTTAGTAGGAAGGTCAGCCTGATCATGGTCCAAGTTGTATCCATTTCCACCGATCATGTCTGGCAGAACCAGGGTGTATCCATTGAGGTTCATCTGAATGGTGGTCGTGATAATTGTAGAGAGGCCGTTATTGAGGCCCCAGATTGAGTCTCTGTCTACCATCCGTACGAAAACTGGGAGGTCTTGGGTCCTGAGAATCAAGAATGTGAAGAAGTTATTTGTGATTTCAGTTGTTATGATTGTGCAAGTGATGAATACGAGGGAAAAACTATGAAGAGACATCCATCCTTCTCTTCTTCTGGGGTGAATGATGCTGAGTAGAGAATCATTAAATGCTAAGATAATAGAAAAAGTAATGATAGCAGAAACGTTACGTCGCTGTGTCGTGATAGGTCTGCTTTGATAACAATTTTACTGGTGCGGTGAACCTTACTGACTGATTGACTTTAACTGCTTTTAGAATCTTATGGTTAAACGCTCTTTAATCTTGAAAAAGGGAATCGTTTGTTTCATGTTTATAGTACTGCAAAACAGTTATCAGTTCTGTTGTACAAACCTGAAACCAGTTCTCACTTCAATCATATCTCCGAATTTAGCACAAGTCCTCACGTATGCCTCCACGATATTATGAGGTTGTCGGTCTATATCGCCAGTTTGTACTGCTATCTAAAAAATAAGATATAATTAATTCTGTGTGTAAGTTTTGATGTAGGGGTTAATCTCCAGAACTGAAAATATAGCTATATTTTCCCCGAGTATTTTTTTCATATAGGATACTTTTCATCCTGGGAACGCGAGTGAAACCGCGGGGGACAGCTAGTTTCGTTTTCGTAATAAGTTAATTTACCTGAGGTGTAAAACTGCTCTCTCCAGCATCGAACTTCAGGCTGTCGATATTATACGTGTCGATCAGCTCCCTGATTCTATTGGACCACCAGGCAGCCGCTCGAGTGTTGGTGAAGTCTATATAACCGGCAACCGTGCCGTTGTCGTTCCACCACGTGGTGTTTGGACTGCCAGACTCATCTAGGACTAGGTACCTGGAAGGAGAAGAGTTAGATTGATTCGTATCTTTAGTAATTGACATTGTCAAAGTTGCATCAGATTTGAGTATGATACATCTTAAATGGATCGCCAAAAACTTGCACATACAAAACGAACGTTACGAAATACTTTGGACCTATCAGATCAAAGTGTGAGAAGAAATGGTGAAGTACATGATGTTGTGGAGCGTGCGATGCAAAAATAATTCAGAAGGATAGAAAAAATACTAACCCATTGTTTAAAGCTTCGGAGTACCAAGGCTCACAGTTTTTGTTGATAAATGGATGCACCCAAATTGTCACACGGTAACCCAGCGACTTGATCTCCTGAACAAAATGAGTGAAGTTCGGAAACTTGGTCTCATCAACTGTTAGAGATCCGTAACAAACCTCCCACAAATCATCTATTTCAAATTGAGAGTTATTGAAGCCATGCTCTCTGATCTGAATAGCATGTTCTATGAGATTGCTCCCGTTAATATCCCTTGCGTATTGAGCCCAAGTCGACCAAATTGGATGTTGGACCATGCGGTAATCAGGAACTCCTGAAGGTTTTCCTAAATAGTTGGCCACGGCGTGTTGGTGCGCTTGTTTTACATCAGGTAGGAACCATACATCATACGCAAGCTCTACATGGGTTCTTCTAGACGAATATGGATCAGCGATTTGTGCGCCGAAGCAAAGGTGGTTGCTCAACAAGTGTTTGTAGTCTACGAAGAGTGGTACTTCGGGATGCACTATGATGTATTCGCCAGCTGAATTGAGCCAGTATCTCTCGACGATTGCTCCGTTGTCGTACTCTTTTGAATAGCAAGGGGCATATACTTGCTCGGCGCTTTCGATTGGGTAAACTTGGTTGACTTGCATTGGTCCGGCATACCAGTGTTTTGAACCTGAAACATTTCACATGATTGAATAACTTTCGGTTAGCGGCGTTTTTGCTGTTTTTGTTTATCACATTTAAATGTTCCATTCCCTCAATCAGCATTAATATCTATTTTATCCTTATTAAAACATGGCTTACCAAAATCAATGCAGTCTTCAAGCCGAGTTTGGGCTTCAGCATGCCAATGGAATTTAATTCCTCTAGCTTGGATATCAGAGTCGTATATTGTGTAGATCGTCAGGTTAACATTACCAATGTGGACTTCCAAACCTCCCTCGATTGGTACAGTGATGAAATTGCCTATGAGAGTTCGGCCGATGTGACCTAACACCATTTGCTTTTCATCTGTGAAAGATATTGACTTTATTTTCTTTAGAAATGGCGTTTTGTCTTTGATGTGGGTTCATTATATTTTATAAGTCTCTTTTGTTTTGTGTTACTGTTATTTATTTATGGTTTTCTTTATTATTATGTTTAATTAATAAATATTTAATTATGCAAATTGTTATGTATGTTGAGTTCAGATTGAGTTCGATTCAAGTCAAGATAAATTTTAATACCCTGGTTCAATACAACTGAAAACCCTCCAACCAGTTGCGGCTCCAAAGTTAGTGTGACGTCATCAGCGCGCAAGTCAATGTTAGCTGTATGCGCCCGCGCACCCAGTGCGAGAATCGCTGGAAATAAAAGTTATTTGTCAAGTAAGCTGAAGTGGCAATGGAAAGACCCAGTAGAACGAAGATCACCAGGTTTATTGGTAAAAGTGGCTGGAAGAAAGCGGCTCAGGGCCGTTAGTAATGCAAATAAATGGCCTATGTTTAACAGTAGGTAGACTGAATACAATGACGATAATGATAACTTTAATGATGGTTTCAATTATGAGAGAGACTTTGTAAAGGGAGTGTTTGATTATAATCTCATTGTGGTAAGAGATGACCCGACCGAAGTTGTGTAAACGCACAAAGCCTAGAAAGCAATGGCTCGTAGATGCTTGGCGACAGATTTTCATTTTGAGGGAGGAGTCAGCCAGGCGGTTACTACAAACAAACCTACCATCGTGATATGATTTCCTCATGATATTTTCCTTTCCCGAAAACTCAAGCTCATTATAGGATTGTAACCTACGATTCGTCACGATTTCGACGTCACTACCACTGCTAATCTCTCTCATGATATCTCTTAACCTTTGGCTAAGTGTTATCTCTGAACTATCCATTAATAGGTCACTTTTGACAGCTCATATATCTGTGTGCCAAAAACGGGACAAACAATAGTGCGGCAAAGAGAGATACACTGTCTTCAAATATGACTTCTTAGCTTGGCTTTAGTTTAGTTTTCTGTACTGTATGAGATGCCATTTTATTACACATACTAGCTGCCCGGCGCGACTTCGTTCGCGTGGTGCTACCCTACTCTATGGGGCTACCCTACCCTACCCCACCCTACCCTACCCTACCCTACCCTACCCTACTTTCTTTGCTTTAAACCTCACGGAGCCCGAGACCTTTCCAACGAATGCAAAACCGTGGAAATCGGTTCGTGCGTTCTGGAGTTATAGCGTCAGGAAGGAAAACCCGACTTATTTTTATATAGTAGATAATTTTTATTTAAGATTTGTATCTAAATAAAATCCATATTGTTATGAAATTAAAAATTTTGCTCACCAAAAAACGTCCTCAAAGCAGCCATCACTTCTCAGCCACTACTAATAACTGTCACATCTTGTGATACTTTTCTGATATTTTCTCGAAGCAAGATAAGCATGTCTTCTTATCGTTTGATCTCCATTTCGAATATAATCTGTATCGTTCGGATAACTTTCGAAATGTCGCTATTTACTTTGACTTCTGATCTGAATCATTGTTATCGCGAAAATGACACCTGTTTTAAGTTGTCCAAGGGCTATCACGTAATGAGTCCTTAGTAATTAAACCATGACCTAATTTTGTGTTGACATTAGGTGCTTTAACTTATTTGGACACTTCTTCCATTTGTCACATTTCAATTTCTCAAGGTGTTGTATTGGTAGCAAACAAGAATTAGTAACGTTATGACTACCAACTAATCCAACTATTTTGTATGGATATTAGATGTTTGTCTTCGGAATTCAGGTAAGAATCATGGCAGGCGTTTGTATTTGTACAAAAAAATAAGATTTTTAGGGAAGTTGTATTAACATTATTCCTTATTGCCTATGTATAACTAGTACTCAGTAAAAATACAATGTAACAGTCGATACTAAAACAGGCTGTTTTCATTTCCTCAGTTTTTGTGATATCCAAAAAGAAAATATTCTGATGAGGAAATTAATTTTTTATTGCTTTGAATATTATTTAAAATCAGGCCCTCCTTATGGGCATTATTGAGCTATTACATAACTTTAAGGTTTGGTATATCATGCTAATATCTACATAAGTTACTGCTTTGTGTCTTGTCTCTCAATTAAACCATGGCGGCATAGAAATAAATATACCTAGAAAGAACGTCGCCATACTACACGAATATTCAGCAGTCTATAAAAGTTGGCCTGTTTTATATTATAAAACAGGCCAACTTTTAACTGCTGCGCGTAACAGCTACGTTTTACGCTGCCTCTGCGTCATTCTGCTTGCCGTTCATAATGATAGCAGTTGTTGAAATATTCCAATTAAAATCGGGAGTTTAAATATCAAATTGCAATTTTATTTATTTTTATTTGATTTAGCCCCTAACAGTTAGGGGCTATTTTTTTCGACGCGTGCACAGCTTCGACGCTCTATCTGGATATATCCTTAATCAAAGCGTGGCGGTTTTAGTTTCTTGATGTTGTTAACATTTGGTTAACTAAAGGTAATGATTCCTTCAGTTTCAGCACTTAGGCTAAGAAGAGAAAGGTTGGAGTGACTGAAGAAATTTTAGGAGTGGACATGATATTCTCATGTAATCTGCTTTCACCTCATTTACTATTTTTAACATTAGTGGGTATTTACTATGTGGATAATTTTGAAAACCACAACCACTGAATTGATGATTTTGATGAAGTTGTGGGTTTCCTCTTATGCGTTTCACTCTTGACAATTCGTGGTGGTAATTACGTGTGATTTGTGTCTCATTTCACAACACAACACCATTCCTCCCTGACGCTGGCCTTCTGTCAGTACAGTCGTTTATGGGACCACCTTTTGCATGCCACTATTCATGAATATGAAAGACTTCTGGTACCTATTGTCAGCGTACCTAGTGGAAAAATTGTTCAAGTAATACGAAATTTACTGCATTCTAACCTAGACAATCTGTCATGAATACGGCAAGTTGTTTTTTTCAGCAATAGTTCTGTAAAGTTGTACCGTAGCATGTCAGTTCGTGAGTTCATGTCACGTCGCGTTGGGCATTGAAATCTACACTTGAGACTCTTTAGAGCCAATTTCCTTCTAGGCGTTGTGTGTGTACCTACCATTTACGGTCACATCATCATTCTCAGTGAGATTTTTGTCAAACAATTTTAAGAGAGGTAGAGCGTAGCGTTCAGTCGCTCAAAGAGCAGCTCGACTGAGGAAGTACCTCCACCTTTATGTTGTGTAAAGTTGCCAGAGGTCATTGGGGAGGGGGTAAAGTCAGTAACGCGTGAGCGATGCTTCGTTTGTTGCAAGCGTCCATATGGCTACGGTGACCGCTTGCTTGTTTGCTTGCGGGCCGTATGCTTGTTTACCGAAATAGTGGTATAAAAAAAAACAAAAGACTAAATAAATAACACCAATAAACAATAAATAAATTTATTAATCAACAATAAATAGACTTAATCCTAAAGCCCTAGTTTTCGAGGACGAAGAATGGCAGTACATCCAGAGGTGCTGGGTAGTCGTGGAGCCAGAGGGGGCCGGCGTGTGTTTGTCCGGTGCGCGGGTCGCGCCACTCACCGCGCGGTAAGTAGATGTCGCGAGACACTGCGCCTTGTTCCAGCACCGGGGCGGCGAGGTAGCGCGACCCAAGCAGGAATTCTACAACGAGTTTAAAAAGAAAGAAAAAACATTTATTTTGATGGCAACACAACACAATTACATACACTGTTACATATGACATACACAAAAAACAGTAAAAAAAGAAAATAAAATTCATAGAAATAAATATACCTAGAAAGAACGTCGCCCTACTACACGAATATACAAAACAGGCCAACTTTTATAGGCTGCTGCGCGTAACAGCTACGTTTTACGCTCCCTCTGCGTCATTCTGCTTGTCATAATGACGTTCATAATGATAGTAGTTGTTAAAATATTCCAATTAAAATCGGGAGAAATTTAAATATTGATCATTATTTTGCATTTTTATTTATTTTTATTTGATTTAGCCCCTAACAGTTAGAGCCTATTTTTATCGACGCGTGCACGGCTGCGACACTCTATCTGAATGTATCCTTAATCAAAGATAAAAGTAATAATAAATTGTGTTGTGTGACATCAAAAATGGACAGCGACTCAGTTGTAGACTGCAAGCCCAGTACAGTTACAGGGCTACAGGACTGATTTTCAGTCGCTGCCATAGGTTACACTCATCAATTCTAATTTTTAAATGAGAGAATATTTAACTAAAGCTGGCACATTCACAGTAGGTACTCAAACTTATGCAATTGCACGATACAATGGCGCCGATTCTATTGTAAATCGCACTAAACTAATTTTAGTTACATCACATCTCTTTCTTACGATCATTATTGAAAAAGGATAGAAAATATTTAGGTGAAGCTGTCAAATTAGTCTTTTCCGTTTCAATTTGCGGGTATTTAGACGTAACAGCGATATATGGCGACTAAATTTATATTGAAAACAAGCATTGGACTAATTTGACAGGACTAAATTTCTTACATCCTTTTCTTATGTTCTTTATAAGAATGAGATATGGTGAGACTAAATTTAGTTTAGTTGTAAACAACAGAAACAGCACCAGTATGTTTGATTACATTATTGCTTCTAATCAATCAGTCAATTCTAAGGGACGAATGCAAAAAATACCACTATATTTTATTTCGCTGCAGCAAAACCAAAACAAATAACTGTCTCTTTTATACTCATAAGCTAAACCGCGCGCGAGAGAGACGGGCAAACTTTTCATAATGCAAATGTAGAACGATGCACGCCGCGCGCTTATTCACATACACTACATAAGCGCAACGTGTAAATATGTAGAACGTGCCAGCTTTCGGAACAGACCCGTAGAGCATAGCTTTTATTCGCTCAAAGAGCAGCTCGACTGGGGAAGGCTGCGATCTTCTGTAAGGTTCAGCGAGCTTTCCGGATGCTCTCTTGAAAATTAAATTGACATGAGTAGTATTCGTGCGCGAAGCGCTCGTGGTGTAGTATGATAAGCCGTTCTTAATCAATCGGCAAGTTAAGCTACCACCGTCGTGATCGGTACCTGGATGGGTGACTGCCTAGTGGTATTTCAAATCGAGCGTTTCCGTACTTCAGAAGGCAAGTAGAGCCGTTGGTCCCAGTTATCACTTAATTGTGATAGTCTTTAAGCTAGTTGGAGGCCTTCTAGGCGGCTTGAAAACTCCAACAGTAGGTTGACCACTACCGAGCACCGATCCGAAGTGGGCACGCCTGGTGGAGTATCTGCCCATTCCCTTTCACTCTGATTTGTGTGCAGGAGGCCTGTGCTCTGCAGTGGGACATTATAAGCTGATTATGATGAGAAGTATTCTTACCATCCCAAACTCCAAGAGCGACTTCATCAGTAGGGTCGAGCCACCAGATGGGCGGGTTGACGGGTTCCCCGCGCTCCACTGATGCTGTCATGGCCTCCACGATGTCGTCCGCGATGTCTGCGTGTAGCTGAGTATACACGCGGCAGATCTCTACCGCCTGTAATCAAATAATGTATTCATTCAAATAGGCCTTCACAGGCACTTTCGAATAGTCAGATTGTAATACTCAAAAAAAAAGTAAAATTTGGGCTGGAAAAATTATTGAATGTGTGATGAGTCAGTTGATTTTTGGGAATCTTTGAAGAAATTCGAATTAAAATCTTTTGGGTTTAATGAATATAAAGGAATTAAGGTACTACTTTACTATACAAGAATCATTCTTGTGAGTAGCAAAATTTTTAGGGCTGAAAGAAATGGTCAAAGTCAAAATGATAGCCATTTATTCAGATTCGGTTGGACACGTTTCGCGCCCGCCACCGTGTAGTATTACTTCATATGCAATGTTCTTGAAGTTTTGAATCCGTGCCTCGTACGGGCTACGCCTCGTGCTCGGCACGGCCTATAAATGAATAGTTATAAAACTTTTGTATGGAACAGCAGATTCTTTTACGGGCTGTCCACCATTCATTCATTCGGAAAGAATTCACCGCGTTCAATTCAAGAAATGACTATAATGACTCAATAAATAACTTGCAAACAATAATAAACCTGAAAAACACACCTCATCATCATGATCCCAAGGCACGAAAGAGTACTGCAGGGTCGGCATGAAGACATTAGCTTGCAGCCACCTCACGAACAACTCCTTGCTGGGAGCCTCGTTGTACCCGTTGCCTCCGATCATGTCGGGCAGCACCAGGGTGTAGCCGTTCAGGTTCATGGCCAGCAGGGTGGTCACCAGGGTGGCCAGCCCGTTGTCGAAGTCCCACAAAGTGTCTTTGTCCACCATGCGGATGAATACTGGGAGGTCTTGGGTTCTGAATCATGAACAATTAGTTTTTATTCTAATGAAAAGGGAGTACCGAAGTGAGGGTTTGAAAATTTTAAGCCTTGATTAGATAACTAGTTTGCTATGGCATGCCTGGCTCATACATTAGTTTAGATCCGAAAGAGACAGAGCTATGCGAAATAGAGAGAGAGAGGTGTATGCAGATATATTCTCCCTAAACCTTCTGTCGGTAGTACTATTTCTTATTCTGAGGTTATGGCAATAAAAAGTGAGAGCTGAATATTCAGTTTTCGAGACGGCAATTATTAATTAAACTTGGTACAGGATTAATTTATTAGAGTTACTTCCATACCTCATTCCAGATCTGACTTCAATCATAGAGCCGAATTGAGCGACGGCCCTAACGTAAGCTTGCACGATGTTCCCTGGGTGCAGGTCGATGTCGCCATTTTGTACTGGGATCTATTGGAAAAGTAAAATTATAGCATCAAGAATCCCGTTGGTCGATGAACCCATGACCAACCGCTATTAGAGTTATAGTATCACGACGAAGTATCACGTAGGATCTACTGACGAAACCCTGTGCGTGTACCAATTACATACTTCTTGAAATCTTAAATGAAACAGCATAGTTCAGTACACAATTATCTAGTATTTTGCGTAGTCTGTTCTACGTATTTATATTTTTTGCCTTGCCACGATCAACTGGACTAATAGTTGCGATCGACCGGTTAGCCACCCCTGGTATAGCATATGCATGACTTCCCAGGTCCTTACTGATATAATCAGCATTTTGAACTATGTCGTCTGAGCTACGTAACATTTTAATAATAAGGTGGTAAATAGCTAAAAGAAGGTAAAATAAAAAACATTTATACCTGAGGCGACCAGCTTGACTCTCCAGCGTCGAACTTCAAGGTATCAATGTCGTACGTCTCAATGAGATTGCGGATCCTGTCTGTGTACCAGGTGGACGCTTCAGGATTGGTGAAGTCGATGTACCCGGGGACAGAGCCGTTGTTATTCCACCAGGTGGTGTCCGGGCTCCCTTCCTCGTTGAGGACTAGATAACTGGTAGAAATAAGTAAGTCTATAAATATTTGCAATGAAACCATTGCTTTGTCTTTCTTCGTGGATATTTTATAAAAAGACTAGCTGCCCGACGCGACTTCGTTCGCGTGGTGCTACTCTACCCTATGGTGCTATCCTACCCTACCCCACCCTACCCTACCCTACCCTACCCTACCCTACCCTGACAGCAAAATCCCCATTAACAAAATGATCCGCCATTTATTGAATTCATTTGTTACAAAAAATGTGATTTTTATATATTTGATTTGATTGATTCATGGTTAATGTTACACTTACCCTTTCTCTAAAGCCTCAGAATACCAAGGATCGCAATCCTTATTAATGAACGGGTGAACCCAAATAGCTACTCTGAAACCTAATCCTTTGATATCCTGGACCAACTGCTTGAGGTCAGGCAGTTTCCTCTCATCAACAGTCAAGGATCCGTAGCAGATCTCCCAAAGATCATCAATTTCGAACTGGGCATTAGGGAATCCACTGTCTTTGATCTCATTTGCAAAAGTCCACAGCTTTTCCTGATCGATTTCACGGGAATATCTAGCCCAGGTGGACCAAACTGGGTACTGGATCATTCTGTAGTCTGGGATTCCAGATGGCTTGCCCAAGTATGTAGCGACTGCATGTTGATGAGCAACCTTGGCATTTTCGAAGAACCAAATGTCGTATTTCAGAGTGTTATGGGTACGTTTTTTGGAGTAAGGGTCTGCAACTTCGGCGATTAAGCAAATATGGTTGTTCAGAATATTGTGATGGTCAACGAAGAGTGGCGAGTCTGGTTGAACGTAAATGTACTGGCCAGCTGAGTTGAGCCAGTATCTTTCCGAGACGGCAGAGTTGTCGTCCTCCTTTGAGACAATCGAGTATTTCTCAAGATTTCCGTTCTGGATTGGCCAGTACTGTCGCTTCTGTTCTGGGCCACCATACCATTGTTTAGAGCCTGTATGATGAGATAATAAACTAAATTAGGTACCTAAATAATGTTTAAAATACTGATATTTGGAAATTACTATCTACCGGAACTAACAAAAGAAAGAAGGAACAATGCTTACCAAAATCGAAGCAGTCTTCAAATACCCGATCAGCAGGCCCATCCCAAGCGATAGTGAGCTTGTACCCGCCGCTCTCAGCCTCGTATGAGGAGTAGATCTCGAAAGAGACGTCTTCATCGGCAGAGATTTTGCGGCCGATATGACCGAGGTACTCTGGCCCGAACTCTGTTGGTTGGAAAATGGGGTTTGATAGAGCAACCTTTTTAGGGTTTCGTATTTATACTACTAAGGTAGCAAACAAGCTTACGACCCGGCTGATGTTAAGTGGTTACCGTAGCCAATGGATGTTTGCAACACCAAGGGTAAGGATGGAGTCCATTTCGATGGCGAGAGGTGCGATGTGGGCATTCTGTCTCTGACTACGCTCACGCGACATTTGTCACTTGTTAGGGCAAAACTTCTTGAATGCTAAATTTTTTCTAGAGCTACATAAGTCTTAACTCCATAGTGCCTTGAATTTAATTTTTTTAAATTATGTTTGATTTCTATTTATTCCATTATAATCTAATTTATGAAACAACTATTTTTTGTATTATCTTCAAGAACCCTTGATCAGGTGCATAGGTTCCGAAATGACGAAAATCTATACTAATAAAGAGGCAAAGTTAGTAAGTTATGATGTCGAAGGATCTTTCACTATTATGTAATAGGAAGCTAAAGTATCCCCGAGTTTTATAGGCTTTTCATACCGAGAACGCGGGTCAAACCGCGGGATACAGCTAGTACTATAAAGCTGTATTAAGTATTGTAACTCACGTCCAACTCCAGTGAGGATGAAGCCACCATCATCATGCTCGTCCACCAGGAACTCCCGCGCGCTCGGAGACTTCGGCACGCCGCCGCATAGCGCCACAGTCACTGCTATGTATAGATTACATAATAAAATTACATTGGTATCGTAGTTTTGTTAACTACCATGGTACATATATAATTTTCCTGAATGAGTCTTTCAGCTGGCTCTTAAATGGAGCAGTCGGAACACACCAACTGCTTGGTTCAACTTAACACGTTAAACGCCATGGGGGGCACCGGTGATCTCATCTGGTTTGCTTTATTGCTGATAAATTTAGGATTAGGAGGGGCACCGGTGAAATCACGCAAGAGGAAAATAAAAAAAAAAGGCGCCGCCCCTGTCACCAGATATTTATAAAATGAAATGTGGTTCCATTTCGATTACAATAAAAACTTTGTTCTGTGATGGCGTGATGGCGTTTAACGTTTTAAGGGTTGTAGCCAGGCAGGTGGGTACTACAAAGTACCATACCACGGTGGTAGGTGGTATGGTTTCCTCAAGATTGTACCTTCACCGAGCTCAGGCTAATTGTTGTCTGGTATTCGACTCAATGAGGTATCATCGCTTAAAAAATATATAATGACTCTATCCATGAGCTGATAATCCATTACCACGTCAGTTCACGTCCCAAAAGAATAAAACCCACCCACCTGCGAGTAGTAACAGCCACTTCATCATGATCACTGCCACTTAGACTGTCAACTGTATCTATGTCCACCACGTTATTTATCTATCAAAATTTATCTTAAAACGAATCTGTAGATACGAATTTGACGGATAAATCTTTTGGCCAAATCCCCAGCGAAGGTGTGCCGTCGTGGAATTCACAGGATGTTGTTTTCATGGCGTAGAAACAAGGTATTTGCTAGCTATTAACGATTAGAGCCACAAACTCAGACATTATTCAGTTTAGGCCCTAGCAGGGCACTTGTGAAGTTTGGAGCCGCTGGCTGAATTCAAAAGAACTGAAAAGAAACAAGGTAATTTTTTTTTGTCTGGTTTCCCTAGTACAATCTCTGCTTAGTTTGGGTACAGATGACCGTGTGTGAGGAATTTCCCGGGATATTTATTTGTCCCAGGATATTTATTATACGTACATAGGTAGTAAAAAAAAATAGGTAGGTACATAAACTGCTTAAAATACAATCCTTCCTTTTGGCCTTAGTCGGGTAAAAAACAGCAGCATGTCATGTACCTATCTCTGGCAATATTTCTTTGTAGACGTACCTAATCACCAAAACTATGGTGTACGCGGAAAATATGAAAATGTGGTGAGGTGCTCAGTTTTCAACCTTATCGATGATAGATAAGATACAGTCAATCATCATTGAGTACTTGTATCGTTTACTTAGCTTATTTATGTAAGTACCTAATACATTTCTAAGGCGATGACAGTTCAGTGGTAGTGAGGTCGAATGGCGAGACGAAGGTCCCAGGTTCGAATCCTACAAAGAGCTTGAACTTCAGTGAAGGTAAACATCGCGCAACGTGAGGTAAACATAGCACGGTTGTAGGGCCCTCGAGTTTAATATCTGTAGCCAAACACCAAAGGTGTGTTCTGACAGCTACACTTGAGAGCTAATTCCATGCTAGTTCCTTTTAGGCTTTATGTTTACTACCTTCGGATGATTTCATCTCTGACTATGGTGAGATTGTAGTCAAACACAGGCCTGTTATAATAAGAAAAATAATGCCAAAATTTAAAAAATATATGTTTTTCCAAGGATGGGGTTTCAAAGACGGAGGTCGGCATCGCGCGCATTGAAACACGTTTAACCAGAAGAAACCCTTCACCCTGGCCTTGAAAGTCCCTAGATTTTGTTAGGAAACAGACGCCGGCCGCCACCGTCTTGCTGTTCGTAGGTATTATAAATGAGGATGCAAAACGCTGTGTCCGTATTTTCGGTACCTATGTCGACAACGTAAGGGTGAAAATTACGGGTCTCTATATCTTTACTTCTTTTCCTTTACAAATGTTCTTTTTGCGGATCCTGTCGCCTCGAGATATTCCGAACATAGCCTATTCCATATTCATTTCAGTGAATAAACTGTAATTTAAAGAAAGTACAATTTTAAATAAATGTTTTTATATTAAATACTTGTGCTAAAAAGTAACAACATATCGTATAAACGTGCCAATTTTGAAAATATTAATAATACTGGCAATATTGATTTGAAATTTGGCTGACAGTGACAGAACAGGACGGAACAGTAGTGTTGGCGAACAGTAATCTATCGATAGCTTGGGATGCAGCTATTGACAAAAATTAATATACCACCAAAAGTTGTAGCAGTTCATCTGTCAATAGTATCGGAATGGTTAATCGGTTGGTTAAAAAAACCACGTGATTATTGCACGACCTCTCCCCGATAATCCCTTGATATCTTATATTATTTACGTCGCGTCGTACATACAGGGTTATTTTAAATTAGTTAAACTTAGTGCAACACTCTAAATTCTATTATTATTATTTATATTATACCAAAAGTATTGCCACATCCCAAGCTATTTGTAGTATCGATATTTGCTGAACTTTCGATAGGCGATCGAACAAAATCTATCGATAGTCCACTATCGATCAGCATCACTACAGAACAGATAGCCAGCAGTCAAACTCAAACTGAACTGTCAAAATTGTCAAAAAACAAAAAGCGGCGTCGTTTTTCGCAATGGCAGATCCTAGAATTCGTCAAATTAAAATAAAGACCGGCGTTGTAAGACGCATAGCTAAAGAAAAAGTTGTGTATGAGAAGGAGGCTGAACAGCAAAAGAACAGAATACAGAAGATAAAGGACGAGGGGCAAGACGAGCACAACATTCGGAAGCAGGAGGAAGTGTTGCAGGAGTCGCTTATGATGGTTCCTGACTGCCAAAGGCGGTATGTATGCCTGCTGGATGCCCATAAATAGTTTTCAATTCATCAATTCCTTAATTTATATATTGAAGGTGTTTAAAAAGTAGTTCTCGTGTTATTACAAGTTAAATTTGCAGTTGTTTTATAGGTTAAGTTCGTGTCGATTTTCTTTGTCCTACCTGTCGAAATAATATGTATGAGTAATGCATGCATGATTGCCTGCCTTTTGTCTTTGTTCAGTCATGCCATTATTTGCATTAAGCCACCTTTGAATTTTTATTTCAATATACTTAGTACTACGTTTTGCTTTTTTTGCAGATTGGTAAAAGCATTTGCAGACCTCAAAAACACATTAGACACAGAACAAGACCTTAAAGACAACGTGGATTACCAAGCTGCTGAGAAGGCATTGAAAGACGCCGAGAGCCAACTGCCAGATACCGCTTCTTTATAATACCTCAAATCATTTTACTAATAATTTATTATACTTTGTATCAATCATGTCATCTAATCGTAACTTTTATAATAATTTTCATGGGAATAATTTTACATTCCAAAATAATTTTGTGCCACAAACTTCATTACCGCCACCCCCGCTTCCACCACCTTTTCTTATTTCAACACCTGCACCAGTAATAAATGATCATGATTTTGTAAAGAGTTTTGAGGCAAAAATTACTTTGAGCAAACCAGAAACGGCTAAACATACTTCAGTATCAATCTCTGAAGTTCGAGAGCAGTTGTACAATGTGGTTCTTATTTTGAATGATTTGAAAAAGCAAGGAGATATCTTAGAAAATAATATTAGTGCACTTTCGGAAGGAGAATGGAGTTCAAACTTACAGCTAATTCATGGAAAGAAGGCCAAGATTAACGAATTGCTGGGCAACATCAATGATTCTAATTTAGATGCACTAAGGAGGCTTGTAGCTAAGAGAGCAGCAAAGAGATTACGGTTGAAACGAGTCCGTTCAGAGAGAAAAAGGGAGAAAGAAAAATGGATCAAGGTGTCTGAAGAGAGATCTAGGAAGATTGATGAAAATTTGCAGAAGATTAAAGATGACATCAATAAAGCTAAACAGGTAAAAAATTATGAGTAACTTATCTGTCACCACATGATCTGACCTTCTGAGAGTCAGTTCGCACGGAGACACAACGCGAGGTGGTGCACACTTTTTAAGATATAGAATTTTATTCACTACATTGTGTTGTATAAGGTGTTTAGGCTTGACTTTGGTGAACCAGCAGCTAGTGCATTTTGGTGGTGTGGCACTCAACCGGTTTGTAGTTTGTGGCCTGTGGAACAAAGCCACATAGTGTCTCTTACTCCAAATACTGACAGCAGAGTGATGTGGTCTCCCCATTTTTTGGTATATTACAGTAATGAAAGAATTTCATTTTAGGAGGAAGAAGCCAAATTACAAGCAGACATTGTACTCAAAGAAGTTCTAAGAAAGAAGAGTGATGCGAAGAAGTGTGTTGTGAAACTGGATGCATTGATGAAGCTCCGTAAAGCGAGATTGAATACGGCTAAAGGCAGGGGTGAGACTGTGTCCGAGAGTGATGCTGTTGCTTTCAATACTAATATTGGTAAGTTTATCAGTAATATATTAACTGGCTTGAGTTGGATATTTCCAACAGGTTTTTCGAGCCTGTTCCGCCTAATTAGGATTTACACTACAAATACCTTAGTTTATTTACAGAACAAAAGGCAGATGGAGCATGCGGAACACGAAAGTGAGGTCAAAAAAGCAAATACAAATTCGAAATCCTGGTATTCGCTTTTGAAATTGTATTTGCTTTGCTTACACAAAGTTTATTAAAAAAGAAATGTTTTTTGTTATATAAAGTTAGTGTCTCTGCCTTTTATTCTGCAATCTGAGGTGAAAATCTACCTAGAAATAGTGACCATCAGAGAAGACACCAAAGACTTTTACTGGCTACAACACCGACTTGTTTGACTTATGTATTGCACAAGCCAGTTTTTTCGTAGATTAAAAATGAGTCATTTTTTTTGGATTCCAAACACAAACTGTGCAAACGGGACCCTATTACTAAGTCTCCGCTGTTCAGTGCATAAAGAATTTCCCAGGATTTTGTCGTGGTCATCATCATCAGCCTATAATGTCCCACTGCTGACCACAGGCCTCCTGCACGCAAATCAGGGTGGAAGGGAATGTGCAGATACTCCACCACGCGTCCCCACTGCGGCGAGGTGGAGGTAGGCTAGTGGACAACCTACTGTTGGAGTTGTCAACCCGCCTAGAAGGCCTCCAACTAGCTTAACGACTATCACAATTAAGTGATAACCAGGACCAACGGCTTTACGAACGAAACGCTCGATTTGAAATACCACTAGGCGGTCACCCATCCAGGTACCGACCACGACGGTGGTAACTTATCATGCTACACCACGAGCGCTTCCGCGCTTTGTCGTGATCATTTTAACCTTATTGTTATAGAAAAATTAAAAACCCTCTGGTCGCAAAAGTTAGCAGCTTACGAAAAGGAAGAGGCGGAACAGCGAGCCAAACTGAAAGAAGACAGCGAGGATTTGAACCCCACACCTAACGAGTGTGAGAGAGAGATATCTGCCAACTTGGACAAGTGGCGGCAAGTGATGTTTGGAGCCGGCATGCCGCAAGTCGACTTTCATGGAGATATAGGAAGATTTGTAATGGTCAGGTTAGTACATTAATAAATATCCTGGGACATTCCTCACACACGGTCATCTGATCCTAAACTAAGCAGAGCTTGTACTATGGAAACCAGATAACTGATACTGTTTTTTTGTTCGTAAATACATACTTAATATACATAATTACACCCAGACTCAGGACATACGGACATGTTCATGCACACAAATGCATGTCCTGTGCGGGAATCGAACCCACGACCTGCGGCGCAATAGGTGGAATCTTTACCAGAGTCTTAACTTAACCAACTGGGCCCGTCAAAAAAATTACATGTTTGAAACATTTACGTTACGGCCGGTTGTTAAAACTTCTATGAAATGTCTAATGGTGACAAACGGCTGTCAATGGGTGATTTGTCGTAGACCTTCATTCACCCATTTGTGTTATGGTTCTGTCTCTCGCATAGCAACAGGGAAATTATATACTAACGTAACTGGAACACATTCTTGGTATTGTACTTTATACAAAACTAAACTTAAAGTTGAGACCTATAAAGTCGATATTCGACCATGTCTTGTCTGGAAAGAAACGCGGTCCGAGGGAGATCCCTTTCACATCTAATGTCAACTTTTGAGGCAGGCCAACCATTGACTTTTAATTACTAAGGACTGAGAAAGACAGACTTCACCCGCGTCGCTAGCTCCCTCGGACCGCGTTTTGATCGGAAGTGCTCATTCCAGTTACGTTAGTATATAATTTCCTTGCATAGCAATCTATTCTTTTGATACGAAATGTCATATTCATTATTTTAACAATACAACCATTCACGTATATTATGGCTTCCAAAACAGCCAGTCATCTTGGTTGTTCCAGCCATTTTCAAATTCAAAAATTTTTTTTTATTCAATTTAGGCCCTGATAAGGCACTTACTTCACATTTCGTTTGGCATTTCAAATGCAATCACCAAAAGCTAAGAAACTCCTTCTTACCTCTTACAGTAAAAAAAAAATGAGAAAAACATGGACGTGTAAAAAATCAGGACGAAGCACCGCCTTATAAAAAAGTGAAGCACTATATTTTACGTATGTGTGAGTAAAAACAAGTGCAGGCACAAGTGATACTGAGACTGTCACTATCGACGTCACAATGCTAAAAACCAACCGGCTTATTATGGTATACATGTGTGTATGGGGCTTGTATTTACGAGACGGTCCGACTCACTTGGTTGCTTTATTTCGTTTAAGGTCCTGATTTTTTTCTAGGAGCAAAATAAGACAAGTTTTTGATGAAAATGAGTGTATGTGTGGCGGTTTAGATAATGGAATACTGTCTATCTATTTAGAAGATATTGGTCGTGAAGATATGCTCAGTTCTTTCATCACTTTTCAGATCACAATGGGATCGGTTCCTGAGCAACGATGGTTCAGCTCTGCCCGTCGGATGGGTTCCTCCGCCCGCCTAATATAAGACATTCAAGTATTAAAATGTATATCTATGGCAAAGCCTTTTGCTGCTTTCAATTGTGATTAGTGTCCAATACTCATATTATGCGAAATAATTCATTTTCGTCTTTTGTAAACGTGGCCTTAATTTTAATTGCATTTTGCTTTTCTACGAGAAATAAAAAGATTAAATTTATATTGGTGTTTTAATGATAACAGTGTCCTTTAAGTGGTAATTATTCTGGGAAAAATTGCTTTGCATCATGTTTTGGTACAAAGGTACAGGGTGTTCAATAAAATACGTCACAGTTTCGGCATATTTTGAAGTCTTTTATTCGTCACAATCTCCAAGTAAGGATTATTCAGTAAGAAATTACAAGGTAAAAACACACCGACATATCACCAGTTTATATATATATTCTAAATAATGTTACAACTTATATTATGGATATAATGTATAGGCTATCGAATTGTATTATAATTTAACTAAATTTTGATATTTATTGTAGTGTGATCGGAGGAAATTAGAATTTAGAAGTATATTTTCGTAAATCGCATGTTTTTTCTGTGAAAATATAGATTCGGATGTATTATTCTGTCAAAATATTCGCAAATCGGATGTTTTTCTCTATGAAAATCGCACACACTACAATAAACAGAATAATTTCGTAGGCGCTCAAAGTAATTATCTTAACCCTAGAAGCCCAATCTACGACGTTTTGACGTATACTCCGACGAAAATACGTTATTTCCATCCCACATTCGATCAGATCGCTGTGACTTCTCAAACCAACTCAGTAGCCACCGAGACATAACTATGCCGCCATTCGTCGTAATTACAATGTTGCACGTCAATTTAGACTATAATTTAAATAAATAATAGAACAACTAGTATTATATCCCAAATAAAAATAAGAAATACAGCGATTTTATTATTATACGTAATTTTTACGTATGATTGGGCTTCTAGGGTTAAAATATAAAATATGACACAAGCCAGAGCTTTTGAGACAAAATTGTAAATTTTAGAATACACATTTTCTAGAATGTTTACATGAACAAGCTAGACAGAAGCAGCAATTTGGGGCGTTCATTCAACATATTTATATATTTTTTTTACAATTTTGTCTTTGCTATAACAGGTGGAGATTTCTAGATGGCATATTTTCGAAACCTATGTTGGGTTATTCATGCTGAACAACTTTTACTATGGGAGCACTGAATTCTCTTTTTTTTTTTAACTTTCCATAGTACCTTGCTCGAACATAATGTAAGAAAGTAAAAAAAATAATTGAGAATTCAGTGTTGGTCCCATAGTAAAAGTTGTTCAGAATGACTAACCCAACATAGGTTTCGAAAATATGCCATCTCGAAATCTCCACCCAGTATACAAAATGTGTCAGAAACTTAAATACAACATCGCTCCGTCTACATATTATTGAGGTAATACGGCATAACCCACGCGTTATACGTTAGTATTTTCTAAATAATCTTCATTAGGACTTTTGACATACAGTTACAAAGGATCACCGCTTAACTTAGTCCCTTCACGAACAAACAATATCTTATTTTATTAAATTAGGGAGCAATACCTCTCTCCACACTGCGCATATCCATGAAACAGTATGTCTATAGTTAGGTACACACGGCTACAGATCAAGCTATACATTTCCAGTATAAGCTGATCTCGCATTGTATAGGATTTCAGTACAATGGGAGGTCAGCCTATACTAGAAATGTATAGCTTGATCTGTTGCCGTGTGTACATAGAGATAGAATATTAATAGAGCGACTATAATAAAGTATGTGACGTGAGCACGGGTACGTGCGCGTTCATAGTTTGAACGAATCCTTACTAATTTTATAAACGCGAAAGTTTGTATGTTTCGATGTTAACTCTTTCACGGAAAAACTGAACGTATTTGAATGAAATTTGGCACACAGAATATGATCTGGATTAACACATAGTATACTTTTTATCCCGGGAAAACATGTATGTGGGACAGCTAGTGAATACATATATGTACTTACTAGCTGTCCCGCGCGTTTATTATAGATACTTTTACCTTTTTCCACGTTTTGCACAAGAGGTTATGTTGTTAAATGTATCGCTCTAATAATTTTCTTACTCTATGGTCTAAGATAAAATGAGTTTAATCAAACTGATCTGTATAGCTCAGTTTTTCCATACTCTTGCACTCAAATTGTTTACTAATGTCCCGTCGATTAACAATAACCCAAACCAATTTCAACTATGCCGCCATAGGCACAAGTATTATAATTAAAACATACCGAATAGGTAAATTAAAAACATTGCTTGTTTTGAATCACAATATGGGGGCAGAATCCACTATACAGACTGTATAATTTGAGTTATTTTTTTAATAACTTCTAGGTTATAAAATAATAGGTCCTATATCATGGGTAATTAAACAACCCTTTCTATGAGACTGAATTTGCGAAGTTGGTTGACTTTGAGTAACATTTCTAATTTAGGTTTATAAAAATAATTGAACCGTTTTACAAAAAACTTAAACCGACTTCAAAGTAGACTAAGAAGTAATCAAATCCTGATCTGATGACAATGGGACTAAACGGGAAGTGTACTCTCCCCAAACAAAAAAAGAATTTTCCAAATCGGTAAGTAAATGATGGAGTTAAGAGGTAACAAACATAAAAAAACAACCGAATTGAGAACCTCCTCCTCAAGGGTTTTTTTGTATGAAATCATAGTATTTTTTCCGATATTTTATTATTCATCCCATAGCAATGAGGTTTCAAAGAAATTTCATCTAAAAGTATGGAGTGAGAGTTCAATCTCGTCCATTCATGTAGTTTTTTTTTTAACCTAATTTTAGGTTCTGTTACTCAAACTGATACCTACTCTTAAACATTTTCGTCAAATGAATGTATCTTATAACAATTTAGCTTCACTTATTACACAACGGTAAAAAATACCGTCAATTTACGGTTCTCGAGAAGAGATGCACAATACATACATTTCTGTCTTGCTCTATAAAACGGTACACACAATTTTGAACCATAGCGCTTTCACACAAAAGCGATATTGGCTAATTGAACAACATTTTTTTTGTGAGTGTTAATTCGAAATAAAATAACTTCTTAGAGGTGGAGTAGTATCTTCAAAAAAATATGATTGTTTTTTTATACGACTAAGTCGGATGGTAAGCGTAACCGCTTACCATCAGGCGGGTCGTATGCTTGATGTAGCCATATGGACGCTTGCAACACGTGAAGCATCACTCACGCGTTACCGACCCTTTCCCCCTCCCCTATGAGCTCTGGCTCACTTACTGACGCGCAGGAACACAACTTTACATAACATAAAGTTATTTGGCTGCAGTATTCTGTAAGGTGGAGGTACTTACTTACCCAGTCGAGCTGCTCTTTGAGCGAATAAACGCTACGCTCTACATCTCTGTATTTTTTTTTTCGATTTACCTATTGGCCTAAAGTTGCAGTAAGTTCGATCGAAGAAGAGTAGTATATTCGATTAGAGTCAGACTATTCATCAGTGCCTGAGAAGGTCTATTTGTTTTTTTTTACTGTATACTAGACCGTTAATTTAGTTTGCACATCAATAAACAAAATCCACCCCGGAATAGACCATGTTAATTTATTTCGAATTAACAATTCTTTAAATTATCCCGTCTGGTTTTATTAATATTGTTACGAATTGCATTATACCACAACCTTATATACATCTTTAACTGGGGAACATTTTCTATTTTTTTTTCTTTATTTGTATGATTTTGCAAGTAACCCCGCGGTAAAGAGTACGTACGTGGCAGTTCTTAATTATATAAAATAACACATTCTATCTATAGTTACATTATGCTATTAGTAGAACTAAAAAAATATATATTTACAAGACAACTCATACGGAACGCACTCGCATTGATTGTTATTATTTTACGGACTAAAACCTTATATTACTGTATGAATTACAGTAAAAATATTCATAGCTTTTTTTTAATACCACCAGTAAAATCGATTGATTTTTTTGTCAAGACTGATTCAATTTAATTTTAAGTGGATAATTCTTATGGAAAAAATATTTTTAAATATATTTACCTCTGTTTTTTTATGTTAGGAATTTTATACTGAACCTTTTTCAATAATTAATTTTTAGATTAAAATATTCTTAAAAGCTTAAGACATGAAAATTGAAATTAACAAGCAATGTAAATGCGTTTATAAAATTATTATTAGGTTTAGAAGAACTTGGATCTATTTTTTTTTGCACGTATTTATGTACAGTGAAGCACTCTTTAGAAAACAGTCTGTATCCACAATGTGGGAGTTAAGTCAAAGAAAAAAAAAACAATTTTATGATGTATTAAAATAATAAATAGTCTCGTCGCAGGATGTTAGTGCAAGTATACTCGTTTAGACATCGGAAAACATTACGTTTAAAGAATAATAGTCTTTATGCCACTGAAATAGAGTTGCCCAAACATACGCCATATGGGCTATTTATATTTTTTGTATTTGCAACTCTATTTGAATAGGTATAAAGAGGATTCTAATTTAAACGAGGGTACGTCAAAAACAAATACAAATTTCGAGTAGAAGAAAACCACACATCTGTTCTTGGACGGTGAATCACCTATACTTGTATGAATACATTCTTGTTTAAAAATGTAAAAGAAAAACAAACCTTATGAGTCTATCATACGGAACACAACATTATATAACTGATACACTTTCTTGTCTATACAAGAAAATGTATCCTTATATCTCTATGTAAGGTTGATATTTCATTGACAATTTTAAACGACTATTTGCACCATGGTAAGTAATGATGTAGCCGAACGTGGTAAGCACACAAAGCCTCAAAAATTATCAGGCTCTCAAGTGCCAGCCAGGAGGGTACTACAAAGTACCCGAAAGCCCAAGCTCGATGTAGGATTCGAACGCGGGACCTTCATCGACATTCGACGTCACTACCACTGAGCTATCATTGCCTTAAACTTGAGTGTACATAATTGCTTACACAATAAAGGTGGTGATGACCCTAATACCGCAGTACTAGTGGGAGTACTACTGCCACAAGGCGGCATAGTTCCCTATGAGCGGCGCGGGCAGCGGCCCGCCCGCCGTGAAGATACGAGTACCGCTCTGGTCGTAGCAGTGCGTGTAGATAGCCGGCACGTGCTTCACCTGGTTGAAACCTTCGGCCTCCTCGTCCGGAAACTAGTCGTCACACAAGTGTTTCATTTTTAATACAAGCTTTTAAGTTGGCTGTACTTGAATTGTCATTCAAAAACTAAAGTATACATTATAATTGGACTGTTTTACAAAAAACTTAAACCGACTTCAAAATACACTAAGAAGTAATCAAATCCTGATCTGATGACAATGGGACCAAACGGGAAGTGTACCCTTCCAGTCAAAAAAAGAATTTTTCAAATCGGTTAATAAATGACGGAGTTATGAGGTAACAAACATAAAAAAAAAAAAAAAAAAAAAAAAAAAAAACAACCGAATTGAGAACCTACTCCATTTTTTTGAAGTCGGTTAAAAATTTCAACTCAATCGGACACTGGGAAGTGGGTCAAATTTAACTTGCAAGAATCACCAGACAGGTGAACTTAAACAAAAGCTTGTAAAAAAATATCCAGAACGTGAGTGGCTGGTGTGACTCGCTTGAGGTCGTGCAATTCCTAACAATTGTTCGATTCAATTATACAGAAAATAACTTATTACATAGTTGAGCCAAATTCACGGTTAAATCCCAGTTAGGGCTGTATGCTACGATGGCGTTGTCACCGAAGTATATTATATATAGGGTGACTGGTAATTACTAAACGATACTTAGACAAAAAAAAAACAACTATAGTAAGAAGCAATATGATGATCATTCTACAAGTCTGTTATATAGATTTTGAATAGGGTTGGCCTCAGAATGTTCCCTTGTGGAACTCCATATGTAATAATTTGTGTAACACTTAAAAAGTTATACATTTTGACTTGTTGTGTCCTATTTGCCAAATAATCTTTGATTTTAAGCTATGGTACATCGCTGACTCCTGTAACCTCAATCTTAGTTACTAGGATAGTGATAGAGACTATGTCAAATGCTTTATGAAAATTCTAAGGTTTTTATTTTGACATTTTAGTTGTTTTGGACGATTTTAGTGGCATTTTAAGAATGGGTTTTAATCATAGTAAAGATTTTTATCCGTCAAATATACAAGGAATTCCTATTCAACCAATAAATAAGTTATTTTCCAAAAACTACATTAATTTTGTATAATTACATATATAACTTACCACATAGCCTCTTGAAGCTTTGAGCGTGACTGTTTTCGATGAATGTATATTGCTTTCTAAATATTTGCCCGCTCGTAGGTCGTAGAACATTAGCAAACCTGCGAATAACATTCAGTATTTTTAACGAGTAACCTATGCAAACACACAGACCGTGTGTTGCCAAGCTATAAAAACCACATTCCAAATATTTATTGTTGATGTTGACCTATTAAAAAATATAGTAGCGAGAGTGATGATTGAAGAGGCTTATTCGAAAGTGGTTTTTTTTCAAATAATACAAAGTGAGAGCAATAGACTAGTTTCCTGAAAAAATAAATTTTGTCCGTCATATACATTATCCAAAAATATTAGACCCGATTTTTTTATTTTTTTTTATTTTTTCACCCTGGTATCATCCCTATTTTGAAGGGCTAGAAGAGAAAGCTAAAATGAATGCGTTACCAAGTCCAGTGCCAATGGTGAGCATATCTCCCCTGAAGCTGGCGGAGCGGATGCCGCACCCGTTGTACCTGGACGTGATCTTCTTAACCGACTGCAAAGTGCGGCAGTCCAGCAAAAGTGTGTACGACTTGCAACCTATCGCGTACACACCGCTATCCTGCAATCAAGAGTAGCAACAATCAATAAAGCAACAGGGCAGGTTGCGCGTGAGGGTCTGGTAGAGGGTGTGATGGAGTACCTGTGTAGCGAGGCACACCAGGTCCTGGCAGGAGGGCAGCTTCCTGGAGAGGGTCTGTCGGAAGGTCTCTGCGCTGAACACGTGGATGTAGCCGTTGAGGGTCAGGGCAGCTATCTCACGCCATCTGGCGTTGAATGTAAGCGCGCGGACTTTTTGACCTACACATAAAACAATTGGAAAATCAACGCGTTCTATTAAAAGCTTCTATTTAAATTGGACCCAAAACTCCCGGGCATAAAAGACGGCACACTATTCCTGGCAACCCCTTACGAGGCGTCAGAGACCATCTGCGGTAGGTCACGCCGCCAGAGTACTCGCCACTGGTACTCTTGAGAAAATGTGGGTCGCACCGTGATTACTCATTACCATTTGTCCAGAATGGTACCGGAGCTGTTAAAAGTCGCGAATCGTAGCTTGTTTTGAAAAGAGTAATTGCTGAGTTTATTGCCGGCTCTTCTCAGCAAATGCAACTTTCCGAACCGGTATTAGAGTATTGGTGCCAGACTTTTCATAAGTGCCTGCGAAGGTCTATTTGAATAAATCTAATAATATGGTATTTAAAAATGCCGCATTTTATGTAATTAATAGATTGATATTTTTTTTTCTATTACTTATAATTTTCCTTTATAACTTGTTTTTAATTTATAACTTCCCCCTGGTTGGAAATCATATTTTGTAAACGATACAGGTTGCCCGCGATACAAGATTATCCTAGTGCGGGGACCATTGCTTAATTATCTTTGTAATTTTTTACTTTTTAAAATAAATTATTTGTTTTGATTTGAAATGATTTTGAATTTTGTACCGCGGGAGCAAGCTAGTATTACTATAGAATTCTTTGGCGATTTGTGCGCCCAGTACCGAGTCGTTTACTTTTTAACCGACTTCAAAAAAGGAGGCGGTTCTCAATTCGAATGTTTATATTCTTTTTTTATGTATGTTCGGGCATAACTCCGTCATATGTAGACGGATCTTCAAAATTCTTTTTATGTTCGAAAGGGGTTTATTCCGAAATGGTCCCATATACATTTCATATAGTTCTGATGATGAGTTTCGGAGACAGACAACGGAACTCTTAAAAAATTACAGCAAATCAACCGCAATTGCTGCTATCGCTTAAATATGCATTGTTTACGCAGGCGAAAGTATTTAAGTACATATGAAACAAAAAAAAATATTTAACGGTTTATTTTTTTGTTAAAAAGTTAATTTATATGGATGCCCTGGGGGGCTAAAAAGGAACCTAAAGCAATATTGCCATGCAATTCAGTTTTTCGAATTCTCGGCAGATCCTAAGTGATTCCAATTTTTTTTGGTAAAATAGTTACTCATTATATACAATTCAATTCATTAAAAGATTTGGAATTGATGAATTGCATAAGATCTGTTTTAAATTAGAAAAAATGAATTGCGTTAGCAATATTGCTTAGCTTCTTTTTCAGGGGGCCTGTTCGTTTCACATGGCATGTAATGTCCCGTTGAATGGTTACCCGAGCGACAGTCCCTGAGCAGCAGCGGCGCCACGTAGTGGTGCTGCGCGGGCGCGGCGCTGTGGTCGGGCGCGGCGGGCGCGCGCCACAGCGCCAGCTTCGAGTCGCGGGACCCCGTCACGAGGAACTCGTCGTCCAACCAACACATGTCCAGAATCTAACACACCATATACAACTCTTATCATCTATTGAATTTGGCCCAAGCTCCAAATTTCATACAAAGGAGGTGTTTTGAGCAAAGAGTTTCTCTAATTTAATATTAGCTTTGAGCTGCATTTGATACCGTTTCATAGCTAAAAGAGTCAGCTTGCATACAGTGTTGCCATTGAAAACTTTCATTTTATCCATTTGTGGTGTTATACAAATTGGATTTCCAAATTGTTGGTTTTTAGGGTTCCGCAGTCAAATGGCAAAAACGGAACCCTTATAGATTCCTCATGTCTGTCTGTCTGTCCGTGCGTATGTCACAGCCACTTTTTTCCGAAACTATAAGAACTATAATTTTGAAACTTAGTAAATAGATGTATTCTGTGAACCGCATTAAGATTTTTACAAAAACTAGAAAAAAAATAACAATAAATTTTGGGGGTTCCCCATACTTAGAACTGAAACTCAATTTTTATTTTTTTAATAAAACCCATAAGTGTGGGTTGTCTATGGATAGGTCTAGGCTATAGATATAGGCATTTTTTCCTAAACTGAATAGTTTGCGCGAGAGACACTTCCAAAGTGGTAAAATGTGTTTCCCGTCCCCCCTGTAACTTCTAAAATAAGAGAATGATAAAACTAAAAAAAAAAAAAAGTTTGCACCGAAAATTTATTTGAACGAGATCTAGAAGGTAACTTTTTTTGAATACGTCATAAATTGAAATTCATATCAAATACTCAGGTCTATACTACCATTTACTTATATACCTACACGTTTGTACGGAACCCTCGGTGCGCGAGTCTGACTCGCACTTGGCCGGTTTTTTTTTTAATTCCACTAAGGTGGTTAACAAGCATACGGCCCGTCTGATGGTAAGCAGTTACCGTAGCCTATGGACGATTGCACCCAGGGCAGGGGTATCACTCGCACGTTGCCGTCCCAGGAGAAATGGCGCATACTATAAATGGCAAAGTAAATACGATTGAAATTTCCAAATGCTGACTTTTCTATCTTTTAAATGATACCGAACACAGTACCTTAAATCAACATAAAAGGAGAGAAATTCATTGCTGAAAACAACTGTTTTGTATGAAATTACGAGCTTGGACCAAATATCGAGTGAATTTATAAAATGACATTTTTTTACAGTATGAAAAAATAATATACAGGTAAACTCCTTTTTTTTGGACTTGGACCAAATATCGAGTGAATTTATAAAATTTCATTTTTTTACAGTATGAAATAATAATATACAGGTAAACTCCTTTTTTCTAACGATGTTTTTTTTTATCATCAGAAGCTCCAAACTCATAAATTACACTACAATAAAATGAAATATTTATCTTAAAAACGTCCCCAGCAACTCGCCTCGGTTAGATAGAGCTAAAAAATATATATTTGTGCGTGAGTGAAAGAGACAAGAGACAGGTTATTGTACAAAATTCTTCCTTCCACGAACGCATTTTATTACAAAAAAGAGGAAATGAAATTGAGCACGTTCTATTTGATATATTTAATGCTAATAGTCATAGATATATTATCGTCTGTCTAGTATAAGGGTTACGCACAAGACAACATCGTGAAAGTGGCCGCTTGGAAACTCAACAAAACAAAATTATGTCACTCATGAATTAATGTTCTACGTTCAAACGTGGACCTACTGAAACTGAAATAGCGTCACCGTGGTCTTATTTCTTCGGCCGTTTTTACAGCAGTCACCCTTATTCTAGGGTGATACTATTTCGATGCTAATAGTACAAATAAGTAATGAAGCAATTTATCGGACTCACCCAATCTTTATGCGCCTCCCCGACGCACACCGGATCGAGTGTAGGAAGGCTGTAGATAGCTAACTCGCACGAATTGCGTGCGCCCGTCGCTAGCAATGTTCTATACAAATATTTTCATTGTAAAAAAGTAAACATCAAATAATAATCATGCAGTTGTACAGTAGTACCCAACTGATAAGGCGCGTCGTGAATCTTCGTTCGCACAGAAGAGAAAGTATGGCCCAGAAGATTAACGAAAGAATGCTTAAAACTTACAATCAACCTTAGATCACTACTATAAGGTTCATAATACAGTGCAGCTGTTAGTTCCGTCTCACTCGCTCGTGCCGCCCCTCCGCACACATGGCGGCAGCTGCCGACCAATAGCATTTCCCGCGCTTTGAAAATGTATCTTCTGCGCAGGTACATCGGTAAGCCATATCAGTTGGGTACTACTGCATTTATTAAGTGATACTTAATGCGATTGTAATGTTTCGCTAATTCATTTCATTCGATGTTTGGCAAATTTTTCCAAAGTTAACTAACTTATTTATGAGATATATAAGAGCGCGGAACACGGGAGTGAGGCCAAAAAAGCAAATACAAATTGAAAAACACATACCCGGTACTTGCTTTTGAATATTTGTTTTGTTTAAACCAAGTTTATTAAAGAGAAAGTGTTTTTCGTTACGTACAGTTACAAAAAAATATTTGAATTGCATAAAAAATGGCGAAGTTACAGCGATTTTAGGGCATGAATCTCAAAAACGCTCCTTAGGTTGTAGCGTCCCGCTGTGACTTCATACGTCGCCCACCGCGCGAATCTGGCTATCAGTTTGTTTGTTACCACGCCTTAACCACTGGACGGATTAAAATAAAATTTTCAAAGTCGTCGTAACAAACAGACTGTGGCTCGATTCTCGTGACAAAACTTGAACGATGTCGTAGCGACTTTTTTATTTTTTTATTTTTTATACCACTTAGGTGGCAAACAAGCATACGGCCCGCCTGATGGTAAGCGGTTACCGTAGCCTATGGACGCTTGCAACACCAGGGGTATCACGCGCGCGTTGCCGACCCTAATCGACTTCAACGATTAAACTGTATTTTTTACCTTTATAAAGTCAAATGAACGATTGAAAAGTGATCCTATAGACAAATTGTTGAGGGGTATACACGTTTGAATGTTTTATTTATTTATTTATAGACGAGCAGCTTGTAAGCTGATGTGTCTATATCACACAGTGTTGAAAGTCACTTCGCACTTATACATAGTTCACTTTTAAAGTTTTTTTATCTTTGTCCAGATATCCAATTTGTTTTTAAAACTGTTTATTGAGGTAGCAGATACAACATCCTCAGGTAATCGGTTCCGGTTTTTAACCGACTTCAAAAAGGAGGAGGTTCTCAATTCGGCTGTTTTTTGTTTTAATGTTTGTTACCTCATACCTCCATCATTTATCAACCGATTTGGAAAATTCTTTTTTTGTCTGGAAGGGTACAGTTCCCGTTTGGTCCCATTGTCATCAGATCACATTACATTACTTATTAGTGCACTTTGAAGTCGGTTTATATTTTTTGTAAAACAGTCCAATTAATACAAAATATTTTACAAAACACAATTTTTATAGTTGATGTCGCTACGACACCGTCAGCGAGCCAGTGATAGGCGGGGTCGTGGGGTGTGCGACGTATGACGACATGTGATGTGTGACGTAGTGTACCTGGAGGGGTTGATCTGCAGCGCGTGTATGCCGGTCTGGTTGTCGGCGCCGGGCCCGGGCCACGCCGTGCGCGGCCGCAGCGTCGGGATCGCGTCCAGCGACCGCGACCGCACGTTGTACACCATCAACTGTACACCACTACGTACTTACACTACACTGGCCCTGATTCTGTTGTTTACGACTAAACTAATTTTAATATCACTATGTCTCTTTCTAACAAAGAACATAAGAAAAGAATGTAAGAAATTTAGTCCTGTCAAATTAGTCCAATGCTTGTTTTCAATATAAATTTAGTCGCCATCTATCGCGGTTACGTCTAAATACACGCAAAATAAGACGACAAAGATTAATTTGACAGCTTTAAATATGTTCTATCCTTTTTCAATAACGTTCGTAAGAAAGAGATGTGATGTGACTAAAATTAGTTTAGTGCTATTTACAACAGAATCGGCACCAATGTCTCAAACGCAGAGCTAGACCTGTGGTTCCACGAGTGCCTCGGCGGGGGTCTACGTTAGATCTAATTTTCACATTTTTTTATGAGTATTTTGGGAATAATAATAAATATCCTGGGACATTCCTCACACACGGTCATCTGATCCCAAACTTAGCAAATAAATAAATATCCTAGGACATTCCTCACACACGGTCATCTGATCCCCAACTAAGCAAAGCTTGTACTATGGAAACCAGATAACTGATTTAATACATATACTACTTTTTGTTTGTAAATACATAATTACACCCACACTCAGGACATACAGACATGTTCATGCACACAAATACATGTCCTGTGTGGGAATCGAACCCACGACCTGCGGCGCTATAGGTTAAGACTCCACGTCTTAAACAACTGCGCCAACTGGCCCGTGAATATAATAGAATAGAGAATATAGTAGAAATTTAGCAGCAGGGGGTCCACCG
The DNA here is from genome assembly GCA_947623365.1 of Achlya flavicornis. NCBI lineage: Eukaryota > Metazoa > Arthropoda > Insecta > Lepidoptera > Drepanidae > Achlya > Achlya flavicornis. Next base: position 1,312,076 of record OX392481.1, on the reverse strand, counting down.
AAATCAGACAATTTTGAAAGCGTAAAAAAAAATGGTAGACACCAGGAACCTCAACCAGAGCAACGTACTAGAGTACGGGCCGTAAGCTGAGCACAGATTATGGGCAAAATGCCTTCAATAGGTGCTGCCTGAAAAAATAATCTTGTATTGTGAATGTCGTACCTTGTTACACTTGGTGCCAAAGACAACCTGCCTGTCCGAGAGCCATTGTGAACAGAACACCTTGTTCATGTTGCCGAGGTTGACTGGAGTCTCGCGGAACATGTCATGGGTCAACATGTGGCGGGTCGCGTATGACGGCTCCACCGTACGCGGCTGAAATATTTAATGTAGTCAGTAACTGCATACTGCAACTTTGACACGGTGTGAGAAGTTGTGATTGACATGGTGTGACAAGTTGTGATTGACATGGTGTGACAAGTTGTGATTGACATGGTGTGACAAGTTGTGATTGACATAGTGTGATAAGTTGTGACTGACATGGTGTGACAAGTTGTGACTGACATGGTGTGACAAGTTGTGATTGACATGGTGTGACAAGTTGTGATTGACATGGTGTGACAAGTTGTGATTGACATGGTGTGATAAGTTGTGACTGACATGGTGTGACAAGTTGTGATTGACATGGTGTGACAAGTTGTGATTGACATGGTGTGACAAGTTTTGATTGACATGGTGTGATAAGTTGTGATTGACATAGTGTGACAAGTTGTGATTGACATGGTGTGATAAGTTGTGACTGACATGGTGTGATAAGTTGTGATTGACATGGTGTGACAAGTTGTGATTGACATGCTGTGAAAAGTTGTGATTGACATGCTGTGACAAGTTGTGATTGACATGCTGTGACAAGTTGTGATTGACATGGTGTGATAAGTTGTGATTGACATGGTGTGACAAGTTGTGATTGACATGGTGTGATAAGTTGTGACTGACATGGTGTGATAAGTTGTGATTGACATGGTGTGACAAGTTGTGATTGACATGCTGTGACAAGTTGTGATTGACATGGTAAGGCGCTGCGCTAACGTAATCACTTTGCTAGCAACCCCTGAGACAAGGGCTGCCATCTTTTTGTACACAAAATTAAGTAAAGTAGGGTTAGAGAGCTAAAATAAACGGTATTATGCTGTTTTTAAAACAGATGTAGAGCATAGCGATTTTTCGCTCAATGAACAGCTCATTGTTTTAATGTTAATCCCATGGATGTATAAAAAATCCAAGACGTAGTGTCGCCTTATAAAAAGTGAAGCACCGCAAGTGAGCCGGGTCGTCTCGTAAATACAAGCCTCACGCACGCATACCATAGTAAGCCGATTGGTTGTCATTTCGCATTGAGACGTCGACAGTGACAATAAGGCTCAGTATCAGCCACCGTTTATCATGGTATGGACATGTTATGAGGAGAAATGAAAGCCACGTCACTAAAAAAGTTATGAATATGAAAGTGGATGGATATACGGGAAGAGGAAGACCGAAAAAGAGATGGATGGATTGTGTGAAAGATGATATGGGTAAGAAAGGAGTGGATACTAGTATGACGGATAGAAGAGACGAATGGAAGAAGCGTACATATTGCGCCGACCCCAATTGATTGGGAACAGGGCAGGCAGATGATGATCACTTGTGCCTTCTTGGGCTAGTACTGATTATACTATAAGATTTCCAATTCTTGTGAAGAGCTCACTAATAAATAGCGCCCCATTGACATTTTTATTTTTGTTCTGAATCGAAGTTTTTAGGTTTAGTTTTTATACAGATTTTATGGTTCTCGACCCAGTGATGATAAAAACAGTATTTTGGTACAAATACTTTTTTTATAACAGCAAGCAGTATTTTATAGCGAAATTTAGTTTAATACTGTTTTTAACAGTACGGATGGTAAGATAATAACAATAAAGAAATTTTCTGTTCACTTAATGAATATTAAATATGCATTTATATCAATATATGTGGTTTCTTCTATCTGCCACTGGACACAAAAAGAGTTCAGTGTAAAGAAAGTTACGTAATGTTATTTCCAAGTTCATTGTTACACTTAAACTAGCGCTATGCTATGGTGACAATTTTGACACCCCTATTTCAAAACGGCCATCACAGAGCGTGCCGAAGGTTGTCGTCACTCGATAACAACGACTTGACTTGCATTGAATCAAAATCCAAGGGTATGATCGAATGCAATAAGATAAGATTATTTATTTATTCATTGCTTCATGTGGTACAAATATATAGGTGTTAAAATATCTAATTAGTTCACAACATGCACATTAATATTATTATTATATTATTAACTCTAAACTAATAAGTCTGCCTGTATCACGAAATTGAGTCATAGTAGCAAAAATTATCTTTAAATTTATCTGTTTTGAACTCTTCTACGGAGTAGAACTTTTGGATTAGGAGCACTTTTGGATTAGGAATGATTTCAGATTTTTAGTAAATAGCATATTATTATTTTCATTTTTTATACATTCAGGAATTTCGTTAAAAATGGATATTATTCTAAAGTTTGGACTTTTTCCTAATATTTGTAGCTTTGTTACCGTAGAATAAGTTTATTTTTAACAAATAGGTTGTTCAGCAACATTGTATTTAGCGTAAATATGAACTTACGCGCGATTCATCACGCAAATTCACGCAATATCTATAGGGTATTTACTGCAATTGCTTTTCTTCTATTTTTCATGAAAATTTTGTATGTAGACCAAATAAAAACCTGCCAGTATACCTAGTATTTAAATGAATGTTACCTCTGGTGCCAATATTTCTCTAGAGCGCACATAATCCACAAAGTTATATGAAGTGGAGAGTATGCGGTGCTGTTGTGTGGGTGTCTCCTCATCGCTGTCACTGTCCGAATAGCACACAAAGTCTTCAGGCTTGTCAGGTTTCCTCTGTTGTTCTGACCTGTAAATAATTTGAAATATCGAAGAAAATTAATTTGATACTGATTAAATTGCCAGACTTCATGCTTTACATTCGTTACCAGTGTTCTGGTTTCCTTGTTAGCTGTGTAAAACCTGAGGGTACATCACTAATCATGGTGTGATTTCGTTTTGGATCTGGTAATCCAAATCTAAAAGGTTCGCGAGTGGCGACCACGTACTGGAAAGCGCCGAGCGGGACGCCCTCCCACCAGGTGGAACGACGACCTGGTCAGAGTCGCTGGGCGCCGCTGGATGCAAGAGGCCCAACATCGTTCAAAGTGGAAGTCAATGGGGGAGGCCTATGTTCAGCAGTGGACATCCATAGGCTGATATGATGATGATGAACCCAAATCCCAAATGATACTGGCAATATTTTTAGCTTGTTATATTTTTGGCAGAGCATTTCTGTTTTATTTTTTAAATTATTTTTACTTGTTTATAAACGGTATCTGGAAATTGTGCTATTCTTTATTGCTTATATTGTTGGGCAATTAAAGACATATAAGGAAACATGAAACATGATATACTGCATTTATACTACTCATATTGAAACAACAACATCAACCTTATGTATGTTGTAAACATAATATAGGTAATTTTTATTTTTTTAAACAATAACCTAGGTACACACGGCTACAGATCAAGCTATACATGTCCAGTATAAGCTGATCTCGCATTGTATAGGATTTCCATACAATGGGTAGTCAGCTTATACTAGAAATGTATAGCTTGATCTGTTGCTGTGTGTACAAACTAATCTGCTCCAGATTATTGTATTTGTGTTTCTAAAAAAAGAAAAAGTAGTAATGATATCATGATCTATGTCTGGTATAGAGTAAGCCCTACTCTAATTCTACACTAACATTATAAAGAGGTCTAGTTTGTAAGTTTGGGAGTAGGAGGTTATCTTTGAACCTACTGATCATATTTAAAAATTCTTTCATAGGAAGCTACAGTATCACAAGCTACTTTTTATCTCAAGAGAGGAGGGTGCAGCCGCAGGAAAAAGGTAGTTTATTACAATTTTACAAGTAGTGTGTCTGTATATTGTAGACATTAACAAAAAAGGTTATTTTATGTTGTTTAAGAATCGACCAATATAATTTGAACTAAAATTTTGAGTAAACTCAAATTGACGGGAGGTCAGTTTTTAGTGGCCTTGGTCTAGATGCCACATGAGCAGAGCAGTATTTTTTTCAAAATCAAGGACTGCATTCCCTGCAGATCAAAATCATACGCAAAAACTAATTATAGTCATTTATAAATCCAGCAAATGCAGCAGTTTCAATAATATAGTAATTCAGTTAGTTTTGTATGTGAAAGAGACAGATAATCTATAATGAGACCAAATCTATTATAAGTCTCAATACCTACGTCCATCTATACAAATAAATGAAGTGCAAATTCCACAGGAAAATTACGTCTAATAATTAGAATTACATTTTGATGCTTGATGTTCAACCTGCAGGTAAGCAACTTAGTATTGTACAGTCGAGGACATAAATATGTATACACATTTTGAAATTCAAAAGCGATTTTCTCACATGTTTAACATTTAAGTGTTAAGCTATTACACAAATCATAATAGTATATGTTAGAAGATTCTGCCTTTATAATATCTCATAATTTCAATCAGTAGTTTAAGAGGAAACCGTTGTTGAATTTTACTAATTGTATACATATTTATGTCCTCGACTGTACATAAAAAAAGCTGAATATTACTTCTGTATAAACATGCAATATGCACTTGTTGCAATAAACATAACATACTTTATCAACTCATTGTTTCCTCATATTTGTTATTGTGCTCAATAATTTCGTCTGAGTAACATTTTCCTTTAATAAATTTGGGTATGCAAAATTATGAGGTATGATCTAGATTATGTTCTACGGGGGAATAAAACCCCTAGGTAATTGGTCATTGACAATAACTTTTCACCTAAATTGCTTTTGACACTGTAAATGCTCAAATGTGTGGTTCAAGGTGCAATTAAATGTAATTAGTGACATAAATAATAATAAATACATTTGTTAACTTCCCAAAGAGCAAGAACCTTGAGTGTTGTCATTTTTCTTAGCATTCCTTCATGCTTCTGTAATTAGGTACTACTGTGATTAGGTACTATGTACATGTGCTAGTTATCATTTTGGCCCATGGTATTTATCAAAAAAACAACTAAAGTAGGAAAGAAACTAAAGAAGTTATAATACATAAGTGACTGCAATGTATTGAAGAATAATAGCGTTAATTGTATGCGTATATTTACCTGAGTGCCTTAGCTTTAGCTTGTCGATCTTTTATCCTACTTTGTACGTAGCAAGATGGATACCTGCCCTCAATAGCACGTCTCACAGTCTGCGCCATTTTAAAAATCGAACACGATTATTAAAAAGAAAATATTCTGGGTAACACACGGTCAGCTATTCACTTTCGTTTTGTTCTGTTGTACATGGAACCAAAGTGAGACATCTTGCATTATCGCGGAGTCCCAACATGAATTTACTGATGTTCCCACTACTGCACACAACATACACAAATTATACGTATTGTAAATTGTTTAGTTATAAAAATATACTCTTTAAACGCACTAAAGTAAAAGAAATTCTCTGTATTTTCAATAAATTAGAAAATACTACTACGCTGACGGAAAGCTGGCTGTCATTGGTGTTACCAGATTGAAAAATACTAAAGAAATCAAACAAAACCGGTTAAAAAAATCTTTCGTACGACAAGTAACTAGGCAACGTTTTGGCTTGAACTTTTTTGCTGTAATTGCTGATTTTCAGTTGTTCTTTGCACTCTAATTATTGTTTTTGTGTTTTTTTTTTTTTAAACTTGTCTGTTTAGTAATAACTGAAGATTACTGAAGAAAACAGAAACATTTAATCTAACGAGCTGGCCAAGTTACGTGCGGCAACTACAGTAGGTACATACGAGATGAGAATGGCAGCCGCTTGTGTCACTTGTCTGCATGAAAAAAAAAAAATCGATAAATTCTTTACAAGATTTTTTTTTATGGTGGCCACACACTTGTCTCCCGCCAAATTTAAATTCTTGTGCTTTTCTCTTTACGTAGCACAAACTTTCAACTAAGAATATTTAATGATTTTTTGACTTTTGCGTTAGGATAGATCGTTGGTTAAAGGACGGATAAAGGTAGGTAACCTTAATAATTTAGCGTGTGGGTGAAACCGCGAGGCACAGCTAGTAATTGAATGATTTTTTTGTGACACAATCATGCTTAAATGGCTAAATAGATTTGGATGAAACTTGACAAAGAGATGAAATAAAAGCGAGGATAGGTACCTTATATCCCGAAAAAGATGCCACGTATTAGAACGCGGGTTGAACCGCGGGGTAGAAACAAGGTAAAGTAGGTATTCAGTCTAAATTCTTCGATAATTTCTGTACCTAGCATATAATAAAAAGTGTAAAGAAGTCACTTATATTTTGTAGCTCGCGGCTCTGATGGGATGTGCGTCCTATAAATACATTATGTTTTTTATTATTCAAGGATCAGCTATTCATGTGATTGTTGTTGGTAGGTAAGTAGGTACCTAAGTTATATATTTCTTCAGTACGAGTTCAGTACCATGAGTTTCCTACGCTAACGTAATGTACACTCGCTAGCGCCTACGTCGAAACATTTTGTATGAAATGCTTCCAAAAGTGTCCACTAGAGGCGGTGCCCGTCATAAATAATATTCACTGTAGTCGCTATCGTGTGTAGATTACGTTAGTGTAGAAAACTCATGGTAGAGTTACTGATACGTCTGTGGTTCTATAGAAAGAGTAAGTAGGTAGTTACGTACTGTTACGAGCTGGGGTTCAGGATAAATAATGGTACACGAATTTACCAAAACACTGGTCACACTTTTATTAAAACTAATTAAAACACTCAGAAATTAAATAGTTCACTAGCACTTAACTGCACTAGCACTTTGATGTTTACTCACTGTTATACAAAACCAAACTCAAACTCCTCTGTGCATTGTCCCGTATTTATACTTCATAAACGGCATCTGGAACATTCCACAATTTACCCGCGTATTCTACATGCCTACAGTGCTATCGGGAATATTCCAGAAGCCGGTAGCTATTCGGCGATAGATGGCGTTGCTTGATAGATGTTTACTCCTATACAATAACAGCGTTACTGATAGTACCGCTATTCAATAACAGATGGCGTTACTGGTAGCAATTTATTCCTGATGTCGCGATGTCGTAACACTACCCCCTCCTTAGACATGCTCGTCCCGAGCAATGTGAGTTCCATGGTATTGCGCCAAACGGTCTATATGGACAATCTTCGGTTTACCTCGAGCCCCCTTCTGGATACGGTAGGTGACATCATTGATTTTCGTAACAACACGATATGGTCCATCCCATTTTGCTTGCAGTTTCGGGGACTTTCCTTTCCTGCGCACTGGGTTATGTAGCCATACTAGGGACCCCATCTCGAATACTCTATTGTTCGCTTTCCGATCGTAACGGGTCTTCATTCGTTCAGACATTTGTTGGCCATACTGCCTGACGTGCTCATATACGTCATTCATTTTGTTTCGTAAGTCGTTCGCATAATCTGTAACACTACGTGGATCGTCAGGCGGAATACCGGTGAGCAAATCTGCAGGCAATCGCAATTCTCTACCGAAGTTTGCAAAAGCAGGCGTCACCGTCGTACTTTCATGAGTTGCACTTCGATATGACAGGAGAAAGGGTTGTATGTGTTTGTCCCAATCCTTCTGCCGGCTGTCCACAACTTTTGCCAGATATCTCTCCAACGTTTGGTTGAACCGTTCAACCATTCCGTCCGATTGCGGGTGATAAGATGTGGTCCTGGTTTTGTGTATACCCATTACTCGACATGCCTCCTGAAATATTGGAGCTCCAACATTGTACAGCTTCAGCGCACCTCTACTGCGTGTTTGTGGTCCTTTTACAGCTGCGCAACTGACGCACTTTCGTATCCAGTCTTCCACATCCTCCCTGCAGTGGATCCAGTAAAATCGCTCACGAATCTTTAAAAGGGTTCGTTTTACTCCCATGTGACCTCCTGAACATCCATTGTGATAGAATTTCAAGATATCTGGTATCCTCGCCTTCGGAACAACCATTTGTAGGTGAGAGCTGTCCCCTCGGGCATTTTCCCATTTACGGCATAAAATTCCATCCTGTATAGCTAAGCTCTCCCACTGTGCCCAATAACTTTTTGTGACTGAACTCGTGGTTGCCACGTCACACCACTTAGGTTTAGTGGCACTAGCCTGAATCCAGTCGCGAATCGGCTTGATGTCCGTGTCATCTTGCTGAGCCTGCTTTAGGGTTTCTATCCACTCTTCACTTAGGTCAGTCCTTAGCATCTTTACGGTTATTACTTCCTTATCTTCTTGCCTAACACAGTGCTTACAATTTTCAGGACAAGGTCTTCTTGATAAGGCATCTGCGTTGCCATGCAACCTCCCACTGCGATGTTCAGTTACAAAGTCAAACTCTTGTAACAGTTCAATCCATCTAGCGACTTGTCCTTCTGGATTTTTGAATTGCAATAGCCACTTCAATGCGGCATGGTCAGTGCGGAGATGAAATTTCCTCCCTATCAAATACTTGCTAAAATGCTGCAAAGTTTTCACAACAGCAAGTAATTCTTTTCTTGTAACACAGTAGTTTCTCTCCGGTTTCGACAAGGACTTGCTAAAATAAGCTATCACAACCTCTTGATCTCCTTTTCTTTGCGATAACACGCCACCAATTCCATTATTACTCGCATCAGTATCTACTATGAATTCTTTTTCAGTATCAGGATAACCCAAAATAGGTGAGCTACACGGCCGTTTCTTTAATTCTTGGAATGCCACATCACATGCTTTGTCCCAAAAGAATTGTGATTTTTCCTCTGTCAACTTATGTAGAGGTCTAGCAACGTCAGCAAAATTTTTCACAAAACGTCGATAATAGGAGCACAAGCCCAAGAATGCCCTGACCTGCGTTTTATCTCTTGGAACTGGCCAATCGTTGACAGCAGCTATTTTCTCAGGATCTGTCTGAACTCCTTCTTCTGAGACTATGTGTCCTAAAAAGTTTGCTTGTCGTCTAAAAAATGAGCACTTCTTTGGGCTCAATTTAAGGTTGGCTCCACGTATTTTCGCGAGTACTTGTTCCAAGTTTTGGAGATGATCTTCGAATGTTCGTCCCACGATAATGATGTCATCCAAATAAACAAGGCAGGCGTCTCCAATTAATCCAGTTAGTACTAGCTCCATTAGCCGTTCGAAAGTAGCAGGCGCATTGCATAGTCCAAATGGCATGACGTTAAATTGCCATAGTCCTTTTCCTGTAGAGAATGCAGTCTTTTCCTTGTCCTTTGGGTCTATTTCAACTTGCCAGTAGCCACTTTTCAGGTCCAGCGTGGTAAACCACTTCGTTCTTGTCAGCGTATCTAGCGTGTCGTCAATCCTTGGTAGTGGGTAACTGTCCTTCTTCGTAATGTCATTCAACCGACGATAGTCAACACAAAAGCGCATGCTACCATCCTTCTTTTTCACCAATACCACGGGAGAACACCATGGACTAGATGAGGGCTCTATAACACCACCTTTTACCATTCCCTGAATCATGGCATCTACTTCCTGTTCCCGTGCTATGGGTAACCTTCTTGGTCGTTGGCGGATTGGTAACTCATCACCCGTATTTATTTTGTGCTGAACTAATCCAGTCTTCCCTATGTCAGTATCACCAACTGAGAAAATATCAGCGTAACGGAGCAACATCTTCTTAGCCTTATCCATCTCTTCCTTCGACAGATTATCACTACAGTCTTCCAATAGCGTTGTCACGTTGAACTGAACATTTCCCCCAACAGACCCCGTAGGCTGGTCTTGACATCTACGCATCCAAGCAACTTCTTCACAAGTGCCCATCAATGTCCCCTTCTTGAGTACTTGTTCATGCTCACTTAAATTTAGTACACGTACTGCCGAGACGTTGTTAGCTTTAACTAAAGTTCGTGCCATCTTCCATGGAAGATCACTGTCCAGTTTCTCTATAAGGATGCAACGATTTCTATGACCTGAATTTTCTGGTAAGATTACCGGCACGATTGTTTCAGACATGGGAGAGAGAACACTCTTCTTCAAGCAATACACTTGGCCCGACGATGCGCCTTCTATGAAGACTTCTTCCGAAGCACATTTTAATACTCCGTGATTGACGTCGATCTCACAGTGATGTTTCCTCATGAAGTCTAATCCCAGGATACAGTCATCCATAATGTCGGCCACGATTACTTTGTGACGGTAGCTTTGGTTGCCCAATTTTAATTCTACCTCCTTCTCGCCTTCGACGGTTATCTGCTGGCCGGTAGCTGTTACCAATTCAATTTGCTTGTAGTCTTTGAAGTAGTCCCCAAGAAACCGACTTGCTAGTTGGGAACTGACGATCGTGCGAGATGCTCCAGTATCCAACGTTACCTTACATGGCTTGCCATTAATTTCACCTATAATGATCAGACTGTTCCCCTTATGGGCTTGTGAGATCGAGATCCTTGGGGCTCTTCGAACACCAGCCAGCACCCGCCCCGCGGTCCTGGCGTTTACTCGTTTCCCTGTTGCTGAGCAGTGCCACCAGTCACCGCTGCATTTTCTTCCCGGGGTAGATTTTCTTCTTTTCTATAGTTTCTCCACTTCGGGCAACTCATCCGAAGGTGGCCCTTTTCTCCACAGTTGTAGCAACGGGGCGAGGCCACTTCCCTGATGCGGTGAGGTCGGTCATCGCGTCGCACAGCCTCCACTTCTAAGGCATGGGCTAAAGCGTCTTTCAGCGACTCGTGGTGCCCTAATCTCACGGCAGCTCTAACTTCCAAGTCGCGTATACCATCCACGAACGCTTGCACTAGATTACCGTTGATCATCGCTGGTGCAGACTGGTATGCTTTACGGACCAGCTTTTCTATCTCTAGAGCCCACTGTTGTATAGTTTCGGCGCTCCGTTGCACACGGTCCTTGAGTTGGGCACGGAATACGTGTTCCAGGTGTGCGTCCCCGTATCTAGATTCTAGAGCTTCCAACAGTTGCTCATACGTCACGTCCTTACCGAGGGCCTCCAGTATAGTGAGGGCCTGGTCGCGAAGACCCAAAGTGAGTGCTGTCATCGCCTGTGCACTAGTCCAACCATTCGCCTTCATGACAGCTTCGAACTGGATTCTATAGGCTGACCATGACGAGGTGCCATCAAATGGCGGTACCTTGAAACCACGTGAAGAAGCCACAGGTAAAGAAGTAGCAGTTCCAACCTTGAGTCCAACCAGGGCCTTCTTCAAGTCTTCTATCTGTACTTCGGCCTTGGACATACGATTTTCGGATTCCGAGATACGGGACTCATGATGCTGAAGCTGTTCCTTCACCACCTTGAGATCCTTGCCAAGAGTTACTTGTAAATTTTCTAATAAAACCATCTGCTCCTCCTGACGGCGAGCCTGCTCCTCCTTATCCCGCTGTAGCTGTTCCTCCAGTCGGCGAGCCTGCTCCTCCTGACGGCGAGCCTGCTCCTCCTTATCCCGCTGTAGCTGTTCCTCCAGTCGGCGAGCCTGCTCCTCTTGTCGGCGAGCCTGCTCCTGTAGCATTACCATCAAAGCGCCAAGATCTGGGGTTGCAGGTACTGCTCTGACTTCAGGTGGGTCGGCAACTGGCAAAGAGCCAGTTGGCTGCTGGCTACCCGGAGTCTGCGACGGAGAACCTCCAAACCTCCTTTCATCCATCTCCTGCTGCCACTGGCCCCTTGTACGGACACCCTCAGTGACTTCCTTTGGCATAACCGGCATTATTTATCCTACTACTTCTGACACCAATTGTTACGAGCTGGGGTTCAGGATAAATAATGGTACACGAATTTACCAAAACACTGGTCACACTTTTATTAAAACTCTAATTAAAACACTCAGAAATTAAATAGTTCACTAGCACTTAACTGCACTAGCACTTTGATGTTTACTCACTGTTATACAAAACCAAACTCAAACTCCTCTGTGCATTGTCCCGTATTTATACTTCATAAACGGCATCTGGAACATTCCACAATTTACCCGCGTATTCTACATGCCTACAGTGCTATCGGGAATATTCCAGAAGCCGGTAGCTATTCGGCGATAGATGGCGTTGCTTGATAGATGTTTACTCCTATACAATAACAGCGTTACTGATAGTACCGCTATTCAATAACAGATGGCGTTACTGGTAGCAATTTATTCCTGATGTCGCGATGTCGTAACAGTACGTATCAACTTGGTATCAACTGCCGTAATGCATGAGAGCAAAAGAGACCGTAAATTAATGCAATATACCTTTCAATTTCGAACGTTGCAAAAAGCCTCATGCATGTCACAAATGAAATTACAAAAAAAAAGATTCCCATGTTCGGGACGGACCGGACGGGATGTAGCACGTAACGAGCCCCGGGCATATCCGTAGTGCGGATGTTGTGTGCGGATGTGACGTAGCGGAAAAGGTGCAACTTGCATTAAGCTACGACAAAAGGAAAATAAGCATGGTTTTTTTTTCAGTGTTCTTAAAACGAATAATAGATGAAAATATTTTTAGGCGATAAAATTTTGATCTACTTAAATAATGATATCGTACGTACTCGCATATAATTAAGTACCTACACAACATTTATTTAAATCTATCCTACCTAACCTAACTAATATTATCTATGTGAAAGTGAGTTTGTTTGTTTGTTACGCCTTCACGCCTCAACTACTCAACGGATCATCATGAAATTTGGCATGCAGATAGCCTATGGTATGGAGATGGACATAGGCTCCTTTTTATCCCGGGTACGCGGGAGAAACCGCGGGGGACAGCTAGTACTATAATAAAGCGGAAGGGTTGTTTTTTGTTTGTTTAAACGGGCTAATCTCTCTGTATCTACAAGCTAAATTCTTTCACTAATAGGAAGGTACATTATCCCCGAGTATTATAGGCTACTTTAGCACCTATTTACTTTATGTAAAGTTGGCTATAGGTAAACATGTACAGTATGAGGCACGAATGGTGAGCACAGATAGGCAGTAGTGGGGGCAAGCTCGCGCATGTACACTTTTGGTCAAATCACAGTAGCCAAATGACACGCGAGAATCCAATAGACGACGAGCATCGACTGACGAACCATTCGTGTGCAGCTCGGCGCTCCCCCTTCTTCATTCCGCCAAACAGACCGAAATATTAACTACTGCGCAGGTGTCAAACTTTGCTCACCACTCGTGCCCTTACTATAACTGTACCTCTACCATGAGTTTTCTACACTAACGTAATCTACACACGCTAGCGACTACGGTGGATATTTTGTATAGCAAGCACCGCCTCTAGTGGACACTTTTGGAAGCATTTCATACAAAATGTGTCACCGTAGTCGCTAGTGACTGTAGATTACGTTAGTGTAGAAAACTCATGGTAGAGGTACTGCTAGACTGGTAATGTTCGGCATCTAGAAAATTGCAGCAACTTTTTCGCACCATTAAATACTGGCAGGCTCGCTGCAATTTGTATGCGAATGGTATAAAAATACATGATGCTCATGCATAATTATGTAACCATTCAAATTTCTAAAGTGAACCTACCTATTATTTTTTCAAAGGTAAAATTCAATACCTACATACACTATTCATCATTGGAACTACCTTTGAGATTGGAACTATCGCCTCAACTCGTGCAGTGCTGCAGCGCTTTATAATAAACGTAGAATACAATCAAGCGCACTCCGCTAATTTCTCAAGGGATGTTCTCTTGTAATGACGCGAGAATCGGCGCGATGTTAAAATGGCGGGCTGCAGTTTTGCTGAAAACATCGCTGAAGACTTATTTAAATAGATCTTTGTTTTTCTAATAATTATGGAGGAAGTTAAATGGATAACATTTATGTTTTATTTTTACGATATAATATGATATAGTTAATCAATCAATGAATTTCTCAGTGCAATCGTTTAGTACCTGCCTATCTGGCCATCTGCTACCATGCAATGTTCGGTGTTCCGGTACCTTTAGGTACTTGACAGATAGTCCCCTTCTTGGCATTGGGTGCTGATTTTTGGCCACATCATCACAAATTATGGTGGATTGAAATGATACGCAAGCCTATCCAATACCGAAGGTGGTAAGCACACAAAGCCTATAAGGAACTGGCTCTCAAGTGCAGCTGTCGGAACACACCGATAGGTGCTTGGTGACAAATTTTCAAGTGTCGGTTGGTAGCCAGCCAGGTAGGTAGTACAAAGTACCTTACCACCGTGCTATGGTTTCCTCCCGTTGTTTTCCTTCACCGAAAGTTCAAGCTCATTGTAGGATTCGAACCCGGGAACTTCGCCTCGACAACCGGCGTCACTAACACTGAGTTATCGTCGCCTTAAAATTTTAGGTTTACTCTTTTATTTCGAAATAATACCCTCCTAACTCCTAACCCAAACCTATACTCAAAGTAAAATTACCTTTAAAAAAAGTTTTTCACATTTTTCCTCAATCTAATTTCTAGTTATGGCAATAAAGAATGCGATTGCAGCGGGCGCCTACCCCGCGCGGTATTTTCATGAGGTCAATGACCTACCGCTATGCGGTACCGTAAATCCAGGTACCTAATGACAGTTTTTATGTCACTCTATTTTATTGTATTTAAATAGTTGCAGAATGAATCATAATCAATCTTTGGTGGCGAATATTGTGTAGTGTAGATGTTGTGTTTCAAATATTGAAATAAGATTATGGTGCTACGATAAGTTGAGTGAGACCCGAATGGAATGCGACTTCCTTGCCTGCTAGCACTGCACTTCCCTGAAGGCGCGAAAAATATTGATTGAAAAAACCTTAAATGCTTAACTGAGTAGAAGTAGGGTCGGCAACGCGCGCGTGATACCCCTGGTGTTGCAAGCGTCAATAAGCTACGGTAACTGCTTACCATCAGGCGGGCCGTACCTATGCTTGTTTGCCACCTTAGTGGTATAAAAAATAATAAAAAAGTAGATTAGAAGACATAATATGGCATAGCATAGACACAGTTTTACTATGCATATGTAATACTGTGGCATAGACATGAAATTAAAATTTACTCAGAAATAACAACTGTGTCGCGTTCTCACCACTAGATGGTGCTACCAGCTAACAAGATAGACAAAAAAACTAGCCTAATTTTTTATTACTTACGAATTTCCACTAAAAATCAATAGCATTCCCTATTTCAAAACAGTCTTAACAGTAAATAATAGTATTACAGCTATAATTACAACATGTAATAGCATAAATCGAAACTATTTGTTCCTCGATTGTCTATCAAGGGTAAGGGGACGTCCTGACTTGCGCAATGGCGGCATTCAATACTAGACTTTTTTTTTCATCCGTTGTGTGACGAGACGAGGCAATTAAGTATTGTATGTGGGTGTACATACATAAATAATTTGCCTTCATAGGCGTTCCTAGCTATTGGTCTCAGGACAGGGAGGTAAATCAGGAATTTCTTGTATAAATAATTCAACCAAATATTTGAACGACATTTGGAATTTATATTTTTGATGACATTAATTATTATATAAATACCTAGGTACTCAATTTTGCACGCCGTCACGGCGAAACATGTAGAACAAAAACATTATATTAAGATCTATGTATTCACCATGATCCAAGCAAATAAATTATCTTTATCTTTAAAATAGAAATGTAACTTCTTATATTTATTAAAAGTCAAAGCCATTTATTCAATTTAGGCATTAGTAGGGCACTTATGAACTGGTGGTAACTGCAGTATCTTTGACATACCTAGTGAAGTTTCCACCAGTTCGGAAGACTGCTTTCAACTGGGAAGAACCCGCAAGAAACTCAGCAGTTTCTTTTGTGGAAAATTTTACTTTATTGGCTATTTTTTCTCCATTACATTAAGACAAGACAAAAAACTATCTTCTATTTTATTTTATAATAAATCAGCTAAATGTATGGAAGCCAGGAAGGGCCCAGGGGTAGCGGTTCGTTACAGTTTATTTTTCCGAAATTTGGTATTTATAAAAAATATACTGGGACATTCCTCACACACGGTTATCTGATCCCAAACTATAAAGCAGAGCTTGTTTGTACTATGGAAATCAGATAACTGATAGGTATACTACATATATAGTACTTTTTTTGTTTGTAAATACATACTTAATATTACATAATTACACCCAGACAAATGCATGTCCTGGGTGGGAATCGAACACAATCAGCGCGATAGGTGAAGCTTAACCAACCCTCATCCGCGCTAACTGGCCCGCCAAAATAGAAAATATAGAGAGTTGATGTGTGGTATATTTTTTGTATAATTTTAAAATGCACAGATTATTATTAACAAATCTCGAGTATTCTCTTATTTACGAATTTACTGAGAAACTTTTAAAACAAATAAGGTTAACAATTAGATTCCAGAAAACAAAACTAAATTTTATATGTTCTTTGTACCTAAATCGAATTATACCTTACCTTGTACAAGGTCTCTTGTGAGTTGTGAACCCACCCACCTGTGATACTGTGTCTATTCATAAAAGACTTGACTCCTGTAAAAAAGAAAAAAAAGTAAATACAAAAAATTCCATGTAAAAGTATTTTTTGGTTGCCATACGTCATTAGTTATAAGTTTACATAACAGATGGCGCCACAGGTACCGTGTTGTGTTCACAATCGGTACGAGGAAAGTCAGCTGATTACTTTTTAATTAAAAACAAAAGCCATTAGCTTCGTTGGATAGTAACTGTTTGTGCCGTCAAGGGATTAAAAGATTTTAAATGGGGAATTATTTACTTTAGTACTCAATTTGAAGTGGGAGTGGACAATTTTTACTAAATACCTAGGTACTTACCTTATAGAAAAATCTGACTGATCCTAACAGGCTGTTTATATAAAGTTACCAAGCATCCACCGTCCACGACTGTGGTTCGGAATTTCGATTATTTTATCTAATTATTGAAACACCCATTGACTTTATTAGAACTAGAGTTTTTCGCAATTGCTTCCTTTCGCACTAACGTATTTCGATCTTATGACCATTCCCACTACAGTCAATACAGACGTAAATTTGGGGTCTGTTACGTGGGTGAAACTGCGAGACGGAAAGCTGGTTTCCCACAAGTTAGACACCGACAGACGTCTTCAGTCGGTCACGTTAAAATATATAGAAGTTTTAGGATTTCATCAGGAGTCCTTTCCATACATCAGTCACTGTAATGGTATTTTTTTAAAGTGACGTTCACGTTGCTTTGAACTATGTTAATGCAAAATAAACTATTTATTACAAATCGTACAAAAAATTATTAAAAGGAATAAAATGGGTCCAAACTATCTCTCCCGTGGGTTTTCCAAAAAGTCGATTAGGGAATAAAAGGGATGGATAGCGTCCACCTGAGTTTATAAGTTATTGTCTAAAGAGCACTCTACGATCTGTAATCCAGTGAGGATTATTCAATGTGGCAGCGATCAAGTTTTGGTTGAACTAAATGTATTAACAGAGTTTTATTATAATTATGGCAAATCATTAATATTTAGTCATTGTCGTTTTGATTGACCTATATATAAAACACTGCTGTCTCGGAGAATCTTATTGGAAAAATAAACTTATTGAAAACTATATACCTTGTTCAAAAAATGTTAAGCCCGCCAAGTTATCGAGTGCCTACCGAAGCATAGACACATTGGAAGCCGGCCAGACTTTCCAAACTATAACGCTGACTCGTCCGCTGTAAGGTTTCTGTGCTGTCAACATTCAGACGCGCCGGTTAATAAGGATTTATAGACTTTATCGGTAAACACCGGTTTTTGGATTACGGTTACTGAGCCGGCGCGGGCGTATAGACGTTACGTTATAATTTGAATATTGGATACCATGTCATTACATATTTGGTAGGTAGATTTTTTTAGATTTCTAGCATTTTAGTATATTCAAAAATTATAAGTTGATTTTTGTAGTTTTACCCTCGTTCCCAGGTAAGACATAAAACAAAGTTAAATGATGTATTGACAAAAATAGATCAACAAAAATGGAGATGGACAGGACATATGATTCGATGCAAATATGAAAAATGGAGTAGAATTGTTACAATTTGGTACCCTAGAGATGGGAAGAGAAGAAGGGAAAGACCGGTCAAAAGGTGGGAAGATGAGATCAAGCTGACAGCTGGACCTTTCTGGAAATGAGCTGCACTAGAGAGAGGACACTGGAAGGAGCTTGAGGAGGCCTTTGCCGATAGGCACTCTGAAATACGCGATATAATTTAGGTAGAACATAAGTCTTAAAAATAAGAAAAAAAAAAAAAAAAAAACATACAACCGAATTGAGAACCTCCTCCTTTTTTTGAAGTCGGTTAAAAATGTTTAAGTATTTTTAGAAATAAAGGTTCATTATAACCACGGAAAAGAGAATACACTGGAAGGGCGATGCGTTAGAATTTGTATCGGAACCAGCGTCGCCAAACTCACACAAATAAATGTTAAATCATATATTGTACTACAAATAAACAATCCTTTTGATTGGTCGTTTCTATTTTACTCAAAAATAGCTTTAATCACACAGGTCATACATATGAAAATATACCTTTTTACGTTAATATAAAATTTATTTTTCAATAGCGTACAATGTATTTACATCGTTTTGTAATCTACAAACTAACTAGATTCAATCGACGAAAAAGTTCTGCCACTCGGCACTAGATGGCCTAATTTTCATGGAACGCAATTTTGAACTCAAACGCATTAGACATAATGTTGATAATTGCGTAATAGCTGCGTCGACTGGCGTCGAGTAGCAACACTTAATGCAGCGAAAGTTATCGATAAAATATCAATAAAATTATCGATATTTTAATTTCGTCGATATATTTTTAGAAATTCCGGAAGAAAATTCACATTCGATAAGAATAATTGTGCAAAGAATACTGAATTGTAAATAAAAACGTGTAACATGATGAAGTAAATTAAAAAAAAGTTATTTTTACATGGTTTATTGCCCTTGAAATAAAATTTATTTGTTTCGAAATTCTCGTTTTGAAAGCTTAATTTTAACAGATGAATGCGGATATTGATATAACTTTCAACTATTGCCTTAATCAAATCAGTGATAAAAAGATGTATTTTATCGATATTGATCGAACAAAACTATCGATGCACGTGTTTTGGGGTCACGACAGGTCACGACTCACGACGAATGTGAAAGAACGCAATACATTACGTGCGGAGTTGCGCTCGCTACCTTGCGTACAAATAAAGTGAGTACATTGCCTTCAATGTATAATTTTGCAGTAGTATCAGAGTTTATCGTTTACACCTAAAATTATCATAATCTCGAATACATTTTTATAAATATCACAATTAAATAAAGGTTTGTAGACTCATCGATGAAAGGAAATCCCTCCTTGAGTTACACTCCGACTCCTCACTTCGTTTCCTACAGGAAATAATAGCGCATCACGACATAATTAATATTTTTCGCGGAGCTACGCACCTCTGCTAAGTATGGCGGATACTACGAAGCGTTGACGCGTGTTTTGGTTGATATATGCCCATTTGATGTCATGTGTGGCGCGCGGGCTCCGCTAGCATAGCGTCTCTATTATATTTCTTTTCTCTGTGAGTGAGATTGAGTAGTTAAGTCGTGAAAGCTTAACAAACAAACAAACCCACATTCGCATTTATAATATTAGTAACTAAACAAGAAGCAGTAACTATCGTACACCTCAACTGATTCTGTATGTAGGCAAAGTCGTTCGTACACAACAATTTTGCAGAAAAATAGTGCTTTTATGCTTTTGCGTTAAGAAATACAATAAAAAAACCGGCCAAGTGCGAGTCAGACTCACGCACCGAGGGTTCCGTACAAACCTGTAGGTATATAAGTAAATGGTAGTATAGACCTGAGTATTTGATATTAATTTCAATTTATGACCTATTAAAAAAAACTACTTACTAGATCTCGTTCAAACCAATTTTCAGTGGAAGTTTGCACCGTAATGTACATCATATATTTTTTATAGATTTATCATTCTCTTATTTTAGAAGTTACAGGGGGGGGGGACACACATTTTACCACTTTGGAAGTGTCTCTCGCGCAAACTATTCAGTTTAGAAAAAAATGATATTAGAAACCTCAATATCATTTTTGAAGAACTATCCATAGACACCCCACACTTATGGGTTTGATGAAAAAAAAAATTTGAGTGTCAGTTCTAAGTATGGGGAACCCCCAAAATTTATTGTTTTTTTTCTATTTTTGTGTGAAAATCTTAATGCGGTTCACAGAATACATCTACTTACCAAGTTTCAACATTATAGTTCTTATAGTTTCGAAAATAAATGGCTGTGACATACGGACAGACAGACAGACAGACAGACATGACGAATCTATAAGGGTTCCGTTTTTTGCCATTTGGCTACGGAACCCTAAAAACGATACCACAAGCTCTATTAGACCGCAAATATTTAACATGGTCATTATCACTTAATTCTGTCCAGTTTTGTATGTTTACGTGTACACGGTCGCGACGGGACACCACGGCGTCAGGAACTTGGCTTAATGCCAGGAAGGTATTATACAGTACCTATTGTACAGTCAGCGTCAAAAGTGCGAACTGTCAAGAGAATTTCAATAGATTATTATGAATGGATAAAATGCTAATCTACTTTTGACGCTGACCGTACCATCAAATGTCAAACATGACCAATTCTGAAGGTCTACTTCTAACTGTACACGAGCCGATCCTCGTTGTCAAATTAACATAAAAAATAGAATTACAGCAAAAATTAACAGAAACAGTTCAGATGAAACGGTTTTTTCTTACAAGCAGTAAGCTCCACACATTTTTTTGAGACAAATAAAAACGTTGGCTCGAGTATGCGACGCGCGTCCTATAACAATATATGAAACGAAATACTTGTGCATTTTCCACTTATATCGTGAAGGTGGTGGTCAGAAAATGTAGCCTCATAGTGGCCATGTTTGAGGCTGTTTGACTGTACCCCGAAGCTAAATGAAAATCTGGGAGTTTAAGGCTCCCAGACAGAGTAGCTGGAGGTGATTCAAATAAGAAGAAGTCCAGGAAAAGACGTGCTTTATTTTTAGTTGACAGCATTGAAGTGAAGGGTACAATGTGTCTGTAAAAACAATAGTAAAAAGAACAACAATTTAAATATAAATTTTATCAAAAACAGGCCAGTGCTTTGAGTAAAAAGAATATAAAAAACATAGGTTTTAACACCTCCCCGTAATCAAAGCACCCTATATACATAAACATAAATACACACTGTACATAAAACAAATGTATCAAAGCAATTCACTAGACTAACCCTAAAGAAGTAATGCACTTGTAATGTCTCAACTTAGGCAACGGTTTCGTAAGAATATCTGCCGTTTGGTGAGCTGATGGTATAAATTTGACATCGACTTGATTAGTAGAGATGGAATCGCGAACGAAATGATGTCGAATGTCAATGTGCTTAGTACGTGCGTGATGGGTGTTATTCTTAGTCAGAGTGATAGCACTTTGATTGTCACACATTATGGTAATGGGTGATGAGAATGAAAAGATGTCGCTGATGAGTGAGCGAATGTACATAGCTTCTTTACAGGCTTCGCTGAGGGCCATATACTCGGCTTCGGTTGTTGATTGGGCTACAGTTCTCTGCTTTCGTGATTCCCACGACACTGATGAGCCGCTCATCTGAAACACATACCCCGTATAGGAGCGTCGGTCGACTAGATTACTTCCGTAATCAGCATCAGCGTATCCTATCAAATCACCAGTGTTGCTGTATGTGAGTTTCTTGTCTTTCGTGGCTTTAAGGTAACGGAGAACGCGCTTGGCAGCTTTCCAGTGTACCTCCCCGTAATGTACGTTGAATTGGCTGAGAACAGAAATTGTATGAGAAATGTCTGGTCTAGTACCAATCGAAATGTACATTAAAGATCCTATGAGCTGCTGATAAGGTAAGTCGAGCTGTTCTTCGGAAGTATCTGGCAAGATAAGTTTTGTACCAGTTTCCATAGGAGTTGTGACAGGAATGGCGTCTGACATTCCAAACTTCTCTATTACTTGTTCGATGTATTTAGTCTGATCGAGTGATAGACTGCCATCTTTTCTTGTAACTCTCATACCTAAGCAATCTTTAAGGGGGCCTAAATCTTTGATTACAAAAAACTTCTTCAGTTCATTTTTGAACTCTTCTTTCATCTTCTTGTCATTGCAGAAGATGAAAAAATCATCAACAAATACAGTAACAATAAGTAACTTTTCATGTTCGTGTTTATAGTATATGCAATGTTCTTTTTCTGAACGTTTAAATGACAGTTTGTTCATCGCTTCACAAACTTTTTTGTTCCATTGTCGTGGAGCTTGTTTAAGTCCGTAAAGAGACTTTTTCAGTAGACAAACTTTCGATTTATCATTGGAGAACCCTTTTGGCTGCTCCATGTAGATTTCTTCCTCCAGATCGCCATTAAGGAATGCTGTTTCGACATCTAGATGATCGATTTCTAATTTAAGTTTTACAGCAAAAGCTAATAACAGGCGAATTGATGATAGTCTCGCTACCGGAGAAAACGTTTCACCGTAATCTATTCCATAGACTTGTGTGAATCCCTTGGCTACAAGTCTTGCCTTATACTTAACAATTTCTCCATTGGTATTTCTCTTGACTTTGTACACCCACTTACATTTAATAATTTTCCTGTCGACAGGTCTATTTACAAGTGTCCATGTCCCATGCTTTTGCAATGAATCATGCTCAGATTGCATAGCGTTCAGCCAATCTTGGCTTTGACTACTTTCCAGTGCTTGTTTGTAAGTCTCTGGTTCGCAGTCAGTGCTGATAAGGTTTGCATTCTCTGAAAATCTGTCCGGAGGTCGTCGTACTCTAAGAGGGTATCTTCTGGTAATGATATCTTCTGATGTGTCAGCCACTAAAGGGACAGGAACATCTTGAGCATCTGCGAAGACCTCTGGTTCCATCTGGGAAACAGTATGTTCTATGATAACAGGTTCAGGAGAGAATAACCTTTCGCTGGATGTGTCTACTTGTACAGGTTGTAGTTGAGGTGCAGGTGAGGAATCTTGGAGAATTGGAATAAGGACTTCTGGATTATCAGGATTAGATTCATCTGAAATCCGTGTTGTTTCTTCACCAGGTGTGGTAGATGATAGCGTGTCTTCGACGAATACGACATCTCTCGCAACGATAATACTTTTTGGATTTTGGGGATTAATAAGACGATAACCTTTGGTATCAGCTGAATAACCAACAAAGATACAGGTTTGAGTCTTGCAGTCGAGTTTCTTCCGTTTCTCTTTTGAAATAAGAACATGCGCTTTGCAGCCAAAAACTCTCAGATGACTTAAATTCACCTTCTTCCCAGTCCACATTTCTTCAGGGATTCTGTTATTTAAAGCACGAGTTGGCGAGAGGTTCTTGAGGTAGATAGCTGTAAAAATGGCTTCACCCCAATATGCTCGTGGTAAGCCAGAATCTTGGAGCATAGATCTAGCTTTTTCGACAACAGTTCTGTTGACTCGCTCTGATAATCCGTTCTGTTGCGGTGTATACGGAACAGTGGTTTGATGAACAATACCATTTTCCTTTAAAAATTGAGTCAAATTATAGTTTACGTACTCTTTTCCATTGTCGGAGCGTAAAGTTTTAATTTTGAGACCGGTTTGATTCTCCACAAGGCTTTTGAATTCTACAAATTTACTAAAAACTTCGCTTTTCGATCTTAACATATAGCCAAAGGTCTTACGCGTGAAGTCATCTGTAAATGTAAGTAGGTAAAGTGCTCCACCCCATGAATGCGTACTCATTGGTCCGCAGAGATCCGAATGGATTAATTCCAATTTGGCATTGGACCTACTTTTCGAATTTTTAAATGGTCTCTGTGTCATTTTACCTTGTAGGCACGGCACGCAGGTTTTATTCAAATCATTGAATGACAAACTTGTGTAGTCTACACCTAGCGCACGATTTTTTAAAATATTAAGGGCTTTAGGATGTAAGTGGCCAAGACGTCTATGCCATAGTAAGGCAGACTCTTTTACTTGTGTAAAATAGGCACTATTTTGTAAAGTATCTAACCTATACATGCCTTTATGGTTTGACGCTGTCGCTACGACTGAGCCTGTCACCTTGCATCCTTTATTTACTAATATGGAGGCACCTTTCTTAGAAAATACCACTACTAGCCCTTTCTGAACTAAGCTACTAACTGATAGTAAATTAATAGCTAGGTCAGGAACATATAAGACGTCTGAAATTTGCTTAACATTATTTGAAACATTTAATGAAATTGTACCTTTGCCTTCTATATTTATTTGTTGACCATTAGCCACAGTAACAGTTTTTGGTGTGGAGTCCCGCTTGAGATCCAAGAACCAATCACTCTTGTTACTCATATGTATTGTAGCGCCAGAATCAACATACCATTCTGTAGAGATAGAAGATGAGGAAGTAGCACAACCTGTAGGAAAAGGATTGAAACTCGATGAAAGTGTGACCTCAGATGTATTATTGCATTTATGAGATGATGATGAGGTTGATGGATGACACTTCTTGTTACGGTTTAGACGTTTCCTACATTGAGACACTACATGACCTAACTTCTTACAATATGTACACGACACCTTATTATATTTACACACAGGCACACTATTTACACTAGAAATCAAAGCACTAGATGTAGTAGGGGCATCTCGGCGTTCTTCCTTCAGCAGGATTGATGCAACCGAGTCTGTGGATATCGGGGTGCCGGAATGCTCTATTGCCATCACCATAGGGCCATAGCTATCGTTGAGGCCTGCCAGCATAATTACACCAACAAGTTCATCTTCTAAGCCAGCTTGGATGGCAATCAGCTGATGATGTACATGACGTATGTCATTGACATAGGCTTCTATGCTTGAGTACATTTCAAGCTTGGTACTTAACAATTTCTTCATGAGTTTCAAGCGTCGCGTAAGTCCGCTGTCAGCGTAAGCATCGCGAAGTCGCTTCCAAGTTTCCGTTGACGTATCAGCTGTCATCACTATTGGATATAAATGCTCGCTTAGACCCAAACATATTTTAGATCTTGCTTTGGCATCTTTGCGTTGAAAATCAGGGACTTCTTCCGCAGGCTTGGTGACGCAGTCCCATAGATCACTGTCAATCAGGAACATTTTCATCGCGAAGCTCCATGTCGCATAGTTGCAGCTCCCTTTTAATTTTGAGAAGCTCAGCGTGTTTGCAACTACTGCTGTTGAGCAGCCAGTGGAGACTGCCAGCTGAGGCTGTACCACCGATGAAGACTGGTCTCCATTCATACTTACTGATTTTTCTTCTTATTAAAAATCACAATAATTTCTGATGCGTAGGACCATAACCTCTGGGAGTTTAAGGCTCCCAGACAGAGTAGCTGGAGGTGATTCAAATAAGAAGAAGTCCAGGAAAAGACGTGCTTTATTTTTAGTTGACAGCATTGAAGTGAAGGGTACAATGTGTCTGTAAAAACAATAGTAAAAAGAACAACAATTTAAATATAAATTTTATCAAAAACAGGCCAGTGCTTTGAGTAAAAAGAATATAAAAAACATAGGTTTTAACAGAAAACGAATGAACATAGAAATGGCGGATAACGTTTAGTCTTTTGGTAATTTGGAGAAGCTCTACGAATTATGTTAATTTGTTGTGAATAGTTGGAATCGCTTGAGAGCTTTAAAGGAACTGATGTACCTAGGTACTATTTATGTATTAATTATTGGACTGTTTTACAAAAAAACTTAAACCGACTTCAAAATACACTAAGAAGTAATCAAATCCTGATCTGATAACAATGGGACCAAACGGGAAGTGTACCCTTCCAGACGAAAAAAGAATTTTCCAAATCGGTTAATAAATGATGGAGTTATGAGGTAACAAACATAAAAAAAAAAAAAAAAATACAACCGAATTGAGAACCTCCTCCTTTTTTTGAAGTCGGTTAAAAATATAATATGGTGTGTGTATTTTTGGTCCTTGTGATATATATTTCTTATACTACTTATGCCTATGGACATATCACATAATTGTGATAGTCCTTAAGCTAGCTGGAGGCCTTCTAGGCGGCTTGAAAACGCCAACAGTAGGTTGACCACTAGCCTACCTCCACCGATGCAGCAGTGGGCACGCGTGGTGGAGTATCTGCCCATTCCCTTTCACCCCAATTTGTGTGCAGGAGGCCAGTGCTCAGCAGTGGGACATTATAGGCTGATGATGTTGCCTATGGACGCTTGCGACACCAGGGGTATCACTCGCGCGTTGCCGAATCTGCAGAAGTCACTTCACACCCTTTTTGAAGAACACCATGCTGTACTCCATTCGGAAAACCACGGCGGGGAGCTCATTCCAAATCTAAATCTAAATGATTTTTCTTTCTTTCAATCTGAGAGTCACCGGAAGGAAGCTCTAAGTTGAATGATTTTTCGTCTGCATGCCGTAATCACCTTATGAAAGTGGTATTCAGATCTCGTTCCCCAAAGTTGGTATGTGTAAAGAGCCCAGCCCATCCACCTTAAGTAAGTAGTAGGTAGTCTATGGTAACCACCGCGTGACGTCATTCTTAAAGTCCACTTAGTTATTATTGTCAAGGCCAATGGGTCGAGTATTAGGCCTCCAACGAGCTATAACGACCACTATTACGTAAGCCAGGGTCTAGGTTTTATGTTAAGGGCAGTTCTATGATTTCGATCCAAACCTGAGAAATTGCGAGATATTTTAGATTTTGAAAATATTGATTTAGAATGAAAATATGACTATAGAAACATATCATATAGAAATATTTTTAAATTGCATTGCATATAGGAGATATATATCTTTTTTATTTGGGATGGTAATGATTTTTCGTCTGATGGTTATGATTACTTTATGATGGTAGTGACATACCTCCTTACTCATAAAACGTTATTTAACTAATATACTGTTTAAACGGTCACGTAAATAACGTCACTATATTGTCATTGTCAAATAATGTGACATTATTTACGTGACCCTTTAAACAGTATATTATTTAAATAGCGCTTTATGAGTAAGGGGGATAGTGTTTACTGGTAGTGACTTTTAAAATGTTCTGTGAAATAAATAGATTGAATAAAAATAAATCTATCTTTTTTCTTATTTGTTTATTGAAATATCTCTACGATCTTATATACTATATACAATATTACCGTAATAAAGTGAAAAAATCTTCAAATATTAAAATAAATCCTTTCATAATCAGTTTCTATTTACCGTATTATTCTCAACATTAGCAATAATAGGTACTGTAGCTACTAAATTTTTATACCACTAAGTAGTAAACAAGCGTACGGCCCGCCTGATGGCAAAAAAATTGTCAGAATGACATTTTAGCAGGCTTGGCCCCCTGGTAACATACAAGAATCAGTAACACATCATCATCATCATCATCAGCCTATAATGTCCCACTGCTGAGCACATGCCTCCTGCACACAAATGAGGGTGAAGGTGACTGGGCGATACTCCACCACGCGTGCCCACTGCGGATTGGTGGAGGTAGGCTAGTGGTCAACATACTGTTGGATTTTTTCAAGCCGCCTAGGAGGCATCCAACTAGCTTAACGACTACCACAATTAAGTGATAACCGGGACCAACGGTTTTACGTGCCTTCCGAAGCACGGAAACGCTCGAGTTGAAATACCACTAGGTGGTACCGACCACGACAGACGTAGCTTAACTTTGCCGATCGATTAAGAACGGCTAATCATGCTACACCACGAGCGCTTCAATCAGTAACACAATATACTTTAAACAATCTCATCGAGTAAGTGGAACACGTAGATGTATGAGAACCCAAAACACACGTGTTCTACATTATCCCCGGAGCTGCCGCAAAGGTTAACCGGCATGGGGTGGAGCAAAAAGAGCCATCGATTGCTCCACTGATGCCATTGGTTGAGGTGCGGTTATGGTGCCCGGGCGTAAGCGGTAGAAACTATAGCATTGATTATACAGGTGGAAAACATAATTGGACTGTTTTACAAAAAACATAAAACCGACTTCAAAGTACACTAAGAAGTAATCTAATCCTAATCTGATGACAATGGGACCAAACGGGAAGTATACCCTTCCAGACAAAAAAGGAATTTTCCAAATCGGTTAATAAATGACGGAGTGAGCGCCTCTGTTCACACTAGTCGGCTGTCGGCCACGACCGCAGCTGGTGCCATTAGTTTGGTTGGATTCTTGTACACGATGGACGTCGACGAAGCTTTTGTTGTGATGTATTATTTGCGAAGGAAACGAAAGACAGCTAAAAATGGAAGATATTGGGTGCACCCAATTCTGAGGGAAAGATTTACTTTGGGAATATTTCAGAACTTAATAACTGAACTAAGAAGTGACGACGTTAAGTTTTTCAATTATTTTAGAATGTCAATAACTACATTCAACGATCTATTGTCTCGTATATCAGGGAGCATAAACTACGGGTCGGCCCGACATCCGACATATGTGAACAGTGCCTAAGAGCTCGTTCCCACTATGTCGTCTGTCGGGACGATTTTTTATCATGTGTCGTAGCGGCAGAATATTTTATATGAAGCTGTTCACACTCGTCGGACAACGATTTTGTGTCGTATCCGACAAAAAATATCGTGTGTTTTGTCAGCCCTCCTGTCCGGAAAAAAATCGTGTCGGATCAACGCTCGCATATGATTGCTGAGGTAACAAACATAAAAAAACATACCACCGAATTGAGAACCTCCTCCTTTTTTGAAGTCGGTTAAAAAGTGGGGGAGACATTAAAAGATTAACCCCCTTACTCATAAAGCTTTATTTAACTAATATACTGTTTAAAGGGTCACGTAAATAATGTCACATTATTTGACAATGACAATAGAGTGACGTTCTTTACGTGACCGTTTAAACGGTATATTAGTTCAATGACGTTTTATGAGTAAGGGGGTTAATCCTTTGACTGTTTGACGACCCGCGCAGGCGAGGAAAACAATAGAAATCAATTGCCATTTTTAACCGACTTCAAAAAAGGAGGAGCTTCTCTCAATTCGTATGTTTATATAGGTTTTTGTTTTTTACGTTTGTTACCTCATAACTCCGTCATTTATGAACCGATTTGGAAAATTATTTATTTTTTTGTCTGGAAGGGTACACTTCCCGTTTGGTCCAATTGTCATCAGATCAGGATTTGATTTCTTCTTAGTATACTTTGAAGTCGGTTTACGTTTTTTGTAAAACAGTCCAATTATTTAACCGCAACACAAGGAAGAAGGAGACCACCGATGTTTCAGTTCTTTTTTTGGGTTTCCAATTTATTACTCAAGCTGTCTACCGTTGTTTCATCTGAATTCCCTGGATAAAAATTAGCTTATATCGCTCTCCATACGTAGGCTAACTACGTGAGAAATTTTATCGCAATCGTTTCAGATGTTTAGGCGTGAAAAGGTAACAAACAGACATACAGAGTTACGTCTGTGGTTTCGTTCGCATATTATATGTATTATTACTAGCTGTCCCCCACGGTTTCACCCGCGTTCCCGGGATAAAAAGTACCATAGGCTATCTGCATGCCAAATTTCATGATGATCCGTTGAGTACATGAGGCATGAAGGCGTAACAAACAAACTCACTTTCGCATTTATAATATTAGTTAGGATTAGGATTTTATGGATCGATATTAGTATGGATTATTTTCAGTCAGTGCGGGAGTAGAAAGGCAAAAGAAAGAAAATGAACATAAAGTTATAAAGAAGTTATTATAAAAAAAAATAAGGATAGTAAGCTATGGTTTACACGTAATACACGTCTGTAAAGCTATGGCGTAATTCTAAAAGGTAGATCCCTAGCTCAAATTCAATTTGTAAATGCCACCAACTCTACGAGGAACTCAACGCTATTGTGGAGAGAGGTAGAGCATAGCGTTTATTCGCTCAAACAGCAGCTCGACTGGGGAAGTACCTCCACCATACAGAATACCGCAGCCAAATAAATTTATGTTGTGTAAAGTTGTGTTCCTGCGCGTGAGTAAGGTCGCCAGAGCTCATAGGGGAGGGGGGAAAGGTCGGTAACGCGTGAGCCATGCTTCGTGTGTTGCAAGCGTCCATATGGCTGAGGTAACCGCTTACCATCAGGCGGGCCGTATGCTAGTTTACCGACGTAGTCATATAAAAAAAATATCACTACACTCCGTCTCTATCGTTGTGAAGCAATCACGTGAGAAGTAAGCTGTTTGCGGTAGCGTTGCGCGGGCTCGTCGACGTGTTGTCTCTAGTGTCTGGTATCGCTGCACTTTCCACACAGCCCTCACCCTTACAGGGGCGGCCCTTCGACCCATTTATAATGGTCATTGACCTCCGCAAGGTCGTCAGCTGATCGATTACATCACTCGCCCTTACCGCGCCCTTAGCTATGTTGCCGTCACCATTGACGTTGTTTCTCTTTACGTCATTTAGTTAAGTTTCTAATCACTTTTTTTTTTATACTACGTAGGTAGCAAACAAGCCCGCCTGATGGTAAGCGGTTACCGTATTACCGGTTACGTATGGACGCTTGCAACAACAGGGGCGTCACTCGCGCGTTGCCGACCCTGCAGAAATCTCTTCACATCCTTTTTGTAGAACCCCATGCCATTGGGAAAACCACGGCAGGGAGCTCATTCCACAATCTGAGCGTATGCGGAAGGAAGCTCCATTGAGACCGCACAGTTCGAAACAATTCTGGTTTCAATGTGTGAGGATGGACTCCCTGTCGATGGCGAGAGTTGCGATGGTGGAAGGTAGCCGTGGGCATCATCTTAAACAATTCTTCAGAACACTCTCCGTTGTACAAGCGGTAGAACACACATAAGGAGGCAAAGTCTCTCCTCAGACTGAGGGGCTCTAAACCGCTTGTGAGCTTCTTCTTCTTCACTTTTATAAGACCTTTTAACCTTGTTGAGTTTCTTGCCAGTTCTTCCCAGTTGAAGGCCGACTTCCGAAGAGGAGGTAACTTCAGTAAACGTGGCCTTCATAAGTGCCTTCCTGGGCCTAAATTGAATAAATGGTTTTGACTTTGATGCTAGTTCAGTAGTAGAGTAGTGACGTTGAATGCCGCTGTAAAGTTTGTGGATTCAAATCACTTGATAGTGAGCTATTTATTAATATTTATCTTTATATATAAAATTCTATTGTACGTGTGTATGTCACTGAACTCCTCCTAAATGGCTTCTTCCGCGGTTCTTACGCTTCTTACGGTTCCTTCCGCGGACGCTCAGACTGTGGAATGAGCTCCCCGCCGTGGTTTTCCCAATGGAGTACAGCATGGGGTTCTTCAAAAGGGGTGTGAAGAGATTTCTGCAGGGTCGGCAACGCGCGCATGATACCCCTGGTGTTGCAAGCGTCCATAGGCTACGGTAACCGCTTACCATCAGGCGGGCCGTATGCTTGTTTGCCAACTAAGTGGTATAAAAAAAAAAAAAAAAAAGTTCTGTGACAAACACACGTACAGTTGTTTTTTTTGTATGCGTTTGGGTGACGCCCTGGATGGTTTAGATGGGTAGGGTAGGGTAGGGTAGGATAAGGTAGGGTATAGGGTTTCGTTTTTCCCGACCTTTTTCCATTGAATGAAAAAAATGACTTCCCGGGAATTCCCGATTCCCGGGAAATTTTAAAAAGTTTTAGTTTTGTTATTTTAACGTATATAAAGTCAAGTAAACCACGTAATTTAATTAAATTTGCAATTTATTTGTCTCAGAAGTATATAATAGTGCATTAGACGTGTGCAAAGTTGGTAACGGTACCTATTAAGCAAAGGAACCCGAGAGTGTAATGATGTCATACGACGTTTTTCAATACACTTGTGAGGAAAAAAACAAACTTGTATTTTTTTAACTAGATTTTTTGATAATAGTCAATGAGAACGTCAACAAAACAAACAATGGCACGCAAGTTCTTTTTTGACAGCAAAACAGTTTTAACCGTTTAAATTAAGAATGCTTCGTCTACGCACAATAGCATTGACTTACAAACATAACATAATCGGGATTATACCTATCATAAAACTGTGCGGTAATGTAAATTAAAAAGCACTAGTACGTCATAAGCTACATTATGTAACTAAAAACGGTGCAATAAATGTCAAATTACGAGCATGTGTTGAAAAAAGAATTTACTAATTCACAAGGAACGAAATATGCTCGGAATTTCTCTACGAGACAGGGAAACGACTACATTCGTAGGAGAACAAAAATTACCGATATAGCTCGTAGTGATAGTAAGCTGATGTGATAGCAATGAGCAGGCCACATCGCTCGAAGACGACGCGAGTGGCGACCACGTACAGGAAAGCGCCGTTAGGGATGACCTCCCACCAGACGGATCGACGACCAAGTCAGAGTCGCTGGGCGCCGCTGGATGCAAGCGGCCAAAAATCGTTCAAGTGGAAGTTAATAGGGGAGGTCTTTGTTCAGCAGCGGACATCCTTAGGCTGATATAATGACGATGATGTGTTTTACTTGACTTTTGGTCGGTAAAAATATTATTATTTAACCATATGAATATGAATATTATTTAACCACCATAAACTTAATATTTAAAAAAATATGCATTTTCGGCAATATTTATATTTTTGAATACAAAAGCGCTGATAAGCTTTATCTCCAAAAGATATTTAACAATATATATTAAGATATATATTTAAAAAAAAAAATTATGTAACTTTCATTTTCTTCAAAATTACGCGTTTTCAGAGATTTTCACTACATTCGGCAGAAATTACCCGTAGTTTTGACCTGTAGTTTGATATGATTATTTTTAATTTTTTACTTTTTTTTGTGTTGAGACACAAATAGGTAATTAAATTAAATTACGTATTTTACTTGACTTTTGATAGGTTACAAACAAATGTTTTTATGTGTATTTTCGGAGAACTTGAAATATTTCTAAGAAAAAAACGTTATGTCCACAAATACACACATCCTACAGTTCCTTTCAGCGATTTCTCATAAGCTTGTAGTTCAGTTCGTTCGATTTCGGTGGATATCGACATTTGTTTTAAGAACGTATGCAACATCTTTGTGTTTCAAAGGTTTTTCGTTAATTTTGACCAATATTTGCAGTGTTTTAGAGCATTCAATCTCATAAAGAAATTCCCGGGAATTCCCGGGAAATCGCAAAAAAAATCCCGACTTCGGGAACGACGTATTTCCCGGGAATTCCCGATTCCCGGGAACCGGGAACGAAACCCTAGTAGGGTAGCACCACGAACGAAGTCGCGCCGGCCAGCTAGTTTATTTATAAAAACACACATATTTTAAACAGCTATACAAGATTAATGCACACAAGAGAGTCATGTATGTATTTGTTGCAAAAACATTGAACACTGACACCCAAGCTAGTCAAGAGCCTGTATTATGGGGGACAGGATTCGGTCAATGTATTTAAACAGTTAGTGGCTTAACATTTCCATGGCTTATGAAAGCTTGTGACAACCGCAGCTACTGGCGTGACGTGGTACTTCACGACACGCCAGCGGCTACAGCTTTATAAAGCTCAGGTTAGGCTGCATATGGAGTACTGCTTGCACCTCTGGGCAGGCGCACCCGCTTATCAGCTTAATCCACTTGCCTCGGTGCAAAGGCGGGCCACTCGTATCGTTGATGATCCCATACTCACTGGCGGTTTAGAACCTCTTAGCCTTCGGAGAGATATAGGCTCTCTCTGTGTATTCTACCGCCTGTATAATGGGGAGAGTTCTCGTGAACTTTTTGATTTGGTGCCACCATCACCTTTCTACCATCGCACTGCTCGCCGGAGATGTGGAGTTCATCCTCACATCCTCGAGCCGCCTCGATCGTCCACACAACGTTTTACTCTTGTGTGTTCTTACTGCGGACCATTAGGATGTTGAATGAGCTCCCCATTACGGTTTTCCCTCAACGCTACGATATGGGGTTCTTCAAAAAAGGCGGCCCTGGTATTGCAAATGACCATAGGCGGCGGTGACCACTTACCATCAGGTGGCACGTCTGCCTGCTGTTGACATAAAAAAAACGCATGTTTTAAAATTTAATACACTTTATTCAGATAAACCTTCGCTATTATGAATAGTCTGACTCTAATACCGATTCGGAAGGTTGCATTTGCTGAGAAGAGCCAGCAATAATAGTGTAACCAAAAACTCTGTGACCATTTTGGTGAAACAAACCATGGACATAAGCAAGCGGGCAAGCCACGGGCATAGGCTAGTCTACAATAAATATGCTAATGAATCAGCATAGAAGCATATAACTCTTCCTGGTAACAAGTTTGGCTGGATGCCAAGGAACTGCAGTCTTGTTACGTGTAAGTAAAGTTTTATTGATTCAATATAAGTAGCTCTGGACCGTTTTCCGCTGCTGTCGTCATGGGTACATTGTTCAGGTGATGTTGGTCAATGGAAGACGGACGTCAGAAGCCAAGGCGAGGGGTGTGAGTTCGAATTCTTCAATGGCCATAGCAGTGTGGTACTTTTATCAAACCACAGAGCTAATAAATATACTATGTCATGCTGAAGTCTACGATTCTACAATTATTAAGGATTGTTTGTATTAGGCCATGGTTTAACAGTGTCCCGTGATAAAGTTGGATGTATACATACATCCCTGTAAGTTTTGTCTTTTTCTGAAATTAAAGTAGCCTAAGCTATTCCTTATAATATCAGCAGTCTGCTAGTGGACGTCCCATCACAATCGGACAAGTCGTTTCGGAGAGAAACAATATTTTGTCTAAAAATAAAGGAATATAACGGTTTTATTGAATAATGTGGTATTCGCGGTGGAGTCTATTTTAAAGGCTGAGTAAGTGAGTTTTTTGTTTAATTTAGCAGAATAGACCTAATGACGTCATAATTTCAACACTCTTTTGTGAAAAATAGTCTAACAGGACATAAAAGCCTACATTTTTGATCTTATTAATTCAGCATCTGAATTGCAAATCACTTGATAATTTGTACGAACAAGTTTCGTAGGACGAAAAGGGAAATACAATTTGAGATAGCTGAGCCTCAGGGTTGGGGTAGGGTGGCCGTTTGGTTGGGATTATCGGGATAAGTAAGAAATTGTTTAATATACAAAGTTGTAAATAAAAAAAAATACTTTTTATCCTGTTTAGCAATATTAACCGTTGTTAAGTATGAAATGATCTTACAAAGAAAGTGTGTATGAGCATTGATGAAGCTTCAAATAAAGAAAAAAATATCACAATAATGTAGGTATGTATGCATCATAAAATAACTGATACAAAAGTGTTCATGACACTTCCCGAAAATACTTTACGAAGGTGGTTATAACTAGGTAGTTACGATTATTGGCTATGAGTACAAAGATAAATTATGGGATTTTTTGTTGATAATCTGTTGCCAAATAAAGCATGTTTTTCGTCATCTGCACTTAACAACTAAAGTCGTCACTTACCTATTTATTCCGAGTTATGTGGTCGTCACAATCTAATAGGCCCGTTTTACAGCACATGGATGTATAAAAATAATAATAAAAAAGGGACAAACATAGACGACAAGACGAGACTTGTCAAAACAGTGGCTCGACTCACGTAACAAAAATTCAACGGTGTCGTAGCGACATCAACGGTGTTTTTTATTATTATCACATAAACGATTAAAAACCATCCTATACAAATCGTTGGGACTATATACACTTTGAAAGATTTTCATACAAAATATTTCACGAAATACAATTTAAATAGTTGATGTCGCTACGACACCGTTGAAGTTTTGTCACGTGTATCGGGCCACAAGACTTTTATCGTCAAACAAATAAGTACAAAAAAAAGACTCAGCAATAATGTGTGATTGATTGATAGATTTTATTCAAACGAAAGCCTATATAGCAAAATCTGTCCTGCAAATAAATAATACATGGTATCACTACATAGTCGAACCTTTTTCAACGACTTTCGGGATTGTCGGGGATTCAGTAGGCAGTCGAAATAGAAGTTGCTAGATATAATCTGAATGTTTACAGTTATAGTTAGCACTGGCAGCCTCCGGCTTCTATCCGTTCGCCTTTCTGATTCGATTTTCCTAAGAAATACGGAAATCTTTCTTCTTATCTATCCTCCTTATTACAAAAAAAGGTTGTAAGTCAGTCTTGTAATACCCAGGTATTAAGATAGCTCAATTTTTGTTTATATGACACTAGCTGCCCGGCGCGACTTCGTTCGCGTGGTGCTACCCTACCCTGTGGTGATACCCCACCCTGTGGTGATACCCCACCCTGTGGTGATACCCCACCCTACCCTACCCTATATGAATAATTTTCCCCGTTTTTGCAACATTTTTCACTGATCCTTCGCTCCTATTACTCGCAGCGTGATGTTATATATCCTAAAGCCTTCCTCGATAAATGGACTATCCAACACAAAAAGAATTTTTCAATTCGAACCAGTAGTTCCTGAGATTAGCGCGTTTAAACAAACAAACTCTTCAGCTTTATAATATCTGGTTTCTGGGTATTGTTATCTAGGTTATATTATCGACTGCAGCGCCATCTGCCGGGCTGATTTGTGAATCTAAATCCAGGGCGCCACCCAAACGCATACAAAAAAAACATTCAAATCGGTCCAGCCGTTTAGGAGGAATTCAGTGACATACACACGTACAGTAGAATTTTATATATAAAGATTCACAAAACTCCGGGATACATGTTTGTGAGGGAATTTGTCGTCTTCTTTCGGGTATTTTAATAACGCAGTCGGAGTTCGCTGAGAATGTGGCAACTATTTACACGAGGCGGGAACTTCTAGAATGTTGACTAAATTAGTGCTACCTCATTAGGAAGCATATAGTAGGTATGTAGAATGTAGGTGTTTTAGGTGGAAATTGTAGATATCTTATTAAATTTCAATGCTAGAAAGAATCATGGCGAGATTTGTACAAAAAAATATAGATTTTTAGAGATGTTGAAATGACGTTCTAATGACGTTCTAATTGATCCTTGGTGCCTAAGGAATAACTTGAGGCATTTAAAATATTTTTAGAAACCCGAGATAAAAATGTGAAATTCTATGCCATGCCGGCGAATTGCGAGTATGGCGACAAAAAACCGTTATGTTGTTGTTATGTTTTGCGGGGTTTATAAAATATTTATTTTGTAATCTCAACATTGGAAGTAATAAATATAAATAAATAAATATCCTGGGACATTCCTCACACACGGTCATCTGATCCCAAACTATCCCAAGCAAAGCTTGTACTATGGAAACCAGATAACTGATAATAATACATATACTACTTTTTGTTTGTAAATACATACTTAATATACATAATTACACCCAGACTCAGGACATACAGACATGTTCATGCACACAAATGCATGTCCTGTGTGGGAATCGAACCCACGACCTGCGGCGCTATAGGTTAAAGTGGTTCAAACACCTCTAAATATTTTTATTTTTTTGTACAAATGAATGTATTCATCTCGCCATGATTCTTTACGCACTAAGATTCCAAATATGTGTATGTACATATTGTCATTTTCATGCCTATTCAGTTATCCATAGGCATTTATAACCATTAAGCAAATTTATGGTAAAAAAATGTCATTACAGCACAAAGGGCGATAATTCATTAGAAGCGTCGTATTTGGGCCATTAACCGGCCCCAAATCGATATTTGGGACAGAAATGACTTTCCGATATGAAGTAGAAAGATATTCGACTTAATTTAAGGGCTTGAGGACGGTATCTGCCTTTTTAGGGTTCCTAATACCCGGGTGGGTATTGCCAGATGGCATTTTTTACAGAGCCAGTTTTTTTCAGATAATTTTAGTATGAAATTCGCTTACGAATCGCTAGATTAATGACCTCACAAAAGCAGCCAGATACGGCTATTGAAAAATCAGCTCTAAGAATACCGTTGTAATGTAATGCGGGCCATAGAGATAGTTTATTAGGCATTAGAGATAATTTGATCAAACACACCTGTCTTATCAAATTAGCATGAATGTTTGTTGGAAAATTTTATCAAAAATGTTGTCAATTGGCATGGAGGAATATAAGTCTTCGTATTTCCATTTCATCAAAATATTTTAACCAGCCTGTTTGATCTGATTACTTGAATGTCTATGGCCCGCATAAAATAAAATCAAAAATTGTATGAACGAAAACCGTGTGGGTCCGTAGCTCACCTTGCTCGCATATTATCATCAAAATCCGGGTTGCAAGCGTAGATTACGTTCACCGCTTACCACCAGACTCGGCACAAACTTTTTTTTCTTTTTTTAGCTTTCAGAATATCAGCTCTGGCTTATTTATTAACAACTGTATAATGGGGAGTGTTCTCGTGAACTTTTTGATCTGGTGCCACCATCACCTTTCTACCATCGCACTGCTCGCCGGAGATGTGGAGTTCATCCTCACATCCTCGAGCCGCCTCGATCGTCCACACATGGTTTTAGTCGGACGTTCTTACTGCGGACCATTAGGATGTGGAATGAGCTCCCCATTACGGTTTTCCCTCAGCGCTACGATATGGGGTTCTTCAAAAAAGGCGTAAAAAGAGCTCTACAAGGTCGACAACACATTGGCAAATGTCCATAGACGGCGGTGACCACTTACCATCAGGTGGTCCGTCTGCCTGCTTGTCAACCTGTTGACATAAAAAAAAAAAAAAACTAGCATTTTGCTGCAATTTTTAATCTTTCATTATTTTTTATAACTTGAATTTGTTAATTATCTTGTGGCAATAAATTAATTTTCTTTGTTTCTTTCTTTTTTTCTCTCAATTATTATTATATTTGGTTAAACTTCTGTTTATAGTTGATATATTTTTGTCGAAAGATTTTCATAGGGCATCGTGCCTCTGTTTTTGTTAACTTTTTCTTGCTACAAATAAATGTATTTTCTTTCTTCTTTCTCTTCTTTTAAACTGACAGGTTAATACACACAAGTGTTCTGGGGATTGAACCAATGACCTCTGATTTCATGACGATGATAACCTAACCTAAGTACATAGCTTTTAAACATACAAACTGGCCCGCTTTTAAAGGAAGTAGGTCAATAAAATTCCTAGACGTATTATGCCATAGCGCAGTTATTATGAAACAATATTATTCAGCGTGATATGGTGAAAATTACCGGTTTTCGGGGAATAAGGGCAAAGTTCACGGTAGTGTACCGTTTCTGGCCCATTTTGTAGATGGACGGCGGTATTGAGGGCTATGGAACTAGCGGGATTTATCAGCTTATTAACGCGTGACAAAAAAAAAATTCATTGCATCTGTTTTTTTTCTGTTTGTTTGTTCAAGCATCACTCAAAGACTAATGGGCCGAACACGATGAAATTTGGCATACAGATAGCCTATGGCATGGAGAAGGACAGAGGCAACTTTTTATCCTGGGAACGCAGGTGAAACCGTGCGGGACAGCTGATTTAATATAAACAAAAAACCATCGAAAGATGAAGTACGAATTTACGACACGGTTGTCTGGTGACTTTGACAATGACGTTCATTTTGCTTGAAATTTATGCCGCCAGTTTTCCACCACCGACAATGCGCTGTGATTGGCTAAGTCAAGGACATATGCACTCTGATTGGCAAAGACAAGAACACAAGATGCAGTGGTTGGTTTAGGTAGCTGCGGAATTGGATTGTTTTTTTTACTCTGTATAGCCTGTGTTAGACCACAACCACACCATGGTATGTGATGATGAGGCCGAAGGTGGTAAGCACACAAAGCCTAGAAGGAACTGGCTCTCAAGTGCAACTGATACACACCGATAGGTGCTTGGCGACAGACTTTCAACTTGAGGGTGGTAGCCAGCCAGATCGGTACTACAAAGTACCTCTACCATCGTGCTATGATTTCCTCACGATGTTTTCCTTCACCGAAAGCTCAAGCTCATTGTAGCATTCGAACCCGGGACCTTCGTCTCGGTATTCGACGTCACTACCACTGAGCTATCATCGCCTTAGACTCTTGACTGCTTGGGTACTCCAAAGGGATTTGTCCTCGATGCTTTAATGACACAACCATTTTGAGGATGGTTGGCTAGCCGCTCCCGCTCCGCCTACCAGCCTCTTTCATGGCCCCGTCTAGATATTTGATTTGATATGGGGCTTCATCACGCGAGCGCCAAATAAAACACCCCGGCCGCCTTTCTGGTCGCCCGGGACGTTTATATTTAGGTTATTTGGTGTCATTGTCGCACCTATTGTGTGCTTTTGAGTAATTTTACCTTTATCATTGGCGAAATTTTGCGTTGAACTGCAATTTTGCGAGGATTCGCGGTTGTATAATGGGTGTCTGGTGAGGTTATGGTTGAAGTTTGGCTGTTCTGGCTGTTAGGGGTTATTCGTGGTCGCTACGTTAGTTTTACAATCCTTAAATGTAGGAAACATTAGTATTATGACCGCAGTGCAGTATTTATGTGTATGGTTAGATTTTATTTAAGTCAATTGAGGGTTGAATTTCACCGTTCTTGAAGCGCCATATATGGGTAAACGTTTTCCCGGGATAAGTACATGGTTGTCTCTATAGTCCAAGCTACACCTCTGCAAATTTTATCAAAATCTATTTGGTTATCTTCGGTTGCGATTTTTGTCCTATCAAAATCAAAATCTCATTTATTAGTTTAGGCCCTAATGAGACACTTACCAAACGTACGCTATCTACGCTAGCTACCTGTCAGGCCGGTACCTGAATGGGTGACCGGCTAGTGGTATTACATCTCGTTATCCGCGCTTCGGAAGTATCACCTATTTGTGATAGTCGTTAAGCTAGTTGGAGGCCTCCTTGAGCGGCTTGATAACTCCAACAGCAGGTTGAACACTTGCCTACCTCCACCGATTCTCAGCGGCCATGCGTGGTGGAGTATCTGCCCATTCCCTTTCACTCTGATTTGAAAAGGAGGCTCGTGATTAGCAGTGGGACATTATAATAATAATAATAATAAAGCCGCAGGGCGGCTTGTGGCGAGCTGTTGGTGAGTAGCGACACCACGGACCCGAGAACTCCCGGGGGCGGCACCTATACCCCCGCCTCTGTTTTTTTTTTCTTTCTTTTCTATCTTTCTTTATAAGTAAACCATGGTGACATCATAAAATCACCACCATAGCTAGTGTTGTTATTCAGGTTGTTTACGTTCCATTACGCGGCGGGAGTGCCTGCGAGTGACCGTGTGACAACAGAACGTGACCGGCGAGCGACGGAACGCATTATGTAACGCCTTATCATTGATTAGTTGTATTGTAGTTAGATGAATGTTTGTATGGTTATCAAAGACTAGTTAATACCAGGCGATAGTGTTAGACCATTTTTGTTACGACCAACTAGTCCTTGGCCGATTAAGTTGGTTAGTAAAGTAGGCAACAAGTCAACAAATAAATAATATATACTAGTAAAGTAATTTAGTTTAATGTACTCAAATTTATGGCTTATAAAATTATGTAGTTACAGCCTAAGGGGTCGATTGTTCCCAATATTTGTGTTCAATAGTCCTGAGCCTTTGGTAAATGTTTATGTTTCAATTCCTCGCACGTAGACCTCGTATATTAAGCCCGGAAGGACATCTTGAGCAGGCTGTAACATAGGTCGACAAAATGTTGAAGGTCACTGATTCCCAAAATACAAGTTTGATCTTATAAGATAAGAAATAGGCGGTTGCGCGTATTAAAATGAAATGTTGCTAGTGATTAAGTTGGTTGCAAT
Source organism: Achlya flavicornis (assembly GCA_947623365.1). NCBI lineage: Eukaryota > Metazoa > Arthropoda > Insecta > Lepidoptera > Drepanidae > Achlya > Achlya flavicornis. Next base: position 1,270,443 of record OX392481.1, on the reverse strand, counting down.
AAAGTATTTAAATTATTATTGTATTATTTGTACGAGGCTAATTTTTGCATAGCTAATCATCATCGATTAGTCATTCATGAAAATCACCATGCCATACTTTTCCGACGATTCCAAATGGCCGCCATACCACCGCAAAGTTGCGATTAACGCTCACGCGATTGGGCCGCCGGTACCAGCGCTATGACCATCATTTTCCTTTTCGTCATTACGTAATTAGAGGGTCGCCATACTGGTACAAATGACCAGGAAATTTGTGCCAGTATCTCCAGGTCTATTAGTTTGGGTGTCAGAGGTTCACACACTTGATGTAAACTCTTTTGTAATAAATAAATATTATTATTATACATACGATATATCTATAGGTGCGTTCGAATTGGGGTATGGTAGCAAAAATAACAGTCAAAAATGCCATAAACGATCACATCTGGCGTTCGATTTGGAAAGTTGTGGGCGAAATTGGCGTTTTGAACTGTTTTCATTCACCGTTCGTTTTACTTGCAAACAGTTAAAAACGACATCGTGAACTGCAAATTTTGACCCACCTCCGAGGCAGGGTCGTTTGTGATCATATTTTGACATCTTTGAATCTGATAAGTTTCGGAAAATTCATACGTGAAGCGAAAATTCTAATTTTTATTGTAAAATTTGATAGAAATACTAACAGGCAAGGGAATAATTTGTCAGATTAACTTTGTTTAAAGATTAACTGAAGGGAAAAGATTGGTTGAGAATAGTGACAAGCAGGCGATGAGCATGCAAATGTCATTTTTGTGTCTCATCGTTCGATTTGGGAAATATCGTTTGTGGCAAAAGTTGCAAAATTGTTGAAATTTTCCAATTCGAACGCATAAACAAAAATGCCCATTTTGAAACTGTTAAAAACGACATCACTCCAATTCGAACGCACTATATAGCAACACTAATTGACGGGCCAGTTGGCGCAGTTGGTTAAGAGTCTGGTAAAGATTCCACCTATTGCGCCGCCGGTCGTGGGTTCGATTCCCGCACAGGACATGCATTTGTGTGCATGAACATGTCTGTATGTCCTGAGTCTGGGTGTCATTATGTATATTAAGTATGTATTTACAAACAAGAAGTAGTATATGTATTATATCAGTTATCTGGTTTCCATAGTACAAGCTCTGCTTAGTTTGGGATCAGATGATCGTGTGTGAGGAATGTCCCAGGATATTTATTTATTTATTAGGATATTTAATAGTATAAAGGTAAAGTTTGCAAGTTAGTACATATTTTTATTGAAACAGTAACAGAACCGTTACATACCGGAGTATATTCAATAAATGCGCAAACTGCAAACGTCTATTTTTAGAACAGTTACTGTATACTCCTTATCGAGTTTCAGTTCCCTGAATAGCCCACGTTCCCGTTTTATACGAATCGAAGTCGAACATTTTACGTAATTCTAAACGAAACCTAGAACGAGAGAACCTATAAATGAGACTCAATTCCGAAATAAAAGTAGAAATATTACTCGTTTTTTTTAATGATTTTTTTGATTGATTAATGCCCGGTTTCTATAAACAAAAACGAATCGTTTCGCTTAACAATGTTTGGTTTTTTTATTGCCAAACTGGCATATAGATAATTTCGTAAGCTAACTTTACCTGTGATACTTCCATATGGGAGGGTCTGCTATGCAAAGCTTTGAGATCTTTGCTTCATTATTAGTAAAGATCCAGAATACGTCCCTGAACATCAGCAAAAGCATCGGGATCCTTGGCGTCGACATTTCTAGCGACGTTTTGTTCCGAAGTCACTTAGAAGACAAGGTTAAGCTGGCATCCAAAAAGCTCGGAGTGCTCAACAGAGCGAGGCAGTACTTCACATCGGAGCAAAGGCTGCAACTTTACAAGTCGCAAGTCCGGCCTCATATGGAGTACTGCTGTCATCTATGGGCGGGGGCACCTGGATACCAGCTTGATTCTTTAGACTCGGTTCAACGACGTGCCATCAGAATTGTCGACGATCCCGAGCTCACAAGCGGTTTAGAGCCCCTCAGTCTGAGGAGAGACTTTGCCTCCTTATGTGTGTTCTACCGCTTGTACAACGGACGGTGTTCTGAAGAATTGTTTAAGATGATGCCCACGGCTCCTTTCTACCATCGCAACTCTTGCCATCGACGGGGAGTCCATCCTCACATATTGAAACCTGAATTGTTTCTTACTGTGCGGCCTCAAAGAAGCTTCCTTCCGCGGACACTCAGACTGTGGAATGAGCTCCCCGCCGTGGTTTTCCCAATGGAGTACAGCATGGGGTTCTTCAAAAGGGGTGTGATAAGAGATTTCTGCAGGGTCGGCAACGCGCACGTGGTGTTGCAAGCGTCCATAGGCTACGGTAACCGCTTATCATCAGGCGGGCCGTATGCTTGTTTGCCACCTAAGTGGTATATAAAAAAAAAAAAGATATAAGAGTCTTAATTTTAACCGATAACGGTCCGAGAATTATAGGAATCGGCCATAAAACACGGCGTAAACCGGTGGACACAGAATAATAGCGTTAACAACATTAGTGCAAAGCGTGAGCAGTTCACATATAGATGCATTCATAGATATTGTAAACTAGTGATTAACCCCCTTACTCATAAAGCGCTATTTAACTAATATACTGATTAAATGGTCACGTAAATAATGTCACATTATTTGACAATGACAATAGAGTGACGTTATTTACGTGACCCTTTAAACAGTATATTAGGTAAATAACGTTTTATGAGTAAGAGGGTTACTGTGTATTTTGTTCTCGAAGAGTGTCGATAAAAAATGAGATATTGGCATTATCTTATTTGTATTTTATCGTTAAAACTATATGAACGCGCAGTTAGTTTCAAGACAGCGTTGCACATACCCCTGCTCACGGCACGTACTCTAGTATAGTCACTCTATCAATATTCAATCTCTATGGTATGGAAAGTAGTACACTTGATGTAGCTTCCTATTAGTGAAATAATTGTTCGATTCCGATTGCACAAACAACCAAACAGACTCTTCAGCGTTATTATATTAAGTCCTGGGATATCCTGGGACATTCCTCACACACGGTCATCTGATCCCAAACTAAGCACAGCTTGTACTATGGAAACCAGTTAACTGATATAATACATATACCTACTGCTTTTTAGGGTTCCGTAGCCAAATGGCAAAAAACGGCACCCTTATAGATTCGTCATGTCTGTCCGTCTGTCTGTCTGTCTGTCCGCTGTATGTCACAGCCGCATTTTTCCGAATCTATAATAACTATAATGTTGAAACTTGGTAAGTAGATGTATTCTGTGAACCGCATTAAGATTATCACACAAAAATAGAAAAAAAAACAATAAATTTTGGGGGTTCCCCATACTTAGAACTGAAATTCTTTTTTTTTTTAATAGAACCCATATGTGTGGGGTGTCTATGGATAGGTGGGAATCGAACCCACGAACTGCGGTGCGATAGGTGGAATATTAACCAACTGCGCCAACTGGCCCATCAGTAAGTATAGATTTATTTTATAAATTTCAACAAATTTAAACATGTAGACTACGTTTCGCTGGTAAAATAAAGGTTTAACCAAATATTGATGATATTAAATCCCTCGCCTCAAAGCGAACCGAGCGTTCAGAACGTAGGTCTTGTTAGGTAAAATCGAGTCTAAACTAACAAACTGGGCTTAACAAGTAAATTAGTTTTCAATAGAGAATATAAAAGAATTTTGTATAAACAGCACAGTTATATATATTAAATAGAGATACGCGATGTCGAAAGGAGTCAAAAATATATATTTATAAAATAACTATTATATCGAATCCTAACTTAATATTATAAATGCGAAAGTGAATTTGTTTGTTACGCCTTCACGACTCAACTACTCAACGGATCATCATGAAATTTGGCATGCAGATAGCCTATGGTATGGAGAATTACATAAGCTACTATGTATCCCGGTAACGCGGGTGAAACCGCGGGGAACAGCTAGTACATAATAAAAGTAGTAGATCTTTAATTAATCTTTATTTTGGAGGACACCACAAATGTTTTTCAAAGAAATTTCAAAGGTTATTTGATAAAGCCTTACCTACTATAAGGTGCCTCTTCATGTGTAAGACAATAATACGCGGTTTTAGTATAAGTTTTTGGCACTTGCTCAATTTGTAATGAAAAAAAAAAATACAAAGTTCCAGGAAAAATGCTTTGGTGAGTTTCTTGCCGGAGACTTTTCAGAAATATATTCAGAACCGGTGTCCAATGTAACGTTCCCATAAGTGATTTATCACGGACTAAACTGAAAAAAAAACCCAGTTTTATTTTGATTAAATAATTACTTAAAAACGTTGTAATTCTAATAATGAAAATATATAAAAGTTCTTAATGGAAAATATCGTTCAAGACCAAAATTAATATAAAGAGTGTTCCATAGAAAAGTTGTCGCTAAATTATATTCCCAACACTTAACTACACAAAAACCTTCAGGTATGATAAATGCGGGCTCAGGCAACCTGATCCGGGATCCTGCTACGAGCTGCTACGGGCTACGGGGCTACGACGTAGCCGGCTCTACGATTTATTGCCATCGTTTTATCTACGCTAGGGTTACAAAGTTATATGTAACTTACACTTAGTGATTTGTTTTATAAGTTTTATTAAGCAATTTGGTTTATATACTATAGTTTAAGTCTTCTGAAGTAACTTCAATTAGAGTAAATTCTTCACAGAGCGAGCGAAGCGTCTCCCTGTCAGCTTGGACAAAAATGCTGTCCGGATGACCGACTTCTCTATACAGGTCGCATTTCTCATCCGATTCTCGTAAAATTTTGTGAGAAAGTTCAGTTATTTTTTTATTATACTGAATCGAAGGTGCCACTTGTTATTTTAACGATGGAAAAAATCTCATATCCAATGCGAATGTGAGTGAATGTGACAATCCATGTTAAAAATATGTCCGTCACTTTCTAATGATGCGTCCATTCTACGCAAAGCACGAGCCGAGCAGGATTCGTTCGTTGCTCGCGATTTCAAGCGAGGACGTACTTAACGAGCCTACAACGAGCGCGATGCGAATCCCTGTGTTCGTCAGTCGAGCACGCTTCGAATGCTCGTTCGAGGCTCGCAAGCCCGTCCACGCGACGCGAATCGTGCTCGTAGTGTGCTCGTTCGTGGCTCGGCTTGTGCTCGGTTCGCCAAGCATGACGCATCATTACTTCATAAACAAAAAGAGACAACACTATCTTAAAACCTGGGTTTTACTAGACTAAGCTTAAATCCTCCTTATTACATAATATTATGTCCGTATCTATTGATTGCGCTGACTTAGAAGCTGGAATAAATTCAACTTGATACCTCTACCTGTTTCTGTTAAAAAGGGTATGGATAAACAGACGGACGGCAGACGAAGTGATCAAATGAAGGTTTCGTTTTTACCTTTTTAAAGTACTTACGGAATCCTAAAACAGATGTAAAGTTACCTAAAAATAAACATGTAACATTAAAGCAAATGTCATAAAAGTGAGCCAAAAAATATGAACCAGAAACGGAATGGCTTTTGGCAACCATACAGGAATTCCTTTTAAAAAAATAATTGAAATATTGTTACGTTTTTTGACAAAAAACTGTTTTTAAATAAACTTTTAGTAAGCACAACCTTTTCGGACGTTACTGTGTTACTATAAAAGTTTTAATTAAGGTGTTTTAAAGTAGAACTCGTACATTTAAAATTGGAATACATTTTTGTGTGTCTCAGAACCTAACAGCATGCGTGAGTCGAACATGTCTAATTTTGAGTTGAGAGTCAAGCAATTGAAATTGAGTCATGGGCCTATGACATAAGTTTTACTTTTGATGAACAACAATCTATTCTGTTTCATGCTATATGCAGACTTCCTATAGGCTTGAATCACATCGAATCATGATAAACGACATTATATTTTTTCTTCTGAGATTTCTCCGTCCAAAAAGTTTCAAATAAATCATAAAACGACTATCCAAAGCCAAATCCTTATAATAAGTAGGTACAGTTTATTACCTAATAGAAAACTTCCATATTTACGTAATGTTCACATTGCCTGCAACAAGAGGAGTGAGTTGGCATTCTGCCTCGCCAGCCAGTCTCGACCTGACGACGACTGTGAACCGTGCTATACAACACATAGCGGGGTGTTTACGTACCGGGTTTACTATTAAAGATGAGGATGAGGCTGATTAAGGACAAGAAGAGTGCGTACCTATTAAGCAAAATAACATATCTTAGAATGATATTTAAATGAAAAGATAAATGTTATATGGGTATTTTCATTATATACGCAAAGTTTCAGTCTGAGCAAAAATATAATGGAATGAAAATTCCTCGATAGAAAAAAATCATTAATTAATTAATAATTCATTTTCGTTTTTATTCGTTCATGGTGTATCTAATTAAGACAAAAATTCGATAAATAATATCACTAACGTATGACCTCAGGGCTGATACCAACGATTTTAAGAAAGAAAGATTTTATGAAAGAGCAGCTCGACTGGGGAAGTACCTCTACCTTACAGAATACTTACTGCAGCCAAATAACTTTATGTTGTGTTCCTGCGCGTGAGTAAGTGACCCAGAGCTAATTGGGGAGAAAGGAGGGTCGCGGTCGGTATCGCGTGAGGTACATTGTGTGTTGCAAGCGTCTATATGACTACGGTAACCGCTTACCATCAGGCGGCCGTATGCTTGTTTGCTACCTAAGTACAACACGTTTTTAGGGTTCCGTAGTCAAATGGCAAAAAACGGAACCCTTATAGATTCGTCATGTCTGTCTGTCTGTCCGTGTATGTCACAGCCATTTATTTCCGAAACTATAAGAACTATAATGTTGAAACTTGGTAAGTAGATGTATTCTGTGAACCGCATTAAGATTTTTACACAAAAATAGAAAAAAAACAAAAAATTTTGGGGGTTCCCCATACTTAGAACTGAAACTCAATTTTTTTTTTTCATCAAACCCATAAGTGTGGGGTGTCTATGGATAGGTCTTCAAAAATGATATTGAGGTTTCTAATATCATTTTTTTCTAAACTGAAACTTTTAAACTGGAACTTTTTTTCTAAGTGCGCGAGAGACACTTCCAAAGTGGTAAAATGTGTGTCCCCCCCCTGTAACTTCTAAAATAAGAGAATGATAAATCTATAAAAAATATATGATGTACATTACGGTGCAAACTTCCACTGAAAATTGGTTTGAACGAGATCTAGTAAGTAGTTTTTTTTTAATAGGTCATAAATTGAAATTAATATCAAATACTCAGGTCTATACTACCATTTACTTATATACCTACAGGTTTGTACGGAACCCTCGGTGCGCGAGTCTGACTCGCACTTGGCCGGTTTTTTTATGTATGTGCACAAGCGTTCCGTTTTTTACTTTTAAAAGAATTTTCAGTGATTATTGTACTCCTCATTCTGAACAACTTTTACAACGGGACCAACACTGAAAACGCACATTTCACACTTTTGTTCGTGTGACGTTGATCTTTATGAAACCCTATTACCCTGCATAGCAATATCAGTTTATACTTCCATAGTACAGCAGTACCCAATTAATATGGCTTACCGATGTACCTGCGCAGAAGATACATTTTCAAAGCGCGGGAAATGCTATTGGTCGGCAGCTGTCGCCATGTGTGTGGAGGGGCGTCACTTGCGAGTGAGACGGAACTAACAGCTGCAGTATTATGAACCTTATAGTAGTGATCTAAGGTTGATTGTAAGTTTTAAAGCATTATTTCGTTAATCTTCGGGCCATACTTTCTTTTCTGTGCGAACGAAGATTCACGACGCGCCTTATCAGTTGGGTACTACTATTCATCTTCTTAAAAAAATACTACCATATTACCATCCAAACAAAACAATTTTATAGGAAAACCATATTTCTTTCGAATAAAAGCAAGTGAATTCAAAATCCAGTTATTCAATATTCGAAACTCTGGCCATACATTTTCCATTAGGACGCATTGAAGCGAGGCAGGCTTTGATCCAACCGTGTCCAGTAGCAGCTATTGGCCCGGTATCAATATTAGATTTTATAGTGAGTGCTGTAGCTTGGACGAGGATTTTAAACCGACGAAAAAAAGGAGGTTTACAAGTCAACGCGTTTTTTTTAATGTATGATCACGCATATCTTTCTACAGAAGTAGTGCGATTTTGATAATTCTTTTTTCATTGGATAGGGTATACCTCGACGTTGGTCCCATATAAATTTGGAAAAAAAAACCTACCCTAAGGGTGGGAAAATAGGGGTGATTTATTGTTCACTCACAGATTTTAATGCTGAGTTGTGTATTACATTAAATAGTAATCAAAAATTAAGCATTTAGTAATTGGCAGATTATAGCCACAAAAAATTATAAAATAAAAACCTTATAAAATTCAAGTTATGTTAAAAATTCTATATATAATTTTTTGCATTTCAGTTTTTTCGGCGGTTTAATTTTTTGTTAAAAAGTTTTTATTATTTACTGGATAAATACGACATTACGACAGTTTCGTGAAACCAAGTAAAGTAATCGCAAAGAAAAACATATTTCCATGCAAAAGGTCAATGTCTCCTCGGCTATAATGTTTGAAAAGCTGTTTCTTTTTGCGATTTCGAAGTTGGTCACATTGTAAAAGTTGTTCGTATTTATGAGTTCTTTACATTGTTTTCATTGTTGTCGTATTGTATATTACAAATATCCATGTTTTTGTTTCAGTGTATAGTTTGTTTGAACGTATGTTTATCTGTTTCTGTAAATGCTTAAACCGATTTTGAAATGCATGGTAAGTATTGTTAGAAAGAAAGATAATTGGACTGTTTTACAAAAAAACTTAAACCGACTTCAAACTACACTAAGAAGTAATCAAATCCTGATCTGATATGATGACAATGGGACCAAACGGGAAGTGTACCCTTCCAGACAAAATAAGAATTTTCCAAATCGGTTCACAAATGGCGGAGTAATGAGGAAACAAACATAAAAAAAAAAACATACAACCGAACTGAGAACCTCCTCCTTTTTTTGAATTCGGTTAAAAATACGTATAATTTGAAGATACACACAAGTCACAACATACATGAATTGTAACATTACTTGTTCACTAAACTGAAGGTTCGTCTATAACCACTTAGGAAACAAAATGATAACTTCGGACCACGGAGTTTAGCTTACACCATTAATTCATCATAAACGGCTCAATAATGAAAATAAGCTATTTAGTTTTCTGCCAAGTCTTAAAACCTTTAACAAGTTTTACTCTGACAATAAGATACTTAATTAATAGTTATGTAACTTAACTAACCTCAAGAATAGTTCTTTAGATTTTGCTTTATTGCAATCACTTAGGTACTATATTAAACTACAATTTAAAGTAATGACTTTTTTACGTACTTTTAGCAAACAGATCTTCAATACAAGTAAACAAGTGATTGCAACAAACTTACGTAATCCACGTACTATTTGTGGATAACGTAACTTTGTTGCAATCAGTTCCAATCAATTTCTATTTGAAACAACCTCTTTACAGTTAGAAATATTACAATGTCAAAAATGCTTCTATTTATTTGAAAAAAAAAAACGGTGTTCTCAAAAGTAATAAGAAAAACGCTATAACGAACCGGTTTCAATTTGAAATTGATTGAAGCCGATTGCAACAAAGCAACCTAATCCTCCTGGTTCTTGTAGTATATAGTTTGCAGAGGACCTTTGCCCGGGTTACGGCTATTTCCGATGCCAAGTCACTTTCGTGACTTGTTCAAACAATCTCAGTTGACTTCCCCGGAGCTAAGTGATACGATCAATAAAATGTTGTGATGAGGGCCCCGTAGTTTTAGGAAATGTTTAGGTCCATAGCATCTGGAGTTAGATATATGGTTCAAGAGGTCAATGACATAAATGTAACTAGATTTTACGCTTCTCTACATTCTACGATGCATCAAAAAATACAAGATCGAAATGTTGGACTGTAGAAGCTTCCTTCCGCGGACGCTCAGATTGTGGAATGAGCTCCCGCCGTGGTTTTCCCAATGGATTACAGCATGGGGTTCTTCAAAAAGGGTGTGAAGAGATTCTTGCTTTTTATACTACCTAGGCAGCAAACAAGCATACGGCCCGCCTGATGGTAAGCAGTTACCGTAGCCTATGGACGCTTGTAACTCCAAGGGTATAACTCGCGCGTTGCCGACCCTGAAGAAATCATAATTAGAAATTATGCCATATTAAAGTATTCACACATATTACTTAGAAGAAGTACTTATGTTCTGGTGGAAATAAACACAATTTTGCATTCTTTCTTTCAAGAAGTACCTAGTATTATGTAGTATATCAGTTATCTGGTTTCCCGGATGGAACGAGTAAAATCCCAAGTTTTATTCTTATTTTTGCGCCAAATAAAGGAAACAGTGTGTAAAATATTACGTTCTACGACATAATATTATGTTCTGAACTAAAATCTGATACTCCTTGTTAAGCTTATTTATTAAGGCACAAATTTCGCTACACATAAAGGCGTTGAAGTCTGTCCGTAGCAAGGCACTTAGTCGCCAGACATTTATCTTGCGTTGTATTTTTTGCGGCGATGTGAAGAGTCTCTAATGTGTTTATCGTCAAGCCTCGAATATCGCGACAAGTGACGTTTTTCCCACGAGATGTCTGGGAGGTGCCTTACTTCATTTACATTGTGGAGACTTGTTATGTATTTTTGGTTAAGTCAGTTGACAATATAATGATGCGTCCATGCTTGACGAACCGAGCACGAGCCGAGCCTCGAACGAGCACACGGCGAACACGATTCGCGTAGCGTGGACGGGCTTGCGAGCTTCGAACGAACGCGATTATCAGTTTTTTCACGAACAAAGGGATTCGCATCGTGCTCGTTGTAGGTTCGTTCGTGGCTCGGCTCGTGCTCGATTCCCGGAATGTCCAGCGGCGGAAAGCGAGCCAGAACATTTGCCGCCTCAAAGGATATTGTGCGATATCCCGTACGATCCGTAGGGCCATCTTACGCTGGACGCTGTAGACTTTCGTTCTACAGCGTCGGATGGCCAGCCTCTTTGCCCATACGGGCGCCCCGTATAGGGCTACGGATCGTATGACCCCCGCATAGAGGCGGCGAACTTCCTCTCTCGGTCCCCCGAGATTGGGCAGCAGTCTGTGCATAGCACCCGCTACCCTCTCAATCCGGCGGACGAGGCGATCAAAGTGCTCTTCGAAGCCCCAGCGACTGTCCAGGGTAAGGCCCAGGTACTTCATATACCGCCCCACCCTGACTTCCGACTCACCCACACAGACGCACGAGTCGGGTGGTTCCCTGCTCCTAGGCCCATGTCCTATCCTACTGATATTATAAATGCTAGTGCATGTGTGTATGTTTGATACCACTTAGCTCCGTAACAGCCGAATTGATTTGGCACATAAAGGTATTAACCTAGCCAGAATCCTAATCCTAATTAATCCTGTTTATTACGCCTTCACGCCTCAAATACTCAACGGATCATCATGAAATTTTGCATGCAGATAGCCTGTGGTATGGAGAAGGACATAGACTAATTTTTGTCCCACGGCGGGAACGCGGGTGAAACCGGGGGCAGCTATAGTATCAGTTATTACTTTTTATGCCAGATTTATATTAGATCATAAATTTGAGGTTTTCTTTTTTATTGAGAAAGTGAAAAGTCCCTTTATTTCCCAAGCAGCACCACATCCTTCACAGTGTTATCAATAAAGAATGATCTCTGTTACACATTGGTTGCAGGTTCACTTTAGCTTAACCCTTACAAGTGGCCAATGGAGATAGCGTCAAGATTGTGAGCTTTTGTGCCTAGATATCTAAGTAGGAGTATAGAAGTGGCATAGTCGAGCTACTGTCGTTTGAATAACGGATCAGCGCTCTACAGACTCAATCTGTATTATTACAAGAGACGGTTATACCAACACTAGTTTTAAGGTAACCCTGACTCTTTTCGTTATATGGTGCGGATATACTAAAACCTGGGTTCATCTCAAGTAATAAGGGTGTTTTTTTTAATTATCCTAGCTTTCCTAATTAAGCCCCATATGGGTTGAGGGTTAACTTCGAGTGTCGGCAATGCGCGAGTGATACACCTGGTGTTGCAAGCGTCAACAATCTACGGTGACCGCTTACCATCAGATCAGTGGTAGTGAGGTCGGATACCGAGACGAAGGTCCCGGGTTCGAATCCTACAATGAGCTTGAGCTTTCGGTGAAGGAAAACATCGTGAGGAAACCATAGCACGGTGGTAGGGTACTTTGCAGTACCCATCTGGCTGGCTACCACCCTCAAGTTGAAAATCTGTCGCCAAGCACCTATCGGTGTGTTCCGTCAGCTACACTTGAGAGCCAGTTCCTTCTAGGCTTTGTGTGCTTACCACCTTCGGCCACATCATCACTTACCATACTGAGATTGTGGTCAAACACAGGCCTATACACAGTAAAAAAAAAAAAAAAAGTTGGGACGTATGCTTGTTTGCTACACGAGTAGTTTAAAAAAACTGGAAAACATTTCATAGTGCACCATTTTTCCTCAATGGGATGCTGTCATCTATGGGCGGGAGCACCTGGTTCCAGCATGGGCCTTTAGACTCGGTCCAGCGACGTGCCGTCAGAATTGTTGATGATCGCCATCGTCCTTTTCTGAGAAACGGCCTTGTTCCCTAACAAGGCCGTCCCTCCCGCTTAAAATAAATATTAACCTTCTTACTCATAAAACGTTATTTAACTAATATACTGTTTAAATGGTCACGTAAATAGCGTCACTCTATTGTCATTGTCAAATAATGTGACATTATTTACGTGACCATTTAATCAGTATATTAGTTAAATAGCGCTTTATGAGTAAGGGGGGCAAGTCTTTAAACTACATACTGTTAAAAAAACAAACACTTTAATGCAATAAGAAAAACTGGCTTTTAAAAACCGTATTTCGATTGTAAAGGTTCCGACTAGCAGCCGACCGCAGGCAGCAGCAGCAGGTGACACTGTCGCCGTGACAACTTCTTTCTCCTTCGTTCTATGTTTTACTACTATGAAGACGACGCGTCGTGTCGTGACGTGTCGCTAGCTACAAAAGGTATAGTAATACATATTCAAATACAAAAATTGTTTATTCAATATAGGCCCTAATAAAGCGCTTACGAACGTTTCAATGATTCTACCACCGATTCATAACATATCATAGAAACTAGTAGTGTCGAGGCGACAGTGTCGCCTGCTGCTGCTGCCTGCGGTCAGCTGCAAACTGGCACCTTAAAAGCCCACTCACTAACTCGTACAAACCTATGGAATACTTCCCGGTGACAGCCAACCTTGAAATTGAAAAATAGTAAGAGTTTTGCACAAATGAAGTTACAGGGAGGGTCTCCGATAATATATGTATTTTATTTTCGTCAAGTTACTTAGCTGCAATTATTCTTAAATTTTCGTAATAAAAAGAATAGTTTTTTTGTTAATAAATATTTTCGGAAATACAAGGAGTATTACATATTTTATCGGAAACCCTCCACTGTTACTCCTGTTCGCACTTGACCGCTTTTCTGTAAATTGATAACCTCGTTACATTTAGAGCAGTAAGTAGGCTGGGCTACTTTTATTTAATATCTAGATTATATGAGTGCCTGTATAATATAATTTTTAATAGATTTTTAGAGAGGAAGGGCATAACGGGTTGTCCCGTTCGAAATTCGGAGTAGCCCGACTGGGGAAGTACCTCCACCTTACAGAAGATTGCAGCCAAATAACACCACTTCAATGTGGTGTTGTGTTCCTGCGGTGAGTAAGGTCGCCAGAGCTCCATGAGGAAGCGCTGTGCTGGCAGTGTGGGGACCAGCGGTGTCGCACCACCGTTGTGTTGTGCAGGCGCGGCATGTTGTTGCGGCGGTCAGGGAGACCCGGTGAAACAGCTGCCCGCTGGCTGCCCGCAGGTTGTAGGGGTCCCGAGCCCAGGGATTACTTAATCTCCGCCCTGGGAGGCTGACCCGCCGCCTCGCGCATAATCCATGGTATAGTTGGTCGTGCCGGAGGAGGAGACCGGAGTGGACCCGGCCGACTGTATCATGGGGGGACCGGGGGCCCTTCCGACTGCCGCACCAACAAACCGCATCACCTGTCCACCACTCTCGGGGAATAGCACTGCACTTTGTCCCTTCTGCTGCCGGCACAGTTACTCCTCTCAACCTCTTCAAACCCTTTTATTAATGGCCAGGAAAAATAAGAGAAAGAGTTCATCAGCGGCCACCTCGTCCACATTATCTGTGGACTTCTGCAACATCAGGGGTCTTCACTCTAACATCAGTGCAGTCCACCAACACCTTGAGACTGCACAGCCGACTCTGCTATTTCTCACGGAGACGCAAATATCCTGCCCTGATGATACATCGTATCTACACTACCCTGGGTACAAGCTGGAGCACAACTTTGTGCGCCGTGCCGGGGTATGTATGTACGTAAGGGAGGATATTTGCTGTCGCCGTCTCCATGGCCTGGAAGACAGGGACCTGTCGATTTTGTGGGCGCGCGTAGATCACGGTGGCCACACCAAAGTTTATGCGTGCCTTTACAGGTCCCATAGCGGTGACGTGGACACAAAACGGTTATTTGAGCACCTGCAATTGACGACTGACAAAGTACTGGAGCAGTACCCCTCCGCTGAGTTAGTGATATTAGGAGACTTCAACGCTCACCACGTTGAGTGGCTTAGTTCTCGGTCCACTGACTTCACGGGGAGGACTGCTCACGACTTTGCCCTGGCCTATGGCCTCTCACAACTGGTTGTTTCTCCTACGAGAATCCCAGATATTGAGAGCCATGCTAGTTCCTTACTGGACCTTCTGCTGACTTCGCGACCGGACAACTATGCAGTGACAGTGGATGCGCCTCTTGGGTCATCGGACCACTGTCTCGTCCGGACGCAGGTGCCTTGTGCGCGGCCCGTTACGCTCCGGTCACCCGGGCGTCGTCGCGTGTGGCACTATAAGTCAGCAGACTGGGATGGATTGCGTGAATACTACGCATCGTACCCGTGGAGACAGCTTTGCTTCGCATCAGATGATCCTGACACCTGTGCAGCTGCCGTCGCTGAGGCGATACTGGCGGGAATGGAATGTTATATCCCAAACCCGCTAGTGGCTGCAGGGGTGAAGAAACGACCGTGGTTTAATCGGCCCTGCAAGGATGCTAGACATAATAAGCAGACCTTGTATGAGGCTTGGACCACGGCCCAAGCTAATCAGGACCCCAAAATCTCTGATGCGAAACGCAAATTTAACGCTGCCTCGAGATCCAGTAAGCGAATGATTGCCAGGGCAAAGTTCGATTTCGTCGGCAGAATTGGTGAGAGACTAACTAGCCTTCCCTCTGGGAGTCGCGCTTTCTGGTCTCTTGCCAAAGCTGCTGAGGGAAACTTTTGCCAGTCGTCCTTGCCACCACTACGTAAGCCGGACGGGAACTTGGCCCATAGTGCTAAAGAGAAGGCTGACCTTTTAGGCTCTCTCTTTGCCTCGAACTCGACTTTGGATGATGGTGGCGCCACAGCGCCTACCATTCCGCGGTGTGACAGCTCCATGCCAGAGATAAGCATTACCCAACGGGAGGTCCGGCGGGAATTGCTTTCTCTGGAAATCCATAAGTCGAGTGGGCCAGACGGCATACCGGCAGTGGTGCTGAAGCGGTGTGCTCCTGAATTGTGTCCAGTACTAACGCGCCTTTTCGCGCTTTCCTACACCAAAAAGGAAGTCCCGTCTTCGTGGAAGACTGCCCATGTGCACCCAGTGCCCAAAAAGGGTGACAGATCAGACCCGACGAATTACAGGCCTATCGCCATCACCTCCCTTCTCTCCAAAGTCATGGAGCGAGTGATCAACACGCAGCTTTTGAGATACCTGGAGGATCACGATTTGTTGAGCGACCGACAATATGGCTTTCGCCACAGTCGCTCAGCTGGTGACCTCCTTGTGTATCTCACGCACCGTTGGTCACTCGCCATCGAGAGTCAAGGTGAGGCATTGGCAGTAAGCCTAGATGTGGCGAAGGCGTTCGATCGGGTCTGGCACCGGGGTCTTCTAACGAAGTTACCAGCATACGGGCTTCCCGAGGGATTATGCAAATGGGTTGCCAGCTTTCTGTCCAGCAGATGCATAAGAGCCGTCGTTGACGGTAGCTGCTCCGACAGCATGGACATAAATGCCGGCGTCCCGCAAGGCTCTGTGCTGTCCCCAACACTGTTCCTACTGCATATCAATGATATGCTGTCTATTGACGGCGTTCATTGTTATGCGGACGACAGTACAGGGGACGCTTATTACACGGGCCGTGCTAATATCCCTCGTTCCGAGGTGGAGGAAAGCCGCGAACGGCTGTTGTCTGAAATCGAGAGTACACTAACTAGTGTCTCCGATTGGGGCAGACTAAACCTAGTCCATTTCAACCCCACTAAGACTCAAGCCTGCGCGTTCACCGCTAAGAAAACCCCATTTGCTGTGGCTCCACAGTTCCAGAACACGTCCCTGAACATCAGCAAAAGCATCGGGATCCTTGGCGTCGACATTTCTAGCGACGTTTTGTTCCGAAGTCACTTAGAAGACAAGGTTAAGCTGGCATCCAAAAAGCTCGGAGTGCTCAACAGAGCGAGGCAGTACTTCACATCGGGGCAAAGGCTGCAACTTTACAAGTCGCAAGTCCGGCCTCATATGGAGTACTGCTGTCATCTATGGGCGGGGGCACCTGGATACCAGCTTGATCCTTTAGACTCGGTTCAACGACGTGCCATCAGAATTGTCGACGATCCCGAGCTCACAAGCGGTTTAGAGCCCCTCAGCCTGAGGAGAGACTTTGCCTCCTTATGTGTGTTCTACCGCTTGTACAACGGACGGTGTTCTGAAGAATTGTTTAAGATGATGCCCACGGCTACTTTCTACCATCGCAACTCTCGCCATCGACGGGGAGTCCATCCTCACATATTGAAACCTGAATTGTTTCGTACTGTGCGGGCTCAAAGGAGCTTCCTTCCGCGGACGCTCAGACTGTGGAATGAGCTCCCCGCCGTGGTTTTCCCAATGGAGTACAGCATGGGGTTCTTCAAAAAGGGTGTGAAGAGATTTCTGCAGGGTCGGCAACGCGCGCGTGATACCCCTGGTGTTGCAAGCGTCCATAGGCTACGGTAACCGCTTACCATCAGGCGGGCCGTATGCTTGTTTGCCACCTAAGTGGTATAAAAAAAAAAAAAAAAAAAAAAAAAAAAAATATAGTATGTATATTCGAACTAAGAGCAGTACATAATTCAGAGATTACATAACCCACTTATAAATTAACCTTTGACTTCAAACATAGTTTCAGGAACATACTTTCAGGGCACCTGGGAGAGTACTTTTTAGTCTGGTTTATTTTAGATCTTTCGGGAAGGTGAGGGGATGGAAACTAGGATTATATAAGTGGAAGTTAGAGCTATTCTAATTTACTAGTCTTACGACGAATTCTAAAGTTAAAGGGCAAAGGTACAATTTGTAGAAGCTCGTAGACACTCGTAGAGCTACGCAGATTAGAAGTTCGTAGCGCTACGATACGTAGCACTGCAGTCACTGTAGCGAGCGGAAAATACCACAAATATTTTCCGGTATGCACTGTTACGATTGCTATAAAAAATTGTCATACGATTTACGTACCGGGGAGAAAATAAAATGCAAAATACCGAATGACCAATATTGCAACGAAAATATCTAACTCTATTTTTGGGTTGGAGTTAAAAGCGTATTAATAATATTGCTATGACGGGCCAGTTGGCGCAGTTGGTTAAGACGTGGAGTCTTAACCTATAGCGCCGCAGGTCGTGGGTTCGATTCCCAAACAGGACATGCATTTGTGTGCATGAACATGTCTGTATGTCCTGAGTCTGGATGTAATTATGTATATTAAGTATGTATTTACAAACAAAAAGTAGTATATGTATTATATCAGTTATCTGGTTTCCATAGTACAAGCTTTGCTTAGTTTGGGATCAGATGACCGTGTGTGAGAAATGTCCCAGGATATTTATATTTATTATATTAATATTGTTGTTTCCCTTTTTATTAAGATTCCATGTCATTATAAAGTCTCTAACTTCTTAAAATGCCTTCTAGGTTTGAAGAGTTTTTTGGCAAGGTCGTCAACGGCTTCGGTAACCGCTTACTATCAGGCGAGCCGTATGTTTGTTTGCTAATAGTATAAAAAAACCGGCCAAGTGAGAGACGGACTTGCACACGGAGGGTTCCGTACAATATTAACTAACTCAACTTTGTTATGACAAAAACAACGCCAAAAAAACCGATTCTTGTATGGGCGACCCCATTTTTTATTTTTTTTTATTTGTTGTTATAGTGGCAATTGAATATATACAATATATACACATTCTCTGAATATTCCAGCTGTGACCGTTCATCAGATACAGCCCGCTGACAGACATACGGACGGACGGACAGCGGAGTTTTAGTAATAGGGTTCCGTTTCGCACCCTTCGGGTACTGAACCCTAAAAAGCGACCTTATCGCTACAGCTACATGACCAGTTGGCGTTTCATCTATCACGCCGCAGGTTGCGGGTTCGATTCTCACCCAGGACATGCATATTGCGCATGAACATGCCTGCATATCCTGAGTCTGGATGTAATTATGTATATTAAGTATGTATTTACAAACAAAAAGTAGTATATGTATTATGTCAGTTATCTGGTTTCCATAGTACAAGCTCTGCTTAGTTTGGGATCAGATGACTGTGTGTGAGGAATGTCCCAGTATAATATAAAAAGAAAAATTAATATAAAAAGGGCCGTAAAACAGTTTAGTAGGTAATCCAGTCTTGTTATGTTAACAAGTGGTTATATTAACTGGAGAGCTTGTACCGAACACAGATTATGACTGTATTTTTGCCGGATAACAGTGTAGGTGAAGCTAAGTACGTCGCAAAAAGCGTTACCTTAAAATTATGTTATATTCTGAGCTTACGTGTACCTATTTTTTCACTTTTTGTACTGAGTGGATTCTTTTAGGTGGGTTTCTTTTGATATGTTAAGTTCGTTATGATGAATATTTAATGTAAGTAATATTTATCGCAATATTTGAGTTGGTTCCATAGATAGAGTTGTTTAGCATTTTCAAGTGATTTTTAACCGACTTCAAAAAGGAGGAACTCAATTTGAATGTTTATATATTATTATTTTTTATGTATGTTCGGGCACAACTCCGTCATATTATAGACGGATTTTCAAAATTATTTTATTGTTCGAAAGGGGTTTATTCCGAAATGGTCCCGTATTTTCATATAGATCTGATGCTGAGTTTCGGAAACAGACAACGGAACTCTTAAAAAATGACAGCAAATCAACCGCGATTGCTGCTATCGCAGTAATATGCATTTTTTACGCAGGCCTTTACACGCGAAAGTATTTAGTATAATTCAAATTTATCTATTGGTATAAAGTGTTATAAAAATAAAAGTAGAAAATTAAAATTTTATTTGGCCTTGCAATTTATACAATTTTGTATCTCTTCCCTATTGTTAATGATAAATGAATGTGACTGAGTCCATCACAAAAAAAATATGATGTTAAAAAAAGCTATTGTTATGATACTTTTTTTAGACATTTTGAAAGTCTATGTAAATTTTCACCCGTACGTTGTTGACATACCAAAAATACGGACACAGCGTTTTGCATCCTCATTTATAATGCGGACAGCATGGGATTGGAACTTGCTTCCGGCGTCTGTGTTTCCTGACGCTTACAATCTAGGAACTTTCAAGGCCAGAGTGAATAGGTTTCTTCTGGGTAAGCGTGTTTCATCTTAGGCTTCGTCATCGTCCCTTATGGCCAAACGCAAGCCAATCTAATTAAAAAAAAACAGTGTTTCAGCTGACACAACACTTTAATTTTCTCTTTCATGATAATTATATACGCATAGATAGTGTTAGACGGAGTAATTTACCCATCCTAATATACTTGGGTCCCTAATAACGGTGTCATATTACAGGGGAGTGCTCCGGCTCTAACTAATCTTGAGGTATAATCTTGCTTGGCCTACATACTGAAGTCTAGGTCTTATGATACAAGGGTCAGCTCACACCAAGATGCGACGCGATACAACGCGGCGCGGCGATGGCTGAAGAAGCCAATTATTGTTTCGTGCTGCGCAGCGCATTGTAAAGCCACGTGAAAATTGCTGGCAGCACGGATCGTCTATCGTCGGAGCATCGTTGCGTCGCGCTATGATACATGGGGTGGATACGACAATACGACATTAAATTTAATGAAAACACGCAAAGTACTTATAAATACGATCAACTTTTACTATGGGACCAACTTCGAAGTCGCATTTTTTTTACAGCTTTTCATACATTTCTGCCGACGAGACATGTATCAAAAGCTGTAATATTTTTTTTCGATTTCGAGTTTGTGAAAAGTGTTGAAAAGTTGATCGCATTTATTAGTAATTTACGTGGTTTCAGTTAATGTCGTATTGTCGTATCCACCGCGTATCATTCTCTAATTCGAATTTGCGAGGCGCTTTCGAATTCTCTCATTAAAATTTGTACCATTTTGTGTAGCTATCTTAAAAAGTGTGCATCGCGTCGCATCGCGGTCGCGTCTTGATGTAAGCTGACCCTAGTCATATTCTAAGATATTATGTAATTCTGAATTTAGTCATAGTAAACTAGTTTTCACCCTGCCGTGTTCGAACATACATAACATAATATAATAAAATGTTAAATAGACCAACTACGAAATCGCAAAAAAAAATACAGCTTTTCATACATTTCTGCCGAGGAGACATGTACTTTTTGTATGAAAAGCAGTAATGTTTCTTTCCGATTTCGAAGTTGGTATATTTTATTATGTTATGTTATTCATTTTATAAATGTTCCTAAAAAAAGTTAATAAGTTAATTGTATTGTGTAAAAGTTGATCGTATACATGAGTACTTTACATGTACCTTTTGTATGAAACGCAGTTTTTTTTTTGCGATTTCGAAGTTGGTCCCATAGTAAAAGCTGATCGTATACATGAGTACTTTACGTGGTTTCATTAAATGTCGTATTGTCGTATATACCCTTTTCGTTACATCCCAGTATACTTGCTTATGGACTTCCTTAATTTCACCCTTGTTCTAGTCAGAATACCTTAAATATATTGACAGGTACTAACGTTTTTTTTTTTTTTTATACAACTTAGTCGATAAACAAGCATACGGCCCGCCTGATGGTAAGCGGTTACCATAGCCATATAGACGCTTGCAACACACGAAGCATCGCTCACGCGTTATCGACCTATCCCCCCTCCCCTATGAGCTCTGGCGACCTTACTCACGCGCAGGAACACAACTTTACACAACATAAAGTTATTTGGCTGCGGTATTCTGTAAGGTGGAGGTACTTCCCCAGTCGAGCTGCTCTTTGAGCGATTAAACGCTATGCTCTACCTCTCTTGTAAACGCTATGCTCTTCTCTTACGTTTTAATAAAATGGGATCAGGATAGTGTTTTCCTGTACAAAAATATAATTAATTAATTACCAAGAGTATATATATCTGTCCGCTTACGGTACGTAAGGCGACTCCTCTTGAGTGCAAAATTTTCCTCAGGCTAACAGCTATGGTACAAGTTATGCGCTGACAACGATAACTGCTTTTTTATCTTCTGTATAGCAGAGTTTTAACCGCAGGGTGAAACTTACTCTGCGTACTTATATATAACGTAGCAATTCGCTAAGATTCGGTTTTTAAAATGTCTGCCCGTCCATTTAACGGAGAATAATTGGACTGTTTTACAAAAAACTTAAACCGACTTCAAAGTACACTAAGAAGTTATCAAATCCTGATCTGATGACAATGGGACCAAACGGGATGTGTACCCTTCCAGACAAAAAAATAATTTTCCAAATCGGTTCATAAATGACGAAGTTATGAGGTAACAAACATAAAAAAAAAAACATACAACCGAATTGAGAACCTCCTCCTTTTTTTGAAGTCGGTTAAAAAGTGAAGCCGCGGGCGGAGAGCTACTATATATGATTTCTTTAAAAAATGTTTGAACAAAATTGGCAAAAGGTAAGCAACGTTGGAAATCGTGAATTAACGTTTACGCCATTGAATTATTTCTTTATTTGTTTATTTCTTTATTGCACAATGTAGGTACACAAAATAACGTAAATTACATAATAACGTAACGATAATGTTGTAATTTACGTCATTTACGTATATATAATTAAGGGTCTGAACTTGAAATACTTTAATCTGACAAACTCTACAGGCAGTGCAAAATATTTACAAAAGAGTTTAAATTGTGTTATACAACGTGTAACGGAAACTGAAACCGCCTTATTACAAAAGAAAGTTTAAATCAAGTATTTTTGTTAAATTATGTTAGAATATGACTTTACTGGGCTTGACATAAACCTTCTTTTGTAATAATATAGAAAGGGTTTATACTCGTACATACATAAAAAAAAAACTATTCGACTTCTTTGGTAGGTACTAGGCGCACGCGAAATATCAATAATAGCGAGTGATGTGTAATGAACCTCATTGAGTGGAGACAAGTCTTTTTTTAGATTTTCTTTTTATAAAAAGTCTTTACCTGATGTATATAGATATACCATGTCCGTTAGACGTTGTACAGTATGAGGCACGAATGGTGAGCACAGATAGGCAGTAGTGGGGGCAAGCTAGCGCATCTACACTTTTGGCCAAATCACAGTAGCCAAATGACACGCAATAATCCAATAGACGACGAGCATCGACTGACGAACCAATCGTATGCAGCTCGGCGCTCCCCCCTTCTTCATTCCGCCAAACAGACCGAAAAATTAACTACTCCTACGTAGGTGTCGATCTGTGCTCACGACTCGTGCCCCTTACTATATAATCCAAGATTCTCTTTACGCCTATCACTTACACCTCTAGGGTTAGCTCTAGCCGTTTCTAGGTAATTCGCAAAAGGGAAATGTCGCCGGATTAAGGGGCCGCGCGGTTAATTGTCATTTGGAGCGTACATTTTTTGTGGGGATTAACTTGATGCGGTGTCCCGAAATAGCCGAGCCTTAATGGATGAAAAAAAAAAAATTGTTGCTGCGTAGTTTTTTGTGCTTGTTGCTAATATTATCAAATTAAGTTTTTTAGGATTAACAATGATTTTAAAAAGCAAAATTATTTTTTATACAACTTAGTCGGCAAACAAGCATACGACCCACCTGGTGGTAAGCGGTTACCGCAGCCCTGTGGATGCTTGCAATACACGAGGCACTCACGCGTCACCGACCCTTCCTCCCTCCCCAATGAGCTCTGGCAACCTTACTAACAGACTTTAAAAATGGACTCTCAAATCGATTGTTTCTTTTTAAATTTAGTCCGTGTCTCTGACCAATCTAAAAGGGTTATGCATCGTTTCTCAATACTTTTTGGTTGAAATCCTCTTTAAAGGCCTTTTTATTGTAGAAAGTAGAAAGAAACACGCCTTTATTTTATGTAGCAGGCTGGACAGCAGCAGGTGGTAGAAGACTAACTTTTAAGCATTTTAAAATGATCTTTAAGTGCTTTAATGACCCGTTGGCACGACCATTATGCACTAGTAAATTAGCACTTACTATCAGGTCATCGAGTAAAATTCCGAAACTAGTCAGTGATTTTGCACTGATTTTGAACAGTAAGCACCAATCACTGCATCGTGTGTTCTTGACTTGGCCAATCAGAGCGCATGTGTCCTTGTCTTAGCCAATCAGAGCGCATTGTCGATAGTAAGAGTTTGGCGGAATAGCTTTCAAGCAAAATTAACGTTATTAGGCTTCTTTCCTTTAATTTTTCCATGTATCAAGTAGATAATCTGTCTGCTGGTCAACCTGTTATGGTGCGTCCATGCTACGCGAATCGAGCACGAGCCGAGCCACGAACGAACCTACAACGAGCTACTTATCTACGACGAGCACGATGGGAATCCCTTTGTTCGTGAAAAAACTGACAATCGCGCTCGTTCGAGGCTCGCAAGCCCGTCCACGCTACGCGAATCGTGCTCGCAGTGTGCTCGTTCGAGGCTCGGCTCGTGCTCGGTTCGCAGAGCATGGACGCACTATTAGGATATAAAAGAAAACTTTATTTAAATCCTCAGACATCAAAAACTTATTTGTCCTTTAGAAATCCCGGAGGCAAGAGACCTTCATATAGATTCCCATAGCGCTAAGCGCTCTACACATTAAGCTCGTTGTGATTTCGCATAATGTATTACCTGTTATAATGTATGTAAATGACTTTAAAACACATTTTGTACGTGACTTTTTGTTACAACAATAATCACGCATTCGAAAAGGAATAAAATTTTAAAGTGTGTTTTATACATAAACTAGCTGCCCGGCGCGACTTCGTTCGCGTGGTGCTACCTTACCCTGTGGTGCTTCCCTACCCTACCCTACCCTAATCGATAACATAACCTAGATATCGACTGCAGCGCCATCTGCCGGGTTGATTTGTGACTCTAAAGTTTAGATTAGGGTTAGGATTATTGCATACAAAAAAATCATTCAATTGGTCCAGCCAGCCGTTTAGCCGTGACATACACACGTACAGTAGAATTTTATATATATACATACATAGAAAAAGTTGAATAAAATCCAATAACTTCAACAGATTACTTCTATATGTGACGATAAATAATAATTTCAGATATGTCAACTTTTTTCTACATCTAACGTTCTACCTTTATTTATAAAATTATTATCACGCTATTAGTCACATCTGCTGTCCGAAAACTAATAACCAATAGCATTAAAGGAGTAATCGAGGGGATACATAACGCACTGGAAACGTCAAAACTACGCTGGATTGGGTCGGTTGTTCATCCATTGGAAAACTGATTCCGACACATAAAACATACCCAGATAACTCGAGTCGCGAAAAAAGCATATTCCGAGCCAGTAAATTGCATTTTAATCGTCGAACCTCATAAAACAAATGGCGACGACCAATAAGCGTGTTCTAAAATCAGCTGTTAAGGAAATCGCGTGGCACCGCAATGCGACGGGCGATCGATACCGACCGCGGTGGCTTGCACGCACCCGCCGACCTGTCCGGTACGTAGCCGTGGGCTTCGTGAATCAGCTGGGTTATACTTACTGAATTTAAATTTCGAATTTCGAGGGCGAGTTTTGCCACAGTTTAATTGGATTGTTTTATTTGTTTTTTACTTTGCACTTCTGTATTCGAATTTTGGTTTTAGTCTATGAAATACTTTTAAAAATCTCCTCGTGGTTTTTTGACTTATTTATTATTGATTTTTTTAATACTTTGGCTCGCGGTTACAAAAATAACAATTAGGTACATCAATTGTTATTATAGGACGCGCGTCCCTTGCGAGAACCACGGGTAAGGGTCATCACTCACTATGTCAGCTCCGCTCCATCGCAGCAACGGCCTGGCACCGCCCCAACTCAATCCAACCAGTAGCTGCCAGCGCGCCGCCTGCGAGGTGGCAGCTAGCGGGCAGCACAGCGCCGGTGAAATTGGTGCCACGGCTTTGGCAAGATACCGCTTGCTGGCGTCACGCAGCAAGGGAGTGGAACGCTCGTTGGAAGCGAGTGGTCAGCAGGACTAGTGGCTATTTTATCTAGTCATTGCAGAATTTTTGATGACCCTTAGTCTTCTTCAATGTCTGCAATTGGCGGGTTGAAATATCTACTGATAAAAAAAAAAAAGCCACATATACCTATTTATGTTCACACGTACTTACTATCTCTTAACTACATACTTAACTAACAATACGGCCTGTACCGGCATTTAGCACTCTGGTGAACTGAAAATATTCAATGTGGAACTATAATAATTAAATTAATTTTCTATGCACAATATCTCATTGGCTATTTCTTCATTATATATATTTTCTTTATTAGCATTACTCACTGAGACGCGAAGCTGTAGGTATGTTATCTCGCGGCTGTCTGCTCTGCATATAATTCATCTCAGCTTGCTTATCCGATGAAAATGTGCGAGTATTTATTAAAACTTCACTTATTGTGTGTGACGGGATGGAACTGTGATTATGTGTTGTATGTATGGCAAAGGGGTTTGGGTTTAATTTAACTTGTTTGTTTAGTTTGTAAATTGTTATTATTGAAGTTGAAACGTAACATCCATTAAAATATCAGTAAGTAATTTTTTTATATTAGTTATTTATGCAACTGTTTGAGAATTTGCCTGTTTTATGAGTAAGGAATGGCCCGAAAAAGCAAAAAAAAGAGTTGAAATTCAGTACAACATTATAACACTGTTTTGGATGATATAATGGTTACTATGACAACCAGTGTTTTAATGTTAGCAATAAGCTAACTGTTTCAGAAACTTTTATAGAGGATTTATAGCATGGGTGTAGATAAACACATTTTAATTGAATGGGCTGTTTGTGATTTCAAATAATAAATTATGTTGTAAAAATCCATACTTGATTTTTTTGTGCCTGTTTATCCGGGCTCCGTAACGACTGAATCAATTTTGATAGGACTTTCACTGGCAGGTAGACTTACTCAGAAAATAACCTAGTTTTTATCTCGATGATCGGTTCATTTTCATACATATAAAAAATATTTGATAGAAATAATTTTGCTTCCACACACAAACACACCCCAGCTAGTCTCCACACTATAATAATATAGTGACAACCCACTAATACCACCTAAATCACTCTAATGGTGCGTCCATGCTACGCGAAGCGAGTACGAGCCAAGCCTCGAACGAACAGGATTCGTTCGTTGCTCGCGATTTCAAGCGTGGACTCTTTAAACGAGCGCGATGCGAATCCCTGTGTTCGTGAAAAAACTGACAATCGGCCGGAGCGCAGTCGAGCACGCTACGAATGCTCGTTTGAGGCTCGCAAGCCCGTCCACGCTACGCGAATCATGCTCACAGTGTGCTCGTTCGTGGCTCGGCTCGTGCTCGGTTCGCCAAGCATGGACGCATCATAAGCCTTCTGAGCTGCAAACATAAAGCCTAATACTAGACTCAAATTCAATTCAGTGAATAGATCAAAAGAGTCAATGCACTCATTTATTTGCGTCACTATGGCATCACTTAATAAAGTTCAAAATACATCGTGTCGTGCCGACCTAGAAGTGTCCATAGACACTAGTACTACGGGCGCCGAACTCACCTATCACGGTTATCACTTTGTATTATCCAGTTTTAACTAACTTATAATTTTATCAGACTTTGTTGAGGATTTAAATTGAACTTAAATATATATTTATTGGACTTAAATATTATTTTTTCAGTTTATAAAATACGTGATTTCTTTAGTGTAGAAAAGTGGTTGCTAATTTTTAAAAACCTAATATGAATTTGATGGAGAACACCGTAATTATAACAGGTGGAGATTTCGAGATGGCATATTTTCGAAACCTATGTTGCGTTAGTCATGCTGAACAACTTTGACTATGGGACCAATAGGGAATTCACAAAAAAAAATTTTTTTTTGTATTTCAGTGTTGGTGCTATTGTTGTTCAGCGTGACTAATCCAACATAGGTTTTGAAAATATGCCATCTCAAAATCTCCACCCAGTATACTCGTAACAACAAGTAAGGACACTGTAACAAAGTTAGTGTTTTGATTTTTTATGTATTTTCTCCTACTAAGATTTCAGCGCTTAGATTACAGTAGGTAGTAAACTAATTCATCAGTTTGATGAATTGAGGCATTTGAATTCGATTTGAGGTTTCTTTGTAGGAAAACACTAGTACCTGCCAGGCTAGTACCACCCTTAATATAATCCTTAATTTGATAATATCATAAGGTAACTGATAATGTGACATCAAGTGCTGCCGTCACAATTATTTCATAACAAAATGAGAACGAAGTGAGTATGAAACTCGTGGTAAGTTCGAGTTTGCGACCTTAATCGTTTTACGGTTTAATATTTTTTGCAGTGTTACACGACGCGACGCGACCTGACAGGTTCCAGGGCGTGTGTTACGTCCAGATTTAATATCCTGACGCCTTTTTGTGTCGACACTCATTGAATTAAAATCTTATGTGCAGTTTGAGGTAGGCGAGTTGATAGAGTAAGCGCCTATTGGAGGATGATTTTGTTAAAATACTGATACTTTGGTAGGGACTTACCCTACCAAAGTATATGGTTTTCTCACGATGTTTTCCTTCACCGAAAGCTCAAACACATTGTAGCCAAAGATTTTCATAGGGCATCGTGCCTCTACCATTCGAAATCTGGACCTTCGTCTCGGCAACCGAAGTTCCTAATAGTTATTTACTAGATGCAGGTAACATACATTAGCGACAGGCGACTGTTCCAAAAAAAGTTTTTTTTTTTATTTATTTTTTTATACATCTATGTCGGTAAACAAGCATACGGCCCACCTGATGATAAGCAGTTACCGTAGCCATATGGACGCTTGCAATACGAGAAGCATCGCTCACGCGTTACCGACCTTTCCCCCATCCCCTATGAGCTCTGGCGATCTTACTCACGCGCAGGAACACAACTTTACACAACATAAAGTTATTTGGCTGCGGTATTCTGTAAGGTGAAGGTACTTCCCCAGTCGAGCTGCTCTTTGAGCGAATAAACGCTATGCTCTACCTCCAGTGTTGCCAACTGCTAGCTTTACTAAGTAGCTAGACATCTTGCAAAAAGTAGCTAGATTGCCAGATTTTGATACCCAAAAAAGTTGCTAGAAGTAGCTAAATGTTTCTAAGTAGGTAGATAACAATAACATTGTTAAAGAGAATTAAAAACCAGTATATTAAATAGGTTTTTTTTCAAGGGTTATTAATTTTCACAATATATTAAACAGCGAGCATTAGTTTTAAATGAGGCGATTTCTTATGATACCTCTATGGTCAAAATACCTGTCAAATCGTGTACTTGAGGTTCAAATTGGATCCAAATATCAATATTTTGACAATAGAGGTATCATAAGAAATCGCCTCATTTATTTTCTATCGAGACCCAGTGCCCTATTACGAACTTTCGAAAGTATTGAAAAGTAGCTAGAAAAAGTAGCTAAATAAATTTAGCTACAAGTTTCATTAAATTGTAGCTGCCTAACACCAAAAAATAGCTAGATCTAGCTATAAAGTAGCTAAGTTGGCATCACTGTCTACCTCTCTAAGTACTAAGAATCGACAATTGTAAAACTGTACATTCGATTGCCGATTCATTCGATATAACGAATAAACAATCGAATTACAATCGACCTTTCGAATGAAAATTGACGCACGCAATGCAGGTTGCAATAGTATGCACAATCGACGGGTGAGCGCGGGGACGAATAGATTCATTCATTCGGCGGACGGACAGCCAGCGCACGGCGTGGCGCCGCACGAAGCGTATTATTACAATCGAAAGATGTCGATTGTTATTCGATTGATTCGACTAAATTTGACAATCGAATAATTCGATTGTTTTTAGTAGGTAGGTACCTAACAATCGCCCATCGCTAACGTACATAGGTAATTCGCAAAGCGTGATCTGGTAATAGCGTCACAGTCCATTGGGATATAAACTAATCATTATAATTGACAGGTGCGTTAGTAACTGAATGATGTGTTTGTTAATTACACTCATGTTTCATAATGATGTCTGTACTAGCACTCTGCCCTGCGGTTTTACCTATATTTTATCCCCTTAGTGGTGTAACTTCTAAAAATACTTTCTTAGTGGATGCCTACGTTTTATAGGTATAAGGCAAACATGTCAATCAGTCAGTTTATATGAATATCCTGGGACATTCCTCACATACGGTCATCTGATCCACTTGATGAAACTAAGCAGAGCTTGTACTTTGGAAACCAGTTAACTGATAAACTACATAATACTACTTGTTGTTTGTAAATACATACTTAATATACATAATTACACCCAGACTCTGGACATACAGACATGTTCATGCACACAAATGCATGTGCTGGATCGAACCCACGAACTGTGGCGTGATAGGTGGAACCACGTCAACTGGCCCGTCGGTTATTATGTTGTATACTCAGATTAAAGGTTTTCAGATTCTATAATTTTAACAATATAGAATATCACTACCGTGTGGTAGTGACATAATTATAAAAACAAAGTATTTTTGGAATATTTCAAGCGTGATAAAGCTGGGTATAAATGGTAAGCCGGAAGTGGCTAAGGGTCATCGCTCACTACATCAGCACCTGTGAGGTGGCAACTCGCGGGCGGCGCGGCGCCGGTGAAATTGGTGGCACTGCATTGGCAAGATACCGCTTGCTGGCGTCACGCAGCAAGGGAGCGGAAAGCTCGCTGGAAGCGTGTGGTCAGCAGGACTAGTGGCTCGAGGCGTCAACTATTTTATGTAGTCATTGTAAAATTTACTTTAACGGATACGATTTAAAGGCCTCACTTGCATGGCAAGGTAAATGCCGAAGCGTAGCCGTGCTGTTATAGTGGCCGGTGGCCCTAATGCCGCAACGATTTGTGTAATTTCTTCAAAAAAGTTACCAATGGAAATGGCACAGGAAAAATATTTTCTTTTCCTCATGTTTGTGTTCTCTGGGGTCGTTGATTGGGATATTATTAGACTGGGACTGATTATGGAAAATATATCATAGTCAAAGCCATTTATTAAATTTAGGCACTCGTAGGGCACTTATGAAGGTCAAAGCTTCTGAAGATACGACCAGTTAGGAAGTTTTCAGCACTTCGAAATTTGAAACATCGATCGACTGTACTGCGAATGTTCGTGAGTTCGAAAAACGTTGGTTCGAATGTATGCTATTGCGAGAAACTCTGATTCGAATATATTTTAGTGCGAAGTACGTGAGTACGAAAGTATGCCATTTCGAAAAACTCTGATTCGAATATATTTTAGTGCGAAGTACGTGAGTACGAAAGTATGCCATTTCGAAAAACTCTGATTCGAATATATTTTAGTGCGAAGTACGTGAGTACGAAAGTATGCCATTTCGAAAAACTCTGGTTCGAATATATTTTAGTGCGAAGTACGTGAGTACGAAAGTATGCCATTTCGAAAAACTCTGGTTCGAATATATTTTAATGCGAAGTACTTGAGTACGAAAGTATGCCATTTCGAAAAACTCTGATTCGAATATATTTTAGTGCGAAGTACGTGAGTACGAAAGTATGCCATTTCTTAAAATGAGCTTGAGCTTTCGGTTTAGGAAAAACATCGAGAGTAAACCATAGCACAGTACCCGCCTGGCTGGCTACCACCCTCAAGTTGAAATTCTGTCGCCAAGCACGTATTGGTGTGTTCAGACAGCTGCACTTGAGAGCCAGTTCCTTCTAGACTTTGTGTACCACCTTCATATACATCATCATTTACCGTGGTGAGATTCCGGTCAAACACGAGGCCTATACAGAGTTCTGCGTGCGTTCTTCTTGACCGCCGCGGTCGCTGTGTGCAATGATTAAAGGCGCCGCATAGATTACAGTGAACGCGGAACGCAGAACTCTGCCCACAGTACTGCACAGAAGACCGGCGCCTTAGGAGTTTCCTATGTTGGTTGGAGAAAAATCGCATTAGTGGTATAATAAAATTCCACAATACAAATGGTCTCGAGTCGACTTATGTATATTTAGTTTTTCTAGGCACTGCAGCGCCACATTGTTAGTTAAGAAAACCTTCACACTTCAAAAAAAAAGTCAATTCAACATAATGATCCAAAGGTTGCCTGGTAGAGATCACTTTTAGTGATAAGGCCGCCCATTGTAACACTTTATTATTATTATTATTTTTTTCTTTTTGTTTTTTGGTGTAACAATAAAGTATTATCTATCTATCTAATGATCAGCGACAGGGTGATTGTTCAGGCTCGCGTGTTTACGGGTCACATATTAGATGACCGCTGGCAGCCCGCCAAGAACGGAGGCCTGCAGATCCATACGAGTATAACGTTAATGAATGTGAGGAACAGATTTATTACCAAAATTGCATTTGGATTTACTTGTACCAGGTAATTGTAAAACTGTTTCAAGAGAGGTAGAGCATAGCGTTTATTCGCTCAAAGAGCTGTCCCCCTAGACAAGACGGTTGTCGACAATCGTCATCGTTAGTAAACGATCAACCTTTGTATGGGATTGACATAAGAGATTGTTAAAAATCACGTGATATTTCGATTTGAAATGTCAATCCCATACAAAGGCTGATACAGAATACCACAGCCAAATAACTTTATGTTGTGTTCCTGCGCGTGACTGAGGTCGCAAGAGGGCAGGGTGGGGGGGAAAGGTTCGGTAACGCGTGACTGTTGCCACGTGTGTTGCAAACGTCAATATGGGTATGGTAACCGCTTACCATCAGGCGGGCCGTTCGCTTTTTTACCGACGAAGTATCAAACTGAATGGTAACCTTAGACTTACATAATAAGCTATAGGCTACTCTTCCTTCAACACCTGGTGTCCGCTTACTTATAAATGCAGTCCCACCATTCGCTGGCGCACATAACATCCAGGCCTCCAGAACCTATAGATATAAAAAAGCTATCAGAAAAGACCCATGACGATAGCCAGGCAGGTGGGTAGTACAAAGTAGTTTACTACCGCGCTATGGATCCCTCGAAGATATTTTCCTCGGAAAGAAATAAAAATATAAAGGTTTTATTCCTGAAGAAATTTTCTCTAGCTAAAGAACATTCACAAGTATGTAAGAACTCATATAGAAAGATTTTCACAAAAGTAACGGATCGCCTCGGCACTCTGCGTAGAAAGGAATGAAAACAAACTTAGGACTTCCAGGCAACTTGTACTAAATAGAAAGTCTTCCGTTCAACTCGATTTTTGTCGTTAATTTAAATAGTTTTATATACGTTTGTGTTTAATAAAAGTCTCTTTTTCTTAGTTTCTTTAACCATTTTCGATGAACCTAGGCTTATAGAAAACCTATCTACCTATATTTCTTTTTTATAAGGGGAATCTGACTGAAATCTGTCAATCAGAACATCATCTGCACGCAGCGAGTCCAGAAATATGAAATCTTTCATACAAGTTCCTGTAATTCTAAACAATAAATACGATTCCCACCCGGGAAATGCATTTGTGTGCATGAACATGCATTTCCTGAGTCTCGTGTATATTTATGAAGTATGTATGATGAACCGATAACCGATGGGGAAGAAAGGTTCTCGAGTGGCAACCACGTACTGGTGCGTGCCGAGCGGGACGATCTCCCACCAGGTGGACCGACGACCTGGTCAGAGTCGCAGGGCGCCGCTGGATGCAAGCGGCCCAGAACCGTTCGAATTGGAAATCAATGGCCTATGTTCAGCAGTGGAAATCCATGGGCTGATATTATGAAATATGTATTTAAAAACAAAAAGTAGGGTATGTTGTATTAACTTTCCATCCCGTGGATTAACCCGCGCCCCCTTCTCTTAGGAATGGAATTTCCATTAATATATTCCATAAAATTCATAATTATAGGGGTTTGAAAAACTAATAATGAGAATCTATTATTTATTTAGTTAAGTAATCGTGCTTTTTCATGTTTATCAATATCCCCCCTTTTCAACCCCTTAAAGGTTGATTTTCCAAAAACCCCTGGATTTTCAGATACTTCTCCGTTTAATTAAATCACAAAAAGCTTACGTTGCGTAATAAAGCATTAACAAACAAAACGGCATCATCACATAACTTCTTCCGAAATTAATCCGGAAAAGGGATTCAGACGCGATAAGTACATTTTACATCCAGTATGCGGCCTCATCCGATCCCATCAATTATTAATGCTTGAAGAGATTCCCTGGAGATTATGTCGGAATAACATTTTCACACCTGCCAGAAGCTGTCAGTCTTTAAACAATTTTGATACAATGATTTTGACACAATGTTAATAATATTACTTTAGTACATGAGAATGACAGACCTGAAAAGGTACTAGATTAATATATAGCAAGTTTTTTAGAAGCGCTCGTGGTGTAGCATAATTAGCCGTTCTTAATCGCTCAAAGAGCAGTAAAGTTAAGCTACCACCGTCGTGGTCGGTACCTGCATGTGTGACCGCCTAGTGGTATTTTAGATCGAGCGTAAAGTAAAGCCGTTGGTCCCGGTTATCACTTAATCGTGATAGTCGTTAAGCTAGTTGGAGGCCTAGGCGGCTTGAGACCTCCAACAGTAGGTTGACCACATCCGCCGATCCGCAGTGGGCACGCGTGGTGGAGTATCTGCCCATTCCCTTTCACCTTGATTTGTGTGCAGGCTGATGATGATGAATATCGGAAATGACTTGCAATCTTCAGAATACTATGAGGTCATTGTCTTCACTGTCACTTTCAGAATATAAACTAATACATAAAAATATGATTGTTATCCTTTGAATTCAAAGAAACATTGTGTCACGCGAAATAGACTGATAAATTTGTACTCAGCACAATACAGGCAAAATTGTGTTTGGTGCTGTTTTAGAAATTTACAACAAAGTTCCTGTGCTCAGCAGTGGGACATTATAGGCTGATGATGATGACGTTTTTTATGTCTTTTCAATAACCCTAATTGCATTAAATAATTTATCCTCCGTCTTACAAAATACAGCATCCAAACTTATAAAACAACTTTATGTTGTATTCCTGCGCATGAGTTAGTTCGCCAGTGCTCATCGGGAAGGGGTTATAACGCGCAGTAGTGGATCTAGAGGGGGGGGGGGGGGGGGGGGGGGGCTGTAAGCATCTGGGTCCTCTCTCTGTGATATTTGTTTTCTGTTTTTTAAAACTTTTATTATTATTTTGTAGACTTTAAAAGGTAATTTAATTTAAGGTATTAAATTAAAGAAAATTAAACCAAACTGAATATAATTTTTGTATGCCTTAAATATAGATCCAATGATAAACTGCCAAGCCGCATAGTAATATTTTAACTAAGATTTTGTGAAGTTAGAGAGTTATAAGCTTGGCTCTACATGAGATCTGAAAACTTTTTGACAGAGCGAGTCATTATGGTCTTGTCTTGGCAACATTTTACTTGAAAATGTTTTTGGTGGGATTTCAGTTCTTATTGTAAGATTGTAAGATAAGTTCCAATTTTGTATTTTTTTGTTGTTTGTGTACTAATACTAGCTTACATACCAAATTTCAGCTTTCTAGGACTTCAAGAAGTATCCTAAAAATTGTGATGATAAGCAGTGAGTCAGTGACGAAGTCGGGGTTCTTTGGATATCAATAAACTCTAAAGTATAAGACATATGTATACTTATATATATAAACTTCATCCCCTTATTAATAAATAAGTTTTAAGTCAGTCTTGTAAAACCCAGGTATTAAGATAGCCTCAACCCTTTTTGTTTATATGACATTAGAAAGTGACGGATATATTTAAAACCTAGGCATTACTATACTTGAATTACACCTTATTTATAAATAAGGAGGCATTTGTTTAATAAGTCTACTATTGACGTCATATCCCGAGTTTTTTTATGTGTCATATTCCAAACCCAAGTTATGATTATGAGGGTTCAAAAAAACGACGAAGCGCTTCGAGAAAAGGTAGGTAGTGCCCTTACACTTCGCTTGGGTGTCTTGGCGGGGGCACTGCCGTGCTCCCAGATTACCACATGTATGACAGACCATCACTTGAGACTTGAGAACCGCTCGACTATTTTGGCTGTTTTATTTTAGCGAGGTTTCAATCAAAGTTTTTTTGGAAAATCCTTTTTTTTTTTTATACAACTTAGTTGGTAAACAAGCATACGGCCCGCCTGATGGTAAGCGGTTACCTTAGCCATATGGAAGCACAACACGCAACAACACAAGAAGCATCGCTCACGCGTTACCGACCTATCCCCCCTACGATCCCCTATGAGCTCTGGCGACCTTACTCACGCGCAGGCTACTTTACACAACATAAAGTTATTTGGAATCCTTCGGGAACATCGAAAACACACGGGCGACGCCGGGCACGAACAGCTAGTACCTATGTGATAAAATAAGTCAATGTCACTGGCTAAAATACTTTTAGAGTGTTTGTAAACACAACTTTTGGAGATTACCTATAATTTAGCTGATATCATGGCCAAATATGACGGAGAATGTGCATCACTGAACAAACGTGATAATGTGGCTATCTTTATGATATTATAATACGATGCATGATGTAATTTAGTGCTTAAAATGCTATTCTACTAATACTATGAATGCTAGGTTATATCTTGAGACCTCAAAATAATATTTTTTGCTCGAGGCACAACGCAAAAAAGCATTAAGTGTTTTAATGACATAAGTTACTACAGTACATGATGTGAAGCCTCTGACTCCCAAACTAGAGTTATCTGTGATTCAGGAGCCAGCGTCTTCTCCCAGCTTCTAGTCTATTTCTGTAAGGTTAAGTTACTTTCTTAGTGGAGCTGCTCTAAGAGCGAAAAAACGTTATGCTCTACCTCCTTTTCTACTGCTGGAAATAACTCATTCTTAACAGATGCCACAGTTTTTAGTTCTTTACTCATGGCTGTTCACTCCACTATAATTGCCGAATTAAAGTCCCATTAGACACAAAAGAGTCTACAGGAACTTTGTTGTATATTTCTAAAATAGCACCAAACATAATTTTGCCTGTATTTTGCTGAGTATAAATTTATCAGTCTATTTCGCGTGACACAATGTTTCTTTGAATTCAAACGATAACAATCATATTTTTATGTATTAGTTTATATTCTGAAAGTGACAGTGAAGACAATGACCTCATAGTATTCTGAAGATTGCAAGTCATTTCCGATATTCATCATCATCAGCCTGCACACAAATCAAGGTGAAAGGGAATGGGCAGATACTCCACCACGCGTGCCCACTGCGGATCGGTGGAGGTAGGCTAGTGGTCAACCTACTGTTGGAGTTTTCAAGCCGCATAGAAGGCCTCTAACTAGCTTAACGACTATCACAATTAAATGATAACCGGGACCAACTGCTTTACGTGCCTTTCGAAGCACAGAAACGCTCGATTTGAAATACCACTAGGCGGTCACCCATCCAGGTACCGAACACGACGGTGGTAGCTTAACTTGCTAATCGATTAAGAACGGCTTATCATGCTACACCACGAGCGCTTCGTTATTAAACCTATGGTAACGCAAACTTCGAAATTTTCGGCGAAATTAAGACCTTCATAGGGATTTGAAATCTTTTTTTCTAAAAGAGAGTCTCCACTACCACGAAAACCACAAAATAAAACAGGAGACCTACAAAAAGATCGCTCTAAGTAGAATCTTAGAGAAAAAATACACAAGTCTGAAGTCGGTTGAAAATCTTCACTGTCACTTTAAAGAATGTGTGATCACTATTAGAATCTCTGGTGTATGTTCTTGGTTCTAACGTTTTGACCATAATGTTACGATTGTCGTGAAATAAGGATCCACGAAGGGAATATTGATCCAGGAATAAAGAAAAACTGTCTGAAATACAAGTGTTCTGCATTGTCGCGCAACAAGGCCAATCAGTGGAAAGAGATAGAATAATGCATGTTTGGATAATAAAAACCGTAAGGATATTTTACAACCCCAGTTTATTTTTAACTGTGCCATAAGTGTTGCGGACCAAACGTCAAGTCATTCGTATTATATCATTATCGATTGCAACAACCATGGCATTCTGCTAAACAGCTGAGGCTCCGGCGCGAGGTTATTCAGCCGGGTTGTTTAGACGCAATGCAGATCACGTGTGCGCTGGAAAACCTACAGTGGCTTACGTATACGCCCTATCTACATTCCATCCCTCTCTATCCCCCTGAAATTCAGGTGGAGCGGAGAAAAGAGACATTTTGGGGTTGTGTCGTGTCGCCGACGCGTCTGCGTGCCGCGCAATGCCCGCGGTCGATTCTGGAGCGTTGCGCGCGCAATTGAGTGCCTAGCCGGCGGATCCAAGTCATTCCGATCGGAGTTGTCGTGCCGAGCGGTCGATTCGGAACGCTACCTCTGGGCGTACCGTCGGCAGTCGCGCCGGCGCCGCCGTCGGCGATGGACCACGACGAGGACAGGTCCTTGTCTCTGGGGACGGAGGTGTCAGCCTCCGTGCCCCCCCCGAGCCCTCTCACGGGATGTTATTTACTGGCGGTGATTGGGGAACCCCACACGCACGAGCATAAGGAGATTATACTGCAGCGCCTCTTTAAAGGTAAGTCATTAAAATTTTTGGAGAAGAAAATGTGACAGCCGCTGTCAAATCGAGAGAAAATGCAATTCGCCGGCAAGATGCACGCCTGTGGAATGAGAAACGTCCGTATTTTTTTCTTCCAATACACGCACTTTCTCTATTGATTCCGCGGAAGATGTTTTGTTGTGTTTATTTTTATGTGCACAATTATGTTTTTCTAACTAGCCATTAAGTGTCTTGTGAAAATTATGTTTGCGTTAGTTTTTTATGATTATTTCACCGGCCGGCGGTTGTCCGTTTTTCATGTTACGTCATCCGTGACGTAGACTCATTAAGTCGGTTAAGTAATGAATCGAAAGATCTGCGGTGGTACATGACAGCGCTATTATGATTACGTAATTGCACGAAAAAATATCTGCAGACTTTTGTTTATTACAGCCGGCATAATTTGTGAAAACGCACAGTTTATTGCCGGCAACCAAATTTGATTCTCTGTTTTTGCGCCGTCGCCTCCCAAGTAGCATAACAAGCTGTTTAAAGGCTGTATTAAAGTTCGTTCTTATACTAAAAGCTGAATATTCAGGCTGTAAAAAGGCTGTATAAGCGCTTATACAGGCCTTATAAGTGTAAAAAGGGCCCACATTACACAGCTTATTTCGTTATTGGAGCTGTATAGAGGCTGTATAAACAAAAGACAAGTATAAAAGCTGTATTAGGGCTGTTATTAGGTGTATAGAGCAGCCTATACTCTACGGATATACTCTTATAAGTATCTTGTAAGAATAATAGTTCCAAATAGGTTGTCGAAGAGAATTATGTGAGAATAAAATAAATAAATCTATTTACGATGCCATATTGAATGGCGACATAATATTGTTATTAAAATGGAAAGGATAAAATCTTGGACATGGATATCTAATGCTGTTTATTGATGAATTCAATGTGCAAATTTTAATTTATTGTGAACCTGTGTATGTTTTCCGTCAAAATATTCACGCGCCAACAAAATAATCAAGCCAAAATAAAGAAATTATACTAAATACAGTAAATAAGTGTTTGTTTTTAAGGTTAGGAAGTTAAAAATATATTTATAAATAATAGATATGAGTATACAAGATCATTATTCAAGCTGATAACCATGATACGGCTATAGTTATTATGAAATATTCCTTTAATTGTAATTTAAATGTTGTTATTGTAAATGTAAAAATGTCGACAATTTGCTATACAGCCTAAACGATACTTGGAGTGTGTTATAAGTCTTAGTAGCTGTACTAAGTAAGTTATGAACGTTTATTGCTGTATTAAGTAAGTGAACACATGCTTAATACAGCCTGTATACAGCTTGAACGATAAAACCAGCTTGAAGTGTCAGAAAACACTTAACGCTGTATTATAGAGTTATAATATCTGTTTCAGAACCCTAAGCTGACGCGGATCCCTTTATACAGCCTGTATACAGCTTTAAAGATAAAACCAGCTTGGAGTGTTATTAAATTCTTAACGCTGTATAGTAGAGTTTTGATATTCTGTTTAAGAACCCTAAGCTGACGCGGATCCCTTACTAAGAATGTTATACAGCTAGAGCTGTATAATATCTCATAAATCACTCTTATAAGTATTAAAACTGTTCTTTACACTCTTGTAAGTCTCTAAAAGAACTCTAAGTTCTAAATGGGCTGGTTTATTGATGTAGAATATGCTTGCGTGCTGCTTGGGCTGTTTACCGGCTACCAATATTATTGTTAGTACAATGACTTCAACCGAATCGCTTCCGCAAAATGGGTAATGCAAATTTCACGCTCAACTCAAGGATGCGACGAAACTAAAATGTTTTTGCACGGTCTTGTATATCTTTACAATGTAAACAAATGCTACAACTGAGTCCATATATGACGTTATGTTATCAAAGACACAATTTCATAATGTGTTCTTGTAGATTTTATAGACTTAGATGAAATACTGTCAAAAAAAACGAAAGCCGGTTCCGAACATTTTAACAATAGTAAAATTTTGATAACTCTAATAAGATGGCGTTGTTCTACCCGTTATAAATAAGAAATAAATATTAAAGAGACAGCAAAAAAAGGCATTCTAATAAAAAAAACACACAAAAGCAGTTAGTGGCTGCTTGATTTATAACAGACGACGACTTTAAAGACTCAAAAGAAAATTTAAGGGAAAAGAGAATTGAGAAAATAATATGGGGTAGGTCCTTTTGACCTTGAGAGATATTGCGCCACAAAGGCTCCAGGATTGGGGTAGGAAGGACAAACGGGATGTGTCATCAATATACTATAAATAAAACCGAGTTTTCTTTGCTTTGTCGCATTGCGTCTAGTTTATTTGGCAACGTTAAATATTATGTAGTTTATAAAACAGAGTCTACCAAACTTCGATTTTATGTTAGGTTTACGATCGTTTTTAGGTCTTTTGAAGGCGATAGTCATTATTAAGACTACTCGGCTAGTAAAATAAAGAAGCTTTAGGTGGATATATCTGGCATGAACAACATTTTCAGATAATGATAGTTACAATCGACGCGACGGATGCAAAACAAAACGGATCAAATAAGAATGATAATAATTTGACGATAAAATTTTGATAAATCAATGTGATCCCTATTTACACGGTACCAAATACCAACAATGCGTTTTTTTTATTTTACGTGTCCGGACTCCGTACTAATCTTCGAAACGGCAGAACAGATTTCTACGAGATTCGATATTCTTTAACGAGTAGAAGACATTAAAAATTGAGGCTACTTTTAGCCAGTAAATATTTAGGGTTATCCGGGTAAAAATGTAATAACAGTGACTTTAGGGTATCTTTCATTATGGGGTGAAACCGGTGGGCGTATGTAAGTCATACAATAAGAAATTAATGCTGAAGATGCGAAAGATAGGAAACTCGTTATTTTAGCACACATAAGACATAATAGTTCAGCAAATCTAAAGATAGAATATAAAGTTCAAATCGATCGTGTCCATTTTAACTGTTGATAAAACAGTAGAGTTATCAAGCAAATACTATTCAACCTGTCGAATTAAG
The DNA here is from genome assembly GCA_947623365.1 of Achlya flavicornis. NCBI lineage: Eukaryota > Metazoa > Arthropoda > Insecta > Lepidoptera > Drepanidae > Achlya > Achlya flavicornis. The sequence continues at coordinate 1,229,318 of OX392481.1, read as the reverse complement.
GCTCGCCTGCGGAGCGTCCTGCCAAATAGCTGATGTGATTCGAATGCAAGATAAGACTTCTACTGAGTTTGGCGATTCCCCGGCGGCAGGTGCCGGGAAATCAATGGTAAAGGCAATAGGGTATCTGATCTGTAACAATGGTGATATCAGGACATAGAAATAGGTCATGTTATAATCACAAATGAGAATAAAACAGTTTGGTGAGTTATTTTAGAGTTCTCAGCAAAAGGTTACTTTACAATTACAAGCCGGCGTTCGAGAATTCATAGGTGCCAATGAAAGTTTATTTGAAGAAAAATGATATTTAACCGACTTCAAAAAAAAGAGGAGGTTCTCAATTCGGTTACATGTTTTTTTTTATGTATTGTATTTGTAATTATTTTTTTGTTTGGAAGGGTACACTACGCGTTTGGTCCCATTGTCATCAGGACAAGATTTGATTACTTTTAAGTCGGTTTAAGTTTTTTGTAAATCAGTTTTCTGTCATTTGAGTTTTCAATTCTTAACTTTAGAAGAGGCTTGATATGAATATCTTTATTATTCATAGCCCCAAAAATAATTCCACAACTTCTAATGTATGCTAATTGTTTCATATAGTCTATATGAAGTCAGGTTTTAGGAGAATTACTTAGTCATTATTGTTGATACCTATTATTAAGTTATTATTATTGTTTGTTAAGTTATCTTTAAAGATACCTAATCCTTTATCCATCGAGGATTGACTAAAACAGATAATGTTGTCCTGTTATCGCATTTCTCGTAATTTGCATCGCAATTTTACTTTATCTTCTTTATCAATGTAGGAATTTTGATTACAATATACATTTGCACTTGTGAATGTAACCACATGCATATGTTATAGGTCTACAGGCAATTGACGTACTGAATTGAACAGCTTATAATTTGATCTGAAGCCTTAAACTGAGAAGACTCCGGCAGGAATAAAAATGTAGAAGCTTACGAAAATTTTTATTGCAATGACATAAACACTTACATCATTTGAATTGTTTGAAGTCACTTATGTTGAAGTCAAAATCAGATGTTTATCTTCTGACAATACAAAATACTATTACATTTGGCGCAGCGTTCTTTACTTCCAAGTTTGAATTTTCATAATTGCTCAGTAGAGTAGAGTCAATCTATTCTAAATTTAAATCAATCTCATTACACGTACGAATGTAATCAATTTGTGTTTAGAATTGAATCTCAATCAGCAGATAATGGCTGTTCGATCAAATGGCTTCAAGTCGTTGTTCGAAATTGGAAATGTTCATTGAAATTATGAATCGTCTCACTTGTCAGGTTAATTAGCTTTTCAGACATTTGTATCGCTTTCACACTTCATAACGTTTTGTATTAAAGTTATGTAAAGATCGTAATTAATTATGAAAATATATTTACATTTATTTCTTTTTACATACTGAGTAATCTAATTCCTTTGATGAATTCGTCTCGTAATTTCACGATATTTAATAAATTTATCGGAAATCTGGTTTAGCGATATCTTTCTAGCTTAGGTGCAGCGCAGACGACTGATGGAAGCAGTTACCGTAGCCTATGGACGCTTGCAACATCAGGAGTATCTCTCGCGCGTTGCCGACCCAAAATTCCGTTTAGTTCTGCCGACAGAATGATCGAAGATATAATGTAAGTTGTGTTGGGTGCTTTGAAACGTGCTTACGAACCGGCGTTAGCTTCAGTAGCTTTGACCTTCATAGGTGCCCTTTTATTCTATCTACATCAATATTCTACATTCTAGGGCCTAAATTGAATAAATGGCTTTGACTTTGACTTTGAAACTGTAAAAAATCCGTTGACGGACTTTTTTGTGAGCCGCTGACTCTCCCTCCACCTTTTCCATTCAAACATAACTTATCAGAAAGAGACAACTTCAACATTCAGATATAGAGTACGTAAATTAAAGGAAAAGCCAACTGCAGTCATGCATCCATGCTACGCGAAGCCAAGCATGGACGCACCATTAGGAAGTTTAATTTTGACAGTTCGACCTCAAGCCGCATTAAAGAAGCCCTACGAATAAAGGTTATGCGGTCGGCAACAGTAGGCCGCCGTCGGCAAGCATCGCCTCGCCTCCCGACACTAATATTTATGAGATTACAAGATAGCATCCCAGGGAAATAATCCGGGTTGTAGAGATTCGTGATATTAAGTTATCCTTGTAATCCGGGATGGGTTATAGATATACCCGGTCAGTAACTGTAGCAATCCAACTTTGTTAATATCATAAATGCGAAAGTGAGTTTTTTTTTATACTACTTAGGTAGCAAACAAGCATACGCCCCGCCTGATGGTAAGCTGTTACAGTAGCCTATGGACGCTTGCAACACCAGGGTCGTACACGCGCGCGTTGCCGACCCTGCAGAAATCTCTTCACACCCTTTTTGAAGAACCCCATGCTGTACGTCAGCTGTGAGCTTTCGTCTATCATTGGGAAAACCACGGCGGGGAGCACACTCCACAATCTGTTTGTTTGTTTGTTACGCCTTCACGCCTCAACTACGGAACGGATCATCATGAAATTTGGCATGCAGATGCCTATGGTATGGAGAAGGACATAGGCTCCTTTTTATCCCCGGAAAGCGGGTGAAAAGGCGGGGGACAGCTAGTAAATAATAATAGTATTTTCCGTTTACAATTACCCTTCTATGTCTCTTGTAGGTTCTGTCTCTATTTAGCACGTTTGGCTCATCATCATTTATCCATAGGAAACACTATCGATTTCAGTTACTATAATTGTGACATTTAGCCTGACTTATGATAAAAGAGCATAAGTCTAAATTCTGAAGACTTAAAATCCTTCTATTCTACAAACGAACTTATTATCTATACTTATAAGCTAAAGGAGACACAATTTAATATCGACTCAAGTAAAATACGAATAAGACGTTTATTAGTTTCAGAATTAGTATTTAAATTACTTTAGTCGAATGCCTCGCTACGTAATGAATTGGCTTCTCCCAAATGCTAGCTATAGTTCCAGACATCTGCAGCGCCTTTCTAGATCTATGTGCTAGTTGACTACCTAGCAAGGAACATCCCACGATGTACTTTCCATTCGTGATACACCCGTTTATAAACGAATACAATGGATTCTAAAAATATAGCATTTTACAAAACAATGGAAAATAAATCTGTATCAAAAGCAAAACATAGGCTGTCTGTGTATAGTTATAGAAGCTGCACATGTGAAGGTATTAATAGCTTTATTTATGATAATAATTAGGGATAATTTTCTATGAAAGCGAAAGCGATTGAAAACTCTTGAACATTGTGGAATGAGCTCCCCGCCGTGGTTTTCCCAATGGAGTACAGCATGTGGTTCTTCAAAAAGGGCGTGAAGAGATTTCTTCAGGGTCGGCAACGCGCCCCTGGTGTTGCAAGCGTCCATAGGCTATGGTAACTGCTTACCATCAGGCGGGTCGTATGCTTGTTTGCCACCTTAGTGGTATAAAAAAAGAAAAAACTAGGATTCGTTTTATGAAAGAATTGGCATTCATTTGTTGGTTAAATAAAACTCCTTGAATAATAAAATCCACATTTTACAGCGAAAATAGACAAAGATAGCGAGAAAAAGAGAGATACCAACTTATCAAATAATTAAATTGCAAAGAGTTTCAACAATTTCAATCCTGTATATTTAAAAATAAGGTTTAAAATCTTATGCTCACTCATCGCAAAGATATTCCATAAATATCCTAAAACCAAAGACAAAAAAAAAAATGATTACAATATTTTAACAATATTTCATGACATTTCTAAATCTGAACTGGTCAAAAACAGTACAGTTGAGAAGCGTAATCTAAATTAAACACACACGAAACCACAGGTTATATTAGTCGATAACAAAAACCGTAATAAAAACTGCAAACATGAAAGACACTTTCCTCTCGCATTAGCACACAAAACAGTCGATTGGCGAATCGGAGAAAGTACTACAGTTGTTAGTAAACTAGTTCTTATTCGTACTAAAATTGACAATACATGCTATTTTAAAATGTTGAAATTAGCCTATTGTTGCCTTTTTAGAAACAATTCTGATTTGTTAATCGAGTGTGTATCCGTAATTACTTTTACTATTGTGGTACTGAGGGTCTATATGGATGATATGATCATCGTTGCCAATTTCATAGAAATAAATATACCTAGACAGAATGTCGAACGAATATATGCAGGCTGCAGCTACGTTTTACGCTCCATGCGTCATTCTGCTTGTCATAGTGACGTTCATAATGATAGCAGTTGTTGAAATATTGAAATATTGACTTCGACGCTCAATCTGGATGTATCCTTAATCAAGGGTCAATTTACCAATATAATTGCAGCAAAACTGACGAGACGTAAATTTTATGCTTTTCTATTGGCTAATTGATTGAACTTTCGTGTTATAATTTATCTCCATAGGTTTTTCAAAGGGTTGAAGAAGAATCTAACTAAATTTCATAATTATTTGAGTGGTTTAGATTCTTTATTGCATTGATATCTCATCAAACTGTCAGACTTTATTGATTTTCTTTACAAATAAGAGCTAAGGGCCAAATCGGCCCAAAAAAAAACCGCCATGATCCACATTATTAATCGCTGAGCGATTTTCTGCGAAAATCCACTGGTGGAATTCGGTTCTCAATTTTTGCATACTCGACTACTTGAAATCAATCATTTTTAATCATAATAATTTAAGAGGAATTTAAATTTTTTTGGACTTTACCGTAGATGATAAAAAACTGATTTTACAAAAAGACAAAGAGCCTGATCTTGTCTCAAACTGGGGTCAAAATGATACGTGCAGTTTATGACTATAGACAGACAATTGTTGTCAAATAGTTGCAATGGTTCGTGTGAAAACACTCGACTCACGAATAGCCCATTCAATTTGTATTATGCAATATGCAACGACCATTGCAAAATTATTAGCCGTCTAGGTGAGAAGATGGCATAATTGTTAGGTTAGGGTCTAAGCGCGGTGCAAACGCTTCTTATGGAGTTAAATTGTGTGTGATGAGTCTAGATGACGTCACAGTTAGGTAATTCAGTTTGTAGATTCCTGCAATGAGGTTAAGGATGAAATGAAGATATTGTGAATGGATTTTTAGAGGGTTTAGAATGTGTTAAAAAATAATAAGCCTTGCTGAGTTTCTTGCCGGAGTCTTCTCAGTTTAAGTGTATTCCGAACCTGTATTTATTGTTGTTAATTCAACTGTATGTACCAATTTAACGCTCATAAGTGCCTTACCAGGGCCTAATCTGATTTTGTTCCAATGTTGAGATAGAGAAAAAAAAATACAGTCCTATTTTTCTATTATTGATCTTTCTGCGGCCGTTTGAGACTCATTTAACTTTCAGAGCTCTTGTACTTGCATCATACCTCCACATTTTTGTAAACTAACTATGGTTGCTAAGCTCATTGAGAAGAGTCGGTAACGCGTGAGTGTTGCCTCGTGTGTTGCAAGCGTCCATATGGCTACCGTATGCTTACCATCAGGCGGGCCGTATGCTTGTTTACCAACTTACTTTCATAAAGTGTGTATTAAGCTTATTATTTGCTTATACCTGTTTGTTTTTTATAAAAGTTTGCTTTTTTCTGTCTGGTACTGCAATTACATTACTAATAGGACTGTAATTGTAAGGATTCTTCTGTAATTACGCTGATTGGCGCCACACTCTGTATAATGACATCATCGCATCTTAGCATCTCATCAGATGCATTTATAGCGAACAGCTGACTTTTAGCTTCTCTCACGCAGTTTAACCCGTGTTCCCGTGGGATGTTATGATTTTCTGGGGCATAAAATTTTCTTTAAAGTATTTTTATCTAATACTTATAACAAATACAATCTATTTGCAAATTGCCCCCTAAGTTATTGGGAATAGGGCAGGGACATGTTGATATAGAAAATGTCCTCGAGGTTGCCGCTGGTGCCGTTCAATGCAAGGTTTCCAGCAGGCTGGAGGTACTTCCCCAGTCGAGCTGATCTTTGAGCGAATAAACGCGATGCTCTACCCATCATTACTGCCTCCAAGCACAATTACTGCTGTTTCCCGAGCTACTAACATCCTTTTGTTCGCAGGTCGGGCTCGGCTTTCCCGCGTCTCGCCCCTCACACCCCTCACGATTGCCCTGTCTAGACGTCTGCGTCGAACGACTGTATGGTTTTATAGACTGTGGTATTACTTCTCTAAGGGATTGTTCCTCGATGGCTCTACCTCTCTTAAAGTATCTTCCATACCAACAAATTTTCCAAATATTTGTTCAAACATTTTTCAATGTACACGCTATTTTCTTGCGGCCAAACTAAGCCACGCTTGTGAAAGTCTATAGATTAGATATAATTATAGTTCCAGGTGCACTAATCTAATAATCTGTAATCAAAGATGGCGTCCTAACTTTGCATTGCATAGTAGCGTGTTGCAAAAAGAAAGTACAATGCTACACTATAATTATGATCGTCACATTCCGGAGATATCGGACGGCGTTGGGCGGTGACGAGATGATGGCTCGTGACCAATGTTTTTTTTTATACCACATAGGTGGCAAACAAGCATACGGCCCGCCTGATGGTAAGCGGTTACCGTAGCCTATGGACGCTTGTAACACCAGGGGTATCACGTGCTCGTTGCCGACCCTGCAGAAACCACACTCACACACTCACACACTCTCTTCACACCCCTTTTGAAGAACCCCATGCTGTACTCCATTGGGAAAACCACGGCGGGGAGCTCATTCCACATTCTGAGCGTCCGCGGGAGGCTCCTTTGAGCCCGCACAGTACGTCGATGGTAGAAAGTAGCCGTGGGCATCATCTTAAACAATCCTTCAGAACACTGTCCGTTTTACAAGCGGTAGAACACACATAAGGAGGCAAAGTCTCTACTTAGACTGAGGCACGTCGTGCCATCAGAATGTGCTTATATGACTTAAAACAAAACTCTCCGTGTTGCACTCCGTGAGTGCCGGCAGAAGTGAAAACTTGAAATTAACGTAGTGCATTTTTGAAACTAGTCATTTTTCACATAGTGTTTTTTTACAAGGGGTTTTCCAAAATTCAATCCCTTGGCGGTGAAATAGGTGATCGCGAGTGAATTCGCGAAGCGGAAAGCTAGTTCAAGATACATGTACATATAATACTTTTGAATAAGATTGTTTGATTGTTGAAAATGGGAACAAAAATGATACCTACCTTCCGGCTAGCTAGAGAATATTATAAAAATTTGAACATAACCCCAGTAGAAATACAGTCTAATTTGCAACTACCCTTCCTCCGTCTTTTCGATCAGGTCACGTGAGACCTGACGCGAGTTTAACATTTTTTACCCATCACAAAAAAGTGCACAACGCCGCTAAAGAAATTTTCACTTCAAAAATGGTCTTACGTTTGGCCATCGATTGACCCCAGAAATAATAATGATGTGGCTGAGTACTTGCACAATTATGACTGGAACAGGTTAATATAGTATTTTCCAGAGGAGAATTGGATGATCAGAGATGAAACCAAGCACAGGGTGAAATTATAGCAATGGATATTTTCAATATCAGGGAACTATACAGGTTATTCGGTAATGAAAACTATAGGCTATAGAAAATTTAATTCCTCTATTATAAAACGATGTACTTCCATATCTCTCTATTGCTAGTCAGAGACCAAACACACTGTATAAAACGAATTTGAATCATTAGCATAACCCGCACAACGGATACGTAAAACATTAGAACCAGATTATGAAGACATAAAACGAAAGGGACTGAAGGTCGGAAGTTCAAGGTCAGATCCTAACCTTCGGCAATATTAAGTGTCGTAACAATGGAAACGCCCAACACCCAGTATAAGTGATTTATGGTAACATCAAATACCATTAGGAATTGGATAGATCCCTGGGAAATCCGATAGGTACGAATAGTTTCTAGATTTTTTTAAAGACAAAGAGAAATTTTTGCCCGAGTTTAAAAAGATCTGAGTGTGGTTTTCTAGAAAGATTTAATTTCATGTAACGATCTTGCCTTTTTACTGCAGTTATACATGTAATGACATTTAAAGATCTTGCCTTTTTACTGCAGTTATACATGTACTGACATTTAACGATCTTGCCTTTTTACTGCAGTTATACATGTACTGACATTTAACGATCTTGCCTTTTTACTGCAGTTATACATGTAATGACATTTAAAGATCTTGCCTTTTTACTGCAGTTATACATGTACTGTCATTTAACGATCTTGCCTTTTTACTGCAGTTATACATGTAATGACATTTAAAGATCTTGCCTTTTTACTGCAGTTATACATGTACTGACATTTCTTTGAAAACTTTAGTTAGTGTTTTTACTACAATAGTTAGGTAATTTTTTTACAAAAATGTAATTTATTTTCTAAGGACTCTGTATTCTGCATTAAGTGATGTCTCACAAGATTCATTGCAACCATCTTGGGAGTAAAATTTCTGTAATAGAGTTAAATAAGTCTTGTAGTATAGGGGGCGTCCATAAATTACGTGAGGTGTTTTTTAAAATTTTCTGTCCCTCCCTCCCCCCCTGGTGAGATGTCGTGAGATTTTATTCAACCCCCTCCCCCATCCCCCAATCTCACGTGAGATTTTTCAAAATGTGGATTTCTTACGTAAACGCGTTGGATTGTTATTGTAAAAAAAAAAAAAATATTTGCTTCGTGCTTTTATTGAAGACTAGTTAAGACTAGTAATCAATATTGCTGAGAGTTTAATTATAAGTGTAATAAAAATTTAACAATAGAATACTTAAATCGAAACTACTGAGATTAAAAAAAGAATATCTACTCTAATTCAGTCCATGGAGAGAGAGAAAAAAATTGCGTGATATTTGCCGAGACCCCCCCTCTCTCCAACGTAAGATTAGATGAGATTTAACTCGACCCCCTCCCCCCCTTAAACATCTCACGTAATTTGTGGACGCCCCCATAGTTGTATCAAAGTACTTGCTCATAATATTATTGGTACGAAAATACTCAATAATATCCTAAGAAAATAGAGCCTAACTGTATTTATTACTAAACGTAAACTTACACACGCAAGGCCATAATATTCGGAACTAGTATTTATACTCGTTCTTTAGTATTGAGATAATCATTTGCCTCCTTTGTTTTGAATTATTTAAAGTCCTTACTTTCGGCTTTCACTTCTTTAACACATATCATCATCATCATCATCAGCCTATAATGTCCCACTGCTGAGCACAGGCCTCCTTTCACAAATGAGGGTGAAAGGGAATGGGCAGATACTGTCCCCACTGCGGATCGGTGGAGGTAGGCTAGTGGTCAACCTACTGTTTGAGTTTTCAAGCCGCCTCGGAGGCCTCCAACTAGCTTAACGACTATCACAATCAAGTGATAACCGAGACCAACGGCTTTAAGTGCCTTCCGAAGTACGGAAACGCTAGATTTGAAATACCACTAGGCGGTCACCCATCCAGTTACCGACCACGACGATGGTAGCTTAACTTTGCCGATCGATTAAGAACGGCTAATTATGCTACACCACGAGCGCTTAAATTTAAACTCGCTTTAACTCATATCATTTTCACATAAGCTATCCATCTCTTTTCAATCCTTTCTCTTACCATGTGTTTCATCTCCTCTTATTGCACCTTTTGATAAAATAATTGGTGCAATTAATGCAGGCATATTTAATCAGTTGACTCGCAGTTCCTGTTTTTTTAACCGACTTCAAAAAAAGGAGGAGGTACTCAATTCGGCTGTTTTTTTTTTGTTACCTCCGTCATTTATTAACCGATTTGGAAAATTCTTTTTTTGTCGGGAAGGGTACACTTCCCGTTTGGTCCCATTGTCATCAGATCAGGATTTTATTACTTCTTAGTGTACTTTGAAGTCGGTTTAAGTTTTTTGTAAAACAGTCCAATTATATATTATGTTGTACACAAAAATCCTATCACTATCCTAGTCTTATAGACTAGGATAGTGATAGGATTTCGATATGGCATATTTTCGAAACCTATGTTGGGTTGGGTTAATCATGCTGAATAATTTTTACTATGGGAACAACACTGAATAATCAAAAATTATTTTTTACTTTTCATACATTTTATGATCGAGCGAGGTTGACATTTAACATGGAAAGTATTTTTTTTTTGAGAATTCGCTATTGGTCTCATAGTAAAAGTTGTTCAGCATGACAAACTTAAGATAGGTTTCAAATATATATCTATCTCGAAATCTCCACCACCACACAATAATTATTTTTAGGTACGTCAAAATTTTGTTAGTTTGTATCAGTTATTTGGGTTAACATGAATAATATTTCAAACGAAATTATTTTGTAGCTAGCATGGCAATTCCTTTTAAAGAAACCCCCAGCGTAATTGAATGGCGGCCGTAGATCTAGTCAAATATTTGCCACCAGCGACTACGGTCCATCAATCAAAGTCGTCAAATCGCTAATAATGAGCAGTGTAAACGCGCTCAGCGAGCTATTCGCTCTATCCTAGCATGAAATCGTTCCCAGTCAACACAAGTAATGCGCGTGAGTCACGGGCATTCGGAAGCTAGGGCTGACGAGTATTATTTAAAAATAACGGTTTATTTTTATTTTGGATAGGTGAGCCCGTTCTTGAGTTATAAAATTACACCGAAAAGTGGCATTGATTTTTATATATATAGATTACACCCAGGCTCGGGACATACAGACATGTTCAAGCACACAAATGCATGTCCTGTGTGGGAATTGAACACATGACCTGCGCTGCGGCGCGATAGGTGAAATCTTAACCAACTGCGCCAACTGGCCCGTCAATTATTATTTAATTGCATTTCTCACGTAACGTATTTTGGTTGTCTTTGTTCTATCTATTCTAATAACTACGCGTTTTGATGCGAGTTTAAGGTAAAAATAAAGCCTGTTTGTTTTTACATTTACACACTTTGATTCACTTAAATCAGCTACACGCTATGATAGCAGTTTTGACATGAAGATAGGTCCTAGTCTCCTTGTCGCTATCGTCTCAGTAGACTATATGGTCGACCCAGCTCATTCCATGGGTGCGTCATATTCTCTGGTAGGTCATATTTTAATTAACCGCAAATAATAAGATAGGTAGACAACCCTATTCACGTTGCGATTTAGCGCCGCGCGGCGTGGCGCGGTGCCGGAAGCGCGCGATGTGCGTTTCCTTATGAAGTCGGACCGAACGACCGGCCGGCACAATTACCTACGTATTATGGGTTGACCCGCATTTTTGGTGTTAGTATTGATTAGGTAGTGGGACCCGTTATGGTGATGTTACTTCATTGGATATTACTGTTTTTTTTTTTATATTATTATTAATATAATAAATCTGCACTACGATTGTAACAGTATGAGGCACGAGTGGTGAGCACAGATAGGCATTACTGGGGGCAGGCTCGCGCATGAAAAACTTTTGGCGAAATCTCAGTAGCCAAATGACAGTAGCAAGAATCCAATAGACGACGAGCATTGACTGACGAACCAATCGTGTGCAGCTCGGCGCTCCCCCTTCTTTATTCCGCCAAACAGACCGAAAAATTTACTAGTGCGCAGGTGTCTGTGCTCACGACTCGTGCCCCTTATTATACCGGGAGGGAGACGTTAAATATTTTAGGGAATACTTTTTTTGCAGATAATTCGGTGTCCGTTTGGCTTTCACAGTTGAAAATCTATTACCTTGTATTTACCTATTTACCTACAGATTTTTTTGCGGCAGTGGAGCGCTGGAGAGGAGCTTCTTCTTAGTATTTACTAAGTATGTTCAGCCAAAATATAAAAAAAAGGCGTTGACATCAATTATCTCAAATACAACAGCTAAAATACACCAACCTACTGTATCGTTGTTTAAAGACCCAGTAACAGTACTTATTGTGTATATTTTAAGTCCTAAACCTAAGACCATTCCCCGTAATTGAGCCGGGACGTGTCGATCGAGACATTAATTTTCGTCGAGCGATCTCACTAGGGGACTACGGGACATTGCATATGCTCACATTATGGTTGAAATTACATTCAACATATTATGTATTAGCTTTCCGCAAACACTAGAATGGTCCTCCATTCTAGTGTTTGCGTATGTCTAGTTTAAAGTGGGTTCTTTTTGGATGAATATCAAATGAGATGTCAGTGAGAAGGGTTGTTATTTACTGTAGTAGTTGTAGAACAAATTCTACTTTTTATCCCCTAACATAAGATCATCATCATATCAGCCTAAGGATGTCCATTGCTGAACATATGCCTCTCCCATTAACTTTTAATTGGAAAAACAAAAAAAAACCTACGTATGCGTGAGTAAAATCTGTACTGGCCCAAGCAGGCATATATTGTACTGAGTCTTATTGTCACTGTCAACGTCTCAATATGGAATGACAACCGATCGGCTTCCTATATATGTGTGTGTGAGGCTATGTTTTTACAAGACCGCCGGCTTCCTATTACTTGGAACACAGACCGTTCCGTCTTTCATTTCTTCTTGGTCTGAGAGTGGAACAAGCTAATATCCTAAATAATAGGCGTTCACTTCAGAAATAGCACTAAATTACCTTCTCTGAGAAAAGTTATTCCATAGGTACTACAAGAATCTACAAGAGATGTATTAAATATCACTCAACCCTAGACTCCACATAATTAAGATACCAGGCGCTCAGAATGTAATGGAAGGTATAATTTTGCAATATAAAACAAGCCAACTCGTCTGGAAACCCGATGTACTTTACTTAGGTCGCGCAGCCATTATTAACATAATCATTTTTATACTCGTAAAAAGCGTAAGTATGGTAAAGGTAGCAACGGTTATACGAGTAACTATAAGGATACCTATAGAACACGTAATATTCAAGTTTAAACCTTAATTTTATTCTCCGTAATTGCATTTTCCACTGACTGAAAATTTGGTGTGTGTAACCTTAATTTTTATTGGCTCTGGGCTACTGGCATCGTCTTTTAAACCATACTCTCTCATACTCAAAGATTCTGTACCATCAAAACCAATTATGCTTATAGTTCAACCCCCTTTCCACACAACACCATTGTCTCACTATAACCCATAACACAAAGTATGTAGACCTTGACACTAGCGCTAGCGCAGAATCAAAACAAAAAGATAATTAGAACTCCGTCACTCGGCTGTGACTCTACGGTAGCCGGCAGCGATCGGAACTACTTCTTTTAATTATTATTCCAATGGCTATAGTTTTTACTTGTCTGTCTACGGATCTAACTGTTATATCGTAGATACTTTCAGTACACCAAACATAACTTGATAATTTTAAGATTGTTGTTGTAAAAGTTGAAGAAAATGATTGATTTCCACTTCGAACGGTTCTGGGCCGCTTGCATCCAGCGGGCGCCCAGCGACTCTGACCACGTCGTCGGTCCAGCTGGTGGGAGGTCGTCCCGCGCGGTGCTCCAGTACGTGGTCGCCACCCGAGAACCTTTCTTCCCCATCGGTTATCGGCTCTTTGAGCGATGTGCCCTGCCCATTGCCACTTCAGCTTACTAACTCTACGAGCTATGTCCGTCGTTTTCGTTCTCCTACGAATGTCATACATATTAATGAGAAAATGCCATGCATTTTGGTGTCGTAAGTAAAAAGTCACAACGAAAACCAAGTTAAGATGGTATTATTATCCCAGATTTAGGAATCAGGACTGTAATAATAGTGTTAAGACTGTCATCTATCATAGGTGTCATAAAAATACTTATACTTTATAGTAAAATTGCCGCCTACACATAGTTCAAGTAACAACTAAGGCTAGTACAAATCCAATTAAAGTGGTTCACTTGGTAGGCTTCTAGAAATTCGGTAAATGTCCGATTATCCACTTTGATATAATTTTAGAATATATCCGATGATATAAGATATTCACTTAATAGGGTTTCCTTTTTTTCATTCTTAATCGTGGTTAGGTTTAAGGTTACATTTGCGTTTTGTTCTTCTCCTAAACTACTTTTTTGTCCGATGAATGTTTCACTTTGCCAATGAATCATTTATCTAATTCCATTTTATTGACCGTTAGGATATCGTTGGTAATTTCAGCAGAAGCTACTTCATAAGTTCCTAGGACCTATACTGAAATAAGTTTAATTTTGACTTTGACTTTGTCATTTCTATGTTCAAATACTTAAGCCTCTGATTATTTATGGTACTGACTGCATTATTTGGCTCTTCAAACAGTGCTTGATCAACGCATTTACCATCTGAAATACAATTTGATTGATAGCTTATTGATTATTGACGTCATTCAGATATTTGGCATTTTATTTTAAACAGGATGACATACTTTTTACTATTTTCTGAACCAAATTTCATTCAAGGTTAGATTCTCCTTGCAATGCATTACATTTATGCGCTGATTGATGACTTCGGATTGATTGATGAGCTATAAATGCGTCTCAAAGTACCTAATCAATAGGAAGACGTGATTTTTATTTTTATCTGGTATACTTTTCGAATGCTGTAACGTCTATTTTGGGGATTTCTATGCCGAACTTTTTGTGTCTTATTGTTTCATAATTACGGTTTTGATGTTAATTTCCAATATTAGGATAAGTGTGTGTATATCAGTGGCAAGACGATATTGGTAGGTATTCCTTGGATATATTACTACAGCAGGGCTGAAAAGAATCGTCGTGAATATGAAATAGCTCACTGATAATATACAAACTACATAATATTCTTTTGAATTAGTTAAACCATTTGAACAATGAAATTGCCAATATAGTCAGATTGATAAAGATAGTAGAGATAAAGCGCAAAATATCAACTTTCAATTTCACAGCTCATTTTTGTCGCACATTCGTCTTCAAGCCTCATTGTCCACTGAGTCACAGAAGCGAACGAACAATAATTTAACACATGACTGCCATATTGGCCGTGAAATGAGATAAACAGCTCTCGTGTTCACGTTCACTTGATACAAGTATTTTATTGTAGTTTCGCCCGTGGCTTTACCCACATTTCCGAAGTATCTGATTTTATGATGGGATTAAAAGTATACAATGTTTTTTTATACAACGAAGGTGACAAGCATACGGCCCAGCATATCGTATGAGGTTACCATAGCCATATGGACGCTTGCAATAAACGGGGCATCACTCACGCGTTACCGACCGTTCTCCCCTCCCCAATGAGCTTTGGCGATCTTACTCACGCGCAGGAACACAACATAAAGTAATTTGGCTGCGATGTTCTGTAAGGTCGTCGACTCTACCTCTCCTAAATCTCTATATTCATTTCAGTGTCTGTTCTATCTATATGCCAAACTTCATATTTTTTTTAAGTTTGTATAGCGTCATTAAGAAACAAACATACAACAATATAATGTTAGTATGAAAACTTAAAAGGAATGAAATAAACTGGTGATTGTGACTCCACATAATCATATTGAAAGAGATAAGTAAAAATATGGTCAACACTGCGCAATTATGCTACGCCATTTACTCATAGACATATGGGTCAACTATAGTTATATCTTTTGACGGGCCAGCTGGCGTGGTTGGTTAAGACTCTGGTTAAGATTCCACCTATCGCGCCGCAGGTCGTGGGATCGATTCCCACACAGGACATGCAGCATTTGTGTTCATGAACATGTCTGCATGTCTCGAGTCTGGGTGTAAGTATATGTATTAAGTATGTATAATATTTACAACAAAAAAAAAAGTACCTACATGTATTATATCAGTTATCTGGTTTCCATAGTACAAGCTCTGGTTAGTTTGGAATCAGATGACCGTGTGTGAGGAACGTCCTAGGATATTTATTTATTATTATTATTTTATGCAACTTCGGTAAACAAGCACACGGACCGCGTGATGGTAAGCGGTTACCGTAGTCAGTGGACGCTTGCAACACACGAGGCATCACTCACGCGTTACCGAAAATGTTTTTTCGATAAAGTTTTCTTGTAGCACTGTATTATTGAAAGTATAGGGTATTTTGTTGTGCTTGAATTCTTGAATTAGATGCTGTAATTTTGCAAACCCTACTGTATTTTGAAAATATATTTAGTCTCATAAATCCCTCTCTTAAAAACGACATCAATTAGCAGCAAATTGAAATACAAACAAAAAATAATGACTATTAACATAATGAGGCATACGCCTAGAAAATATAATGGATGGTGCTTCTAATAATTAATTTTATAGGCTTTAGGAAAATGGTGAATATATTTTCAACCATTATACCTTGGGCAGGCTTATATTTCGCACCTGAAACCGAAGGGAATTAAGGAGGGCTTTAAAGGGCCTCTTCGGGTATGGAACTCAGGTGTCTCTTAGATTAAGATCATTTGAATTTTGTATGGGGTTTGCTTGGGTATATAATAGATTTAGCTTTAAGGTAAGACGTGGAATGACAGATGATCTTTGGTCAGTCTGTCACAGTACAATGGTATTCATACTTCGATATATTCTACGGTAAGACTCTATTCAGTGTATCTTTTGCACTTAACAGAACTACTTGTTTTTTTTTTGCCTGTGTTTGACCACAATCTCACCATGGTAAGTGATGATGTGATCGAAGGTGGTGCACACACAAAGCCTAGAAGGAACTGGCTTTCAAGTGCAGCTGTCGGAACACACCGATAGGTGCTTGGCGACAGATTTTCAACTTGAGGGTGGTAGCCAGCCAGACAGGTACTACAAAGTACCCTACCACCGTGCTATGGTTTTCTCACGATGTTTTCCTTCATCGAAAGCTCAAGCTCATTGTAGGATTCGAACCCGGAACCTTCCGTCTCGGTATCCGACGTCACTACCACTGAGCTATCATCGCCTTAAATTACTTTTTAACAATTAACAAAAGTTTTGTTTTTTCTTTCATTAATAAAAATATTTGATGAATCAGTAAAATTCACAGCAATTATTTATTGTTATAGTCATGTAATATTAAGCAAGGGATTTTTCAGTATGGTTTGAAGATCTTTAGTATCTGACAGGTTTAGTTGGTTAAAGAAAGTTAGTTCTTTAGAAACTGGTAGAACCACAAACTTTGCAGCTTACAATGTTCAAAGTGGCGTGTCTACGATCCGACTCAGCAATAAACTTGGATCATTCCAACCGCACTGTGATTGTTCAAGACATTTCTCTTTGGCATCACGCCAGGATGTTTCGGGTTTGATTCTCGGTTGTGCAAATAGCTTTGATTTGGGTGTTGATAGCTTCCGTTAAGATACTTGACTTATGTGGTGTGTTACTTTCTTCGGTAATATTAATACAGCTGTGATTCGTATAAAACTGTTTGTTTTTAAAACCTGTATTTTTTTTTTATACGACTAAATCGGTAAACAAGCCTGATTACCGTAGCCATATGGACGCTTGCAACACACGAAGCGTCGCTCACGCGTAACCGACCTTTCCCCCCTTCCCAATGAGCTCTGGCGACCTTACTCACGCGCAGGAACACAACTTTACACAACATAAAGTTATTTGGCTGCGGTATTTTGTAAGGTGGAGGTACTTCCCCAGTCGAGCTGCTCTTTGAGCGAATAAACGCTATGCTCTACCTCTCTTAAATATAATACTAGCTGCTACCCTGCAGTTTCTCTCGCGTTTCTGGGATAAAAAATAGTATATGTTACACTTTGGCCTATAAGCTATATCCATGGACAAAATCAAGCCGATCCATTGCTCCATTAATGCTCATGAAAGAAGGAAAACCTAACAAAACCTTCGCACATTCATATAATAGTAGGTTTTTTATACAACTAAGGTGGCAAACAAGCATACGGCCCGCCAGGGGTATCACTCGCACGTTGCCGACCCTGATAATAGGATTTATAGATTTTTTGAGATTTAAAGTATTAATATCATAGCGATCTCAATATCAAGAAATCTGTGATTCGTCATTCCCAAAACTTACCTACTTTAAATTAGAAGATTAATCAGATTCAGTAAGATTATCTCCTAACCCAGAACATTTATCTTGAGTATTACTAGCGCTGTCATTACTTGGATTATTATCTTTCTTCAAATCAAATAGTCGGTGTCTAATGGTAGGTACGTATTTGTACGTTAAAAATATCCACAGTATTTAGACTACTATGAATTATATTACGTCTTTTCGTCTGTCTGAATGTCAATAGAAAGTGATTGGTAAATAAATCAATGCCTTTTCAATTGAATCAATTTCATGACACGTGCATTTGTAAACGAGTTGTTTGACTACAATCGAGTTGTTTGTGCAATTCATTGTGGTTGCAAATTACGTAACATGCCTTTATAGTATTTTTTGTGTGTAAAACTGATCTGTTACTGTCAATTATAAGTTGCTCAGGGAGAATTTTTACCGGATCAATTAGCTAGACTGTTTTTGCTTTTGTTTTATAATAACAAGTCTTTTTGCAGCGTCAGAATTATCATTTATAAAGAAGATACTCATGTGAAATATCGTTTTCAACCTTTATGGGTGTTTTTTTTCCTCTAAACTACAGAACTTATTAATTTCTGTTAAACTTTAATTAATCGATATATTGTTCAAGTTATTTATCTCAATTAGAAACCCACTTATTCTTACTCGTTGTTGTTAATACTGAAAAATATACTCATTATTTTATTCCTTTTCTCTTTCAATATAAAAGTTGGTAATTTATTGTTTTCATAAGTTAGCCTCAGGCGATATGCAAACCATTATTGAATCACTTTTTTATACAAATGTTAGTCATTAATCAATTTATTGAAGGCGGAGCAATATTATTAAACAATAGAGAGTTCGTTAGAAGAAATTCGGTCGTTGACTCCTATACCTATTGTTAGAGAAGACTAACCTCACATAAAACGTTATGTAGCAGTTAAAATTATGAATTCTCTTTCTTACAAGTCACTTTCTCTGTGCGGATGACCCAGACGAATGCTATACTCAATTAGTTCAAATACGTCTATGAATACGAGTATAAAGAGTATTTAATCTACATTATTGATAATCATATGTTACGTCCTTCTTTGACATCCAACGTGTAAAAAGGACAGAAGATGAGTAAGGTTTTTACATTATTAGTGTAGAAGATGATAGTTGGTCCCCTGGCCTTTCCTAAACTGACTCATGACACTTGAAATAATCACTTATCTAAGTGAGACATTTTTTTTGGGAATGTCCATAGCAATGATCTGTATAAAATTTTCATTTTCATCATTAACGGCCTCACTCATAAACGCTATTTAACTAATCCTACTGATTAAATGGTCAAATAAATAACGTCACCTTACTGTCATTATCAAACAATTGAACGTTATTTAAGTGACCACTTAATTAGTTAAATAACGTTTTATGAGTAAGGAGGTAAGTGTTTAAAAATTTTCTTCTACAAACATCAGCATCATCCATAAACAGCAAATCCAAAAATGATATTCTCCGTGCAAAAAGGCGTGTATTTTTATATTGTTTTCGCATCATAGCCGTATGGCCTCGGACAGTATGCAATGAGCTCATCTTGTTTGTGCAGACGCTATCTGTGAAGGTCGACTGCATGAGATTGAAGTGTTGGAACTCACATCGTATATCTAGCTTAAGATTTTGGGGTTTGACTGTTGAGCGTTCTGTAATTTGTGGATATTCAAGTTCCTCTATTTTGAAAACAATAAATTTAAATGTAACCTCACTCTACTGTGGAAAGTGGGTTATGCGATTAACCGTGATTCATAGCATGCCTATAAATCAATTATTATTTTCAGTGACAAGCGAAGAGCGAGGGTAACACGTTACAATAAGCTTGAGAATTTGCACCAGAATGAGAACCATAGCACTGGTAGGGTACCTGTCTGGAACGATCCTTAAAATTAAAACTTGCCACCAAGAACCTATCAGTGCTTTTCGGTGATAGAACGGTACTTGAGGCTTCGTTTTCTTATCACCTTCAGCCACATCATCATTTAGCATAAAATGATGGTCAAATTTAATAATTTAAATCGCTTTCTTTAGCTTATTTAAACCATAACCCAATAGCAGTCCAGACTGCAGTGACACAAGCGTCGATTTTTGCACATTTTTACGATCTCAGATAAATTGGTAGAGACATTGTGTGTAGTGGCCAACGCTAGTTCTATTACCATTTGGAGTTTATGTACTAAAATGCATTGTATTGTTTTTACTTTCATTTAGATTCATGGCTGCGAAGTTTGCTGTTCTTTTAAGGTTTTTAGAAATAGTGCTGATGGTTTGATGAGTTTTTATAGTCTTTCAGAAGGAAAAAAATCACAAACATATCAATGTTTAAATTAATTTCTTCCCATTTTCAATAACTATGGGATAGTTGAACTGATTAAATATGTAAGTATATATATTTACTTTAAGATAACGTGAGTATATCCTATGAAAATGAAATGTCCTGTGACAATACAATGATTTTAATGATCCGTATTGACACGAACATATTTTCACGACATCTCTTAATGGCCCATATTTATAGGCTATTTTACAACAAAGAATCCCGCAAATTGGGCCATCGCCATTGTTTACGGCCCATTTACCATTCTTACAGCCTGAGCCTGTTTCCTGAAGGACGAATATGTGCGTGACTGAAAAAGTTTCCCACACGCAATCAAATTCATTTTGGATTTCCGACTAGTGTTGGGTTTCGGATATTTGAAGTTCGGAGAAATCGGATATTTTTAAGTTTTTATCAGAAAATCTGTTGAAATTGAATTTTTATATTGTTAAATCCTATGTTCTTATGTACTTCTAACTAAATTATTGCTCTTTTTTAAACTATTGCTTTTTCACACACATTGTCATCTCTACTTCAATGCTGTCAATACTACACGTCTTTCCCTGTCTTCTTTTCTTCATTGAATCACCTCCTGCTACTCTGTCTGGGAGCTTTCAGTTCCCAGAAATATTATTGTGTTTTGTAATATTTTAATTGCTGTTATCAAAATGGGATTAATTTAGAGAATTAAATTTTCAGTCAGTATTATTTAAACATAGTACAAAAGCCATAACTCCAGTAGTTTTCCAAATATAAATTCACAAAACTAACTCTTAATCGCTTAGGGTTGCACGTAGTATATTCACTTTGTGCTTTGAGTATCGTACAAATTACGGATATCAGAAAATTTCGGGTTTGAAAATACCCCGTGACTATTTTGTAATTGCTGATTTTATTTTATGCGTTATTCGTGTGCTTTGTTATCGAAGTTATTTACATAAAGCTCGCTTTTCACAAAGCTTATGACTTTGCAGAAAGTTTTATTTATTTATTGTATTATTTTGTGGCGTTGACAGTTAATCTTTAGTTGTAAAAGTGGTTAGTATTTTTAGTGTTCACGTTAATTATAACTCAGGCTCAATTTTAGTTAACAAGTCTTTATTAGAAAATGTACGAAAGCTACGTAATTTCTTCCCTTTCTCTCCAATATCTACCCATCAGGATTAAAATATTTTCAAAACCCTCTTGGTTGAGTTTCCTTTGGATTTCAACATAGTTGTACCCAGCTTCAAAATTTTCTCCTTTTGTAATCTACGTATCTCTACCATCATCTATTATTATTTGGGTTAACAGGTTTCAACTCTTTCCAGAGCTTGTATCACTTCAAGCAGGCTAGATCTAGTTCATTATACCTGCTATAATAAACTGCACTATGTTCTTAGATGTTACTTCACTATGGTTGTAAATGGTGACTGTACTACACCCATAGTAATCAATAGACATGAAGACACGCCAACATCGATCTGTTTCGTCCGGCGCCAGACGTCTTGCGCCGACAGAGCTATAAACCATCAGATCTGTTAACATTTGTCTGTTCCTTTATATCTTCTGTGTAGATATATCCGCTTTTATATTAGGAAAGTTGAGGCATTTTCTATCAATAGAATATCTAGAATAGTATGATATCTTTTCTTTGCTCCTTAACAGCGGTAATTTCAGCCATCACTGCCTACACATATGTCATCTCGCAATTTATGCAAATCTTGGAATTTTAACTCTTTAAGAGGCATATGTTTATCCCCGTCATTTAGAAACAAAGGGATATTTGAACATAAGAAGAATACATGTCTAGGAAAATCTGTAACAGCGTAATATTTTTCAAGGCATTACCAATTTTTGATACTATATATATGAATTGTTGTAGGTCATAGCAATTCTCCGTACTGAAGCGTATACTATTAATAATGATTAATCATCGAAATTATATTTATTTTAGTTGAAGAATTTTATTTTGACAAAATTTTAGTAAGTAACAAGTAAGGCTAAGTAAGGCTGAGGAAGTTTTCAGTCATAGAAAAATAAAAAGAGCTATTATTAAACACGAGTGTCTGATCCCAAACTAAGCAGAGTTTGTACAATGGAAACCAAATAACTAATATACTCTACATATATACTACTTTTTGTTTGTACATAATATACAAATTACACCCAGACTCAGGACATACAGACATTTTCATGCACACAAATGCATGTCCTGTGTGGGAATCGAACTCGCGAATTGCGGTGCGATTGGTGGAATCTTAACCAACAGCGCCAGCTGGCTCGTCATTGTACTTTGACTTTTAGATGAAGATAATATCATATTTCAATGCACTTAACTATAAGAAAACACAAGTCTTATATCATAAAATAAAGATAAAAAGTCAAAAAGTATCAAGTCTTATCATTATGCACCGGACGATGTCGTGTTTGCATTCATGCCACGTCGCTCATCAAACTTTGCCGCAATATGCAAATTATATTACTCTTGTATAAGAAGATATAAGACCTGTCACATTGTATCATCTATCTGGATCGAAATCTCTGCAAGTCTTCTTTGAGGGTAAAAGTCTCATGGTTATTTTTGAACCTACGTGTCTACAGCCTTCTGGCATTCTTTGTGATTCTTAGATTTTGAAACATATAGAGTTAAATTAGAAAATGCTATCTTATCGTCCTGTAGGTTGCCACTGCTACCGAATATCGGCAAGGTTCTCAGTAGGCTGGCATTGTTTCTTCTAACGGCCAAGCTAAACCGTTGGTGGAAAAGATTAAACCGTGATTATGTTGCCGCTAATGTGGAAGACATAAAACCATATTGACTTAATGATAACTGGGGGCCAAGTCTGCTAAAATGTCATACTGACACGTTACTATTGCAATTCCATTATCATTGATGTTAGCAGTCTAATAATTCATAATGGTCTCATAATGAATGAAAAGAATTTTACTAAAAAAACTGTCAAAACTGAAAACTAATATTGTGGCACGATTATAGTTTCAGTGGAAAATCATCGGAAAGCTATAGCTATTATGGCGCCATTATGGCGCCATTATGACGCTATTGTGTTAGTAGACTACCAAAACTGTAAAATGTGTCTATTGTGACACCACTGATAGTTCATTGAAACACAATTGTAATAGCAGACTTGGGCCCTTGATAGTTATTCTCTTACACTTCTTTCATCGGAAATAAAAGTTCATCCATGTGCAGTTAGCTTTTTATATACGGAAGAAAACTTAATTAGGTGCCTCGACGACACTTGTTTTTCCCTTTTACCACTGCAATCATTTTTTCCTTTTTACCAACTAGAAAACAGCGTTGCAAATGCTCTGAGAGATTTAATTTCGTCTGAGACTGAACACAAGTTTAAAATTGATTGCCGCCATTTTATTTTCTACTCTTTCTGTCTTTCGAACGGAATGATAGTTTCATTGGGTTACAAATAGTTTCTAACTAATTTAATTTAAAATATATCTTAGATTTAAAGATTTTAGCCTTCTAATATTTATATGTGAAAAGTGAGGATGTTTGTTAGTCAGTCACGTAATGATTCAACGGATTTGGATGAAATAAATACGTATATTGATTGATAAAACACAGCATTTTTATCTCGGAAAAATCCGTCCGTATCCATTAAACTATTATTACTAGTAATTAGGTCAATGTTCGTATCATTTTTTTTCCTACATACGATGAAATTAATTACATAGGTATTGACTTTAGCGTTAGTAGGTATATTTTGGCATTTTTATGTTACTAACGACACTAAACCCCTTACTCATAAAACGTTATTTAACTAATATACTGTTTAAAGGGTCACGTAAATAACGTCACTCTACTGTCATTGTCAAATAATGTGACATTATTTATGTGACCTTTTAATCAGTATATTAGTTAAATAGCGCTTTATGAGTAAGGGGGTAATTATTTACCACTAGCGTCTAAATTCAAGGTGCTAACTAAGTAGGTAGATTCGCGACGCGGCAATGCATTTCACCTATTTGCTGGGGCGCTTGGGGTGGCTTGGCCGGCTAGCTACTCTATCACAAGCCACTAGCAAAAACCAGGGTTGGCCATCCGCTTACCAGTGTCGGCTAACGTTTCTTACAATACGTGCACACGTGATTTCTCCAATTTAACGGTTGTATTCAAGTTAATCGTAAATAATGATTAAAGGTAATTTATTTAAATTGTCCACGCATTGCAGTGTCGAAAGAGTACGACAAATTGTAGGTATGAGACGGGTTGTTCTGTACAGGCCAAGGTCTGCAAACTGTTTAGTGCTAAACCTGTAAATTTAACTTTTATGCCCAGTGCAGAAAGACTCAGTTTTGATAAAACAATTTGTAAACCATACAAGCTGAACAAGTAGTAAGCTAACACAAAAAAACTATTTCTGAAAAATATTTATAAGTGAAGAGTATAAAGTACCTAATAAATTTGAAAAAATATGAGATAATTGCTCGTGCTTTTAAAAGTTGGTGGTACAATTTTAAGTTTTAACAATTTTTTTCATTAATAAAAATGCCAGGGAAGAGGAAAGAGGCAGGATAAATATCATAAACGTGTGTGAAACCATAGGGGACAGCTATTTATATATTACAATACAATGAGTATAAAATAAAATAACAAAAGTAAATGCTTTTTAACAATAACACTATAAGAATGGAATATCGACGAGATCGCGTGGTCGGCTTCCGAGTATTTCATAAAAAATACTTTCTCCGCAAACATTCGATTGAAAAAATTGTTTCTGCTTTCGTTCATTCTTTTTAAATTGTCTATGATGTAACGATTTTAGTGTTTCGCACGACGTAGAGATTACAAATTGAATGTTCTTTTGTCATTATCCTGGGACATTCCTCACACACGGTCATCTGATCCCAAACTAAGCAGAGCTTGTACTATGGAAACCAGATAACTGATATAATACATATACTACTTTTTGTTTGTAAATACATACTTAATATACATAATTACACCAAGACTCAGGACATACAGACATGTTCATGCACACAAATGCATGTCATGCTGTGTGGGAATCGAACGCACGACCTGCGGCGCTATAGGTTAAAACTCCACGTCTTAACCAACTGCGCCAACTGGCCCGTCATTGACGGGTAGGTTTGCAAACGTGGATTAGCTAAAATTCTGAAGTCTTTATCTGACACGTGACATTTGGTGATCTAAAGAGTTGGCGATTATGAATAAGGGGTTAGTTTTGTTGTTTTAATTGGTTATCTGGTTTGAAATCAGAGCCGAAGAATGAATATTTCACAGGATATTATTTAACAGTTATAGATAACTACAATCGAACTACGGTAAGTTATGATGAGGATGAAGAGGATAAACAGTCTAGTAGGGAACTGTTGCCTGGTGACAGGTTTTCTTGATGAATATTTGAAGAATAAATACCTGAGTGACAATGATATGGAATCTAGAGCAATTTTTTTTTTTTATACCACTTAGGTGGCAAACAAGCATACGGCCCGCCTGATGGTAAGCAGTTACCGTAGCCTATGGACGCTTGCAACCCCAGGGGTATCACGCGCGCGTTGCCGACCCTGCAGGAATCTCTTCACGCCCCTTTTGAAGAACCCCATGGCATGATAAGTTTATGATCTGGGGGATTACACACATTGCAAGATAATCCAATAGTACCGTAGGTGGTTTCACTAATTTCTCTTCAGTTTTGTTCATGATATTTGGTTCATGAATTAAACTCATTAATGACCCTGATAAAGCACTTACCTATGCAAGTTGGATATTATAAACTCTACCACCTTTTCGTTCTTCAATACCTCTTCTGTAGATCATTTCATAGTACGAGGCGACCGAGCTTTGCTTGAAAACTGGTGAGACGCTTGATCGATTCCGTGAATACATTGATGTGTCTATAATTTTGCATTTTCTCAAGGCTTTTCATAAAAACGTCTTTATCAATAATTTTTATCATTGATAGTTGGGAGTTTTGGATATTTAAGATAAGTTGATTGACATATGAAATCAGCAAATTTCAAAACGTCATAGTTGTATACCATTAATTGGCCTCCTTTTTTATGATAACATCCTTACTATCCTTACTTATCCTTATATTATAAATGCGACAGTGAGTTTGACTACTCAACGGATCATCATGAAATTTGGCATGCAGATAGCCTATCGTATGGAGAAGGACATGGGCTAATTTTTATCCCGGGAACGCGGTTGAAACCGCGGAGAACAACTAGTATATTATAATAATCGATGTGAGTTTTTTTCTTTATTTGTTTTGTTTGTTTCACTTTCACGCCTTAGCTACTCAACCGATCGCGAATAAATTTGTCACGCAGATAGTCTATGGTATGGAGAAGGACATAGGCTGCATTTTGTGCTGAGAACGCGGGAACAGCGTCGTTAACTATCGTAAACAACTCGTGAACAATTCTCAATGGCGACTTACAGCTGTCAGCTATATTTATATGACAAGTCGCGGTTTGTATTGACAGCGTTCATTGTGCAATTAGTTGCGGTTGTAGGTTGGTAACCAATCAACCGGCAACGCAGGGTTCAAGTTTTATTAATGAAAACTGATTTTTAACTATCATAATGGAAAAAATTACGAATCATCAGAACAATTTCCCTAAATCTAGTAGTTAAGCCAAGCAGTCCAAAAACCCTTTCTCTAATAAAATAACATACCAAATAAGCACAATAAACTAAATTTAATGCAGGAATACCCCAAAAGTCGACACTTAGCGATCTGACTCATGCTGGCTGACTCAGTCGCAAAAACGTCCAATAAAGACTGACACACCACGCCCCCCGCCCCGATAAGTGAATACTCGATGACGGACGAAGTGAATTGAATTCCAAGGGTCTTGGTTAAATGGTCTGGTCTCACGCACGTCTCGACGAATTGGCGTGACCTTAAATCGTGGAAATAATGATGTTTGTTGTCTCGTTGACACGGTTCCAGTTAGAGTTGATTGTGACGATGAAATTTACAAATTCTGAAGGATAGTTTAGTATTTAGACGTTAGAAAGAGACGAAAATAGATAGTTTTGAGGTTATGAGTAAATTATTTTGACCAGACAAAACACACAAAAAGATCAGTTACTCGTATTAATCTAAGGAGTGATTAAGACAAATACAAATAAAACCGGCCAAGTGCGAGTCAGACTCGCGCACCGAGGGTTCCGTACAAACCTGTAGGTATATAAGTAAATGGTAGTATAGACCTGAGTATTTGATATTAATTTCAATTTATGACCTATTAAAAAAAAACTACTTACTAGATCTCGTTCAAACCAATTTTCAGTGGAAGTTTGCACCGTAATGTACATCATATATTTTTTATAGATTTATCATTCTCTTATTTTAGAAGTTACAGGGGGGGGGACACACATTTTACCACTTTGGAAGTGTCTCTCGCGCAAACTATTCAGTTTAGAAAAAAATGATATTAGAAACCTCAATATCATTTTTGAAGACCTATCCATAGACACCCCACACTTATGGGTTTGATGAAAAAAAAAAAAAAGGAGTTTCAGTTCTAAGTATGGGGAACCCCCAAAATTTATTGTTTTTTTTCTATTTTTGTGTAAAAATCTTAATGCGGTTCACAGAATACATCTACTTACCAAGTTTCAACATTATAGTTCTTATAGTTTCGGAAATAAATGGCTGTGACATACACGGACAGACAGACATGACGAATCTATAAGGGTTCCGTTTTTTGCCATTTGGCTACGGAACCCTAAAAAGGAGAGCCAAAGCCAAATTTATTTATTCAGTTTAGACCACCAGGGCACTTACGAAGGCGGAAGCTACTGATCATACCACTGTTTCAGAAGCCAGTTTTCAACTGAGAAGCAACGGCAAGAAACTCAACAAGGTTATATTTTTTATAGATCAATGGGGCTCACTCGCGTTCCAGTGTATAGCAGGAACGTGCTTACTATAAGCATTTCTTTTCGGATTCTTTTTTCATATACTAAAAAACCTGCATACGATACGTAGAGTGAATGCAAAAACCTGCATTAAGAATACACAACAAACTGCACGCTTCAAGCCATGCCTCGTAAATAACTGTCAAGGACAGTTCTCTCACTAATGGAGCCAAACTTGTTTCTTTATCAGTGATCTTAGCACTCTTAAGCGTTGATTCATACTCACGACCTGTGTAACTATCATAACTTTACTTTCAATTATTTCACTAATGTTATTAATGCAAAAGTTTTTGTGTGTTTATTTCGTAATTATAACATAAGGGTTGAGAGGATTTTTCGAAATTTTGTACCTTGTTTAAATTTAAAAAAACACTTCCACCGAAAGCTCAAGCTCAAACTGGCAACCTTAGATCATTTGATTAAAGAAAATTCAGTAGTCTTTATCATGCTGAGCAATCAATAGTATGAATGCAGCCAGTAAAGAGTTCAATGTAAAAGGCACTCAGACTGCGAAAGGTCTACAGCTTAAACTTAGCTATACAATGTTTTACTTATTTATAGAATAGAATTTCTGTAACACTCTTGTTTTGCTTCACTACCCTCCTATTGATTTATAGGTCTCCAAGCACCTTATGGAACATAAAATACTCCTTATATAGGTACAATAGTTGCTATTCTTTTTCAATAACGTTTATAAGAAAGAGATGTGAGTAGTTTTAGTGCAATTTGCAACAGAATTAACACAATATTCTCTGTCCAATATCAGAGTTGTTGAAGTAAAATTTTAAAAGCATCGAGGTACTGAATTCCACCAATATGTTGGTTGGAAACAAGTTTTCCAATACGTATTGGTTGCTAATGGGAACCGGGTAACGTTATTGAATATCCGGGGCTGGGTTGGTAAGTTTCTTCTTGTGTATTTTGCTCATAAAGGGAACGAGAATAAAGTTAGGGTATGTGAGGGGTAATTACTGATTTACGGCACGGTTGGACAAGGGTCTTTTGTCTTTGCTTGAGGAATTTATTGTTTTAGACAGCTTTATTTCTGGACTACCCCCGTGGTTTCACTCGTGTTCCTGGGATACAAAGAATCATATTTTGTATTCATATATTAAGCAACAATTCGGCAAATATTCTTCAAAATCACTGTAATGGCTTTGCAGTGAAAACTTAACAGACGGACATATTAGTAAGAATAAGAGCAAGCATTTTCATCGCCGGCTTTTTTACAGTTTCATCGAAGTTTGGTGACTAAATTTTCAATATGTTCTTCTAGATTTATTGTCTGATTCTCAAGACCACTTCTTGCATAATCCTATAACAGTTATCCTATCAATGTCTCAGGTTCATAAAAAAAAGTTTTACCAGGATATAAGAAATTACTATGTATATTTTCTATGTTTTTCTTATTCTTGACCACGGAACATTAAAAACAATGGAACTGCGAAATGCCAAAATATGTATCAGAACCGCTGTCGCCATAATTCACACAAATAAATAGATATTCATATATTGCACACCAATAAACAAGTCATTTGATTAGTCGTTTCTAGTTTAGACAATATTAGCTCAAGACACACATATCGTCCATTCAAAAATATATCTTCACCCTCTAAATATAACATTTATTTTGCAATAGTGTAGCAAGAATATACAACGTTTTGTAATCTACAAACAAACTATATTCAATTGAACGATCAAGTTCTGCCACTCGACACTAGATGGCGCTATTCTCAGTGGACGCCATTATCACCTTAATAGTCATTAAAATAAGGTTGATAATTGCGTCATACTTCGATATATACTGCTACTTAGCCAGTGCAGTGACACATTGAATAACATTATCGATACTGATCGATCCTTGGGCCCAATTCACTTAAATATTTTACCAAAAATGAAACTCGTTGAAATGTAAATTGACAAAAACAAATTAGTACACTTATAATAAATTGCAATCTAACCCATGTATGATTTTAGTCCAGTCAACTTACAAACCCAAATTTTTGATGTTTTTTTTCGCAACGCGCGAGAGGCGCGAGTGATACCCCTGGTGTTGCAAGCGTCCATAGGCTACGGTAACCGCTTACCATCAGTCGGGCCGTATGCTGGTTTGCCACATAGTGGTATAAAAAAAAAATTGAATAGGGATGTTCCTAGGTCAAAAAATAATAATTCTAATTTGCCCTTCAGTTAGATTATTAAAAAATATTGGACACGAATTTTTTGCTTTACCAAATCTTAAAAAAATTACAAAGATAAAGCGAGCCAAGTTCGGGAGTGGGGGGGGGGTGGGGTCACTTTAGACTAAAAAGAGTATTGTAACGTGACGTCACGCGAAACTTCAACACACGATATCTTCGTAATTTTTTGTTTAATTAATAACCGAAAAATACGTGTCTTATATTTTTTGATGATGTAAAGACGGACTAAATAGATTTTTTTTTTCATCTAGCCTGTTGGGCGCCTCATCACGCATATTGCTAGGTAAGATTTTGAGGATGTGAGAGGAGGTTATATTATGAAGTGGGGAAAAAAGGCAAAATAAACGAATAAGTTTAAAGAATAGAAATTTATTAATTTAATAAAACTCACGTTAGATATAGTATAATCATATAGGAACAAATTTAAAATGAGAAGACTCCATCAATAAACTCTGCAAGCAAGGGCTTTTTTAATGTGGAAGATCTTTTAATGTTACAGCTTTTGTTCGAGATACTTATACAATTCAAATTCCAGGCACGCAAGGTGCACCTTCGCAGGCACTTATGAAGAGTCAGACTCTAATACTCTAACTCTCTAATACTAATACTCTAATACCGGTTCGGAAGGTTGAATTTGCTGAGAAGATAACGATATACGTTGGTTGCGTCTTTGCGTCTCGGAATCACCTAGTCTTTTTGAAGAACCTGCCGCTCCGGCATCATTACAATTTTGTTGCTAAAACCAAAATAAAACTGTTGGTTAACAACTAGGAACAGGAGAAAAATTAAAAGTTAGTTTAATTTTTGCTGATATTGGTTGTTTTCGAGGCGATGATAGCTCAGTGGTAGTGACGACGAATGCCGAGATGAAGGCCCCGGGTTCGAATCCTACAATGAGCTTGAGGTTTCGGTGAAGGAAAACATCGTGAGGAAACCATAGCATGATTGTAGGATACTTTGTAGTACCTACACACCTGGCTGGTACCCTCAAGGTAAAAATCGTTGTATTCCGATTCTGACAGCTGCACTTGAGAGCCAGTACCTTTCTAGACTTTGCTTACCACCTTCGGCTACATCATTACTGACCATGGTAAAACACAGCGCTAAGCATATTTTAAATGCCGAAAAAAAAAACTAGTCACAAATATCACAATATGCAGCCTATTAATGTTCACTCATATTTTGTTCCAAATATGCATGTCGATACAACCAGCTTCCAACCAACCTGACTACATCACTAATTGAGTAGCGAAGAACTTTCGAGAATAAAATAGATGATGCCATTAAACCAAAATAAAGTTTATTTCAAAGTGATAAGGTTGATTTTAGCTTGAATTTCTATTAAATTAATAGTGAATTGAAATAATTAGATTTTAATTGAATAAGTCTTCAATTGTACTTACAGATGGTATGAAACACCTCCATTATTAAGATTTTTCCTTCTACTATCATTCTTGCACTCCAAAATGGAACAATACGGCATATTTACGGAAAACAAGGAAAGTGACGAGACTTCCGACTAGACGAAGTGTTAAGATACGAATAGGATCAAATATGCGTTGATTAAGCGTAACAACGCTTAATAGTGGCGACACGAGTCACGCCTACTTCGCATTTCTACTAGTTTTTATTGTTCTGTGTTCTTGACGAATAGCCCACAATATATTAATATAATTCAATAGAATTCTGTGATAAAACGCTTTCCTACTTTACATAACTGTTGAATAATTTTCCAATTTATCTCTACAATGTTTTATTTATATTGATTACGAGTCCATGAATCATTCCTGCATCTATATTCATGAAAGATCCATTCCCCTAGTAAACAAACCAATCACATCATGCTGTTGAACTCAATTAACCAATCAGGACGCTGCTGCAATACTTAGCATCAAGGTTGTTCACGGCGTTATTGATCCTCAATGGAACAATACTATTACTCATACAAATTATCATTTTGAAGTTCACATTAGGTAACGAGAATGACATATAACAGAAAATGCTTCTCATTCGTTTATGAGACCTGTATGAGTAATCTTACAGTTTCTGGTTTTGCGGTTTTATATACCAAACCCTTTCTCTTTTGATGAGTTGGTTAATACCTACATTTCTTTTTACATGTATATTTACAGGTATATCATTATTGCCTGATGTCGGTTTAAGTTATTTATTTTCCATAATTTCATTCTTATCTGATGATGTTAAGGTCACGAGGGCAGAGTTTATAAGAGATTTTAATCAGAAGCTGCTAGAATAACCCGGTGGTTATTGGCGACAGATTTTGTAGTTGTTTGCGAAAATTTCTACTAAAGTTCAAGCTTCACTTCGCTAATTATCTAAACTGAATTCTAAATTTTCATCGTCTTCTAGAATTTATTTGCAATTGCTCTCGTGAAATAAACAGATATCTAGACTAGTTTAAAAAACTCAAATGTAACATCGTAATGGCATTCAAGCAATGATCTTATTATGTCCAGCATTATCTCATTGACCTGTCCAATTATGGGGCTGGGCCAATCAAATCATTATTCCAACCACGGAATGACGCCTTTCTGAATTTGATTGTTTCAATTGTTAACGTGCTAGGTCAAATTTTAATGGGTTTCGAAGACGCCAGGATAAATTCCTGTCATACAATGTAATCATTTTATGCATGCTGTAGGATGTCTCTTCATAAGTGGTTACTCTAAAAACGATCATGTTTTTATAAACCATCTTATTGGGAATGTAAAACAATATCTTTATTTGCGTGACCATTTAAAGAGCATTTTATTTTAATGTCTTTATGAGTAATAATCTCTACCGTAATCTTTTCCTTTATTTTCATAAACGAATATATGACGACAAAGCTTACATGCAGCGTTCTTGCAGGACACCTGATTTAATGAATCTATGTTAGTTTTTAAAAGATCAATTGCTGATTTTACTGCTGGGTCTTCTCAGAAAAAGCCGTGTGTCTAACTGCGAAGGTCTGTTATTAAAACTATTATGTATCATTGAACCTTTTCACCAATGATTCAATCAGCCTCTTGGATCCAGATGCTTCTGGTTGCTCATTATGTACCTACCTTATTTTATTTCTTTCGGTTAATGCCGGGGTTATTTTTCGCAAACGGAAAACGTCTCATTCCTTCTTTTTGTGGTAAAGCCGTAGGTACTAAGGATATTTTTATGTATTCATCATCCATCTAGCTTGCATGACGCACCTAGCGTGTTTAAACAACAGTTTTGCATACGTGCGTGTCGCCGCGCTTGTTAGTTCACCAAATGCAACCAATTCATTAATTATACATGGGACTTGTCAACACCCTAGTGCTTTAAAGGCAAACATTTTTCGTTTGTCAACTATCCCTACAGCAGTGCCTTAAATCAACATTAAAGTAGATACATTTTTCAAAACCTATCTCGTATGAAATATCATGCTTGAGGAAAATTCAACAAGCGTTTAATATTGGGTCAAAGTAATAAAAATACATTAGGCCCTTATATTTTTCCCTCGTAGCGGTGGAATTTGGTAAAATGTTCTCTTAGCGGATTCTTGCACCCTTTAAGAAACCTTCCTGCCTTGGGTTTATAGTACCTGAAATTTTGTGATTAGCAGTTATTTGCTCCAATAAGTTTGATGTCTTTTTTCACTATATCTATTGT
Organism: Achlya flavicornis; assembly: GCA_947623365.1. Taxonomy (NCBI): domain Eukaryota; kingdom Metazoa; phylum Arthropoda; class Insecta; order Lepidoptera; family Drepanidae; genus Achlya; species Achlya flavicornis. Next base: position 1,195,348 of record OX392481.1, on the reverse strand, counting down.
TTATTTAGGTAGTCCCGCATGACAAACTAATTATAGGGATTCTATGACGGGAATAACAGAAGAGTTTTACGTAGGTACCCTTATTTGTATTAATCACTGTTATATACGAAAAGGGTCTGACCAACATTAGTGTTCTTTTAAAAGTTAGGGGTAGATTAATCGAAGCCCCTGTTTTACTTCAACCGTGTGGTGTGTGACTCACATTACAGAATAGGGGTTGAGTTTTAAGAATGTTTGTTTTGCGGCTTGAGTTATTCATTAAGTGTGAAGTAGGGAATCGGATATTTAAAGCATTGAGGGTGTTTTATAAAGGGCATTTTGAATATTTTAGGAAATTTAAGTAGCATTAACATAAAATAGATTTAATTGATAGCACGAATACAAAAAGATAACGGCATAAAATGCATACATTAATCAAAATAGATAATGGTGTAATGGAAATGGATGGTATATAGAAATTTAAAGATAAAACATATCTATAGAAATCAGAAAAACATTTCTAGCGCCATCCGCGAATATCAAATGGATACCAACTCAGCATGTGCTGAAATCATCATGGTCCCATTTGTTACAAAAGAATTACCTCAAATACTGAGATACACGTTTAAATGGGATCAAAAGACAAATAAGAATATGAAGAAGCGCTCGTGGTGGCACGATTAGCCGTTCTTAATCGATCGGCAAAGTCTGTCGTGGTCGGTACCTGGATGGGTGACCGCCTAGTGGTATTTCAAATCGAGCGTTTCCGTGCTTCGGAAGGCACGTAAAGCCGTTGGTCCCGGTTAGCACTTAATTGTGAGTTGGATGCCTCCTAGGCGGCTTGAAAAATTCCAACAGTAGGTTGGCCACTAGCATACCTCCACCGATCCGAAGTGGGCACGGGTGGAGGAGTATCTTCCCATTCCCTTTCACCCTGATTTGTGAAAGGAGGCCTGTGCTCAGCAGTGGGACATTATAGACTGATGATGATGTTGATGAAAAGACAAAATGATTTTTAGAGGCTAATCTTCTAAGCTTTTTATGTCTACCGTCGTCTCGGTCACATCATTACTTACCAATGCGAATTTGCCTCAAACACAAAATCAAAGTATTAGACAGTTATTCAATTTAGGCCCTAGACTAATAAGTCTAAAGGATTGATTGGTTGATAGTTTTATCACGTATTCATTGACAACTTTATATGACTTTACATAAAAAGTAGCATTAAAGAATTCCCCCTTTTTAGGGTTCCGTAGCCAAATGGCAAAAAACGGAACCCTTATAGATTCGTCATGTCTGTCTGTCTGTCTGTCTGTCTGTCTGTCTGTCTGTCCGTATATCACAGCCATTTATTTCCGAAACTATAAGAACTATAATGTTGAAACTTGGTAAGTAGATGTATTTTGTGAACCGCATTAAGATTTTCACACAAAAATAGAAAAAAAACAATAATTTTTGGGGATTCCCCATACTTAGAACTGAAACACAAATTTTTTTTTTTCATTAAACCCATAAGTGTGGGGTGTCTATGGATAGGTCTTCAAAAATGATATTAAGGTTTCTAATATCATTTTTTTCTAAACTGAATAGTTTGCGCGAGAGACACTTCCAAAGTGGTAAAAGGTGTCCCCCCCCCCCTGTAACTTCTAAAATAAGAGAATGATAAATCTATAAAAAATATATGATGTACAATACGGTGGAAACTTCCACCGAAAATTGGTTTGAACGAGATCTAGTAAGTAGTTTTTTTTTAATACGTCATAAATTGAAATTAATATCAAATACTCAGGTCTATACACCCATTTACTTATATACCTACAGGTTTGTACGGAACCCTCGGTGCGCGAGTCTGACTCGCACTTGGCCGGTTTTTAATTCCCAAATCTACTCACAAATCGCGTATTTCCATCTGCCCCTCGATGTGACGCATACGGCGTCAGATTGTCGCAAATCTAATTTTAGCCGGGTGTCAGTCGCGAACTCCTACAAATTGCTCCACTTACGGAACTGACGTGGTCGCGATAGTATGACCATGTCTAAGAAAAATAGGGGATGTTGGACGGAATGCGTTTGCAGACATGGAACTTCTGTCATTGATTATTCATACATAGATAACTCTTCATTGTCACTAAAAACATGGCTATTTCTTCCCCATGAACTTTGGATGCAGAGGAATTAATAGACTTAAATCCTAATCCTAGCTAATATTATAAATACGACAGTGATTTTGTTTCTTTGTTCTTTGTTTTGTTTGTTTGTTTCTTGTTTGTTTGGCCTTCACGCCTCAACCACTCAACGGATCATAATGAAATTTAGCATGCAGATAGCCTATGGTATGGAAAAGGACATAGGCTACTTTTTATCCCAGGAACGCGGGTAAAACCGCGGAGAACAACTAGTCCTTCTTATATATATAACTAATATTATAAATGCGAAAGTGAGTTTGTTTGTTTGTTACGCCTTCACGCCTCAACTACTCTACGGATCATCATGAAATTTAGCATGCAGATAGCCAATAGTATGGAGAAGGACGAAGGCTACTTTTTATCCCAGAAACGCAGGTGAAACCGCGGGGGACAGCTAGTTACAACATAATTATTACAAGAAAGGATTTACAAAAATCTATGTAAGCTTTATATTTTCATTTAGTGCTATGTATTCGAGTAGAAATTGTATTTTCTATTTGTATTCCATATTTTATCCAAATCTGTTGAGCCATGAGGGCTTTATATAGTACACAACTATTAACCATACCTTATTTACTGAAAAGAAGTTGGCTTAAACAAGCTAAATCTGTATTTACACCGTTGGTAAACTTGGTAATTACCACAAAATGAATTAAAACACTTTCTCCAATGGCCGCCATTATTACAATTATACTTTTCTGGTGTTGCCATTCCTCGATATATAAATACACAATATCAAAATAAACCGTTTTACACTTTCTAAATAAATAATGCTGACAATTAATTATAATTAATCAATATTCAATGGTATGAAATTAAATAATATTCAAATAATATAATGTTAATGCTAACACAACTTTTACACAATGTAATATTAATTAGTATTAGACAAAGTAGAGATAAGACATTTTATGGCTGGGCTAATATACAGTTTAGACGTACACCGGACGGCATACAACCGGAACGGTATCTGATTGGCTGTTTCAACTGATTGATGATAGACGGAAACAGTGCAAAGGGTTCCGTATAACGAAAGAGGATTGATTGGTTTTAGTTTGTGTCAAGTTTTAGTAATGAAAAGGGGTGTTCAATCAATCAGTGAGTGCTTTTAACAGGGTACGGCAGGGTACGGTTATAGCTTTAAAGCTAAATAGATTTTAGTTGTCTATATACAAGATTTTGATGGATCATCTATTTTTATCGACTGTGTGGTATGTATCAGTGTTTACAACACAGTCTAACATAGTATTAGTTAAGTCTTTGTGATTTATAGATTTGCACAACTAATATTTTCGTTCATCATCTTCAGCCTATAATGTCCCACTCCTGAACACGGGCCTTTCACAAATGAGGGTGAAAGGGAATGGGAAAATACTCCACGACGCATACTCACTGTGGATTGGTAGAGGTAGGCTAGTAGTCAACCTACTTTTGGAGCTTTCAACCCGCCTAGAAAGCCTCCAACTAGCTTAACGACTGTCATAACTAAGTGATAACCGGGACCAACGGCTTTACGTGCCTTCCGAAGCACGGAAACGCTCGAGGCGGTCACCCATCCAGGTACCACACCGGTGTGGTAGGTTAATATTGCTACACTACGAGCGCTTATGAGCATAATACAAGCATATAATTTTAACTTATATTTATTAATGTTTACTTTTAGCAACCATACAAACATATAATTTTAACTTATATTTATTAATGTTTACTTTTAACAATTACTCAAGTAGTGAATAGTAGCATAACGATCTGCAATATCATAACAATCTGCAATAGCATAACCATCTATATTGTGTTTTAAACTTAACTTTCTGTCTTACCTTGTCTTTACAACATTGTTTTTTTTCTTTATATGTTTTCTGTTTCTATTGGTGAATACCTTTAAATGGCTCTCACACTATGTACACTGAAGTTATACTAATGTTATCAGCTGTTGGTTTTCCGAATAAATAAATAAAATAAATAAATAAATAATACTTTAAATATTATCCTGGTAAATTTCTTCACACGGTCATCATACTCCTAAACTAAGCAGAGTCCGTATTATAAAAACCAGATGACTGATGAATGAACTACAGTCCTATATTACTTCTAAATATATACTTACCAGCTTTTCCCCGCGGTTTCACCCGCGCTTCCGAGATAAAAAGCCTATGTCCTTCTCCATACTATAGGCTAACTGCATGCAAAATTTCATGATGATCCGTTGAGTAGTTGAGGCGTGATGGCGTAACAAACAAACTTTCGCATTTATAATGTTAGTTAAGATACTAGTTTTGCCCCTCGATTTCACTCGTGTTCCCGAGGAACTTATTATTTTTCCGGATAAAAGTATCCTGTATGTAATTCTAAGTAAAGATCTACCTGCGTGCGAAACATCCAAATCTGTTCAGTCGCTGATTGAGGCACAAACATCTCAACTTGACATCCTAACTTATATTATAAATGTGAAAGTGAGTTTGTTTGTTTGTTACACCTTCACGCCTCAACAGATAGCCTATGGTATGGAGAAGGACATAGGCTACTTTTTATCAGCAGGGATGGCTAGTTATTGGGAAGACATAACATGTTTCTTGGCAACCAATACCGGAACCGAAATTGTGAGTCCTTAAACATGGTTACACGAATGTAGTCCTAAATGACGTACTCCGGTAGGCATGTCGGTAACCACATTAGGTTTCGAACATTGCGCTGTGGACAGAGTGGGCCTACCAATTTGTAGATTATACGTGTATATATACCGGGTGGAGATTTCGAGATGGCATATTTTCGAAACCTATGTTGGGTTACTTGGGTTAGTCATGCTGAACAACTGTTACTATGGGACCAACACTGAATATTAAAAATATTTTTTTACTTTTCATACATTATTATCAAACAAGGTTGACAACTATGGAGAGTAAAATTTTTTTGTAGTAAGTATATGCTTGATTTGCTGCAATTTTGTGTGTTATGGTAAGTCAAAGTCGAAGTCAAAGCCAATTCAATTCAATTTCGGCCCCAGAAGGGAACTTATGAAGGTTACATTTATTGAAGTTACCACCGGTTCGGAACTCGGCCTTCAACTGAGAAGAATCCGGCAAGAAACTCAGCAAGATTATTTTTTTTAAATATTCTATGTTTGGCTTTTTTTTCCACATAATCAATATGTATAAAAATCAATGCCACTTTTCGTTGTAATTTTATAACTCAAGAACGGGCTCACCTATCCAAACCAAATGTTTAGTGTGTGAAATGTGAAGTTTGCACAAAATCGGTCGAGCGGTTCTTCATTTATCACATTTTTATCATTTCACTTTATACGTAGCGAAGCACGTACCGGGCCGCTAGTTAACAATAAAAAAGAAAACATACCTATACCTAAGCATATATACAAACGAAAAAGTAAAATTACGTATTGATCTACTAAGTACTTGACTTTAACTCTTGACTAACTAAACTTGTGTGATAAAGATGGCTCAATCTTGATGGCTTCATCACCACCGTCCAGTTACCTACTATCAGATGGACCTACTGGTCATCATACTGGCATAGAATAAAGCAATGTAATTGGAACTTATTATAGAAATAAACTTTGAAAATACGCTGCCGTAGTTTGTAAGTAAAAACTATTTCTTTGAATAAATCTCAGACTTTATATTACTTTTGCAACCGCCATTCAAGTTAACAGCTTCACTGACGGGTCTAGAAAAACACTTTCATTCAAAGCTTAAACCAAGTTGATTTAAACTTTATAATTAACGCAGTAAAGTTGTTAATGAATGCACTTTTTAAGTTACTCTTGTTCATGTTCATCGGTTTGGACGTTTTTAAATGAATAAAACAAATTTAAAAATGTATAGAAGAATACCACTGCCCCGTGAATTGTAAAAATCGTACCTGTAGCCGAGTGCGAGCGGCCGTCAGTCTAATATCGACTCTATTACCACAGCTCTATGTGTCAACATTAATAAACGATAAAACAATACATGTCATCTGTTAGTTAAACAGTGCCGCCTCCTTACATACTTGAATGTTATAGAATCTGTTGAGCAACGCGTCTCTAGGAGGGGCGAGATTTTTTCAATGCTCTTTCAAAAATTCAAAATAGTTTATTCAAAAAGATCTTCGCAGGCACTTATGAAAATTCTGACTCATTAGAGTCAGACTTTTTGAGTATTAACTCTAATACCGGTTCGGAAGGTTGCATTTGCTGAGAAGAGCCGGCAATATACTCAGCAATTACTCTTTTCAAAACAAGCTTAGATTCATTACATAATATTTACATTCTAATCGCACTGACAATTGCGTGCCCCGGCGCGACGGCAAAATTACAAAGTAGACTGAATAAATATTTAATAAATAGCAAACTTAAGCAGACCAGCCCCCACAAGCAGCACCTGTTCACGTATATGACGCGTGTGGCAGCCATCGCCCTCCTCGCCATATTGGAGGGAAGTGAGCGACCCGTCACACGAAGCCGCCGCAAGCAAAGGCCTTAAAGTGAGCATGACTTACTTAAGTCTGCCTTGAAAATAAAAAATAAGTAATGGGAAACTACTAAACACAATTTGTTATCACTGTGACTATTGACTAAATATCATTAACTTTAAAGAGAAAATATAACAAACTCTATGATTAAACACAAGTGAATTTATCCTTATCCTTCATTCTAAAAGGTTGGGTATGCTTTGCATTAGTATGTGTTCTGATGGCCGAGTGTGAAGAATATCCAAGGATCTAGCAGTGTACAGGGATCAGCGAAGAAATAGACAGTGTTGTCCCTTATTTTGCCAGCACGGCGACTTTTCTCAACCCCACTCTTCCACGCCTCTTTTGGTGGAATTTTTTGAGGGTCAGCAACGCATGAGTGACCCCTGGTATTACATTTGTCTATAGGCTACGGTAACCGCTTACCATGAGGCGGGTCGTATAATGTTTTTCCTAATTCGACCCTCGGAAAAATTGTCTATTGAAAACATTATTTGAAAATGTAGTATTAAAAATTCCGTTCTTATTCAAAAAGTTTCATTTGCTTTGTGTTTCTCGGATCCGCATCGGATTCAAACGAGTGTGAAATTCAAATAATAGTCATTCAGCTGTGCATCCGGGAAATTGTACCTTTGTGTGCTTTCCTTTGAGTATATTTTACAATGGAAGCATGTTTTCTAAGGAAAATAATAACACTGTACGTGTTTACTTACACTGCACTGTGGTTCTATTTAGTGCTTTTTTAGCCAAAATACATGTCATAGTTTGCAACATATATCAATTTTATTTTTGTAACTTAAACGTTATTATTTGGCCCAAGGTGAAGTACACAAGCCTGACTCTCAAATGCAACTATCAGAACACACCCGGTAGGTGCTTGGCATCATATCAGCAAGCCAGCCAGGCGGGCACTCACAAATCACAAAATTATATCCCATAATAAATAAATACTTAATATACATTTAGGTATGTAAATTGTTATAAATATACTTACAGTTCTTTCTTACATTAACTGAATATACATAAATAAATGATAAGAAAAGTACTCTTATTTACAACAAATATGTACAAAATACAATCTATTCCTCAAGCCTGCCGCTGCGGCATGGTTCCCAGAAGGCTGGCAGCGTTTCCTCTTTGGATAGCCAAGCTGACGCGTTGGCGGAAAAAGCTCCCCGCCCGCTGGTCTCCGGAGGTCTCGATCAATTTTGAAGACAAGGTGCGAGCAAAACGGCGCTTCGGACCCCCACGGTCCCAAGGTCTCGACCGCAAAAGGCATAAAAATATAATTGGGTCCAATCGACGAATATTTTTTGAATTTTGAATTTAAAAAAATACATTTTTTAAAATTAAGTATAAGAAATATAAAAATTCAAAAAGAGTTCCCCAATTTCGCAATAAATATAATAAAATGTAGGTAAAACCATAGGGCGACTAGTATAGTAGTATAAAACCCCATATGAACATGTCATGACAACAGCGCTTCAATACCGCGACTATTTCCGTGGCCATTGTCTGAGTTACTCTTGTTTCTCGCTAGTTGGGATATAAACCGAGATTGTATCGACTTCTCAACGCGTGGTCGAAGTGACAGGCGATTGTTCGCTTGTCAATAAGTTAGCTCGATGCAGCTACTTTTGTATCAACGTTTATTTATAGGCGAGGATTGTTGGATACTTTTGTTAGGGTACAAATGTATTTATATTTAAAAAAAAATATATTGTTTCATATAATTTGACACCTGGAACTATGATATATGATAAATTTTCTAATAAGTGACTAAATATTTTCCAAATTGAAAGAAAGAAAATAACTTTATTCATGGCATAACACAAAGAAATAGGTACAAACATTACAGACAAGGAGAAAAAATAAAATAATTGTTGGTCATTTATTTGTTGTATTTTTTATTTGTTGACGGTATCAAAGATTCGTCTTTGAACAGAAACAAACATTACTAGTCACAATGGGTTGCTGATAGCGATCGTTACCAGGCATCCTTATTCAAATTATATAAAGTTTTTGTTAAATATTTCATTTTTAATACAAGCTTTTTTTGTGACTGTACTTTTTGTTGACTGCACTTGCATTGTCTTCCAATATACTATTAATAGACACCAAATATCAAGTCAATCCGACTACTGAAAGTGGGTGAAATTCGCCATGCAAAATTCCACACTCTTCTTTCATTCTTTTCTTTCTTCTTTCAAAATACAATATATACATAGAAAATTTCCTCAAGTCTGCCGCTGCTTCCGATTAACGGCAGGGTACCCAGAAGGCTGGCAGCGTTTCCTCTTTGGATAGCCAAGCTGACGCGTTGGCGGAAAAAGCTCCCCGCCCGCTGGTCTCCGGAGTTATCGATACATTTTGATGACAGAGTGCGAGAAAAATAAAAGCTTGTAAAAATATAATTAAAAATACTCACTTGATTTCTAAGCTTATTATAGTTTTAAGTAATAATACTAAAAACTAACATAAAACCAATTTTAAGTTTACTGACCAACCGATCAAACGCTCAACCAAGCAGTACCAGCTTAAAACAAAGCTTATCAATTGCACCACAAAAGTCGAGTCCATCACGATAGGGAAGTTTACCGATAGTTGCGATCTGCGATACTGTCCGATGATTTGTGGCCGAGAGGCAGTTCTGTCTACTCTTCGGAGTTTGCTCCAGAATACTTTGGACAGTTGAATTAGTTATAAAAGCTGTGTGTAGCTATTTCTATGCTTGTACCAGGGTTTTGTGGTGTTTTGTTTGCACTACGAATGAGGGTCTGAGAGTACATTTGTTTTTAAGTCTTTTTAAAATGCCACATAGCTGTGCAGTGCATATGTGTGTACACTGCACATTTGCACTTCTGCGTTTTTATTTAGTTTTAGCAACTTTTCTCTGTCCGTAATCCAAATGTATATGGTTTCACCGGCATAAAAATCAGTACAATTTGACAGACGTCTATGTAGCGACATCTGGTGTCAGAAAAATATATAAATTCCTCATTTTAAGCATCTTTCCGTTATATGTAAGGCCATTATTTAGTTCCAAGTGAATTTTATTTCTCGTGACTACATGATGTTAAACTTACCTATACGAATTAATGATGCGCGCCAAATTCGCAACACAGTACTAAAATGTAATAAAATTACGTAAAAAAGCAATTAAACCGTATTATTAAAAGCGAAAGTGCATGTCTGTATGTTTCGTTAGTTTTCACATCTTTGAAACCAAACCAATTTTTAGGAAAATTGGAAATACTGGCGTAATTTTTTGTGAAAAAGTTTAGTTAAGTTTCTTTTCAAACACGATTCTCGAATTATTGATTGATTCATTGCTTTTAAATTGATTAAACAATTATGTATTTACATCGTACTAAATAATACAGACACGTTATTCGTTTAAGCAATGATTGAAAGAAGGCGGGACTTTAATGAATTATGTTTTCAATTTTAACACTAAATTAAATTACTTGTTAGAATACCTTTTTTATTTGACACTCTCTCGTATTTTTTTACGCGGTAATATACTTTCGGCGAGTTGACGGGTAAAAAGAACGATAATAATTGTGTTTTTAAATACTAATGGCGTTATTTCGCTCGAAGAGTACCTTGATTGGGAAAGTATCTCCATGCAGCCAAAAAACTTAATTATGGTGTGTGTAAGGTCGCCAGTGATAGGGGGGGGGGAGAAGGATCGGTATCGCGTGAGTGATGTGATGTCTCGTGTGGCTACGGTTATCACCTGGCAAGAGGTATGCTTTTTTGCTGACTTGGTTGTACACAAATGTAGTTTGACTATTACATAAAATATCAAACTGTCACTTATATTACATAATCGATAAGAAACCTTACAACCAAGCAACGCACCTGTTCAATGCAGGGTGTGCCGTATTGACACACTTGGCTGATCACGACAACCTGCGAGCATGTTAGATCGTTCCCAATCGATTATATCTCTATTGAACAATTGATTTTATCATGATTATTACGAAGTAGGAATCGATTTTAATGTTTTTTTTTTATTGTTTTCAGGTAAGCGATCGTGATTTGTTGACTACGTTGATTTGCTGCCAAGCCAACGTTGGTTAGCTGTCTTGGTAAGTGTTAATTTTAATGTCTTCCGATATTTTTATTAAATTAACAGCAACATACATGACATATTTAAAGAACCGCATTCTTTAAAATATGCTAAAATTATAGGAATTATTAGTCTCGTTGCGATAGTTATAGGTAGCATTTTTATTTTTGCATTATCCTCGGAATGCATTTTATTAAAAATATTTTTAAGCATATCACGTTATTCCTTAGGCATCAAAGATTTTTTTTTTATCCAGAATTTCTTTGTAACGAAATATATTTATAAAAAATTTGTTAGAAAATATATAATTCTGTAATTTTCTTTTTACAAAGATAAAAGATAATTTATTTGCTTGAAACATACAAGCTTTTATTAACTTGCAATGTATGTAAGTATGTGTGTTTGTTCGTTCGGATGGAATCTTGCAAGTCGAATTTCACCCACTTCCAGTGGTCAGATTGACTTGATAATTATTTGGTATACAAAAAACAACAAGAACAGTTACCAAAAAAAGTTTGTATTAAAAATGAAATTTTAACAAAAAAAACTTATTTAATTTATTAAAGGGTTTTGTTGCTAACGCCATAAAAGATATTTTATTTTAAGTTTTTGAATACAGAATGCCTTTCTCAAAAAGTAACCAGCTAGTATTTTTGGTTAAATATTGAAAGGCATCAGCCCACTGGGCGTCACAATTATGTCTATCGCACAAAACTTGCCATTTAATTAAAAAGTTAACACGTTAACTAGCGTTCAACGATTTTTTGCGTATTTTCTCGTGAATATAATTAGAGTCACGCCAAGTTGTACCGGCGCAATGAGCCGGAATGTAAACTGCAACATGTAAATAAATATTTTGCTTTTAATTAACATTATTAGCTTATTTTCTGTGATAAAACTTTATACCCTAATTAAAACAATATTAAATATTTGAATATCTCGCATACCTTAGTGAAACTTGGTATGTTCATTTATTTTTTAACCGACGAAAAAACGGAGGAGGTTTACAAGTCGAGGCGTATATTTTTTTTTTTTTTTTTTTTATATTTTCGATACATTACCCAAAAAATCTTATATCAATCATAATTTTATAATGACACCGCAAATAAACAAATAATTAATATAATAGGTGCTTTTAAAATTGTTATTTCCTTATTTTTGTTTAATTTAATTTGATATATGTATTTAATTATTATTTAATATTATTGTAATGTTGCAGTGCCCTTGCAGGGCTCATGTATTGTACCACTTTAATATTTGTAACATCTTTAACACACTACATGAAGCAAGAATAAATAAATTGTAAATTGTAAAATTGTAAATTTAAACACTTTAACAGATTTAAGAAACATAATTTGTACAAAGTACCTACCAGTACCTAAGCAGTAAAAAATATTTGACATAGTCAATCAATTAAGTTTATAACTCGTAAAATGATCAACATTAAGTATGTGTATAATATAATAGGTAGTATAACATAAAAAGTTATTACATTTTAAAGAATCTGGCTGTAATCGAGAACGATTACAAAATTCGATTCGAAATTCAAATAAATTTCCATCTTGACATTCAAAACCTACAAAAAATTCCTTGAAAAAAACATTCGATTCCGAAATTGTAATTTTCAAATATTATATTTGGCCAGTATTAATCGCGCACCGTCCCACAGTGCAGGTCGTGTCGTTGACATTGATTCGCGATGCGCGAGCGTTGCACCCAGCGACGAATTTAGCCCGCGACGCCGCGCGCACAATTAGAATGTCTAGATCTGGATGTTTTGCTAACCCTACCTACTTGCTTATGGCTCTTTGGATACATTCAATCTTGCGCAAAGTTTCATACAGGCTTTCGGCGGATATACAACTTGGGACAACAGTTTCTCACAGCGGAAAGGGATTTTGTAGCCACAGGCGATATAAGTTGAAAGGCTTTATATTTGGTTACCACCTTTGGCTACTGACAAAATTGTGGTCCGAAACCATCGAACGACGTTCGTCGAATGACGTTCATTTTGCTTGAAATCTATTCCACCAATTTCAGACCACGCGACAATGCGCTCTGATTGGCTAAGGCAAGAACACACGATGCAGTGATTGTTCCATATTTTTCAAAATCAGTGCAAAATCACTGACTAGTTGCGGAATTGGATTGCTTGTTATTACTACTCTAAAGGGATATTTCCTCGATGTAAGACACACATTTGATTCAAGCGCTTTTTTTCATTAAGATTGACGATGGTCCAAATTAACAAAAGTCCCTTAATTATAAAAGATAAGGTTGCTCATTACGTGGAAGACAATAATATATGGTTGTAGTAGCTTCTCGCTGCACTTGCATCCCCTCTGGCTAAGTGACAAGTGTATGAATAAACATAAATGTGTAAGTATTTGGAACAAAAGCTGTAATTTAAAAAGATCTTCCACGGAAAAAAAAGCCTTGCTGAGTTTCTTTTGAACCGGTGGTAAATTCCACTAATATGTAACAACTTAACGTTCAACCTTACCAGGGCCTAAACTGATTGCCTAATAGACTTTTTTATTTTGAATAAAAATAGTTTTTTTTTATACCACTTAGGTGGCAAACAAGCATACGGCCCGCCTGATGGTATGCGGTTACCTTGCACACAGGAGGGTCATACACCAGGGGTATGACGCGCGCGTTGCCGACCCTGCAGAAATCTCTTCACACCCCTTTTGAAGAACCCCATGCTGTACTTACTCCATTGGGAAAACCATGGCGGGGAGCTCATTCCACAGTCTGAGCTTCCGCGGAAGGAAGCTCCTTTGAGCCCGCACAGTACGAAACAATTCAGGTTTCAATATGTGAGGATGGACTCCCCGTCGATGGCGAGAGTTGTTATGAGAGTTGAGTTGAGCATTAAAAAAGAAAGAGAATCGCTTTGAAATGCTCTTACTTTCAAATACATCTTTCAACATTTCGACTTATCTTCTCGTTTGATGGCATATAGATAAACCATTTTATAAGTATCAGTGAATGGTGACAAAGAAGTCATTACTTAGACAATAAAAGTTGATTTAGAAAATCGAAAGCTGCTTATCAGTAGATTAATTGTAATCTGCGTGAAATTATTTGAAAGTAATACTTTCAGAACTGATAGATAGTGTATGAGTTATCTGGTTAGTAAGCAGATAACAATTAGCTGTTCTACAACCGTCGTTGTCGGTACCTGGATGGGTGACCGCCTAGTGGTATTTCAAATCGAGCGGTCCCGTGATTCGAAGGCACGTACAGCCGTTGGTCCGGTTATCACTTAATTCTGCTAGTCGGCTTGAAAACTCTAACAGTAGGTTGACCACTAGCCCTCCACCGATCCGCAGTGGGCACGCATGGTGGAGTATCTGCCCATTCCCTTTCAACCTCATTTGTGAAAGGAGGCCTGTGCTCAGTAGTGGGACATTATAGGCTGATGATGATGATGAACCGTGTGAGAAGAAAATATCCTGTGACATTCTCACAGGATATTTATTCATTTATTAATGTGGAATATTGAATAACCCTGTATTACACAATATACGCTCCGGAATAGAATATGGAGTCATGCTGTTATAAGCCGCTATAGGCACTCAATTGGATTTCACGTCACATTTACTAAGGCTGTGCCCAGCCTACCTACTATATAAGGTTATAGTTTTATCAGTTATTTATACAGGGTGGAGATTTTGAGATGGTATATTTTCGAAACCTTGGTTGGGTTGGACCAACACTGAATTATCACTTTATTTTTCACTTTGCTTACATTATGAACGTGCTAGGTTGAAATTTTGTAAGAAAAAAAAAAAAAATTACAATCCAGTATTGGTCCCATGTCAGTCACATTTCATAGATTAGGTAGATGTAGGATCGTTCGTCAGTGAACCGAAAAAAAGTATTTTTATTTTAGCAGTGTTTTAAATAACAGTGGCATCATGCATATCGCAAAAGCCAGCTTTTTTGAGCTGCACCGATCTTGTTCTTCCATATAGAATATAGCGGGTATGGAAGAGACTTCAAAATATTATGGTGCCACGAACGAGCACACTGCGAGCACGATTCGCGTAGCGTGGACGGGCTTGCGAGCCTCGAACGAGCGCGATTGTCAGTTTTTTCACGAACAAAGGGATTCGCATCGTGCTCGTTGTAGGTTCGTTCGTGGCTCAGCTCGTGCTCGGTTCGCCAGGCATGGACGCACCATTAAATATTGGAAATTATAACAAATATTTTTTAACTATCAACGGTTATTAATATATAAATATAAATTATCAACGGTTGCTTGCTTCCTTGATATAGAAAATGCCTATAATAACGTTTTGATAGAAAAGGTAGCTGGAACGCTAGACGAACTTGGTGTTGGTGCGAAGGTGTGTAACTATCTCTGGTCATTCTTGAGTGAAAGATATTTAATGGTTAAAAATAGCAACGATAGGTATTCTGACAATGTAAGGAGATCAAGTCGTGGATTAGCTCAAGGTGATCCAATTTCTCCTCTCCTTTTTAATATTACTACATATAAGATCATTCAACAGATTAGGCGTGTAATTATTTCCCAATATGCTGATGATTTTGTGTTCTATATCAGTGATAAGAATTTAAACTATCGTACGGATGAATTACAAAAAGCTCTCAATGCAATGGTTATCATGCTTGATAATATTGGTCTGACATTGTCTGTAAATAAAACTAAGGTCTGTCTTTTTAGTAGAGGTCGTAAAAGAAAACAAATAAATTTAAAAATTGAAAATAAACCAGTTGTGTTAGTAGATTCTGTTAAACATTTAGGTTTGTGGCTTGACCGATCGCTATTATGGGGTAAGCATATAAACGAAATTTCTGAAAAAACTTCGAAGTTCTTAAATTTGTTAAAAGTTCTAGCAGGAGCATCATGGGGAATCCATCCTAAGCATTTGAGAACTCTATATATTACATTAATAAGAAGCAGGATTGACTATGGATGTTTTCTGTATGACAGCAGCGCTAAGTCACACCTCTACAAATTAGAAAAATTACAAAATCAGGCATTAAGAGTTATTGGTGGATTTATCAAAAGTTCACCAATTCATGTCATGGAAAGTGAAATTTGTTTGCCTCCATTAGGAATAAGAAGATTGTATCTTGGTTATAAATTTAGTATTCGAAGTATGTCGTGGTCGGATAATGTAACAATCAATTTAATAAACGACCTTAATTCTCTTAGACACGTCAGGTATTGGCAAAATAAAAAGAAACCTCTTCTTATAACAGTTTATGAAGAATCAAAACTATGTAATGTGCATTCTTCAAATCCTTTAGTAATGTTTACAATGGACGTATGGGTTACACGCATTATTATGAAAGAAGTAATTCAATGTAATTTAGAGTGTATTAAAGGATCAAAAAGTAGTGAAGGAATGTTATTAAAATTTAATGTTATTAAGGAATTGCAAGAAAAATACTTTAATTGGTATAAGTTTTTCACGGACGGGTCTAAGAAATTTAATGGTTGTGGTGCTGCTTATTTTGATTTGAATGGAGGAACTTCAGGCCTATTTAAAATCCATGGCGATATCTCGATAATGACAGCGGAACTCATTGCGATCTCAAAAGCACTTAATCGTATAAAATCGAGAGATAGTATTCAAAACTATGTCATTTTCACCGATAGCAAAAGTGCTTTGCAACATCTGGCTCGATGCGCCTCTGGGTACAGAGGTGTACCGGTAGCTTATGATATACTAAAGCAAATACATGAATTAAATTGTATTTTGAGATTGCAGTGGGTTCCAGCACATATAGGTTTAAGAGGAAACGATGAGGCAGACAGATTGGCCAAATTAGCCATTACAGAAGGTGTAGAAGTCTTTATTGCTCCATTTTACACAGAAGTATTAAATAAATTCAAAAACATTTGCTACATTAATTTTAAAGAATATTTTGATGAAAGAAGTAAGGAAAAGGGCATTTGGTACAAAACCATCCAGTGTGAGCCTCCTTGTTTCCCATGGTTTGCTGTAATTAGAATATCGAGATCATATGTTGTTATGGCCCATAGGTTACGTTCCGGACACTTTCCATCAAGAAAGTTTGGATATCTCATGAAAAAGGTTGACTCACCAAATTGTGACGTTTGTGGCAAGATTGATGATGTCCAACACTTGTTGATGGAATGTGAAAAGAATCAAAGAGAGAGGGAGCTACTGTTGAGCGAGTTCAACATAAATAAATATGATGTCGGCAAGTTTATTAAAATTTTATCAGAGCCTCAATCAGAAAGTGCAAAATATTTATTTGATATGGTTAGTGCAGCAGTAGCTCCATCTTCTCAGTAGGTATAAGTTAGTCATAAGAGTGAGCTATATTGATTTTGCTGTGTAATAGGTTAGTTTAGGGTACGATGAGGCTGACATACCCTTGTAGGGCAAAAGCCTCTAAAAAAAATTGATAAAAAAAAAAAAAAAAAAATAACAAATATTATAATGTAGATAAATAAATCGACATTTACTTTGAACCCCGTGAAACACTCTATTTAATGCTTTCAGAGAATTAATTCAGTATTTTAAATTCGTATTTATAGCAAGCAATATGAGCAATGATGGGATTGAATACGTTATGAAGGTAGGTAGGCGCAAGTAGGTAGCAGAAAATATTTTTCACTCGAAGTGAGCAAGATTAAACTCTACTGCAAAAAGATCGAATTATATTTTAAGGGATGATTATTTCTATTTCTTCCAAATTATTAGTTTGGAAATTGAAATGTTCTAAATTCATCAACATTTTTGTATGAAAAAAGGATCTATTTGAGGAGTATCTTATCTAATTAAATGAAATCTTTTTCGAGCAATGAGTTTAATCGTATTTTTTATAGTCTTCTAAAAAAAACGGATATATTCTCGCTAACAAAAAACTGTGTCGCTCAAGTCGGCCACCAAGCTGTACCTACAAGCAGACACGAACACATTCACACATTAGATGAGCGCAAGTAAACGACTCTGTGTAAACGGCGACTGTCTCGTTTCCCGCGGAATAGCCAACTAATGTGTGCGTGAGAGGTGGCCGACTCGCATAGACACACTTTTTTGTTAGCGAGAATATGTCCGACGTAGTGTATGCTTCTAAATATATTTTATAAATGGAACGTAATGCTGTATATTATGAAAAGGCTTCCATCAGCAGATATGCTTGTAAATGCATTGGAGGTAGGAAATGAGGCTCCACGTGCATTTACCACTCAATATACTCGCAGTTTGAATGGACGGCTGCATCCGACTTTACGTAGATATGATTTTGTTGTGTGGTGTAAGTTACAAGTTCTATAGCTGAAGTGTTTTTTCATGGCAACAGTAATTTTAATTCAAAAGGATTTTCTTTAAGAAAATAAAAGTCAATTTTTTTTTTTTTATTAAGTTACACCAACAGTTATTACATCAAAACTGGGTTGACAAAATGCATAACTAATAATAGGCATACATCACATTCCATTAATTACAAGAGTTATACAGTTCTCTAAATTAACTTACAGTAATCTAAAGTATATTATCTAAAACTAAACATTACCAGCCTTACTCATAAACGCTATTTAAAGTTAAGTCATACTTAAAACCGTTATTTAAAAAAATCTTCACTCATAAACGCTATTTAACCTTATTCACTGCTTAAAAACGTTATTTAAAGAGCTGTCAAATTAAACAACCTACGACCCTTGTTTAGCGCGTTAAATAGCAAAATGGCCGCCAAATAAACAGCTGATGCTTGATTGTTGTAAAATATTTTTCATTTATTTCTGAAAATACGATGGTTATATGATGTTAGATTATAAATTACTTAAACTTATACTACCTGGATGACCGGCCTTTGCTCGTTTTTTTGTAAATCATATTAGTTTTTCTCACAAAAGAAGGACCTTGAAAAAAAAGGGAAAATATGATCATCTGAACTCGAACAGGATCTTCTGGTTTCCGAACCGCCCGATTTCCCATCTGGCTATGATAATCCTGTAGATGGTGGCGAAATTTACCTTCGTAGGTATTCTAATGATATTGTAGCAGTTTTTCATTGCCCGAAAACACGGTTATAACGACGTTTCCTAAAAAATAAACTTAGCTAGATCGATTTATTGCTCCCGACACCCCTCGCATACTAAGTTTCATGAAAATCGTTGTAGCCGTTTCCGAGATTCAGATTATATATAAGGTCCTAATAAATTAGTGAACTTCCTCTTGAGGGATGAATGTATAGGTCATTAGTAATCAAAAAATAATATTAGAAAAACAATCCGAGGAAAAAAAAATAAAAAATCCTATACTGTCTCTATGCAAATCAAAGAAGCCGCGCGAAGGTTTTCATCATGAAACTAAATCATGAATAAAAAGCGTTTATGAGTAAAGAAAAGTTAAACACTGAATAACATTTTAAATAGTATTTAGCTATCTACTACTTAATCCGTTATGTAAGAGATTTTTATGAGTAAGGCCGTACATTGTTAACAAACATCAATAACAAAAAAAAAAGAAATAAAATAAATGAGCCTGAAATATTTATCAAGTTTTTAGCTTTTTGGACATTTTGTTAGCATTTTTTGATGTAAGAAAGCTGAGGCAGTTAGATGGTCTATTTGATGGCAAATACACAATCACCTAAAGATGTTTACATAAAAATATAAAAAAAACTGGAGTAATAAATCAAACCTTCTTTTTTCTATTAATACTTGAATTAATCGATGTCAATTGTAAACAGGTTGTTCTATTATTATTATATCTAATCTGCGTTATTGCAAATAAAGATTCCTCCAAACCACAGACCATAATACGAAATGCAGCACATACTTTTAAAGCAGAAATAAGTCACCAATATCAAGATGACATTTAAATATTTGCCATCCGCTGGCTTCTTTAAATTGGTCCCGATCTTTATGCAGATCTACCTCATCTCAAACGCAAAGTGGAGCGGAGATGAAAATCTTTCCTATAAATAAATGATTGAAAATATCAAAATTTATTTTATTTTATTTAGATATTGGGAACTGAAAATAGATACGTATTATAGGAACATTTAAAGTGTACTTTTGAGTGGGTATTGCTCCTGGTTCTTTGATTATAATACTTTGAGTACATTATGATACATGTGTGCAATGTTGGTTATTAACACTCGAGGCGGTATAAGCGCGTGAGCCGAGTGTAATAATCAATGCACACGCGTGTCATATGACGTTTTTCAACACACTTGTGAGGAAAAAAACAGACTTGTGTAAGGAGTCAATTACAATAATATATATATTCAAATGTAGATAATAATAACAACACGTAATGACAGACTTTGGCGGTGACAATTAACATAAACGTAGTGTATCACTTGTAGCTGCGGTAGAGCGACTGGCGAACAGCCGCCTCGCGTCCCGCTCCGTCGCTAGACGCGGGCGAGAGGCCCGCGGGGCGCAGTCAACGAGTGCGAGAGCTAGCGTAGGTACCTACAGCGCGGCAATGCTAGTGGCCTCGCGTTACATCCTCCCCCTCTAACCCGGAAATTACGTCCCCGAATTCGGGTTAGCCTTACGTGGCCTTCCCCTCTTACGTTTCTCTTGAATTGGCGATTGGATGTGACCAACAAATGGGGTTAGTAAGGAAGCGTGGTACTTACCTAGTATGGTGCCATCGCGGATACGCTCCAAAGAGTAAGTGGTTGTGCCAACCACCTCCTGTATCTTGTAGGGCCCGTCGCGGCGGGGAATAAACTTTGGTGTTTGCCCCTTAGAAGTATCGTTAGACCCTTGGGTCTTTAGTAGCACCAAATCTCCTACCTTATAATCCGGCGCTGGCCGACGGTTTTCATCCGCGTACTTCTTCTACGCTGCCTGGGCCTTTTCGTGGACGTCTCGAGCATCTATCAGCACAGAAGATAGCTTCTTCAAGTACGGTGTTATACTCAGTGCCACATTGTCATTCGTAACGATGGCGCGCATATCAGACAACACATCTGCTGGCGCGCGCATCTCACGAGCGAAACACAAGTAAGCCGGTGAGTAGCCAGTACTGCTCGTAACTGCTGAGTTCATGGCGAACCGTATCGCTGAAAGGTGTGTATCCCATGAACTATGGTCATTCCCGACAAGCATAGCAAGTTGTGGTTTGAGATCTCGGTTTTTACGTTCCACCGGATTGCTCTCTGGGTGATAATAGGATGTCAAGGTTTGCGAAATGTCCATGACATGACAGGTTTGCTGCATAACCTCGCTAATAAATTGTACGCCATTATCACTCAGGAGCCTTCTAGGGACTCCGTATCGCATGAAAACTTCCGAGACCAAGACCTTTGCACACTCTTCGCTCGTGGCAGATGCGAGTGCGAATAACTCCACCCATCGAGTGCAGGTATCCTCTACTATTAGGATCCACTTGTTACCATCAGCAGTTGCTGGTAGTGGCCCAAACAAATCTACGGCCAAAGTTTCAAAACGGCGCGCAGTGGCAGGCGTCTGTAACAAACCAGCTGGCTTTCTCGTATCAGCTTTGTATCGTTGACACTGCGCACAGTTTTTAATATATTGCGATATATACGTGCGCATTCCCGGCCAGTAGTATTTACCGGCGATACGCTGCAACGTACGCTCTATGCCAAAGTGACCAGCAGTAGGAGCGTCGTGGTAATCAGCCATAACGTCCTTACGCTCCTGCTCCGGTACTACAAGGCTTGCGTCATCGTTGTCTTCATTTTCCGGCCCGTACCGGTACAATACACCATCGACAAGTACGTACCCTTTATCGGCCCACGCCCTCCCCCTAAATGGATCGTCGGACTCTATTGCCTCGACGATTTTGGATAACTCGGGGTCTAATAACTGACTTTCCCGAACATCCTTAGAGCTGCGTGCAGGCATGTCGACTACAGTGTAACACAAGTCGCACTGTATTTCTTCAGTACATGCAGGGCGTGATAGGGTATCTGCAATAACGTTAGCCTTGCCAGGTGTGTACTCAATTTTTAGATTGTATTCTTGCAGACAGAGGGCCCACCTAGCAAGGCGACCGCTCGGAGCTTTCATATTCATCAGCCACCTAAGTGGCTGGTGATCTGACCTAACCACCACCTCAGCTCCGTCTATGTACCCACGGAACTTTGACACGGCCCACACGATGGCTAGAGCCTCTCTCTCCGTCGTGTTGTAATTTTTTTCAGCAGGTGTGAGGAGGCGGCTTGCGTATTCTATAGGACGTTCATCAGTACCCTCCCCCTGGAGCAGAGCTGCTCCGAGAGCATATCCACTGCTGTCTGTTCTGAGGACAAAAGGCTTTGTCTCATCAGCTTGACGCAATATCGGCGCAGACACAAGCAGTGTTTTGATATGCTCAAATGCATCATGCTGTTCAGCTCCCCACTGCCATGTGCTTGCCTTTTTGAGCAATAATGTCAGTGGCTTGGCGATCTCGGCGTAATTGGGGATAAATCGCCTGAACCAGCTAGAGGTCTGCAGGAAACATTTAAGGTGCTTCACGTTCTGAGGTGTTGGCATATTTGCAATGGCAGCGGTCTTGTCCGGGTCCACGTGTATACCACCTGGTACGATAACATGACCTAAAAACTTAACAGATTGCCTAGCAAAATGGCTCTTCTCTCTATTTACACGCAAATTAAACATTGCAAGGCGATCGAAAACGGCCCCGAGGTCCTGTAAATGCTTTTCGAATGACCCTTCAGACAAAATCAATAGGTCATCTAAATAAGCTACTATCATTATTTCAGGGAGGTTGGACTTGAACCGATCGATCAATCTTTGGAAAGTGGCCCCAGATTTTCGCAGGCCCATTGGCATACGCTTAAACCTAAATGTACCAAGCGGTGTGGTAAAAGCGGTTTTGTCCCTGTCGTCAGGGCATACACTAAGTTGGAAAAAACCGGTTCTGAGATCACATGTCGTCATGTATTTCGAAGTTTTAGCGGCGTGGAGTACGTCCTCTATCCTCGGAAGAGGGTAGCGATCAGGTTCGGTCACCGCATTAAGTTTGCGGTAGTCTACGCAAAGCCTAAAGCTACCATCCTTCTTCTTCACGAGGACTACATTAGAGGCCCACGGGGACTCGCACTCTTCGATGACGTCAGCACTCAGCAATTTTTGAAGTTCCTTCTCGAGTGCTTCTTTCTTCAACGGGGATAATCTATATGGTGGTGAAGCTAAGGGCTCCTGATTGTCCCTTACCTTTATTTTGTGGGTGGCGAAATCTGTAGGGGGGCCTTCGGTAGCAAACTGGCTTTCACGACTTCGCAAGAACTCGTTGAGCTTGTCCCTTTGCTCTGCCGTAAGCTCCGTGCCTTCATCCTCGCGTAAGGATACGCTGGAGACATCCGCTAACATCACCTGTGTATCTTTAAAAAAAAAAGATTTGACAAAAGGCCACTTAATCGATGGGTCATCAGAAAAGTACCATGACTCCTGGCCTATTTCCAATACCATCCCGGCCGCGGCGATGAAGTCACGACCGAGGAGAGTTCGGGTGTTGTCCCCAGGAAACACCATGAACTCCGTGGAAAATTCTCGACCACCTAAAATAACCGGTACCGTACCGGTTGCCACAGTTTTACATACTCGCGCACCGTCAGCAAGCCCAATTGTACGGTTTGTATTTTGAAAATGTATTCCTTTTTTTTGTAACATAGAATATAACGATGGGCTTGCTACACTGTGCGTGGCCCCTGTGTCAACTATCGCTACACCCTCAGTTCCTAAAATACTTACCTCAACCGTAGGATGCGAAGTTTCCTCGCTCGATACCATGTTGAACTCCACTGGTTTCGCAGGATGTCGATTAACTGCACACTTATCGCATTTTGACCTTAATACACCCTGCTGGCCACATCCATAACAACGTATCGGGTTAGACTCGGTAGTATCACTCGACTGGGGCTTCGCGGATTTATTTTGTAAGTTACGACATTCATTAGAACTATGCCCAAAAAATTTGCAATGAGAACAACGAACGCGAGTACGTTTCGAAATCTCGTTCGAGTTTGAAGTGAGTTTCGGACCGGTAGTAGCGTTCGCACTCGTGGTAACGCCGCGCTCGGCGCGTTCGACTGCGCGAGTTGATGTCGAGTTGGTCGCGGTCGCGGGGACGCTCGGCGGCTTCTCTACCTCGCGTATTGCATCCTCGGTAACTCTCGCCCTATCGATAAGACTATCAACACTATCTATGGCATCTCGCGGCAACCGTTTGCGAATTCGTCTATTTAGCAATCCGTATACCATATCTATTTGCATAATCTCTGGCACATCGTATGGCAATTTTACAATTAATGCACGAACTCTCGCGACAAACACATCCGCGCGTTCACTTTCTTTTTGTTCATTAGCAAAAATGTCTCGAAACACTTTGTATCCCGGTCGTTGAACTCCATACATAGTACGTAGGCGCGCCGTCGCCTCCGTCCAGGTTGAAACGCCGCGGCGGGCGCCCCGCCACCACACGGCGGCGTCGCCCTCCAGCAGCATAGGGAGGCCGCGCAGCGCGTGCTCCTCGGATACGTTGGCGCACTCCTTGTACACCTCGACCGCGTCGATAAACGCCTCCAGCACCTCCGCGTCGCGAGCTGCACCGTTGAACCTCGCCGTGCACTTGGAGAAGTTTCCTCCTGACACAGCGGACGTATTTGCAGCGGGCGCGGGGGAGCCTGGCGTCGGTGTTGACGACGCTGGATATTGCATCGACCGCATGGTTTCGATGAGGGTTCTGTTCGCCTCCGCCTGGGTTCTTACGAATGTTTCCATTATGGTGGACATGAACCTCTCTATTCCAAGTGGCGCCGCGGCGCCAGAGCAGCCAGGGTCTTCACTGGCGGTGAAAGGGGCGGTGGCCGGGGTGCGGGCGGGATTGAGTCCGCCGCTCCCGTGCGGCTCTGCCGCCGAGTCGTAATCTTCTTGGCCGCTGCTGTCGCTCATAGCCTCGTCTCCTGGTTGTTTTTGTGAAGCAGCACGCGTCGTCGGCATGTTCACGACAGAAATGGGACGTGCCCACGGTTGGGAGCCAGTGTAAGGAGTCAATTACAATAATATATAGGTATATTCAAATGTAGATAATAATAACAACACGTAATGACAGACTATGGCGGTGACAATTAACATAAACGTAGTGTATCACTTGTAGCTGCGGTAGAGCGACTGGCGAACAGCCGCCTCGCGTCCCGCTCCGTCGCTAGACGCGGGCGAGAGGCCCGCGGGGCGCAGTCAACGAGTGCGAGAGCTAGCGTAGGTACCTACAGCGCGGCAATGCTAGTGGCCTCGCGTTACACTTGTATTTTTTAAGTAGATTTTTTGATAATAATCAACCACACCATGAGAACGTTATACAAAATTATGGCGCGCATTTCACCTATCATTAAATAGATAGATAGCCTAGAGTGTTAATAACCAACTTTGCACACATGTATGATAATGTACTATTAAATCACTATACTCATTTTTATCTACCCGTTTTAATCATAAAATAAGGAATCATAAAAAAAAAACATTTATTTTTGTCACAAACAATCAGTTCTTAATACTTTCCGATATCCTAGCTTATCCAATCAAGTCCCTTCAGTTGAAATACCATTTCTCGCTTGAAGTCTACGAAGTGAATTCTGTAATCTTTTTAATTGCATAAGTTTCTAGTGGACCCCCTAATCCCCACCCCTAGAGGGATGGCCTTAACTTTGATGCATCCGCGGGATGAAATGGAGGCCTTTGATTGGAAAGGATTAAATTGATAGTGTGGACGCCATCTTGGATATAGCTTGGTAACTTATAGTGATACAAATTTCGAATATTTTTATTTTATAATGATGGCATGCTTACGGACCGCCTGATGGTAAGCGGTTACCGTAGCCATATGGACGCTTGCAACACAAAGGCACTCACGCGTTATCGACCCTTTCCTCTCTCCAATGAGCTCTGGCGACCTTACTCACGCGCAGGAACACAACATAAAGTTATTTGTCTGCGGTATTCTGTAAGGTGGAGGTACTTCCCCAGTCGAGCTGCTCTTTGAGAGCTCTCACTTCAAAACTAGAAAAACATATATTCCACATAAATAGGAATCAAAGAATAAATGAATCCAGGGAATCTATCGGATCTCCGGAAAAATTGATAAATCGTGGTATAAGCTATCATCATAACATTGAGATATATCATCAACTTATGGGCTATTAGACTGAAGAAGGTTTTCCATAGAATTGCCTCATATGGCACATCTATTTCTCGGCAATAGTAATATTTTTAACCCCCGATGCAAGAACAGGGATGTTAAAAGTTAGAAGCTTTTGCCTGTGGCGTTGCGCGTCGCAGCTTTTATTTTTATACAACTTAGTCGGTAAACAAGCATACGGCCCGCCTGATGGTAAGCGGTTACCGTAGCCATATGGACGCTTGCAACACAAGAAGCATCGCTCACGCGTTACCGACCTTTCCCCCCTCCCCTATGAGCTCTGGCGACCTTATTCGCAGGAACACAACTTTACACAACATAAAGTTATTTGGATGCGGTATTCTGTAAGGTGGAGGTACTTCCCCAGTCGATCTGCTCTTTGAGCGAATAAACGCTATGCTCTAACTCTCCCAAACTACACCAATCCCTCCCAAATTACACCGACTTCAATACGTTGAAGGCTAGTTTCAATTTTCATATGACTCCAAAGATGAAGATTCTTGTATGTTCCACAATAAGTATCTTTATTTATATCTTCTAAAATAAAATGAAATCCAGGCAATATACCAAGGCAAGCAGATGTAAGAATATCATTGGAAGCCAAGTGCAACGTCTCCTTTTGCGCCTGAAATCAATATTCCCATTTGCACTTTCCTTCGCCAATCCCTCCCGAAGGGGGGAGGTCAACGGGAGGTCCCGAGCCCCGTATGTGAAATACGTTAGCTAAAACTTAAGCTCCGCTGACTTACTGCAACAGTCTTAATTCTAATCTAGTTCGTAAATATATTATGTAGATTAGATTGGATTTTAAACGGATCTGAAAAGCTCGGTGTGCTCAATAGAGCGAAGCAGTACTTCAAATCCGGGCAAAGACTGAAACTTTATGTGTGTCAAGTCCGGCCACATACGGAGTAGTACTGTCTGTGGGTGGGGGGCACTTGGATTCCAGATTGGGGTGTGACGTGCCGTTATATTAGAATTGTCGACGATCCCGCAGACTTCAGAGTTGTTACCTATGAATGAGATATTTTTTGGTGTTATAGGTAAGCCCTTTGCATGCCACTCGCCTCCGTCATTAAATCCATATGTTATTTTACAATATTATTATTTAAATACCAAGACGTTTTAGTTTTCGAATGACTTGGTTTAGAACAAGATCGGAATTGTCAAAAACAATACTATAAGTGTAAATAGTAATTTCTTGATTGAAATTGGAACATCGAATAGTTATAATAATATTTTGGGTTAATTTTGCGCACAGATCAATAACAAAATATTATTTCTATCAACTGTTATTTTTTACTTTGCTATGAAACACAGGATATAGTTATATAGGCCTGTGTTTACAATCTCACCATGGTAAGTGATGATATGGTCGAAGGTGGTAAGCACACAAAGCCTAGAAGGAACTGGCTCTCACGTGTCAAAACACACCGATAGGTGCTTGGCGACAGATTTTCAACTTGAGGGTGTTAATAGTCAGCCAAGTGGGTAGTACGAATTACCCTACCACCGTGCTATGGTTTCCTCACCATGAATCGAACGTGATATAACCCCAATAGATCTAAATAAAGGGGTACTAGTATTACTAGTTACAAAAAGACCCATGATGCGTGTTTCATTAGTCAGTCAGACTGTCAGCCCCTTTCAATTTATAATATGAAAACCCTATTATCGTGGACCGCCGTTTATTGAATTTTCACGAATATCAATGACCTAATCTTTATATCGATATGATGTCATACATTATTCAGATGTAGGTACCGTATCGAAACATTCGTAATGTTTCATGAATTTTATTATTGTTTCATTTATTCAAAGGAGGGTGGTTATTGTGTTTTCGAGCTTATTTTAATGGGTTTAAGATGTTTATTGATTATCTATAAAATAAGGTTTTAAGGGTATTGTTTGTCATATTGTTCAATTATTTAAATTGCCGAGGGCTTTAAAAATGGTAAGTTTTTGTGATTTTAGAAGGCTCCTAATTCTTATAACAATTAATTTAAGGAGAAAACACACAACCGAGGGACATACAGTGGTACCTACAGATTGCATGGTAGAATAATCATTGCTCTAGTGTCATTATCCACAGACGAAACTGAGGATTACGTTTGTATGGAACAAACGCCACCAGCATTTCCTATTAATTAAAGACGATAAAAGGAAAACCCCGCTATGCAAGGCATCAAAGATTCAATCTTCAAAAATTTTACAATCAATCTTGCATATGCTTTTTTTTTTTTTGTACAACTTAGTCGATAAACAAGCATACGGCCCGCCTGATGGTAAGCGGTTACCGTAGCCATATAGACGCTTGCAACACACGAAGCATCGCTCACGCGTTATCGACCTATCCCCCCTCCCCTATGAGCTCTGGCGACCTTACTCACGCGCAGGAACACAACTTAACACAACATAAAGTTATTTGGCTGCGGTATTCGTAAGGTGGACGGTGGTGGTGGAAGGTACTTCCCCAGTCGAGCTGCTCTTTGAGCGAATAAACGCTATGCTCTACCTCTCTACGTCGAATCTCAGCATGTTTTCTAATATGCATGCAGTATAATTCTTGTTAGTCGTAAACCGCCCGACCTCAAGTGTTTCCGCTTTCAACAAGCTTCCGTAAGCTGCTACGAAAAGCTTCAAGCCTAGGCAACATTAATATTGGGCAGCATTTAGATTGTAGTATGCACAACGGAATAAGTAATGTACCTGCAGTTTGATGTTTGTTCTTTGAATTACGTTTCTCAACTGGATTTTGAGGTGGTAGTGTCTATGAATTCTTTTTATGCTATGTTCGTTTGTCTTCATATATAAAATTCTACAGTACGTGTGTATGTCACTGAATCCCTCCTAAACGGCTGGGCCGATTTGATGTTTTTTTTGTATGCGTTTGGGGGGCGGCAGATGGCGCTGCAGTCGATAATATAAACTAGATACCGACTGCAGCGCCATCTGCCGGGCTGGTTTGTGAATCTAAACCATCCAGGGCGCCCCCCAAACGCATACGAGAGGTAGAGCATTGCGTTTATTCGCTCAAAGAGCAGCTCGACTGGGGAAGTACTCCACCTTACAGAATACCGCAGCCAAATAACTTTATGTTGTGTTCCTGCGCGTGAGTAAGGTCGCCAGAGCTCATAGGGGAGGGGGGTAAGGTCGGTAACGCGTGAGCGATGCTTCGTGTGTTGCAAGCGTCCATATGGCTACGGTAACCGCTTACCATCAGGTGGGCCGTATGCTTGTTTACCGACTAAGTTGTATAAAAAAAAAAAAAAACATTCAAATCGGTCCAGCCGTTTAGGAGGAGGTCAGTGACAAAGTTAAGTTTTTGGGCCTGTTTGGAGGAATGAAGGCGTGGGGAGCGCCGAGCTGCACACGATTGGTTCGTCAGTCGATGCTCGTCGTCTATTGGATTCTTGCGTATCATTTGGCTACTGTGATTTGGCCAAAAGTGTACATGCGCGAGCTTACCCCCACTACTGCCTATCTGTGCTCACCATTCGTGCCTCATACTGTACGTTATAATTGACCCTACAACCGGTTCAGATTAGGATAGATCATTTTAATCGAAAATAAACCTAATATCAATGCTGCAGTTTCCAAATTCAATTGTTTCGACTCAAAAATTTACGTTCTAGAATACCTTACATTCAAAATGCATGCATTGGCATGATATATCTAATTTAAAACCTTAAAATGTTGTTAATAAAAGCTCTTTTTACGTAACCTTCCTTCGATAGCTATATCTAAATAATAGCAAGTCCACTTGAATGGCGACCTCATTAAAGGAAGTGCATTTGCTTGCTTAGCTATGGATAGAGAAAGGTTAAGGCGAAGTTGACATTTAAAGACTAGCCCCCTTACTCATAAAGCGCTATTTAACTAATATACTGATTAAATGTTCATGTAAATAATGTCACATTATTTGACAATGACAATAGAGTGACGTTATTTACGTGACCCTTTAAACAGTATATTAGTTAAGTAACGTTTGTTGGTTGTCTCGTCTTGGTGTAAACTGACCCTAAGCCAAGTGTTGTTTGATATGAATTAAGGGGTAGATCTTAATCAAAATGAGCGTTTTTTCTTAATACTATTGTGGTGATTTTTGTTATCGGACATTATTAAAAATAAGTTAGTTGTCGCCATTTTAGGACATCAAACAACACTTGGCTTAGGGTCAGTTTACACCAAGACGAGACGCGAGGATACTCGAAGAGGCAAATTGTTACGTCGCCCGGCGCCGGGAAATGCATCGCGACGTGATCGCGACGCATTGTGACGTATACTCTAATTCTCTCATTGAAATTTTTACCTTGTTGTGTATTAAATAAAGTTCTGTTTGTATCGCTATTTTAAAAGGTGCGCGTCGCGCCGCGTCTCTAAGTGAAGACACTTACTGGACGATACTTAAGAGTGCGTATAAAGCAAAATAACATATCTTATTATTGAAATTTACCTAAATAAATAATATTTAAATGAAACAATATTTTATATGGGTATTTTCATTATATACGCAAGGGTTCAGTCAGAGCAAAAATATAATGGAATGAAAATTCCTCGATAGAAAAAAATCACAAAGCTACCTCTAATATTAATTAATATTCGTTTTTATTCGTTCATGGTGTATATAATTAAGACAAAAATTCAATAAATAATCTCACTATCGTATGACCTAAGGCTGATAATTCAAATTCAAAAAGCATTTATTCAATTTAGGCCCTGATAAGGCACTTATGAACGTTAACAAATGACTCTACACCGGTTCCAAATACAACTTGAACTGAGAAGACTCCGAGAAGAAGAAGAGGCAAGAAACTATTTTTCTATTTTACGAGTTATTTAGATTAGAAGCGCTTAGTTCATTTTTGTTCCGCGGAACACGCTATCGCCGTCTCATGCCACGCGAATATTAGACATAAGTTTGTTTCATCTGCCAGTCGCTTTATTTTCTGGCTTTATACGCTCTTAATACAAAACGCAATTAAATCCGCCCATAGTGTAGTCTCGTGAAAATAAACAGCGAAGTCAAGCTCGCCTGTCTCATAAACGAACGACGGCAAACATTTCTAGGAATAGATCGAGCTCCTTTTAGTGCTGCGTTTATTATTTATTTGGATCTAGACTTGTTTGCGAGGAGGCACTCGATGTATTTTGCGGAGGAGTATTTTATGACATATAAATCTAATGGAAGACATACAGATTGAACTTCAATCGTTATAGATTTTATAATAAGTAATTAACATATTATGAATCTGTTAAATAATAATTTATGGGTATAATATCCTGGGTCATTCCTCACACACGGCTATCTGATCCAAAAATAAGCAGAGCTTGTTCTATGAGAACTAGATAACTGATATACACTACGTTTTCGTTTGTAAATGTATTTAGTTTTGGAGATCTGAACATTTTTTTTTCTGTCACTGAAACAATTCGAGGTAAAACATTCGGGTCGATTATTAAACTTAAAATTGCTTTAAATATGAATTTATTAAGGTGTAAAAAGGTTTAGTAAAGCCTTTTACCAGCACAATGTGAAACTTTTTTAGGTTTTTCCATAGCCTTTAAAATTTCAATACAAAAATCATCAATTTTTTACAAAAAAAAACATATTGCCTATCTTACAACCTTCTTTTTCCTCCGAGGTTACTGTGAAAACCAGTTCCGTCCGTGTTTTGGTTCTCTAACGAACAAACAAACACACACAAAAACGTTAATAGTATGGAAGGATAAATTAATAACAACCTCTTCATTAAATAACGTATCAAACTACAGCGCCTGAAAGTTTTTCAAAAGCAATAAACCGCAGGACTGACATCTGATCTTCCATTGCGAACAGGCGTATTATTATAAAAGCAATAAAGAACTTACTTCATAAGATTGGAAAGTGCTGAAAAATTGAGAGAGCTTCAAAGTTTTCCTTTCAATTAAAAATTCAACGGTCGAAGCTTGGAGTACGAAGCACAAAAGCTCTAAGCCTATTGATAACCGGGTCTCAACGGACAATAGGGCGGAATCTCTTTTCATGCTTTTATGAACCTCGCCAATAAATACATTTGTATGAATGGAATATTCATACAGGCTCATACATGTTGAATGGAATTTAGATAGCTGTGGTATTAATCTATTTATCAACAATGCTTTCATTGTATTGGGGGTTATAAGTTTGGGATCCAAATAAATTAATGAATTTCCGTAGATTTATTGTACTTACCTAGTTGGATTTCAGTTGAAAAGGGTTTGTAGCTCAAAATGTCTCCATTGAGACGTCCATTGACTCAAGAAGCGGTATCTATGCACCTAGCAAGCCACCACACTTCCGAGCTATATCCATAATAATTGTTCTTGCTGTCTTTACTTAACAAATTTTCACCTTTGACCTAAAATTACTAGGTTCAAATTCCTTTTCTACATGAAAGTTATTATGTTTGAATTCCGAACACAACAATGTTGGCCGTTATTATTTCAAGCTTCGTCGGCTTCTGTTGTTTTTAAATTAAGAATTTAATTTAATTTGACTTTTGCTTGTGCTTCATTCAATTTAATATACTACACAAATATAATAAATTAACAGTATACTTTTTTTTGAACTGTTTATCTTTAATCATTTTTTTTTTATAAAACTTAGTCGGTAATCTAGCATACGGCCCACCTGATGGTAAGCGGTTACCGTAGCCATATGGATGCTTGCAACACAAGAAGCATCGCTCACCTTTCCCCCTCCCCTATGAGCTCTGGCGACCTTACTTACGCGCAGGAACACAACTTTACACAACATAAAGTTATTTGGCTGCGGTATTCTGTAAGGTGGAGGTACTTCCCCAGTCGAGCTGCTCTTTGAGCGAATAAACGCTATGCTCTACCTCTCTCAAAATATTTAAACTTATACTGTAAGGCCCCACTCACATGTAGCTATTTACTTGATTACTAACAATGTATTAGTAATTTGTTGACAACATTTATTCAATGCCTTTGTCATGATGACAGTTAATCAAATAATCAGGATATTAGTCCTTAATCAAATGCTGTAAGTATAGTGCTGGAATGAAATGAAAGTTCCTCAGTTTTCAACTTGATTCGTTCAACAATTTTTTGATGAACTAAAACCTTGTTGGTACAATAAAGTTTATTCTTGCAATCTGGTGTAAGCGAAAACCGACTCTAAGGTGACGAACCTTTTCATTCCGTGACTGTGCATAAAGATTAATAAGTTCTAAAAAACGAACTTTTTTTATATTTATTCCGCTTACAAAATAAAGTCTGAAATTTTATGTCTAAGCTCTGAACTTTAATACCAGTGCCTACTTCACATTCAAAGATCGATCAATCCACTTGAACTTTAATACGTTGTCATAAAGCCTATATTGCGGTAGCAGGTGCAAGTTTGGTCTGCCGTAAAACCAAGCCGGTGACTCGTAAAGCTTGTTGAGTAAAAATGCTTATTCGGGTTTTATACGTCTCAAGTATTAGGAGAAAGCGATTTCTTTCCACTCGTCAACAATGTGTCGCCCTCCCTAAAGGGATTAGCAACCATCCCGTGGTTAACAGCACTGTCCCAAACATAATTTTCGCATAGTACTCAAAAACGAAAGACTTGCCATAAGTATGCATAACTAAAATAAGAAATAACTTGTTAATAGTTAGTATACTTTCGTTTTGCTATGCAATTTTATATTCAGTGGTGCTATAAGAATTCATTTATTTACTCTACCACTGATTCTTCTACCAAGATATTCGTGACATCATGGCCTCAGACCAGCGCTGTGGTACAGACATGTACTGCAGCATAATCACAGTCTATAAAACCATACAGTCGTCCCACGCCTTTGATCTCGTGGAAAATGCCGACAACGTCTAGACAGTATCGCGTCGGCCATATAAAGTAGGTATGCTCTGTCCCGAGCTACTAACATCGTTTTGTTCGCAGGTCGGGCTCGGCTTTCCCGCGTCTCACCCCTGACACCCCGCATGATTGCCATGTCTAGACGTCTTCGTCGAACGACTGTATGGTTTTATTACTATGCTGATTTGTAAAAATCTGTAAAAAAATATTTATTTGATACCTAGTTTTATATTGTTGGTGGACAATAAAATTTCTTTCTTCCATTCATAATAATAATATAATCTCACAAACACTCCTACGACTGTAAAAGAACATCCCTAAATATTTATTACCCAATTAAAATATGTAATAATTGGACTGTTTTACAAAAAACTTAAACCGACTTCAAAGTACACTAAAAAGTATTCAAATCCTGATCTGATGACAATGGGACCAAACGGGAAGTGTACCCTTCCAGACAAAAAAATAATTTTCCAAATCGGTTAATAAATGACGGTGTTATGAGGTAACAAACATAAGAAAAAAAAAACATATACAACCGAATTGAGAACCTCCTCCTTTTTTTGAAGTCGTCTAAAAAAAAAACAACTGGTAAAAAGTCCGAATACATCCTCGCTGTTCTTTTATTAAACATACAAAAGCTCTGCGAAATAAATGAAACGGATCCAAAGACTCTTCAGAAACAGTACCTAATTCATTATTCCAAGACTAGTAAGTACGGAATGTCATGTATAAGACCGCCTTTTACGATGCCGATTGCGATCGAATAGTATTCTTATTCGATTCAGTTGTATGTCAAGTTCAAGATGTAGTAAAGACTATTGCTTCAAGGTTCAGCTTTTAGACGTTTTGGGAACCCAAAATAGTATTTTATTGGTATTGATCTTAGACGATAAGTTTAACGTCCTTAGACTTCTATTTTGAAAATACCATTTGTCTGACCTGACTTAGACAAGATACCTGTCGATCATCGTCAAGATTTCCAGCAGGCTAGCAGCGTTCCTATTGTCTAGCTTGGCATACAATTTTTCGTACAAAACTGTTTTACAAAAAACTTAAACCAACTTCGATGTACACTAAGAAGTAATCAAATCCTGATCTGATGACAATAGGACCAAACGGGAAGTGTTATTATATATTATATTATAATTTTCCAAATCGGTAAAAAAATTACAGAGTTTAGAGGTAACAAAGGTAACAAACACAAAAACAACCGAGAACCTCCTCCTTTTTTGTCCTTCTCAGTTTAAGTGTATTTAGAACCGGTGGTAAATTCAATTGTATGTACCAATTTAACGTTCATAAGCGCCTTACCAGGGCCTAAATTGAATAAAAAACTTTTGATTTTTGATTTTTTGAAGAAGTTAAAAAGGGCTGTAAAAATCCGCTGTCATCAACCGATTTATACATCCTAGACTCTATAGCTGGGTAACCGCGCATATAATTTATCTTCCCCTCTACGTTGGCTGTACCCAAGAGCACAGTTCTATCAATCGTCCCTTAATCCTCAACTCTTGACCATGGCATTCCCTAAATTTAGTGCTCATTTGTCACCAAAAAACCTTCTAAATACCTCAAATAAGGCGCATATAACACCTAAAGCTATATATTGCTTACAGTAGAGCTGGAAGACGGTGTCCTGAGTAATTGTCGGGACAAAACGGCAATTAATATAAATTTGTTCTCGAACCATCGGCTGTTTATTGCGTCGGCGTCGTTCCTGGGGAGAAAAAGGTGAATAGCTCGGCATTATTGGTATTTATGTGGTCTTTGTTCTTTGTCGCTCTATTGATTTTAGGTGGTGCGGCTTTGGTAAATTGGGGCGTATTTTGTGACAGTAAATTGTATTGTTTAGGTTCTATATATGAATATATATAATTAGCAAATAGTTGTTGAGTGTTAGTAAAGCTCCTCCTCGCGTCATGTTCCTTGTCATTAATGTTCGAGATCTCTAACGGAATTATTTGCCTCGAT
Source organism: Achlya flavicornis (assembly GCA_947623365.1). Lineage (NCBI taxonomy): Eukaryota > Metazoa > Arthropoda > Insecta > Lepidoptera > Drepanidae > Achlya > Achlya flavicornis. The sequence goes on along the minus strand of OX392481.1, from coordinate 1,159,681 downwards.
AATGTTCCGTTATCTATATCTGTCTTTAGTGACGTGGAGTTAGGTGCTCAGAGATGAGTAGATCTCGTCAGATTTCTTATGTCAATCCCATACGTTGATCGTTACCTAACGATGACGATTGTCGACAACCATCTTGTCTGGGGAGCTTGATCATTTAGTAAGACTTCGATCTCTTGTGCGTCAGTAAAGATAGATGCTGTATGTGTGTTATTTTTGTTTTTTTTTTTTTATCTTCCTTCTCAAACCCTATTTAATAGATAAGTAAAATATACGGAAGCGCTCGTGGCATGAGAAGCATTCTTAATCGATCGGCAAGTTAAGCTACCACCGTCGTGGTCGGTACCTGGATGTGAGACCGCCTAGTGGTATTTCAAATCGAGCGTTTCCGTGCTTCGGAAGGCACGTAAAGCCGTTGGTCCCGGTTATCACTTAATTGTGATAGTCGTTAAGCTAGTTGGAGGCCTTCTAGGCGGCTTGAAAACTCCAACAGTAGGTTGACCACTAGCCTACCTCCATCTCGCCGTAGTGGGCACGCGTGGTGGAGTATCTGCCCATTCCCTTTCAGTCTCATTTGTGAAAGGAGGCCTGTGCTCAGCAGTGGGACATTATAGGCTGATGATGATGAAGTAAAATACAAGAACAGTCTTGTAAAATCAATAACGCTTATAGCAAGAAAACAAAACCACCATATTATTTTACAGCCGGCTAAAATACTCAATAAGTTATATTGAATCAAAGTCGTGAAAATCGCTCCAAACACCAAGATATAAAAAGGATTTCGGATCTCGAGACTCAATCAGCTATAAAAGAAGAAATAAAATATATCCTTCAGGATCTATTGCGTAAAGATGTGCTCTAGTGTATTTTATAAGAAACAAACGCTGGATGATACTAAAGCTTTAGTTTAGACTAGACCAAATGACCATTTACCATTGTATTAGGTCTTGCCAGGGTTTGTGTAATCGCAACCAGGCATAGGTTTTTTGTGACGTCTACAAAATGTAGTACTTTTTAAGCTTTTAAATACGAAGTCGGAAAACAAGCATAGGGCCCACCATGACAATCGTCATCGTTACTAAACAATCAACCTTTGTATGGAAAGGTTGATCGTTTACTAACGATGATGATTATCGATAACCATCTTGTCTAGGCCCACAGACCTCATCGGGGAGGGTGGAAGGGTCGCAGGCGGTAGCGCGTGACGTGAGTGATGCCTCGTGTATTTCAAGCATACAAATGATTAGGTAACCGCTTATCATCAGGTGGGTGTCGGCAATCATCATCGTTAGTAAACTATCAACCTTTCCATACAAAGGTTGATTGTTGGCGACCTTACGCGCGGAACACAACATAAAGTTTATTTGGCTGCGGTATTCTGTAAGGTGGAGGTACTTCCCCAGTAAAGCTGCTCTTTGAGGCAATATACAGAGGCAAAGAGATATGCTTTATCTCTCAGACTATCAAAATCGAATACCCCGTGCTAAAGTTAAACTTACCTTTTTTTTTTTTCGTGTTGAAATCCTCATAGGATACCCGTCCGTCGATGTTACGCGAATCCGTGCTCCACGTGTGCTCGGCTCGTGCTTGGTTCGCGTAGCATGGAGCATATCTTATTGATTCCAATAAAATGAGGTCAGTTTTGGTTGCCAAGGCAATAAATCTATAAGAAGTTGATAACAAAAGTTACCAAACTTCAGTCGCTTTTCCCCCATTGGGTAAATTTATGGGTGCTGAAAGTTCTTTAGTATTTTGACCTCGTTTAATAAGTGATAAACATTTTATTAATATTTGTTTGTAAGGATCGAATAAATAACGTAAATATCCTGGATCCTTGTTTACTCACAGTCACCTCATGTCAAACTAACAGTAGAAATCTGAAAATTGATAGACAGAATGAAAGAAGTTAGAAAAACATTTTATTTTTGCGCCAGATTCGACGCAAATAACAAAAAGAAATAAACACAAAATTATACTCGTACGTTCTGTGGTTTCACAATAGTTATTTATAAACTTATTTAATAAATAAACACAACAAAACAAAGAGGTCACTATGCAACTTATATTTATAGCCAGGTACATCAATTCATCTTTGCTACAACTTTGACTTCATAACGAGTTATTAGGCCGCGGGAATGTGTATAGTTAGCAACACCTCATATACCTTCCGTAAACTGTAAAAAACATATAGTATTTATAATAAATTAACTATACCATAAAATATATAGTCTATAGTGTACCCCTGGGAATCATAAAAAAATATGTAAGGGAAAATATAAGTTTCAATATCTCTCAAGAGTCACGTAATAGAGACGATAACGTGCACCCTTATTGTCACAGATGTCTCTATCTCCACATATAATACGATTATATTGTTAGTTTGTGGGTGTGTGTGACCGCCTATGTATGTATATATCGCCTGTGGTATTTCAATTCGAGCGTTTTCCGTGCTTCGGAAGGCACGTAAATCCGTTCGTCGCACGCAGCTATCACTTAATTGTGATAGTCGTTAAGCTAATTGGAGGCCTATTGCCCCCCTAGACAAGATGTTTGTCAACGAGCATTATTATTAGTAAACGATCAACCTTTGTATTTTAATATTTCAAATCGAAATTTCACGTGATTTTTAACAATCTCTTATGTCAATCCCATAGAAAGGTTGATCGTTTACTAACGATGACGATTGTTGGTAACCATCTTGTCTACTGGCCCAGATGGTTTGATAACTACAACAGTAGGTTGACCACTAGCCTACCTCCACCAATCCGCAGTGGGCACGCGTGGTGGACTATCTGACCATTCCCTTTCACCCTCATTGTGCTCAGCACGGAGCAGTGGGGTTTTATGGGCTCATGATGGTCATGATGATCGATGCTCAGTTTCTTGCCGATTCTTTACAGTTGAAGGCTGACATCCAAACCAGTGGTAATTTCAGCTCGGCTATTGGTTTATAAATCCTTCATTTACAGATTATAACCATCTAAATACAATATTACCCTAGAATAAGGGTGACAGCTGTAAAAACGGCCGAAGAAATAAGACCACGGTGTCGCTATTTCAGTTTTGGTTTCAGTAGGTCCACGTTTGAACGTAGAACATTAATTCATGAGTGACATAATTTTGTTTTAATGAGTTTCCAAGCGGCCACTTTCACGATGTTGTCTTGTACGTAACCCTTAATCTAGACAGAAGATAATATATCGATGATTATAACCTATACCACCATTGCAGTGATCTTACTGAAAACCTGACACTAAAATCTGTGTCACTTCGACTGTGAGAATAAAAGGCTTTCATTCCTCTCACATTTAAAAGTCTTCAGAATATAATGAATAGACGCTGACTGCACAATTGTTGAAGAGATTTTTTTAATGGATCATGTAACCTCGTGTGCAACCCGCTTTAACTGTGACCTCGTTACGTGACAAATAGGGTTGTCACCATGTGGTTTTCTAGAAAGTAGGAGTTTGTTGTTGTCGTTATCTGTTCGTTATTTATTTAAATATCCTCCTTTTTTACTCTGCTCAAGTTTACATACTTAATATACATAATTACACCCAGACTCAGGACATACAGACATGTTCATGCACACCAATGCATGTTCTGTGCGGGAATCTAACCCAACGACCTGCGGCGCAATTGGTGGAGTCTTTACCAGAGTCTTAACCATATATCTATGGCTCGTTACTTATTATAACTCTAAAATATGACTTTAAAATAATGTTGTCAATAAACAAGGAATCTTTGTAAGCAAGCTCTTCAATACTTGCTGATTTTCTCTTTTTAACATTTACACAAAGTGTAAGTATACTGTCTTAATTTTGAAAATAATAATCATGTTGTTTATCTCGTCCCAACATTAGGTATATTCAGTCAGGAATCAGCATATTCTACTGCCGTTCTAGTCCTACTAGTTGTACTTATTACAAATGCGAAAAAAATATAAAATTTCGCACATAAATAAATCATACCCAAGGACAGGATACATTGTTGACAAATAAACGTTAAATACGGGAAAACATTCAGACACGCAATGCTTAAGCAAGTTTTTTTTTATATTGGCTAGAATCAAGCAAATTAATTAGCACTTTAAACATAATTTTCATATCCAACATGACCCTATTCAGAGGATTATAATTTATTAGATACTGTGGACTGACATTATTTTTGCAGTAGCAGCCCTGCAACCTGGCGACATCTGACGGTATAATTGTACACACAGTATTACCTTGCAAAGAACTTGAGTATTGCGACTTGCGAGCAATTTGAAAGAACCCAGATGCAATGTTATCGACCTGCGAATTAGGTTCAAGTTTACTCTACATCATAAAAGATGTCACCACTGTCGTTTTTATAATATGCTATTAGTTAGTGTTATATTTGTATAACGATATAATTGTTTTTTTTTTAACAGAATGATTTTATAAATACAACGTGAGTCTATGTACACATGGTGTGAACAACAAAAAAGTTGTTAAATGAATGGAACGAATCGGTATTTCTTTTGGATCTCAACAATATGTATAGGTTTAAGATTTTAGGGAAATAGAAGCTATGCAATGGTAATATTATCTTTATAAATTTTAGAAGACAAAACATTTGAATGAAATGAAAAAAAATATATTATATATATCTTAATTATTCGTCAAAGTATCAGCTCTATTTTGGGTTTAACTGTTGGTTTTTTTTAAAATATCAAGAAGGTGATCAACTGCAACAATCGTTCATACAATATACAAGCTCACTTTCTCAAAAATAAGTCCTAAATTAAAATACAATACAGTAGTATCTCAGTTTATATAACGTTATACACGTTTGTCACGAAATCTCTTTCCATCACGAAGCTTGGAGATATTCTCCAAATTAAATTTGACTTTATACGCTATGGTTACTGACTACTAATGGAACTCACTTGAATATTACTTTAGGTTGACTTCGCATGATATTTATACGTGATGTAGATAGCGTTGGTATCATTATATTTTTTTCTTTACTTGTCTATTATGTTGTAATATTTTTCCTAGTAATCTTTTTACCCTAAAGTTTGATTCAAATAATCGATATAGTCTTGATCTATAAAGACTCCTTTGGGAAAATGTTATACCTTTATAATTTAGCATCAGATAAAACCAAAATAAGAATATAAAAAACGGATTTCTGAAAGATAAACTGCTTAAAGATATAGAAAACAATTTATTGAATTACTATCTGATTCATGCGTTCATGCGGGGCGATAACGTAACTAAATATCAATCATTTTCGAATTGAAATCGGTTCAATATAGCGGTTTTCTGATAACTTTTTTACGCTACAGAGACTGTTAGAATTATGAGTTTGAACGCGAGTATACTGTGAGTAAGAAATGAGTATCAAACCCATAGTAACGCCTTCACGTGCCGTAAAAGTAACAATTCTCGTTGTAAATTGAAACGTCGATTGTGTCATTTGGTACGGTGATCGTGTTGGAATTACGTTACGCTACACTAAATTGGGGAGTAAAGACGGAAAAAATGGAGCGTGCGTGGATTATTACGGCATGAGTTGAGCGAGACCGGGATTTAGATTCTTTAATATGTATACTTGAAGCTTAAGAAGCAATGATTTTGAATATGGAATATTTTGAATTTAAAAGGAAATGAATATTCATTTTAAGAAGTAATAAGTACGCATGGGAGGTACTTTGTAGAGTCCTTGGATGGCTGAATATACACGTTGAAAGACGGTTACCAAGCAGGTGTTCTGGTGTGTTCAGGTAGTTGCACTTGAGAGCCATTTGCCTTCAGTGCTTTCTGGATAGTATGTAACTTTGTTGGAACAAATTTAAATCATTTTTGGATTTAAACCGATTCAATATATTGGTTTTCAGATTACTTTTTTACGTTTGTCATCATCAGAATATAATGTCCCACGGCTTAGCACAGACCTCCTTTCAAATGATGATGAAAAGAAATGGGCAGATACTCCACCACGCGTGCCCACTGCGGATCGGTGGAGGTGGGCCAACCTACTGTTGGAGTTTTCAAGCAACCTAATAGGTCTCCAACTAGCTTACCGACTATCATAAAACGGCTTTACGTTGAAATACCACTAGGTGGTAACCCATCCAACTACCGGCCACGATGTTGGTAGCTTAACTTTGCCGATCGATTAAGAACGGCTAATCATGCTACACCACGAGCGCTAAGAAATGTAACCGTTTTGGATTTTGTTATATTTTTGAGAGGTTGTTTCAATTCGAATCTAATTGCAACAACGTTACCTAATCCATGTGTTGCTAAAGTCTTTGGGCGACAGCGATAGTAGCTGCAGAAAAATGGTGTAAATGTTCCATTAATAATTGAACTGTTTTACAAAAAACTAAACCGACTTCAAAGTACACTAAGAAGTAATCAAATCCTGATCTGACAATGGGACCAAACGGGAAGTACCCTTCCAGATAAAAAAAGAATTTTCCAAATCGGTTCATAAATGACGGAGTTATGAAGTAACAAACATAAAAAAAAAATTGAGAACCTCCTCCTTTTTTCGAAGTCGGTTAAAAAAAAGAACTGCTCATAGATAAAAGAGCAGAAAAACAAAGCTCAATAACTTATTCACAATAAAATAAACATTAACGTTTTCTATTACTGTTATAACGCCAGCATAATAAATAACGTGTTATAATATGCAGCATCAATTAATTATAATGAGAGGGCAATTAATCAGGGATTGACTAACGTGACCGTAGATAGATTAACTGGATTAATATTGGTCACATTTTGGGGTACATAAGTGTTAAGGAAAACAAAGCTGTTATTTTAGCTGTTGATTAATAGGATTTGATCTTATGCCTAATTATATATCTTATCTCTTAAATGATAATGCTATTCGCGTTATAAACCAACCTTAAAAAGGGAGGTTCTCAGTCTATATACCTATCTATACCTCTATCTATCTATCTTCTTCTATAATAAAGCGGAAAAGTTTTTTTGTTTGTTTGTTTAAACGGACTAATCTATGAAACTACCAGTCGGATTCAAAAAAATCTTTTTTTAATAGGAAGCTAATTATCCCCAAATATCATAGGCTACGTTTTATCCCGAGAACGCGGGTGAAAACGCGGGGGAAGATAGTCCATGATAAAATGACAAATTGACAGATGCACGCACAGCTCAAACTAGGTTTGAAATTATGCACAAAATATAAAACAGGTGTTTTTTTTTAATACCACTGAGTTGGCAAACAAGCATACGGCCCGCCTGATGGTAAGCAGTTACCGTAGCCTATGGACGCTTGCAACACCAGGGGTATCACTCGCACATTGCCTATCCTGAAGAAATCTCTTCACACCCTTTTTGAAGAACCCCATGCTGTACTCTATTGGGAAAACCACGGCGGGAGCTCATTTCACAGTCTGAGCGTCCGCGGAAGAAAGCTCCTAGAGCCCGCACAGTTCGAAACAATTCGGGTTTCAATGTGTGAGGATGGACTCCCTACCTTAAACGTATCGAACCAACAATTTGGTATGAATAGGGATGTTTCCTGCGTTAAAAAATAATAATTCTAATTAGTCAGTCAGTTAGATTATCAAAAAATATTGTACACGTATTTTTAGCTTTACCAAATCATTAACAATTGACGAAGATGAAGCGCTTCTAAGTTCGGGAGTGGGGGCTCGTGACGTCACTTGTTACTAAAAAGTGTACCACACCGTGACGTCACGCGGAACTTCAACTTCAACAAACCATATCTTCGTATTATTTTGTTTAACAAAAGAAAAAATACGTGTCTAATATTTTTAGATAATGTATATGACGGACTAAATAGTTTTTTTCAGGAAACTAGCCCATTCTGTGAGTCATTTATTTTGAGTTGAAACCTTTTATAGAGACTCTATATCTGATGCTATCTTCACTCCTTTCGGATAGATATTCCCTTTTCGTAATATGTTCAGGCATAGTTCTTGTAAATAATAATTTCTTTAAAATATTCTCTTGTCAAGTAAGAAAATCATAATCCCCTTCGCAATACACTTATGTAAGAATCAAACCCTCTGTCAAAACCACCATCAAATCCAGATCGTTCACAATCACAAATGAGAGAGTTGCCATTTCATTACATTTTAATAAACTCTTTACCCTGCTTACCCTACTCCGATGGGCCTTTATAAACTTCTAGCAAGTTTCAATGAGCTTCAATAACCGCACGACTTTGTGCCAGCCTTTGTTGATGTTATACAGGTAATATTATATTGAAGGTACGGAGTAGCTTTGGGAGGTAGATTTTTAAAATGGTTACTTTAAAATGTTAGCGGGTTTTTGACTGGAGTTTACTTTCTAAGAGAAATATTTCCTCCAAATTGGAAATCCACTAGGTCAGACAGGCATTGTTAGAGTTTTAACAACTACATTTTCTACATGCTGTCATAAGCCTGGTGAGATTAATTGGGATATTATCACCACTTGTTTTGTTTGATGAAAGTGTTAAAAGAATAGGCCCTAACTAAGTTCTTTATTATAGAGACTTTACTAGCTTTGAGAGTTTAGCTTGAGTTTAGCTACATCCAAGAATGTTTGTCTTCAATAACACATTCTCCTAAGGAGAAACCTCGGGGCACAAAGCTCGTACCTACATTATATAATACATCGGACGGTTTAAGTTTGCGAAAACGCCGGTTAAACGGTTATTGGTCAAACAACAAAGGCACAGGTCTATTTGCTAGCTTTTGCCCCATTCACTAGGCAAATAGCCTTTCTCGTTGCGGTCTAGACAATGTTTAAGCTCGTGTCTTGGAAAGAAACATTGAGGCTATTCCAGATTTATTAAGCTTGTATCTAGCTCGGGTCAATACAGTCATGAATCTCTGATAATATGCAAAGATTTTCTTTAATTCATTTTTAAAAGGGTTTTGGACAACACCAACCCGTCTCAACACTATCTCTTGAACTAAGATATAAAAAAGAAAAACCGGCCAAGTGCGAGTCGGACACGTAAACGGAGGGTTCCGTACAATATTAACTAACTCATTTTTGCTATGAAAACAAAATACAAAAAAAAACGTTTGTTGTATGGGCGCCCCCTTTAATTTTTAATATTATTTCATTTTTATTATTTTTTGTTATAGCGGCAACAGAAATATATATTCTTTGAGAATTTCAGCTGTCTACCTTTTAACGTTCATGAGATACAGCCCACTGACAGACAGACGGACGGATGGACAGCAGAGTCTTAGTAATAGGGTCCCGTTTGGCACCCTTCGGGTACGGAGACTGAAAATGGTTGTATTTGTAAGGTCTTTAATATAAATTACATTTATAAAACAAATGTTACTAGATATAAAATTTATTGACCTAAAATACCTAAAAACAAAAAAAAACATAGTCTAAAAAGTGTCACTAGCAAATCCAGGTTATACCTCAAGTTATAATTGAACCCGTCCACACCAGACGCAGTTTATAAGCGAAAATTGCTTTATGAGTGTCGTCTGACACTTCTGTCGGTCTCGGGGAAGGTACTAGAGCGCTGATGTCGTTCGCACACGCTCACAAATATTTCACGGCCATTATGTCGAGGGTAGGAGACTCTGATGTTTTCTTTCCTCTGAGTTTTATAGGGAAATGAAATCCTGAAGGAGCTGTTTCGTGCATGGCGTTGATTGATATTATCATTACTGAAATTGCGTCTGTCTTAGTCTTAACAGAGGGAAGTGTTTCTCAAAAGCCTGGCTTGCTGCAGCATAGCTACAGTCATGTCAAAACTCTCTCTCAGTGACTTTCCTCAGATGTATGTTTGAACAATTATTTTCGTTGATTTTTTTCACCCGGGGCGCTTCATTTTTCAGTTACAATTTTCTGGCGGCATAACAATTTATTGCTATGCCCCGGGGAACTGAGTTCTTGTTTTTATTCAGCGCAAGTGATCTGGGCAAGAAATGTGCTTGGATATAATCTAGCTCTATTTACTATTGTTGAATCTGGCTTTAGTATGTTTTTCGCGGATTAGTATTCTGAAATATTGTCTGTGCTTGGGTTATTTATTACACCTAGTTTGTGAACTATGCTTTTGTGTTTCGAATGAAAATGTTCGTTATATAATGTACCATAAAAGCGTCTGAACAACATAATAACAATATAGTATCATGATTATGTACTGGTTAGTTCTTTCTTCTCTTTCTTTTACCTTAATTTTAGTTTTAGCTAAGAACATCATCATCATCATCAGCCTATAATGTCTCTTTTCACAAATGAGGGTGAAAGGGACTGGGCGATACTCCACCACGCGTGCCCACTGCGGATCGGTGGAGGTAGGCTAGTAGTCAACCTACTGTTGGAATTTTTCAAGCCGCCTAGGAGGCATCCAACTAGCTTAGCACAATTATGTGATAACCGGGACCAACGGCTTTACGTGCCTTCCGAAGCACGGAAGGCGGTCACCAATCCAAGTACCGACCACGACAGACGTAGCTTAACTTTGGCGATCGATAAAGAATGGCTAATCATGCTACACCACGAGCGATCTTAGAACGTTAATGCGATAATAATTGCTTATTTTAGAGGAGAATCCAATTTATCAGTAAGAATAAGAACATTTAATGCCACCCCATAATGTCACAAATTCAACTTCCAAAAACTTCTTCAGAAGCACCCACACTCGGAAAACTCTAGCGTACTAAATTATTAGATTAACAAAATGTTCCATGGAAGTTCAAGGCAATTCCACAAATTGTAGGAACTGAGTAATCGTGAAAATATGCGATGACGGCACTCAGCACTCAGCGGAATTAAATACACCGTTGTATCCTGTTACATATTTAGTACAAAAGGTATTTCGAGTTAGGGAATCGTTAATGAATCCATTATGGCTTTTAGACCTTTCATTGTTAATGTTTTTAGTAACTAACTTGAGGACTTTTAATTTATGGAATGTATATAGAATTATCTTCATCATCAACAGTATCCTCTAGTAATACCAAATCACACTGATTGGTGTTAGTGATAGATTTAAAATGTGACGGTGATAATCATCAGATGGGCCTCCCACATCACACCACTCTTTCTGTTCTTGGCCTTCCACGTCCAGACCAGCACGCTATCCGCCTACCTTTTTAAAGTGATCAATAAAAAAATCTATTGATACTGCAGTAGTTAAGAATTGGTCTCCACTCTTAAACTATTGTCATCCACTGTCCCATACATACTTTATACTCAATTTACATATTACATACTCTCTTTAGAATTCGGGTGAAACCAAAAAGCATGCTAGTGCAAGTAATAAAAGCAGAGTGACACAATAACGTATAAGCTTTCAATTTCATGCCTGTCATATAAACGCATGCCTGTTATATATGCAGACGGGGCGTGCTTCGTGCAGAAGCAATCGAGTACTTTCACAGTGCACCGTGCATCGGTGGCCAAATATTTGAACAAGCCTTTGCAATAACGTTGGCTATACGACAACTATGTTTAGAGATATATGGGTTGCTTGAATAAAATAGTTTTGCCTTTGTATTAGTCGGTTATTGTTTTATTAGCTTTAACCTATATAACGGTGAATTTTCCAATAGGGCGTGGAGGCTTGCCTGAAGTTGAGATAAAATCTAAAAGGGTATTATTCGATTTTGGTTTAAATCTGTTTTCATAGCCGTTTGCTAGCATTTTGTCATTTCTCATGCTTTATATGAGGTGGAACATCAAACATTCGACCAGAAAGAGGAAACGTTTGTTCGGAATAAATAACTGAATCTAGTGCAAATTTTGTTTTTGTTGCTTGACACACAAGTTTGTAAAAAAGTATACCATAAAAAACAGCTAGAACATAGCCCATTTTACGGACATAATTGATAGAAGTACGTTAATTTTATAAAAGTAATATTTAATTAAAATACGTAGCTATGAATGTCTTATTATTTTTGGGGATGTATGAGCTATTTTATAAGTCATGTTACATTTTGTAATTTTGAAAGAGTTATGACCCGAAAAAGGAATTACCGTTTACAAAGGAATCATACAACCTAATATCCGTGATAGAACTATACAAGTAAAAATGAAAAAGCAACTTTCAAATTGGATGTTTGCAACAAAATGTTGCTAAACCCGGCCTTTGCTTTTAAATAAGTACTGAAATTTTATGGGACACTTATTTTCATGCATAAACAGCAAACTTTAGGTACTTTGACTTTACAATGTACAAACAAAGTTAATAACGAGTGTTTTATTTGGTTTCAGGTAATACAGAACTTTGTTGGTGATTTATTACCACCGTTACATTTGTTAGCACAATAGCTTACATCATGACAAGGTAAGTGCTAATCTAAAAAAAACATTACAAACAAACTCACATGAGGAATAAGACGAGAATTATTATAAAGATTTTACCACAGCCTGACAAATAAGATAATGCATAAACAAAATTAACCCTCATTCTTATTATCCTGCACGACACAAAAATATCATATTTTATTAATATAGAAAAGAAAATGAGAACAAACAAGGACATAGCCATAAACTTTCCCACAACGATAAACATATCTAACGATAGAGCAGAAATAGTACAAGATAATAATACTATCGCTGTACATAATAAATCTACAACGTTATAACTAGTTATAACATTACAACACGTAACACCAACGTTATTACGGTGAGTAGTCACGGTAACGTTACAACCACTTGAGATAACTAACAAGAGCTCTACGTAGGTTAGAGTTGAACTCCAGGATTTTCGAGACGCTTCAAAAGCTTGCAGGGAGCTAAACGAGTAAACTTCTCAAGTGAATACTTAAATATAATTGGATATGTTCATGTCAATCATGTATCCATTTTTAATATAGTTAACGATGCTATTTTAGTTGTTGGTTAACAATTTAATGAAAAGGATGTATAATTTGTTAATATCTTTTATATACGTAATGAGTCAAATAATGTCAGCTCACCACATTTGTTTACATGACGTGCTAATCTCAAAAAGTACCATACCAATGGTATTTTTATAGAGTAGCTATCTCATGCAGAAGATTTGTGTGTACAATTAATACATTATGTATGCATGTGTTGTGAATTAGCTGCCACGTTTTAAATTATCGAAATCTCTAAAACAACCCATCCGATGGTATTTCTTACGTGCAAAACCAGAGCGAGTTAACAAGCTATATAAATGGAGCAAATTTAACATCATAATAATAAACGAATTCGAACCCTATTATTCTCGCACAAGAGGAATTTAAACTAAAGTGGATTTGCTAAGTTATAAGTTTAAAAAGGCGTTTAAAAGAATAACGAGGCTCCTATAAACTTCTGTGCTTTAGGTAATGCATGAACTCGGAAATTCAATTTGAACCGTTGAATTGAATTTAAATATCTTCCTAGGTATTTTAAAAGAGTTGTTACTGGCAGTTTTCATGCTGGACCATACGTTAAGTACCTACCATAGCTAACTAGAAATGTTACTAAACATGAAACTTTGATTGTTAGTAAAATTTGTATGGTATTATCAGAAGTTGGAGCTATTTAAGTGGATAAGTTTTCGTTCATGGTTATATAAATCAACTAAGTAGTTTTACTAGACTATATATATACCAGATAAATATAGAAAATGTAAGAAGATAAAGAAAAAACTAGAATTGCCAAGTAAATTGTACCTTGTCATAAATAAGCTACAGTACGCAGCTCAGCAAATTGCAAATATATTCTATTATGTACATTATTTTTGCTAATCCTATTGTAGAGTACAGCGAATGCCTCACAAATATTTATTATTCACATGAAATTCAAATTTCCTACACGAAATCTTACTTACAGAATGACGTTACTTACCACCGAAGCGATCTATCATGTCAGACCCAAAATATACCTTCGCATTACGTAAATTGAATTCCTAATCGCAACACAAAGAAATTCTATTTCGCTGGGAAACGTAGCTTACTCACAGCTTTGGATCATTGCACAGGATTTCGTCAAGTACTACTGTAATACTTTTTATGGCAATTTGTCCATTTGCAGCGAATTACACGAACATTTTGGTCTCCGAAATCCCTTGAATGAAAGCGCTTGTGCTCAATTTTCTCTCAGTTATATATCTTGTGGAGTTATTTGATATATTGCTGACCTTTTCGGATATTTTGATGATATTATAGCTTGAAGCGCTCGTGGTGTAGCATGATTAGCCGTTCGGCAAAGTTAAGCTACGTCTGTCTTGGTCGGTACCTGGATGGGTGACCGCCTAGTGGTATTTCAAATCGAGCGTTTCCGTGCTTCGGAAGGCACGTAAAGCCGTTGGTCCCGGTTATCACTTAATTGTGATAGTCGTTAAGCTAGTTGGATGCCTCCTAGGCGGCTTGAAAAATTCCAACAGTAGGTTGACCACTAGCCTACCTCCACCGATCCGCAGTGGGCACGCGTGGTGGAGTATCTGCCCATTCCCTTTCACCCTGATTTGTGAAAGGAGGCCTGTGCTCAGCAGTGGGACATTATAGGCTGATGATGATAGCTTGACTTTTGTTGGTATTTAAAAATTGATTTTGATTTGTTTCTTATTATATTGTCCCATATTATGGTATTTGATAATATATAAGGTCTTTATTTATGTAAAGATCATACCCATCTGAATATAACCTAAGTGAATTCCGTTCATCTAATAAAAAGTTTTTTCATAAAAGTTAATACGAAGAAAATTTTTCTACTTTTGCCTATATCTTGAAAGCTTTGACCGATCACCGATGCTCTATCGATATTCAAGTTGAAGCACCATACGACGCCGGCAAGTTTAAGATACTTTAAGCAAGTTGTGGATTTAGTTTTAGATTTCTAGTGAAACTTGAAGACGTTCAAGAAGGAATGCCTTCTTCAGTTATACTTCCCTCTGAGTAGCTTCGGCTTAACTTGATAAGTTTAATATCAAGACTGACGTCACTCTGACGTCAGTGATATGTGAGAAGGTTTTCTCTAAGTGGGAGAACCAGCCATTGTCTTTCATACAAAGGCAAAAGTTTTGTCAGCTTATGTAAAACAATGAGTGAGTCACACATAATAGGGAACCACGGAAGATAAGGAAACTATGCATAGTATTATTACTATAATAATATCTCTTTGAATCTTTGTACCTACTTACATCAGCTATTTGTTGGTTTTATATTTCTATTGTTTTGAAATTGTTATTTTTTTCAAAGAAAAGTGTATACTGGGTGTAACGAAAAGGGTATATACACCCGAAAGGGGTGAAGTCTACATCATGTATATATCTATAAAAAGTTACTTTATTGAATTAAAATCATAACCAACATGTCACTGGTCAATGAGGGTCAGTATCATTTTACGTCCCTTAATATTAATATAAAATTTTCTCTTCCGCGATCTGTGAGCCCAGTACCAAAAATGTTTACTGTAGTCTCGGTTTTTCTCAGTTAATACCGTCTCGAACCCGTAGTAACTTCAGTATCTTCTACCTTTGTCTGTGTTTTAAGTCTTTAACTGATTAGATGAATTTCACTTTTTCAATGAAATGATCTTATTTAATACAAAATAAACAAATATGCATTGTATGTCTCTTACAATTTAGTAGAAAAGCTAGCTTCATTTTGGACGTACGTATTCAAATGCATCCCATTACGAAAGTACTGCTGTATCTGAATTTACAAAAATACTTTGTCTAGATTACTTCAATGCGGTAAATTCCACATACAATACCTAATTTAATAGAAACTTCCAACCATTTATTAGAAGCTAGTCTTTTTGTCTGTGAATCCTATAAATTTACATGTCCCGGCTTTTCATTACAGCTATGAACAGAAGTGAAGGGATCGGAAATAAATCAATGATATAAGACAGTTTGATCGCCATTGTTCGGTAATCTTTGATATCGTTGGGTCATGGCTGCCATTTATTTCACCGTTTTAGAAATCCTTTGGATTGACGTTCAATTAATTCTTTAATGGCGTTCTTTTGAGACTGTATGTGGCCTACTATTGAGGATAATTTTAGTATTTTCTTAACTATGTTTCTTATGGAGATTTTCTTCACAGAAATAACAGTGGAAAATCCGTACAAATTTTAAATTCATTCAGAAGTACAGGCCGTGATTTATGTTAATTTAATTTTAGGGTAAATAGTAATAAGAACTTAAATATACACTAAGATATTTCAAGATCAACAGAAGACTAATTAGAATAAAATTAAAGCAGTTGAAACGGCTGTCATCAAAGAGGGTAACGAAACATTAGCTCGAGGATCTTTAAATGTATCTTTGCTAATTAAAGTTACGACAAATGTTTCTTTGAAAGCTTTCTCGAGTATTGTTTAAACAGATTTGGAACGAATGTTAATTGTGATCTATTTACAAAGATTTGAATTACTAATAAACGAGATTAATGTCTATTAACATTTCAAGTGTCTTAATGGTCCATTTATATTTAACGATTGACTGACTTACAGACTTAGATGTATAGAGGAAAATGGTATCTTTACTAAAGATAATCTAATTCTAATTTTAAGATAGATTTTAATAAAGTCCAATTTATGTATTCCGTGTCCCGTAATTAAGATGTATTATATACACGTCTATGTATACATCTTAAGTGCGGGTAGGTAACAACTCATGCTGTTATTATTATTGATGGTGATGTTTTTCATCAAATAAAAGCTGCAATCGATGCTCCAATGAGCTTTCAAAAACAATAAAATCGAAATCACAAACAATTAATCAATTAATTAATTATTGTAATGTAATTGGTATTGGCACACAGGGAATTTCATCTATTCTCGACTCTGTGTCGTAATTTATTACCTTCAGGTCATTTATCTAGTGTTCAGGTGTCGGTTTCCTATTGTATGCTATACATCACACCTATGTCTCTCCTGGGAGGTTTGAATTATTGGAAATAGTTGCTGGAGATACAAAAGATAAGATTTTATAAGAATGTATTATATGAAGTATTAATAAAGTAGTAGTTGCCCTGAAATTAAAGCTTGCTTTAGTACTAATATAAGATCTACACATTGTAAAAGTAATTGTAGATTGCTGGCTAATAATTATAGACAACTAGCGGTCCCCCGCGGTTTCACCCGCATTCCCGGGATTTAAAGTAGCCTATGTCCTTCTCCATACTGTAGGCTATCTGCATGCCAAATTGCATAGTGATTCGTTGAGTAGTTGAGGCGTGAAGGCGTAACAAACAAATAAACAAACAAACTCACTTCAGTTAGGATTAGTTAGGATGTAGATTAAATACAAATAACGAATGTCAACGAGACCGAAGCAGTATGTATTAAATTTAAAATAGAAGAGCAAATTTAAATTCAGCAATTATATGCGTGGTAAAATTTGCTACTTGCTGACATTTGACCTTTTGGAACAATAAAAAGATAGTTTCATGAAAAACAAAATTATTATCAACTGCGGAGCAACGGGATAGTTTGCTAATTGGCTTTAGTATATCATAAAATGTAATTTTAAACAGTTTTGTGCTTCTACGTTAATTAAGTTTTCTGTTTGCTTGGTACAGTAGAGTTGTAGTTATAAAAAGTAATATAATAAAAGGTTGTAGCTACTGTGGTATTTATAAGCTGTAAGAAGTTCATCAAAATATTTTCAAGGGATAACATTTTTGCCTGTTTTATTAACTTGCTCTCTTGACTCTTTGTTATACATTTTTCAATCGTTTTAGAAAATCACCTTCTCTATGAGCTAAAGACTACACTTTTAACATAGCTAAAAACTGGATGAAAATTCAATATTAACTCGTTTTCTTGTCGAAATATTATGAAACATAATAACAAAAGTCTGGATAGTCTGCCGTCACCCTTGACGTGCCGTCGTGTGGGTTAGCACTCACAGAGATATTATTAAAAAGATCATTTTCAAAACATTTGATGCACTAGTCCAACGACTTTTTTATATTCGAAGAAATAACGTCTCCATTTTACAATAGAAACAATAATTAAGTAACTCACATTAAAGATGAAATCGATAGCCGAATACAGAACTCTTATCAGCCCCCTAGACAAGATGACTGTCGACAATCGTCATACGTTAGTAAACGATCAACCTTTGTATGGGATTGACATAAGAGATTGTTAAAAATCACGTGATATTTCGATTTGAAATGTCAATCCCATACAAAGGTTGATCGTTTACTGTCGATGACGATTGTCGATAGCCATCTTGTCTACTGGCCCTGATCAATAAGGCATAAATATCTCATTTGAAAGACAGCTAAGATTTACATCCTATGTATTTTCGTTGATATATTCACAAAATGCTATATTCGTTCGATCTCGGGTTTCACCGAAAGCTATCGGATTACTTCGGCTTAGTAGGGCCGACACTTCGTAATCTCATTTGAGATCTGTTTTAGCATTTACGTATATGAATCTTGGTAGATGAAAGTATGCGCCAAATGATGGGTATAAAGAATCGTGATCAATTCATTTCTCATCCGATAATACCTTTTCAAATCCCCGATTGTAATATTACAGGGCGAGAGGTCTCTAATGAGAGATTAATTTATTCTTTTTAAATAATATTCTTCGTCTACGGTTATTTCAAGACCAAGCAGAGCTTGTAAGGAATGACATACACGGATGAATGAATACTGATCAATCTTCAAATTCAGATCTTCTATCTATATCGAAGGTCTTGAATCAGAGATTTCCTAATCCTTAGCTAAATGCTCATTTACTGGAAGGCATTACCCAAGCTGAAAGGAATATAGACCCACAAATGCACATAATTTAAAATAAAAAACCCATATGACGATCGACAATTTCATAGATTCTTGTTAAAACAATTTCCAAGATCAAACATCCCTCGTCTTTCCCTATCATAAATATAAAAACCTTTGGGGCAATTTATCATTGTAGACGGACGTTGGCAATCTATCACATTGCCCGACTTAAATAAATATTTTTATATAACATCTTCAGAAGCATCTCGCGTGGCTCTATCTTGTTGTAAGAGTTTACAGAAAATCATATTAAAGTTTTTTTAAGCGGCTTAAGGTATTTTTCTATTTGAATGCTTAAGTCACAATCTTTGGTTCCTTTATTTAGAAATTATGTTTTTTTTGTCACACAACGCTTTAATAACGTTTAGCCTAAAATCGTGTTTGGCCGGTAACACTTAATTTAAGTCTCAAAAAATGTGATAGCGTTTTTGTTTTAGTAGCGTTTTGGCTGTTTAATAATGCTATGAAGCTGCAATAACTAATAAATAAATATTTTCGACAGCATGCATTTTCTGTGGGAGATCATCCCAATTCCTGCAGCAAACCTTCTGTAATAACAAGCTGCCGTACCTATTCTATCAAGTGCGTCTCAAGTGCTTTATCCTAATTTATACCGAGAATCTACGTGAAATTATTTCAATCTCCTTTCTATTATAGAAACATTTTTCATTCCAAAATGCCATTTAAATCACGCTCAAAGCAAATTAATTCGAGCACCCGCAATTTTCCGGCCACATCTTCCACCTGGCTTCAAACCTCTTGAGGCTCAACATCTAGGAATTCAGGTCACACTGACTTTTCTACGTTTCATTTTTGGATTTGGTTTGGAATCTGGATTATAAAAGTGAAAGAAATTATGTTTTTAATGATACTCGTAAATCTTTAAAGCCTACTATCCCAAATGTGAAGATGGCCTTATAAGTCACGTTGTAAAATCAGTACCTATGTGAATTATTTAAAATAGCTCTCCCCGCGGTTTCACCTGCCTTGAGATCGTAGGTTTTTCCGGGATCAACAATATCGTATATGTTATTCCAGAGTACAATATAATGCTAAAATATGTGCTAAATTCCATCCAAATCTATTCAGAGTTTTTTACGTGAAACACAAACTGTACCATTTATAATATTAAGAGGAAATGCTGGTGGCGTTTGTTCCATACAAACGTAATCCTCAGTTTGCTCTCTGGATAATGATACTAGAGCAATGATTTTACCATGCAATCTGTAGGTACCACTGTATGTCCCTCGGTTGTGTTTTCCTCCATAAATTAATTATTATAAGAATTAGGAGCCTTCTAAAATCACAAATACTTACCATTTGTAACGCCCTTATCAGACGTCCAGCGAACAAATTCGACGAATATAAAAAAACAAAGGAACACCGACAGACATAGCCAAAGCCCTTCTTATTATGATTCTTGAAATTTTGTTTAAATCGATCCAGTTTTAGAGGAAAAGGAGGTGATTATGAAATAGCGATTTCGTCTAATTTAAATAGGTACAATCTGTCCAATCTGTAGTTGTCTTTATCGCCCTCGGGGGGGATAGCTCGGGCACAGCGCGACAGCTATATTAAAAATATATTTTTTAATAGATACCTATGTTAAAAACATATTTTTCAAATTTCTTGCAGCCATCCTCTTAAGTAGTAAGACTTTCCATTTTAAAATCTGTTACCATTGATAAATCCAAATTATATAATTATTAGCACAATACTGTTATTTATATAACAAATTAAACTCCAAATAAATTTCATCTATCATATTCTGTGGAACATACAATGTAAGCATGTACTTAAGGAACTCCAAGTTGAAATGTTCAAGATATTTCAACTTATTTCAAGGTTTATTGAAAGCTCTTGTTATTGAAAGTCGAGAGATAAGCAAGTATAATATTTTGCGAACTCAATTATTTAAGTTGAGAATTTCTCAACTGATAATAAGTAATATTCAAGTAATATAATTTATTTTAAAAGATGAAAAGTTCAAGGGCGGGTCTGGAAAGCTTTATGCTAAAAACATCTTTCTGAGGAATTAAGTTTTTGAAGTATGTAATTCCAGGACAAACAATTTTGACCGTATATTATTTACCAGTTAACTAGTTTATATATTACAAACTGATTAGTTTAGGATAAGAAGACCGTGTTTGAAGAATTTACAAAGACATTTTTTTTATTTGCATGGTTGTTTTACTTTTATATTTACTATTAATCAGCTGACCCTAGACTTGTCGATGTCGTCATTGTTTGAGTCTACTTTTTTTTTTGTTCTATGACATAATACATTTAGAAAAAGATTTCGTTGTTCTATCTAACAAGACAAGTTTTAAGAGAGGAAGGGCATAACGGGTTGTCCCGTTCGAAATACGGAGTAGCCCGACTGGGGGGAAGTACCTCCACCTTACAGAAGATTGCAGCCAAATAACACCACTTCAATGTGGTGTTGTGTTCCTGCGGTGAGTAAGGTCGCCAGAGCTCCATGAGGAAGCGCTGTGCTGGCAGTGTGGGGACCAGCGGTGTCGCACCACCGTTGTGTTGTACAGGCGCGGCATGTTGTTGCGGCGGTCAGGGAGACCCGGTGAAACAGCTGCCCGCTGGCTGCCCGCAGGTTGTAGGGGTCCCGAGCCCAGGGATTACTTAATCTCCGCCCTGGGAGGCTGACCCGCCGCCTCGCGCATAATCCATGGTATAGTTGGTCGTGCCGGAGGAGGAGACCGGAGTGGACCCGGCCGACTGTATCATGGGGGGACCGGGGGCCCTTCCGGCTGCCGCACCAACAAACCGCATCACCTGTCCACCACTCTCGGCGAAAAACACTGCACTTTGTCCCTTTCGCTGCTGGCACAGCGATTCCTCCTAATCTTTATTCAACCCTTTTTAATGCCAAGGAAACATAAAAAAAGAAATGGTTTTTCAGCGGCCTCCCCGTCCACACTGTCAGTGGACTTTTGCAACATCAGGGGACTTCACGCCAATATCAATGCAGTCCATCAACATCTTGAGGCTGCACAGCCGACCCTGCTATTTCTAACGGAGACGCAAATATCCTGCCCTGATGATACATCGTATCTACACTACCCCGGGTACAAGCTGGAGCACAACTTTGTGCGCCGTGCCGGGGTATGTATGTACGTCAGGGAGGATATTTGCTGTCGCCGTCTCCATGGCCTGGAAGACAGGGACCTGTCGATTTTGTGGGCGCGCGTAGATCACGGTGGCCACACCAAAGTTTATGCGTGCCTTTACAGGTCCCATAGCGGTGACGTGGACACAAAACGGTTATTTGAGCACCTGCAATTGACGACTGACAAAGTACTGGAGCAGTACCCCTCCGCGGAGTTAGTGATATTAGGAGACTTCAACGCTCACCACGTTGAGTGGCTTAGTTCTCGGTCCACTGACTTCGCGGGGAGGACTGCTCACGACTTTGCCCTGGCCTATGGCCTCTCACAACTGGTAGTTTCTCCTACGAGAATCCCAGATATTGAGAGCCATACTAGTTCCTTACTGGACCTTCTGCTGACTTCGCGACCGGACAACTATGCAGTGACAGTGGATGCGCCTCTTGGGTCATCGGACCACTGTCTCGTCCGGACGCAGGTGCCTTGTGCGCGGCCTGTTACGCTCCGGTCACCCGGGCGTCGTCGCGTGTGGCACTATAAGTCAGCAGACTGGGATGGATTGCGTGAATACTACGCATCGTACCCGTGGAGACAGCTGTGCTTCGCATCAGATGATCCTGACTCCTGTGCAGCTGCCGTCGCTGAGGCGATACTGGCGGGAATGGAATGTTACATCCCAAACCCGCTAGTGGCTGCAGGGGTGAAGAAACGACCGTGGTTTAATCGGCCCTGCAAGGTAGCTAGACATAATAAGCAGACCTTGTATGAGGCTTGGACCACGGCCCAAGCTAATCAGGACCCTAAAATCTCTGATGCGAAACGCAAATTTAACGCTGCCTCGAGATCCAGTAAGCGAATGATTGCCAGGGCAAAGTTCGATTTCGTCGGCAGAATTGGTGAGAGACTAACTAGCCTTCCCTCTGGGAGTCGCGCTTTCTGGTCTCTTGCCAAAGCTGCTGAGGGAAACTTTTGCCAGTCGTCCTTGCCACCACTACGTAAGCCGGACGGGAACTTGGCCCATAGTGCTAAAGAGAAGGCTGACCTTTTAGGCTCTCTCTTTGCCTCGAACTCGACTTTGGATGATGGTGGCGCCACACCGCCTACCATTCCGCGGTGTGACAGCTCCATGCCGGAGATAAGCATTACCCAACGGGAGGTCCGGCGGGAATTGCTTTCTCTGGACATCCATAAGTCGAGTGGGCCAGACGGCATACCGGCAGTGGTGCTGAAGCGGTGTGCTCCTGAATTGTGTCCAGTACTAACGCGCCTTTTCGCGCTTTCCTACACCAAAAAGGAAGTCCCGTCTTCGTGGAAGACTGCCCATGTGCACCCAGTGCCCAAAAAAGGTGACAGATCAGACCCGACGAATTACAGGCCTATCGCCATCACCTCCCTTCTCTCCAAAGTCATGGAGCGAGTGATCAACACGCAGCTTTTGAGATACCTGGAGGATCACGATTTGTTGAGCGACCGACAATATGGCTTTCGCCACAGTCGCTCAGCTGGTGACCTCCTTGTGTATCTCACGCACCGTTGGTCACTCGCCATCGAGAGTCAAGGTGAGGCATTGGCAGTGAGCCTAGATGTGGCGAAGGCGTTCGATCGGGTCTGGCACCGGGGTCTTCTAACGAAGTTACCAGCATACGGGCTTCCCGAGGGATTATGCAAATGGGTTGCCAGCTTTCTGTCCAGCAGATGCATAAGAGCCGTCGTTGACGGTAGCTGCTCCGACAGCATGGACATAAATGCCGGCGTCCCGCAAGGCTCTGTGCTGTCCCCAACACTGTTCCTACTGCATATCAATGATATGCTGTCTATTGACGGCGTTCATTGTTATGCAGACGACAGTACAGGGGACGCTTATTACACGGGCCGTGCTAATATCCCTCGTTCCGAGGTGGAGGAAAGCCGCGAACGGCTGTTGTCTGAAATCGAGAGTACACTAACTAGTGTCTCCGATTGGGGCAGACTAAACCTAGTCCATTTCAACCCCACTAAGACTCAAGCCTGCGCGTTCACCGCTAAGAAAACCCCATTTGCTGTGGCTCCACAGTTCCAGAACACGTCCCTGAACATCAGCAAAAGCATCGGGATCCTTGGCGTCGACATTTCTAGCGACGTTTTGTTCCGAAGTCACTTAGAAGACAAGGTTAAGCTGGCATCCAAAAAGCTCGGAGTGCTCAACAGAGCGAGGCAGTACTTCACATCGGGGCAAAGGCTGCAACTTTACAAGTCGCAAGTCCGGCCTCATATGGAGTACTGCTGTCATCTATGGGCGGGGGCACCTGGATACCAGCTTGATCCTTTAGACTCGGTTCAACGACGTGCCATCAGAATTGTCGACGATCCCGAGCTCACAAGCGGTTTAGAGCCCCTCAGTCTGAGGAGAGACTTTGCCTCCTTATGTGTGTTCTACCGCTTGTACAACGGACAGTGTTCTGAAGAATTGTTTAAGATGATGCCCACGGCTACTTTCTACCATCGCAACTCTCGCCATCGACGGGGAGTCCATCCTCACATATTGAAACCTGAATTGTTTCGTACTGTGCGGGCTCAAAGGAGCTTCCTTCCGCGGACGCTCAGACTGTGGAATGAGCTCCCCGCCGTGGTTTTCCCAATGGAGTACAGCATGGGGTTCTTCAAAAGGGGTGTGAAGAGATTTCTGCAGGGTCGGCAACGCGCGCGTGATACCCCTGGTGTTGCAAGCGTCCATAGGCTACGGTAACCGCTTACCATCAGGCGGGCCGTATGCTTGTTTGCCACCTAAGTGGTATAAAAAAAAAAAAAAAAAAAAAAAACACATTTCAATTCTGTATTTTGTTAATTACGCCTGCCATGCACTGTCACACAGTCTTTTGTTATGCGTAGAGTTTGTAACAATAAGAGCGTTGAATTTTAATATTATAATTTTTTATGAAAGACTGATAAATTAAAATCTAATGAATTATTAAAAGTCATAGAACAAAAGTTGTTGTTTATGTTCTTAGTAATATAGTCCTGAGAGGTTATTAACGTTTTTCCATAACCCTGTTTATGTGAATCTTTACAATGGCTTTCTTTTATCAAGTTTAAAACGATCAGAGCAAATAATACTAGGAAAATAACTCAGAGAATGTTGCTGCCTTGAATGCCACAAAAATATAGGCTGGAAAGTTACATAAATAATCTTTATTTGAATCTAACAATGGAGGGATGAAATCACCTGCGGTGTATTAAAACTTTTGCAATTTCGTACTCTTACGCTCGAGCTCATTACTTCGATGTCTCTTTCATGTGGTACTTCTTTCGATGTCACGTTTCTTTCTTACCTTTTCACGTTACTTGTGTTATTATTCTCTTTGATATAAGTACCTTACACGTTTATTCTGTGATTATCGTTCAATCTATTTGTATATTCATTCTGTTAATTATAATCATCAGTATTAAAATCTTTATCTAACCATTGATGTATTTCAACCTTTTCAAATGTAAGTTCTTAGTCGAAACTGCCCAAAATAAAATCTCCAATCTATACAAAATCTAATCACACTTTAATGAAACGGAAAGGCCAATGTTTCCGAATAGCCCCAAATTCTGCGAATAGTTTCCGTATGCTGCAGAATTTGGAACTATTCGGAAATATTTTCAGCTATCCCGACCATTTCGTCGGCTTAGTCGCCCATTCGGCCGCCGCTCAAAGCCTTTTAATCTGACGCCAGCCTTGTTCAAACAAGGTGACGTCGAATTTTCCAGAATATTGCTTGGAACATGTCGGCAATGAAAAAAGTTTTAAAATTCGGCAGTTTTCTGGTTTTGTTGCAGGATTTTGTGTCTGTGTCGTTGTTAGGTCTCACTGAGAATTTCAACTTCCTACCGTGTGTGGAAAACAAGAATCACTGACGCATAACAGAAGGTGCTAATTAGAATGGTAGCGCAATTGCTTGTCCTCTCATTCATTATGGTATTTTTGAATGGAGACACGAGGGTGTTGATTGTTGCGAGAATGTTGAGTGGCATAAAAACGTTCTTCTATAATGTTACGATGACGGATAATCGCGTTTAAACTACGAATAAAATGCCACTTCATGCCACTCAAGGGACTGTGGCGTGTCAGTCATATTGATCGATAGAACCGCGCTCTTACTGTTTCTCGGATGACATAAGAAAAATAACACCGAAAATTCCGTACGAAAAAACTTTGGTGTAAAACTGAATATCAAATTGATATATTCAAGGAAAATAAGGAATATTGTCTTTTCAAAGTCAAGTTTTACCAAGCAGTCTTTTTACCGTTGATTTTGCTTCAAATTATTCTAATAGCATTACAAGAACTTTCGTCTGTATACTTTAGATTAAAGAAACTTCTCAGCCTCAAACCAAATTAATATTAAATCTCCTATTAAACCTCAAAATAAAATTAATTTTATTAATTTTTACACAGTTTATCACGCAAAGTAATCCTACTTTAAAAATATAATTACTGTGTCGACGGATGACTTTCCCAAAAGTGCGGTTGACCCGGGCTATTAAATTTACACATTTTGCTCATTCCCGGGATATAACCGGGACCGGACCGGGACTATAAAGACATTACCGGGATAACGCTCGTATTGTAACATCAGTTTCGTTCTGGAATAAATAACATTAAAACAAGGTTTTTTTAGGCACAGACTGTGTTATTCAGGTTATTGCTCTGTTTTTATAACGCCCTAAGCCCGGCCTATATATGGTTAGGTATCCTTGTTGACAAGTGGAAGGTCAGAAAAGTTGTTGTTTTTTATTTTCAGTGCTATTTTTGATGAACTTGTGAAATTATGCTTTTGGGTATACGCGAGCCTGATGGAAGACTAATAAATTGTAGCCTAAATGGTAATTTTGAGCGTGTTTCCATCTACCTTTGCTTTTAGTCTATCATTGTAATATATGATTGAAGTCATACATAATTAATATAGTACTAACCCTAGAAATAAGGCATTTTACTAACCCATGGATCTGTGAAATCTGAATAAATAAATTATTAGTATTATTATATAAACCGAATCAAGAAACCTTTTTAAAGTTCTAAAATTGCTTATCGACTTACTTTAATCATATGAAAAGGTTGTATTGGAGACTTCTGTACTTTTAAAAGGTTAAAAAGTTGAACACCTTCAGTAGGTAGCGCTTGAGACTTTTACAAAGTTTTATCGGAAAATATATTCCATTTAGAGCTTTTACTGACGTGAGTTTAACACAAAGGCAGGAAAGCTTTCGCAGAAGTGAATGAAATACGAAATCTTTTGACTGATATTTTACGAAAGATATCAGTCAAAAGATTTCGATTTTATTGATCGGAATTATTTTTACTGAAGTGCTTTGACTGTATTGTATTTTAAACATAAAAGCCTAATTAAAAATAAAAATAAAAACTGATAATTCAATTAATTCCATGTTATCTTATAATTAACTGTATTTAACAATACATATTTACTCTGAATACCAGATTCTTTTAATTATCGACACTAAATCAAAATCAAAAAGTAGTTTATTCAATTTAGGCCTTAATAAGGCACTTATGAACGTTACAGTTGCTTCTACCAACCGTTTGGAATACTCTTAAAACTAGGAAGACTTCACAAAGAAGTCACTACAAGAAATTCAGGCATTTTTTTTTATACCACTAATGTGGCAAACAAGCATACGGCCCGCCTGATGGTAAGGGTTTACCGTAGCCTATGGACGCTTGCAACACACAAAGCATCGGTTCGTTACCGACCTTTCCCCCCTCCCCTATGAGCTCTGGCGACCTTACTCACGCGCAGGAACACAACTTTACACAACATAAAGTTATTTGGCTGCAGTATTCTGTACGGTGGAGGTACTTCCCCAGTCGAGCTGCTCTACCTCTCTACTCTACCTCATTTCCCAAATCACCACTAACCATTAAAATCATAACTTCTTCGACAATAAGTCTCCATATTTCAACATAACGAAAGCTGAAATGATAATCATGTAAAAGCTCGCACTGCGTTTATTAATTAGTCTGTAAAATAGACATTGTTAATTAACTAAAAGCTCAGGCTCGTCGAAAGTTGCCTAATTACTAAATGGTTGTAGCCCAGGAGTTGGAACTTTGCCTAGGCGGCTGTAGGGGTTGATTAGATGGTATACCATAGTTTAGGGTGATTAAAAACAAAATAAATGCTTGAACATTTAAAAAAAGTACGATAAGTATTTACGTTCATAATTTCATATCGAGAGAATTAATAAAAAAAACATAAAGTTTTAAATTGTTTGTGCCTACTGTTTTGACAGTTAATGTCCCCTTTGTCACCCGGGATGAGGATTGTAACAATATCACACACTTTTAAATCCGTTCAAGTACAAACCCTTATCAATCTACTGAGATTTTCTATAGTGGCCACCTCTACCAACCGCTAGGTTATAAAAGACGGCACTATTCCTGGCAACTCCTTACGAAGCGTCAGAGACCCTCTGCGGTAGGTCACGCCGCCAGAGTACTCGCCCCTGGTACTCTTGAGAAAATGTGAGTCACACCGTGATCACTCACTACCATTTGTCCAGAATGGTACCGGAGCTGTTAAAAGTACAGTAGTACCCAACTGATATGGCTTACCGATGTACCTGCGCAGAAGATAATTTGACAAACATACATACAAGAACGTCAAATACATCGAGTTTTTGTTAGTCGTGTAAAACGTCGGTTTTTAACTTTTATTTGAACAGTAATTTATATTGTATTTTTTTTATACTACTTAGGTAACAAATAAGCATACGATCCGCCTGATGGTAAGCAGTTACCATCAGGTAATGTATAAAGTTATTTCCTACATTACCTATATTCTTGGAATAAAAAGTATCAATCGTTTATGTCAATGGTCCAAGCTATTCTTTTCCAAATGTTCATCAATATCGGATAGATAGTATAAAAAGAAAAAAAAAGCCTACAGTTTAGTATTTAATACAAACTTTAATTGGAAATTTCTATTGGCTTTTATAAAATAAAAATAGGGATAGACCAAAAGTGGAATTTCTCATATACCTAATGTTTAAGATATAGGTATGCCGAATGAAGTACCTACATAATACACGTGTTCCCAGTAAGTATCATTAAGGTAGCGATCGACATTTTACTTCGGTCGGTTAACTCTCTGAGGAGGGATTATCGTGAAAGAGTGCTCACTTGGGTAGAAAAGGTTGGAGAATTCTTTCTACACCGTTGGGCCATAAGCTCGGCAAAGGCGTTAGATATTTATCGAGTTGGTACATGAACGTATCGAATCGATGTAAAATAAACTGCGAGGTTTAGACTATAATTTCAAGAGCAAAGTTTAAATCGATTGCTATGGCGATTATTTATGTAATGATTGAGTAGACGTTTTTAGTTCTAAAAAATATGATAATTGTGTTCAAATTAAAATAGATATTAGTGTTAGTACCTACAATATGTTGACCTATCGTTATGGAAGAGCGGAGTCTCCTAGACTAGGGATGAAATGCATAAAAGGAGACTGCTGTTACTAATATTTATAATGCAGATGATTTGAATTAGGTAAAATAATTAGCCTAATCTAAGCGATCCGCTAAAAACAGAATAACTTTAATATATTTTCTCAATATCAGAGATTTTATTCGCTTTTACATAAAAAAGCATACTCAATCACGTTTTACGAGCGACAATGGAACAGCTGAGACAGCGTCATTTTATATCAGCTGGTAACTGCTCGCTGGTTTTATGGGCACACACGATTTCATGGTTACCACAAATAAAGGCTGTGAGGATATTTTATTCATTGCCACTCAATACTGAAACTTATTTATGAGATGCTAAGTTACACTTACCAGTAGGAAATTTAAAAAAAAAATAGTAAAAATTTGAAGAATACTATTGCAAGTAAAATCTAAGTATATGGTATATAGATCATAAAATCTATGGATAATATTGCTTTGTTTAAAAAAAAAACTAGCTACGTTGAATTAATTTGTATTTAAAGGCATGAAACCAATGTAGAAAAGAAGGAGCAGTGAAGTCAAAATTTATAAATCATCGAGAAACTTCTGAATATATTCCTTTTTTACATCGTTATTTTTCTATTAACTATTTTGTACACTCTCTAGACTCGATTATAATTATCTTGAGGAAAATCCTTCATACGAGCCTCTTTTCAAAAACAAAAGCTTTATTATAATGTTCATAATAATTTACTTACTTTTGCATGTTTCGTTCTCATTATTCATTTCTTCACACAATAATATCACGAATGTGACTTCACAAAGTCAAGGTTACACGCGATAAAATACATTATTCAAAATATACCTCACTCTTTCCAGTCAAACCACCGAGATTTTTTCATTTAAATCTGGTAACACTATTCGACGTCACTTTATTACACACGCCCGCGTCCCGTTCGCATTGAATTATGCAAAGCGGTTCGCTCAACGGTTTTAATTTGAAAAAAGCGGTAAATTACGCGCCAGTGTTGCCAGTAGCGTTATTAAAATCTGGGTAAATTTGTAAGTGACGAAATTGCTCGGTTGGCGTGTGATACGTGAAATTAATTAGCGTCCGGATGATGGCAGATTATGACAGTAACATGACGGTAGGTACAGGAAATTTGAACTAATAAATGGTAGTGTTGAAAATGCAATAAACAATAAACATAAATTAGATAACTCAGTGTTTTACGATCTGGGAGCCTGTCTTCCGTTCTTTTTCAACGTCAGATTTTTCGGTCAAGGATTGAAGAAAAGTAAGGTATGGCTATTTTTTTTTATTTTTTTGTTTTTTATACTACTTAGGTAGCAAACAACCATACGGCCCGCCTGATGGTAAGCGGTTACCGTAGCCTATGAACGCTTGCAACACCAGGGGCGTCACTCGCGCGTTGCCGACCCTGCAGAAATCTCTTCACACCCTTTTTGAAGAACCCCATGCTGTACTCTATTGGGAAAACCACGGCGGGGAGCTCATTCCACAATCTGAGCGTACGCGCGGGCTATTATGAAGAGATGGTCACATTACATACATTCTTGTGAAATATATCAGTCCAAGTGATTGATTCAGCATCAATTTAACCAATATTTAAAAGCTTAGATTTTGGCACCAATAAAAGAAAATACCTAGGTCTGTACTCCTCATTAGCATTATAAAACTTAATAAAACAAAGTTACCCGTGTAATACGTGAGGATGCAAACATTTACGACGCAGTTAAAACTTATGTAACATTTTAATTAAGTTCTATGTTTTACGTAAGTCAATGTATACGCTGTCTAGATTACATCGTATTACTTAGGTACCTGACGTACACCTTTGTATAGAATGATATTGAATTCGTCTTCATTAGATGATAAAGTCTCTTCATCATCACAATTACACCTCGGCTTAGTTTTGCTTCTATTGGCGTCTTTGGCTATCGGTCTGCTGGCGTTTCTATGGTCACCATCTTCTAAAAATTTCACACCTTTCCAAGTCCTTAGCTCATCTCCATTTAATGATACTCACGATTGTCATTTCATTAATCAAAACTGTATCAGAATGCATCGATTACAATTTTTGCCATCCTAACTAATATTATAAATGTGAAAGTGAGTTTGTTTGTTTGTTACGCCTTCACGCCTCAACTACTCAACGGATCGTCATGAAATTTGGCATGCAGATAGCCTATGGTATGGAGAAGGACATAGGCTACTTATACCGGGAACGCGGGTTAAACCGCGGGGGACAGCTAGTGTTGTTATAAATGGCATAATCGACTAAAAAGGTAACTGAACCAGCTCCAAGTGCTACCAGTTCGCAAATAGTTTAATTATCGGAAGTCAGAAGAGAAGAAGGTAGAGGACCTTTTAATCCTTCAATTTGTAATAATAAACAAATTTTGGGAAAACAAATATTTATGACGTCAAATATTAAGGGACACAAAGATAAAATAAAGACTCGATTTATTTTGAGGATGCTCAAGAAGCTCTACAATTAATTTTTCATAAAAAAAAGCTTTGCTTCTACTTCCTTTGTTGCGTATAACACGGTAGAGCCTAAGATTAATTTCTTCAGGGACCTCAGTTGTCTTACATTATTTATTTCAATTTAATATGAAGGCACTTGAGACTTTTGAAAAGTGTTGCTTTCTTTTGTGATAAGTTGTCCTTTAGTATTTTATTCGTTGTCTTATTATTATTCATTCTAATTCTTACCCATTTATACTGACTTGTCGGTTCAAATTTCATCGTAAATTGCATTCCAAACATGATAGAATTTAGCTCAAAATTGTTAAACAGTTTTAGGTCTTGTATGAATGTGTGTTGCACGAGACCTAATTCTAGAGAGATCTAGTGTTTTTCACGCCTTTAGAAAATGGAGCGAGATCCCACCTGAGGTTTCTATTGTGTGGAATACTACAAAAGGTTCAGAGACGTTTGTTTCGCACCAACATGTTTCATTTTTATAAAGTGGACTGGACCATTTCCTTGCTACAAAACTGTATAATATGAATCCAAGGTTTAAGATTTTTAGTCCAACAAAACTGCATACCCATAGTCTCCCAAGGTCCCAAGTGGTAGTGGTCCTCTTTTGTGGTAATGTTAATATTGCAAATTATATATCTATATATGTTATTTAAAAGATCACATCACCAAATAAAGTATGGAATGGTGTGACTGTACAAATGAGGATAACGGAGAACGTAGTTTAAATGAAGATCAACCCTGAGTAAAGTTTTGATAATAAGGTAAATCTCCGCTTAGTTTGGGATCAGATAACCGTGTGTAAAGAATTTCCCAGGATATTTATGCCGAATGACCAAGTATACAACAAAGATTAGCCAATATTGTTAGATTGTCCAAAAAGAAGCTATTTAAAAAAAATTACCTTGCTGAGTTTCATACCTGTTCTTCTTAGCTGAAGGACGACTCACGAACTGGTGATATTTTTTTTTAATTTTTTTTTTAATGTCTTTATTTAATAAAGTTTATATAAAATAGCATACAAAATGATCTAATTCTAAATTGTACACAGTTATATTATTAGCCCCTTATTCATAATAAAGTTATCAAACGTTGATTAGCTAAAATTCTGAAGTCTTTATCTGACACGTGACATTTGGTAATCGAAAGAGTGAGACGAAGGACACTATTACACTGATTTAGTTAAAAAGCGATTATGAATAATATGATATATATGGGTTAGAGTTTATGAGGTTTGATCACCTTTATAAACAGACAATATAACAGACGATAACTTCAGTAGTGACCTTCATAAGTGGCCTAAATTGAACAAATGACTTTGATTCTTTATAGCAATCTTACAAAAAATACATAAATTCATCAAACAAAAACTAAATTTTATTTAAGGATCCGTATACTTAGCATGTATGGTTCTTAACTTGATTAATAAACAAAAAGCCAAAATGGCTTACGAACAATCACACCAAGGTGACTTTGAAGAACTTGCACAGTTTAAAGAAACTAATTTATACGAAACTACTCTCGGCGCCATATTGCGGCCAAACTGCGGACTGAAAGCAACTATTCAAATGAGATGGAACCGACCGACCGACAGAATAACTATTACACTAATTGCAGTAGAACATGACCTTTTCACCTTTGAGAATAAACCTGAGGTTTGGTCACGGAATTAGTTTTTGGATTCCGGGGATTAAAATTAATTAGTTTAATCACGCCGGGCACAGGATTCACCCTGTGGCCGTTGATATGCGCTGATCTTGCGGGAATCGATGTAATTGAGGACTTATAGCTACCTAAGTGGTAGCTATAAGTCCTCAAATTGTGGAGACATTTGCAATGCACTTACACCATAGTTAAAAATGTAGTGTAATGTTGTTAAAATTGTGTTACTGTATGTTATCTGTGTGTAGGTGGTGTTTGGCGATAAATTTCTCATGAATTTAAATAAATTTATATTATAAAGCGCGGGATAATTATATAGCGGGACAGGCTCAAGAGCGAAGCGAAAGAAAGAGAAAAAAAACAAAAAAAATCATCATAAAGAAAAAGTTTGAAAATTCGTTCCAATTAAATGAAATAAAATTAAACTGCCAGCGCTATTGAGAATTTGCGTGAACGGCGCAACTATAGTTGATAGATTAAAAGGACCTCTCTCTTTATATTCTTTATATTCTATCTTTAGATTATTTAAATATTTTTGCTTTTTAGGAACTCGCAGCCGGACCAGACATGCCGTTAGCCGATAATGACATTCGCTACAAAATGGCGGTAATTGTTTCTGGTACAGTTTTGATTAATGAAATACATATTATGAATAACTCTCCTTAAACTTTTGTTCTCATTAACCAACCAATAGTAATTTATTTAGATTGAGATCACTTTCTGATGATGCCAATTCTGTAACAACAGCAGTGAAACAGCATGACAAAAATGAAAGACAACATAGATTAAACTTTAAAATCCCAGCTCTAGAATCCACATGCGATTTCAAAGTAGATAACAATAATTGATATATCCAACACAACAAAAACGGCTCCATAATTACTATCTGCATAATCAATAAATCCAAATACCTAATGTGAAACACGCGAAACAATTAACAAATAATTAAACGCTTACATGAACGATTCGTTCACAGAATTATGTTTTGCTGCTTCAGTGGATAGCCAATCATCGGTTTTAATTGGTTATATACTGCTAGTAGATTTGAGTTCTGTTTCATGAGACACAACAAGTCTTTTGAGTGATTTTTTTGAGAAGGCAATACATCCTAAAAGGAGAGTTTAAAAAGAATACTGGCTAGTTATAATGAATTCAAATGGTTAAAAAGGACAAGAGTATTTAGGTGAATAGTGCTGCTCTGTATTTCGTTTAGTGAGTGTTCCAAAAGATAACATTTTTTTTTTTTTTTTTTTTTTTATACCACTTAGGTGGCCAACAAGCATACGGCCCGCCTGATGGTAAGCGGTTACCGTAGCCTATGGACGCTTGCAACACCAGGGGTATCACGCGCGCGTTGCCGACCCTAGATCACCCGAAGCTAGATCAACATTCACTAGAATACAATAACTTAACACATGGCTGTGTTAATTACTCACTCGCTCACATAACTCTCTACCATATTCTAGCAATATTAGTTATTCCTGTTCTAAGAAACTGTGAAACGAAATGTTCACCAGTGTATCAGTCTGTCAGTATAAGTTTACTTGTAAAATAACGTTGTCCAAATACTTTCAATATCTCGTTACTCACTATTTTCTCAATAACATTGTCAGTGATTGTTTTTGTGATCGCTAATAACTTAATGTCTGCAGTTTATAGTGTAAATTCACATTTATTAAAGCATGCATTTAAAAATCTTTTGATATCTAAAAAGCCAAATTTAACATGCTGTATCTATCTATTGAAACGAGAATATGATATTAATATGCATCTGTAGGCAATGGATGCATTTTTGTGGCGTTCGGTGTAGAAACGCTGGGGCCGTGGGGCCCTTCTTTTGTTTAAAGAGGTCTCACGGCGCCTTATTGAGACCTCACATGACAGGAAGGCTGGTGTCTATCTAGGACAAAGGATCAGCATTGCCATTCAACGTGGCAATGCCGCCAGCCTTCTTGGCACGTTCACACAGAGCAGCGATCTGGCACAATAAAATTGTAGGCACCAGACAATCAATTCATTATTCTTTTGGTAAAGCGTTATTTGTGAGAATGCTACAAAAATGGAAACAGGTCGCAGGGGTAGGCCGAAATAGGACCGACCTTTGACCGGGTTATTCCTAAACAAAGAAGGTTCAACAACCGAAGCTCACACTCTGTGGTTTTTAGGTCTTTCACTTTTGTGTATATGCGGTGGAGAGAAAATTAGAAAGATGTGTGTCAATTTAGTGTTACAAGGGTTCCTTTACTTTACAAACATAGTATTTATGTATGAACATTATTTTTAGCCCCTATCTACGTAATTTGCCATCTCGTACCAAATTACTTTTGATCCGTTCCAATTAGTTACCTACATCTTTTGTTTAGAAAAGTAATTCATTAAGGCCTTTATATGAAACACAGATGCCAAAAGTGAGTTCTACTCCTTTGCTTTTCGGATTAAACGCACGAACCAAAGTTGCGTCCGTATTAGTGGAAAAGTCGCCGTTATGTCATTTCAAGGCCGTCTTCCAAACTGGTGGTAACTTCAGTAGCTTTGACCTTCATATGTTTACTCATTATCATCAGCCTATAATGTCCCACTGCTGAGCACAGGCCTCCTTTTCACAAATGAGGGTGAAAGGGACTGGGCGATACTACACCACGCGTGCCCACTGCGGATTGGTGGAGGTAGGCTAGTGGTCAACCTACTGTTGGAATTTGTCAAGCCGCCTAGGAGGCATCCAACTAGCTTAACGACTATCACAATTAAGTGATAACCGGGACCAACGGCTTTACGTGGCTTTCGAAGCACGGAAACGCTCGATTTGAAATACCACTAGGCGGTCAACCATCCAGGTACCGACCACGACAGACGTAGCTTAACTTTGCCGATCGATTAAGAACGGCTAATCATACTACACCACGAGCGCTTCATATAACCTACGCATAAGTGCCCTACTAGAACCTAAATTGATAAATGGCTTTGACTTTGACTTTGGAAATACTCGTTTAGCACCCATTCCCAGCCATTCTATCAGGATTCTACCAGCCGTCATCTAGTCTGTTAGCCCTTATATATCAAAAAATCTTATAATAATAAAGATGTTTTTCATTTTTCACATTTTGCTGAATTCACGCGAAAATGTTCCAACGCTTTCATTAACACGTAACTTTTATGTAAATGCTATAGGGAAATCATGAAAAATGGCGTGTTTTATTTGGCAACGTTTGTAATTCGTTTATGAACTAGTTAGCTATTATAATTATGTAAAAATAAAAACCTCGTTAGGAAAGAAAGAGATCAAGGAGAAGGGGAAAAAGGATTATGTCTAGTCTTCAGTTACTGCATAAAATCACTTCGATGATTCAAAATCAAAAAGTCATTTATTCAGTTTAGGCCCTGATAAGGCACTTATGAACGTTACAGTTGACTCAGCCATACTGGTTCCGAATACACTTAAACTGGCAAGAAACTCAGCAAAGGACTTGGATTCAAATTTTAAAATAAAAAAAATAACAAATCATTTATTTCAAATAGACATTTGCAGACACTTATGGAAAGTCTGACTCTAATACTGTTATAACGGTTCGGAAGGTTGCATTTGCTGAGAAGATAAAACTAAACTCAGGAAGAACCGGCAAAAAACCCAGTAATTACTTTTTAAAAACAAGCTTGGATTTATTACATAATATGTACTAATATATAGTGAAGCGCTCGTGGTGTAACTTGATTAGCCGTTCTTACTTGATCGGCAAAGTTGACCGCCTAGTGATATTTCGAATCGAGCGTTTCCGTGCTTCGGAAGGCACGTAAAGCCGGTGGTCCCCGTTATTACTTAATTGTGATAGTCGTTAAGCTATTTGGATGCCTCCTAGGTCGCTTGAAAAATTCCAACAGTAGGTTGACAACTAGCCCACCTCCACCAATCCGCAGTGTGCACGCGTGGTGGAGTATCGCCCAGTCCATTTCACCCTCATTTGTGAAAGAAGGCCTGTGCTCAGCAGTGGGACATTATAGCACGGTACAATAGGCTGATGATAATTGTAGTGACGCAAACCCAGTCACATGCTAAAACCTAGTTAAATACTGTGGCCTATAAATCCATCCACGTGGCTTGTACAGTCCACCCAGCCTGGTAAACTGACTCCTAATTATCTAAAGCTTCGTCAGCACGCCGCCATTTTGAAATTAATTAATCCACCAAAGCATTAATAACTACATTATACATACAATTTGTGACAGTAATATAAATTGGAGCTACGTAATGGCTACATGTTATTATGGGTAGCAGCGCTTAGTTTTAAGTTTTCTAATCTTGCTTACTGCTGCTTTATTGACAGTTTTGATTGTATTTTGAGTTGATAGGGCTTATCTGACAGGAATAAATCGATTTTGAGATAGATTTTAGGGCCGGCAACGCGCGAGTGATACCCCTCGTGTTGCTAGCGTCCATAGGCTACGGTAACTGCTAACCATCAGGCGGGCCGTATGCTTGTTTGCCACCTTAGTGGTATAAAAAAAATATAATTATCTATATAGACGCTTCCAATACTAGGGGACCCTCGAGCGTTGTCAACACTGAAAAAAAATCTTTGAAGAGCCCCGCTACTTTTGACATTTACCCCCTTACTCATAAAGCGCTATTTTACTAATATACTGTTTAAAGGGTCACGTAAATAATGTCACATTATTTGACAGTGACAATAGAGTGACTTTATTTACGTGACCCTTTAAACAGTATATTAGTGAAATAACGTTTTATGAGTAAGGGGGTTAATAAAAAGTCGCTAAAGTGACTTCCAAATGCCTTACTCTAATGTTAAAAATTGTAATTTCATTGTTTAATTAGAACATCCTTCTCAAACAATCAATACCAAAAGAGTGACTCACTAACGAAGGCATTAATTGCGAGCAACAAGTCAGATTCATCATACACATTAACCCGGTTATGTTCCGGTCCACCGGATGCAATTAGCCTACATCCGGTGCAGGTGGGGGCGTGTCGTGAATGGTGCATCATGGAAATTGTGTCATGGAGTTATTAAATAAGGGAGGATGGCCGGAAGGTGACTAGCTTTTGCATCGTTCTTACCCGCCTTTTACCTTTAAACATAAGAACTTATGTTGCCACATACCTACTAATGGCGTCGCTTCAGCTTATTTGGGAAATCCCAGAATTTCAGCGTTGCGACGTATAAAATAATATGTCAAGAAATGTCATTGACGGGCCAGTTGGCGCAGTTGGTTAAGACTCTGGTAAAGACTCCACCTATTGCGCCGCAGGTCGTGGGTTCGATTCCCGCACAGGACATGCATTTCTGTGCATGAACATGTCTGTATGTCCTGAGTCTGGGTGTGATTATGTATATTAAGTATGTATTCAAAAAGTAGTATATGTATTATATCAGTTATCTGGTTTCCATAGTACAAGCTCTGCTTAGTTTGGAATCAGATGACCGTGTGTGAGGAATGTCCCAGGATATTTATTTTTATTTTAGTTATTGTTGAAACATGCGTGGCATAACAGTCGTGCTTTCCCGAAACATTACTTACATTACATATCTTCACGTACAAAATCCTAACTTCCTATCCTAATCCTAACTAATATTATAAATGCGAAAGTGAGTTTGTTTGTTATATGCCTTCACGCCTCAAATACTCAACGGACCACCATAAAATTTGGCGTGCAGATAGCCTATGGTATGGAGAAGGACATAGGCTACTTTTTATCCTGGGAACGCAGGTGAAACCGCGGGGACAGCAAAAAAAATTAAACCCAAAAAAAATTTCGCTATCTTCGAAAACCCGTTCTGGTCAGTGAAGTCATAAATAAATAATTAATTCTTCATAAAACAAAACTATACTAAAAGACTTAAACTAAATAATGAAATACTAATAACTAAAACTTAAGAAAACAATTAAACAAAAAAACATCCCTATTCTACATTGACCAAAAACTAAGGCCTAATAATAATTATCTTTTAAAATAAATTGAGTATAATTTCCAGAGCAAAATTGAATTCCCAGAATTTTACACACTAAAAATTCTAGAAATTCAATACTAATATTACAAGAAGGTCAGCCTTAATTTGATTAGAAATTCTGTCCCCAACTTGAGTGTTGGTAACATTATATTCGAAGGGCCTGTGTAGCTATTTACATAAAATATCAGAGAACGTCTGAATGTTGAAAAGGGCTCGACGAGGGATATGGTACTGTCGGGTTAAGTTCTGTTTCGAGTGTTTCTTCAAACAAACAACGTAACTAACTATTATGTCGTATACTGAAGAACTTTCAAGGACTACTTGACAAAATAAGTACAATAAAGTTTCATTTACTTTTATGCAGACGAGTTTTGCTCTGAATTTATTACTATTGTAAAAAAACAAATGCTACTCTTATTACCTACGGTAAATAATTCTAATAAATTCCGAAATCGACGAAATTTCACCAGAAATTGAAATGACATTTAAAAAGAGAACTTGCAAATAGGCTTCGCTTTGATTTACGATTCAAATCTTGAGACATTACACGAATATCAAATATAAGGAAAAGTGTCGCATTGCAAATTAATTTTGAAGAGATATCTTGGTGATAAAGTTTATGTAAAAATAGATTGATATATACGGCAGTTTTTATTTTACTAAGAGGCTGTCTAATCGTAGTTTTTTTTTTTTTAATACCACTAAGGTGGCAAACAAGCATACGGCCCGCCTGATGGTAAGCAGTTACCGTAGCCTATGGACGCTTGCAACACCAGGGGTATCACTCGCGCGTTGCCGACCCTGAAGAAATCTCTTCACGCCCTTTTTGTCGAAGTCTTTGTGTTGAAGTCATTACATTATATTATATTTATATATTTAGGTTGGGGATTCCGAGATGGCATATTTTCGACACCTATGTTGGGTTAGTCATGCTGAACAACTATTATTACGGGACCAACACTGAACTCTAAAAAAATACTTTTAATACTAAAGGTAAATATGTAGCGCTCAACTGCAATGTCATCATCGGCCTATAATGTCCCACTGCTGAGCACAGGCCTCCTTTCACAAATGAGGGTGAAAGGAACTGGGCGATACTCCACCACGCGTGCCCACTGCGGATTGGTGAAGGTAGGCTATCGTCAACCTACTGATGGAATTTTTCAAGCCGCCTAGGAGGCATCCAACTAGTTTAACGACTATCACAATTAAGTGATAACCAACGGCTTAACGTGCCTTCCGAAGCACGGAAACGGTCGATTTGAAATACCACTAGGCGGTCACCCATCCAGGTACTGACCACAACAGACGTAGCTTAGCTTTTCCGATCGATTAAGAACAGGTAATCATGCTACACCACGAGCGCTTCACCACACACAAATAAAAATATTTTTCTTTCTTTCTTTTTCTTTCTTTTCACAACAAAAATGTTTGAAAAAAATCACATCAGCGCATCACAATGCGCATTATTGTGCATGGCGCTCACTCGACTCGTTCGCATCGACACAGACAGCCAACCTATTTAGATCGCCTCACGACGCCCCTGGGATAATACCGCGGCGCCCCAGGGCGTCGCGACGCACAGTTTGGGAAGCCCTGCCATAACCTATGGACTCTTGCAATACCAATTACCATTTGAAGAACCCCATGCTGTACTCCCTTATGAGAAACACGGCGGGGAGCTCTTAGAAATACATAGAATCCCATCAACAGATATCCTTCATAATACAAATATGTGTAGAGCTCTAGAGACACGTGTTAGCTTTGGTCGTTCCGCAATTTCCCATATTACTTCCGACCCCACTGGGAGTAGCACAACGCCTCCGCAGTTACACGGAGAAACTTTCTAAAAGCATTTACAAGCTTGGCTTTTGTTTGTTTTCCTATTATTTGTAAGTTATTAGGTTTAAATATTTAGTTGGAGTTTTAAGGGAATTACGATGCTTATGATGTATTTGTATTCACTGCAGGAACAAGACACCACATTAGAATCCAAACCAAACATAATGGCGGCTTTGAAGTGCGCTGCGAGCTGGCTTTGCGCAGGTTCACTCCACTCGAATGTTTTCGCTACTGCGCAGCGTTCCGCGCCTAATATCACAGCCGCCAATAAGTTTGACTCAGTCTGTAAAGGAATGTAATTTGGCTGCAGTATTCTGAAAGGTATTCCCAAGTCGTGCTGCTCTTTGTCCGAAAACACGCTATGCTCTATCTATTTACTAATGTATCCATTATCTTTGTTGCAGGACTGCTATCATGGGACTCTGGCGAGCACCAGGTCGACCTGGAGAAGGAACTGGCCGCCATCACGGCGAAGGCACCCGAAGGAGAAGAAGCCAGATATGGTGAGTTATATAAAGTAGCCATTATATTGTTATAAAAAAGATACCCAAACTTTAGATTTGGAAGAAAATCTGGCGAATATACCCTGGAGTTTTAAGCACAGGTTTTTTTTTTATGACCGTTGTGGAAACTTGCTTTAATTGTGAAGACTTGCCAATAAACTAAGCAATTATCTCTTTAGACAATATTTCTTTCTAGTGTCAAGGATTATGGACGATGTAGCACTCTGAGATAAGTTCATCACTAACTACTAATCTCTTTTTCTCCGTAAATACTTTGTCACTTCTTAAACAATTTTCTCGGCTCTCTGGTAATTCAGACTACAAACATCTTGCGTAAAAACTTTATCTGACTCTGCTATCAAAGTTTATCCCTGAGTTGATGGAGCCAGAATATTTCTGGCTAAGGTTTTTGTTTCATTTCCTTCATAGGAAAGATAATGTTTTATACAACATTTCCATTAAAGAATTTGCCAATAAAATGTTCCCGAGCCGTCGTTTGCCACTTGGAAGCAACTTATTACATTTTTTACATGATAAATTTCGAATTTGTTGCTATTGAAAGGTATTTTATGGCGTCCCTTATTTTTTCTCTTCTGAACGATTAGGGCTCGCGATGTTGATACAATATAATATAGTGTTTTTGTTCGAGAGATTCCGTTAAGTGATTTAATGTTGCTCGTATATTTTTATGAAGGCTATAAATATTTGTTAGCAAGTGTTCTGAATGTAATATCTTTATCGGAAATATTAAATTATTTCTTTGGGCCATTTTCAAAAATGTTTAATTAGGAACAATTCTATAGTAAATATTTATATTATCAATATAAAAATCATCATTAACTTCTGAATATTTTCTGAAAAGAATAAAAAGTTATTTAAAAAGAACTAAATCCAGAATAAATGTTTTCATTATCAAATCTAGAAACTGTAAAATACTTTCCTGTACGATTTGAACAAGTATATAAACTTAAGCATCCGTGTCCCAAATAAAATAAACTGTTAATCTAATATTAACGATAACAAATCCGAACTTTTATCTCATCTTTGCCATCCCAGCGCTATTTTGGCCAATATTTCATCCAAACCAGACATTATCTACAATTTGGCATTAAAATCTCGACTTTATGAGCTTTTTACGTTGCTCTCTTCAGATTATAATCCACTTTCAGCAGAGTTTACTTGAAACTAAACCAGATTTAATGAGGGTGAAATATGAAAATGGCTCGTAATAAACCAATTTTAAGATACCTACAAAGTATTTTGAACTCATATTGGATTTAGGTTCACTAAAATTTATGAAATCTATTTTGTTACATTCCATATCTAAATCTAGTTTGAAAAATTAAAAAGAGAAGGTTTTTCT
The DNA here is from genome assembly GCA_947623365.1 of Achlya flavicornis. NCBI lineage: Eukaryota > Metazoa > Arthropoda > Insecta > Lepidoptera > Drepanidae > Achlya > Achlya flavicornis. Next base: position 1,116,595 of record OX392481.1, on the reverse strand, counting down.
ACAAGAAATGTATGAAATAAAAAAAAACATTTCAAACATTTCAGGTCAAATGACACCTGCAAGACCTGCAACATCCAATTAAGCAAGAGCTACACTTAATTATACGATGTAACAAACAACCAGGAACGCTTGGTAGAGAGCAATCAATCACCGGTGACGTACAGAGCTTGACGAATGAGCCAGTAGGTGGAAGATCGATATTGCTTGCTAATAAGACAGCTTTTGGTTTAACTGAAGTAGTATCACATTCTAGGGCTGAATAATTTTAGGCGAATCATACTTAAAACTCATTAAAGGAAACAGGAAGACTGATTGTTGATGATTTAAAGGGTCATAAATGTAAAGAATCGATGACATAAGAAAAGGAAGAATTTGAAGAAAGAGAAAGTAAATAAATACACTATATAAAGTACTCAGTTGAAAGACAGAGTGTGATAGATAGAGATATAAATAAAGACCGAGCTTTGTGAGGAGCAATAACTAACCAATTCTTCACATAGGTAGTAACTAACTTAATCAGAAATATCACCTTGCTTGTACTTAATCGGCCGAAATAACATGTTTACTACGCAAATTCTTGGTAAAACTAATAACTAACTACGTCAAGCACCAAACGAGCTGTTCTCAGAAACTTGACAATTTAGCGCTTTGAGCAATTCCTGCGCTTCAGCGCTTTGACGCGTTTTATCGCATGATTCTGGTTCAGCGGACACGCTTTCGGCAAAATGACACAAATGGCAGTAAATAGGGCGGGTGAAGTCATAGTGTTGATAATAATGAATCTGTAACCTAAAATCGATGAACGGCCTATTTATGAACACAATGTCAAGATAGACATTAATGTTTCTGGATGAAATAAATCGTTTTTGATTATTGAGACGTTAGGTAAAGTGATGGATGAAGATTATAGATCAAAATGAGCTTGACCTTTTTGAGAAGGAAAAGATCCTCACTTGTGGTTATCTACCATTATGACTGCCAAGCTTCTTTGATATCCACATTTAAGTCAATCAAGTTGAAAATGTCAAGCCATTTACAGCTATTTTATTGACTTGCAAGTCGTCAACAAAAAAGACTGCCCTAAATAATTTCGCATAAACGATTACGTATTCGATTAAATATAATCCCCAATATATACATCATCAAATGAAAATGCCTGAGCGAGGATCAGACATGATTGTATCTGATTTAACTGATGCCGAAAGAGGTTTATTCGACCAATCACTTGAAATGGATTCGTATTGGTAATTTATTATTTAAACACGTATGCTTGATGCTATATTATTGAGGTCAATTAAATATAGAACACCTCTTTGATCAATATTATTAATGTATGCGGATATGTTGAATATGATATGGCAATGTCTAGAAGTAGACAAAAGATTGGCCTCAGACAGCATTAATGATCTTATGTGGCTGATAAATCCTTTGTTTTTTATGAAAGGCAGACTGTCCACCTGAAGGTAAGTGGTCGCCGCCGCCTATAGACATTTAAAATGACAGGGGGATTGGCGATATATTGTCGACCTTGAAGAGCTCTCTTACGTTACGGGCGTAGTGATAGTGACGAGAAAGTGATCTTGATGATCTTTAAGTTTCAATTTTTGGTGACTTGTAAGTCTTATGGCAGGCTGTGCATTGATTGTCAGCCAATTATTTATATCAAACTCGGTCCTCTGTTTGTATGCATGATTGTCACTCAATGAAGTAATGGATAAAATACTTAATTCTAGAAAAACATTCTCAACCAAACAAATAAAACACCCAAAAGCAATCCACAAACTCCAACAAAATGGAAATGTGTTTACTAATGAAACTCGGCAATTGGACCGTATTCCCGATTGTAGCACTTATCTATTATAGACCTCCGTTTGAGAACTGGGAATTTCCTCGGGAACTGAATGGATTTAAGCAGTTTGAGAGCCGCTGACTAGCGTAGATATTTGAAGAGATCTAGACGGCCACTAAGTCTTGCTCTCTTGGTACTTGTTCTTATAGCTAGGTGTTATTGTTGTTTGGTGAATGCTAGTTGCTATGAAGTGATCTTTGGAATAGTTTCGATGGTTGATTGCTCTCTGTAAATACTTATAGTTATTCGAGGATTACTGAGTTTCTTGTCTGTAATTGATACAGATTTATTGAAAACTAGCTTTCCCCCGCGGTTTCACACGCGTTCCCGGGATAAAAAGTAGCCTAATGTCCTTCTCTATACCATACGCGATCTGCTTGCTAAATTTCATAGTGATCCGTTGTAGTAGAGGCGTGAAGGCGTAACAAACAAACAAACTAACTTTCGCATTTATAATATTAGTTAGGATAGTTAAGATATCATTAATGGAAAAAATATTTTCAGCTGAAAATATTAACATTAACTCAAGCTATAATAACTCAGGAAAAGGTACCCCTTCTTTATCAATTACTGAAGTGTGCTCTTTAAAAAATCCTTTGTGATTCCAAAAAGTTTCGGAGCTTGATTATACAAAGTTTGAGGAGTGGGTTTTGTCGAGCAACATTGGCAATTTATGCCTTCAGGCACCGTCTCGGTTTCACAGAGTTTTAGCCAACAATACCTTATTAAGCATAAAAGTAATACATAGTCTGAATTTTGAACAGCTACACACGAAAACTGGATACACGTCCTTTATATACAATTGTTTCAGCTATTTGAACTCTATTGTTTACGTTAAAGAGCTTAGGCGAAGGCCAAGCTCTTTGGTGCTTCTATTATATCCAATTTATAAAGCCAAAGTACGTCTATTGTTCACCGAATTTGTTTTTCTTTGTATCGGGTGAGAATGAACCCTTTTGTTCGGTTATACCGTATAATTCTCATTTTATACTTTTTTCATCAGATGTTATGGTAATATGAAAGGATATTCCTGAACTTAAATTTGATTCTTTTTTGGGATACTATATTTTAGGACACACAAAGTCTCTTTTATTGAATAAAAATGTCGGAAAACCTGCACTTTAATTTGAAATTTTAAGTCCATTGAATCCAACGAAATATTTTTCCAATATTGAACAATATATTGATGCAAGAAATTCTTTGTGACCTGCATAAAAAAATATTATGTTGAAAAGCCTTTTTTGCTTGTGATAAAACATGAGTTTCCAGAGTTTTTTGTGAAAACATCAATTAAACGATGAAGCGGAGCGTGGGCAGTAACGTGACAAAATTGTGAACAGCAATTAATCTTTGAGCACGATATAATAATCGAATACCTATCATCCTGCCAATATGATTTATGTACACAAATATTCAATTAATTAAGATATAATAATATTGTCCAGTGTGCTTTGCAACGCCTATTAGTTTCCTGGAGCCACAAAAGTTTCATCGCATTCTGATGAATGGCCTAGGAACGCATACGACAGATAAAATTGATTTTATATACTCCACGCGTTGGAATAAATTGCAAAATTCAAAAGCCACAAATTGAACGTCATTACAAGTCAGTGAAGGAGAATGACATTTCCCAGTATTCGATTAAGACTGAAATCAACTGAATGGTGGAGTGTGCCGCGGAACGAGGGTGAATGGCGCCAAATCGAGGGTAGGCTCCAATAACAGCACAATGAGTCGCGTAATGTGTCGGGCTGGAAAATACACCTTTGTTCAGTGTTGTAACAAATTGTTAGGGAAAATAATGAGAATTTTAGAGGCCTCAAATAAGAAACAACCATTAGAGAAAAAAGGTATATCAGATACGGTGAGAAACGCACTTAAGTTGGTGAATGAAGATAATAATGGCACGGTGGAAGGAATCCTAAAGCTAAAAATCGAGCAAGCATTTACAGCTTGGTAAAGAGTTTGGAAACTTAGTCCACATTAAAGAAAAATCTGCAAAAGAATGAGAATAAATCGCTTAAATTAATGAAAAACAATAAACGATGCTTGTGGATAAGTCAAAATATACTAGCACTCGCAAAGGTAGTCTGTTTCACCTGGCACTGCATCAATCTCTTCTTTTTCAAACTCATATAACTGTAGGCACTGCAGATACTCTTGAAAGCCAAGTCTTCCAACCATCATGTGCTTACGAAGGTTATCATATTTAACTGCAGTGATATTTTTGATATCATCATTATTATCATCAGCCCATAATGTTCCACGCAGAGCACGGGTCTTCTTTCACAAATGAGGGTGAACGTGAATGGGCAGATACTCCACCATGCATGCCCACTGCGGATTGGTGGAGGTAGGTCAACCTAATTTTAGAGTTGTCAAGCCGCCTAGGAGGACTCGCTTAACGACTATCACAATTAAGTGATAGCGGGGAACAACGGCTTTACGTGCCTTCCGGCATGATAGCGGATAGGCAGTCACCCATCAAGACCCCGTCCACACCAGTGATTGCTTAACTTAGCCGATCAATTAAGAAAAGCTAATCAAGCAACAACACAAGCGCTTCCTTAAGCACCTACTTCAATTTAAAATGAATCCATTCAATTCTTAGAAAATAAAGTCTGATTTATTTGAGGGAACGGCTGCTTAAACAACATTTCCTGGAAATAAAAATATAATAACTTCGAAGTTATGGCTACTCCAGGAACTGTGCAATGTTTGAAATGGTGCAATGCGGACAGCCGGTTAATAATTTCCCAGGCTTACCGGCAAAAAGATTCCTTTGAAAATAAAACCTAGTTAGGTTTAAAAAATTGATCGTTCTTAGCGTTTATAGCTAGATTAAATAAAATTCTTGGTCCTTCGACAGTTGAAGCTTTTGTTTAATACGATATTTAGGTTCAATGCTTTACATGTTTATTGTTGTATAAATTGTATACTTTTTGGATACAGAAAACTACATTGTTTAGAGTTGACTGTAATTTTAGCTCGGATGCTCAGATTTGACAAAGCTCATACTACGTTTTCTCTCAAAATATTAAAGTCCATGTAGCAAGTACCGCAGCTTTACATTTTCGTTATTACCTGAAATTCAGCCTGACCTCTGAAATAAAAAAAGAAACAAGTAACAATAATGTATGCCTAAGTCGTGATAATATAAATAATTCCACCCTAAAGTAAACAGAGATAACGAGCGAAACACTTGACCCTGACTCAGAAAAGGAAACACGTGAGAGAACAAATGCTGCCAACATTACGAGGAAAGCAATATTTAATGTGACCTTGCGAAAAATGTTCTAGCTTCCATAATATGTATTTATGGCGAACATTGTATTCCAGTACGGTGTAAAAATAAATTGTAGGATACATTTCGATTATTGAATGGCTTTGTGTGCTAAACTCCTTTGAGCACATCATCAATTACAATGACTACATTTTTAACAACTCTAACTAGCTAACTCATAGGGACTAATTTATCCAAACCCTTCCACAATTTCTAATGTTTGCTGTCCAGTTTAAAAGCGGTAGTAACTAGCTTTAATAGTTTTGTGTTATTCATAAGTGAATAAATAAAAAAACCGGCCAAGTGCGAGTCAGATTCGCGCACTGAGGGTTCTGTACAAACCTGTAGGTATATAAAAGGTAAGGTAGTAAATGGTAGTATAGACCTGAGTATTTGATATGAATTTCAATTTATGAAGTATTAAAAAAAACTACTTACTAGATCTCGTTCAAACCAATTTTCGGTGGAAGTTTGCATCGTAATAAACATCATATATTTTTAATATATTTATCATTCTCTTATTAGATAGATGTTACAGGGGGGGGAGACACATTTTACCACTTTGGAAGTGTCTCTCGCGCAAACTATTCAATTTAGAAAAAAAATATACTAGAAACCTCAATATCATTTTTGATGACCTATCCATAGACACCCCAAACTTATGGGTTTTATTTAAAAAAAAAAGAGTTTCAGTTCTAAGTACGGGGAAAAAACCTTTTTTTTTTTCTATTTTTGTTTGAAAATCTTAATGCGGTTCACAGAATACATCTACTTACCAAGTTTCAACGTTATAGTTCTTATAGATTCGGAAAAAAATAGCTGTGACATACAGCGGACAGACAGACAGACAGGCAGACGGACAGACATGACGAATCTATAAGGGTTCCGTTTTTTGCCATTTGGCTACGGAACCCTAAAAAGGCTTGAACTTCGACTTCCTCCAGCACTACATTTCAAATACGCCCTTTTAAAACGTCTGATTCTTCAAAGTCCGTGTCTCGTATTACCAAACACCATAGGGTTCATATTCAACTAATAACATTTGTGTTTTGTTCCAGGCGAGCGATTGATCCAATACGCATCAGAGAACCTGGTGACAGAGATCCTGATCCACCCTCAGATGAACACGCTGATGCAGTGCATGCGCAACTTGCTCAGCTCATTCACAAGACATAGACACCTCGTGCATGCGGGGTACACATTTGCTGGAAACGGTTCCTGGATAATGCAGGTATGAGCTAGTGGAAGAAAGATAAAGGGGAATGTTTTAAAAGGACTAAGAGAAGCTTAGAAAAGGGAACCAAAAGAAGTATTGGTACCAAACTGGCTATTTTCATTGGCTAGTTATTTGATCAAGTATTTATACTACTAACTGAGGTATACGATCTGCCTGATTGTAAGCTTTTACTGCAGTCCGCTAGAGACCGATGACCGATATAGATCTTCATAAGACCGGACCAATTGCACCTTCACTACTAGTCTTACATCACAACAATTGTCTCAATGAATTTCCTAATCAGCCAATTAGAAAACTTTCAATGCGCGCTTTTCATTAATACATGTCATCACTTTCATCATTAGAATAAACTATATATGATGAATTTATCATCATTAAATAGTTATTTATGCAACTGTCGTATAATAAGGGGTATTAAAACACGAATGTGGGTTTAATAATAGTATTTGGCACCTGCAAAAAGTTACAATAGTACCAATTGTATTGTCTGCTACAGGAGTAATACCAAAGCAACTTCACCAGTCCCTTAAGTCCCTTAACTTACCTACAAAGACCTACCATCTGCTGCAGAAGGCAGTGATACTAAACACATGCAGGCTCGTGAGAAAGTTCCTGCAATGTGAATCAGAAAACCCACATCAAAATCTATCACACACGCTATCATCTTCCATTCAATCTGCTGCGCGTGACAGCCTGCATCTGTTAACTTGCTCAACACTTAACCCAACTGATGAGCACTTGGCTTAGGCCCGTGCCATCAGGACTTCCCGGCCAGCCGGAGGAAAAAAATGTATACTAAAAGTAATAATAATATAATAAAATATGATAATAGCCCAGAGTATATAAATACTCGTGTGAAGCGCTCGTGGTGTAGCATGATTAGCCGTTCTTAATCGATCGGCGAAGTTAAGCTACGTCTGTCGTGGTCGGTACCTGGATGGGTGACCGCCTAGTGGTATTTCAAATCGAGCGTTTCCGTGCTTCGGAAGGCACGTAAAGCCGTTGGTCCCGGTTATCACTTAATTGTGATAGTCGTTAAGCTAGTTGGATGCCTCCTAGGCGGCTTGAAAAATTCCAACAGTAGGTTGACCACTAGCCTACCTCCACCAATCCGCAGTGGGTATGCGTGGTGGAGTATCTGCCCATTCCCTTTCACCCTCATTTGTGAAAAAAGGCCTGTGCTCAGCAGTGGGACATTATAGGCTGATGATGATGATGATGATATAAATACTACGTACAAATAATAGTATCACACGAGGGTTTTAATTCCTAATTATGTACAGTTGCATACAAGACTTTATCTACACCCATGATCATTTTTGTAAACAACAAAGTAATAAATTTCTGCAATTCTAATATCGAACCAAAATGGATTTCGACGACGACGACGTGAATTCGAATAACCTCTAAGTTTTTTTTATTACGGCGCTGTGATAGTTTAACGCGCTTGCATGAAAATGTTCTTTTTTTGAAATTCATAAGGATACCACGGAGAATGTGGCTGTTTGATGAGTAAGGAATGGTCCGACAAAGCAAAAAAAAAAAAAAAAGGAGTAATTGTATATTGAAATTCAGTACAACATTATAACACTGTTTTGGATGATAAAATGGTAACTATGACAACCAGTGTTTTAATGTTGGCAATAAGCTGTTTCAGGAACTGTTATAGAGGATTTATAGCATGGGTGTAGATAAAAGACTTTATAGCATGTACTATATTATTTTTTCTACAAAAAGAGAGAGAGGAAGAATAGGAGGGGGTGTATAAAAATGGCCAAAGTTTCCCGGCGAGATCCCTTCAATCTAAATCTCTGAGCTATTCTCAATGAAATTCCACTGGTGAAATTAGGTCCTCATATTTTGTATACTCTATACAAAGATTTTTATAGGGCATCGTGCCTCTACCCAGATGGATAATCCGCCTTACTAAAGCATGACATTTAATTTCACTCCGCTTGAGGGGCTCCCTGAGCAAATCGCTCTCAGTTCGTACTGCGCACGGCTATCAAATACTGTCAATTCTGGCTTGTTTATTTCATGTTCCCATAGAGGCGACTATCCTTCTGGACGTTTTAAATTCTTTGACTCTATATTATTTATTAGAATTCAATCACATTAAAATACAGCAATAAATTATATGTGTGAACTATACGAGCCTTTTAGCTATCGATAGTAGAATTTACACCCAGCTAACTCGAGTAATTGACAAATATCTCCGAATTCAGTAAACAAATCTATTTAGACCTTAGTTCAAGTAAACATTGACTAATGTTATTTACCGTAACCGGCGTTTAAATATTTACGAAATTCAAAATGGCGCCGCTTTTAGGGCATCGCAAATTAAGGTTTAATTTCAGGGGAATTAGATCGTGGCGTCCTGTTTGAGCGCTCAGTGTTCGTAATAGATGTAATTAGGACCTTTTTAGTTACTATCTAGGCCTGTTTTAAATGGTCTATTACAAGAAAGGACAGATGAGACACTTGAGATAGAGACAATAGAATTGTAACGATAAATTCCTGTGTATTTATCAAAGATTTAAAATTCTTTATTCATGACTGCTTTTATATCAAATAAATCGCTGCTTGTTAGTACCTGAGTACCTACTCTAAAGTCATTGGGTATTGAGTAGGTACAGCTATTACTCAAAGGCAACCAATTATCTACTGAAATATTTCCGATGTTCAATTGTTTTATTTGAGAACGAAGAAAAAACGGGTAATTCTATATGATAATAACCTCATCAAGGATTATTTTAGAAGCAAATAAAAATGGATGACATTGGTTTGTATGCCAAATATGGACCTGTGTTTGACCACAACATGGTTAGTGATGATGTGGCTGAAGGTGGTAGAGTGTTAGAGAAAGCTTGAAAGAAGTGCGAGACAGAAATTTTTTAAGGGAAGGGCGTACAGACATTGCATTCTTCGAAATAAAGTAGAGTGTTAGAAGACGCTTGATAGAAGTGCGAGACGGAACATTTTTAAGGGAAGGGCGTACAGACATTGCATTCTTCGAAATAATTAACAAGGTATAAGAGAGAGGGAGACAACATAATAACCTTATTATAGTAATAAAATAATCGCTCAAAATCCCCAACGCCTACAAGAACACGGCAATACTATAATATAGGCGATCAAGTATAGGAAAACGACAAACAAACCCCTTGACACAGAGAACGATGCTTTTTGACACTTGAAATGTGAAAGCCAATTACGTAAACGGAAAAAAGAAATATATACGAATTTGGATCACGACGACCTTGTTATTTAGATAAGAGACAACGTTAAAAGATAAATTGACAGAAGATATCCCTTTTAAATCTGTCCCTGCTGTTAGTTGAGAGTCAACATTATTCTATTTTTTAAGAGGGTTAGGTTTTTGTCTGTTTTTAAGCCTACGTTATATTTACTGTCTTGGATTTGTTATGAGACCCTTTTAACGATTCATCGCAGAGTAAGAAAGTTTTTAAAGAATGCTAGTGTTTTTGTAATAAATAATTCATGTATTTATTCAATTATATTGAGAAACAGCATGTCCCACCTAAATCTAAAAACTCCATTGACTCCATCGTTAGTTCTATAAAAAAAACCGGCCAAGTGCGAGTCAGACTCGCGCACCGAGGGTTCCGTACAAACCTGTAGGTATATAAGTAAATAGTAGTACAGACCTGAGTATTTGATATTAATTTCAATATATGACGTATTAAAAAAAAAGTACTTACTAGATCTCGTTCAAACCAATTTTCGTTGGTAGTTTGCACCGTAATGTACATCATATATTTTTTATAGATTTATCATTCTCTTATTTTAGAAGTTACAGGGGGGGGGGACACACATTTTACCACTTTGGAAGTGTCTCTCGCGCAAACTATTCAGTTTAGAAAAAAATGATATTAGAAACCTCAATATCATTTTTGAAGACCTATCCATAGACACCCCACACTTATGGGTTTGATGAAAAAAAAAATTTTGAGTTTCAGTTCTAAGTATGGGGAACCCCCAAAATTATTTGTTTTTTTTCTAATTTTGTGTGAAAATCTTAATGCGGTTCACAGAATACATCTACTTACCAAGTTTCAACATTATAGCTCTTATAGTTTCGGAAATAAATGGCTGTGACATACGGACAGACAGACAGACAGACATGACGAATCTATAAGGGTTCCGTTTTTTGCCATTTGGCTACGGAACCCTAAAAAGCGCTGAAGGCAGCACCGTCGATACTATTCGTGGCCCCAAATGGCAGGTACAGTGCCGTCGAACGCCATCTTACAGTGTAATTTCTGACACTACTTCATTAGTGAGTGCAATTTTTAATTTCCGCAAGTTTACATACAATAATTGCCAGTTAAATTTTCACATTTCCATTCGGCATCGAATAATTAACGAATTATTCGGCTATACATACAGTGATTAATGACAAGGGTTCAACAAATGTTGGGTCTTTTCTTGGGTGCTGTTGATACGTTATTGGGGTCTATTAGTCATTGGGGCGAGGGTTTAATGTAGTGCTAATATGGGGAAGATTGAGAAAGGTGTCAGGTGATGGATTTGTGAGGCCAGCTGAATTGTATTAGAGATAATCTGGTTTGCCTATTTCTAGAAATAGCTAACTAACATTAAATGTGTACACAAAATATTACTTGAGTTTCATTTGTTGTCGCAATTTCAAGTGCGTACCTATATGACGTAATTTTGTAAATGAGGCTTTGTTATTTGTCCATTGGCGTCATAAATATAGCCGGCTTGATCTTTTGTAATAAGGTCCGAGAAAAAATTAAAAAAGTCTGTCAGGCAAAATTTTGTTGCAGGTAGAGGTAGTTCTAAATTCAAAATAACACCCAAAACACTATTGTCAATAAAAAAAAATTATAAATGCGCCAAAGGCTTAATTAAATAATAACATTCGAGATTTAAATTGAATTTTCTTTTTTTTCTGATAAATGCTACACAACAATAAGTTATATCGACACGTCCTACGTCAAACTAAGTAACTGAAAAAAGCAAATTTTACAGGAGAGCGTTTTTAAAATTCTCAAAATTACTTTTCGTCATTACTCCGTCTCTCAAAGCGCTCTGACTTTGAAACTTGGCAAAATGCTTTTACTGTAGGTCCAGATTATGTTACAGCTTAAATTTTGTTTCCAAACCTTCCCACTTTTGTTTTATTACACATACATACGTGTACTTGGTTTTATTATCCGTGAGTAATATAGTATGTGTCAGATACATATTTATTCAAGAGAATTCGAAAAACTTAGTATTGCGTAACTGTCTAGATACATGTTTATTCTTAGTTAACTAATAGGTCATACTGTAACTAACTGTTACTTACATAATTTCTCATTGGACATTTAATTATTGACGCATGTGTTTCTACATTTCTATCTTATCAAAATGTCCTTAATCTACCTACTTAACCTTTAATTGAATGAAATTAATAAAGGTATCTTGACTGCTAAAGTAGCCAACAAGTATACGGGATCCACCTGAGGATAAGCGGTTACCATGGCCTATGGAAGCTTGAGCCAGGAGCTATGATTCTCCAATGAAAATAAAAGACATTAACAGCCATATAAGCTCCTTTCTAGACTTTTTGCTGAAGACGCGACCTGATGGAAATTTCGTGACAGTGCCACGCGCCACTTGGCTCATCAGACCACTGTCTCGTCCGAAAACAGGTGCTTTGTGCTCGGCCCGATTCGCTCTGGTCATCCGGGCGTCATCGCATGTGGCTCTATATGTCAGCAGACTGGGATGGATTGCGTGAATTCTTTGCATCGTACCCGTGGAGGCAGCTCTGCTTCGCATCAAACAATCCTTACACACGTGCAGCTGCCGTCGCTGAAGCGATACTGGCGGGTATATAATGCTATATCCCGAAACCGGTAGCAGCTATGCAGGGGTGAAGAAACGGCCGTAGTTTAACCGGCTCTGCAAAGAAGCTAGGCGTAACTAGCAATATTTATATGAGGCTTGGACAACGGGCCGAAGCAATCAGGACAGGACCCTAACACCTTTTATGCGTAGCGCTTTAACGCAGCCTCGATGTTCAGTAAGCGAATGATTGCCAAGGCTAAGCTTGGTTTCATTCAGATCAGATCAGAATTGGCAAGAGACTTCATGAGCCTCCCTTCTGGAAGTAGGGCTTTTTGGTCTCTTGCCAAAGCTGCTGAAGGAAACTTTTTCCAGTCGTCCTTGCCACCACTACGTTAGCCGAACGGTAACTTACTAACGGCCCATAGTGCTAAGGAGAAGGCTGGCCTTTTAGGCCTCTTTGCCTCGAACTCGACTTTGGGGGACGGGGGCGCCACACCCGCAGTGTGACAGCTCCATGCCAGAGATTCGTATAACCCAACGGGAAGTCCGGCAGGAGTTGCTTTCTCTAGACATCTATAAGTTAATTGGGCCAGACAGCATACCGACAGTGTGCTCCTGAATTGTGTCCTAACGCGCCTTTTTGCGCTTTGCTACTTGAAAATCGAAGTCCCGTCTTCGTGAAAGACTACACACGTGCACCTAGAGCGCAAAAAGGGCGACAAATCAGATCTGGTAATTACAGAACTATCACTATCACCTCCCTTCTCTCCAATGTGATGGAACGAGTGCTCAACACGCAACTCTTGAGATACCTAGAGGATCACGATTTATTGAGCAACTGAATATACGGCTTCCACCATAGTCGCTAGACTGGTGACCTTGTAGTGTATCTCACACATTGTTGGTCACTCGCTATTGAGACTCAGTGTGAGACATTGGCGTTGAGCCTAGATGTGGCGAAAGAATTACATCGGGTCTGGCACCGGGGTCCTCTAACTAAACAACCATCATATGGGTTTCCCGAGGGACTATGCAAATGGGTCGCCAGCTTTCTGTTTAGCAGATGCGTAAGAGCCGTCATTGACGGTAGCTACTCTGACAGCATGTACATAAATGCCAGCGTCCTCCAAAGCTGTGTGCTTTCCCCAACACTCTTCCTGCTGCATATCAATTAATGATATACTGTCTATTGACAGTATTTGTACGTAGTATTTATCTACTCTGAGACAGTATTAATTGTTATGCGGATGAAATCGACTGTACAGCTTATTACACGGGCCGTGCAAATATCCCTCGTTCCATAGTGTAGGAATGCCACGAACGACTTTTATCTGGAATTTAGAATACACTAACTAGTGTCTCTAATTGGGGTTGACTGAACGTGGTCTATTTTAACCCCACTAACACAAGCCTGCGCGTTTACCGCTAAGAAAGTCCTATTTACTGTAGCTCTCAACTCTAGAACACGTCTCCGACATCAAAAAAAGTATAGGGATCCTTGGCGTCGATATTTCTAACGACGTTCTGTTCCGTAGTCGTCTGGTACTCTGGTAGACAACGTCGAACTGGCATTAAAAAAACTCGTGCTTAATAGTGTAGTTTTTCTCATCGGGGCAAAGACTGCAACTTTCACAAGCGAAATGCAAAAGGCTAACGGGCTCTAAATCGCTTGTGAGCACAAGCGATTTAGAGCCCGTTAGCCTTTGCTTCCTTATGTGTCTTCTACCGCTTGTACAACGGATCGTGTTCTGAAAAATTGTTTGAACTGATGCCCACAGCTAGCTTCTACCATCGCAACTCTCGCCATCGACGGGGACTCCATCCTCATACATTGGAACCGAAATGGTTTCGCACTATGCGCTTTCAACGGGACTTCTTAACGCAGACGCTCAGTTTGTGGAATGAGCTCCCCGCCATGGTTTTCCCAAGATAATTCAGTAGGATAATCATGGGGCTCTTCGAAAAGGGTGTGAAGAGATGTTTGCGGGGTCGGCAATGCGCGATTGATACCCCTATTTTGCAAGCTTCCATAGGGTACGGTAACCGCTTACCTTCAGGCGGGCTGTATGTTTATTTGTTATTTTAGTGGTATAAAAAACGTAGAACCTCCTTTTTTTTAAGTCGGTTAAAAATTAGACATGATTATAAATATTGTATAACTGACTAAGTGAACTATGACTAGATATATTTGTAATGTACAGTTATGTAAGTGCTAAATAAATTATTTAGATCTAACAACTTTTCAATGCACAAGTGTGTAAGTGTCTAGATAACTAATTTCGATTGAATTACTTTCCAATGAACAAGTGTATAAGTGCCTAGATGGAATTTGCAACCATACTGTATCACATTGAATAAGTGTGTACCTACGTAGTTACACAGTTGTACGTCGACAAAACCAAATATACAAAAAAATACTTCATGAACTACTTATTTACTACTTCTATGTAACGTGTTTTAAATATTTGTATTAAAGCGCTATTAGGGTTTTAATTTCTTCATTCCATACATTTAATTATTTCTATCCGTATGTGGTTTATAAATATTTGCAGCGGTAGAAATATTATTACGAAAAGTACGCGCACGCCTCTCGCTGTCCGTGGAAGAAGTGAGGGAGTGGCAGTTGATCACGTACCGCGCCGCGTTCCCCCTACGTTAAAGTGTTTAACTAGATCATACACGCTTGTTCGCTGTGCGATTTGAACCGCTAATGCAGATAAATACTTATGCGTTTGAGAAAAAAGTATGTTCTGATAGGAAAATTAAAAAAAAAATGAATACGTCTTATAGATTCGAATACGTAGAACCCCAAAATGCAATAAAAACACTTTGGTGTAACAGGCACATACATTGGTATACGTAGGACGTGTCGATATATCTGTAAAATTATGAGTGTGCAATCACAAAGTAAACTGTTTTTAATTTCCTGTGCCGAGGTAGTGATGTTGACAGGAAATGCACCTGTCGCTTTCGTACTTTGCATGTTATTAATCGAGTCATTTACTGATATATACGTTTCATTGCTGTTTCACTTGCAATACATAAATGCTATCTGTGGATTTAGATATGATTTTTATTTAGAAAGTTACTTTCGCACTAATATTAGTGAGATACGAATGTATCTCTGTTGGTTTTTCCTTTCACACAGCACTCCGGATTGATGTGATTTTTTGGGTAGAGGCCTAGGTGATATGGGCCTTTTATAAAAATAGGACGCAGGTGAAACGGCCGACAGCTATTAAAATTATTGGGCAAAACTATTAGTAAAGTTCTGATAAATCTACGGGTTTCACAGTAATTAAATTAATAAAATGTCAAGCGAATGTAGAAATAGAAGGTAGGCCCTCACAAATTAATTAAATACAAAAGGTTGTTCGGTAGTTATACCATTTATTTAATGACCAAAGGAAGATGGATAAATCATTTAATAGTACAACTTTATAAAGCAAAACTCCGGTAATGCACTTGAGACAAATAGGTACCTAAGTAGGTACATAGACAGACTATTTTATGTATTTTAACAAAATCAAATAAAACCATACCATAACAAGCGAATAATAATATAACAAAATAAAATCAATATAGAATTCCAACAAGAACAGTACAAAATAATAAATTACAATATTATTGTTTGTTCCGTCTGAACGTACTAGATGGCGCTGTACGTTTTTTAAACGCGATATCATTGTTCTCTCGCCATTCTACAAGTAGTCAAAATTATATCGTCAACGTTATCTCAAGTGAAACAGCTGTCGGAATGACACCGTTTAATAAAATTTTTGAGGATGTATTCCTCTTTCAATGGAGTAGAATGCATTAATTAATATTATAACTTAATAGAGGTGTGTAACTCATCAAAAATACTCGAGCTGCATAATAGCTCACGGCTCAAGTGTGTGAGCGAGCCGGTTCAAGGAATCAGCTCGCAGATCAGCTCAATTTGTACCTACCTGTAGTTCACGATATGCGTGCGCGTTCAATGCGAGCCGCACGTCAAATTGAGCCGACTGAGCTGCCGCGACGCTTTTCATACTTTAGACTTGGAATCATTTAAGTCATTTTATATTATCTATTTATGTTAAATATTTTATATTTATTTATTGAATTAGATTTATAAATTATTATTTAAATGTTTTAGAAGAGATAATTATTCGTAGATCAGAATAACAAGATTAATCTGTGGAGGGAGTCACAAATACAATATTACCCCGATTGAGCCGTGAGCTAGTCATGTTATTGTTGAGCTTTAGCTCAACGGCTCAAACCCATTTGAGCTGATTCGTTGAGCTGATTCAGAGCTGAGTTACACACCTCTATAACTTAAATAAAAGTAAAAAAAAATGAGCAAATTTTATTTAAGTAATATTATATTTATTAGTAATTTAATTAGACTTACATATAATAAAAATAGTAAGTTATTAATAATTATTTTAATAGAAAATTATTTATTTAGATACATACGTACTTATTTATCCTTCTTACCTTCCTTACCTTACCGAGATATAATAATGAGTAGTATCGGATAACAGTATCGCATCGTAATTATGGAAGTATCGAAATATCGATACAGTAATGTATCGATACTTTCTACTGTTTACCAATTGACACTGACTGGTAACTTCAGTAGCTTTGGCCTTCGTAAGTGCCCTACTTGGGCCCAAATTGAATTCATGGCTTCGACTTGAACGTCATTTTATTTAATTGTAGTTCTGTATAGGATGATCAGATGAACCATGTTGAGGAGATTGTCGTTATATTTCCTATTACTTGGACTAATGTCACAGATATCTAGCTATTTTTTATGAACTTTAGTAGACATTCGTACAGTGAACATGATGACTATTTATTTATAAACCACTACAGTTCAACGTTAAAAACTTAGTTCAGGGGCCTAAGCCTAAACTGATCTTCTGCCAATCTGAAAATGATCAAAATCCGTATGGTATCTTAGCCGTGAAATCGTATCAAATAGAAATTTACTTTTCGCAGCTTAGCAACAATACCTAATCCAAAATACCTTGTTACAGGACGGAACATTCTCCCTATCTGACTTCACTGATGCTTACCAAGAGAATGAAGTTCAGCGCGTCATCCGCGCCTACGAGAACTCCATCTCGATCGACGTGCACTGCACGACCAACGGCGGCGGCGAGTGGGCCAAGCTCCCCGAGATGCCCTTTGTTAAATACTGCAAGATTAGGGTCAACCCTACCGATAAACTGGACTCTGGCTCACAGGCCATCAAGGATTTTGTCTGTGAGTATTTGACAATGTCTTTTGTTGACGGGCCCGTTGGCGCAGTTGGTTAAGACGTGGAGCCTTAACCTATAGCGCCGCAGGTCGTGGGTTCGATTCCCACACAGGACATGCATTTGTGTGCATGAACATGTCAGTATGTCCTGAGTCTGGGTGTAATTATGTATATTAAGTATGTATTTACGAACAAAAAAGTAGTATATGTATTATATCAGTTATCTGGTTTCCATAGTACAAGCTTTGCTTAGTTTGGGATCAGATGACCGTGTGTGAGGAATGTTCCAGGATATTTATCAGGATTTATGTACTAGGGAGGCTCCAGTAATAAGAGTGATGAAGATATGATAAGACTTATTTACTCACCATATTACCACACACGAAATTGTAAAGAAGAAGTATACATACATAGTAAGAGTTTATTAAAATAAATACTGGTTTTAACCCCACTCATAAGGTTGTAGAACGCATACACTTTAACCAACCTTGATTGTTTGAAATGATACCAACACGATTAAATATGATGAATGTCATAAAATGGTAATCTAGTTCATAGGTAATAAAAAACTCACAAAGTGGTCACAAAAGAAAATTCAATTATTTGATTGTAATGTTTTTCTAGTGAAGTTTCGAAATTAAAAGGTCGCAATGTAATGTTGGAAAATCCGTAGATATATCAGTAAATTAGATTCTTCTTTTCAATCAATCTGTCGGCATCGAGACCGGCTTGTAATCACGGAAGGTCTGCCATTTGTTAGATTAGATTACCGATATATCTGGGTTAGGTGGCTGGATTACTAGATAAGGAGACATCTTACCGATTGTGTCTACTGTCTAGGGACAGATCAATTTTATTGGCTACTGATTACTTCGGTTTGTAGTCGTCATTCATTTTATGTTATCTTAAAAAGATATTATTACTATCACTTATGCTTAATAATTGTGGTGTAGCATGATAAGCTGTTCTTAATCGATCGGTAAGTTAAGCTACCACTATCGTGGTTGGTACCTGGATGGATGACCGCCTAGTCGTATTTCAAATCGAGCGTTTCCGTGCTTCGGAAGGCACGTAAAGCCGTTGGTCCCGGTTATTAAGTTAAGCTAGTTGGAGACCTTCTAGGCGTGTTGAAAACTCCAACAGTAGGTTGACCTGGTGGTCCTACCTCCACCTCGCCGCAGTGGGCACGCGTGGTGGAGTATCTGCCCATTCCCTTTCACCCTGATTTGTGTAAGGAGGTCTGTGCTCAGCAGTGGGACATTATAGGCTGATGATGATGATGCTTAATAATTGGTGCAAAAGCCATGTTATAGCATGGACAGACTTTTTTTGCCCACAATTTCACCTTTATAGGTACTAATAATGTCAAAGCACAGAAAGCTTACAAGGCAACGAAGGCAAAAAATTAGAATTGCAGTAATGAGAACACAACAGGACGGTAGGCGTTATGTAACAGATTTTCAACTTGATAGTGATAGTCAGCCAGACAGTGTATACTACGTAATCGGTAAACGAGCGTAAGGCCCACCGGTTACTGTAGCCATATGGACTCTTGCAACTCAAGGGGCATCACTCAATTACGAACCCTTGCCTCCTCCCCGATGACCACTGGCGACCTTACTCATGCCCAGGATCACAAAATCAATTTATTTGGCTGCGGTAGGTACCTCTGTAAGGAGATACAATATCCTTCCACCGTATGTTGACTAACAGAAGATCTCCAAAGTACGCTGATATGCTGCTAAAATATGTCAAAGGCATGTATCATAATATATCAATTAATATTCCACGATGGAGCGACGGCCATCACAAAACAGACATTCCAAATCGATTTCCGAACCCCAAAATAAAGGTACGTCCCCGCATCAAACTATTCCACCCACTAATTGCCATCCAGGTTGACAAATAAATGATTCAGACAGGCACAACCGGGTCACCTCCTCCCCTGAATAGATCAATACTCTAGTTGGATAGGATACTATTTGAAGGACTATTCAATCTCGTTCCGAGAACGTGAGGAGCAAAAAGGCTTTCAGATTCAATAAAATTCATTCACAGTTTTAGAATCTACTTATAGAAGTAGTTGATGTTTTTTCGATTCGTTTTATATTCGGAATATTTTGACTCATTTGCAATTAAGGGAAAAACTATGACTTGTCAGCTTAATATTAATAAAAAGAAGAGAAATATCCCTTGGAATTTCAACTAATATTAGTGTTGGAAATTATAACGAAGTTACATCACTCAAACTAATATAGGCCAAGCTAAATTACAGAACCTAAATTAAAATAATCTCATTACTCCACAAAAACTTAACACGCCTCCTCAAATACTGAAATAGGATAATTTCAAAGCTAAACCGCCCAGTACTGGTGGGACAAAGATGATATTTGCATAACCCGGGACTAGAGTCTAGGAGTTGATTCAATATTTCCCTAATTTCTGTGTAGATAGCTCTTCTAGTAGTAATTTCAAGAGCTATTCAACATGTTTGCTAACGATACCACTTGTGCTGGCTTAACTTGTGTAGGCAGACTACGCTTCTGGCTGATTGGGAGACTGCCTCTAATGCCTTTCTAGGATTATCACGCTCGACAATCAGCTCTCCATTCAACAAAATGTTGTTATCATTAACCAAGAGTAGCATTGATCTATGCAATACTAGGAACTATTTTAGTTTAGTGACTGAGTTATCGAAAACGAAAGCTGTCTTTGTAAATACTGTTTGAGATATTACTGAGGTTTAAAAACAAAACATATAAACCTTTCCTTACTTAGTGTTCACCTAAACCATAAGTTACAAAATTAAAATTGCTAATTATACTTGTTTAATACAATGTCCTGTTATTGTTCTCAATTAGGACAGTCAATCTCTTTATTTCTTTAATCAGAAATTAATTTATCATCCCAAATCTAACACATTGCTATTCAACACTCAAATTTCCTAGACCATCTACATTTATAAACAGTAGTCTCATTTCAGTTCGTCAAAATACAGTTTGTCGCTCGGAACTGGAAGCAAATCAGCGTACGCGGAATACATTATAACTTACAATGCACCAAGCTACAAACTTTACCCACTGTTTAATATTTGACCTTAAACTCTGAGCCTGAATGTAGCTCTAAGAAATAAGGAAAGCGAGGATTAGCTTCAAATAGTGTTTTTCACACTCAAGTCAAAAGTTTGCTAAATATAAAAGTTGGAACGCGTAATTTTAGTCTTAAGACTTTGAAGTGCTAAATGCTCTTAGGTAGAAAAACTAAAAGAACTTTAAAGATAAGCTTAGTTCTTGTTTTATACGAATAAATAAACGTTTACTGAGAGTAATAAAAGTATTTGGAACAAAGCAGCAGTCTACAAAGATTATGGTATTTTACATGAAAACGCTGGCAACAATTTTCGTTCTAGTGCTTTATTTATGTAATACAGCAAGATGTTTTTGAGTAACCGAGGATACTATGGCCTAACTAGAATACGTAGCGCCATATAACCTAACTATATGTGACAATATACTTACCATCTTCGACCTAATGATCGATGTAATAAAAAATACTATTGACTGTCTCAAAACGTAAATTTATCTATCTACATTAAATGGTTAACAAATAAACAGCTTTATTTTTTCCAGTTTCGATTACATACATTCAAATCTAAACCAATATTTGCTTGCAAATATTACAACAAACTCACATGTAATACTCGCAGTTGACACAATGTAACGACCTGCATGATAGACTGTACGATTGATGTACCGCTACGCTGTACAAATACCGTACAGTGGGGAGTTAATTTGACGCTCGCAAGTTGCAAATTGTTCGTAACACAAAAGTTGGACGTTTGTGAAACAGCCTGAAATGGGTGCGGTTGATTGTGTGATGAAGGTACAAGCGGTAGCGGAAATTGGTATTGATATAAAAAATTGTCTAAACAACCCTGAACTAGGGCAAAAGATATCTCTTTCCAGATCCATTTAAAATTGCTTACACAACAGTGTTCTAATGAATTCGACTTGCCTACGGTTACTTCTTCCATCGTGTCGTGGTGTCGCGCTATGTGGTTTCTGAGGAGTTTCCTACCGCAAATGCTCAGGTTGTGAGATGTCATAGTGTTCCAATGGGACTATAACATGGTTGTCAAGCAGAGTTTGAAGAGATTTTTATAACATTCTCAGCTTTTAAATCACTTCTTTCTTTTCACCTAAGCCTGTGCGGAGCTCTTGGTAATTTCAGGAGTTCCCAATGCGTTGAAACTTTCTCATGGCAGAGTGGCGGAAACTTGTAATGTTTCACTACAGATATCGGGTTTCAATCAGCCACAGCTTCCTCTACGACTTGCAATTAGAGTTATAGTTCCAAAACTTGTACACTTAGATTGGAAACTAGCCATACTTTAAATTAGTCTCTTGCATGAACGTTATAAATGCGTAAATAGGTACTTACTAAATTTTATATGTAATGATTCAAATACAGACCCAATAAACCTTCCAGCGATCGCACCCTTGCGCCGAACATAAGCGGTTGCCCGCGGTCTGTGATTCCGCAATTTTACGTGTCTGGTTTGAGAAAACTAACAAATATTTCATGAAATTGTGTAGCACATAATGAAAAGAGGTATTTTATCTGTACAAATAATAAAAAAAACATTAGTTCTTAATTATTATGTAAGTTGTATACTTAATTGTTGAAAGGTAGACATTTCAACAATTAAAATTGTACGCATGTGACACAAAACAACTTTATAAATCAACACTAACTAAACAAAATGAAATTTTCTTTCTGTTGGCATAATATAATTATCTTCGAGATCAATCATCATTATCATCAATTGCGCTATGTTATAGACTCTAAAATCACATTTATTTTTGATGTTCTCTTCATAAAATTCTACGTTTTTGTTTTTTTATACCACTAAGTTAGCATACGGCCCGTCTGATGGTAAGCGGTCACCGTAGCCTATGGACGCTTGCAACACCAGGGGCACAGCCAGTGGTATCACTCGCGCGTTGATTTGCTGTTACATTATATCAATTTTAATAAAAAAAAAAAGGAAAACAAAATAAAAAAACTTCTAATTACTCTTTTAGGAGTTCTACTATATAGATATAATGGCATTTTCTAGTACACAACAGGTCGCGCGCGGAATCTGAGACCGCAAACAAATAAGAAAGCACATGCGCTTGCGACGAATGTCATAGGGCTACTGAGGGGTAGTACCCCCACGAGGATATTACGGAAGCGTAACCGCATATTGTTTATAGTTTATGTAAAACACAGACTACCCGGACTCCACTCTCGCTATTACAAAACTGAGGCACCGTAATGGCGGCGGCTGTTTATGTGTGATTCAATTTAGGGTTGCCATGTTAGGCTAAATTTACCTATATTTTATTATATTATACTAAGATTAATATGTAACGGTAGACAAGTCTAAATGAAAATTAAGTAACGATGGGTGATTGTAGCAAAAAAAATAATCGAAAGAATCGACAATTGTAAAACTCTACATTCGATTGTCGATTCATTCGTTCTAACGAATAAACAATCGAATAACAATCGACCTTTCGAATGAAAATTGACCCACGCAACGCAGGTTGTAATAGTATGCACAATCGACGGGTGAGCGCGGGGACAAATAGATTAATTCATTCGGTGGACGGACAGCCAGCGCACGGCATAGGACATGCGCGGTGCCGCAAGAAGCGTATTATGAACAATCGAAAGATGTCGATTGTTATTCGAATGATTCGAATAAATTGGCCAATCGAATAATTCGATTGTTTTTAGTAACAATCGCCCATCGCTAAAAAGTAAGTGTAAATGTAGGCAGAATATACCGTACTATTTTAAATTGTGAATGGTGGCCAAATCTCGCTATGAAAATATCCTAACTAATATTATACACAAGCGGATATGAGTTTGTTTGTATTTTTTTTTGTTATGCTTTCACGCTTCAACTACTCAACCGATCGCTATAAAAGGGGTTCGAAGATTTGTGTTCAGAGCCTGGCATACTCATCAGGCACCGTTTTGTTTTTTTTTAAATAACGTCACTCAACCCAACCTTTATACATCGATTAAGGACACTCATACGAATATAAAAATAATGGCGTGCCTATGTCCTTAAACATCACGTTACATAATTATTTGCAAAAAAGATCTATGTTTCAATAACCATGACAAATTAATCATTATATATGTTTTTACGCATTCTATGGTGCTAGAATAGCTATATTGGTTTATTTCTACAAAAAAATTACTGATATATCAGAAAAAAATATGTAAAGCAGATTTCCGTAATAGTATTCTATTAATAAATAAATATTCTGGGACATTCCTCACACACATTTTAAATACAATAAGATATACAATATTTACAACCTACGCGGTAAAATAAAGAATACCTACACAATAAACTATGGATAAGTTGTACTTTGACGTTACATTATTAGAAGGCTCTACACAAAGTTTAAAATTACGGAAAAAACTGGTTTACGAAAAAAAATCAAAATCGTGAAAATCTATGCAATATTTTGCCACTAAGTATAAAGTAATGTTTCGTTTTATGTAAGCAACCAATGAGTATATAATCAACAAACACAAAAAAATTATACTATATTCTATCTAACTTCATTGGTAATAAATAATAATAATAATAAATAAATATCCTCCACCACCTGCGGCGCTTAAGGTGAATCTTAACCAACTGCGCCAACTAGCCCGTCAAAAACTTAAAAATATTCATACTTATTTACATAGATATTTTTCTATGTTATTGAATAGAATGCCACAAGAAGAATAGGTAAAGTATAAATAAATATCCTAAATAGGTTAAGTTTGAACTTTGATAATACCGTGCGCGAGCCAAGCGAGCGTAGCGAGCGGTGCCGCGGGAGCGGCGGCCGGGGGTTAGTTACAAATTTATGCACTATAAAAAGGACCACCCTTTCCCCTCACCCGACAAAATAAAAATAATAGTATCTAAAAAAAGGGGGGTGCGCAACTTTTCCTTCACAGTGGGGGTTCTACACCGACCCCCTCCCTATTCACCCCCCCCCTTCCGCCCCTTAAATCGACGAACTTCAAAGTACATTCCTACCTAAACTATTGTTTGATTATTTTAGGGCTCCATCGAATAATCCGCTTTCTAAAAGTGGTCCGTTCGCCAAAAAAATTTGAGAACCACTGATATAAAGAATGTGTACTACTCGCGAAAGTATGAAATCAATTTATAATAAAATACGTATTAATGATAACCATAAAATATAAAATTCCCATATTTCGGGTAATTTACAAAAGTGTATATTGGCAACACTGGCTTTGTCATTAATTCTTTTGTACTGGTGAATGAATATTTGTTTTGATGTATAAAATCGGGAAATAAGTGATTGAATTATTAATTTAACTGTGAAACGTGATTCCTGGTATTTTTTTCCTCAGGTCTCTACGGTTTTTACACCATTTCACTACACAAGAGATGCTATATTTTAATATTTTACGGCACCGCAAACGTATTGACTCTGTTGACGTTTATCCGCGTAATGGCCGACTAGTGTGTGAATGTGTGCGTGCCGGCTTGTACGTACAGCGAGGTGGCCGACTCTCAGCGACACCGTTTTTTGTTAGTAAGGATACATCCGAAGTTTTATAACATCCTTGATGTAAAATTACTAAAATAAGTTTGCTGTGGACTCAGAGACCGCGCGCGACCGCTGGAAGGTTAAACAGAAGTGCGATAACTTACCTTACATGTGCTTAAGTTATATAACAAGTTGTTTCAAGTTCCTAATACAAGTTTAGACTTGTTTCATGTTGAAATTGCCTCTACTTCGCCTATTGCGTCGCCTCTTAAGTTTCTAGTTGGAAGGCTTCATTTTAATTTAATATTATAAACTTGTAGTTAATCTTTAGTAAAAGAAAAACGCCTGTTTATTTAGGTAGCGATACCGCCTCAATAATAATCATTATAATGTATTTATTTGAGTTAATAAGGATACAAAAATACATTGATGACCCTAGCTCCTAAACTAGAAGTATATTCTGTGTGAGTTTGTGTTAGGTATGTTAGTGTGTGTGTGAGTTGTAAGTCTTGTGTAGCGTGAGTGAAAAATACATCCTATTCTGTAACTGAAGGAATAGTAAAGTAAATTGGCAAGACAAAACATGCCACAAATATTTTTGATACAGTTTATTCAATTGTTCAATATAGCTTTAAAAACAAATTCCCAAGGCGTATAGAAAAAGATAAAAAGTCACATAAAAGGTTTATAAACAGTATAATTAATGTCAACGATAAAAAGGTCCTTTGTTTTAGAAATGACG
This sequence comes from Achlya flavicornis, assembly GCA_947623365.1. Lineage (NCBI taxonomy): Eukaryota > Metazoa > Arthropoda > Insecta > Lepidoptera > Drepanidae > Achlya > Achlya flavicornis. The sequence goes on along the minus strand of OX392481.1, from coordinate 1,090,836 downwards.
TTACAATAAATAAATTTCCTTGATAGAAATAACTGAGGGAGACATTATCATGAAGCTTTTATACCCAAGCGTAACATTAAAGTACACGACTACTCATAAAATAATTTCAAATTTGAGAGACAAACAAATGGAAGCAAGAATGAGAGCCGACAAGAACGACGGCAGTACTTGAGAAATGCGAAATTATGAATTTTATTATGATTAATGTCTGAGGAGCGAACTTTCTTTTATTTTTGAAATTCCTTAATCATCAAAATTGTTTGGAATTTTTTTGTGAAGGATAATTCTAGTCTTGACAAAAATATGTTATGAAGTTACGAGAATAAAAGAAAATTGTGAGGTAAATAAGGATATATAAAAAAAAACTGAACATTTAGAGCATGATGAAGACTATAAGTTCCTATAGTGGTTAAATGATATCGACAACACACTATTATTTATCAGAACTATCTAACATCTACTATATCACAATTCTCGTATAATATCACTTTATATAAACTACACTCATACGCATTGCGTGTCTGTATATTAGTACAGTTGTCATCTGAGGAATCTCTAATAAAGACATTCCTAGCACTGAAGCGAAGTCTAGTCTATAGCCTCGTATCTTGATATTGGTTCTAGGCAATATATTGAACACGTTAGGTTTACTTGCCATAATATTTGAATAACTTGGCTTTATCGTTATTATTAGAAATTCAGGAACACTAACTTAAAAGGCTTTAGTGAGGTATAACTTCAGGCCTTTAAGAGCTTCGGGACTTTTATCGCAGTCCAAAAGGTTCCGTCATTATAACAGATCACCAATTTTATATAGAACAGTTTAAAACACATAACATGTTTTCCAATAAAATTAAACTTATTCTACGAATATGGACTGGTGGAGTACATAAAAATATTATACCTTTAAAAAACATCATATGGATATAAAAACGTCGGGTAGTAAACATTTCATGGATAAAATGAATGATGACCAGATAAATGGATATAGACACCCCCCTTACTCATAAAGCGCTATTTAACTAATATACTAATTAAATGGTCACGTAAATAATGTCACACACTGAGGCGACCTAATCAATGACCTGGGAATATGGTACCTACACCACAATATTTCTGCCCTACTAACTCGTATGCCTGGGGTATGTCACATGTCCTGTCACTTGTAACTTTATCGTCATCAGTTTAGAGCTGAATATTCTCTGGCATACTATTAATTTGAGCGCCATGCTTGAATTAGCGGGAGGATATTGGGAAAGCATTACAACTTCCCTTGTGAATGTTTCGACGAGATGGCGCTTTTACTGCCCTGTAAACACTTGGGATTTTTTATTGGATTTCCTTAATTTGTATGTTTTGCGAGTAAACCATTATGTAGATAAATTGTATTTTTGTCAGGTTAATACATAGGTAAACAATTATATGGATTGATAAATTTCTTAAGCGTTTTATCACCCAACCAAATAGGCATCATCCCATTTAGAGAGTACCAGTGCACTATTACTCAAATGATTTCCCATCTTCACAACCATGAAATGCTTTATTGAAACTGCTTTATTGCCCTGAGTCTGACTGAGTATAAAAGCGGTATTATGCCGCAGACGCTACCCATTTCACTGCGAATGCATCTATAAAGCGCGTGCTGTTATTTAAATAAATGTAGTACCTATGAATGGTTTAACTGGTACTGCAGTATACTTGGATGTAGACTGTTAACATAGGTTATGTTGAACTGTGTTTAACGATGTTATGTCTGCGGTTATTGGTCATGCATGCTTCCTATCGTAATTAATATTACTATTATTATGAAATGAGTCATTTCTGGTAGAATAATAAATCTAGCAGAGAAGCGAGTTAGCTATGTTATTAAATAAACGAACAAGTTTTCACAGCGTTTAATTTTTTGAGACAGATGAAACAACAGATATTCAAAATAAATTAAATAATTTAGGAATAATCCCAATAGTCTTCTTATTCATTGATTTGCGATTGCGTATTCAGTTGCTTGGACAGTGGCTAATCTTAAAAGCATGTAATCTTGCTTACGAAACCTCTTTTTATAAAAATGGTAGTAAACATAATTATTGCACTTATTATGAAAACAAATAACAACTTAACAATGGTTCCATGCATACCATATTTGTCAGATACAATTTATAACTATTCATTGTAGGTATGTAAAAAATATGGTATGGTATGTTGGATGCAATAGTTAACTAACTATTAAATCCAAGAGGATAAGAGTAGCCTTTGTCTGTGAAAGCACAATTGCGATTCAATGAATAAGACTGAAGAGTATTGGGAATATCTAAAATGTTAATGTCAATTTATTTGATCATTTTATAAGAGAGCTTCAAGCAACAATTAAGAAAGTACAGGTTTTTCTTTTGAAATTGTTTGACGTTTACAAAGTTCTATTATACTAATTAAAAAACTTTTGACTGCCTTTATCTTGGGTTATTTTTTAAGATAAGTACGGTTGTATTATTTTTTAAACTTATATCAAAAGTTTATTAGTCAAACAGATCGTTTGGTAACTCCAGTAAAATCGTGGGGCAGTAGCAAGTACTTTATAATAAAATTCTCATTAGTAGATTTAATTAATTTGAAATTTAATAATTAAAAGCGAGAACTCAGTCGCCTACGTTTTAATTATTATTTTACAGTACCTCCTATCACGCAGTTACTTGTAGGTATATCTACGGCCTCATTTTCATTGAATTTTTCGACTTTTATAGGTAACTAGCTCAATCCAGCTAGATTAATACATGCGTGCGCAGTCTATAATCTTCCTTATAACACGCTATCAAATGCAATAATATTTTGCTACCAGACTGATCGTAAAATTCCTGATAGTAGTAGCAGTATCTTCAAACATAACAAAATATATAAACACCTAAGCTTTATAATATTACTTATACTGATCCCACGATATCACTATTATAATCTTCCTCAATAGATAGGGCCATCTATGGGATATTTTTCCACTCAAGTATCAAACAAGAGTATAGCCATTGATGGTTACCAGTTACCGTAACATGCAACACTTTCTTTCGAACGACGAACGAATTTCTCAAGCTTTGCACCTGCAAAAATATCTTCAAGCCCTTCTAATATAAATTCTTCAACTTTATAATATTCAAAAGCAACAAAAGTAACGTGATCTCTTCTCCACAGCATACCTGGACCCCTACGTCGTGCCAGCAAGCCTCGACCAGCTCCTGGTGTCGAGCGACGTGGTCGGCAACATCAGGTTCAGCCACCCGACGCTCTACGTATTCCCGGGAGGTCAAGGCGATGCTGCACTCTTTGGAATTAATGGATTTAATATGCTGGGTAAGTGGTTTTATAGGTATTCTTACTACATTTAAGTTTTCATATATGTATTTTGTAAAAAAAATGAAACATATTTTACTATGAAACTAACTTCGGAAGTGAAAAATCTGCTCCATATATTTTCATTGATTTCAACCTCGACTTAGCTATCCATTCAAAAATTTTGAAAATTGGAAAATATTACTTTAAATGGTATTATTTATGGAATGAACGGGAATATTTGCTTAATTGTTAATGCCTCAGAACCACCTAGTTCTTGTAATTAAAATTGTATCTAAAAATCACACAATAAAATTATGAAAGACTAAATTATCGTGTAGTTCCTATAAAATGCTAGTAACATAATTGGACTGTTTTACAAAAAACTTAAACCAACTTTAAAGTACACTAAGAAGTAATCAAATCCTGATCTGACAATGACAATGGGACCAAATGGGAAGTATACCCTTCCAGACAAAAAAAGAATTTTCCAAATCGGTTAATAAATGACGGAGTTGAGGTAACAAAAATAAAAAAAAAAAAAAACATACAACCGAATTGAGAACCTCCTCCTTTTTTTGAAGTCGGTTAAAAATAGGAGACGGGTGAGAATGCATAATTAACATATCTTATGAAATATGAATTAAGAATGAGGGAGAATATGAGAGCTTCTATATATTATCCTTGTATTACGTATTCTAAATCATACGTATAATGCACTGCAGAGATGCCAAGCAGTCACTCACCATTTAAATACTGGCCTTTTCACCATTGCAAAAATTAAATCAACAAATTATACCTACCAGCAAAGGTTGAATTTAAAAAAAACCTTTCCTAAGTTAGTTAACTTGAAAACTATGGAAACTGTCTGCAAAATGAAAAGTACAATTACAGTAAAACAAACACGTTCATAAGATTCATTTGCACAATGTGACCTACATAGTCATAGTTGCATCCAATCCATTTTCAATTACATTAGGGATATTGCATAGTAAACAGAATCCATCCACATTCAACCCGTAACTATTATGCTGACGTTGCACAAACTTCGATTATATTTTATAAATTAAATTTGAATTCAGTTTCAACCGTACTAATACATTCGTAAATTTTAGTAATACCGGAACTACTTAATTACTGTGTTAAAGAATAGGGCCTGGGAGCCAATTCTCAACCAATCGAAATTGATCACTAGATCGAAAAAAGTACGAATTTGAACATTTATCGAGTGTACGTTACGTTATTCAGGTAATTTCGAGGCCGAAATATTTAGAAGGAAAGACAGTCAACAGCTTTGATTGGTCGGGACAGTTCGAATTGACTCCGCATCTCGAAATTTTACAGTCGAATAGGAGTTGAACCGTAAGTTTGATTCGAAGGTTATTTCGAAGGACGCGAGAATTGGCTCCCTGACCAATTAATAAATAAGAGTCACAACGCAGGTTCATAATTTCTTCATCATATACTAAGAAAAAAAAAATAGAAAGAATCTAGTTTAACACAAATAGCAATACTAGAAAATATATGGTGATTTACAAGAAATGCTTGGAAAAATCGGATGCTCTCGTTTTACTCGTAACTTAGTTGCTGAAGATCCGGCGGGGTATGTCGTTTTTTTAGCTAGTCCACATCTTTATTGGCTCTGAGCCAAGCCTCAGCTCTTAGCTACATTGGCATGTTCGCTATTTCTGCCTACTTAGGTGACTTCGGGAAATTGGTGTCGTAGAGCATTTTGCCTTATATCCAACTTTGAAAATTGAGCCAATTATCCAATCCTGGATTGGTTTCTGGTATCGTCGTTAGCTATGCAAGTAATATTTTTCGAATGTTTTTTTTATGAGTTTGGAAGTAGTCTTGTTCACGCGGACCAAATCGATGATATTATGAAGAAGTGCCTTATTACTAGTCCTAAACTCAATGCTCTTGATTTTATTAATATTATTGTAGGAGCAGGTTATCTTGCGTGTATATTCTATTCTCCCTTTAATAATCCCAAAAAACAATTAGTAGATAGAACTTCAAAAAAAAAAAATTGAAGTTCTATCTACTAATAAAAAAGTTTAACGTACACAACGTTATTCTACATCAAATACGCCATATTCCGTATAAAATGTGTAAATTTTGTTTTGATCAGATTTGGTACAAAATAATATGGTATAAAACCCAAGGGGATAGGTTCTGCTGAGCAAACTAATTATTGGATTATAGTATAAATTGTATTATAGTACCTACAGAGTTTATAATTATAAAATACCCTTTAAAATTAGTTTTGGGAATTCACTGCAAATTTAATATTCTGAACTAAAAAGAGGTTGATTGAAAATGTTTAGCTCGGATTAATGAGTTTCCCTTAATAAACAGACCGTCATATCTGATTCATTGAAAACTAGGCTTTAAATATTCCAAGCTTTTAATAAAATGTATAGATGTATAGTCTAGTTTAGATTTATTAGATTAAATTAAACATTAAAATGAAATGAAACTCCAAAATCAAAGTAATATATTTGGTCAACTATGTGTAAATCACCTTACTTATCCAAACAGTTGTTTGATGTTTCAAATAAATCAAATGTAATAAACAGATTAAAGAAACGTAGATATAATCTACTTTTTCTTTCTGCTTAGATACAAAAACTGTGACCTTGTCACGCCTCTATAAATCCAAGGCCTTATACAACGTTACCACACTCAATATTTGGCACGAAGCCAACAAAATATTGGTTTCTTTAGAAATAGAGGCGTTTTTCTTACCAACTCAAGTCGAGATAAGTGTGGCGGTATCAAATTTACAAGCCTCTACATTCAGCCCTTAGTGTCTTTGAGGAGAACGACTGCCATTTGTTTCACCCATACATTTAGATGCGTATCTTGGGATTTATTTTTGTCTGTAGATAAAGTATTATATCATAGCGTGACTGCTTTGTGGTTATGTCGTTTGATTTTCTATTACCCTACCCCTTTGGGAAATTCGGGGTGATGTATTACCCTTAAGTTTACTCACGAATGTTTGTGATATCAAAATATGCTATTACTGGCTTTTATACGTTTGGAGTATTATTAAGGACACATAGGTTCGTTTTGCCATTTACCAATAACTTCAGTTAATACTTCGTATACATAGTACGTAGGTAAAAAATACAATCTATATTAACAAAATACAATCTATATATAGAAAGTTTCCTCAAGCCTGCCGCTGCTTCAGATTAACGGCAAGGTTCCCAGAAGGCTGGCAGCGTTTCCTCTTTGATAATAAACTTCAGTTAATCAATCATGTTTTGTCGAATTATTATAATCACACTTCCTGACTAGTGGCTTCATTCGGGTTCTACTACTTTACTCCAATAAGAATTGAATCAAAAAAAAAACTCTAGGAACATATTTTTTTGGGCTATGCGTTATAATGTCAGTTAGTGTTAGAGTTTTATTATGTACTTAATCTTTAGATTTAACTCTACTTCTTTTTTTACTTACTAAAGTATACCAACAAACCCTATTTTAAGTCTCGTTTTGCTCACTAAAAGATTTAGAAGCTAAATTCCAAAATAAGACGTCTTCAAGCATACATTAGGCATATACCCATGACGTAATACTTAATCCAATGATACAACTCGCCTATTCAAATCCTGTTCAAATAAACTCTCATTTCTGTTTGCTGTTACATCGTCTAGTAGGATATTGTGTTACTTTACTTTACTGCTATTCGTTATGCGAACATTGTTATCTAGTTTAGTTACTCGAGCTAAATTCTAATAAACTTCAACTGTAATACGATTATTATCATGACATGGTATATGCTTATATGTTAATACATATATGAGAATTTAACGACATTATTTACGAGTTTATTGTAGTGCAGTTTCTTAAAACTTATAGTTCAGTGAATTTCCAGAGTATTTATATAACTATTGTAACTGTTTCGCAAAAAAATAATATTCCGCGTTTCGGGGTATCTTTTTTTTTTTTTTTTTTTTATTATGTATAGGCCTGTGTTTGACCACAATCTCACCATGGTAAGTGATGATGTGGCCGAAGGTGGTAAGCACACAAAGCCTAGAAGGAACTGGCTCTCAAGTGCAGCTGTCGGAACACACCGATAGGTGCTTGGCGACAGATTTTCAACTTGAGGGTGGTAGCCAGCCAGATGGGTACTACAAAGTACCCTACCACCGTGCTATGGTTTCCTCACGATGTTTTCCTTCACCGAAAGCTCAAGCTCATTGTAGGATTCGAACCCGGGACCTTCGTCTCGGTATCCGACGTCACTACCACTGAGCTATCATCGCCTTAAAAATAAATCTTAAATGTGCAATGAAGAATAAAAGATGCTCTACAGTTTTATCATCTTCGAGAAGATAACCACCACCATAACCGAACCACCGAACCGAACCATACATAACCGAATATACCATAGCCTTCATCTAAGAGACTTATGTAAAAAAAAGAATTTAGCAACGCTAACTTCTAGCGATTTTAGGTCACACAATTATACAGGAACAGGGAATCATGTCAATCATGAGAGCTTGTCCAACAAGCATCATATTACGGAAAATACACACAAACAAGCATCATGATTATGTGTACATGCCGTATTGACATTCGCGTAGTAATAGAATCAGAAACATTTTCACCATGATTTTAGGCTTTAAATAAAATCGTATAATTTCTGGTAAGGAGTGACTTAGCTAAACGGTAAATTGTTGTATTTTATTTCTTACCTCTTTCTTTGAGAGTTCTCTTACAATGGCTTCTGTTCCCCTTTGGTTAGTTAAACTATATAGATAGGTTCTTCATGAGTCTATGACCCATAATCTCTAATTCTATATCTATCATTAAGTTTAACTACTTATATGATTAGCATTTACCTGTGTTATAGATTTTCACATCGCGTCTGTTACTATAGTATTATGTTGTGTCATTTTCAACAGCAGTATATCAATATTAAATAGCAAATATGAAGAGTTCCAGTTCACGAGCGAGTTATCCATGGACACTCGCTATCCAAACATTGAATACGTTCTCACTTCAATTTATTTTTCAATCAAGTGTCGCAGTGTTTTTACTTTGCCGAGTGTTTGCATTCGATTTTATCTCACGTGCTGTTTGGAGAGCGTCAAAAATAAATATTTGCGTGTTTCTAAAAAAGGCTAATCCGTTTTGTTAATTTTCTAGACGGGACAAGGCTGTTTTATTAGAAGATGTAGGTATTCAGGACAATGAAAGGAACACAATTCTATTGTTAGTTTGTATAAAGATTTCAATTTTCAGAATGCATCAGTTTTCAATCTGTTCTGAAAATTGTTGGATGAAATAACTTACCTAAAGGCTCTGAACTAATAAGGTTGTAACCCGTGTATTGTTTCGTCTTCTAATCTGTTCTATCTGATGGTGCGTCCATGCTACGCGAATCGAGCACGAGCCGGGGCACGAACGAACCTACAACCAGCCTACAATGAGCACGATGCGAATCCCTTTGTTCGTGAAAAAACTGTCAATCGCGCTCGTTCGAGGCTCGCAAGCCCGTCCACGCTACGCGAATCGTGCTCGCAGTGTGCTCGTTTGTGGCTCGGCTCGTGCTCGGTTCGCTAAGCATGGATGCACCATAAAGGTTGGAATCACTGAATTCTTTAATCAAATCGCTCAAAATATGTATAGTTGATGTAAAGCTTTATTAATAAAATAATAACAGCAATATCCAATAAAGGTTATTGAAAACAGTATTTACACAACATGACGCCTCATTTCATCGCGCACGGGAGCTTATTGGCAAAGCTTCAATGGGTCCATCGCGTACAACGAAATAATTAAAAGCTATCAGCGCCAGTGCACGTTTATTGTACTGCGGGGTGGTTGGATAGTAACCTTGCGGTTGTAAATTAAAACATACTGATTGTTTCACTTCGATGAATTTTGTTATTGATGTGCTGAACATCAAACTACCTATTTGATGAATCATCAGTAAAATAAATATACTGGAGTTCTTAGCTGGTAGGTACATCATATGGTGAAGTTCGTGATACAATTATGATTGATATTTAACGAACTTGCTATGGCATTTAATTTGGAGCCTTGTTGAAAAAAGATCTGGCTAATCGATGATGAGAGATTAACCTGGAAAGTTACTGGCCAGCTTTGTCTTTAGCACAGAAAATATTTTCCAATATTTCCGACGGAGGTAAGGTATGTAGAGCAGTTAAGGATAAAGAACTCAACTATCAATGTTACAATTCTGAAGGTTAAGGACGCTAGTCTAATCATATAGGTAACAAAAAAAATATCGTTTACATGATGGAGCCATAAGTAACAATTTGGAATTGGAATGGGATGTTAATCTATAACCTGTTTTAACACAGCTGTCTCGATAATTTCTCCTACCTTTAAAGCTCACAACTAACAAATATCTTATTCACAATTCCAGTGGACGGCGGATTCTCCCGCAAGGCTTGCTGGTGGGACTTCGCCCGGCATCTAGACCGGCTCGACGCAGTGCTATTCACGAGACTCAACAACTGCTCCGTCTCAGGCATGGCGGCGGTTCTGCACAGGAAGGCGACATCTACCGTCTATCCACAGATTGGACATTTCTTCTGCAACCTGGAAGTAAGATATGCTTTATATTCTTCTTTCTTCTTCGGTCTTTTCGTTTTTCTCCTCTTATGCGTATAAAACAGATGTTACACCAAGGATATAATCTGACTCTGCAATAATACCTTCAGTCTCTTCTTGGAATAGGGTTAGAAGAGGGATGAGAGGAGTTGCTGTGCCGGCAGCAGAAGGTTCAAAGCGCTGTCATTTGGTGCTACACCGGTGGTCCCAGTGCTAGCATAGCGCCTCTTAAAGAACCTCATGATTACGTAGAATTCTTTTAAGGTCTAGATTTTTTTTAAGAAGCAGATGTTCTAGGCACTCATAGAGCTTCTCGTTTATTCAAAATAGCCGACACCTCGAGGATCTCTGATTTATCTGTATTTATTCTGATTATGATAAGCATCAGTGATCGGTTTTTAGGAATTTCAAGTTCTGTTCAAAGGGCCTGCCGGTGCATATAATATCATTTGAAAGCCATTTTAGTTATTTATAACTCAACTCAAACTAAAACAAAGACTCAACTTTGATGATCATCAAGTTTTATATTTGTTAACATAATTTCTATGTGTTCTTTAGAAGCTATTACGAGTATTTGCCTTAGTACTTTGACCAAACTTTGCCATAGTTAACATTAAAGTTATGAATGCTCATCCGAAGAGAAACATCTGAAATTGAGGTAAATTCACATCCTTTAGTTATAAGTAAATAGTATGAGATGCAAGTAAAGCACCACTCGGGCGCCTCTTGACAAGGTCGAGAATGTAATCCTAGCCCTTTGGATACACTTCATTGGACATCCTGCCTACTGATATTGCGCTTCGATCTATTAGAACTGATATGAATAATTTAATCATGAGTCAAGAAACATGGAGGGTATGATCTTGATGATATTTACCACTTTATTTTAAAAGCATAATGCAAACAGTGACCATAGCTTATTGACGCTCCACAAATTTCTTCACACCTATTTTGAAAACCCAATTTTATAAAGGGCCCCACGGTAACAAATGTATTATAAATAGTTTATAAGCCGAAAAGGTAATGCAGTTATAACTACTAAATTAATAAAATGAAATACCAGGGTTGTGATAACTTCGTAGAACTAATCTTTCCCCGGATATTGGAAATAAAGGAAGAACGGAAAAGAATGCCTGCTAACAGATAATAAGAAGTATTTTCTGAAAAATTTGCCTCCTTTTACAGTGTTTAGGTATGTACCTAAATGTTAATAGTCATAATCAGATTTTACTTTTTCTGGGGCAACTTGACATATAGGGCAAAAAGCTACATGAAACAAATGCTCGACTATTCATCAATACTTTACTGCGGCAAATCTGAAAGCTGTTTCATCATGTATTTTTTGTTTTTCTTTGTGGTAGTTATGAATATCTCAGCAGACACCTCTAGGTCTTCGCCGCATAAATTAATCATTTCTATTAATTTTGCTGCTTGAATTATGAGCTCCTTTACGTTTAAAGAAAGTGTTTTATTGTTTTTTTCCTTGTCATCATTTTTGCTATGGATATTCTGAAAATTTATACCTGATCTGTGACTTATTGATATTATTACGACAAGGTCATGTTTATTGAAGCTTGCAGTATCAGTTTCCATATTGTCATTAACGTTCGTAGAGCACACACTTGTTAAGTATAGTACTTGATTTCTAGTGATTTTAATTTAGTTTCAGTGTTTATATTTTGTGAAGTGACTAAAAATGTGAATTGTGGAGGTTGGTATTACAAATAAAATATTGGCTAAATCACTTAATTTCTTACTTAGAAATCCTTGCTTAAAGTATGTAAATGTTCAAAGATGGCCTAAGAAAAAATAGTTTTTTTTTTGTTAGTTAATATTTTAGACTAATAGTTAAAAAAAACAGCGACTCTTCTCAATCCTTCTTTGGTTTAAGAGTGCGTACAAAGCAAAATAATTTACCCAAGTAAATAATATTTAAATGAAAAAATATGTTTATATGGGTATTTTCATTATATATGCGAGGGTTCGATCAGAGCAAAAACATAATGGAATGAAAATTCCTGGATAGAAAAAAATCACAAAGCTACTTCTAATAATAATGAATTTTCGTTTTCATTCGTTCATGGTGTATCTAAAAAATCGAGAAATAATATCACTTACGTATGACCTAGGGCTGATACTAACGATATTTTTAAAATATTCTATACTTTTGTTCTATTATAATACTATTCTTGTTCCGCGAAACACGCTATCTCCGTCTCATGCCACGCGAATATTAGACATAAGTTTGTTTCATCTGACATTTATATATTTTTCTGGCTTTATAAGGTGTGAAGAGATTTTTGCAGGGTCAGGGCTGCGCTATTCGATTACTTGTTTTTAACTTAGTGGATCAAGCATAAGTGCTTGATTGATAGCTTAGTAGCTTTTTAGTTGATAAAATACATAAGAGATAAATATTTGATTAGGGAAGCTCAGAAGTTTAGTTTAGATGCACACGGATGATGTAATTCATTTCCATTATACTTCAAAATTCAAAATTCAAAATCATTTATTCAAATAGACCTTCGCAGGCACTTATGAAAAGTCTAAATCTAATACTCTAATACCGGTTCGGAAGGTTGCATTTGCTGAGAAGAGCCAGCAATAAACTCAGCAATTACTCTTTTCAAAACAGGCTTAGATTCATTACATAATATTTACATTCTAATCGCACTGAAAACAATTGCGTGCCCCGGCGCGGCGGCAAAATTAAAAAGTAGACTGAAAAAATATTTAATAAGTAAATAAATAGCAAACTTAAGCAGACCAGCTCCCACAAGCAGCACCTGTTCACAAGTATGACGCGTGTGGCAGCCATCGCCCTCCTCGCCATATTGGAGGGAAGTGAGCGACCCGCTGACTTGCTGAGATGAGCCGGCAATAAATATAGCGATTATTCAAATCAAGCTTATATCCTACATAACAATTCATTCAAGTCTCACTGACAACAATAGCCAATAACATAACAATGCCAAAACTACAAAGACTCTTTCAATATTGAATAAGTAAATACTTCTTTTTTCGTCTACCCTCCACTTATCCAGAAGTTATATATGGAGGTACGTGGAAGCTCTAATTTAGACCACCTTTATATTTCTGTAATAATTGAAGTTCAGGAATAAGGAAATAACGTCTTGATTAAATTCCGTCACTTAAAAGCCTTAACCCTAATAAATAAATGTCGTTAAAAATGCCCAAACTATTATTAGTAGTTGCTTGAAACTGTTTCAATAAAGCTATTTACCTGCTTTAATTTAATTTGACCTTTATAATCTTGTTTGTTATATTAACTTCGTTTATTATTGCCATTTTTTTACTCATTTATAGATAAACCTATACTACACCCATGGCTCCACCTGCATGGTTACTTGTTATACTTAAATGGTCACTGGGTAGATCCCCTACACGCAATGATTCATAAATGTCAGGAATGGTAAATTAGACTAAAAGTATTTTGAGGACAAGCATTTATTTTATTGTCTTACTAATGAGCACGAGCCTCCTTTTACAAATGAGAGTTTTAAAGGTAATGGGCAAATACTACACCACGATACCCTCTGCGGATCGGTGGAGTGGAGGCCGCCTTAGAGGCCTTAAACTAGCTTAACAACTAACATAATTTAGTGATAACTGGGACCAACGCTTTAAATGTGCCTTCCGAAGTACGGAACGCTTGAGTTGAAATACCACTAATCCATCCAGATACCATTCTCAGCGGTGATTATTTAACCACCACGAGCGCTTCAACTTATATTGTATCATCAATCATTCCAGGAGCGCAGAGCCCTCGACAGCCCCGACGGCAACAAGGATGTCGACCCTCTGTTAGTGTCCCTATTGCAGGAAGGGAATGACATGATGGCCGACCTCCGACACCTCAACCTGAAGCCCCAGCACTGCTATCGAAGTCCTGAACCCATCAACCTTTACCATAAAGTAGGACATGGTACGTTATACAATAATTTCTTCTGATATTATAAACGTGAAAGTGAGTTTGATACCTTTTGATGCCTCAAAGGCACAATCAATCGGGATGAAATTTACCACGCAAGTAGGTCATAACATGGAATAACACATATCAAGATACTTTTTATCCCGGAAAACTTTAACATGGGTAAAACTGAACGAAAATAGTAATAAATAAGTTGTGATATTGTGCACAATTTAACATAAATGACAATAACTCATTCCAAATAGATTTTCTATGTAAAGTTGATAGATTAAATATACAACAACGCTTAATCATATTTACTGTAAGTATCTACTGAAACTTTTTTTTGTTTCAGGAACCCTCGACATGTACGTACTGAATCCGTCCAAGGACTCTAAATACGTTCGTGAATTCTTAAAGAGGTGGCACAATAGTGAACAAAAACTTTTTGAAGGTGCAAGTGTATCAGGACAATTCAATTTTCCAATTCCTAATTTAATATCAATATGTGCACTACTAATTTGGCGGCCAGCGAACCCCGACGACACTGTGACTAGGATAATGTTTCCGGGATCCACACCACAACACAAAATATTCGAAGGCCTAGAAAAACTAAAACATTTGGAGTTTCTCCAACATCCGACGTGTACAGGACGTCAGATGACTACGACGTCTCCCGCTGCAACAGCGGTGACAACAACTACGTCTACATCAGTGACGATGACCAAAACAACAAAACAAGCTGCTGCGAGAGTCAGCAAAGAAAGAAGTATAATCACTGAAAAGACGAAAGATGAGAAATTCGTTGAACCTGAGCCTCCGCCAATCAAAAATGAAATAGATTCAACTAATATTATTGATAATAAACTACTCAGTGAATTAGTAGATGGTGAAGATAAAAAAATTGAATCCGTTCTTCAAGACGCGATTACAACCAGGATAGAGACAAAATTAGACGATAAAATTGCTCATTACGAGAGCACTGTGGTAATCGGTTTAAGTAAAAGGAAAGACATAAAGAAAAAAGAAAAATCCATAGAAAAGAAATCAAAACGTAGTACTGAAAAGACTGAAGATATTAAAGACTCAATAGTTAAATCATCTGATACAAAAAAAACTGAAGCTGAACTAAAAACAAAAACTGAAGGTAGAAGAAAAGTTGAAAGTCGAACAAAAACTGAAGTTACAACTTCAGTGGCAAGAAGTAAAGTAAGCCATAAGGCTAGTCAAAGAGCTGTTGAAAGAAAAATTATAGCAAGTACAGCAGATACAAAAAAGATTATCACCGAAGACAAAAAATCTCCCCCAACGACACCAAAAAAAACTATAGACATTAAAAGTACTACGGCGCAATCCGCAGCAAAAGAAAGGATAAAAGCCAAAACGAGAAGACTGAGTCCAAGCAGTACTCCTGCTAAAAGTACGAAGGAAGCAAACAATCGCAGAGTTGTAGAATCAAAATATAAGCAAGCCTCACCCAAACGAGATGTAACTCAAAAAAGAACTGAAAAGAAGGAATCTAAAACAAAACGTGAACCAATATCGCGTAGACCACGACCATTAGCATCTCCAGTCAAAGGATTGAAGACTATGAAGAGTCCCACTAAGTCAGTAAAGGCTATTAAAGCAGATACATCAAAATTAAAAGGACTACAAAGAGTAAATTATGAAGATATTTTGAAAGATGCAAAAAAATCAGACGAAGATACTTCTAAATCTCTTGATGACATTAAACAACAAGAACTTGATGAGAGGGAAGAACAAGAAATTGTCAGGGAAATTGAAGCAGTATTTAACAGAGATAGTGAGGCTGAAGAAAAAATAGAATATGTAGGGCGTTCTGATATTGAAAAAATTACATGTATGTTGGATGACACAAAGACTGAAACGACTGCCGACGGTGAATTTGAAGAGGAATATTTGATTATAGAAAAAGAAGAAGTCGACCAATATACGGAGGACTCTGTTGCCGATCGTGAAATAAGCAATGAGCAAGAAGATGAATTACAAAAGCACGTCAAAGATAAAGAAGAATCTGAAAAAAAAAAAAATGAAATTCCAAAGCTAGACGAAGATAAAATCAAAGAAACTACGATAAATGCTGAAGCATTAATTGAAATTGAACCTAAGCAATCGGAATCAAAAGAACATTCAGTTAGCGTTGAAGAAAAACAAGACATAAGTAGTGAAAAGAAAACATCAGATAGTAAGAGTGTTGCAAAAGCTAAAGATTCACTTGATCTAAACATAATACAAGAATCACAACCTGATGAGAAAATTTCAACTACTATTGAATCTGGTGCTACAACTGCGCCTACTCTTCCAGAAGACGAACGTATAACCCTTGACGATATAAAAGAAGATCAACAGGTAGAAGAAAAAGTATTAAAAGAAAAAACGAATGAAATAATTCCGCCCCAATCTTTAATTGATACCCAAAAGCCTTTATTATTAGAAAAGAGTCATAAACTTGAATCGCATCCAGCACCAATAAGAGATATTGTGAAAACTCCAGATGAAGTAGCTGATTTGCCACTACACGAAGAAGTTGATTATAGACTTTACGAAGAAAAGAAAACACCACAAGAAGATGATATTTTTAAACGTAAACCGGATATCGGTTTTATTCAAGAAATCAAAGTACCTAAGGACTTACCGCTTTTAAGCAAGAAAAGCGATGTATCTATGAAAGCATCCAAGGCAATTCAAGAAGACGTTATAGTGAAAACTGTAGAACGTGCATCACACCCTGAAGTTGTAACGGTCACACCTGGATCAGCACCAGAATCTCCAATGTATCATGACCATATGAAAATTTCTATTACAAGTGTAAAGGAACTAAAGCCAGTTCAAGAATATGATGACAATGCTTTTGATTATGCACAGTTTACTGAAAAATTACGAGAAACCCATATCACTACACTTGATTCACCTATAAAAGATGATATTATTCTTGTTGAAGAGGTACCATGTATGCCTGAAAAAATACCATCTATACCTGAGGATGTTGAAAAAGAAATAGAAGAAGCTCAAAAGTTAGAAGATATTGAAAAGCCTCCACTTAGTCCAAAAGATGTCGAAAAGATAGTAGCTGATGTAGCAGAAGTTTTAAAGTCTGATAAGAGTCTTGAAGAAATAATGGCAGAAAAATCACCTACAATTCTTCGGAAATCACCTGAAAGCTTTGGTACGGTAGACACAACAATAACCAGTGCTATTGAAGCAACAAAAATGCTTTTGACGAGTGAAACCGAAAATAGGCAAGAAATCCTTACTAAGGTTAAATCCGAGCATGAAGTGACTGAGATAAAACGTAAAGAAATTTCTCCTGGAAGATCAATTGCTTCTGAAGATATCAGTGAAATCTCAGACAAAACGGTCCTAAGTGAGGGAAAACGAATAAAACGTGAAATAAAAGATGAAAA
Organism: Achlya flavicornis; assembly: GCA_947623365.1. Classification (NCBI taxonomy): domain Eukaryota; kingdom Metazoa; phylum Arthropoda; class Insecta; order Lepidoptera; family Drepanidae; genus Achlya; species Achlya flavicornis. The sequence goes on along the minus strand of OX392481.1, from coordinate 1,073,562 downwards.
ACAAGTGTTGAAACAAGAGGAGCCAATTGAAGAACAGATTGAATTAAAATTGGCAAAAAAGCTAGATCAAAAAATTATTGACTCTCATAAGGATTTAGTAGAAAATTTACAAGAGGAAGACACGTCTTCACTTGGAAGTAAAGATGAAGGATTAATAAAAAGAGACTTACAGTCAAAACCAGCAATTGGAACAAGTGAAGATGATATCTCAGAAATATATTTACCTAAAACATCAATTGATGGATTAGATGTTGAATTAGCAGAAAAAGATATCAAATCTGACAAGAAAGTAAGCACAACATTAGAATCAGCAAAGACATTAGAAAAACTAGAAGAGAAAATTGCCAATTTGAAAAAAAAAGAAGAATCTACCTTACAAGGGATATTGCCAGATAAAATAGCGATAGATTATTTAGAAAAAGCTGAAACTACTATCGAAAGCATAGAAAAAGAAAAACATGATACAATAAGAAAATTTGTTGAACGAGCGATCACAGAGGAAGATAAATTAAATGAAAAAGATATAATCACCATCGATGACGAATCACACAGTTCCATCAAAGATTCTGAAGCCCGTCTCAGCAAAGTTCCTATCAAAGAACCTAGTCCAGAGAAAGAGGCCCAGATTATAAAAGAGGATTCTGTGCTACTGAAGAAAACAATATCTTCACCGACTGAATCCCGTGAATTGTATAAGAAACCAGATAAAATTGTAGAGAAAACAAATTTTGTTACAGAAACAAGTTCAGATAAGCATATGAAAGGAATACATAGCCCAGAAGAACAACAAGTGGAAAAAACAATGTCCAAGTTAGTGGTTGATATAAGACAAGCAGATGGGATCAGTACCGATCTTTCTACAAAAGATACTAAAGTAAAATCAATCATTACACAGAATGGTGACCATCACATAGATGATGGAATAATTACAAAAGACATAGAAAATGTATTTAAAAAGTCTTCAACCAGCTCATTAATTAAACGATCATCAGATATTTCTGAAGAAACCGACATGATGTGGAATGTAAAAACAAAAGAATTATTACAAAGTATTCAGACTGAATTGGATATAGCAAATATTGATACCGTTTCTGACAAACTTGATGTAAAGCAAGTAGGTTATGAAAAGGATATCCATGAATTCACGGAAATTAAACAGTCGATGGTGAAAGAAATCGATGGTGATTTGACGGATCGATCAGACAAGAAGGAACCAACTCGAACCAAAATTGACATGAAGGCGCCAAGCCCCACAAAACTTGACGATAAGGCACAAATACCAATAAAACTAGAAGAAGTTCTTGTAAGTACAGAAAAGCCCGAATCAAAAATTCCTAGTCCTGTCAAATATTATGAAAGAGCAACTATTCAGATTGGAGTGGACGAGAAGGAACTTAGTCTTACCACAATTGACAGAAGGGCGCCGATCCCAACCAAACCTGAATATGATGAGGAACCAAGCCCAACAAAACTAGAAAAAGTTATTACGATTACTGAAAAGCTTGTATCAAAAACTCCGGAAAAAGAAGACAGAGCACCCAGTTCGGTCAAGTCAGATGAGAAGGAACGTACTGCAACTATAATTGATGTGAAAGCCCCAAGCCCAACCAAACTTGACGATCGGGCACCGAGACCAACAAAACTTGATGAGAAAGCACCAACGCTAATAAAATTGTATGCATTTGGTGAAAGTGCTGAAAAACCTGCAACAAAAATTCTTAGTCCTGACAAAGAAGATGACGAACTTAGTCCTACTAGAATGGATTTGAAGGCACCAAGCTCAACCACACTAGACGAGAAAGTACCAAGGCCAGCAAAACTAGACGCAGATATTGCGAGTGCTGAAAAGCATGAAAAGACAATTTCCAGTTCTGACAAAAAAGATGATGAGGCACCCAGTTCGATCAGGGTAGTCGAAAAAGAATTATCTCTAACAATAACTGATAAGAAGGCGCCAAGCACTACCAAACTTGAAGAGAAAGCATCAAGCCCAACAAAACTAGATGCAGTTGTTTTAAGTGATGAAAAGTCTGAACAGAAATTTCCTAGTACTAGAAAGAAAGATGATAAGATACCAAGTCCGTTCAGGGTAGATGAGAAGGAACTTATTCCAACCACATTTGATCAATCGTTGATATTAAGTCCAATAGAACTTGAAGAAAAGGCATCAAGTCCAACGAAACATGACAAAGTTGTTGTGAATGCTGCAAAGCTTGAAGAGAAAATTTTTAGTCCCAGCACAGAAGACGACAAGGCACCCAGTCCGATCAGGGTAGATGAGAAGGAACGTAATTTAACAACAGTTGATATAAAAACACCAAGCCTAACCGAACTTGATGAAAAAGCACCAAGCCCAATAAAACTCGAAGAAGTTCAGTACTTAGCTGAAAATTTTGAAGAAAAAGTTCTTAGTACTGGCAAAGAAGACGACAAGGAACCCAGTCCGATCACAGAAGATGAGAAGAAAATAACTGCAACCACAGTTGATTTGAAGGTACCAAGTCCAACAGTACTTGAAGACAAGGTATCAAGTCCAACAAAACATAAAGAATTCATTGTAAGTGCTGAAAAGTCTGAAGAGAAAATTCCTAGTCCTGGCACTGACGACGACAAGGCACCCTATCTGATCAAGGTTGATGAGAAAGAACTTACTCCAACCGCAATTGATGTGAAAGCGCCAAGCCCAACCAAACTTGACGAGAAAGCACCAAGCCTAACAAAACTAGAAGACAAGGTATCAAGCCCAACAAAACTTAAAAAGGTTGTTGTAGGTGACGAAGTACTTGAAATAGTAATTCCTAGTACTGGCAAGGAAGATGATGAGGCACCCAGTCTGATTAAGGAAGATGAGAAGGAAATTACGCCAACAACAGTTGATGTGAAACCGCCAAGCCCAACCAAACTTAAAGATAAATCACCAAGCCCGACAAAACTAAAAAAAATGGTTGTAAGTTCTGAAAAGCCTGAATCTGATGATGATGAACTTAGTCCTACCACAATTGACGAGAAAGCACCAAGCCTAAAAAAACTCGAAGACATGGCACCAAGCCCTACAAAACACGAAGAAGTTTCCGTAGGTGATGGACAGCTTAAAGAGGTAATTCCTAGTACTGGCAAGGAAGATGATGAGGCACCCAGTCCGATCAAGGTATATGAGAAGGAACTAACTCCAACCATAATTGACATGAAGGCGTCAAGCCCAATAAAACTCGAAGACAAGGTACCAAGCCCAACGAAACTGGACGTAGTTAGTGTGAGTGCTGAAAAGCCTGCAGTAAAAGTTAGTTCTGACAAGGAAGACGATAAACTGAGTCCATCAATAATTGATGAGAAGGAGTCAAGTACAAGCAAAATTAACGAGAAAGCACCAAGTCCAACCAACCTTGATGACATTGTACCAAGCCCAACAAAACTCAAAGAAATGGTTATAAGTGCTGAAAGGCCTCAAACACAACAGCCTAGTCCTGGAAAGGAAGACACCATGGCTCTGAGTATGATAAATTTCGATGAACTAATACCAACTAAAATTGACGAAAAGGCTACAAGTCCAGTCAAACTTGATGAGCAAGCAACAAGACCAATAAAACTGGATGCAGTTGGTGTCAGTGATAAAAAGCCTGAAGAGAAATTCCCTAGTCCAGATAAAGAAGACGACAAGGGACCTAGTCCAATCAAGTTAGATGAGAAAGAATTAACTCCAACCACAGATGATGTGGACGCACGAAGTCCAACAAAACTTGAAGGTAAGGCACCAAGTCCAATAAAACATGAAGACATTGTTGCTCGTGTAGAAAAACAAAAACAGAAAACTCCTAGTCCTGGCAAAGAAGACAAAAAAGAGCTCATTTCGATCAAAGTAGAAGAAAAAGAAGTAACTTCCACAATTGATATGAAGGTGCAAAGCCCAAGAAAACTTGAAGACATTACACCTAGCCCAATGAAACATGAAAAAGTTATTGTAAGTGCTGAAAAGCCTGAACGGAAAATTCCAAGTCCCAGTACAGAAGACAACAAGGCATTCAGTCCTATTAGGGTAGATGAAAAGGAACTTATTCCAATAACAATTGCTGAGAAGGCTCCAAGTCCAACAGAACTTGATGAAAAAACACCAAGCCTAACAAAATTTGATGCAGTTGTTGTAAGTGCTGAAAAGCTTGTAGAGAAATTATCCAGTCCTACTAAGGATAATGAAAAGGCCCCAAGTCCGACCGAGGATGACGTGAAGAAACTTAGTACAACTACAATTGACGAGAAGGCGCCAAGTCCAACCCATCTTGAAGATAAGGCAACAAGCCCAAAAAAAATCGAAGAAGTTATTGAAAGTGTTGAAAGGTTTGTAAAAAATCTATCCATTCCTGCAAAGGAAGAAGACAAGGCAACAAGTCCAATCAAGGATGACGAACCGAAACTAATTGTGACCACAATTAAAGAGAAGGTGCCAACTACAACTAAACTAGAAGACAAGGAACCTAGTCCAACTAAACTAGACGATAATACACCAAGCTCAACAAAAATCGAAGGAGTTATTGAAAGTGCAGAAAAGCTTGTAGAGAAAGTATTTAGTCCTTCTAAAAAAGACGACATGGCACCGATTTACACCAAGGATGATGACAAGGTACCAAGTCCAACCAAAGTTGAGGAACGGACTCCGAGCCCAACTAAGATTCAAGAAAAGGTGCCAAGTCCAACAACAATAGAAGTCAAGCCACCAAGCCAATTAAAACTCGAAGAAGTACTTGTAAGTGCTGAAAAACTTGAAGAGAAACTGTACAGTCCTGCTAAGGACGATGACAAAGCACCAATTCCGGCCAAGGAAGACGAAAAGGTAAGTCCAACAAAGATTGACGAACGGACTCCAAGTCCAAATAAAATTGAAGAGAAGGCTCTAAGCCCAACTAAACTAGAAGTAAAGGCACCGAGCCCAACAAAACTCGAAGAGGCAATTACAACCGGTGAAAACCTAGTCAAGAAAGTATTGAGTCCTGCTGAAGATGACGACAAGGCGTTAAGTCTGACAAAGGATGACGAGAAGAAACTTAGTTCAACGACAATTGATGAGAAGACGCCAAGTCCAACTACAATAGAAATCAAGGCTACAAGCTCAATAAAACTAGAAGAAGCAATCGTAACTGCTGAAAAATATTTAGAAAAACAAACGAGTTCTGTTAAAGATGACGAAAAGGAACCAATTCCAGCCAAAAAAGACGAAAAGGCACCAATTCCAACCAAGGTTGACGAACGGGCTCAAAGTCAAACTAAAATTGAAGAGAAGGCTCTGAGCCCAACTAAACTAGAAGTAAAGGCACCAAGCCCAACAGAACTCGAAGAAGTACTTGTTAGTGCTGAAAAACTTGAAGAGAATCTGTCCAGTCCTGCTAAGGACGATGACAAGGCACCAATTCCGGCCAAGGAAGACGAAAAGGTACCAAGTCCAACAAAGATTGACGAACGGACTCCAAGTCCAAATAAAATTGAAGAGAAGGCTCCAAGCCCAACTAAACTAGAAGTAAAGGCACCGAGCCCAACAAAACTCGAAGAGGCAATTACAACCGGTGAAAACCTTGTCAAAAAAGTATTGAGTCCTGCTGAAGATGACGACAAGGCGTTAAGTCTGACAAAGGATGACGAGAAGAAACTTAGTTCAACCACAATTGATGAGAAGGCGCCTAGTCCAACTACAATAGAAATCAAGGCTACAAGCTCAATAAAACTAGAAGAAGCAATCGTAACTGCTGAGAAATATGTAGAAAAACTATCGAGTTCTGTTAAAGATGACGAAAAGGAACCAATTCCAGCCAAAAAAGACGAAAAGGCACCAATTCCAACCAAGGTTGACGAACGGGCTCAAAGTCCAACTAAAATTGAAGAGAAGGCTCTGAGCCCAACTAAACTAGAAGTAAAGGCACCAAGCCCAACAGAACTCGAAGAAGTACTTGTAAGTGCTGAAAAACTTGAAGAGAAACTGTCCAGTCCTGCTAAGGACGATGACAAGGCACCAATTCCGGCCAAGGAAGACGAAAAGGTACCAAGTCCAACAAAGATTGACGAACCGACTCCAAGTCCAAATAAAATTGAAGAGAAGGCTCCAAGCCCAACTAAACTAGAAGTAAAGGCACCGAGCCCAACAATACTCGAAGAGGCAATTACAACCGGTGAAAACCTAGTCAAGAAAGTATTGAGTCCTGCTGAAGATGACGACAAGGCGTTAAGTCTGACAAAGGATGACGAGAAGAAACTTAGTTCAACCACAATTGATGAGAAGGCGCCAAGTCCAACTACAATAGAAATCAAGGCTACAAGCTCAATAAAACTAGAAGAAGCAATCGTAACTGCTGAGAAATATGTAGAAAAACTATCGAGTTCTGTTAAAGATGACGAAAAGGAACCAATTCCAGCCAAAAAAGACGAAAAGGCACCAATTCCAACCAAGGTTGACGAACGGGCTCAAAGTCAAACTAAAATTGAAGAGAAGGCTCTGAGCCCAACTAAACTAGAAGTAAAGGCACCAAGCCCAACAGAACTCGAAGAAGTACTTGTTAGTGCTGAAAAACTTGAAGAGAAACTGTCCAGTCCTGCTAAGGACGATGACAAGGCACCAATTCCGGCCAAGGAAGACGAAAAGGTACCAAGTCCAACAAAGATTGACGAACGGACTCCAAGTCCAAATAAAATTGAAGAGAAGGCTCCAAGCCCAACTAAACTAGAAGTAAAGGCACCGAGCCCAACAAAACTCGAAGAGGCAATTACAACCGGTGAAAACCTTGTCAAGAAAGTATTGAGTCCTGCTGAGGATGACGGCAAAGCATTAAGTCTGACAAAGGATGACGAGAAGAAACTTAATTCAACCACAATTGATGAGAAGGCGCCAAGTCCAACTACAATAGAAATCAAGGCTCCAAGCTCAATAAAACTAGAAGAAGCAATCGTAACTGCTGAAAAATATGTAGAAAAACTATCGAGTTCTGTTAAAGATGACGAAAAGGAACCAATTCCAGCCATAAAAGACGAAAAGGCACCAAGTCCAACCAAGGTTGACAAACGGGCTCAAAGTCCAACTAAAATTGAAGAGAAGGCTCTGAGCCCAACTAAACTAGAAGTAATGGCACCAAGCCCAGCAGAACTCGAAGAAGAACTTGTAAGTGCTGAAAAACTTAAAGAGAAACTGTCCAGTCCTGCTAAGGTAGATGACAAGGCGCCAATTCCGGCCAAGGAAGACGAAAAGGTACCAATTCCAACAAAGATTGACGAACCGACTCCAAGTCCAAATAAAATTGAAGAGAAGGCTCCAAGCCCAACTAAACTAGAAGTAAAGGCACCGAGCCCAACAATACTCGAAGAGGCAATTACAACCGGTGAAAACCTAGTCAAGAAAGTATTGAGTCCTGCTGAAGATGACGACAAGGCGTTAAGTCTGACAAAGGATGACGAGAAGAAACTTAGTTCAACCACAATTGATGAGAAGGCGCCAAGTCCAACTACAATAGAAATCAAGGCTACAAGCTCAATAAAACCAGAAGAAGCAATCGTAACTGCTGAAAAATATGTAGAAAAACTATCGAGTTCTGTTAAAGATGACGAAAAGGAACCAATTCCAGCCAAAAAAGACGAAAAGGCACCACCAATTCCAACCAAGGTTGACGAACGGGCTCAAAGTCCAACTAAAATTGAAGAGAAGGCTCTGAGCCCAACTAAACTAGAAGTAAAGGCACCAAGCCCAACAGAACTCGAAGAAGAACTTGTAAGTGCTGAAAAACTTACAGAGAAACTGTCCAGTCCTGCTAAGGACGATGACAAGGCACCAATTCCGGCCAAGGAAGACGAAAAGGCTCCAAGCCCAACTAAACTAGAAGTAAAGGCACCGAGCCCTACAATACTCGAAGAGGCAATTTCAACCAGTGAAAATCTTGTCAAGAAAGTATTGAGTCCTGCTGAGGATGACGACAAGGCGTTAAATCTGACAAAAGATGACGAGAAGAAACTTAGTTCAACCACAATTGATGAGAAGGTGCCAAGTCCAACTACAATAGAAATCAAGGCTACAAGCTCAATAAAACCAGAAGAAGCAATCGTAACTGCTGAAAAATATGTAGAAAAACTATCGAGTTCTGTTAAAGATGACGAAAAGGAACCAATTCCAGCCAAAAAAGACGAAAAGGCACCACCAATTCCAACCAAGGTTGACGAACGGGCTCAAAGTCCAACTAAAATTGAAGAGAAGGCTCTGAGCCCAACTAAACTAGAAGTAAAGGCACCAAGCCCAACAGAACTCGAAGAAGAACTTGTAAGTGCTGAAAAACTTAAAGAGAAACTGTCCAGTCCTGCTAAGGACGATGACAAGGCACCAATTCCGGCCAAGGAAGACGAAAAGGTACCAAGTCCAACAAAAATTGACGTACGGACTCCAAGTCCAAATAAAATTGAAGAGAAGGCTCCAAGCCCAACTAAACTAGAAGTAAAGGCACCGAGCCCTACAAAACTCGAAGAGGCAATTTCAACCAGTGAAAATCTTGTCAAGAAAGTATTGAGTCCTGCTGAGGATGACGACAAGGCGTTAAGTATGACAAAAGATGACGACAAGGCGTTAAGTCTGACAAAAGATGACGAGAAGAAACTTAGTTCAACCACAATTGATGAGAAGGTGCCAAGTCCAACTACAATAGAAATCAAGGCTACAAGCTCAATAAAACCAGAAGAAGCAATCGTAACTGCTGAAAAATTTGTAGAAAAACTATCGAGTTCTGTTAAAGATGACGAAAAGGAACCAATTCCAGCCAAAAAAGACGAAAAGGCACCAAGTCCAACAAAGATAGACGAACGGGCTCCTAGTTCAAATAAAATTGAAGAGAAGGCTCTGAGCCCAACTAAACTAGAAGTAAAGGCACCAAGCCCAGCAGAACTCGAAGAAGTACTTGTAAGTGCTGAAAAACTTAAAGAGAAACTGTCCAGTCCTGCTAAGGACGTTGACAAAGCACCAATTCCGGCCAAGGAAGACGAAAAGGTACCAAGTCCAACAAAGATTGACGAACCGACTCCAAGTCCAAATAAAATTGAAGAGAAGGCTCCAAGCCCAACTAAACTAGAAGTAAAGGCACCGAGCCCAACAAAACTCGAAGAGGCAATTACAACCGGTGAAAACCTTGTCAAGAAAGTATTGAGTCCTGCTGAGGATGACGGCAAAGCATTAAGTCTGACAAAGGATGACGAGAAGAAACTTAGTTCAACCACAATTGATGAGAAGGCGCCAAGTCCAACTACAATAGAAATCAAGGCTACAAGCTCAATAAAACCAGAAGAAGCAATCGTAACTGCTGAAAAATTTGTAGAAAAACTATCGAGTTCTGTTAAAGATGACGAAAAGGAACCAATTCCAGCCAAAAAAGACGAAAAGGCACCAAGTCCAACAAAGATTGACGAACGGGCTCCTAGTTCAAATAAAATTGAAGAGAAGACTCTGAGCCCAACTAAACTAGAAGTAAAGGCACCAAGCCCAGCAGAACTCGAAGAAGTACTTGTAAGTGCTGAAAAACTTAAAGAGAAACTGTCCAGTCCTGCTAAGGACGTTGACAAGGCACCAATTCCGGCCAAGGAAGACGAAAAGGTACCAAGTCCAACAAAGATTGACGAACCGACTCCAAGTCCAAATAAAATTGAAGAGAAGGCTCCAAGCCCAACTAAACTAGAAGTAAAGGCACCGAGCCCAACAATACTCGAAGAGGCAATTACAACCAGTGAAAACCTAGTCAAGAAAGTATTGAGTCCTGCTGAAGATGACGACAAGGCGTTAAGTCTGACAAAGGATGACGAGAAGAAACTTAGTTCAACCACAATTGATGAGAAGGCGCCAAGTCCAACTACAATAGAAATCAAGGCTACAAGCTCAATAAAACTAGAAGAAGCAATCGTAACTGCTGAAAAATATGTAGAAAAACTATCGAGTTCTGTTAAAGATGACGAAAAAGAACCAATTCCAGCCAAAAAAGACGAAAAGGCACCACCAATTCCAACCAAGGTTGACGAACGGGCTCAAAGTCCAACTAAAATTGAAGAGAAGACTCTGAGCCCAACTAAACTAGAAGTAAACGCACCAAGCCCAACAGAACTCGAAGAAGAACTTGTGAGTGCTAAAAAACTTAAAGAAAAACTGTCCAGTCCTGCTAAGGACGATGACAAGGCACCAATTCCGGCCAAGGAAGACGAAAAGGTACCAAGTCCACCAAAGATTGACGAACGAACTCCAAGTCCAAATAAAATTGAAGAGAAGGCTCCAAGCCCAACTAAACTAGAAGTAAAGGCACCGAGCCCTACAATACTCGAAGAGGCAATTTCAACCAGTGAAAATCTTGACAAGAAAGTATTGAGTCCTGCTGAGGACGACGACAAGGCGTTAAATCTGACAAAAGATGACGAGAAGAAACTTAGTTCAACCACAATTGATGAGAAGGTGCCAAGTCCAACTACAATAGAAATCAAGGCTACAAGCTCAATAAAACCAGAAGAAGCAATCGTAACTGCTGAAAAATATGTAGAAAAACTATCGAGTTCTGTTAAAGATGACGAAAAGGAACCAATTCCAGCCAAAAAAGACGAAAAGGCACCAATTCCAACCAAGGTTGACGAACGGGCTCAAAGTCCAACTAAAATTGAAGAGAAGGCTCTGAGCCCAACTAAACTAGAAGTAAAGGCACCAAGCCCAACAGAAATCGAAGAAGTACTTGTAAGTGCTGAAAAACTTGAAGAGAAACTGTCCAGTCCTGCTAAGGACGATGACAAGGCACCAATTCCAGCCAAGGAAGATGAAAAGGTACCAAGTCCAACAAAGATTGACGAACGGGCTCCTAGTTCAAATACAATTGAAGAGAAGTCTCTGAGCCCAACTAAACTAGAAGTAAAGGCACCAAGCCCAACAGAACTCGAAGAAGTACTTGCAAGTGCTGAAAAACTTAAAGAGAAACTGTCCAGTCCTGCTAAGGACGATGACAAGGCACCAATTCCGGCCAAGGAAGACGAAAAGGTACCAAGTCCAACAAAGATTGACGAACGGACTCCAAGTCCAAATAAAATTGAAGAGAAGGCTCCAAGCCCAACTAAACTAGAAGTAAAGGCACCGAGCCCAACAAAACTCGAAGAGGCAATTACAACCGGTGAAAACCTTGTCAAAAAAGTATTGAGTCCTGCTGAAGATGACGACAAGGCGTTAAGTCTGACAAAGGATGACGAGAAGAAACTTAGTTCAACCACAATTGATGAGAAGGCGCCTAGTCCAACTACAATAGAAATCAAGGCTACAAGCTCAATAAAACTAGAAGAAGCAATCGTAACTGCTGAGAAATATGTAGAAAAACTATCGAGTTCTGTTAAAGATGACGAAAAGGAACCAATTCCAGCCAAAAAAGACGAAAAGGCACCAATTCCAACCAAGGTTGACGAACGGGCTCAAAGTCCAACTAAAATTGAAGAGAAGGCTCTGAGCCCAACTAAACTAGAAGTAAAGGCACCAAGCCCAACAGAACTCGAAGAAGTACTTGTAAGTGCTGAAAAACTTGAAGAGAAACTGTCCAGTCCTGCTAAGGACGATGACAAGGCACCAATTCCGGCCAAGGAAGACGAAAAGGTACCAAGTCCAACAAAGATTGACGAACCGACTCCAAGTCCAAATAAAATTGAAGAGAAGGCTCCAAGCCCAACTAAACTAGAAGTAAAGGCACCGAGCCCAACAATACTCGAAGAGGCAATTACAACCGGTGAAAACCTAGTCAAGAAAGTATTGAGTCCTGCTGAAGATGACGACAAGGCGTTAAGTCTGACAAAGGATGACGAGAAGAAACTTAGTTCAACCACAATTGATGAGAAGGCGCCAAGTCCAACTACAATAGAAATCAAGGCTACAAGCTCAATAAAACTAGAAGAAGCAATCGTAACTGCTGAGAAATATGTAGAAAAACTATCGAGTCCTGTTAAAGATGACGAAATGGAACCAATTCCAGCCAAAAAAGACAAAAAGGAACCAAGTCCAACCGAGGTTGACGAACGGGCTCCAAGTTCAACTAAAATTGAAGAGAAGGCTCTGAGCCCAACTAAACTAGAAGTAAAGGCACCAAGCCCAACAGAACTCGAAGAAGTTGTAAGTGCTGAAAAACTTAAAGAGAAATTGTCCAGTCCTGCTAAGGACGATGACAAGGCACCAATTCCGGCCAAGGAAGACGAAAAGGGACCAAGTCCAACCAAGATTGACGAACGGACTCCAAGCCCAACTAAGGTTGAAGAGAAGGCACCAAGCCCAACTAAATTAGAAGTAAAGGCAACAAGCCCAAAAAAACTCGAAGAAGTTATTGTAAGTGCTGAAAAACTTGTAGAGACACTATCCAGTCCTGCTAAGGACAAGGCATCAATTCTGGCCATGGAAGACGAAAAGGGACCAAGTCCGACCAAGGTTGACGAACGGACTCCAAGTCCAAATAAAATTGAAGAGAAGGCTCCAAGCCCAACTAAACTAGAAGTAAAGGCACCGAGCCCTACAATACTCGAAGAGGCAATTTCAACCAGTGAAAATCTTGACAAGAAAGTATTGAGTCCTGCTGAGGACGACGACAAGGCGTTAAATCTGACAAAAGATGACGAGAAGAAACTTAGTTCAACCACAATTGATGAGAAGGTGCCAAGTCCAACTACAATAGAAATCAAGGCTACAAGCTCAATAAAACCAGAAGAAGCAATCGTAACTGCTGAAAAATATGTAGAAAAACTATCGAGTTCTGTTAAAGATGACGAAAAGGAACCAATTCCAGCCAAAAAAGACGAAAAGGCACCAATTCCAACCAAGGTTGACGAACGGGCTCAAAGTCCAACTAAAATTGAAGAGAAGGCTCTGAGCCCAACTAAACTAGAAGTAAAGGCACCAAGCCCAACAGAAATCGAAGAAGTACTTGTAAGTGCTGAAAAACTTGAAGAGAAACTGTCCAGTCCTGCTAAGGACGATGACAAGGCACCAATTCCAGCCAAGGAAGATGAAAAGGTACCAAGTCCAACAAAGATTGACGAACGGGCTCCTAGTTCAAATACAATTGAAGAGAAGTCTCTGAGCCCAACTAAACTAGAAGTAAAGGCACCAAGCCCAACAGAACTCGAAGAAGTACTTGCAAGTGCTGAAAAACTTAAAGAGAAACTGTCCAGTCCTGCTAAGGACGATGACAAGGCACCAATTCCGGCCAAGGAAGACGAAAAGGTACCAAGTCCAACAAAGATTGACGAACGGGCTCCAAGTTCAACTAAAATTGAAGAGAAGGCTCCAAGCCCAACTAAACTAGAAGTAAAGGCACCGAGCCCAACAAAATTCGAAGAAGCAATTAAAACCGGTGAAAACCTTGTCAAGAAAGTATTGAGTCCTGCTGAGGATGACGACAAAGCATTAAGTCTGACAAAGGATGACGAGAAGAAACTTAGTTCAACCACAATTGATGAGAAGGCGCCTAGTCCAACTACAATAGAAATCAAGGCTACAAGCTCAACAAAACTAGAAGAAGCAATCGTAACTGCTGAAAAATATGTAGAAAAACTATCGAGTCCTGTTAAAGATGACAAAAAGGAACAAATTACAGCCAACAAAGACGAAAAGGCACCAAGTCCAACCAAGGTTGACGAACGGGCTCAAAGTCCAACTAAAATTGAAGAGAAGGCTCTGAGCCCAACTAAACTAGAAGTAAAGGCACCAAGCCCAACAAAACTCGAAGAAGTACTTGTAAGTGCTGAAAAACTTGAAGAGAAACTGTCCAGTCCTGCTAAGGACGTTGACAAGGCACCAATTCCGGCCAAGGAAGACGAAAAGGTACCAAGTCCAACAAAGATTGATGAACGGACTCCAAGTCCAAATAAAATTGAAGAGAAGGCTCCAAGCCCAACTAAACTAGAAGTAAAGGCACCGAGCCCTACAAAACTCGAAGAAGCAATTACAACCGGTGAAAACCTTGTCAAGAAAGTATTGAGTCCTGCTGAGGATGACGACAAGGCGTTAAGTCTGACAAAGGATGACGAGAAGAAACTTAGTTCAACCACAAATGATGAGAAGGCGCCAAGTCCAACTACAATAGAAATCAAGGCTACAAGCTCAATAAAACTAGAAGAAGCAATCGTAACTGCTGAAAAATATGTAGAAAAACTATCGAGTCCTGTTAAAGATGACGAAATGGAACCAATTCCAGCCAAAAAAGACAAAAAGGAACCAAGTCCAACCGAGGTTGACGAACGGGCTCCAAGTTCAACTAAAATTGAAGAGAAGGCTCTGAGCCCAACTAAACTAGAAGTAAAGGCACCAAGCCCAACAGAACTCGAAGAAGTTGTAAGTGCTGAAAAACTTAAAGAGAAATTGTCCAGTCCTGCTAAGGACGATGACAAGGCACCAATTCCGGCCAAGGAAGACGAAAAGGGACCAAGTCCAACCAAGATTGACGAACGGACTCCAAGCCCAACTAAGGTTGAAGAGAAGGCACCAAGCCCAACTAAATTAGAAGTAAAGGCAACAAGCCCAAAAAAACTCGAAGAAGTTATTGTAAGTGCTGAAAAACTTGTAGAGACACTATCCAGTCCTGCTAAGGACAAGGCATCAATTCTGGCCATGGAAGACGAAAAGGGACCAAGTCCGACCAAGGTTGACGAACGGACTCCAAGTCCAACTACAATAGAAGTCAAGGCACCAAGTCTGACAAAGGATGACGAGAAGAAACTTATTTCAACCACAATTGACTTAAAGGTGCCAAGTACGACCCAACTTGAAGATAAGGGACCAAGCCCAACATTACCCAAAGAAGTAATTGTAAGTTCCGAAGACATTGCTGAAAAACAATCCAAGGAAGACGACATAGAACCGACTCCTACCAAGGATGATGAAAAGGCACCAAGTGCTACTAAGTTTGACGAATGGGCTCCAATTCCAACCAAAGTTGAAGAGAAGGTGCCAAGCTCAACTAAACAAGAAGTAAAAGCAACAAGCCAAACAAAACTTGAAGAAGTAATTGTAACTGCTGAAAAACATGAAGAGAAACTATCGATTCCTCTTAAAGATGACGACAAGGCACCAAATCTGACAAAGGATTTCGAAAATAAACTTAGATCAACCACAGTTGACGAGAAGGTACCAAGTCCAACCCAACTTGAAGATAAGGCACCAAGCCCAACAAAACTCGAAGAAGTTATTGTAAGTGCTGAAAAGCTTGTAGAAAAACAAACCATTCCTGCTGAGGAAGAAAACACCACACCGATTCCGAACAAGTATGATGAAAAGGCACAAATTCCAACCAATGTTGAGGAAAGGGTTCCAAGTCCAACCAAGCTTGACGAGATGGCACCAAGTCTGACTAAAAAAGAAGTCAAGGCACCAAGCCCAATAAAACTGGAAGAACTTGTCGACGAAAAGGCACCAGTACCGGCCAAGGAAGACGAAAAAGCACCAAGTCCAACCATGATTGATGATCGGACTTTAAGTCTACCCACAGTTGAAGGGAAGGCGCCAAGCCCAACTAAACTAGATGTAAAAGCACCACGCCTAACAAAACTCGAAGAAGCAATTGCAACTACTGAAAACCTTTTCGAGAAACTATCGAGTCCTGCTAAGGATGATGTCAAGGCACCAAGTCTCATAAAGGATGACAAGAATAAACTTAGTTCAACCACAATTGACGAGAAGGTGCCAAGTCCAACCCAACTTGAAGATAAGGCACCAAGCCCAAAAGAACTAGAAGCTATTGAAAGTGCTGAAAAGCTTGTAGAAATACGATCCATTCCTACTAAGGAAGACGACACGGCACCGATTCCGAACAAAGATGATGAAAAGGCACAAAGTCTAACCAAGGTTGAGGAAAGGGTTCCAAGTCCAACCAAGCTTGATGAGAAGGCGCCAAGTCCGACTGAAATAGAAGTCAAGGCACCAAGTACAATAAAACTGGAAGAACTTGTTGACGACAAGGCACCAGTATCGGCCAAGGAAGACGAAAAAGCACCAAGTCCAACCATGGTACATGATCGGACTTCAAGTCTAGCCACAGTTGAAGGGAAGGCGCCAAGCCCAACTAAACTAGAAGTTAAGGCACCATGCCCAACAAAACTCGAAGAAGCAATTGCATCTACTGAAAACCTTTTCGAGGATGACGATAAGGCACCAAGTCTCATAAAGGATGACGAGAATAAACATAGTTCAACCACAATTGACGAGAAGGTGCCAAGTCCAACCCAACTTGAAGATAAGGCACCAAGCCCAAAAGAACTAGAAGCTATTGAAAGTGCTGAAAAGCTTGTAGAAAAACGATCAATTCCTACTAAGGAAGACGACTCGGCACCGATTCCGAACAAAGATGATGAAAAGGCACAAAGTCCAACCAAGGTTGAGGAAAGGGTTCCAAGTCCAACCAAGTTTGATGAGAAGGCGCCAAGTCCGACTGAAATAGAAGTCAAGGCACCAAGCCCAATAAAACTGGAAGAACTTGTCGATGACAAGGCACCAGTACCGGCCAAGGAAGACGAAAAAGCACCAAGTCCAACCATGGTGGATGATCGGACTTCAAGTCTAGCCACAGTTGAAGGGAAGGCGCCAAGCCCAACTAAACTAGAAGTAAAGGCACCATGCCCAACAAAACTCGAAGAAGCAATTGCAACTACTGAAAACCTTTTCGAGAAACTATCCAGTCCTGCTAAGGATGACGACAAGGCACCAAGTCTCATAAAGGATGACGAGAATAAACTTAGTTCAACCACAATTGACGAGAAGGTGCCAAGTCCAACCCAACTTGAAGATAAGGCACCAAGCCCAAAAGAACTAGAAGCTATTGAAAGTGCTGAAAAGCTTGTAGAAATACGATCCATTCCTACTAAGGAAGACGACACGGCACCGATTCCGAACAAAGATGATGAAAAGGCACAAAGTCCAACCAAGGTTGAGGAAAGGGTTCCAAGTCCAACCAAGCTTGATGAGAAGGCGCCAAGTCCGACTGAAATAGAAGTCAAGGCACCAAGCCCAATAAAACTGGAAGAACTTGTTGACGACAAGGCACCAGTACCGATCAAGGAAGACGAAAAAGCACCAAGTCCAACCATGGTAGATGATCGGACTTCAAGTCTACCCACAGTTGAAGGGAAGGCGCCAAGCCCAACTAAACTAGAAGTAAAGGCACCATGCCCAACAAAACTCGAAGAAGCAATTGCATCTACTGAAAACCTTTTCGAGGATGACGATAAGGCACCAAGTCTCATAAAGGATGACGAGAATAAACTTAGTTCAACCACAATTGACGAGAAAGTGCCAAGTCCAACCCAACTTGAAGATAAGGCACCAACCCCAAAAGAACTAGAAGTTATTGAAAGTGCTGAAAAGCTTGTAGAAAAACGATCAATTCCTACTAAGGAAGACGACACGGCACCGATTCCGACCAAAGATGATGAAAAGGCACAAAGTCCAACCAAGGTTGAAGAAAGGATTTCAAGTCCAATCAAGCTTGACGAGAAGGCGCCAAGTCCGACTAAAATAGAAGTCAAGGCACCAAGCCCAATAAAACTCGAAGAACTTAGTTTCAGTGATGAAAAGCTTGTAGAGAAAGTATCCAGTCCTGCTAAAGATGACGACAAGGCACAAATTCCGACCAAGGATGATGAAAAGGCACCAAGTCCAACAATACTCGAAGAAGTACTTGTAAGTTCTGGAGACCTTGTAGAAAAACAAACCATTCATGCTAAAGAAGACGACATAGAACCGACTCTGACCATAGATGATGAAAAGGCATCAATGCTAACTAAGGTTTACGAACGGGCTCCAAGTCCAACCAGGCTTGACGAGAAGGTGCCAAGTCCAACTAAAATAGAAGACAAGGCACGAAGCCCAACAAAACTCGATGAACGTATTGTAAGTGCTGAAAAGCTTGAAGAGAAAGAATTTAGTCCTGCTAAAGATGACGACAAGGCACCAATTCCAACCAAGGCTGACGAACAAGCTTCAAGTCCAACTAAGATTAAAGACAAAACACCAAGCCCAACTAAACTAGAAGTCAAGGCACTAAGTCCAACCAAATTCGAAGAAGCAATTACAAGTGCTGAAAAGCTTTTCGAGAAATTATCGACTCCTGCTAAAGATGACGACAAGGCACCGATTCCGGATAAGGAAGACGAAAAGGCACCAAGTCCAACCAATACTGACGTACAGGCTTCAAGTCCAACCAAGGTTGAAGAAAAAGCACCAAGCCCGACTAAACTAGAAGTCAAGGCACCAAGCCCAACAATACTCGAAGAAGTTATTGTAAGTGCTGAAAAGCTTGTAGAAAAACGATCCATTCCTGCTAAGGAAGACGATATAGAACCGACTCCCACCAAGGATGATGAAAAGGCACTAAGGCCAACTAAGGTTGACGAACGGGCTCCAAGTCCAACTAAGCTTGACGAAAAATTGCCAAGTCCAACTAAAATAGAAGACAAGGCACGAAGCCCAACAAAACTCGACGAACTTATTGTTAGTGCTGAAAAGTTTGAAGAGAAAGAATTCAGTCCTTATAAGGATGACGACAAGGCACCAATTCCAACCAAGGCTGACGTACAGTCTTCAAGTCCAACCAAGGTTGAAGAAAAAGCGCTAAGCCCAACTAAACTAGAAGACATGGCACCAAGCCCAACAATACTCAAAGAAGTTATTGTAAGTTCTGGAGACCTTGTAGAAAAACAAACCATTCATGCTAAAGAAGACGACATAGAACCGACTCTGACCATAGATGATGAAAAGGCATCAATGCTAACTAAGGTTTACGAACGGGCTCCAAGTCCAACCAGGCTTGACGAGAAGGTGCCAAGTCCAACTAAAATAGAAGACAAGGCACGAAGCCCAATAAAACTCGATGAACGTATTGTAAGTGCTGAAAAGCTTGAAGAGAAAGAATTTAGTCCTGCTAAAGATGACGACAAGGCACGAATTCCAACCAAGGCTGACGAACAAGCTTTAAGTCCAACTAAGATTAAAGACAAAACACCAAGCCCAACTAAACTAGAAGTCAAGGCACCAATTCCAACCAAATTCGAAGAAGCAATTACAAGTGCTGAAAAGCTTTTCGAGAAATTATCGACTCCTGCTAAAGATGACGACAAGGCACCGATTCCGGATAAGGAAGACGAAAATGCACCAAGTCCAACCAATACTGACGTACAGGCTTCAAGTCCAACCAAGGTTGAAGAAAAAGCACCAAGCCCGACTAAACTAGAAGTCAAGGCACCAAGCCCAACAATACTCGAAGAAATTATTGTAAGTGCTGAAAAGCTTGTAGAAAAACGATCCATTCCTGCTAAGGAAGACGATATAGAACCGACTCCGACCAAGGATGATGAAAAGGCACTAAGGCCAACTAAGGTTGACGAACGGGCTCCAAGTCCAACTAAGCTTGACGAAAAATTGCCAAGTCCAACTAAAATAGAAGACAAGGCACGAAGCCCAACAAAACTCGATGAACGTATTGTAAGTGCTGAAAAGCTTGAAGAGAAAGAATTCAGTCCTTCTAAGGATGACGACAAAGCACCAATTCCAACTAAGGCTGACGTACAGGCTTCAAGTCCAACCAAGTTTGAAGAAAAAGCATCAAGCCCAAGTAAACTAGAAGCCAAGGCACCAAGCTCAACAATACTCGAAGAAGTTATTGTAAGTTCTGGAGACCTTGTAAAAAAACTAGCTATTCCTGCTAAGGAAGACGATATAGCACCGACTCCGACCAAGGATGATGAAAAAACAATAAGGCCAACTAAGGTTGACGAACAGGCTCCAAGTCCAACCAAGCTTGACCAGACGATGCCAAGTCCAACTAAATTAGAAGACAAGGCACAAAGCCCAACAAAACTCCACGAACTTATTGTTAGTGCTAAAAAGCTTGAAGAGAAAGAATTCAGTCCTTCTAAGAATGACGACAAGGTACCAATTATAACCAAGGCTGACGTACAGGCTTCAAGTCCAATCAAGGTTGAAGAAAAAGCACCAAGCCCGACTAAACTAGAAGTCAAGGCACCAAGCCCAACAATACTCGAAGAAGTTATTGTAAGTGCTGAAAAGCTTGTAGAAAAACGATCCATTCCTGCTAAGGAAGACGATATAGAACCGACTCCGACCAAGGATGATGAAAAGGCACTAAGGCCAACTAAGGTTGACGAACGGGCTCCAAGTCCAACTAAGCTTGACGAAAAATTGCCAAGTCCAACTAAAATAGAAGACAAGGCACGAAGCCCAACAAAACTCGACGAACTTATTGTTAGTGCTGAAAAGATTGAAGAGAAAGAATTCAGTCCTGCTAAAGATGACGACAAGGCACCAAGCCCAACAAAACTCGAAGAACTTATTATTGGTGCTGAAAAGCTACTAGAGAAAGTATCCAGTTCTTCTAAGGATGACGACAAGGCACCAACTCCAACCAAGGTTGACGAACAAGTTGCAAGTCCAACCAAGGTTGAAGAGAAAGCACCAAGCCCAACTAAATTAGAAGTCGAGGAACCAAGCCCAACAAAATTCGAAGAAGCAATTACAACTGCTGAAAACCTTGTCGAGAAACTATCGAGTCCTGCTAAGGATGACGACAAGGCACTAATTCCGGATAAGGAAGACGAAAAGGCACCAATTCCAATTAAGGCTGATGAACAGGCTTCAGTTACAACCAAGGTTGAAGAAAAAGCACCAAGCCCAACAAAACTCGAGGATGTAATTACAACCGCTGAAAACCTTGTCAATAAACTATTGAGTCCTGCTAAGGATGACGACAAGGCACCAAGTCTAACCAAGGTTGACGAGCAGGCTTCAAGTCCAACCAAAGTTGAAGAAAAATTACCAAGCCCAACTGAACTAGAGGTCAAGGCACCAAGCCCAACAAAACTCGAGAAAGTAATTGTAAGTGCTGAAAACCTTGTAGAAAAACTATCTAGTCCTGCTAAGGACGATGACAAGATACCAAGTCCATCCAAGGATGATGAAAATAAACTAAGTCTTACCACAATTGACGAGAAGGCTCCAAGTTCAATCCAACTTGAAGGTGAGGTATCAAGCCCAATTAAACTGGAAGAAGTTATTGTAGGTGCTGTAAAGCCTAAAGAGAAAATTCCTAGTCTTGGCAAGGATGATGTTAAGACATACATTCCGGTCGAGGATGACGAAAGGACACCAAGTCCAACCAAGGTAGATGAGAAAGCTCCAAGTCCAACTAAACTTGGAGAAAAGGCACAAAGTCCAACAATACTTGAAGCAGTTATTGTAAGTGCTGAAAAACTTGATGAGAAACATTCCAGTCCTGCTAAGGAGGATGATAAGGCACCAAGTAGAACTCAACTGAAAGATTTTATCGTAGGTGCTGAAAAGCTTAAAGAGAAAGTTCCTAGTCCTGGCAAAGATGACGATAAGGCACCCATGCTGATCAAAGATGATGAAAGGGCACCAAGTCCAACAAAGGTAGATGAGAAGGCGCCAAGTCCAACTAAACTTGGAGACAAAGCACCAAGCCCGACAAAATTCGAAGAAGGTATTGGAAGTGCTGAAAAATTTGTAGAAAAACTGTCTAGTTCGGCTAAGGAAGACGACAAGACACCAAGTCTGACTAAGGACAATGAGATGAAACTAAGTCACTCCACAATTGACGAGAAGGAGCCAAGCCCAATCCAAATTGAAGACAAGGTACCGAGCCCAATTAAATTGGAAGTAGTTATTGTAGGTGCTGAAAAGCCTGAAGAGAAAATTCATAGTCCTACGGAGGAACACGGTAAGGCTCAAATTCCGATAAAGGATGACGAAAGGGCACCGATTCCAATAAATGTAGATGAGAAGGCACAAAGCCCATCTAAACTTGAAAACGAGGTACCAAGCCCAAAAATACTTGAAGGCAAGGCACCAAGCCCAACAATACTCGAAGGACTTATTGTAAGTTCCGAAATCTTTGTTGAGAAACTTACTAGTTCTTCTAAGGAGGATGGCAGGGCACCAAGTCCAATCAAGCACGATGAGAAGAAACTAAGTCACACCACAATTGATGAGATGGCGCCAAGTCCAATCCAACTTGAAGGCAAGGCACCAAGCCCAATTAAATTGCAAGAAGTTATTATAGGTGCTGAAAAGCCCGAGGAGAATATTCCGTATTCTGACAAGAACGTAGACAAGGCACCAATTCTGACTAAGGAAGACGACAAGGAACCAAGTCCTACCAAGGTTGACGAGAAGACACTAAACAAACATGAAGTCATGATACCAAGTCCCACAATACCAGAAGAAGTTATTATAGTTGCTGAAAAGATTATTGAGAAACTTTCCAGTCCAGATGACAAGGCACAAAGTCTTCTCAAGGATGACGAGAAGAAACGAACCCTCACAACGGGAGATATTATAGTAAGTTTAGAAAAGTCTGAAAAGTCCGATGACGAGAAGGTGCCAAGCCCAACAATACTTGAAGAAATTATTGTTAGCACAGAAAAAACTGATGAAATAAGTGTTTTAAAGCTCGATGACAGAAGTCCAAGTTTGGAGGAAGAAGATGAAATTACTTCAATTCCATCTAATCTAGATTATATAACTCTTCATGAAATTAACAAAGATGAAATAATATCAGCAAGCTCAGATCTGCTGACTATTGATCAAATTGAAACAATAACAAATAAAGAAATTGAAACAATTTCTAAATATGATGAAAAAGACATAGATGAAAAAGAATCATTCGAAGATAATATCACTATATCAGCCCTTAGGAAAGAATCTGAAATTGTGCCTGGGCTTGAAAACTATCTACATAAAACAGGAAAAATCGAGGTAGAAAATACATCAGCTGATCAGAAACTCGATAGACTGAAGGTAAAATCAGATGATGATACTGTAATTCACAAAGAAACTACATATGAGATGCTTTCCGATGCTGAAAAAGAACTTTACGATGATGGAGAATCAATAAGTGAAGATAGTCAGATAGAATATAAAGCAAGTGATATTAAAGCAGAAACTTATGAGGAAAAAGCTAAGACAACAAAATTGCGATCACTGACTGAATTTGCAAGTGAAACTGAGGAAATGTTACAACAGGAGAAACATTTTATAACTAAAGTAGAACCTTATCTTAAAGACACAACAAGCATTCACGGCATAATAAAAAGATCTATTCAAGAACCTGAACAAAAGACAACAAAGATCATACATGAAGTTACCGATGTGTCTTCTTTGTCTACTGTTGACAGTGGTGTAGTAGATAGGGACAGTTTAACCCATAGTATTCTCCATAGTAGCTCTGAAGATGTATCGAAAGAGATTAGCTTAGAAGAAAAATATAGTTTTGAAAGTACTGAAAAAAGTGAAAAGAAAAGTAGTTTTAAACATTCGACATTTGATGATAAAATCAAGAGACCTTTAGATACCGCCAGTGACACTGATTCAATACAATCAATAAGTAGTTATAAGATAGATGATCAATCAACAGTGGATGAATCTTTATTGCCTGCAACATTAAAGGCATCAGAAATATCTAAACCTTTACTTGATGACACAAAACAAAAGAAAACAACTACTGGATTAGGTTCACCAAAAGAAGAAATTCCTCTCTCCGATGCATCTGACTCTGGTGTTCACAGTATTCCAATAGATACTGATCATGTGACTTCTAGTATAGACGAGAGTACTATTACTCAAGCTATAAAAGATAGCGCGGTTCATCTCATGGAATCAATACATAAAGCGTTTGATGAAGAAGAAACCGTTCAACAAGGAATAAAAACAGAAAGTTTGGAATCGTTAGTTGTACGTTCAGAATTTGATCGAGTATCTACACCGCCAACAGTTCCGGTAAGTCCATTACCAAAAACACCAAGCAGTTTTCAAGATGTAAAACTGAGTGATGGTGTCCAAAGTGAGGTCACATATGATAAATCTGATGGTAGTGAAGAAACTATTACAAAGATTGTCCATGTAGGGGATGATATTCTTACTCAGAAGATATCAACTTCCACCGAAAAAATACCAAAGACACTCAAGACCGATGCTGTTGAAAATGATGGTGACCCTGAAATTCTTAATTTGATGCACACTCTGGGGAAGATGAAAACAGAAACAGATACTGTTACGAAGATTATCAAAGAAGGTGAAAATGTAGTAACACAAACCATAACGACTGTAACTACAAAGGAAGTTATTTCAAGGGAAGATGGGACACCACAAAATGTCAAGACAACTATCGAGACGACTACATTAAGCAAAAGTTCAGATGGTTCGACCACAACCGTTAAAGATACCCAGACTTTACTATCAGAATGTTCTTCCAGCCTTAAATCTACCTCACAGATGGATTTGTATGCCAAAGATAGTAAAATAGACAGGGATTATCTAGAAACTAGTGAAGAAAAGTCTGTAACTTCAATTAGTAGCCAAACTAAAGACTTAACTGAAAATCTTCATGACAAAGAGTCTTCCATAATCAATAGAGATATTCCTGATTCTGATATTGGAATAAAATCTACTTATATAAGAGAAACTGATGAGCTTGATGACAACGTTGAGGATACAATAATTGATACAGATGTTAGTAAACGAATAATTAAAGAAAATAATATGGATATAATAGAAACAGTTACAACGATTACTAAGAGAGAAACAATCGGGATAAATGATTCCGATAAAATTATGCGAACAACTGTTGAGACAAATATAACTAAAGAACATTCAGATGGTTCGAAGGATGTTCAAAAGAATGTTGAAGTCAAAACTGAGGATGTGATTCGGGATTCTAGTAGCGATTGTGAAGATATTCTCAAAGAATTTTGTGTGTGTGGAGAACCAGAAGAAAGTATAATCACAAAAACTGAAGAAATATTACTAGAAACTTTCATTATTAAACGAACGATTTTAACAAGAATAGTCAATACTAAGTATGCTGATAATCAGGGCAATCTTCGAAAATTGAAGACTGATACAACTGTGACTACTACAGATAACTACCCAGATGGTTCTTCTCGTTCTAAAGTCGAAAACAGTACATCAATTACTGATATAGTATCTGAAAAGTTAGAATCACTTGAGCTTCTTGATTGTAACATTTTAGAAGATACAATAGTACAAACAAATAAACAAGAAAAAAATATTATTATTGATGGAAAAAGTGTTTTGCAAATTATAACAACGACAACGACGAAAGAAGTATTTACAACAAAAGACAAAACAAGGAAAAAAATAAAGACAACTATAGAAACAATAACGGAAACAATGATGCCTAGCGGTATAACAGAAGTGACCAAAGATGTCAATGTTTCCATTTCTGATTACGATTTGGATACTATAGAGGAAAATTTACAAGGATTTGAACAAACTTCAAAGCCTAAAGAATACACTAAAACAGAAGTTGAAATAGTAAATGAAAATGGAATAGTTATCAATCGAAGAACAACTATAACCACGATAGTACAAGAATATAATAACACTTCTAAGAAAATAAAACGAACCAAAACTACAATCAAAACAGTTGTTGAAGACGAACACCCTGATGGATCAATTGTTACGAAAACAAGTGAAAAAGTTTCATTAGTGGATGAAAATCTTGAAGATTCACACGCTACTGAAACTTTAGAAGAAGAGGATCATATTGATCAAATATGTTTAGAAGGATTTGAAGTATCTGGCAAGCCTAAAGAAGATACTACTATAGAAAATGTGATCGTTGCCGAAAATGGTGTTATAATCAAAAGACGAACAACTATCACTACTACTGTTGAAGGATTCATAAGTGTTGCTAGTAAAATAAATCGAACAAAAACTACTGTAAACACTGTAGTAGAAGACGAATATCCGGATGGTTCAGTTATAACAAGGACAAGTAAAAAAGTTTCACTGCTCGATAAAATATTTGACAAATCTCCAGATCAGGAAGATAATATTGAATCTGATATGGATATTCCTGAAGGGTTTGAACAATACGGTGAAACAAAAGAAAACACAACTACTAGATGTGAAACTGTAACAGAAAATGAAAAACATATTATGCGTCGAACAACAGTAACCACTATCACAAAAGAATTTCTGAATATTTTAAAACATGTTAAGCGTATCAAAACAATAGTCAAGACTGTAGTAGAAGATGA
The DNA here is from genome assembly GCA_947623365.1 of Achlya flavicornis. NCBI lineage: Eukaryota > Metazoa > Arthropoda > Insecta > Lepidoptera > Drepanidae > Achlya > Achlya flavicornis. The sequence goes on along the minus strand of OX392481.1, from coordinate 1,047,477 downwards.
ATATCCCGATGGTTCTGTAATTACAAAGAAAAGTGAAAAGGTAACAATTACTAATGAGTCTTTTGATACTCAAAAGAATGGAAGTCTTCCACATGATAATATTCCGGAAGATGAAGAGAGTCTCCAAGGGTTTGAACTAGCCGGAGAACCTACAGAAGACATTAAAACGGAAACTGAAATCATTCGTGAAAATGGTAGCATTATAAAACGTAAAACATCAATAATCACTACTGTAAAGAAATACCATAGTACTTCTAATCAAATCAAACGAACTAAAACAATTTTAAAAACCATAATTGAAGATGAGCATCCAGATGGTTCTTTAATCACAAGAACAAGTGAAAAAGTATCACTAGTAGATGAAAACCTACAAGAATCACCAAACCAGGAGGTTCCATATGAGAATGGAATTGAATTTGTTGAAGATGAAGATTCAATGATAGATAGTAGCAAAATAGAAATAGCTCTTAAAGAATTAACCGTAAAAGGTGATCCTGAAGAAACTGAAACTAGCCGAATGGAAGAAATTAGAGAAAAAGATATAATAATAAAAAGAATTATAATAACTAAGATAGTTAAAACAAAATATTCAGACAAATATGGAATTCCTAAGAAATTAAAGACAGTCACAACGGTGACAACTACTGATCAATATCCAGATGGCTCTTCACGATCAACTGTCAATACAAGCACATCAGTAAGTGATATTGAAACGGATACTCATGTACATTCTCAAGATCTAAAAGATTTTTCTAAAGTAGAAGATAAAACTGTTACTATAGATACCCAAGAAAAACAAATTTTATTAGAAGGTAACGAAGTCCGTCAAGTAATTACAACAACAACTACAAAAGAAGTATTATCATCTGCTGATGGCTCAAAGAAGAAAATAAAAACAACTGTGGAAACTATAACTGAAACCAAATTACCAAACGGTGTTACGGAAGTCACTAAAGATGTTAAAGTTTCAGTAGCAGACTATGGAAAAGAAACGTTTGACGAAAATCTAGAAGGCTTTACTCAAATAGGTAAACCAGATGAGCATACTATTTCTGATAGACAACATGTACTAGAAAATGGTGTGGCAATTATAAGGATAACTACTACAACTACAATTAGGCAAGAATTTGAAAATGTTTCCATCAGATCAAAGAAAATTAAAACGACAGTGCGAACAGTGATTGAAGATGAACATCCCGATGGCACTGTAATTACAAAAAAGAGTGAAAAGGTATCAATTGCGGATGTTTTCCTTAAGACCCCACAAACTACACAAGAAGACTCGGAACCACCAGAATGCTACATTGACGATACTGAAACAGTCGAGGATACTACAGAGGACTCTGATATTAAAAATGAAACAATTGAACAGGGGTCAATCACAATTAAACGCACAATAACAACTAAAACCAAACGTGAGACGTTAGCTAGCTCTGATAAAAATATAAAACGTATAAGGACAACGGTAGAGACGACAACAGTGGATGCATATCCAGATGGTTCAACAGAAACTACTAAAGATGTTAAAATAACCATTTCTGAATTCCAAAAAACAACTAATAGTGATCTTCAAGCTGCACTACAAGGATTAAAATGCACTGGAAAAGTTAAGACCTCTGTTGATAAAAAGACTAATAGCATCACCGAAAATGGAGAGAAAATAACGCAAACAATAACAACATACGTAACTAAAGAGGAGTTACAAAATAATGTAACAAATGAAATAGCTGTGAAAACTGTTACTGAAACAATTACTGAAAATGCTAAGCTAGATGGTTCAATCGAAACCACAAAAGATGTACGCACACAAATTACTTATCTTCCTATGGGGACAGGGCTTGACGATTGGTCACCTGAAGAATTAGAAGAAATTGAAAAACAGCCTGTAGCACAAGAAGTAAAACCAATTATAGATGAACTACCAATAGAACCAAAGAAAAAATCTGTGTCTGAAGCAAAACCTAAAAAACAGCGTTCTCCTGTAGGGGATATAACCACTGACACTGAAACGTTTACAAAACTCATAAAAGAAGGAGAAAACGAAGTTACTCAAACAATAACAGTAGTTACGACAAAGGAAGTCATCAGTCCAGAGAAGGTCAAAATAACTATTGAAACAACGACGGTAAGCAGAGGAAGTGATGGAGTTACTAAAACTACAAAATCCACAAAGACAACTATATCAGAGTTTACAGAAGAGTACGAAGAAATTATTGATACGGGAGAAAGTGAAAAATCATTCTCCAAACTTTCTTCAAAGGCTAGTGATATGCGTAGCTCATCGGCCGCAAGTGATGATTTAGATCATCCTGGTATATCTTCTCCACCTTCAGATATAAGTTCTAGGGGTTCAAGGGCTGCCACTCACATATGGGGCACTGAAAGTAGCGGTATGTACTATAGTGATGATGACGGACAAGGCAGTCCAAGTAGCACAAAGTCACAAATTGCACATTCACCTAGATCAAATTTAAGCTTTGACTTAGATACCAAGCTAACTCAGCATCGAGATACGAGCCAAGAAATTCTGTTTGACAAACAAGATCTAGGTTTATCAATGCTACACAAAGATCCAATGTCGACGTCTATTTATGGACATCTGCCTGAAGACGATTCCTGCACATCGTCTTCACATTCCGAATCAAAGACTGAAGTTCACGTATTAGATAAATCAGTAAGTAGAATGACTGAGGATTTCTTAATGCACGAGAAACTTAAATCTGAAATAACGAAGCATAGCAAATCTGATGCTACATTCTTGAAGGAAGCCGATGAGCATTTTGAGAAGGCTATTGAAGAACATAAAAAAGTCAGTGGATCAGAAGTTATTTCCAACATCACAGCTAAGTATGAACTCGATAAAGAAAGTCACTCACAATCGCGTCATCATTCTTCTAAAAAAGAAAGTACCATCACTTTAAAGGATCTTAAGTCCGAGTCAAGAAAAATAACTGAGACTAGCTCTTCATCTAGTAAGCAGGAGTCAAAGATTGCCAAGACTGAATTTTCAAGTGAGTCTCAATCCAGTGACTCACACTCTAGCTCTTCTAAAGACCCTATTGAATCCTGGGGTAAGCCACTCGGTCTGCCGAGCCCAATTGTACCACCTCAGGATGGTAAGAGCACGCCTAAAAAACAGGCACCTAGTTCAACCATACTTAATAAGAATAAAATAAATCAAGAGAAAAGTAGAGAGGCAAAGAGATCTTCGGAGTCTCCAAGCAAAAAGAAGGCGCCATCTCCAGTTTATATGGAGCTGACATACGTCCCCCATCATGGCAATTCGTATTACTCAGCGATGGAATTCTTTAAACGAGTTCGTGCACGATACTACGTGTTCTCTGGTACTGAACCGTCGAAGGAAATCTACAATGCCCTTCTTGATGCCAAAAAGACATGGGAAGATAAAGATTTGGGTAAGCATCTTCATGTTTTTAATATAATTTATGAAAACACAGTTAACACTCATGGATATAAAAAAAATGTATTTTGTGCAACATTCCTATTAGATGAAATAATACGATACCTGTTAAAAAAGTCAAAGCTATTAAATAGTTATATAATTATATAAGAACTAGTTAACTAAAACCATTATTTTTCCAATTAATTACAGAAGTAACCATAATCCCCACATATGACACCGATGTGCTTGGCTTCTGGGTGACAGAAAACGAGGAGGCATTAGAAAAATACAAGATAGACCTATCGCCATCAGCCTCCCGTTGTACTATCAACCTGCAAGACCACGAGACATCATGTGCGGCTTACAGGCTCGAATTCTAGGTGTCGGGTCTATTTGTAGCCTTCTCATCGAAGAAGTGAGTCTCTCCATAGGGCTGGTGCTTTCAAATGCAGGAGCAAGTGAAACGTTTGTAAAATGTAGGAATAAATTAGGCTGTGATAAATGATTGAAACATTTGAAAGCAATCCTGCTACAATTGAGGCCACTTTTTTGCATGAGATAGTTTGCAAATAGATACTGAGAGACTTTGTGATATTTGAATGCAATTAACAGACTGCTAATGAGTTTGATAAAATCGTAGGTAATAATGACGAAACGATAATGATAATCAAGATATACGAAATGTCTAAAGTGCTGGTGTTGTTATCGACGTACAGGCCGCGTCGTCCCATGGCCGAGTAATCCCAAATTGACAAGTCCTAAGCCGCATCCAGTTCAAAAGTCAATAACCAAATTCTCGACCTAAGAACAGAGACGTCCATTTTTTTCTAAAACTAAAAATACTGTTTTCTTGTAGCTTCATTAAAAATAGTACATGCCATTTAAAATATATTTCTGATGATGTTTTAAAAATTTGGTCTTATACAAACAGTAGTGCTTTTATACACGATATTTAGCGTAACCAGTCCATTTTGTTTAGCCAAAACACCGCTTGTGCGTGAATCTAAATTTTTGATGAATTATTTTGCTATCGCATTGTGAAATTTTGAATAGTGTCTTGTACGAATTTGTAGTAGCACGACCACGATTATGATTTTAGCATAAACGCTTTGAAAGGACGTAAAGGAGAGGAACGAGCGTCAATGATAACGTGACGTAATATTGATAAAGACCTGATATACTTTTTTATTATCAAAGTTTAAATAGAAATATATTTAACTAATTGTCTTTAAAAGACGTTATTAAAGACGACGAGACGCTCGGCGAGCTAGTGCCGCTTGCGCCAGTTGTATCAATATTTGTTAGAAGTGACATTATTACTACGTTATAACACGAATCTAGAATAACAAAGATGACTTCAAGTCTCACACTAAACTTATGAACGATCAAAATAGATATGTAGTTAAGGAGTGATGAAAAATAACTTGGTGTAATTTTCGTGTTGAGCTTGTTTTCATGCAACTTTAATATTTAAATTGTGTTATGATTCGATCGATTGTTGCGTTCATTAAACAAATTGTTGAATGAATTAGAAATAATATTTAAGATTAAATTGCTGTAGATATTTGAAATATATGCGAGAATAATTAGAAAAACCTGCAACTTCTAATCGTTCTCTCATTTATAGCAAAACATATAGGAAAGCAAATAATAGTGGCGCAGCGTTCGATTGTATTAATAGAAGTTGTCTCTGTTTTTCTAGACTAACAGTGAGCCTAAAACGATAGAGAGCTTAACTACTATAAAGTAAATGTTATGGTAGAAGTATTATTACAAAATGATCATTCTATTTACCTTTGTTTAAGTTGAAACTTGCTTGTTGCGATTATTACCTATAAAATACTTATAATACGTGTTGAGCGTATGTAAATTTTACTCATTTCAAAAATATTATTGCTAAATTTATATAGATTTTATTGAATCTCCATCCATACTGTGTTTTTTATATATATGTTTGGCATTGTTTTTGATGTTTTATTGTTTTACCATTTTGGAATTTCTAGTCGATACGACCCAAATAATGATTAACAATATTGTAGATTTGTATTATTCGTTCCTATTGTGTTTTAGCGTTTCTTAATAACCACGATTGATACCTAAATCCTTGTGTAATTATAGAAAAAGTACTCCATTAGATGACTATTTGTTTTTCGGTTTAAATCGTTGTTTGTATGGTGTGAGAGAATGTGGTAATGAATATGTCATCGAGATAAATTTAACCATCTAGTGAGTAAGCTATTCCGGGCTTTCCTCAAGTTATATCTCTTTATATGTTCGCCAAATCAAAAAAGAGTTTTGAGTCAATTAATTTTAAGTCATCAATAGTGATAAGCCGACTAATGCCACTCGATCATAGCTTTCTTTGCTAACATTCTTCTATAGTTATAGATAAAATAGTAAAAAAATACAATTCGTATTATCTGAAAGCACCAGCACAATATAATATCATTAAATAAAAAAACTAAAAAAACGTTTAACAAATGTCATAAAATTGTATGTATTCTATGATTACTATTTAATTTATTTTCTATGAAGTGTACGAATGTAATTCTGTTTTTTTTAATAGTTGACATATTTACTGTAGTATGTGTGTTAATGTGAGCACAATTTATTTTCCCATTATATGGATGATATGCTTTAGGTAGATGTGGATGGGACTAATCAGGGAGACGCAAAGAAAACCTTCGAGGAAGGTGTCTGAACCGATGTTTCTTTTGTACTTATAATATTTAATAGCTTTCTAAGCTTACCAAGCTAGCTTATCCACTTGCATCACTTTCCATAACATTATATTTGAAAAGTGACGTGGATACAAGCACGGGTTATCACCAAATATCTTTAATCGACATTAGAAAGTTTTTCATCGATCATCTGATTATTTCTATCAAATAGATGATTATTATAAAGTGCATCGGTGAAGACAATATACTTATGCTTCGAAAAACCCAAGTGTTTTGAGTAATTTTCAGTATAGGCTTCGTATAATTTTAGCCAGCATCCACGGTTGGCCAAGAGCCTGAAAAACCCGAAAGTTTAACTATTGTATTTTATAGCTAGAACTCTAATTAATGCATATTATTAGGAATATTATAATTATAATAAAAATGTTATTAAATTAAGAAATGTATCAGCTTAGTGAACATCAATAGCTCTGAAAAATAAAATCATTATTGAAATTATTGAATGTTGTATTCTTCCGGCTGTGTTATCAAACGATATGATGTTTAAGTTTAATTAACAAATAATTAATCTTAATGTTTTATTATATCTATAATCCTATAAAAGTCACCAATAGATATCGGATGATCTGTTACATCATCTGATGTTGGAATTTTAACTAAAATAAAATCGCAAGCATATACTAATTTATACTGATAATTCCATAAAAAAAGATGCTCCAAATGATGGCATTGTTGGTGACAACAAAATCACTCAATTATTCCATAAACTAAAGTATTATTTTTCAAATTAATCCTGATCTTTCACTGGGAAAACCACAAACAATTTTTTGAGAGTAAGTATAAAAAACTGGATATAGTAAAAAGTGAACAATTAAAATATTAAAAACTTATAGAATACTTTTGACAGAATTAAAACCGCCAAAATATTCTCAGTGAAAGAGGCAAACGATGGAATTGCATCGAAAGGAATGCAAGTATCGATATCTGTCTTATCGATAGAATATTTTAATCGATGTTGGTAGGTAGGCGTATAATGAATGTTTAAGCTTATGTGGTGCTAACAACCGATGTGCTAGGCGAGATTTGAAAAAAGTATATTTCCCTTGTAAACTATGATAATGTTATTTAAGCTTTAAAAAATAAATGGTTAACAGTTATCGCTGCAACAGTTATAAAATACTGTTTGGCGTCTTCAATACTTATAACAATCACTTTTACTAGGGAAATAATTTTAACACGCTTAATGTGCAGGACCTATACTGCGAAAAACGATACACGATAGTCCGATCATCGTTGTCAATCAATTAGCCAATAGAATTGCACAAAATTTACGTCTCGTCAGTTTTGCAGCAATTCTATTGGTTAATATTTGACAACTATGATCGGACTATCGTATATCGTTTTTCGTAGTAGACCCTCTGGACTGATGAATGGTAATTTGACGTAAATTATTGAATGTTTTCTTGTAATATTTTGCTATTTTGTGTTATATTGTTCCAAATCACTAGTGATATTGTCTCTAAGATCTCTGGTTCTACTGATCTCTGGTTCTGTATGACTGAGAGATTTGGAATGATGGAAGATACAAGGTAAGTTTTTTATTAATTATGTTACCACAACAATGTTTAATAATTTTAAATAATGGTGGGTCAAGTATTTATAACCACTAATGTATTACGTAAAATATTGGTAAAAAAAAACTCATTAAACCATTCTGTGTACGGTCGCGTCACTATTCTGCGTGTTTGATGAATGTGTAAAAGTCATTAAATAAATAAATAAATGATTGAAAAAATGGTATTAGTGTTTTATTTCAACTCTTACCCTAGATGCCTTAATGTAGACTACAAGTCTTACTGCTATTACTACAGTGCGACCATCGCGAGAGTTATTCTCCGAAACTGCTAATCCTATTGCTATCAGACTTTCACAGGAAAGTTTAATTTGTTTTAAGGCATATCTTAGGGAGAGTCCAATCATAATCAGATTAGCCGTTACCGTGTTTTGGAGAGGTGTCAGAAACGAATAATCTTGGCGGCCGCACTGTTTTTAATCTTTCGATAAAGCTCTAGCTTTAGGCCAGAAATAATGTATATTGAATTTTGAAGTTTATCCCATTGTTAATCGTACTAATTCCATATGAGGCCAAGGAATAGCTAAAGAACTTAGACGGGAGATCTCGAAGGGAATCCACGTATAGTAATTTGTACGTTATTGAATCGAGATAGAGTTCAAAAAGCAATGTACATTTTTCTCCAAATATTACTTCCGTTCTATCGAAATGAGCCTAAAGGAAAAATAAGTTTGAAAGAAAGTCTTTAAAATATTTTAAAACATTTATTAACAGTTTCGTTTATTTTATAAATGCAATAAACAGATACCTATACAGTCAAAAAAACTTTGTTATTTCACAACATTACAACATTACTTAGATTATATACCTAATTGTACCATGGTGCCGAGTCTGTTGTAAATCGCACTAATCTAATTTTAGTTACATCACATCTCTTTCTTACAAACATTATTGAAAAAGGATAGAACATATTTAAAGCTGTCAAATTAGTCTTTGCCGTCTTCATTTGCGGGTATTAAGACGTAACCGCGATAGATGGCGACTAAATTTATATTGAAAACAATCATTGGACCAATTTGACAGGAATACATTTCTTACATCCTTCTTCTTATGTTCTTTGTTAGAAAAATAAATATAGACCTTGTAAAATATAGCTTGATCTCTGCAACAGTTGCTTGAGTCATATGAAAATTAACCCTATGGCTTTAGAATAAGGTTTATCTGTATCATCATTAAATTAACCACAGATCAGATGAACCTTATTGTAAAGCTATAAGGTTAATTTTCATATGACTCAAGCAACTGTCGTAGAGATAAAGTTACATTTTACAAGGTATAGTTGTAAACAACAGAATCAGCACTTTATTGATCGATTTTATCGATATATTTAAAGATTACAAAAAAAAGGCACTGGGAATGTTTATTTTATCTTAAAAAAAATACGGACGTGTTTTCTAAACTGGGAGATGTCGATCGATTTCATTAATCCAGAAATATGGTTATGGCTGGATTATGTATAGGCCTGCGTTTCACCACAATCTCACCATGGTAAGTGATGATATGGCCGAAGGTGGTAAGCACACAAAGCCTAGAAGGAACTGGCTCTCAAGTGCAGCTGTCGGAACACACCGATAGGTGCTTGGTGACAGATTTTCAACTTGAGGGTGGTAGCCAGCCAGATGGGTACTAAAAAGTACCCTACCACCGTACTATGGTTTCCTCACGATGTTTTCCTTCACCGAAAGCTCATTGTAGGATTCGAACCCGGAACCTTCGACTCGGTATCCGACGTCACTACCACTGAGCTATCATCGCTTTGAAAGAATTTAAAGGTATGTAAAAAATGTCCCAGCATAGTTATTTATTTATCTTTCTAATTATTATACCCATTTAGTAGAGTCAATGGTATCATGGCCAGATAAACGTAAACATTTCAATAACTTATAATTAAATATTTCTGTACAACTTTGGAATGTTCAAGTAATCACAATTTTAATAAATATCAAGTGTAATAAACTTATATACATACTTTTGGCAATTTTAACTATGATTAATACAATTATTTTGTTCATGCTAAGAGTTAGAAGAATTTATAATAAATCTAAAGGGAGCGCTGACTAAAAACTCCTTTAACATTTACGGTTATACATATTTATCGATCACTTCTATTATTATTAAACAATTACCCCCTTATTCATAATGAAGTTATCAAACGTTGATAAGCTAAAACTCTGAAGTCTTTATCTGACACGTGACATTTGGCGATCGAAAGAGTGAGACGGAGGACACTATTACACTGATTTAGTTAAAAAGCGATTATGAATAAGGGGGTTAGATTATAATAATACAAACGAAAGATAGTTGCGAAGAAAAAATATATAATGAGACCAAGAAAATACTTCCTAAAATATAGCGATCTTTATAGGCCACTTTTGGTTGCCCATATTCAACCATGTGCCAAAAAGAGACAGGCATAGCGCGGCGAAGAGAGACACCCTCTTGACAAAAGTGTCTTCTTAACTCGGTCGGTTATAACGTTCATTCATGCAAACATCAATAACATAAGACTAGATTTTAAAAATACAATAGATACAACAGAAAGCATCAAACATCTTCTATCACTTTACATACTGGCCTTATCAACATTTCTGATATATATCTTCTCATTGGACGTGTTATGTGCTAATTTCAAATATACTACAACGCATCTTCTACCTTATACGGCTAGTATTAAAGGCAATATTTCAACGGCAGTACCAACTACGTACATTTCGAGGCTACACCCTCATATTGTCTGGTAGCCTAGTGAAGAACGCTACTTTGTCTAAAGGCACTTTGTACTCGTGCATCCATCGGTTTCCTTTGCGAAGTGAGTTGTCGATGCCGTCCAGCCATAAGCCTGGTGGGAGGTAAACTGAAAAAGAAAACATGTTTACTTCATGTGTTGTTTTATTCCTGGGTTGAGTATAGTCTGGCGAGGTCTATTAGGCGCTGTGTAGTACCAGGGAACAAACGACTAGACCACATTCTTTGCCGTTCACAGCGACCCACTCAACACCTCCTTAATCAAGAAAGGTGTGAAAAGAGAGTCACACGCACCACACCCCAACTAACCTGGCCTAACCGAGGATGACATGTGGGGTAATTCTGTATACAGTATATCACAATCTCTGCGAATTTATCGTCAACCACCGTTGTTGCCCGCAACGTATCTAAATAGTATGGCAGACATGGTAGTACCTTTGGCAGCATTTGTTCCCTTATCGACCACCGGCCTCACCGCTCGCTACATGTATGTGTGACCAATGCTTAGGTAAATACATTAGTTCGCTTGTATGAAGTACCTAGGGAAGGCGGAAGTGTTTAAGCTTACCTTCCCTGGTAGTCCCCCCAGGTCCAGATTGCGACCCTGGATATAGTATAGGCGCGACTACCAGCTCGTCTCCTATGGCGAACTCATCGTGCACCGGCAGCGAGGAAGCCTCGCCGCCCGGCACCAGCCACAGCGGCCGGATCAGCGGCAGGCCCTCCTCTAGCGCCTCGCGCTTGTACTTCAGCAAGAGGGGGGTCACCTGGTAACAATATTGGATTTAGAATTCAGGTTGTGAAATTTTGAATATTTTGGAACATGGGTTCTGTGGAATGAGCCCCATCATGGTTTTCCCAAAGGAGTATACCTAGCATAGAGTTCTTCAAAAAGGTGTGAAGAAGATTTTTGCAGCGTCGGCAACGTGCGAGTGTTGCAACCGTCTAACGTCTAACTTAGTAGTATAAAAAAGAAGGATGGGATTTACCGAGGATTATCATAAATAATTTTGGGTCTCTAATCATAAGCTAGCTCTATTATTATGTAGCTAGTTTGGTAAATCAAACTTACCAATTTCTGTCTGGTGAGCGTCAAATTCTTCGCAATCTCCAAAACCCTCTCATCATTGTACTTGCTCGGCAGATGCGTAAACTTCATCACGGGTAAAAACGTCGCCATCTGCAGCCACCTTATATACAACTCTCTTTCTGGCAGAGCTATACCATTCTCCTGAGTCGCATTCGCAGGATCCATAGATCCTCTAGAACTTGGTAGAAATTGTTCACTTCCAGGCCAGAAAATATCACCACCTACAGCTCCGGGCATTATGAAAGGGAATCCGTTAACCCCATAAGTCAACATAGTTGGTATGACTCGTCTCATGGCTTCCCAAGTTGACTCAAAGGGTGGTAGGGATACAAATATTGGGGGGCGAGGCAATGATACAGCTGACGATACCCCAATAATGTTTAAAGATTTCTCAAAAGTTTTCGTGAATATTGTTTTATATTGATCTGGGTTGATCAAGAACTTCTCGCACCGGTAGTAATGAGGCATATCGTACGCTGTTCCTAAGTCAAAGTAGAATGAATCTATGTGATATTCGTCTATAACAGCTTGAAGCTTATCAAGGAACCAAGGTATTGATCTGTTGTTTGTTATATCTAGAACACCAGAGCTGGCTAAGGATTTAAACCTAGTTAGAGCTGGTATACGTCTATCGCCATTCCTTTCGCTGATCAACAGTCTTTTCTGTACACATTCAGCAAAATTCTTACTCTCTGTACTTATGAAAGGTTGTACAGTAAATGCTACTTTGAAACCTCTTCTATGAAGTTTGTCTACAGTTATATTTAAGGTCTCAAATCGAGATTTATCAACCGATAAGTCACCTATTTCGTCTTGCCAATGCTCATTAATTAATACGTGTCCTTGTTTTAAGAAACCTAGGTTGATGACGTCATCTGTATATTTGGAAATAGTTTCGGCTTGCAATTCGTGCTTAAACCTAGGTGCTATTTGCCAAACTGGTTCTGAGATCAAAGACTCAAGAGTTTGCATGTCATTGGGTTTTAGACCATCCCATAAAGGTGCTCTCCTATGACTATGTATGGAAGAATGTAAGGATTTCATATCTTTTGAAGTGCAAATATTGTATCTCATTTCTGGGAATTCAGTTAATTTGTTTGCGTATGCGAATTCATCGTATTTAGCTTTGAGACATATTTCTTTTGAGCCCCTATTTACAGAGACGTGCAAAGGTGTTTCTTCGTCGATAATTAAGGCTGCTCCTTTAGAGTTAATGAAGTATCGAGTCAAAACATTGCCCCACTGTGATTTTTGTATGTCGCCCGTTACGAAAGGCGTATAGTCTATGGTACCATTGTCTAATGGCCAGGTTAAGTTGATGGATTGTCCTCCGCCGTACCAGTGGCTTTTGGTGTCGCTCCAGTCGAAACAATCATTTGGAGTTACGTCTGTGGTAAAGAACAATGTATTGAATGTTTTGGTTAAAAATAAGAACTGTGACATATGTTTCAGTATTAGATTATTGCGATTTCCTGGAACTATCTAGGTACAGGAATTAGAAAATGATATAAATGGAAAATTTGTAAACGGTGGTAAATTCAACTGTATATACCTATTACTTAACGTTCATAAGTGTCTTACCAGGGCCGGCGGTATATCCCATAAACTCTAAAACAACATGCATAGTGCTGAAATTCCAACTCACCAGCCCTCAAAGCCACCCAGTGCACCGCATAGCAGGTGGTGTTATCGGCGGGCGGGTCGTGCTTGTGCGTGCTCAGGTAGAACCGCAGCGTGTGGAGCCACTCGAGGCACTCCGACCCGTCTGAGCGACGGTGCTCCGGGAGGCATGGAAACGCCTTCACCTTGCCTTTTAAACTTACCGCTGAAATTAAGAAAAAGCTGGGTTAAGAGTGGGTATAACCCTAGAAAATGTTAAGAAAGTTCAGTTCTAGGAAGGGAGTGATGTAGCGAACCACTACATAATGAAGTTCACACGCCGAGAGATAGATGGCGCTGCGCCACATTATCCTGCATCACGCATACAAGCCCACTACATCCTGCATCGCGCTTGCGAAGATTTCTCGGCGATCTGCATATATACAATTGTCCGAAGTGTACAGTTGGACCGCGGTCCCCAGGCACGATGACCCAGCCTGGTGGAAGACCTAGGTACCCTTTTAAATGGAGGTGTCATACAACTTGCACCTCCATAAACCCATGCGTATGTATAGAAAATACCCAAATAATAATATTTTTTTATTTAAATATGATTTACTTGGGTAAAATTCAACTCTAAGATGAATTTTGCTTTACCCCACTCTTAAATAAGAGGGTTTTAGTTATTAAACTCAATGTGATGTCATCATGGTAGCCTAAAAAGAGATAGAGAGAAATATTTGTTGTCATGTCTTCGTAACTAAATAGAGCTTTCTGTATGTAATATTTGTTAAGCAGTGTCTTTGTGCTAAGAACACCAATATTAAACAGCTTTGATTTTAATAGAGATGTAGAGATAGCGTTTATTCGCTCAAAGAGCAGCTCGACTGGGGAAGTACACACACAGAATACCGCAGCCAAATAACTTTATGTTGTGTAAAGTTGTGTTCCTGCGCGTGAGTAAGGTTGCCAGAGCTCATAGGGGAGGGGGGATAGGTCGATAACGCGTGAGCGATGCTTCGTGTGTTGCAAGAGTCTATATGGCTACGGTAACCGCTTACCATCAGGCGGGCCGTATGCTTGTTTACCGACTAAGTTGTATAAAAAAAATATATATAAAACAGCTTTGATTTTAATACAGATTGAACGTATATTATTTCTACTCGTAATGTTAAGCAAACATGTCTGACCTCTTATTTACAAAACACTTTTCCTTATCACGAAATAAAAATAAATAAACGTCTTATTTACATGATCTGAGACAAAACAACCTTCATTGTTTACTTTGATTCAGTTTATAGAAACCACACAGTAAGTGTAACTTATTAAAACGACTAAAATGGATTGCCTGATATGATGTAGCGTGTAAAAGAAAGGGTATATTCATATGGAATGCTTGACTTCTTTGGATAATAACTATAATTAATATACGGCAATGGTTCTTATAATTATATTAGCAAGTGACGTGAAAGATAATGACCCTCGTAGTGCGATGACACGTGGTTATGATTATTCAATAAACTTATATAAACAAGACTTTGGTATGAATTCTTCGATTAATTTATTTTGAGCTGTAATTTTTTATACAGAGTAAAATAATCCGTGGGTTTTTTTTTAGATAAATGGTTTTTATACTTTGTTTTTTTCCACGGATTATTTTTCTAATATTATTTTTTGATTACTAATGACCTATTACATTCATCCCTAAAGAGGAAATTCACTAATTTAATAGGACCTCATATAAACGTCTATTAGTGTAACATTTCTAAATAAATTACATAGTTACATCTGCCAAAATGCATAGCAGATTGTTGGCAGGTGAGCTCTCAAATTCAATATATAATGTCTATGTAATCTTCACCCCGGATACATATATACCCTTATCACTATCATTAGGCACAATTATCTCGATTTTTCAGGCTTTTTTTCAGTCGAACCCTTACTATAAAGCAAGTCTATCACATATAATGTTGGATCAGACGGTAAATTCTAAATAATATCTATATCAAAAATATATACTGGGTGGAGATTTCGAGATGGCATATTTTCGAAACCTATGTTGGGTTAGTCGTGCTGAACAACTTGTACTATGGAACCAACACTGAATTCTCAAAAAAAAATATTTTATTTTTCATACATTATGATCGAGCAAGGGTGACATTTTGTAAGAAATGTGATTTTTTTTTGGGAATATCCTACTATTGGTCCCATAGTAAAAATTGTTCAGAATGACTAACCCAACATAGATTTCGAAAATATGCCATCACGAAATCTCCACCTGTTATGAACTTATGAACATGACTTACCCAAAGAAGCCTTCAAAATTTCCATATCATCACCATTGAAGATCCTGACCAGTCTCTTGGGCTCGTTGAACTGCACGCTGTTGAAGTACGCCTTGGTCAAGGCCTGCTGGTGGTACAGCACGTACGCAAACCCGACGAAGAACACTATAGCTAAGAACATAAGGCTCACAAAAGCGCGGAGCTTGTAGTCTGTCGGCTTCTTGCGTATCTTTTGTGGGATACTCTGAAAGGATAAGGTATGTGATTTTTTTATGTCAGAAGATTGAAATTGGTTGATATGACTATGAAATATGGGTTTGCAAATGTGTTGAATAATTGAAGAGTCCTTTTTACGTCTTTTTTTAAGAGTTTATACAACAATATTTTATACAAATCTATTCACTAATTTAATTAAAATTAATCAGTATACAAGATGCACGAGCAAGTGTGTATTAGACAATGTGTATTTTAATCTCATACAATTTTACTGTTTATCATTTTATATATTGTTTGTTTTCTTTTTGGTCGGCAATATGTACGGGCAACCGTACATGGTTATTTATTTTCATATAGATAATTTATGTATGCCGCAAACTGCCAAGCTTGCATTTTTGTACCGAATGGTGAAACTATTATATCAAAGCAATAAATAAATTAGTGTCGCTACAGCACTCGCACGAGGTGGTTTTATTTATCACTCCCGAGAGCCGCCTCCCATCATCATCATCATGTAGCACAACATCATCAGTGTGAGGCCATCAGCCCATACTGAATTCATATCACCATAATGTAGGGTTTACGCCCCTACATATTGGTCCTTCGAGCGAACAACTTGACCTAGCGCGCGGGTTGGTCGAATGCGGACCACGCGGTCGGCATAACCTCCGATCCGTCGCTCTACGTGGCTATCATCAATTCGGCGGGCGGGACGCTCTGCTCGCTATCAGCAAGCATACGCAAGGTGAGCCAACAGGCGCGATATCATCATCAAGTGAACATGCAGTCACACCATCATCGTGCTGAGCTAGCAACAACGCTCAGCAGCTTACAGCACCTAGCAAGTGGTGTTCAAGTTGTAAGCATATCAAGAGCCTCATACAGCACCAAACAGTAGTGCACGAGGTAAATATCAGCAGCTTCCTACCAATCATGTGGTTTTCACGGAAGTTCTCAAGCAAACATAATCGCGGCGTCAGGCTCACCAACAACAGCATCATCATGGTGGTAACAAGCTCGCTATCTACAATCATGACTACAGGATATCAGCAGGCTCACCAACAACAATATCGTAATGGAGGCACTCATCAACATCGTGCATCGTAGTAAGTACCGCATCCACGATTAAAAGCAACTTCACTTCTGTGGCCAGGAGATTTATCAGAAAAAGAACTCCAGCAATGGCCAGGTATCGTAAGAGCAAGCTATCAATTTGGCAGAACCAATATGGCATCAGAATGCAACAAAGAGATGGAACATTATAGCAAAGGAATGTAACAAGTTTATCAAAATGGTAGAACCAGTTAAGGAAGCAAGAGTGTATCAATTTGATTGACCAGAAGATGTTATCAGCAATCAGAAATATATCATTTGTGGACTTAGAAGTGCAGTTATAGTGTTACGGTGTACATACATGGTTTTACATAATTTATCATTCATTATTTTATCATTTTATAGTTTCTTTACAACGAACATACAGACAGACAATTTTTACATTTTATACGTGTTCAAAAAATAGCAAACATACAGTTAAGCTTTCAAGTGAATATTGTATTTCATTCAGCAGGTTTCTTGTTTCATGACGCAATACATACCGACGGACTATGGACAGTTACCTACTGACATCAGCACATTCGTTCATGTTCATTTTATTTGTTTACATTGTTCTTATCAATTTTATAGTTTCACTATTATATTATCACCAACTCATATATTTTAGAATGTTAATCATTATACAAGATGCACGAGCAAAGTGTGTATTAGACAGTGTGTATTTTAATCTCATACAATTTTACTGTTTATCATTTTATATATTGTTTGTTTTCTTTTTGGTCGGCAATATGTACGGGCAACCGTACATGGTTATTTATTTTCATATAGATAATTTATGTATGCCGCAAACTGCAAAGCTTGCATTTTGTACCGAATGGTGAAACTATTATATCAAAGCAATAAATAAATTAGTGTCGCTACAGCACTCGCACGAGGTGGTTTTATTTATCACTCCCGGGAGCCGCCTCCCATCATCATCATCATGTAGCACAACATCATCAGTGTGAGGCCATCAGCCCATACTGAATTCATATCACCACAATGTAGGGTTTACGCCCCTACAAAATCGCTTTCCCCTCTTTTGTGGATTTTTGTATAATTATTTCTGAGAGGACTCAACACTCATGGTGCCGATTCTATTGTAAATCGCACTAAACAATTTGTTGTCACATCATATCTCTGTCTTACAAACATTATTAGAAAGGATAGAACATAAAGCTGTCAAATTAGTGTTTGATGTCTTCATTTGCGGGTATTTAGACGTAACCGCGAGAGAAGGCAACAAAATTTATATTGAAAACTAGCATTGGACTAATTTGACAGGACTAAATTTCTAACATCCTTTTCTCATGTTCTTTATTAGAAAGAGACATAGTGAGACTAAATTAGTTTAGTTGTAAACAACAGAAACAGCAGCATTGTCATTTATGCCTTTAGTGACTATGCTCTGTCTGTCAGTCCAGGTACCTTAAGACCGATGATTATTAACAGACCAACCTGCAATTTCTCCTTGAGCAGACTAGCGAGCGAGTTGACAGAGGTGACGGAGTTGCTGGGCGAGTAGTCGTCGTCGTCCATGCTGAACTCCGAGCGACCGAGACGGCGCGGGCCGGCCGACTTGCGCCGGGGAGACCGCGGCGACCTGTCCACATACCATATGCATCCTTGTTAACCTGCTACGATCTGGAATCCAGTTCTCACGTCCTTCGAACCGAACTTACTGTACCAATGAAAGCTCTAGTTTTCCTTCTAAATATGCCTCGAAATTGCAAGAATAACGTAAAGTTCGAATTCGTACTTATTTCGAGCGATCATTTTCGAGTGGATGAGAATTGGTTCCCAGATCTGGGGCCCAAGTCCGCTATTACAATTGTGTTTCAATGAACTTTCAGTGGTGTCAAAAGTGTGCCATTTTGCAGTGTTGGTAGTCTACTAACATAATAGTGTCATAATGGCGTGAGCTCTCGTGTTAGTAGACTACCAAAACTATAAAATGTCACAATTTTTACACCACTGAAAGTTCATTGGAACACAATTGTTATAGCTGACTTGGGTCCCTGAACTTATACTAGGTTATGACTAAATACATTACTGCGAGTTGTACTTAGTATATTATTAACTCTGTGCTGCGAGTAAAGTAAGAAAGAGCTTCAAGAGGAGGCGCTGTGTTGCCAGAGGACCCGGGATAATTTTAAGCGGAATAATAATCAACCCACTTAAAACCCTTCATACACTCCTGGGACATTCCTCACACACGGTCATCTGAACCCAAACTAAGCAGAGCTTGTACTATGGAAACCAGATAACTGATATAATACATATACTACTTTTTGTTTGTAAATACATACTTAATATACATAATAACACCCCGACTCAGGAAATTCAGACATGTTCATGTCATGCACACAAATGCATGTCCTGTGTGGGAATCGAACCCACGACCTGCGGCGCGTAAGGTGATTAACCAACTGCGCCAACTGGCCCGTCAAATATATCTAGATAACTATAATACACCAGAGCTAATCTTATTAATAATGAGTCAGAAGATTTAAACGAAAGCGTCCATAACATGATGTAACTATGTCATGTCGACTCCATATAACAAAATAATTGGACTGTTTTACAAAAAACTTAAACCGACTTCAAAGTACACTAAGAAGTAATCAAATCCTGATCTGATGACAATGGGACCAAACGGGAAGAGTAACCTTCCAGACGAAAAAATAATTTTCCAAATCGGTTAATAAATGACGGAGTTATGAGGTAACAAACATAAAAAAATACAACCGAATTGAGAACCTCCTCCTTTTTTTGAAGTCGGTTAATGAACAGTAATGCGGTAACAGTTCACAGCCCAAGTGTCGGATAATGAGGAAACAAGTGATGAGCACTTGTGCATTGACCTTCGTGAGTTCCAGAGAACATGCAAAATGTTACCTGGTCGGAAGTGGCGTAGGGATGGCAAAACAATATTTTAGGCATGTTTTTGACGATGATATGTGAAAATTTGGCTAAAGGTTGTAAGTATATGTCACCGTAATTTTGTGAACACCGTTATATTAATCTATCTAGCGAGATTATAAACTGTCGATAAATTTTATTGTGAACTGTACAAGAACTGTTGTATAACAAAAACCGGCCAAGTGCGAGCCAGACTCACGCACCGAGGGTTCCGTACAAACCTGTAGGTATATAAGTAAATGGTAGTATAGACCTGAGTATTTGATGTGAATTTCAATTTATGACGTATTAAAAAAAAACTCCTTATTAGATCTCGTGCAAACCAATTTTCGGTGGAAGCTTGCATAGTAATGTACATCATATATTTTTTTTAGTTTTATCATTCTCTTATTTTAGAAGTTACAGGGGGGGGCACACACATTTTACCACTTTGGAAGTGTCTTTCGCGCAAAATATTCAGTTTGGAAAAATATGATATTAGAAACCTCAATATAATTTTTGAAGATCCATAGAAACTTATTACAATTATGGGTGTTATTAAAAAAAAATATTGTTTCAGTTCTAAGTATGGGGAACCCCCAGAATTTATTGTTTTTTTCTATTTTTGTGTGAAAATTTTAATGCGGTTCACAGAATACATCTACTTACCAAGTTTCAACATTATAGTTCTTATTGTTTCGGAAAAAAGTGGGTGTGACATACGGACGGACAGACAGACAGACAGGCATGATGAATCTATAAGGGTTCCGTTTTTTGCCATTTGACTACGGAACCCTAAAAAGTAATAAACAGTGAATACATTTTTCACCTTACTCCCATGTGACGGTAGCGAAACGGCCAAGCCACATATTTTGACAAAGGTGTAGAGTTTGTGAAGTTAGGGCTTGTAGAGTAAGGGCATTTAGAGTTACAAGCTTGGCTCTACATGAGAACTGATAACTTTTTGACAGTGCGAGCCATATGTCTTGGCAAAATTTTTTTGGTGGGATAAACTTATCTGCATTAGCTGCAGTAAGTAATTGTACTGGTGGTATATTTGCAGATGCGCTTGACCTTCTCTACCTATAGTTTAGTATCGCCCCGGCTTTATTCACGCAACGAACGTTGAAAATGAAATGGTTAGAAATAATTGGACTGTTTTACAAAAAAATTAAACCGACTTCAAAGTACACTAAAAAGTATTCAAATCCTGATTTGATGACAATGGGACTAAACGGGAAGTGTAACCTTCCAGACAAAAAAAGAATTTTCCAAATCGGTTAATAAATGACGGAGTTATGAGGTAAAAACATCCGAATTGATAACCTCCTCCTTTTTTGACGTCGGTTAAAAAGAAGAACAAATGAAGGTCTAACTTAATTTGTTCACACAACAAACACGAAATAGTTTTAGCATGAAAATCATCATCATCATCATCAGCCTATAATGTCCCACTGTCACAATTAAGTGATAACCGGGACCAACGGCTTTACGTGCCTTCCGAAGCACGGAACCGCTCGATATGTAATACCACTAGGCGGTCACCCATCCAGGTACCACGACAGACGTAGCTTAACTTTGCCGATCGATTAAGAACGGCTAATCATGCTACACCACGAGCGCTTCATGAAAATAATGAACTCTAAACTGACTGTAATTAGGTATGGTATTGAAGTCTTTCCATCTCTTTTGAGCGACTCTATAATTTGGACATTCTATCCATATATACCAATGCAGGTTTATAAATCCTCTGTCATATTTTCAATCAATTTCAATTTCACAAGTACAGTTAATATTGGATGCTCGAATGAATGAGCTCCCCGCTGTGGCTTTCCCAATGGAGTAAAGCATGGGGTTCTTCAAAAAGGGTGTGAACAGATTTCTTCAGGGTCGGCAACGCGCGAGTAATACCGCTGGTGTTGCAAGCGTCCACTACTACGGCTACGGTAACTGCTTACCATCAGGCGGGCCGTAAGTTTGCAAAATTAGTAATTTGTTTATAATATAAATATTTCTATGAGCTATGTGGAAGTTTTTGGGACGAAGATCGATCTAGCTAGGTTTCATCTCTGGGAAAAGGCGTTTTTCCGAGTTTTCAAACTATGTTCGGTCACCCAAGTACTAATTTTTATTATACCAGATAATTGCAGGTTTTCATAATTATCAATTTTAATTGACATAGAAAAATAACATGCGCTTCAACTGGGAAATACAAAAGGTATAAAATTATCTAGTAAATGTAATAAGAAAACGTGATACCTATCTCTTTAATTATTACTTATTTAATGCATAAATAAAATAACATTTATATAATCTCTTTAAAAGATAATAGAAATCACAATCATTTTTGACATTCTATAAAAATAATTGGGAAATTTTCGAATTTAATTATCAAAGAATATTCAATAAAAAAATGTAAGAGTAATTTAATTATCTGGTATTTTTTTATTCAAATGCTTTCTTATACATATATAATCTTTGCATGCCATATAAATCCAATAACTAAATTTTTCCCAAATATTTGTTATCAAAGTCTTGATCAAACACCTTAACAATAAAGCTACAAACTTCAACAAAAAAACTCACAGTTTCTCCAGTCGTAAATCCCTCGTCCGATCGAAGTAAACAGAAGTTGATCACTTGATGTGGAAGTGCATAAGTGAAATAAGTAACACGCGGGTCGCACACACGCCTCCAACTGACCGGTTGAGCGCGCGACTAATGAAGATAACCCTTCCCGAGATAACTGTGCGTGTTTGCCGAGGTTTGACGACTGTAAAATGAGCTCGCTAACTTTAGCAAGGTTTTTTGAACTGGTTTGTAAGAATATACGTAATTATTTGGGAGTAAAATCTTTAATGGCAGCTGGCGTGATTTGCTGACTGCTACACTGCACGTAAAATCCCAAACTAAGCAGAGGTATAACTATGGAAACAAGATAACTGATATAATACATATAAGTACAACTTTTTAATTGTAAATACATACTTAATATACATAATTACACCCAGACTCAGGACATACAGACATGTTCATGAACCCACGGCCTGCGGCGCGATAGCTGGAATCTTATCCAGAGTCTTAAACAACCGCGCGAACAGGCCCGTCGTTGGTTTGGTTAACTTAGGTTTTTTCTTAATACTACTTAGTTAGCAAACAAGCATACAGCCCGCTTGATGGTAAGCGGTTACCGCGGTTACCATAGCCTATAGACGCTTGGAACACCAGGAGTACCACTCGCTTGTTGCCGACCCTGCAGAACTCTTCACACCCTTTTTGAAGAACCCCATTCTGTACTCCATTGGGAAAACCACGGCGAGGAGCTCATTCCACAGTCTGAGCATCCGCGGAAGGAAGCACCTTTGAGGCCGCACAGTTCGAAACCATTCTAGTTTGAATGCGTGAGGATGGACTCCCCGACGATGGCGAGAGTTGCGATGGCAGAACTGCTACCCGTGGGCAGCATGTCCAACACGGCTACCCGTGGGCATCATGACGAACAGTTCTAAAGAACACATTTGTGTTCATGAACATGTCGTATACATATATTGTATATCACTTTTATCTGGTTTCCATAGTACAAACTCTGCTTAATTTGGAATCAGACAGCCACGTGTAAAGAATGTCCCAGGATAAGTATTTATTATTACGTTGCTGAGAAGATCCGGCAATAAACACAGCAAGTACTATTTTCAAAACAAACAGATTCATTCATCATCATCATCATCATCATATCAGCCTATGGATGTCCACTGCAGAACATAGGCCAATTGTCGCTCGGACAACAATTTTATTGAAGTAAGTTGGAAATGGTCAGTCAGTTAAAATTTTATTATTGTTATAGAAATCGCTCATATATCGAGCGTATATATTGTGATCTGTCATCGCCACTCTTCCACTACACGCCGCATTCCAAATGTTAATGATGGAAATGCAATTCCTCCATGTGGGAAGACCGTTTAGAAAACATTGAGCTGCTATTTATTTATACGACGAAGTCGGTAAAGAAACGTACGGCCCGGCTGACGGTAAGCGGTTACCGTTCTCCTATGGAAGCTTGCAACACACGAGGCATCACCCACGCGTTACCGACCTGTGGTAGTTCTGTAAGGTAGAGGTACTTCCCTAGCCGAGCTTTTTTTTTAATTTAATGGGTTAGTCCCGCCCATAAGGGACGATGACGAAGCCTAAGATAGAACACGTTTACCCAAAAGAAACACGACGCAGTGGGTGCCTTTATTGTCATCTAACGGATAAAGATCCAGCGATTTTCAATAACTCGTCTCTTCGGTTCTAGTGTCACTATCAACTCAAGGATCATTTATCATTGTTTAAGCTAGGATACCTTGTTAGTCGATGTGGGTCAATTGTTTAGTCGTTTTGTAAGTGATTCTGCAACGATTCTAATATAGCTGATCGCTACACTCATTAACATATTAGATACGAGTAATAACTTTTTATACAACGTAGGTGGCAAACAAGCATACGGCCTGCCTGATGGTAAGCAGTTACCGTAGCCTATGGACGCTAGCAACACGAGGGGTATCACTCGCGCGTTGCCGACCCTGAAGAAATATCTTCACACCCATTTTGAAGAACCCCATGCTACATTCCACAGTCCGAGCGTCCTTTACTTTGTACTTTTGGGAAACGTGTAGCGTATGTCATAAGAACATCGTGAAAACTAAGGGAAGAATATTTTTTTTAGGCAGTAGACAATAAGTACAACAACAATCAGAACAAGACAGTACAACCAATTTGAGTAGTTGAATACTGAGGTGACCAGACGTAATGGGGAGAGAAAACATCTTACTAATTGGATGTTGAGATGTCTGGATGTTTGTGAATCATTCATGCATAAACGACAGAACGGATTTAGAGGAAACTTCATACATAGATCATCCCCCGGAGTTTCTTGAAGAGCTATGCTCTAGCATAGCATTTTCTGTTCAAAGAGTGCATTTCTGGGTAAGTAACTCCACCTTCAGCCAAATAAAAATTAGTAAGGGTTGGTAATATGTGAGTGATGCTCTGAGTGTTGCAAGCATCCCTTATGATACACCACTCATAGCATCACAAGCTTCCATAAGGCTACGGTAACCGTTTACCACCAGGCGGTCCGTATGCTTATTTGCCGACTTAGTATAAAAAAAACATATAGGATGCTTTTTATACCAAGAAAACATGAGATTCTAAGAAAAATGCGGGTGAAACCGCGAGACAGAAAATCATCATCATCATATTAGCCTATGGATGTCCACTGCTGAACATAGGCCTCCCCCATTGAGTTCCAATTTGAACGGTGTTGGGCCGTTTGCATCCAGCGGTGCCCAGCGACTCTAACCAGGTCGTCGGTCCACCTGGTGGGAGGGCGACCCGCTCGGCATTCCATCGTTTTCGTTCTCCTACGAATGTCCTCGTTGCAGACCCTGTCACGTAGAGAAATTCCGAGCAACGAGCTCGCTGAGTGACTCTGAGCTAATTAAGCGGCCAGCAGTGAAAGACCACGCTGACGTGGAAACAGTCTGAACTGACAGAGACTAGTAAATAAATGATCGCCACGTTATGTAAATGATGGACGTACAAGGAACGAAAGATAAGATAGAGGCTATCTTCTCACGAGCATTTGATAAATATTTAAAGTCATGCAGTAAGTAACCTAATGCCTCAAAAACGTATCTTAAATTACAAATATAATTATAAATACTACAATGTGTGTTAGTACCCTCATTTCGGAGTTGTTTGTGGCTTGACAATTGAAGATGTTGGATAAACACGAGCTCGCGAAGAAAATATGACAAATAATAATGACGAATCATAAATATTCAATACGGTTTCAGCATACTTAATGCATGTTTTTTTTTTTTATACCACTAATGTGGCAAACAAGTATACGGCCCGCCTGATGGTAAGCAGTTACCGTAGCCTATGGACGCTTGCAACACCAGGGGCCAGAGTCTGCTATTTCAATTGTGTTCCAATGATCTTTCAGTGGTGTCAAAATTGTGCCATAATGACACTATTCTGTTAGTAAGTAGACTATCAAAACTGTAAAATGTCACAATTTTGACACCACTGAAAGTTCATTGGAACACAATTGAAATAGCAGACTTGGGCCCCTGGGGTATCACTCGCACGTTGCCAACCATGAAGAAATCTCTTCACGCCCTTTTTGAAGAAACAGAAAAATAAAACAGATCTTAATCTGAGACACGTAATGGTTCTGAAGATAATATCATTGAATCGAAAATCAGGATACTATTATAACGACTTTGGTAGGGTCAGCAACATAAGAAGCTGTACAGATCCAAATTTCCAGAAACAACTAGTTTTGTAGTTGTGTGGCTTCACCCGAAGGATCGCATGAGTTCTCGGGATAAAAAGTATCCTAGGACTTTTTGGCGCGAACTTGCAAAGTGACTTTGCGTTTTTTTTTTTTTTAATTCGTGTAGGTATTTTGATTTTTATTGCATATTATCGGTGTTATTTTATTCATTAATGCGAATGTAAGTTTGTTTGTCAACAAGATTACTATATAATATGTAAAGATATAGTCCAAATCCAAATTAGGATTTATTTCTGCCAGTTTCGAGTTATATTATAATTTCCAGTCACAATAAATCACTTTCACATGTAGTCCTCAGTCAGTCACCGTCCATAAAAGTCATGTTTTACTACAATGGTGGTCATTGTACTAAAACTCTTCACGGACTTTTTGAGACAACTTGAAAAGTCACGATACACACACTTAATTCATTTCATTTCACTTCATGGAGCACATGAATTGATCTTTATTAATAGTAGTATGATAAATTATCATGGATAGTTAATAATTCAGAACTGTTCAGCTTATGTTGCTGACCGTATTCAACAGGAAAGTAGCATCCTTAATAGAGACAATAGAGGCAACTGTATAATCTGACAGGCGAGAAGCGATCGCGACCCACGACAGCGATAGTGCAGTAGGTACCAACAAAGATTTCGCAATGCAAGACGGGTCAACGCTCCAAGGCGCTTCCTTATTAACTCCCTTGGGAATTGAATGCATCGTCCCTCCAACATCCGCTGGACCTTTGGATGGATGAATGGGTGTGCCAATATCTTGTTTCTCTTTTTAGGGCTATGATATTGTAGAAAAGCGTGTGAAAACGATTTTGTACTAAGGTAGCAGCTAAGCTGACGCATTTGATGAGAAGCGGCTACAGAAGCGTATAGTCTATCGACGCTTGCAACATCACGGGTATCACCCGAGCGTTGCCGACGCAAAATCTCTTTAAACCCAGGGTTAAGCAGAGGGGTTCAGAGGTGGGCAGAGGAGTCTTCTCAGTCCAAGTGTATTCCAAACCGGTGGTAAATTCAATTGTATGTACCAACCAACTTAACGTTCATAAGTGCCTTACCAGGGCCTAAACTGAATAAATGACTTTTTGATTTGGATTTTGGTTAAGAAATTTTGTTGTCTTCAGAAGAAGGTACACCATTTGGGAGCTATGAAATTTGATTCAAGAATAGCCAGAGGGGTTAAGAAAAGTTGCGGTGCCTGCAGAGAATCGTACACAATTTTGGACCTTTAGAATTTGATTCAAGAATAGCCTTTTCACATTTACGATAAAGCCCTCTCTTAGCATGCTTTTTGCTGGTCTTTTGTTTCACTGAAACTGTTGCGCGTTTTATTCATTTTTTATAGTTTCCCTGGTAATGGAAAAAGTTTGTAGTCCGTAATGAAATATTGTCCTGTTCATCCTACCTAATCCTTGTCATTGAACCAGTGAAAGCTTCCTGTATACAACGACCAACTAAAATGCACACATAAGGGACCAAACATCAATTGCACGAAATAAAGGAGTTGTTACTCACTTGACTCTAGTATCATGAGACTGGACCTCATGGTTATCGTCGACTGTGTTGTCGCCGTCGCTGAACCCTGACGCGTTACTCTGATGATGCTCAGGAATCTGTAAACGAGTCTGATTTTAGAACATCTTCAGTATTATTTTTTTGTTTTACCAATTAGGATTAATTTGTCTGAAGAGTGACAAGCATGCAAGTCGGGCCATTCTGATGGTAGTTGGTTATCCTTTAGCAATATCAGTATTACCTATATGTTCCCGCCCTATGCACAATCTAGTTCTCAAGGGCAACTGCCAAAACATACCGCAAAGATTTTCATCTTGAGTTTGAGCGACAGATTTTAATCTGTAGCCACTGAGATATCATCGCTCAAAAAAGGTCTAAGAAGGATGAAGGGATTATATGAGTAAGAAAGAAAAGGAGGCATAGAAGGGATGAATGGAAATAAAGTACATGTTGAACAGAGGATCATGGCGAGATTTGTACAAAAAAATAAAGATTTTTAGAGACGTTACAATGAAGTTATGATTGATCCTTGGTGCCTAAGAAATAACTTGAGCCATTAAAAATATTTTTAGAACCCCGGGATAAAAATGCAAATTTCTATGGCATGCCGGCGAATCGCGACTATTCGCGACCAAAACCGTTATGTTCTTGTTCTGTTTTGCGGGGTTTATAAAATATTTCATGTATATTAACATGTTGCTGGTTACCTATGTAATATCTACATTGGAAGTGATTCAAAACCCTCTAAAATGTTTTATTTTTTTGTACAAATCAATGTATGGATCTCGCCATGATTCTTTGGAAACAGGGCATTCAGATGATTTTTTTGGAATCTTTCCTTTCGCTTTCGGAAATATCGATGGAAAATTCAAAAGATGCACTGAGTACTTATCCACCACATAATACGCCGAGACTATAAAGAATCAATAAAATAATGAATAGCTCTACCACATCACAACACCAACCTACCTTTTCAAACTTCTGTTTATTTACATTCATTTTGAAGATTGGATAGTTACCAAACAGAAGTTTCGGTTCCACCTACATTTTTAGAGTTTTATTAATTTTAAATGTTCACAACACGGTAAATATCAACGGCTTGCTATGTTATACTAAAATGTTATCTTAACAGATGATGAGTGCAAACAAAAGGACAGGTTAATACCAAATATTGTGTGTGGAACAATTTTTCACGGTCACATCGTCGAGACATAGTGAAATGTTTGTTTATATGAGATTGATCATAGCAATGGGAAATTAACTCTACCTGTGACTACGTTAGGAATTTGGACGATACTAATTTAGCTTAGTGTTACAAGCTTTTATTTAGTTTCATCTGTCAGGTGTCTGTAATCGAATCTTGCAAGTTTTTGACCCACTTCCCAGTGTCTGATTGAGCTGAAATTTGGTATACATTAGTATATTGTACATGTAAGTACAGTTGACAAAACGTACAGTGACCATAGAAAGCTTGTATTAAAAATGATATTTTTAACAAAAAACTTGTTTTAATTCATCTGCGCTGCCTTGAGAGTTGGAAGGACTTATCACAACAAAATCAACAACTTTTAATATGGGACCAACTACGAAATTTGGAAAAATACTATATTATACGTATGAAGTGGTTTTTCATACATATAATAAAGGTTGACCTTTTGTTCTACTGCCAACCTTTTATGGAAAAATCGCAAAATAATGCCGTTTTTTTTCCATTCAGAGTACCAAATTGTGAATGAATATTTTGGATCGTGTAATTTTATCGAAACGAATTTTCTGCTAGTTGACAACCTAGCAGAAAGTTGGGATTGGGATAGTTTGCATAGCGGGATTTATTGTTTTTTTTTTTAATGAGACTTGAAAACTGATCCATCTGTGGCGAACCTAAAGGTTTTATAGAAGAAATAACGCTAGTGGTCAAGGCTGTAAAAATCTATCTTACAAAGTTATGCATTCTAGGAACGAAGATCATGTATTCATTAAAACAACATTTTACTGAAAATAACCGACAAGAAACTCGGCAATGCAATTTGTATTTTATCGCCTTTTTATGACAGTTATAATTAAATACAAGAACGCTGTGTAACAAATGATACACTTAAGACGTTTTACCGGTATTACTGATCATTGTTGATGGCTCAGTTCTTTGATCTATCTCAGAATGTTGTTCTGCTCAGTTCCCTGCATCAATTTTCTCTCTATGTTGGGGCATAATATCACAAAGGTTTTTTCGTGTTACGGTAATAATGATCGATTAGGTACTGTAGCATGATTAGCCGTTCTTAATCGATCGGCAAAGTTAAGCTACCACCGTCGTGGTCGGTACCTGGATGTGTGACCGCCTAGTGGTATTTCAAATCAAGCGTTTCCTTCTTCGGAAGGCACGTAAAGCCGTTGGTCCCGGTTATCACTTAATTGTGATAGTCGTTAAGCTAGTTGGAGGCCTTCTAGGCGGCATGAAAAAAATCCAACAGTAGGTTGACCACTAGCCTACCTCCACCGATCCGCAGTGGGCACGCGTGGTGGATTATCTGCCCATTCCCTTTCACCCTGATTTGTGAAAGGAGGCCTGTGCTCAGCAGTGGGACGTTATAGGCTGATATGATTATGATATGAGGTATCTACATAAATAGGCATGTTTTCATTACCACATGTATAATATCTGTTTAATAACGTGGGTTAAATACTTTTGGATGGCATTTGTTTATTATTCCATTGAGGCAATTTTAAGCAGTGTTTTGAAAGAGTCCTAAAATTTCCGACATTTATTACAAAGTGAATGCTTCAGTATTGCTGATGTAACATGTAACATCCAAAGCGCTTCGGATTCAACTCTTATGTTTCACATTTTATTAATCACTGACAAACAAGTCCTTTCTTTAAAAAGAAAATGTACTAAACTTAAACGAAAATTTACAAATTTTTGCCGAGTTTCTTGCTGTATATTACAAAACTAGCTGTCTCGCGCGGAATTTTTCAAATCCGACTGGTAGTTCCAGTGATTAGCCCGTTTAAACAAACAAACAAAAAAACTCTTCCGCTTTATTATATTAGTATTAGTATAGATGATGGTAAATTTTTCCATCCATGGCCTTGGCTAGCAGGGGCTCTACCGCGTAACTTTGGTGGTAATTGTCACGAACACCATTAATGAATTTCATCCAATCAGGGCCCACGAATGGTCATCGTCGCGTCATACCGCGTGCGTGTCATTGGATGAAATAATTAATGGTATTCGTTACGATTACCACCAAAGTTACGCGGTAAAGCCCCAGGTTAGCATGCAAGCCTAGTTAGAGGCTTGCATTTCATCATAGCCCCACAGTAAATCGTTTTCGAGTATCAATTTAATTCTAACAGCCGATTTTTTTTGTGAACACGTCGAAGATATTTTTACATAGTTCCAACATGCATAATATATAGATTCAGACAATACTGTTGCAATACTGTTGATTCAGCTCACAGATTACAGAATAAAGCAGATGGAGCGCGCGGAACACGGGAGTGAGGCCAAAAAAGCACTATTTGCACGCTCTATCTGCCTTTTGTTCTGTAATCTGAGATTCAGCTATAGTCGAACACAAGCGATTGAAATGTGAAATGTCGAGTGCCTTATCAGGGCCTAAATTTAATTAAATGACTTTTTGATTGATTTTGATTTTGGTAGGTACCTAATTATAGCCATTAACGAGTTAGCTATCAACAGTTCGTGTTGCTCTTAGTATTATTTATTGAATAAAGATTGTAACATTATACTATGAAGGCTGTATACCGCTATATAATTTTAATCCTCTCTTAAAGAAAGAGTTCCCGAAATTTCAAAATGGCGGAATGCCAAAAACGTGCACGGGCCAAGAAAATGTGAAATATAAAACAATATCTAACCTCAGTAAGCGGTATACAATCAAAGTCCCTCGTCTTGGCACCGCGCATCCTTCCCACGCCGCACTTATTCGCACTCTGACTTAATATTTAATTAAATGAATTAATCAAATTGTGCGAAGTTCATTTATAACCGGCGTGTAATCACTCGAGATGTACCTCTGTGTAGGGCTGACCTCTGCGTTCTTTATGCATCCTTTTTACATTTTTGAGGAGGTTCTCAATTCGGTTGTATTTTTTTTTTATGTTTGTTACCTCATAACTCCGTCATTTATCAACCGATTTGGAAAATTCTTTTTTTGTCTGGAAGGGTACACTTCCCGTTTGGTCCCATTGTCATCAGATCAGGATTTGATTACTTCTTAGTGTACTTTGAAGTCGGTTTAAGTTTTTTGTAAAACAGTCCAATTATTATTTATTTAGGATCACATACCTATCGTTACGCAGCGATTTTTATAAAGACCTCGGCTCCATCGGCATGGTTATTATAGTCTCAGTCTATGTGTAAGTGCGTAAAATCTCTTCACATCCAAAAGCAGTTTCAAGAGGGCTTGAGAGGACTTGAATTACTGCGCAGCTCCAATTAGTTATATCGCATTCATATATAATTTACCTTCTTTAGGGTAACTATGAAAACTGGATCAAAATCTGTGCAGTGGTTCACCCTATAAGCACACTGATAGACAGACATTGCGTTGTAGGTTATATAAGGAAATAAAATGATTGTTGGCGATTATTTAAAATTATAGTTTTATCTAAATTCTCAATCATAAACGTTACATAATTGAAATAACGTTTAAATAGTGTAACTAACGGGCTGGGGGAAATCCCTCGGTCAGGAGTATGTAGTTATGTAGGTTTAACTACTGAGCTTCAAAGTGAAAGTAATGTTTTATTAACATTAACACTAATAGCATATCTACTTTAACTCGAAATTTTAAAAGAAGGGTTATAATGGCGGTTGGTTCGTAGTAGAAACTTTTACAAGAAACGCCATCTAGTACAGAAATAAAGAACTAATTGTATTTCGGTCAACCAAACACGGTTATTCTAAAAATGCCCGTATATACCTATTTACGTGTAAGCAAATAGACATATATTTAATTTCAAAAAAAATATTACATTAGAGTCTATTGAAGTAATCATAGCTGGTCATCATGCAGGTGATCTGTGATTAGTAATCGTAGTGTGTGTAATGAAACATAGATGGCGTTGTACCTGCAATATTTAAACAACGTTTGCTTCGATAAGACGAATATGTGTTTCCCATTTTAAATACGTTACAAAATAGCAAATTCTCAAACATATTCTTACACAAGGAAAAGACATTAAATTAATTCAATTTTAGTAACTAGGTGTTACATTCGATATGGCAGTAGATCATAAATACAATAGCATAATAATTTATCAATAACGATTGTATTGAAAGCCCTACAATGATCGTGTTCCAATTAATCAATAGATATTATATTGGACGTACCTAACACATCGTAAAGAACATGTTAATATCAGCGTAAACATTAGGTTTTCCTTGTCACGCGCTATAGGTACGCTACGATTGTCATCAAAACTTGATAAGTGTGGGTTAATGTACTTTAAGTATGGCTTATTTGTTACAAAAAATTAAGAGGATTTTTATGGTATAAAAGACAGAACAGACTACACATGCAAAATTATGCTTCGCTCTTAGTCACGGACCAAAGTGATTTTTTGCATAGGGATAGCTTATGCATGGGCCGAAGATTTACATAGGCTTTTTATCTCTAATGGAAAAGTGGATAACAACACGGGGGATAGCCAGTCTAGAATAAATTAGTAAAAAGTATAAGTAGGAAGTAAATTGAATTGTAACTCCTATGGTACAAGCTCTACTTAATTTGAGACGGGATGGGCATGTGAAGAATTTCCCAGAATATTAATTAATATTTAGACGAAGCCCTAATGAGTAAGGAAGCAATGGAAGAGTTAAGACTTTATCTATACAAATAAATAATATAAACCGGATGCACCGAGGACCTTCCTTTATTAGTTTGGGACATAGCCGCATAACTTGTTTGTGAAGAGATTTTGAATTTCGATAAAATTGTGCTAGTTAGAAACATCGTTCTATTTTTCCTGTAATATTTACATCAATATCTATCTACTGTAATTATTTCAGATGTTTGTCAGTGGCACCATAAGGTGCCCATCCCGCAGAGAGAGTGCGAGAGTACCGAGTTCTGAGTTCTAGTGATATTTTAGTGTAGAAAACTCATGGTAGAGGTACGGGTCTAAGCTCATAACCCATCTCTCGAGATCTGTGGTTTTTCCTTAACTATGCATGTTATTAAAAACTAAAACGGTAAATTTTTAATACACTGAAAAGATTTTGATTTTGACATTAGATAGACATTGAGATATTAGCAGGTAGAGAACTTTTCAGAGACTTGTTTTCAATTTAGGCCATTCTAAAGGTCCAATGTATTGAAGTTACCATCGGTTTAGAAGTCCGTCTTCAACTGAGAAGAGCCGGCATGAAACACATCTGATATTAGTAACTCTATGTTCTGCACAGGAATATTTCCGATTCAAGAATAGAAAAGACATCTCATGCTTCAATGCTAAGGCTGAGTATCCACCAGAGATGTGTAACGAGACATGTGTTGATGACCAATAGGATCGCTTCATTTTCACGTCAAATGCAGCGATCGCTCTAACCCGGGTTGAAGACACGTCCCTCGCTACACATCTCCGTTGGATACTCTGCCTAATTCAAAAGTTCCAATAACCTTGGAATCCAGCAGATTGTTGATACTCCCCGAACTATCAGTATTAATGCTGTCGTCACTGTTGCTAAGTCCCCCGTGGCCTTCGCTGCTGCTCTTGCTGTCCTCAGAATCCGACTCGATCCATAGAGGCGAACGGTATTTGAATGTGTGCGCGAACGCGTTGAATCTCATTTCATTGCTCATTTTGACTGTTTGAAATTATTAATATCAAGTATTAAAGCCATTGTTGTCAGTAAGGTTAATTTGTGTAGTAAATGTTGTGTAGTAAATCTAAGCTTGTTTTGAAAAGAATCATTGCTGGCTCTTCTTAGCTAATGCAATCTTCCGAACCATTATAAGAATATCTATTCATGTGCCTGCGAATTTTGAATTAAATTATGGATAGGGAGTGAAAGATGCTAAACGGTCAGGAGCTACTCATACGCACCGACTTCAAAAAAAGGAGGAGGTTCTCAATTCGGTTGTATTTTTTTTTAAGTTTCTTAGGTACCTCATAACTCCGTCATTTATAAACCGATTTGGAAAATTATTTTCTTGTTTGGAAGAGTGCACTTCCCGTTTGGTCCCATTGTCATCAGATCAGGATTTGTTTACTTCTTAGTGTACTTTGAAGTCAGTTTAAGTTTTTTGTAAAACAGTTCAATTATATTGTCATATAAATAACGTCACATTGTTTGACTTTGGTGGTATAGTGGCGTATATACGTGACTATTTAAAGCCGTAAACTACTTACTTGGGTTTTATAGCACTATTTAAATCACTGTTTAGTTGTTGTAAGTCTCACATGATGTTATTGTGTTACGTAGAGTCGCCGTGGTCCGGCAAGACCGCGATTCACGGGCAAATCGAAGTGGATTGGATGTAGGCAAGTGGGACACCGCACCGGTGAGGGAGGTGCATGTTGGGACTCTAAGATTTGTTGTGATTTTTTTAAGAGTAGCTGTCTCCCGCTGTTTCATTAGTGTTCCCGGGATAAAAAGATAACTCACTTTTGCATTCTCTTTAAACTATTAGATGGTATACAATGCTTTTGTTCTCAAATCTGTGGTACAGTGAGGGTAAAAAATGGTGTCATAAAAATATTTTTCACTCACAAAATTCGTTTTATTTAAATATTAGTATAAAATAGATGGTTCAGAGTTAAAAAAAATAAATAATATTACCGTGAATATAGGCTTATGTTTGAGTCAAACAGTTTGACCATAATCTCACAATGCACAGTGATGAAGTGGCCGAAGGTTTTAAGAGGATGACTGCAAGGAATTTGGAAAATTTGTTCGCTGGACGTCTGATAATGGCGTTAAAAATGTAAAGTTTTTGTGATTTTAGAAGGCCCCTAATTCTTATAATTATTAATTTACGGAGAGAAGCACACCGAGGGATATACAGTGGTACCTACAGATTGCATGGTAGAATAATCATTGCTCTAGTGTCATTATCCAGAAAGGAAACTGAGGATTACGTTTGTATGGAACAAACGCCACCAGCATTTCCTCTTAAGTAAGCACATAAAGCGTAGAAGAGAACTGTCTCTCAACATGTCACGTGTTCCATATTCCACATTCCATAAAAGAAAACGATTTTCTTTTAATACCGATTTTTCAAAGTAGATCAAATATTTTATATCTACAATGGCACATACACAAAGAAAAGTCTCGTTCGCCTCGAAATATTATCACAGAGATCCTATCACAGATATAAATCTAAATAGATGACGCGAGTGTACGTACTTCGTGTGCCAAAAGGGAGGGCAATGCTCTTCTTTTGAAACTGTTTCGCACGGACAAGGAACTCGCATAAGGCTGCATGTCCACCAGATATGTGTAGCGAGGGATGTGTGATTAGCTGACAGAAAATCGCTTTTCATTTTCACGTTATATAGCTGTAATGCCAGCCTGACTAAAGCGCTCTTGTGACATTATGGTAGGTAGAAAAAAAGTGGCACGCTTGGTTTTTATACCGATGGAGGGACTTGCGTTATCTATTTAGATTTATGTCTATGGATCCTATCTGACGGGCCAGTTGGCGCAGTTGGTTAAGACGTGGAGTCTTAACCTATCGCGCCGCAGGTCGTGGGTTCGATTCCCACACAGGACATGCATTTGTGTGCATGAACATGTCTGTATGTCCTGAGTCTGGGTGTAATTATGTATATATAGTATGTATTTACAAACAAAAAGTAGTATATGTATTATATCAGTTATCTGATTTCCATAGTACAAGCTTTGCTTAGTTTGGGATCAGATGACCGTGTGTGAGGAATGTCCCAGGATATTTTATTTATCTTATGCTACTAAAATAATAAATGCGTATGATGGTTTGTTACTTCATGTTGCCTAAAAGGCACAAGCAATCATGATAAAATTTGGCACACGAGTAGATCATAACCTAGAGTAACAAATAGGATACTTTTATCACGGGAAAAAAATCGCGGGGAAAAAACTAGTAAAATAATAAAACATTCCCGACTCAGTGGGAACCTAAAAAGACTCAATTGATCGTCCCACAGGATGTCGCGGGACAATTGTAGGTAGCAGCCGCTCTTAATCTCAGTGTCACCGTCTGCTACCAAATCTTATTGTAAATAAGTCTCGACCCGTGGTTTTACCTGGATTTTAGGAGGTATTAAAGTTTTTACCAGGATATAAATCAATTTTCAAAAACTTAAATGATCCCCGTATCACCCCCATGTATTTTCAGCGATTTTTCGTACATTTTTTGTTACGTTGCGAGGAAGAAAAAACGGAAAAGATTTTTCTCAATTTTTTTTCAATCTTCACTAGCTGGATAGTTATTTGAAGAAGATTTTTATGGCAGCTTTGGTGGTGATTCGGTTAGGCTTATTGCAATGTGAAAATCGTATTCTTTGGATATTGCGTGACATAATTTTGTGACGCCCCATACAATCACATGTATCACCCATATAATTTATTAAATATTTTAATGAATCGTGGGTAGAACATACAATGTCTTTATTAAAAGCTATAATTGTAGAGGCTCTACTGCGAAGCTCTACTGTAAAGCCAATGATTTGATCTACGAAAAGAATGACCGTCTTCTTCCGCGTAATTCACAAGTGAATGGCGATTTATAGTAACAGTTTAATATTGTAATTACTGTTGTAGTTTAAGGTCAGTTCACACCGAGACGCAACGGGATGCGACACGACGCGACGCGGTGCCGCGAAACGTACCGCGACGCTGCCGCCGCAAGGTGCATCGTGAAGCCGCGTGTTTGCTCGCAGCTCGGGCTCTTGCACGCCGCGTCTACCGGCAAAGCAACCCAGCATCTTTCAAATTCTCTCAAATGTATAAGTATTTTGTATATCAAAAATAAATCACACCACCATCACCGAACATAAAAATAAATCTTATGTTCGGTACCCTTTAGGTACGGAACATAAGACTCCGCTGTTTGTCCGTCCGTTCGTCCGTCTGTCTGTCAGTGGGCTGTATCACATGAACCGTAATAGGTGACACTTGAAATTTTCACAGAATATGTATTTCTATTGCCGCTATAACAACAAATAATAAAAAAAAATATTAAGGCGTCTACTATTCATTACACAGTAAAATGTATAAGGTAACATTATTATTATTATTGTACGGAACCCTCCGTGTTTGAGTCCGACTAGCACTTGCCCGGTTTTTTTTATATTTAGTAAATAGCGTTCTTTTATCGCTATCTTAAAAAGTGCGCGTCACGTCGTCTCTCGTCGCGTCTAGTCTCGGTGTGAGCTGACCCTAATAGAAGGTTTCACAGTTATTGTTACCCGATGCCGAACCATATACCAATGAAAAATTTACTATAAACTAAAAAGGCCTACTGTGCAAGTATCTCATAGCATATCCCTTATATATATAAATTTCAATTTGTCAACTTACATGTAACCCTTGAGGAGCTTGAGCCTGATAATTCATTCCATGAGGCATTGACACAGAACCTCTCTTCAACTGGTTCCTATAAATTTCAGGACTATTATCACCAGTAGGAGCTTCATCTTTCTTGTCACCATCTACCTTATAATCTTCAGGTCCAACAATCTTAACTTCAGGTGTTCCTCTACCATCTTTAGGTTTGACTGACACTGATTCATCATCGTCTATATATTTTATATCGCTTGACGCAAGATTGGCTTCTAGAATTAGCTTTTTCGTTTCAGGTGGCATTTCTACATAATCGTGGGGGTAGGATGGTATCTTTACGCGAAGATCAGGTTTCTTTCTTGTTCTTTTTTCTGACATTTTTGAAGAACCGGTATTAGTTAGATTTAGCAAGAGTTCTTTTAATTTATTGCCTTCGTCTTATCTGTTTAGTGGATGCTGTAGTATTTGCTCGGTTGGGTAATATTTTAATGCTCACTAACACAAATGTCTTTCTCTAAAACTGATTTCTATCTTCTCAGATTTGCATTAATCCCTCGGTCTTCGCGTTTATCAGAATCTTCTAACACTACATAATTATCAAAACATTCCTATATGCATAGGAGATAAGCTATCTATAGGGGATAGATAAAAAGTATCTTCTCAAGTAATTTATTTTTAATTTTCGCACTGTCCATTCTTATCTTGACAAACATTACTAAATGAATACTAATATTTGTTTTTTCACTATCACTTGTTTTAATTGTAATTTTTATTTTACCACCAACGCGAACTCTCTTGACAAAGAGCAAAAAACACTGAATAATTTTAGTTTATATCTAAGGAAATTTTCTTTCCGGCATATTAATCAGATTTGCACCAATCGCTTGCTCTATAGATATCTTATTTTGACGTTGAGATAATATGGTAGCTTATCCATGCGCATTTGTAAATTCATCTATGCGAAAAATATGCGTGTTGTTTCAATTTTTTATGATTTTCTTTGAAAATTCTGGACATTTTCATTAGTAAATTGATAATAACCATAGAAACGCTTGTTTACATAATTTGAATATGTGAATTAGTTCTATAACTGCAACCCTTTTAATATTATCATTGCGAAAGTGAGTTTGTTTATTTGTTTGTTACGCCTTCACGCCTTAACTACTCAACGGATCATCATGAGATTTGGCATGCATATAGCCTATGGTATGGAGAAGGACATAGGCTACTTTTTATCCCGGGAACGCGGGTGAAACCGCAGGGGACAGCTAGTGTATCTATACATTTAGCTCGGTAGTTAAGTTATGTCGTGGAATACCATGACGAAGCAAATAGTTCGAATACTAAAACGACCTATGGCTCGATTCTCGTAACAAAACTTCAAAGGTTCAAAGGACTTCAACGATTAAACTGTGTTTTTTACTATTATAATATCAAATGAACGATTGAAAAACGATCCTATAGACTATATTACTAATTATTAACCAACGAAAACACGGAGAAGGTTTACAAGTCGACGTGTATATTTTTTTTTTAAATTTATATTACTATATTGAGTCGTATAGATTATTGAATATTTTTTTTGCAGAATATTTCACGAAACACAATTTAAATAGTTGATATCGTTACGACACCATACAAGTTGTATTACGAAGTTTTCGGTGAAGAAAGAAATCGTGAGGAAACCACAGCACGGTTTTCGAGTACTTTGTAGTACCCCTGGCAGGTAATAGGTACTACCCTCACGCACCAAGTCTACCGGTGCGTGTCAGCAGTTGCACTTGAGAGTTGCTTTTGAGTAGTAGTTTGAGTGTAGTTGCATAAGGAAAAAAAAAAAGTCCCAGGATATTTATACATTGGTGACGGGAACTACTTACCATCAAGTGGAAGGCCTACATGCTTGTTACCCTACAGACATAAAAAAAAATCTGTAATTTTTCTCTACAATTTTGCATTTTACTAGCAGCCTTCCTAGCAGCGCTAAGCGTTAAGCTACCACTGGCGAAGCCAGTACCTGGATAGGTGGCCGCCTAGTGGTATTACAACTCGAGCATTTTCCGTGCTTCGGAAGGCACGTAAAGCCGTTTGTTCTGGTTATCACTTAACTGTCGTTAAGCTAGTTGGAGGCCTCCTAAGCGACTTGAAAACTACAAACTGACCACTAGCCTACACTACATCCACCGATCCGCAGTGGGCATACGTGGTGGAGTATCTTCCCATTCCCTTTCACCCTCATTTGACGCTGATTTTCATTCTGACGCTTACAATCTAGGAACTTTCAAGGCCAGAGTGAATAAGTTTCTTCTGGGTAAGCGTGTTTCATCTTAGGCTTCGTCTTCGCCCCTAATGGGCGGGTCAGTGGCCAAACGCAAGACAATTTAATAAAAAAAAAATGCGAATAGAGGCCTGTGGTTAGCAGTGGGACATTATAGGCTGATGATGATGATGATATCTTCCTATAAAATTTTATGTACATTGAAAGTACCAATAATTTAAAAAAGTAATAAAAACGAACCGACTAATTAGCATGCGGTTTAGCTACAACTACAACGTATGACAAGTGGAAGTCGATTACGCGCGGAGAGTGTTCCGTAAGTACCACTCTCCGCGCTTTTAAACTCTTTATAGCTAAAGCACCTTATTACAAAACATGGTTTAAAGGAAAACCAGGTTTTAAAATAGCCTCGTCCCTTTTTAGGGTTCCGTAGCCAAATGGCAAAAAACGGAACCCTTATAGATTCGTCATGTCTGTCTGTCTGTCTGTCCGTGTATGTCACAGCCATTTATTTCCGAAACTATAAGAACTATAATGTTGAAACTTGGTAAGTAGATGTATTCTGTGAACCGCATTAAGATTTTTACACAAAAATTGAAAAAAAACAATAAATTTTGGGGGTTCCCCATACTTAGAACTGAAACTCAAATTTTTTTTTTTCATCAAACCCATAAGTGTGGGGTGTCTATGGATAGGTCTTCAAAAATGATATTGAGGTTTCTAATATCATTTTTTTCTAAACTGAATAGTTTGCGCGAGAGGCACTTCCAAAGTGGTAAAATGTGTGTCCCCCCCCTGTAACTTCTAAAATAAGAGAATGATAAATCTATAAAAAATATATGATGTACATTACGGTGCAAACTTCCACCGAAAATTGGTTTGAACGAGATCTAGTAAGTAGTTTTTTTTTAATAGGTCATAAATTGAAATTAATATCAAATACTCAGGTCTATACTACCATTTACTTATATACCTACAGGTTTGTACGGAACCCTCGGTGCGCGAGTCTGACTCGCACTTGGCCGGTTTTTTATTATATGACGTTAGAAAGTGACCAAATGACAGTAAAACCTGGCTTTACTTTAAACCATGTTTTGTAATAAGGGGGAATGAGTTTAAAATCAGGAACTACAAGTCCGTTTTTTTTTGTAGTTAGATGACTCTTTATGGAAGGCTATGAACATCACGCTATGGCCTAATGGGTGAAAATATAGGCTTATTGACCCAGCGAGCGCGAAACGTCTCCTTTTCAGCTTGGACAAAAATGCTTTCGTATGTGTGTCCAGATGTCTGGCGGATGTCCGACCGTTTTCCTCTAGGTACTTTCAGGTCGCATTTCTCAACTGATTCGTCGAGATCGTGGAGATGGTTTTTGTTATATCAATTTTTGGATTTTTTCAAAATGGCGGAGCCATCGGATTAATATAAAAGATTTTGTTTTAAGGTGCAAAGACAGACTCGTGAGGTCTACAGTTCATAGAGCCGCTATTATGAAAAGTTATAGTTGGCTACAATGTAAGCCCGACCCCCATATTTGCTTATTCACTTAGGCTCAATTTCCATTGCCGCGGAATGGAATGAAAGCGAATTTTTGCATCTTATTTTAGGCTCGTATTTAGTTTGAATGTTATACAAAATGTTATATTATCCGTTCCTCGGCAATGTAAATTGGGCCTTACCCCTCAAAATCGGTTTATCCAAAATCGGAATTCGTTTATTTACGCTTTACCTCTGTGATTGGTGAACTATTTACGTCCATGGTATTCGAAGAAATAAGTTGTGAAAGACATGAGAGTGACCCTATGTGGGTTCCCGTTTTTTGATCGCATGTTTGGAACTCTAACTAGTTAAATGAGCTCCGTTTACCAGTAATTTATTTATTCAAAAGAAACAATAATAATGCAAAAAATTACGGTAACCTAAAAAAAGTACGCATATAATTTACTTTCCTTATCTACAGTATCTTTCTTTTGTTATTTCGCCCAATTAACTCACTGAAATTGTCATTTACAACATTATTTGGAGCGAGGACGTCGACCTGGTAGAAAACGGAACGCAGTAAGATATGATGGTGGATTAACTGCAAGTTTGCTTGTTTTGGATATAGCTTTGTTTAATTTAGGTACGGCTAATGCTGTGTGAACAGCTTAGGTGGTATTTATCAAGGTAATTGGTTGAGGCTTCATTGGGTTGCTAAATTATGCGCGCATAATGACAGAACTTTGTTTCTTTCTTTTATTAGAGACTTACCCCTTTATTCATAATCGCTTTTTAACTAAATCAGTGTAATAGTGTCCTCCGTCTCACTCTTTCGATCACCAAATGTCACGTGACAAATAAAGACTTCAGAATTTTAGCTAATCAATGTTTGATAACTTCATTATGAATAAGGGGGTCAGAATATATGTAGAGGCTTGTTAGATCCATTTTAGGCACGCGTGGGTGAGAGTCCAAAAAGAGCTAATATCTTCTACTATATAAAAATAAGTCGGGTTTTCCTTCCTGACGCTATTACTCCAGAACGCACGAACCGATTTCCACGGTTTTGCATTCGTTGGAAAGGTCTCGGGCTCCGTGAGGTTTATAGCAAAGAAAATTCAGGAAAAATTTCAACAGAAAAGCGGGGTGGGGTGGGGTGGGGTTTGGTGGGGTGGGGTGGGGTGGGGTGGGGTGGGGTGGGGTGGGGTGGGGTGGGGTGGGGTGGGGTAGGGTAGGGTAGGGTGGGGTAGGGTAGGGTAGG
This sequence comes from Achlya flavicornis, assembly GCA_947623365.1. Classification (NCBI taxonomy): domain Eukaryota; kingdom Metazoa; phylum Arthropoda; class Insecta; order Lepidoptera; family Drepanidae; genus Achlya; species Achlya flavicornis. The sequence goes on along the minus strand of OX392481.1, from coordinate 1,004,447 downwards.
GTAGGGTAGGGTAGGGTAGGGTAGGGTAGGGTAGGGTAGGGTAGGGTAGCACTATAGGGTAGGGTAGCACTATAGGGTAGGGTAGCACTATAGGGTAGGGTAGCACCACGCGAACGAAGTCGCGCCGGGCAGCTAGTTGTATATATTTATCTCCAAAACCATATATCTGGAAATACACTGGATGGGTTGTATCGTACAAAATGACGACACAACCCATTTAGTGTATTTCCAGAGAGGAGAAAAAGGCAGGCAATGTGTGAAGTACTTTCCCCGTACAACTTTTCTACCCTGTACCTACATAATATATCAATCCCATTAAAACTGTATCTAACATTTAATTAGAGCTAGAAAGACTTTTGAGAAACTTACCCCGTCAGGACTGTTCAAAAAATGCTGCTTCAGAACCTCAGACTCCAAATTCTGCAGAGTCGGCATCGATATCGAGTTCCTCCTCAAGCTCGCCTTCCTATGCTCCATCTCCCTCTCGCTCCTGATCAGCTCATCAGATTCATTAGCACCGTACGCCGTTGTCTCCTTCGCACCAAAAGGACTATTGTAATCAAACGCTTTTGAAGTACTTGGTGTAGCTGATAAATCAGTTGACTCTGTACTAGGGCTAGCAACTTTTGATTTAGGATCAGGATCTAAAGTAATATATAGAGTTCCTTCTGGTGTATTCACTACTATAGTATCACTGTTTGGAGAGGAATGTATCTCTCCCAGGTCTGTTGCATGTAGTTTTCTATCTCTTTCTTGCAAAAGAGGTTCCGTTTCATCTGTTTCATCTCTTAAGCGTTTAGGACGTATAGGTGCTTCAATGCGTACATTATCCAGTTCGACGTCATCAACGAATGGTATATCTTTGTTCGCTCGCAGTTCAGGTGAATTGAGTCCTTTGGCTACATCTTTGTATGGTGTTATATTGTTTTCGTTTTCCATTTCTTGATTATTTCATAGTAGATGAAGTTATCTGGAATATTATATGTTTGTTAGCAGGTACACTACATTGTTCGATTGTTTCTTAAATGTGACTGAATTCGGATATGTTAGTATAAATAGTGTTGTCTCTAAATGATGAGAAACATTGTCGATATCGGTATTCCTATCACGATTGGATCTATAATCTTTTACCACGTTATCGTTAACACCATCTTTATGTTAACTGATCGTCCTTGTAACCTTTTCGAATATCGCTTTTTGAATTTTCTTTTGTTTTTATGCTTTTGTTTACCTAAAATTATTAAAAGATTTTTCATAACTATCTTTTTACTTTTTGTATTTTATGTTCATTTATTAATACTATTATTAATACACATTGTAAAAAAGGTCATACGTTAGGAAATTCGTCTCATATAATTAATATATTGGACTAACTGTAACTAGATCCTACCAAAAGGGGGAGCCAGGAGACTCATAGCACAGGGAAACATAGTTTGAGCTCCAGTCTTTTGCCGCACTTTTCGGCCGCACCTGCCATAGGCAATCTGTGTGCAAAAACATCGCGATAGGTTCTTCGTATGTATTAGGTTTCGTTAGGAAAAGGTTAACTAACAGAGTTACTTTCGTATTATAAATATTAATGTGACATAGAAATACTAATCTCAAAAACAGAGTCTCTTTCAGACTATGGCAATGCTACGGCATACGGTAAGGTATAGTATCTCGAACAATAAGTAGTATATGTATTATACCAGTTATCTGGTTTCCATAGTACAAGCTCTGCTTAGTTTGGGATCAGATAGCCGTGTGTGAGGAATGTCCCGGGATATTTATTAACATTATTATTATCTCTATAACTACGCCCAGCACCTATTCCCGTCTCCTGAAGGGGCCCCTAAAACCCTAAAGTTTCAAGACTAAATCGTGTTAATTGAAAATAAAGCTAATATCATTGGTGCAGATTCCAAATTCAAATGATTATATCTTGACTCAAAATTTGACTTGAGACGTTCTGTTCATGGGTGGCCGAATGAATCAAGCGAAGAGTCCAACCAAAGAGTCTAGGTACTGGCTATAATTTGCTAATGTCGATGGACTACCGATGTTTTAGTGGTGAAACAATCGTCACATGTACTTTTACATCACTATAGTATAAGTTGTACGACATTTAAGTGCCTCTACGTCCTCCAAGCAAGCTATTAGAGACCCCCATATTTGAATGTGTGATTCATATGTATCGACCACACCCCACACCAAATTAATGAAATATCCAATAAATATCTACAATATGCATGATATGCACAAAGTACAAAAAAATTGCTTAAACCTTATAACAACAAATTGTAATAAAAATGAAAAAAAGTTTTTTTGGCGTTTTTTTATAGCAATATTTAGTTAGTTAATATTTAACGGAACCCTAAGTGTGCGTCCAACTGTCTATAACAAATAAAAAAAAAATGACATAAAATTTAGAATTAAAGGGGGTTCTGATACAAGAAATGTCTTTACGGAACCCTTCGTGTTCAATCCCAACTTGCACTTGGGTGGTTTTTATTTTTGTTTGGTTTCTTTGTTTTTACAAAAAATAGGCAAGAAACTAAGCATCTCATGCACTTCGAAATAAAGATTGACTAAGGCACTCCTCATATTAGAAGCCTGAAAAAAAATACTAATTCTATGCGGCATCTTTACTATCTCATTAAGCTAAGCACACACTTGACACAAGGCCGAGCACACACGGTAGACTGTTTGCTTTCAGATTATCTGCGATTAAGTTTTAACACTTCGAAAAGAGTTTTTGTGCGAATGACGCCATTACGTACGTAGTAAGTAGGTATTTTCCCTCGATGTTTTTGAATAAAGATTTTCTTAAAGAGTATGGGACAGAAGGGCTCGTGTTGTAGCATGATAAGCCGTTCTTAATCGATCGACAAGTTAAGCTACCACCGTCGTGGTCGATACCTGGATGGGTGACCGCCTAGTGGTATTTCAAATCGAGCGTTTCCGTGCTTCGGAAGGCACGTAAAGCCGTTGGTCCCGGTTATCACTTAATTGTGATGGGCTTGAAAACTCCAACAGTAGGTTGACCACTAGCCTACCTCCACCGATCGGCAGTGGGCACGCGTGGTGGAGTATCTGCCCATTCCCTTTCACACGGATTTGTGTGCAGGAGGCCTGTGCTTAGCAGTGGGACAGAGGCTGATGATGGTGAAGTAGATATACATACAATTTTGATAGATTTTCTCCAATTTTATACAGTGTATGATTTACTATTCCCGCTATTTCTTCTGGGTCAATAATTATTATGCACCAAGGATATAAAGCAGTGTCTTAAGTCACGGGCAGCATATTGGACACCGAGCGAGGGACTCTAGAGTTAACGAGCGAAGTGAGGGAGTTATGCAGAGTCCTGATCCTGAGTGAAGCGAGGGGTTCAGCCCGCCCAAGATGAAGACGGGCTTTATCCTCGAGGTGAATACTCTTTAGGTTTCTGTACCCGAAGCGTGCCCAACGGGACCCTATTCATAAGCCTCCGCTGTCCGTCCGTCTGTCTGGGTCCGTTTGGGTGACGCCCTGGATGGTTTAGATAGGGTAGGGTAGCATCACGCGAATGAAGTCGCGCCGGGCTGCTAGTTGTATATAAATAGATAGATTATAAATAAAGAGTGAGTGGATTTTGTATGTTTGTTTATATGCGGGCTAATATCCGGATCTACTGATCCAAGACAAAAAAAATAGTTCACTAATAGGAAGTTACAAGATTCCCAAGTGCTTTAGGCTACTTTTTATCCCGGAAAAATAATATATTTCACGGGAACGCGGGTGAAAAAACGAGACGGATGCTACAAAAAAAACATGTAGTTACTATAAATCTTGAAGAGTTGATTTTAACAATTACCATTGGAGCCGTGTATGTAGTGTGAAGCAGGTATTTACTAATAAATAGGTACTTATAAAAAAAATTAGAAGCGGATGAAGCAATGAACTCTACTATTCATATTTTTTGTTGAATATGATTATAAATGTTTAATGATGTTTCTTTTGTATACCTTTTAAGTTTATTTAATAACGTCATTATGAATAATGTGGGAATCGTTTATTTAATTTATACTACTAATGTAGCAAATGAGTACCTATATGGCCCGCCTTTTTTTTATACGACTAAGTCGGTAAACAAGCATACGGCCCGCCTGATGCTAAGCGGTTACCGTAGCCATATCGACGCTTGCAACACACGAAGCATCGCTCACGCGTTACCGACCTTTCCCCCCTCCCCTATGAGCTCTGGCGAACTTACTCACGCGCAGGAACACAACTTTAAACAACATAAAGTTATTTGGTTGCGGTATTCTGTAAGGTGGAGGTACTTCCCCAGTCGAGCTGCTCTTTGAGCGAATAAACGCTATGCTCTACCTCTCTCAAAAAGCCTGATGGTAAGCGAGCATTTACCGTATCCCATTGACGCTTGCAGCGCTTGCCTCTTTGCCAAAGATACGCCATCTTTGGCAAAGAGGGCGATGGCTGCCACACACGTCATACTTGTGACCAGGTGCTGCTTGCGGGGGCTAGAATGCATTTCGAGTCAGTCTATTAGAATGTAAATATTATGTAAAGAAACGAAGCTTGTTTTAAAAAGAGTAATTGCTGAGTTTATTGCCGGCTCTTCTCAGCAAATACAACCTTCCGAACCGGTGTTAGAGTATTATTAGAGTCAGACTTTTCATAAGTGCCTGCGAAGGTCTATTTGAGTAAATGATTTTGAATTATGAATTTGTATTTTGGTTGGTGTGATTTCATCAAATGCGCGGTATGACGATGGCCATTCGTGAGCCATTTGGATGAAATTAATTAATGGTGTTCGTTACGATTATCACCAAAGATATGCGGTAGAGCCCCTGGGGAAAATCACACGCGCGTCTTAGTCTCCTCACACCCTCCTTGAAGAATCCCACGCTGGATAATATTTAAACAAATTACCTGCATCCATTTCTACATCATATAAATATTAACACCAAAATAAATAAATAGTGCTAACAGCACTACAGTTAAAGTAACATAAAGTATCAAATCCAAGCGAAGAACTGCCAACTTTGTCACTTTGTCATAAGCGATGCAACAAACACATTCACCAACCGTAGTCATATTAAAACAAAATTAAACTTTAAGACACGCTTTTTAAAGATCAAAGTCGTTAGAAACCATAAACATTTAAATATAATCAAAGTACAAATTGATTTATTTGAAAAACTGTTCAAAATAAGCGGTCTGCAGTAAGTTTTAAGATAAAATGAATCGCAATTATTTTGCGACGTTATCAACAGGAAAACTTTTGGTTGTTAATTAACGAGTATTTTTAGCTGAATAAGCCTATTAATTCTTAATCGATAATTAGTTGAGGAATTTATCGTATGTTGTTCAATAATGAAGTAGACCGTACATGCTAAATAATCGATGTGTTTACCTATCGGGTACCTTTTCGGTTACCGTCCATGGCAATCATTTTTGTATGAAAATGAGAGAGACGAAACAAAAACAAAATAAAAATAAACAAAGTGATTTCAGAGTATAACAGGTGGAGATTTCGAGATGGTATATTTTCGAAACCTATGTTGGGTTAGTCATTTTGAATATACTTTTACCCATAGTAACTGTCACCAATTGTGAATTCTCACAATTTTGAATTCTCTCTAAAAAAAGTCCAAATTTTTTTTTTAGAATTCAGTATTGCTCCTATATTAAAAGTTGTTCAGGGGGCCTACCACAAGCTCTTAAAACAAGGTTAAAATAACCTTATTTGTCTTTTGTCCCTCTTTGACATCCGGCGTCAAAACAAGACAAAACACAAATAAGGTTATTTTAACCTTGTTTTAAGAGCTTGTGGTAGGCCCCCAGCATGACTAATACAATACAACATAGGTTTTGAAAATATGTCATCTCGAAATCATAAGTCAATCTTAATGCACTTCATTAAACTTCATTGCATATCTGGAGTTTTCATTCAGACGTCAATCGGGTCACCGGACAAGTCAATGGATCGTTTTCTTAACTCGTTTGATGCACGAGTTCCATAAATACGAACTAGCTATCCAAAGTCAAAGTCAAAGCCATTTATTCAATTTAAGCCCTAGAAGGGCACCTATGAAGGTCAAAGCTACTGAAGTTACCGCGGATACCCGCGTTCCTGGAATAAAAACGTTGACTACATACTCGGGGATATTGTAGCTTCCTATTAGTGACAGTTTTTTTCGAATCCGACTGTTAGTTCTAGAGCTTAGCACATTTAAACAAACAATCAAACAAAAATACTCTTCAGCTTTATTATATTAATATAGATAGTAGAAAAGAGGAAGTCCATTTTAATGAAGTTCATTACCATTGAGTTACGCGGTAAGCCCGCTGTGTAGAATTGATAAAGTGTAAGCTAGTCATTGTAAAATTAAACAAAGCGTATCAAATAAACTATCAGCGGCTATTTGTGTTAAAATAAGCGTTAAATTATGTTTTAATTATTTAATTAATTTAGTTTTATAAATAAATAGGTAGCTCATGAACTAGAATAAAAGACGCCGATTTTCATCACCTCTACTATTGTAGTGTCTAGGTTCTTTTTGCGCCGGCCCTAGGTTAGAGCGGACAGGAGTCGTCGCTCTAGGCGCCAGGTGGCCAGGCCCAAAATACCAAATGTAATGGTGCGTCCACGCTACGCGAAGCGAACACGAGCCGATCACACGTGGAGCTTGGATTCGCTTAGCATAGACGGATTTGTGAGCGTCAACGAGCGTACGGCTCACGCTCGACTGCGCTCCGCCGATTGTCAGTTTTTTTACGAACACAGGGATTCGCATTGCGCTTGTTGTAGGCTCGTTGTAACGACCACACTTGACTTCGCGAGCAGCGAACGAACTCTGTTCGTTTGGGGCTCGGCTCGTGCTCGGTTTGCGTAGCATGCACGCACCATTACAGTATACTCTACCACCACCGGTTCAAAATACACTTCAACTGAGAAGACTCCGGCGAGAGATAACAACAGTTTTTCATAAACAGAAATCTGTACTAATATTATAAATAGGAAAAATTTGATTGTTTGTTTGTTTGTTTGCATTGAATAGGCTCCGAAACTACAGAACCGATTTGAAAAATTCTTTCACTGTTGGGAAGCTACACTATCCCCAGGTGACATTGGCTACTTTTTACCACGGGAACGCGGGTGAAACCGCGCGAGACTGCTAGTTGTCTATAAAATAGGCTAACTAACATTTATCGTAGATTTATTGTCGTAGCAACCAAAAAATGTCCAGCAGTAAAAATTTTACTATTTATTTGAAATCTCTTGTACTATTGTGTTACAAGTATTCTCAAGTATTGCTTGGCAACCGTAATGGTGTGGTTTACTTATTACTGAAACGCAAACACTGAACAAATTGGTATTATCTTGTGTCAAACACAGTTATTTAGATCTTGGGATAGTATTGTTGTTCTGTAATCTAAAATCTCAGAAATAATCATGGAAGTTTTTTTATTCAAATAATTTAAAAGAGAGGTAGAGTAATTTTTTTTTTTTTGTACAACTTAGTCGCTAAACATGCATACGGCCCACCTGATGGTAAGCGGTTACCGTAGCCATATGGACGCTTGCAACACAAGAAGCATCGCTCACGCGTTACCGACCTTAAACCCCTCCCCTATGAGCTCTGGCGACCTTACTCACGCGCAGGAACACAACTTTACACAACATAAAGTTATTTGGCTGCGGTATTCTGTAAGGTGGAGGTACGCACCGAGTCGAGCTGCTCTTTGAGCGAATAAACGCTATGCTCTACCTCTCTCAAAACTCTCGTTTATTCGCTCAAAGAGCACCTTGACTGACCTTACAGAATACCGCAGCCAAATAACTTTATGTTGTATTCCTGCGAGTGAGACAGGTCGCCAGAGCTCATTGGGGAGGTGGGAAGGGTCAGTCACGCGTGACCATAATATGTCTACGATAACCGCTTAAAATCAGGCGGGCCGTACTCTTGTTTACCGTCTTAGAAGTAGGTATCAAAAATTAAGGAGAAAAAATTGTAGGTGCTTGGCGACAATTTCCCAAATTGAGGGAGGTAGCCAGCTATTCGAGTTACTAGTTACCCTACCACTGTTCTATGATAACCTCGCGATGTTTATTCTCCAAATCCTCATGGTCTATGGAGGAATCGACAGTTGTACAGTAATACTCAACTGATAAGGCGCGTCGTGAATCTTCGTTCGCACAGAAAAATAAGTAACCCCCGAAGATTAACGAAATAATGCTTAAAACTTACAATCAACCTTAGATGCCTACTATAAGGTTCATAATACACTGCAGCTGTTAGTTCCGTCTCACTCGCAAGTGCCGCCCCTCCGCACACATGGCGGCAGCTGCCGACCAATAGCATTTCAAGCGCTTTGAAAATGTATCTTCTGCGCAGGTGCATCGGTAAGCCATATCAGTTGGGTAATACCACTATTCTTTACCGTGGTACTACTGTACCACTAAGCCAAAGATTACTAGCCGTATACGGAAGAAGGGACACTCACAATCCTCGCGAATCCTTCGTCACCCGCAACTTAATGGCGTGACAGTACTCCTGTGGCCTAAATCTGCTATTACGCAATTATGTTTCAATGAATTTTCAGTGGTGGCAAAATTGTGACATGGCACAGTTTTGGTAGTCTACTAACACAATAGCGTCATAATGGCGTCATAATGGCGTCATAATGGCGTCATTATGGCACCATTATGACGCTATTGAAACCACAAACCTATGAAAGTTCATTGGAACATAATTGTAATAGCGGACTTGGGCCCCTGACCGTATTGCCCCATCATTGAGGAAAAAAGCTCTCTAGAGTCGCAATATCGAGCAATCCATTTCCGCAATTAGTGTTTTTGCACTAATTAATAACAGTTCCGCTTCTAAATGTTTAGTGTGTCAGCAAATGCAACCTTCCGAACCGGTATTAGAGTATTAGAGTCAGACTTTTCATAACTGCCTGCGAAGGTCTATTTGAATAAATGATATTGAAATTTTTGATTTTGAAATTTTTAGTGTGTCCTTGGCTAACCCAATCAGAGCGCAATGTGAGTGGTGGGCAATGATCGCTTCTTTGGATTAATTTTTCGATGTGCCCTATCGAGCAATGGAGCAATGGAATTAAGAGGAAATGCCGGTGGCGTTTATTCCATACAAACGTAATCCTCAGTTTCCTCTCTGGATAATGACACTAGAGCAATGATTATTTTACCATGCAATCTGTAGGTACCACTTTATGTCCCTCGGTTGTGTTTTTCTCCATAAATTAATTATTATAAGAATTAGGAGACTTCTAAAATCACAAAAACTTACCATTTTTAACGCCCTTATCAGACGACCAGCGAACAAATTTTACGAATATAGAAAAACAAAGTAAAACCGACAGACAGCCAAAGCCCTTATTATGTTGGAGGTGAATACAAGTATAAATAAGTATAATCGGTCCGAGCTGTAGCTGTCTCTACCGCCCTCAGGCGGGTTAGCTCGCGACAGAAATAGATATGTTAAAAACCTATTTTACAAATTTCTTGCAGCCTTCCGCTGCGTGTGTGGTCAAAGCGTAAGTAATCATATTAATTCCCTTCCATGCAGCGCCTGGAGTGAATTAGCTATGATCGCTTCACAAACCTAATTAAACATGCAGAAACAGTAACAATATTGTGTAACATCAACATAAATCACATCAGGATAAGATCACGAGTACGAGCCGACATAATCGTCTGCCGCTTATTTGAATGCTAATTAAGACCTTGCAAATATATAAAACAATGCAACTTATTCACTTACGTCGTGTACTATAGTGCACTGTAATGCATAATGTTAATGTGTTTTCCCATGTTATTATGGTTGTAACTGTAGATGACATTACATGTCTGATTTTAGAGGAGGGTAGAGCGGGCGGCTATTTTAGTAGGCGCCACATTCGTATGTTTGAATTATAATTGGACTGTTTTACAAAAAACTTAAACCGACTTCAAAGTAAACTAAGAAGTAATCAAATCCTGATCTGATGACAATGGGACCAAACGGGAAGTGTACCCTTCCAGACAAAAAAAAGAATTTTCCAAATCGGTTGATAAATGACGGAGTCATGAGGTAACAAACATAAAAAAAAAAAAAAAAAAAAAAAAAAAAACAACCGAATTGAGAACCTCCTCCTTTTTTGAAGTCGGGTAAAAAGAGCATTTAAGAGGCCTACATTAATAAAGATTCAACTTGCAAACTGCAAATGCAACCTTCCGAACTGGTATTAGAGTCAGACTTTTCATAAGTGCCTGCGAAGGTCTATTTGAATAAATGATTTTGAATTGAACTTTACGTCAAATATCTCTTTTTCTATATATGCTGACTCAATCATATAATGGTGCGTCTACGCTATATGAACCGAGCGCGAGCCGAGCCACGAAGGAACAGAATTCGTTCGATGCTCACGATGTCAAGTGTGGACGTACAACGAGCTTACAACGTGAAAAAACCGACAATTGAGGAGCACAGTCGAGCGCAAGTCGAACGTTCGTTCAAGACTCGCAAGTCCGTCCACGCTACGCGAATCCGTTCTCCACGTGTGCTTAGCTCGTGCTCGGTTCGTGGACCATGGACGCACCATTACAAAAGCGATTCAATTTAAGCTGAGTCGAGTATACATGGTGCGTTTGATTTTTTTAAAGCATCCAGCTTAATACTTGACCACGAGCTCGATGTATGTGATATCTCTGACGGGGAAATTCCCTCCCCTCAGACAGTAGGGGACAGGGCTACATTAACGGAACCGAATTTACCCCGACATCCAGCGATGGTTGGTATTTACGTAGATGATTAGTTATGCGAGTAATTAGCGTTAGATAATTGTTAACAATAACTGTTCCACTTCCCTATAATAATTTGTGGACACAAACGATTAACAGGTAAGGAAATAAGGTATTTATATTAAAATAGATCCTAAGTGATGCCAATGTCATGTTTTACTCGGACTTGGAAAGATCATCGATTCGGGGTAAATTATATTCGTATAATGCAGCCATAATATAAAGTAATTGAACTGTTTTACAAAAAACTTAAACCACTAAGACAAAGTACACTTAGAAGTAATCAAATCTTGATATGATGACAGTGGGACTAAACGGGAAGTGTACCATTCCAGACAAAAAAATAATTTTCCAAATCGGTTTATAAATGACGGAGTTATGAGCTTACAACGTATTAAAAAAAAAAACCGGCCAAGTGCGAGTCAGACTCGCGCACCGAGGGTTCCGTACAAACCTGTAGGTATATAAGTAAATGGTAGTATAGACCTGAGTATTTGATATTAATTTCAATTTATGACGTATTAAAAAAAAACTACTTACTAGATCTCGTTCAAACCAATTTTCGGTGGAAGTTTCCACCGTAATGTACATCATATATTTTTTATAGATTTATCATTCTCTTATTTTAGAAGTTACAGGGGGGGGGACACACATTTTACCACTTTGGAAGTTTCTCTCGCGCAAACTATTCAGTTTAGAAAAAAATGATATTAGAAACCTCAATATCATTTTTGAAGACCTATCCATAGACACCCCACACTTATGGGTTTGATGAAAAAAAAAATTTTGAGTTTCAGTTCTAAGTATGGGGAACCCCCAAAATTTATTGTTTTTTTTCTATTTTTGTGTGAAAATCTTAATGCGGTTCACAGAATACATCTACTTACCAAGTTTCAACATTATAGTTCTTATAGTTTCGGAAATAAATGGCTGTGACATACGGACAGACAGACAGACAGACATGACGAATCTATAAGGGTTCCGTTTTTTGCCATTTGGCTACGGAACCCTAAAAACAACCGAATTGAGAAACTCCTCCTTTTTTTGAAGTCGGTTAAAAAGATGACTCGACAACAGATAAAGGAACCGAGATCTAGAGAGCTTTCTAGCTAGGAGCTGATAGACAATATTTATAGGAACCTCAAGAAAAACAGCACTAATGTGGTGTTCCTGAGGTGAGTAAGGACGCCAGAACTACGCGAGGAGGCACTGTGCTAGCTGTCGAGTACCTAGTCCTGGGACCAGCAGTATGTTACCAAATGTTATTAGATCTGCTGCCCGCCCGAGGGCGATGGCTGCCACACGCGTCATACTTGTGAAAAGTGCTGCTTTTGGGGACAGGTCTGCTTAAGTTTGCTATTTATTTACTTACATCTCAGAACAACTGCGTGTATTGGTAGAGTCCTTATGTTGCCAAGTAAATCTAAGCAGAGATCGTAAAAAATCTGCTGTCAAAGATATTTTCTCCAATATAACACCTTTATATGCGTATGTTATCGGTAAAATTGAATGTAACAATTCACATATTTACATTATCAATTGAGAGGTTATCGATGACTCCCACTTGAGATTATATACTATCTATGTATGTAGGTATATGTATGACAAAATGATTGAGAAAATAATAACTGTTATTCATCATCATCATCAGCCTATAATGTGCCACTGCTGCGCACATGCCTCCTTTCAAAAATGAGGGTGAAAGGGAATGGGCAGATACTCCACCACGCGTGCCCGCTGCGGATTGGTGGAGGTAGGCTAGTGGTCAACATACTGTTGGAATTTTTCAAGCCGCCTAGTAGGCATCCAACTAGCTTAACGACTTTCACAATTAAGTGATAACCAGGACCAACGGCTTTTCGTGCCTTCCGAAGCACGGAAACGCTCGATTTGAAATACCACTAGGCGGTCACCCATCCAGGCACCGACCAAGACAGACGTAGCTTAACTACGGCTAATCATGCTACACCACGAGCGCTTCGCACTGTTATTCGCATAGTATTAAAACTATTATCTAGGCATTTCTCAAAAAAATTAAACTCTTCATAAAACATCGACTAATGATTTTCAGCCATTGTGTAGGTCTATAGACAAAAGCGAAATGCTACATTTTCCGCATGCGTCGGAATTTCGTATGAGATTTGTAAGCAGCAGTCACAGTCTTTACTTAGCTTTTATCATTAGGGTTCCGTAGCCAAATGGCAAAAAACGGAACCCTTATAGATTCGTCATGTCTGTCTGTCTGTCTGTCTGTTTGTCCGTCCGTATGTCACAGCCATTTATTTCCGAAACTATAAGAACTATAATGTTGAAACTTGTTAAGTAGATGTATTCTGTGAACCGCATTAAGATTTTCACACAAAAATAGAAAAAAAAACAATAAATTTTGGGGGTTCCCCATACTTAGAACTGAAACTAAACATTTTTTTTTCATCAAACCCATAAGTGTGGGGTGTCTATGGATAGGTCTTCAAAAATGATATTGAGGTTTCTCATATCATTTTTTTCTAAACTGAATAGTTTGCGCGAGAGACACTTCCAAAGTGGTAAAATGTGTGTCCCCCCCCCTGTAACTTCTAAAATAAGAGAATGATAAATCTATAAAAAATATATGATGTACATTACGGTGGAAACTTCCACCGAAAATTGGTTTGAACGAGATCTAGTAAGTAGTTTTTTTTTAATACATCATAAATTGAAATGAATATCAAATAATCAGGTCTATACTACCATTTACTTATATACCTACAGGTTTGTACGGAACCCTCGGTGCGCGAGTCTGACTCGCACTTGGCCGGTTTTTTTCTATACACGCTGACAGTAAGAGACTCTTGTCTACATAGATATGAAGTACAATATCCATGTGGACGAAGTCGCGGCCAAAACTAAGCAGACAATCAGAGCTGTGTCTCTTTCATACATCAGGTCCGTCTACTTTAGATGTGCATTAGTGAATCCTGACAGACGTGAAATTCATGTTGACTTTGTATTAGAAAAATATAGAAATAAGTCGTAAGGTCTAAGTAGAATCTAATAAATCAAACTAACCATGTAATTTACGCGGCTTATAAAGTGAATATTAAAGAAGGAAGTTCTTATTAAAACGCAACTAAAGCTGAAAGTGTAATTTTGTATGTCTGGTTACTCACATACAATAAGCTGCCTTTAGTTAGTCTCTATCACTGTGACCTTAAGGTATGAAATCGTTATTATTTTATGCAAATGAATTGTTTTTTTCGAACTTAATATTTAAATATTTTAAATACATAATTGAATAAAAAGATGTTAATTGAGAGGCTTGGACATTGAATTATGACACATAATTCAATGGGCTTGAAGATGTTTGACTTTTTGGCGGGAACTTGCAGAGTGACGAAGCATTTTCATTTTTATTTTCATAAATTTGTGTATTTTGAGTTTTATTGTGTATTTTTGGTGGTATTTTACCCAATAAAGATCATCCATGTGCACCAGTGAAGTGAAATGAAATGAATTATGTGTATCGTGACTTTTCAAGTTGTCTCAAAATCTCCGTGAAGAGTTTTAGTACAATGACCACCATTGTAGTAAAACATGACTTTTATGGACGGTGACTGACTGAGGACTATAATGTGAAGTGATTTATTGTGACTGGAAACTATAATATAACTCGACACTGGCAGAAATGAGCCCTAATTTGGGCTTGGTTGCCAAAATTAAAAATAAGAAGAAGAAGAAAGTTATGTTTTTTTTTTAATATTATATACTATACGTGTACTATGTTACCTACGTTTGTTACTGGGCTGTACGTGGGGGCAAGTGACCGAAAGAAGTGGCGCGCTCTCGGAGAGTCCTATGTACTGCAGTGGACTTAAAAAAAGGCTGATGATGATGATGTACTTATACGTTTGTTGACTACAATCTCACCAGCAAATCATTTGGCCAAATTTGGTATAAAATATGTACCATATCTTCTTTATATATAAAATTCTACTGTACGTGTGTATGTCACTGAATTCCTCCTAAACGGCTAGACCGATTTGAATGAATTTTTTTGTATGCGTTTGGGTGGCGCTCTGGATGGTTTAGATTCAGAATTCAGCCCGGCAGATGGCGTTGAAGTCGATAATATAACCTAGATACCGACTGCAGCGCCATCTGGCGCGACATCATTCAAATTGGTCCAGCCGTTTAGGAGGAGTTCAGTGACAAACACACGTACCTACAGTTGAATTATTTTGTTGATATTTCCGATGCACTTGATTCTCGTTCAGGCCCAAGTTAGGCACCAATGTAAGTATAATAATACAAGCTGTCCCCCGCGGTTTCATCCGCTTTCCCGGGATAAATAGCCTATATCTTTCTCCAAACAAACAAACTCACTTTTGAATTTATAATATTAAGTTAGGATTAATTTATTTGATCAATGTATTTAACAATTGGTTTTGTCAATGGCCAGAGCTGTATCTTAGGGCCAAGTGAGATACAACTAACTTCATCATCATCATCATCATCAGCCTATAATGTCCCACTGCTAAGCACAGGCCTCCTTTCACAAATCAGGGTGAAAGGGAATGGGCAGATACTCCACCACGCGTGCCCACTGCGGATCGGTGGAGGTAGGCTAGTGGCCAACCTACTGTTGGAATTTTTCAAGCCGCCTAGGAGGCATCCAACTAGCTTAACGACTATCACAATTATGTGTTAACCGGGACCAACGGCTTCACATGCCTTCTGAAGTACGGAAACGCTCGATTTGAAATACCACTAGGCGGTCACCCATCCAGGTACCGACCACGACAGACGTAGCTTAACTTTGCCAATCGATTAAGAACGGCTAATCAAGTTAACTACTTCATTATTTTTGAACAAATTATACACGACACTACCTTAATTACAGCATTTTTTAATTTTAAAAGAAAATCACACCTACCGAAAAAAATCACAGTGCTTTTCCAAACTTTTAAGTCATACAAAAACTCACTTCACGTATTATTTATATGTATAGATGCGCCGGAGTCGAGACGGGAGCGCGAGTAACACTGGCTCATTATCTATTACTTTACTCGAGTGCCGCCAAACTGAGTAATGCTTTATGACGTCTACAACACCTTCATATGATACGACACGATCGCGATACGATGTTTTTAATTTAAAGTAAGTCATCAATGACCTCGTCCAGCGGTTCCCCTTAACTCTGACAGCGAGGCTATCACGTATAAAAATGGTAATTAACATAATTGAATCATAACATTTTTATTTTATTTTTTAAACAGGTTATTAGAAGATATGATCCAAATTCAATTACGTACATATTATATTTACGGAACACGCGAGTCAACAAAGACATCTATTAACTCAGCCGATGTCCCACGTGGCTTCTAAATATTATAGAATTCCAGATTATATCCAGACCATTTTACGTAGCTCCGCAGGTCTACGTGGTCACTACTATGAAGCCATGGTTTTCGCCAATTAGAGCGATTTGCTATTCCCATTACGTATAGTAAGTACTATATTTTTTGACGTTCCTATTCATTAGACAGCGAGAAAACATTTTTTTTAACATCATGACGCTTTTTACTCTATGACCATTTAAAGTAAGTACTGCTTCTAAAGTAAATAAGCGATTAAATTAAAGGAAACAGTCAACATGTATGAGTACCTACAACACCTGCGTAGGTTACGTGTTGCTATTCATTGTAAGCAACTGTCAGAATGTACCATGTATTTAGCGACAGATTTTCAACTTGACGGTGCTAGCCAGCCAGTGCAACTGTCAGTGCAACCAATACAACTGTCAGTGCTAATGCGTTTTCCCGTTTGACTTCAGCTAATATTTTAATTTAAAAACACATACCATTTTTACATATTACAAAACATGGTTTAAAGCCAATCCAGGTTTAAAAATAGCCTCGTCTCTTTTTGTTATATGACGTTAGAAAGTAACTGAGTGACTGGTTTTACTAAACTTGCTTTAATTCATCTTTTGTAATAAGGGGAATTGAGCCTGTAAAAATCGTGTGGTGTAAAACGTTCTATTCGTTGGTTTAAATAGGTACGTAGAGCAGTTAATTTTGATTGCGCCGATATGCCTACCGCGATTACACGGAGATTATCTATTTATGTAAAATTGTTAACATTATTACGTGTTTATGAACAAACAATCAAAATGGCACTTACCTTATGGGTATAGCATTCCCTCAGCAGTTTCACACGCAATTTATTATAAAGTAGTCCAGGACTAACAACCTCCTGCGGTTTCAGTGCGTTCAAAATCAAAATCAAAAAAGTTATCTATTCAGTTTAGGCCCTGCCCGATTAGGCACTTATGTAAAGTTGAATCTAATGGTGCGTCCATGCTACGCCGAGCCTCGAACGAACAGGATTCGTTCGATGCTCGCGATTCCAAGCCTGGACGTATTTAACGAGCCTTCAACGAGCCTAAGACGAGCGCGATGCGAATCCCTGTGTCCGTGAAAAAACTGTCAATCGGGCGGAGCGCAGTCGAGCACGCTACGAATGCTCGTTCGAGCTTCGCAAGCCCGTCCAAACTACGTGAATTGTGCTCGCAGTGTGCTCGTTCGTGGCTCGGGTCGTGCTCGGTTCGCCAAGCATGGACGCACCATAACAGCGGTTCGGACGGAATACACATAAACCTCAGAGTAAATAAATACTGCGTGCAACTTAAACTCAGAAGGGCAAGAAACTCAGCATTTGTTTTAGTGGATCTTTCTTTAATATAACAGTTATAGTTCTAAATACTAATTCTATTATGTTCTAAATATCGTTCCCGGGATGAGGACATGGAATAATGTAGCTTTCTATTGGTGATAGAATCGCTTCTGTTAGTTCAGGAACTAACAGAAGCGATTCTAAGCTCAGGAGCTTACTTGCCCCCTAACTACAAACAAAAACTATAAGTATGTGTATGTCCAACAATTAAAAGAGCTGTTATTGCGTGATTAGCGGTCGAACTACTTTACCCATCGAACAATTAACCCAAAGAAGCGTAATGACGTTGATTTTGCTTGCAATCTAATTCCGCTAATTTTCTACCATTGACAATGCACTCTGATTGGCCAAGTCAAGAACACACGATGCAGTGATTGGTCCTTACTGTTCAAAATCAGTGACTAGTTTCGGAATCTTATTGCTCGGTATTACTACTCTAACGGATTGTTCCTGGAAGACTTTACCTTACCCATTACCTACCCTATGTCCTCTAGTAGGAATTCATTCAACAGGTACGGAGCTGAGTACAACATATCTATGGGAGTAAGTAATATATTGGATTGCGAGTGGACCCGCACGGAAAGTTTATGGTCTGAAACAAATATTTTTCTTTAATAATGTCTACAATAATACTCACTCTGTTACGTTAATACGGCAAGTTGTGTTACAGCTTCCTGCGCGTGAGTTGTAGAGGATCTAATAGCGACGCTATCTGTGACATTAATTTCCTCTCCAGACAGAAGCCATTACACGAGGGACTCAAGTTACTTGAGCTATTTAGGTCAGGCTGTTAGCATGGGTATAGATATTCTGTGGCATGGGGATTGGGTAACACACCTATAGTATAATTAAGAGTTACGGTTTTCGTCGCAGTGTCCCACGTCGGGAATAGAATATTTGCTGAGAATAAAGCAGATGTATTAGGATAAAAAAACAGTTTTCTAGAATATGTGTTCACGTCGAATATCAAATCCGAAAATATAGAGACTTGTAAAAAAAATATCATAAGATATTTTTGAACTACATTTCAGCCTGTTTTCTGAATTATGGGTCATAACGGTGGAGTAAATAACAAATTTATTGAATTTTATTCGTTGCTATCTGACATAAGATGCCTGCTGTGTGTTCTACCTTTTGTACATACAATGGACAGTGTCCTGAAGAATTGTTTGACCTGATTCCCACGGCTACCTTCTACCATCGCAACTCGATTTCAAAGAAGCTTGCTATCGCGGACGCTAGGCTGTGGAATGAGCTCCCCGCCGTGGCTTCCCCACAATATGGAGTTCTTCAAAAAGGGTGTGACGATTTTTGCAGGGTTGCGCGAGTTATACCCCTGGTGTTTCAAGCATCTATATGCTACGGTAACTGCTTACTACGGTACTGCTTTAAGCGCGAGTGTAGCATGATTAGCCGTTCGTAATCGATCGGGAAAGTTAAGCTACCACCGTCGTGGTCGGTACCTGGATGGGTGACCGCCTAGTGGTATCTCAAATCGAGCGTTTCCGTGCTTGGGAAGGCACGTAAAGCCGTTGGACCCGGTTATTTGGAGGCCTTCTAGGCGGCTTGAAAACACCAACAGTAGGTTGACCACTAGCCTACCTCCACCGATCCGCAGTGGGTACGCGTGGTTGAGTATATGCCCATTCCCTTTCACCCTGATTTGTGAAAGGAGCCTGTGCTCACCAGTGGGACATTATAGGCTGATGATGTTGATGAACTGCTTACCATCAGGCGGGCCGTATGATTTTTTGCCGCCATAGTTGTATATTAATAGTTTAGCTGGCTGTACTGTCCTCTAACACCTCTTCAACAAACGTTACACGACCTCGACACACGTTAGCAAGTCTCGTGCCGTGCGCGTCCACTTAGCATTAACAATTGCTCACACAGCACGCGCTCGCATTTTGCGAACTCATAGACTCTGATCGATTTATTATTGCTACGCTAATTTATAATTGGGAATTCGGTAATTTTGTTCACACTACGTTTATTAGTTAAGGAATTAGGTATTCTATATGCGAAATACTTTGATGAGGTATGCCTTTAGCATAAGCGTGAAGCGAATTTGCGACTGAATCGCGTTCTGGACTCGCGTTCGCGACTTTACTGCTTTCAATTGCTGTTTAGCAAATGCTTCAATGTTGCTCCGTGTTTTGGAGACTTGCTGAGTTTGATCGTAGTGTCAAAAGAGCTTCCAAAAAGTGACTTGATCGAAGCGAGGTTATTGTATCTTCCATCCATTATTTTCTGGATGAAAAATGGTAATTGTCGTCCTATTTGCATATTAAAACATTTTAATTGTATTTAGGGGATGCTTGGCTACAATGATTAGTCTGGCTGCTTCCAAAAAGTATTGAAATACTATAGTTCAGGGGTATCAGTTCGCAGAATTTAAGAAAAGTACGTAATGTACATAACATACGTTTTATGCCTGGTACCTATGTTGCATTTAGCTTTTGTTTAGACCTAAAGCTAATCTCATTTAAGTCTGGATGTAGATAATAAAATAACAAATTTGAATACAATTTCATTTATTTAAGCGAAACCTACATAAACAGTTCACACAAACAACTGTGACGGACATACGTACAATATACCATTATTATATAAATAATTATGTTATGTGAAGTGAGACCAATTAGCTATCGAGTGGAATGTATCATAATATACAATTTCGATTAGTAATCATTTATTAATATTGACAACATAGAAAAACCCATCTTACTCTATGGTCGACAATACTCTGATATTAGAATACACTGGAGTGACATACAATGTACAATCGCGAGCAAAAAGCGGTTAATTTTTATTAAATCAAAAAATAATTCCTACACAAATAGTGTCTCTTGTGTTATAGCTAATGTAAGACACACTTTATTGCATCACCAGAATTAACTAGATACAAAGTTCATACTCTTCTAACAGTTTTCGAATTTAGCAACTTTGATTAAAATAGTTTTTATTGCAAAATGATATGTTTCATAATTGTTGTCACAAAATTAAACTCGCTCCGACACAATCAACATCAAAAAGGTCCTCTGATAGATAGCTTAAATATTATAGGTGAATAAAATAAAACTTATTAGAAATTTAATTTACTGTTATTTATTTAACAATTATGAACATGGAATCGCAAGTATTTATGTAAAATAGTAACTTATAATATCGCACTTTAAAAATATGAAAATAAATAAATAAAGCTAAAAATAATTAAGCCACTTAAAAAAAAACATAAAAAGCGTGAAAGTCATAAAAGCCACCATTATACAAAAGAATTCAAAACGATATCCCATACAAGGGATTTGTTGAGATATTCGCCTTCAACTGTCACTGTCAGTTGACTCACTTGTCAACATGACAGCTGAAAGGCATTTTCATAAGAAAGATTTATCAGCTATCCAGCTTAAAATAGATTATAGTAACTGGGTTTAATTTAATTATAATTGTGTTTAAAATACATGAGAAACTAGTGATATACGTATTTATAATGTATCTTTAATATTATTCAAAAAATGTCAGTTCATTAAGATTAGAAAAAATTACAGGTTATGATAAAATTCCCGCTTTGACTAAAAATGATAAAATAAGTACACGTTACCGTTATTTGTCATGAGAAGGAAACTATTTCGCTTATACTAATATTACGAGGTACACTGACCTGCAAAAACCGCTGCAACAGATCTTCAGTCTAACTTATCTGTATTTTTGACAGAGTAACTCTAAATAAATAATATTAAATACCATTTTTGCACACCAGTGTACTCCGCACACTAACAACTACCATATAAATATTTTATATTTTGCACAAGAAAAAAACATTTAATACATAACGTAATCAGGATAAAATTATACTTTATTAAAATTGATTTATATTAACGACGCTTCTGAACAAAACCTATCGCTTAAAATATTCGTTACCGACCTATCATAACATTTTCAATAATTAAAATTCATTCTTGCATAACATTAATCTATAAAATAAGTGGTTCCTTACAACAATATTTTTAGTAAATAGATGTGACCCGAAAAATCTTATATAACATAATAGTATTGAAAATTGAGTTATATTCTGTTACCAATAAAGTCGTAATTGGGTCGATCAACTTTTTCTCGTACCTCGTTGCCATGGTTACGTCCCCTGGACAACTATTTTTAACCATGATTTTCTATGGTTACAATCCACCCAACGTACATTTTTGTCGTAGTTATAAGCCCATTATTGATTAGACTATCTCCTAAACTCGGTCAATGTTGTCCCTTGGACAACCGACCAGTATAACAAACAAGAAAAGTTGATTGACCCAATTATAAGAAACCACTTTTAAATATTTGAGATACAAATTCCCTTTTTCCACGGATGCATTATGGCGCCGGATTTCATATTTCATACAATTTCCATACATTTAATACTGCACAGCTCTTATACAAAACTTAAACACTATTTAAATAACACAATGTGAATGGATTTATGAAGTTTTATACTAAGTTATAATGAAACCAATTTTAATCTTACATTTTTATTCGTGCTACATTTATGCGTTGAATTGTATCAAGATATTGCAACCACAATAGATTTTAAAATGTGTCTTATTAGTTCATGTTTTGAGTCGAAATTCCAACTAAACAAATGGCCCAAGATATAACCAAATACGAGCCAATATTGGTCCAAAGTTTGCCATTAATTTTCCAATCGCATAAATGTAGCACCGAACCTTTACTTACGCAAATCAAAATGTTATATATAAATACTGTATACTATATCACAATATAGGCAACATATATAATAATCTGTATTAACCTTCATTTGCAATAAAACAATGCAATATGAACCTTATTGTAACGATTTAACTGTTAACGACGATGGATTTATGCCTGCGAGGTATTCCCACTGTAGTTTAGTGCAGGCTCAGATTAAGGTTAGTAAAAGTTAATTGAATTTCGGAGCTGCACCAATGACATTAGGTTTATTTTCCATTAACACGATCTAGACTACGACTAGGCTAGATAGTAGGTGCAATGAACCAACTTGCCGGTACTTCAGTTCGCGATTTGCATTTAGTCGTGACCCTCTAAAATAGCACTCTTTATTACCCGACTGCGCGACAGCAAAGACAGGGTTATGTTTTTCGCTATCATTGTATGTGGAATTATTTATACCGTCGAAACATAACAACGGCTAGATCGATTTTAATGAGGTGTATCGCTCAGGCTTAGGTTGTTTCATAAAACCAAAATGGCGGCCATGGTGGACAAAATAAAATTCCACGACAATTTAAGTTATTGGTTTGTCCCCGCTTTATTATTTTTTGTAATATACCTTATTATTACTCGTTTGAACCAATAGCCGCCAGAGGCGCTTCGGTATACATACATTTCAGTATTAATTCTCGCGTCCGTGAACAGTTAAAACACATTTCCTTTGTACTAATCCTTCAATAACAAGCTTTGCTGACACAAACATATGATAAACTATTATACGTGTTTAATTATATAATGGATATGTATGGACACCCTATCATAAAACAAGATTTAAATTTAATAAGAACACGAGACATTTAACAAGACAGTTTCACTGACTTCAATTTTACATACGGATTGCGAATTTATTTGCACGAAAACTAACACCATTGTTACGGAAAAATAACAAATTTATAAATAAATCTTGACAGTCCGCTTTTATGTTATAACAGAACGCAATTGGTTAATCTTGGTAGTGTATAAAAGGTCCTATAAAATCTGGGGGCACGGTAGTGCCACCGCCAAGACGAAGCTGACGATGTTTTTAAATTGTATTATTTTAATTAAATCACAGTTACCACTGATTTTAGTTAATGGTTTAATTAAATTAAGTACAATTTCGGATTTTTTGGAGTTTCTCATTAACACATACGACGAAATAACCATTACGATGATCCCTTAAAACACCATACCTAAGTTTGTAGGACCATATATAACAAGACTGGGCATCTTGGTTAGGTGCTTGACAGCCTGGTTGCATAATAGTGCTAACAGCCGACATAACCTGGTGCAGCCGAACCGAGGGAGACAGCGCTATACTCAAAAAAAGAGAATTCTGTACTCCTAATTGCTTCTCGCATATGACGCTGTCTCCCTCTGTTCGATGTTAATATTCATCTCTCTCTCTTCTCTCATTCTATTAGACTTACTTTGAGAGACCGTTTTTTTATCGTATTTTCCCGCGAACACAACAACGCTAGCACAATAAAATTTATCTACCACACACTACCGTAACCTATAAATATTTTATTTATTTATCATTACATAACCATAAATAAATATTTTTCTAATTTAAAATTAATTACATCGATAGGATAAAAGGCGGTTAATCGAAATACCTAATAGGTTACAATTTTACATAGAATAATTGATTTTACTTAATTATGACGAATGAAATTCTTAACTGCCTATTTGTAATGCATTTTATGTGATCGCCATTTTAATCACAAAAAATATTTAAATAAAAATTATGTTTTGACATTCCTCACACACGGTCATCCCAAACTAAGCAGAGCTTGTACTATGGACATCAGATAAGAAGCAGAATGTAGACACGCTTGCCCAGAATGTCTTAAAGTGATCTTAAAGGGTACTTTTGCTCGTATGTGGAACCTTAATATAGTACCCAGATTAACATTATCATGATGTTTTTAAAATTTATTGTTAATGATTTTATTTATATAAATGATTGTCTAATGAAACATTTTATGAGATATCTCGGAGTAATCGAGTACATTTTTACAAGATAGGAATAATTACTCTACTTGAAATAAATTACAGTCCATTTTAAAACGATGGTAAAAACGGCGTCCTCAAATAAAATGCATATCAATTATTGAAATTACAATATTTAATTCGTATTTTTTTCACTCGTAAATGCGTTAAATGATTCGAATCAATTGTTATAATATAGATCTGTGACAGAAAGATTAACAGTTTATATCTATTTCGTTTCTGAGATTTAGCTGCGAGGTATCCAATTCTGCTTAGTGTTTTGCATTTTAATCAAAAATTCTCTTGCAAAGTTGTGACGAACTTGGCCAAATTTAAACCAAAATTGCAATTGCTTTCTTTGGTTATTTCTGCACATTTTAGGCTTTCTATGTTATATAACAGTAATGTAAAACGAATTTGAAAATATTTCCATTATGCTATTTTTTTTTATTAAACTTAGCAGAATTAGATATTATAGTATTTGTTTGCCATAAGTTAATAAGTACATCAACTATTGACTAATGTAAATACGATGAAGAGAGCTCGTTCTAACTTCGATATTACACCAAAATGTGTGAAAAAAAAGTTTTTGAATCATTGGGCACTACCGAAAAAAAGGCTGTTGAAAAAAAACACTGTTTAGTTAGTCACATATTTATCGCCCACTTTATTATCATTGTCAAACGATATGATGTTATTTACGTGACCATTTAAACAGTATAATAATTAGAGTTTTATAAGCTGTAAGACCGTTTAGTCCAACATTATGACGTAGTTTTTTTCATGCCACCTTAATCAGGCTTTTTGGAATGTTATAGCAGACATATGTCGTAAGTGTATATTAATATTTAATCGACAATGCACAATGAAACTATTTAAATAGATAAGCGTTAATAATGAGAGCAAGGATATGATTTCGAACAAAATTTTAGTAAAAAATAAATATGACTTGGCTCTTTTTTTACACTTTTGTCATGGCAGTTAGTCTTTTTTTAATTTTCCATTAAAGGATATTTTTTTAAAGGTAGCGGCTGTTAA
The DNA here is from genome assembly GCA_947623365.1 of Achlya flavicornis. Lineage (NCBI taxonomy): Eukaryota > Metazoa > Arthropoda > Insecta > Lepidoptera > Drepanidae > Achlya > Achlya flavicornis. Next base: position 979,162 of record OX392481.1, on the reverse strand, counting down.
GGAATTAAATCAGCTATAATTTAAATGCATTCTCTTTTCACTATGCTCAAAATTATACCAAATTTTGTACGAAACCATAACCAATTTCAACCTATAAGAGACGTTATTATTTTTAATCAGAAATAATAACAATTAATATTATTTGATACGAGCAACCATTTAAAATTCATACGCCTACATTTAAGATTTTATTTTCACATTGGCAACACTTTTTTTACACTGGCAGCATTTAAGTACACCGTTGACCCACCATTGTTAAAAAAGTGCTGCCAACATGAAAAATATATCTCAGAAGACAAAATGTCGTCGCTTTCGGAGTAATACAGTTTTGATAGCTTAGTTATTTACTTTTATACGAAATGTTATTCCTTACTCTCCTGTGTCGACCCAGTTAGCTTCCTCTGCTATTCTGTCCATGCAGTTGCATAGGAATTGGTACTGAAATAAAAAAAAAGTATAATAAATGTGAATAGGATAGCACTAAATACGTCTAACTATTATTAATTAAACGTATTTATTAATTTTATTAAGCAACTTTAGTATCGCATCTTTAAAGGGAACTTGGTTCTTTTTTAACCGTAATGTTTTTATCCGATGATAGCTCAGTGGTAGTAACATTGGATACCGAATATTGGACGACAATGCAAGTACAGTCACCATAAAAAAGCTTGTTTTAAAAAGGTATTTTTAATAAAAACTTCTTTTTATTTTTACCACTCCGAATTTAGGGTTAGAACACAGTCCGAGTTTTGGAGAACCAAAAATTCTAACGGTGTTTTACGAGAAAAAAAAGTTTGGGAACATCTGCCCTAGAGCAAAATATATTATTTCATGCTCTTCTACTACAATGACGGTATATTTAAATATACCGTGAACATAAATAAATATCCCATGACATTCCTCACACATGGTCATCTGATCCCAAACCAGATAACTGATATAATACATATACTACTTTTTTGTTTGTAAATACATACTTACGGCCTTACTCATAAAAATCTCTTAAATAACTGATTAAGTAGTAGATAGCTAAATACTACTTAAAATGTTATTCAGTGTTTAACTTGTCTTTACTCATAAACGCTTTTTAGTCATGATTTAGTTATTGAAGGATTTAAAGAGCAAAAATAATATTATATATGGCGACACCAACATCAAGACCATCAATTTGACAGTAATGGAGGTTTTAAAAAAAAGAAGCGGCACCTTTTTGAAAAGTTTTATTATGTGTTTATGATAATATTATAAATGGAAATTAACAATTAATTTAGAACGAGAAAAAGAGCAATTCTTGTATATATATATATAATCTGAATCTCGGAAACGACTCTAACGATCTTCATGAAACTTAGTATACGTGGGGTTTCGGGAGCAATAAATCGATCTAGCTAAGTTTCATTTTTAGGAAACGTCGTTATAACCGTGTTAGGCAATGAAAAACTGCTACAATATCATTAGAATACCTGCGAAGGTAAATTTCGCCACCATCTACAGGATTATCATAGCCAGATGGGAAATCGGGCGGTTCCGAAACCAGAAGATCCTGTTCGAGTTCAGATGATCATATTTTCCCTTTTTTTTCAAGGTCCTTCTTTTGTGAGGAAAACTAATGATTTACAAAAAAACGAGCAAAGGCCGGTCATCCAGGTAGTATAAGTTTAAGTAATTTATGGTGTTTCTATACATATATCCATCGTATTTTCAGAAATAAATGAAAAATATTTTACAACAATCAAGCATCAGCTGTTTATTTGGCGGCCATTTTGCTATTTAACGCGCTAAACAAGGGTCGTAGGTTGTTTAATTTGACAGCTCTTTAAATAACGTTTTTAAGCAGTGAATAAGGTTAAATAGCATTTATGAGTGAAGATTTTTTTAAATAACGGTTATAACGGTTTTAAGTATGACTTAACTTTAAATAGCGTTTATGAGTAAGGCTGTTAATATACATAGCTACACTCAGACTCAGGACATACATATATGTTCATGTACGTCCTGTGTGGGAATCGAATCCACGACCCGATAGGTGGACTCACCAACTGCGCCGGGCTGGCCCGTCAATTTGAGAAACACAACTCTTTTTTTTTTTTTTATTCAATATTAAGGCATTTACGAACGTTACAATTGATTTTACCACCGGTTCGTAATACACTTAAACTGAGAAGACTCCCGGCAAGAAACTCAAAATTTTAATCAAATTATGGAGGTGCAAGATGGATGACACCTCCATTTAAAAGGGAAGATCTTCCGCCAGGCTGGCATCGTGCCTGGGGACCGCGGTCCGGCTGTACATGTCGGACAGTTGTATATATGCAGATTCTCGGGAAAACTTCGCAAGCGCGATGCAGGATGTAGGCGCGCGATGCACGATAATGTGGCGCCACGCCATCTATCTTTCCGTGTGTGAACTATCTCAGTGTTACTGATAGATGACTGATAGATGTCGCTACAAAATCATAAAGAGAAAGAGGTGTGAAATGAATACTGACATATGGCGTGTAGAGCGCGATAGTCCGCTGCGTGTGATTATGGTCCCTCGCGGAGTGTGCGTGAGTGTAGGTGAGGGTGAGCGCGGCCGCCTCGTCGTCGGCGCGCCACGCCGCCACGCGCCGCCACGGGACCTCCGCGCCGACACCCGCCCCCACACCTGCACCTACCGCACCGCCACCCGCCTCCTCCTCGCACCACGACACCAGCTTTATACCGCTCCAACCTGAATGGAACAACAAAACAATTAATAATAATGAAAAAAACCCTCTTCTTACATTCTGCTTTTGCTTTTAACACCTATGGTGAGAGCGAGTGCGGGCGTGGCCCTGCAGTCGGTCCTGGCGGGCGGGAAGGCCACGGCGCCGTAGCCGGGCAGCGAGCGCGCCAGCGACAGGTACTCGCACCTCCTGCAGCCGGTACAGTATGTGACTCACCTATGGTGAGAGCGAGTGCGGGCGTGGCCCTGCAGTCGGTCCTGGCGGGCGGGAAGGCCACGGCGCCGTAGCCGGGCAGCGAGCGCGCCAGCGACAGGTACTCGCACCTCCTGCAGCCGGTACAGTATGTGACTCACCTATGGTGAGAGCGAGTGCGGGCGTGGCCCTGCAGTCGGTCCTGGCGGGCGGGAAGGCCACGGCGCCGTAGCCGGGCAGCGAGCGCGCCAGCGACAGGTACTCGCACCTCCTGCAGCCGGTACAGTATGTGACTCACCTATGGTGAGAGCGAGTGCGGGCGTGGCCCTGCAGTCGGTCCTGGCGGGCGGGAAGGCCACGGCGCCGTAGCCGGGCAGCGAGCGCGCCAGCGACAGGTACTCGCACCTCCTGCAGCCGGTACAGTATGTGACTCACCTATGGTGAGAGCGAGTGCGGGCGTGGCCCTGCAGTCGGTCCTGGCGGGCGGGAAGGCCACGGCGCCGTAGCCGGGCAGCGAGCGCGCCAGCGACAGGTACTCGCACCTCCTGCAGCCGGTACAGTATGTGACTCACCTATGGTGAGAGCGAGTGCGGGCGTGGCCCTGCAGTCGGTCCTGGCGGGCGGGAAGGCCACGGCGCCGTAGCCGGGCAGCGAGCGCGCCAGCGACAGGTACTCGGCCGCGCGCCGCACCTCCTGCAGCGCCTTCAGCTGGTACAGCCGCGCGCCCGCCATGCACACGCCGCGGTTCACGTCCTCTACTGCCTGTCATATAGTCAACATGTTACGTCACAGTCTGCCACCCTTCATCCGCGTATCCGAGGGACCTTGTTTTCCCGGAATAAAAAGCATCCATAACATATTCACTGAGTCTTTAATTAAAATCCGCTCAGCCTATTTTATAATATTTGTGAGATTAGTTGTTCCCCGCGATTTGACGTTCGAACACTTTGATTGATCGCTTCGTCCCACGGCTCGAGTGGGTAGAGGGTGCTATGTACAGACCGCGAAGCAATCTCGGGGCAGCAATATTCAAGCAAAAGATCCTAATCGGCTAGATCGAGCGGAATGTCGCCTTTTCAGCAGTCGTGTTAGCGAAGCTGAGCTGGGATACGGCGTGGAGAGCCGTAGTCTCCGCGCTGTGAGACCGTATTGGTTTAGGAGACTGCTGAGCGGGATCGGGAGAGGACCGATCTGAACAACAAACGACGCCACCCACCGTTCCCCTGCCGATAGGCAAGACCCAGTTTTGTAGCCTTTTAAGATATTAAAAGGCTACAAAACTGGGTCTTTGGGTCTTGGGGTCGTGGGCAAAGGAAGCGGGGGCCCTGTGCGGCCAGAAGCAACTACAAAGACGACGATGGGTCGATGTGGTCGCGACTCATTGTGCAAGGTTGCTAGGGGTGTGGTATCACAGTATCTAAAATTCCCACGCTGTATAGTATGAATTACGTAAGATAGCAGTAAATTAAACAACTGTGAAACTTAAAGCAATACTATAAGTACAACAAACATTTAGGCGCAAATATAAGAGTTATATATAGTTTTAAGAGAGGTAGAGCATAGCGTTTATTCGCTCAAAGAGCAGCTCGACTGGGGAAGTACCTCCACCTTACAGAATACCGCAGCCAAATAACTTTATGTTGTATAAAGTTGTGTTCCTGCGCGTGAGTAAGGTTGCCAGAGCTCATAGGGGAGGGGGGATAGGTCGATAACGCGTGAGCGATGCTTCGTGTGTTGCAAGCGTCTATATGGCTACGGTAACCGCTTACCATCAGGCGGGCCGTATGCTTGTTTATCGACTAAGTTGTATAAAAAAAAAAAAAAAAAAAAAAGTTATAACTTAGAAGCTTAGAAGAGATAGCGTGGTATAAGTAACTCAGATAGAGTAGGCATAATTCTTTTTATGTTTTTTAATAGCGATACAAGAATTTATAAAATAATAATATAAGAGAGCTAGAATAGCGCTATAAAAGCTATAACAACCTCTGAGAGGGATAAAATAGCTGCACTAAGTATGCATATAAACATCATTAACCGACTTCAAAAAAAGGAGGAGGTTCTCAATTCGGTTGTTATTTTTTTTTTTTTTTTTTATGTTTGTTACCTCATAACTCCGTCATTTGTTAACCGATTTGGAAAATTCTTTTTTTGTCTGGAAGGGTATACTTCCCTTTTGGTCCCATTGTCATTAGATCAGGATTTGAATACTTTTTAGTGTACTTTGAGGTCGGTTTAAGTTTTTTGTAAAACAGTCCAATTATTTTCGTAGTAAAAACGTTCAAGAAGCTCTAAGGCTAATTCGCGTAATAATAAAGTACCACTGAAGGTGAAAATAAAAGAAAACAATATACCCAATTAGGGAGTATATTTGAAATGCTACAACTCTAGTTTTAGCGCTCATTCACAATTTAAAGATAGTACAAATGCTTTTATTTATCTCTTATATGTTTGTTGCATAGAAGTTATATAAAAGAGCTTACCTGCCAGAATATAAAGGCGGCAGCAACATTGTCTTCAGCGACTAGAGTGAGTTCAGTGGCGGGTGAGAAGAGCCACTTGCGCACGGCGAGGCAGCTGCTGGAGGCGGTCGAGTAGTTCTGTATGTACAGCGAGTGAGGGCACTCGTTCGCCTGCAGCTTGCGTTCTGTGTGTGTGAGTGTGAGTGTGAGTGTTACTTATACAAGTTCAGTGGCGGGTGAGAAGAGCCACTTGCGCACGGCGAGGCAGCTGCTGGAGGCGGTCGAGTAGTTCTGTATGTACAGCGAGTGAGGGCACTCGTTCGCCTGCAGCTTGCGTTCTGTGTGTGTGAGTGTGAGTGTGAGTGTTACTTATACAAGTTCAGTGGCGGGTGAGAAGAGCCACTTGCGCACGGCGAGGCAGCTGCTGGAGGCGGTCGAGTAGTTCTGTATGTACAGCGAGTGAGGGCACTCGTTCGCCTGCAGCTTGCGTTCTGTGTGTGTGAGTGTGAGTGTTACTTATACAAGTTCAGTGGCGGGTGAGAAGAGCCACTTGCGCACGGCGAGGCAGCTGCTGGAGGCGGTCGAGTAGTTCTGTATGTACAGCGAGTGAGGGCACTCGTTCGCCTGCAGCTTGCGTTCTGTGTGTGTGAGTGTGAGTGTGAGTGTTACTTATACAAGTTCAGTGGCGGGTGAGAAGAGCCACTTGCGCACGGCGAGGCAGCTGCTGGAGGCGGTCGAGTAGTTCTGTATGTACAGCGAGTGAGGGCACTCGTTCGCCTGCAGCTTGCGTTCTGTGTGTGTGAGTGTGAGTGTGAGTGTTACTTATACAAGTTCAGTGGCGGGTGAGAAGAGCCACTTGCGCACGGCGAGGCAGCTGCTGGAGGCGGTCGAGTAGTTCTGTATGTACAGCGAGTGAGGGCACTCGTTCGCCTGCAGCTTGCGTTCTGTGTGTGTGAGTGTGAGTGTGAGTGTTACTTATACAAGTTCAGTGGCGGGTGAGAAGAGCCACTTGCGCACGGCGAGGCAGCTGCTGGAGGCGGTCGAGTAGTTCTGTATGTACAGCGAGTGAGGGCACTCGTTCGCCTGCAGCTTGCGTTCTGTGTGTGTGAGTGTGAGTGTGAGTGTTACTTATACAAGTTCTGTGGCGGGTGAGAAGAGCCACTTGCGCACGGCGAGGCAGCTGCTGGAGGCGGTCGAGTAGTTCTGTATGTACAGCGAGTGAGGGCACTCGTTCGCCTGCAGCTTGCGTTCTGTGTGTGTGAGTGTGAGTGTGAGTGTTACTTATACAAGTTCAGTGGCGGGTGAGAAGAGCCACTTGCGCACGGCGAGGCAGCTGCTGGAGGCGGTCGAGTAGTTCTGTATGTACAGCGAGTGAGGGCACTCGTTCGCCTGCAGCTTGCGTTCTGTGTGTGTGAGTGTGAGTGTGAGTGTTACTTATACAAGTTCAGTGGCGGGTGAGAAGAGCCACTTGCGCACGGCGAGGCAGCTGCTGGAGGCGGTCGAGTAGTTCTGTATGTACAGCGAGTGAGGGCACTCGTTCGCCTGCAGCTTGCGTTCTGTGTGTGTGAGTGTGAGTGTGAGTGTTACTTATACAAGTTCAGTGGCGGGTGAGAAGAGCCACTTGCGCACGGCGAGGCAGCTGCTGGAGGCGGTCGAGTAGTTCTGTATGTACAGCGAGTGAGGGCACTCGTTCGCCTGCAGCTTGCGTTCTGTGTGTGTAAGTGTGAGTGTGAGTGTTACTTATACAAGTTCAGTGGCGGGTGAGAAGAGCCACTTGCGCACGGCGAGGCAGCTGCTGGAGGCGGTCGAGTAGTTCTGTATGTACAGCGAGTGAGGGCACTCGTTCGCCTGCAGCTTGCGTTCTGTGTGTGTGAGTGTGAGTGTGAGTGTTACTTATACAAGTTCAGTGGCGGGTGAGAAGAGCCACTTGCGCACGGCGAGACAGCTGCTGGAGGCGGTCGAGTAGTTCTGTATGTACAGCGAGTGAGGGCACTCGTTCGCCTGCAGCTTGCGTTCTGTGTGTGTGAGTGTGAGTGTGAGTGTTACTTATACAAGTTCAGTGGCGGGTGAGAAGAGCCACTTGCGCACGGCGAGGCAGCTGCTGGAGGCGGTCGAGTAGTTCTGTATGTACAGCGAGTGAGGGCACTCGTTCGCCTGCAGCTTGCGTTCTGTGTGTGTGAGTGTGAGTGTGAGTGTTACTTATACAAGTTCAGTGGCGGGTGAGAAGAGCCACTTGCGCACGGCGAGACAGCTGCTGGAGGCGGTCGAGTAGTTCTGTATGTACAGCGAGTGAGGGCACTCGTTCGCCTGCAGCTTGCGTTCTGTGTGTGTGAGTGTGAGTGTGAGTGTTACTTATACAAGTTCAGTGGCGGGTGAGAAGAGCCACTTGCGCACGGCGAGGCAGCTGCTGGAGGCGGTCGAGTAGTTCTGTATGTACAGCGAGTGAGGGCACTCGTTCGCCTGCAGCTTGCGTTCTGTGTGTGTGAGTGTGAGTGTGAGAGTTACTTATACAAGTTCAGTGGCGGGTGAGAAGAGCCACTTGCGCACGCAGGTGTGAGAGGTAGACACATGTCTGTGACCATCTCGCAGGTGTGAGAGACAGGGGGTGTGTTTGTGTGTGTGTATTCAACCTCTTACAGCATAACAGCAAAGATATAATAAAAGTCGTTGAAAGTGTCCTCCAATTTTTCTAATCATCAAAATAATCGGATCGGCAACGCGCGAGTGATACCCCTGGTGTTGCAAGCGTCCATAGGCTACGGTAACTGCTTACCATCAGGCGGGCCGAATGCTATTTTGCCACCTTAGTGGTATGAAAAAAAAAATAACACTATATTTAAGTCTGGAACCTTCAGCTAATTAGGTCTCCGTAACGTCCTTGTTATTTTAATCGAAGGATAGCCAAAATCATTTCATGAAACATTCGTTACAGACTGACCAAAGAAATATCATAACCGCGTAAGAATTTAAAAAGACCCTTAGACACTAATAATATTTAAAAAAAATACAACTCACCAAAATTATATTCAACAATTTCGAACAAGTAGAAGTACTTTTGCACCGATTTCGACAGTCCAATTTTCTCGCAGACAGCTTTGTACACGTCGTCAGCGTTTGTGGACTTGAGGACTGATACTGTGACTACTTCTTTATCTGGTAGGAGCACTTTGAGGTCCACTGGTGAGGGGTTTGAGGAATCGTCAGAGTCTGTGAGGAATTCTTGTACTGCATCCGATTCTGCTATCACGCGGACTGCACACACCTAGAAGTAAGGGTAATTAACTTAAGCTGATGTATAACTTCTCTGTAGCATAAGCCTCCTCTAAAATTGAGGTCTTAGGGTCACCTCAACCATACAATATAGCACTTAATTTACTACACACAAAGGTACACATGATTGAAAACCTTTGCTTGCGGCGGCGTCGTGTGACGGGTCGCTCACTTCCCTCCAATATGGGTGCGAGGGCGGTGGCTGCCACACGCGTCATTTGTAATGCACTGATTTGGTGGGAACTGACTCCTGAAACACAGCTCACGCTAGTTCAGGAATCAGGGCTATTTAGAATTGTACACATTGTTATATACTTAAATAAATATTATTATTATTATTATTTATATGCGTAAACAGGTGCTGCTTGTTGGGGCTGCTCTGCTTAAGTTTGCTATTTATTTACTTATTAAATATCGAATCAGTTTACTTTATAGTTTTGCCGCACGCAATTGTTTTCAGTGCGATTAGAATGTAAATATCATGTAATGAATCTAAGCTTGATTTGAAAAGAGTAATTGCTGAGTTTATTGCCGGCTCTTCTCAGCAAATGCCACCTTCCGATCCGGTATTAGAGTATTTGAGTCAGACTTTTCATAAGTGTCTGCGAAGGTATATTTGAATAAATGATTTTGAATTTGAATTTAAAAAAGTAAAAGCATCATAATAAACTGATAATTTCAGTACTGTGTTACATTACTCACATTAATTGCGTACATATGACAACAACTTCGAAATAAAAAATGACGATGGCAAAAGCAGGAAATAACAATATTACATTCAATACTTAAATTAACCAATTCGCATATGTTCATTTCAGTTTCACAACAGGAAAATGTAATTGTTTATTAAGTGTTTGCAACTCCATACTGAGCGATTAACTTCAAGACATGTTTATAAACATTAATAATTATACTGTTGATATCAAATAATTATCAATGTCTCCTTCAACTTTGTCGATCAATAAGTGAATTTTTATGTCAGTAACTTAGCAAAAAAGAAAGATGGGTAGTGTGAAAGAAGGTATGAGTAAGGAAGGTATGAATTTAAGAAGCATTCCGACCACTATGGGGCTAGGCAGGTAAATGATACACGGATCCAGTAGAAATGTCTTAAGATTGACAATTAGGCAGACGATGCTGATGGTGCCACTGTCGTGTATGGAGGTTGGCAATATTAGAGGGTAAACTAATATAGGTATATCTGATCTATCATAAATTTATTAAATTTTGCTACAATCTCACCGTGGAAAGTGATGAAGTGACCGAAGATGAGAGGTAAGCAATAGGTACCCAAAATGCAGAAGGTATTGGCCTCCAAACGAAATTATCAGTAGGTACTTAGTGACTTTCAACTTGAGGTTGAGAGCAAGCCAGGTAGGTACTCATAAAGTACCACCATACTATAGTTCCCTCGCGATGTTTTTTTTACTGCATGATATGACACCAAAGATATTCTTACCTTCTCTAAATACTGTTCGAGACCTCTTCTCCTTGCATCTAACTGTTGCTCGCTCAGTGTGAACGGCCATTTACCGGGTAACTTCGGGAAATTGAAACCTATTGACAACGGCATACAGTTAATTATTCTGCGTTGAAACCACACAATTTTCAAAATTGTTTTATTTCAATAGTATTGTGTTTGACCACAATCTCAACATGGTAAGTGATGATGTGGCCGAAGGTGGTAAGCACACAATGCCTAGAAGGGAACTGGCACTCATGTGCGGCTGTCGGAGGCTTGAGGGTAACGGCCAGGCGGGTACTATAAAACACCCTACCAACGTGCTATGATTACTTTACCAAAAGGTCAAGCTCATTGCAGGATTGGAGTTTTCCACGTCATAACCGCCTTAAAGGTTACTCACCTAAAAACTCCTTCCTCAAGAGCTGATGCAGCGCCGCGAACTCCCGGTACCGTCGGCTGCACAAGTGCCGGCCGGCCATGTGCACGTTGAAGGCGACGTACGAGCGGCCCGTGTTGCGCTCCATCACGAGCCGGTAGTCCGGTATAGAGACGGGCAGGGAGCGCTTGTCTGTGTAATCGTACCGCTGGTAGACGGTTGCGCGGGAGTTGGCCGCGCCGCCTATCACGCCTACTGGGGCTGTGCCGTCGTCGCATGGCTCTAGACGCTCGGCCTCCTTGATGGATAATAAAGTCACATAAAAAAATGTATTTCGCTCTAAGTCAGCTCGACTGGAGAAGTATCTCCACCTTAGTCGCCGATCCCACAGAAAGAGTTCTAGAGTTCTGGGTTCTGAATTCTTTATTGTGCACACAGCAAGCAGTCTAAGAGTTCTGCAATATTCGCTACCGATCACACGTCATACTTTTTTTACTTTTAAAGGTGCCGCATATATTACAGTGAACGCGAAACGCAGAACTCTACTCTCGTCGTGGGACCGGCGCCTTACAGAAAACCGCAGCCAGATAAGTTGGTGTGCTGTTCCTACTCGTGAGTAAGGCGACCAGAGCTCACTGGGTATGAAGGAAGAGTCGGTAACGCGTGAGTGATGCCTCGTGAGTTGCAAGCGTCCATATCGCTACGGTAACCGCTTAGCATTTGAGCGGGCCATATGCTTCTTAACCAACTTACCGTCATAAAGGTAATTTTGCTTTGATTATAAACGAAAAGACCAAACAAAACATTGGTTTTTTTCACTCATCTTTGTAATTTCATTCAATGAATAAGACATATCTTAGCTGTCCATAAAAAAAACATCGCAGCAACATGTGCTATAATAATTACGTGATAACATACAGCTGTCAGTGTAATAATAGTATATTAGCAGCTAGCAAGGAATCCCGTGATCGATGTTACGTGAACGAAGGCGTTGGTTTGTTTTGGCAGATCGCCAAATAGGTGGAAGTAGCGTTGCCCTCGCCGTATGATGGAATATATCGGATGGGTTTCCAATAACATAATCTTTGAGTACTAGAAATGTGCAGGATTTGAAAGTTGTTTTTATTGTTTTGCATCAAACGTAAAACACTTGTCTTTATACCCAATTTACCAACCTCCAAAGTCAATGTCTTTTTTTACTGTGTATAGGCTGTTTGACGGCAATCTCAACATGGTAAGTGATGATGTGGCCGGAGGTGGTAAGCACACAAAGACTAGAAGGAACTGGCTCTCAAGGGCAGCTGTCGAAACACCGATAAGTGCTTGGCGACAGATTTTCAATTTGAGGATGGTAGCCAGCCAGGTGGGTACTACAAAGTACCCTACCATGCTATGGTTTCCTCACGATATTTTCTTTCACCAAAAGCTCAAGCTCGTTGTAGGATTCGAACCCGGGACCTTCGCCTCGGTATCCGACGTCACTACCACTGAGTTATCATCGCCTTGAACGCCTTCTGATGGGAACGATTCTGGAGTAAAAGTGATGGTAAGGCAGTATCCTCCTTCCCACATACTTCGTCACTCAATACCCAAAATTATAGATTAGTCTCACGATTGATAGTCGATGAAAAAAAATACTCACTCTTTGTGTGACCGAGATAACTGTTAGAGTGAGACAGTCGCCTCCAGATTTAATGAGATCCACCACCTGCCTGTGGGTGGAGCCTTCGACGTTCACGCCATTTCTGGAACAATACAATAAATAAAACTTTATCACATATAGCTGCCCGACGCGACTTCGTTCGCGTGGTGCTATCCTACCCTACCCTACCTACAGGTATGAAAATAGTTTACGTCCTATTCTTAGACGGCTCAGTCAGACTGTTTTTTTTTTTGCACCTTGGGATACATTATTGGAGTTTTAATAAGGATCCCATTTTTTTTTTTTATATAATTAACCTATGTCACCCGGGGATAGTGTAGCTTCCCAACAGTGAAAGAATTTTTCAAATCGTTTCTGTAGTGTCGGAGCCTATTCAATGCAAACAAACAAACAATCAAATCTTTATTATATTAGTATACTTAGTATAGATTACATCATAGGAACATTTCTTCGCCGGTATACCAGGGACAACTAATGCCCGGTTTCAATAAACAAAACCGAATCGTTTTGCTTAGGTTTTTTTATTGCCAAACTGGGCATATAGATCATAAGGTAATTTTACCTGTGATAGCTACTTCCATATGGGAGGGTCTGCTCTGCAAAGCTTTGAGGTCTTTGCTTCATTATTAATAAAGATATAAGTCTTAATTTTAATAAATCTTAACCGATAACGGTCCGTAAATTATTGAAACCGGGCATTATTAATAGTATCCTTTAAACAGCCCAGCAAGTCTGTGGTCTGTATGCAAGTTGAATTAGCTTTCCACACCAACGGTTTCCTATTTTTTAACCCCTTAAGGATTTGAATTGTGAAAAACTTTGTGGGTGCATTGCCTACGTCACACCTACAAGGGATCTGTGAGCAAAATTTCATGATTCTAACCGTCATGGATGTATATAAAATGTTATACGTCCATGCCCATGTATAAGTTTATGCGTAGATAGATCAAGTCAAAATAGTATATTTCATTACGAGTGCGGAAAGCCTGTCATTGCAAACGGTTCCGCACGTGTACTGAAATATACTATTTTGACTTGAACAACTATTATTAATACAGTTGCGAAAAAATTAAGCAATTTAATAAAATAATAAAAACACAATAAACTCAACTAACCAAACAGTTTTTTCTTATAAAAGTTATAATTGAAAAATTAAATAATAATAATTTTTTTTTTTATTAATGTTTTTTTTTAGTAAAAACTTCGTGGTTGGTTTTTTTCTTTTTAATAGACATTATTTTGACATTTGGGAAAGATAACGCAACGCACGAGTTCGGAAAAGGTAAAGAAAAAGCTTGAGTATGTAATAGCCCACATCCCGAACGCTATACGTCCCTGAATACGCCACTTTTTGAGCATCTGTATTAAAAAAGTATTTTTAATAAAACTTCGGAACATATTAGACCTCAATGTAATTTTCCTCCTCTTTAATCTATGTATACATATTCTCTCTTTGTTCAAAGGATATATCCTCAATTAGTCACCCACATTGCATCACATAAAACGGTTTAACAAAGATAACAGTGTTTACGGATGTGCTCCCGTCTGCAAATATAATCTTATATTCTATTTGTATATTCTCTACACAAGGTACTTACCTAATATATCTTCATTGGAATATGGGGCAATAATATTTGATTCCGAGCTTATTTGTACTAAGCTCATGCCATTGGAATACAGATCTAAGGGTTAACGCCGCGAAAGGTCAAATTAGTAAATAGCACTGAGTTACCGCAGTTCTCAACATCTCGATGACATGAACGATGGTAAGACAAAGAGAGAGAATCAACTGGTTGTCATGTGCCGGTTGTTACCTAGCGACGTATTTGCAGCTTGAGTTAGGTAGCCAGCTAACCACTGTCTATTTCTATTGCCGATATAACAACAAATAATAAAAATGAAATAAAATTTAAAATTAAAGCGGACCCCATAAAAGAAACGTCTTCTTTTGGTATTTTTTTTGTTGTGCCTACTATTTCATAGTCAATTTGAGTAAGGTAATTATTATTATTGAATGGAACCCTCCGTGTGCGTATCCGACTCGTACTTGGCCGGTTTTTATGCCGACTAAGGCGGTTAACACACTGCCACGGATCACGCTGCATGTTGCGTGTCAACGAACGAAAATGAACGCGCGTGTATGCATTTTCTGTGTTTTGGACTGTGCGTGCGTGTTTTGTATACAAACGGAGATAATTACAAGCAACGTTAAAACACGCATTCATGCGCTACGCTGCGTGGTGCGTGGCAGTGTGTTAACCGCCTAACTGCAAGGACTTTTTTTCAATATTACAACCTATCGTACAAACAGAGATAAATGCAATTCCTAGTGATAATTTCATAATATTCAGGGCACGTGTTAGATAAAAGTCATAACTCATCACTCAAGTAAAAGGTCATTCTATTTCTAGTGTAAAATAAACATATTAATTGACTACGCGTACTATTGGTAAATACTATAAGAGATCGACCATGCGTGGATGTAGTGATAGAGATAATTCTCCGAGTATATCGTGAAATCTTGATAGGACATTGTCATCTTCATCGATAGGTTCCTAACGGTCCACATGATGGGAAGTGGTCAACGCTGCCTATGGACATTTGCAATACCAGGGGGATTGCCGATGTGTTGCCAACCTTGAAGAGCTCTTTTTACGCTCCGTTTGAAAACCGTAATGGGGAGCTCATTCCACATCCTAATGGTCCGCAGTAGAAACCTCCGACTGAACCGTTATGTGGACGATCGAGACGGGTCGAGGATATGAGGATGAACTCCACATCGCCGGCGCGCGGTGCGGTGGTAAAAAGGTGATGATGGCACCAAGTCAAAAAGTTCTCGAGAACTCTCCCCATTATATAGATGGTAGAACACACAGAGAGAGCCAATATCTCTCCGAAGGCTGAGAGGTTCCAAACCGCCAGAGTTCCTCATCCAATTTTTCAACTACGAAAGCACTTTTCGGTGAGGAAGGTCACCAGACCTCTATGTGGAAGCGCTGTGCTGGCAGTGTGCGGAAGCGGTGTAATGGGTACCAAATGACACTGCTGTGTCCCTTCCACTGTCATCACAAAGACACCTCTCAACCCTCAAGCCCCTTCTGGGTGTCACGAGATCTTCGCAGTCAGCAACGCGTCATTCGTCTGTCTAGTAGTAGTCATAAAGACTTATGTCCGGCTCAAAGGACCACTAGATATGTTTTGGTTGACATTCAATGCCAGACATCTTAGAATAATTTTGGCTATAAAAGAGGAATCCACCTGTTTCCGCAGCAGCCCTTCCTGCGTTAAGTGGAACAGTTGGTACAACATGCGCTTACGCAACTTATTCTTATTCTACATGGTTATAAGTATTTGTCACATCATTTTCAAAATGTCGACTCACACAATCTTTTTGAAAAGTCGGAGATCGGTGTTACAATTCTTCTCGCATAGACATAAACTGAGCTGGCAATTGGGTATGGTTCGGCTGACTACGATACATCCAACCCAGTTATTAATAAGCAATTCGTGAACGTCAACTGCCGATATCTCGGAGACCCAATTATTATTTGCAGAAGATAATATACATTCATTTTCAACACACTTGCTCGTAAAGTGACATTTATTGCACCGTTTTTAGTATCCTTTTGCAGCTTATTACGCACTAGTGCTTTTAACTTTACATTACCGCACAGTTTTATGATAAGTATAATCCCGATTATGTTAAGTTTGTATTTTAATGCAATTGATATCTGTGTAGACGAAGCATTATTAATTTAAACGGGTAAAACAGATTGACAGCGCATAGCTGTCAAAAAAAAACCCAGCGCGCCATACTTGTTAACGTTCTCTCATTGTGTGGTTGATTATTACCAAAAAATCTAATCCGAGAAATACAAGTCCGTTTTTTCCTCACAAGTGTGTTGAAAAACGTCGTATGACACGCGTGCGCATTGATCATACACTCTCGGCCCTTTCATCGCTTTCGCCTGCGGCTCACGCGCTTAATACCGCCTCGTCTGTAATGACCAACTTTGCACACATGTATCATAATGTACTATCAATGAGGAATGTGGAATAAAAATAGCTACAACAAAACAACTTTAGAAAATAAGTACCTAAAATGTACCAGACGGTGGAATATTTACCCAGCGGCAGCTACGGCACTTTCATTCTCCAGATCGTATATTTCGAAACCAGAATGATCACAATAGTAGAAACAGTAGCGGAACGTCCCAGCACCCCCCCTCTGCACTGACATATTGCTGAACATACTTCACTGAACATTGACACTGGAAGGTTAGGACTTGTGAAAATCTTAACACTTTTCTTGACACTATTCCATATTATTAAGTTCAATTTTTTTTTGTCAATTCAAAAACATTACTAAGATGCTTTCTTGTTGGCACTTCTTCGACAATTTATGTCATTTTTGAGCTGCGTTTTTCACACAAGTAGCTCCATGAATTTTGTTTTAATAATTGAAAATTTCGCAGATTTTTACGAGTTTAAAACTAGAAACTCAACACAAGTAAAGCACAACAACTTCAATACGTAAATGGCCATTAATTAGACGTTATAATTAACAACAAACATTGAAATAATCTAGTTATATTGCGCCGTTATGATATTTTGTTACACTTGTATTGAGGACAGAGGATTCGATGCGTATTTGACCTCGAATATCGATTATCGATTTGCAAAGCTAATTTATATAAGACTAGGTGCCCGGCGCGACTTCGTTCGCGTGGTGCTACCCTACCCTACCCTATCCTACCCTATCTAAACCATCCAGGACGTCACCCAAACGCATACAAAAAAAAACAACTGTACGTGTTTGTCACTGAACACCTAAACGGCTGGACCGATTTGAATGTTTTTTTTGTATTCGTTTGGGGGCGCCCTGGATGGTTTAGACAGGGAAGGGTAGCACCACGCGAACGAAATCGCGCCGGGCAGCTAGTCTTTATATATAAATTTCTACTGTACGTGTGTAAAACTGAAGTTAACTAATGTTATTCTTCTACATTCGATACATAGCACACAAAGCCAGGAAATCCCACCGTCTCAATTGTATGTATCATATCACGTATGTTATGAGAGTAGCATTCTCATTGGGGCTGTGCTGTTGCAAATCGCATTAAACTAATTTTAATCATTTTACATCTCTTTCTTACAAATTTTATTGAAAAGGGAGGAGAATATATTTAGACTCTATGCCATTTTCATATCCTAGTAAATTGTGATGTTGTTTGTTAATTTCACGTTGAAAACAATCAATTGGACTTATTTGACAGAACTAAATTTCTTATATAATTTTTTTTAATACCACAAAGGTAGCAAATAAGCATATGGCCCGCCTGATGGTAAGCAGTTACCGTAGCCTATGGACGCTTGCAACACCAGGGGTATCACTCGCACGTTGCCGTGCCTGAAGAAATATCTTTATATTATTTCATATAATTTCTTTATCATTTTCATATTATTTCTTTATTAGACAGAGATGTAAGCCAAAATAATTTAGTTTGTAAACAACAGAATCAGCACCATCGTCTTAAATTTAAGAAAACAATTATTAATGAACAATAGATGAGTCAAAATATCATTAGCAAATATATTGCTGGGCATTTTAAGTACCTACCGCAAGTTACATACATTTTTAATTATATAAAACCGAATGCTTCGTCATTAACGCGAGTACGATTACAATGTATAAGATAAGGGATAAATAGGTTATTAGAACTATTTAGAGCATAGTGCAGCAATTATTAGTATCATAGGACAAGTACAAAATTAATGTCAGATAGGCAGACATGTCGAAAAATGCAACTTGAACTATCCAGTTGTAAGTAGTTATGATGTTTGAAGTATTTAATGCATGAATTGCGACTGATAGGTATTTAAGAGGAAATGCTGGTGGCGTTATAGAACATACAAACGTTATCCTCAGTTTCCTCTCTGGATAATGACACTAGAGCAATGATTATTTTGCCATGCAATCCGTAGGTACCACTGTATGTCCCTCGGTTGTGTTTTTCTCCATAAATTAATTATAATAATTAGGAGCCTTCTAAAATCAAAAAAACTTATCATTTTTAACGCCCTTGTCAGACGATAATAACAAATTTGACGAATAAAGAACAACAAAGGAAAACCGACAGACATAGCCAAAGCCAAAGCTCTTGTTTTTTTTTTTAAACCGGGGATTACGATTTCGTCTAATTTAAATAGATATAATATAATCGGTCCAATCTGTAGTTGTCTCTATCGCCCTCGGGCGTAACAGCTCCGGCACAGCGCGACAGCAATAGTTAAAAACCTATTTTCCAAAATTCTTGCAGCCATCCTTTCCTCTTAAGTATGGCTTAATATTATGAAGGTAAGATTAGAAGAAGACTCAAAGTTTGGGAGAACTTGCGTTTTACTAGGATAGCAGACAAGTTTACGGTCCGCTCAGGTTGAATGAGGTCCTCGCCGTGGTTTTCTTTTCTTTTTTACTATGTATAATCCTGTGTTTGACAATCTCACCATGGTCAGTGATGATGTAGCCGAAGGTGATAAGCACACATAGCCTAGAACAGGCTCTCAATTACATCTATCGGAATACACCGATAGATTCTTGATTTGAGGATGGTAGCCAGCCGGGTTGGTACTACAAAGTATGGAGGTGCAAGGTGGATGACACCTCCATTTAAAAGGGAAGATATTCCGCCAGGCTGGGTCATCGTGCCTGGGGGCCGCGGTCCAACTGTACATGTCGGACAGTTGTATATATGCAGATTCTCGGGAAAACTTCGCAAGCGCGATGCAGGATGTAGGCGCGCGATGCAGGATAATGTGGCGCCACGCCATCTATCTTTCCGTGTGTGAACTATCTCAGTGTTACTCATAGATGGCCGATAGATGTCGCTACAAAAGTACCTTACCACCGTGCTTGGTTTCCTCACGATGTTTTCCTTCACCGACAGCTGAAGCTCATTGAACCCGGGACCTTCTCGGCATTCAACGTCACAACCACTAAGCTATCATCGGCTCAAAGGTTCAAGTTAAGGTTTAGCTCACGGTGGTCTTCATCAAGAAAGGTGTGAAGAAATTCTGGCAAAGTCGGCAACGCGCGATTGAAACGATATTGTTTTTAAAGTATACACTGTTCATCCGTTTGCGGTTAAACTCTTTCTTGACTGATTCTGACATAGAAAGAAAAAAGAGGCGTTGCAAAACTTGCTGTAGTGTTTAATTAAAATTGCTATATACGGCTTATAAAAATCTGTGTCGGTGGTAATGAAAGATAAATGTATAAGTAGGTGTTGCACAATTACGGCGGAGATAACACTGAACTTTTATCTAAAAAAAAACTCACAATGTTTTATGCCAAAAAGTGGCATTTACTAATTATATTTTGTATTCTTTAGAACTCAATGCTAATAAAATTAGTATTTGAAACTTGGACTAAAGTAAGAGAATGTTGGACAGCTAAGAAGACGCATGAGCAAAAGATAAATGGAAATGCTGAAGTGGGCGGGAGGTGTTACTTTACTTGATAGAGTTCGTTCGTAATGAATACATACGAGCACAGATTACTATAACTAAATGAACTTCAAACTCGCACCAATGCAGAAATTAACTAATACCGCTTCAGATGGCACGGACATGTAAAGACAGCCAAGATCATGGGGTAAATATTGCCCTAATCTGCCGGCACAAATGAGATGCAGAAATAGCCCGCCGTCGACCTTGTGGTCTCATATAGAGAGACCTCGAACAGGCCCAATAGACAACCCTAGATAGACTGACCTGGCGCAAAAATGATTGAAGTCCCAAACAGTGGGAACAGGGATAAAAATACTTTTAGTTAGATCTCTACTGATAAGGATCGGTTTTTTCATGACAAGACTACTTAAACCAAGTTTAGAATGTTGTTTTACAAGTAACGAGTGTTATTCTTCGATCCATTTACCATTGAAAACGTTACGCAATAAGTAACAAATTCGCACGCACTTACCTACATTCCAATGTAACACGGTCTCTATTCACAATTTTAGGCGTTAGCACTGGTTCGTACAAACAATGCATGTTGTTGAACATTATTAAAAACACTTCGCATCCAAACACTTTGTTTTAAACTGCGACTGTCACTTTCACTGGAAAAGACTTCACTTATGTGTGAGTCAGAAGTCTCACAAACCTGGACGGATTTAATACCAGTTATATTGCAAAATATCTGTGCAACTGACATGACGAAACTTGAAGGGTCTAAAGAAATCCCTTTAAACTGTAAACGCGACTGCACCTTATAATCGCAAGTAAATAATAATATAAATAGCAAATAGAGAGTTCATTATATTGCAATGACGATAAAGAATATAATTACTGTACAAATAGACATGTAGATGTAGTGTATTAGTATTGCATATTGTGTATCGTGGAGTAGAAATTCCGAACTTCGGATGGAACTTTCCACTTCAGCAACACTCTTTACTAAATAGATCATTCAGCTTTATAACTTGATACAGATAGACCCTAATGGGGAGGTTTTCAGAACTAAAGCATAGCTGTAGATTTCTAAAGAACCAACGGAATACGATATTCGAAAGTGGTCACGAGAATAATGCAGGGTTGGGTTTGGTCATGTGGTTAAAAAGTTCTAAAATTATAATCTCTTCATTACTCATTCAATGTAATTGGCAGGGAAGTTGGCAATACGAAATTTTGAACCTGAAAAAATAGTATTGGAGATACCTGAAGACCAATTTTTCTTTTTGAATGGCCGCCAATTCGTCTTATTCTTTCAGGCCAACAGTTTCAAAGCTATTCATTCGAAACGCATGAGTACAAACTATTTCTCTTTTCTCATTTTTAACCGACATTGTATATAAAGCTAATACCTTCGCAGGGACTTCTTTCTAGCGACCGACCAATCGGATTGGCCAAATATTTGAACGAGCAACTTGAGAAGATCTGAAGACATATACGAGTGGCTTTCGATTAGTACTTTTACACCTACCTTTCCTGCGGTACAGATTGATTATGCGTGAGGACCAGCTCTCCGTCAATGGCGAATGGAGCAACGGTACAAGGTAGCCTTTGGCATCAAGTCAAATTAATCTCCAGTAAATTATCCTTTTTACAGGAGATAGAATAAGGTACAGAGTACGTAATAATTACAGACGAATGTATATTGAATTATTTCATTGAATTCTAGGCAGCGAGTATTTATTCTATGTACAGTTTTAACTAGAGCAGTCTGCTGATAGCAAAAAAACAATATTTGATTGAGCAACGCTCCAGCGGCTTGCACACTTGTCCCACTTATTGGCAATGTTGAAATACAATACAGTTTATTTATTTATTGATATTCATTGAATTATTAGCTGGTTGTTACTAGCCGGATGTTTTGTTAGTTTCTTCAGTTCTTCGTTCGTTTTCAATCCAACTGTTAGGTACAGATTTGTAATGGTAAATGTAGGTTAAAGAGTTTCTTCGTTAATTTCCGTATGTGCCAAGAAAATGCTAATTATTAGGGAGATATAATAACGTCTTGTCAAAAAGGATATAGATATAAGATGTTTTACCCATGACAGAACTGAGATTGTATACCTAAGCGTTTAAGTTCAGAGGTTATTTACGTGTTTTTTGTATGTCTGTCTGTTACAATGTTGCTCAAAATTTATTGGCCCATGAGGTTCCTTGCAACATCATATTGTAAAGATCACATCTTATACTTTCCCCATATCCGTGAGACACCCGTTGATGTAACCAATAATGGCAAGGGAAGATCGTTCTTGAATGAAAGACGATTGCAGTTTGTTGACGAGAATCATATAGGTAGACATATATTTTAGCTACCCACGGATAACAGCGTAAACTATGGAGGTGTGAAAACGCCCACGACGGTTTTGTAGTAATTGAGAGTACCTAATATTAAAATTACTTTATGTAAATTTTTGGCCATGAGTGAAATCCATTCTATAATGACAGCTTTTAAAAGGCAATTATCATTCATCTTAAACTACTAATACCTACATACAGAGTGGAAATTAAAGACAGGTCAGTAAGGGTAACCTTATGGTGCAAGCCACGGGAATATGGTCTTTGGAGACTATCCCTTAGGATCAGCTCACACAGAGACACGACGCGACGCTTTCATTTGATACCCCTATTTTTATAATAACGAAATTTTTGTTTTTAATTCCACCCTTCTTTTTTATTCCTAGATCTCATATTAAAATAATATACCCTCTATGTCAATCTCACAGTTAAGACGAATCTAATGACACCTCATATGTTAAAATCCATGAAGCCATTTAGGCTGCAGAGCGTGCTAAAGAAATAAACATACATACATACACTCGAAAAACATAACGCTCCTTCCAGGTCAGTCGGGTAAAAAGGTACACTTTTCAGGACGATAATTCAGATTTTCCGTGTCACAAATTCTCTCACTGAAATGTGCACCTTTTTGTGTAGTAAATAAAGTTCTATATTCTATTGCTATCTAAACTTGCCACGTCACGTCTCGGTGTGAACTGACTTTTCCTTTTTTATTTATTGATATCGGTATTTACAGATTTCGAAAAAATATACCCTGCAGTAGGTGTGAGTAGCCGGCTTTATTGATGGATGAAGGAACAGTTTACGTGAAACATAGAATCAATTATGATTAGACAAAAATATTATGTCAGATTAAATTATACTTAAATGCCAGCATATTTCACCAATTAATTTTTGCTGAATCTTAAAATTCAAAATCATTTATTCCAATAGACCTTTGCAGGCAATTATGAAAAGTCTGACCATAATACCGGTTCGGAAGAGCCGGCAATAAACTCAGTAATCAATAAATAGCAAACTTAAGTAGACCAGCCCCCACAAGCAGCACATGTTCACAAGTATGACGCGTGTGGCAGCAATCTACAAGATTGGTTTATTTTGATCTGTAAGGTTGATAAGTTTTTGTGAAAGTTGTATAATTTGTAGTGTCAATGATATATTTTTTTTTATTCACACTTGACCTTAAGTTGTCACAGTAACAAATATAAATAGGTATGCACAATATTTGTTAGTAGCAAAACTAGGCAAAGTTGTAGATTTCTAATAAGAAAATTTTAATGCTAAATAAATTATTCTAATTAGTAGCCAATTGGGAATCAGCATAGTAAATATTGTGGATGTTAGCTGTAAAATTATAAATATTATCCAATAGGTTATTATTACAAATTTTGAAACAATGGAGGCCTACAGAGATGTGGGTGGATGTGAGATGATTAGATGGACATACCTACTTTATTATAAATACACATTCCATCAAAATGTTTCTTCATAATAATGTTATGAAACATCCTTTTTAAGATAAGACGAGTAAGGAGCATTTATTGTTCTACAAAGCAATTTCAAACCTCACTGACTTTAAATGCTGCATATTCAAATATAATAAAGATTTATGTATGAATCAAAGGACCATTACATAAATCAACACTCGTAAAACTATTCTAGCATCTGGTACCGCGAAAAACATAAAATTTCATACAGCAACCAGTTGAAATACGTTGCTAAGTTAGAAAACACAAACAATTTGATGAGAAAATTACATGGGAATTTGGATACGTTGACTATATAATGCACGGCCTATATAACGTGATTATTACTACTTACACTTCTAGAATCCTGTCGCCTTTCCTTATCCCGGCTTGCTCTGCTGCTCCCTGCTCCAGGACAGCGCTGACATGCTGAAGAGGAGCATAAAGTTCACCATTGATCGATCTCAACTGCCCACCTTCAGACACTTGACCGCGCACATTGAAACCAAAACCAGTCTCAGTTTTATAGATAGTAACGCGACGGGGCCCATTTGCAGCCACTGTAGTCTTATTATTTCTTTCTGTTCTGATAATACTGTTATTATCGGTTTCTGTCTCAGCCATTTTGAACAATTACAACACAGATAAAAAATATTTTTTGTTTGACATTAAAGAGCAGTGCTGCCAGCTTACTTATTTAATAGTCATCTGAAAAGATTCATTCGTTCTTCTTCTTCTTATTTTTAAGTTTGGCAACCAAGCCCAAATTAGGGCTTATTTCTGCCAGTTGTCGAGTTATATTGTTATATTTACAGTTTCTAGTCCAATAAAACACTTTCACATTATAGTTAGTCACCGTCCATAAAAGTCATGTTTTACTACAATGGTGGTAATTGTACTAAAACTCTTCACGGACTTTTTGAGACAACTTGAAAAGTCACGATACCTCTGTGCGATACCTACACAATTCATTTTATTGTGATTTAATTTCACTTCACTGGTGCACATGGATTGATCACAGACATTATGAAATACTTCGTATGTTTGTGGGATTGATCTTTATTGGATTAAATACCACCGATAATATGCAATTAAACCACAGGCATATAAGAACAAGAATAAAACACACAAAATAATTCTTAAGTTTATAATCCGTAAGAATTTAATGCGCGCTACAAACAGCTCAGTCAGCAAATGCACGTTAATTTCAGTCTTGGCGGGCCAAAATGAGCCAAGCAAAGCGCAAGGACCTACCTTTTCTCGAAACGCTTCATCGATTTTTTGAACCTTCTTGGGTTTGGATAATCCTCCTAGAAAACTGAAGTTTGGTATGTATACTTGATACTTGCATTAGTACACAAACAACAAAAAAAGTCTTAAACTTGGAACAAAAATTACAAAATAAAAAATTGTCTTAAGCAACTTACAAAAAGAAGGGAAATCCCACTGAAAAAAATTTCATGTCATATGTAGCCAAGCCATTCAAAAAGTAATTTGTAGTAGCGAAACAGCCAAGTCACATATTTTTACAACGGTGTGTAGAGTTTTTGAAGTTAGGGCTTGTAGAGTTAGGGCATGTAGAGTTATAAGCTTGGCTCTACATGAGATCTGATAACTT
The DNA here is from genome assembly GCA_947623365.1 of Achlya flavicornis. Taxonomy (NCBI): domain Eukaryota; kingdom Metazoa; phylum Arthropoda; class Insecta; order Lepidoptera; family Drepanidae; genus Achlya; species Achlya flavicornis. The sequence goes on along the minus strand of OX392481.1, from coordinate 954,135 downwards.
TTTGACAGTGCCAGCCATATGGTCTTGTCTCGGCTACATTTTAAATGAAAATGTTTTTGTTGGTATTTTCATTTTCTCGCTACGGCAACACTGAACTTAGTTGCATGGTTTGGCGCAAAGTTTGGCGCATATCACAATTCTTTGGGGTTGGCCCCTGTTCGCAACTTTTAGTCTGACTGAAGTTTGGCCGTTACATTATGATCATGTTCGAGCTGATGTCAGCCTGGAATAGTTAAATAGCTAACAGTAACCAATTATTTTATTATTTTATTAAAATCTTTTAACTATATTAAAAAGAAAAACACATAAACTTAATTAAATAGAGAATGTTCTAAAAACTATTATAGTAAGTATTTTATTTTAATCAAGTATTTTAGAAACATGTAGGTATTTTGCATTTAGTTTAATAAACAAAAAATTACATTGTATTTGAAATAGGAAAAAAAAAGTGTTTGCATTTTGTTAAAATTCTTTTTGTTAATCATATTGCAAATCTCTGTATACCATAAAGTGCGGCCGCCAATGCGTTTCTGGATCATAAGCCAAGTCACGGTAACGGCAAATCTAAATTATGACAGGCCTGTCCCACTCCCATGTTTAGGTACGATCGCGCGCACGCGGACTACCGGAACAACGCTAGTCGGTTGCAACACTTGCAACGCGCACGCAGCGCAAGACGCGTGTGGGAAAATATAAATACCTACGTACTACCTATATAAAGTGTTTACTGTTCTTTCTTAACCGACTTCAAAAAAAGGAGGAGGTTCTCAATTCGGTTGTATGTTTTTTTTTTTTTTTTTTATGTTTGTTACCTCATAACTCCGTCGTTTATTAACCGATTTGGAAAATTATTTTTTTGTCTTCCCGTTTGGTCCCATTGTCATCAGATCAGGATTTGATTACTTCTTAGTGTACTTTGAAGTCGGTTTAAGTTTTTTGTAAAACAGTCTAATTATTTAACACTATCTTGTGTAGATATCGTTGTTTTTATAGTACTAGATATTTTGTTGTTGTTTCATTGTATTGTCCTAAAGTCCTTATTATAATAATAGGCCCGTTTTTATAACATACCAGTGTGTTAAAAAGAGACAAAGATAGAGCGACCAGAAGAGACCCTCTTGTATAAACGGGCCTCTTAGACCTCGAAAACTCATGTGAATGATTTTTAACCCACTTCAAAAAAAGGAGGAGGTTTCTCAATTCAACCGTATATTTTTTAACCGACTTCAAAAAAAGGAGGAGGTTCTCAATTCGGTTGTACGTTTTTTTTTTTTTTTATGTTTGTTACCTCATAACTCCGTCGTTTATTAACCGATTTGGAAAATTCTTTTTTTGTCTGGAAGGGTACACTTCCCGTTTGGTCTCATTGTCATCAGATCAGGATTTGATTACTTCTTAGTGTACTTTGAAGTCGGTTTAAGTTTTTTGTAAAACAGTCCAATTATTTTTGTGTGTTCGCGGATAACTTCGTCGTTTATGAACCGATTTTGACGATTCTTTTTTTAGAAACTGTTAGTAGTTCCAGAATAGACAGAGTTCCCTCTTTAAATATACAGTAATTCTACCTTACAACTCTTAGAATAACTAAGATTTAACATACCACTATTTCAAAAATCAGTAGAATAATATTCAGAAAAATTTAACAATTCTTATTGTTATGTAGGTAAGTAACTCAATATATCCTTTTTTTGGTTAATTCTTTATTAATTTTTATATAACAAACTTCTTTAATCAACATGAAGATTATTAAGAACAAATATTGTGAATTTCGGCTGACGGCTACTGGACTAGGTAATCGTGCCGTTTCTTGTCGCGTCGTCAGTCATTCCAGATTTGATAAGCATGTATGTTACTAAAACCCTTCCCCAAAATAGTTGTATTCAGTTTCGTAGACAGAATACACATTCAGTATACAAAGTACTTATAGTTCTAACAACTTAGATTAAAGTATGTAGACATTTTAAAATAACTTTCTGATCTAATACTAGTTAGCTAGGATATTTTAAATGTCATTGTTCACGAAAGGAGAATAGCATAGAAATAAAATAAACACAGAGAATAGTAATAGGACATACATAGGCGATAAGGAAATATTGAAGATTCATAATACGTCATTAGACAACCCTACCGTAACACGTGCCGCGTCATACAGGATAGAGTTATACGATAGAAAGAGAGGGAAGTTGTAGGTGAATATAATTTTAGGCGCGCAGCGCTGCGCGAACTGGATTGCGCTTTATTCTGTCGTTCCAAGAGTCGATTTTTGTTAAAATTTCGTTTTCGAAGTGGGTTTTCTGTACGTAGTACTATTAAATATTCTGTGATTATGATGGGACTTTCACTGAACTCAGTGCGTTCCTTGTTGTTCTCATATTGCATTTAGCCCCAAAACAGAATTTTCAAATTCTTTTGAACATAAACTTGACTTACTTGTGACTTACTTACCGTTTAACTCGATACTGGCAAAAATAATTAAATTAGAAAAAGTTTAGTTGCCATGTCAAAAATAAAAATAATAATATTGAACGCATCCGAAATAGCTCGAAACATAATGATAAAGAGCCGGGACTTTTTGGCGGGAACTTGCAGAGTGACGTAGCATTTTCATTTTTATTTTCATAAATTTGTGTATTTTGAGTTTTATTGTGTATTTTTGGTGGTATTTTACCCAATAAAGATCATCCATGTGCACCAGTGAAGTGAAATGAAATGAATTATGTGTATCGTGACTTTTCAAGTTGTCTCAAAATTTCCGTGTAGAGTTTTACTACAATGACCACCATTGTAGTAAAACATGACTTTTATGGACGGTGACTGACTGAGGACTATAATGTGAAGTGATTCATTGTGACTGGAAACTATAATATAACTCGACACTGGCAGAAATGAGCCCTAATTTGGGCTTGGTTGCCAAAATTAAAAATAAGAAGAAGAAGATAAAGAGCCGGACTTTTTGGCGGGAACTTGCAGAGTGACGTAGCATTTTCATTTTTATTTTCATAAATTTGTGTATTTTGAGTTTTATTGTGTATTATTGGTGGTATTTTACCCAATAAAGATCATCCATGTGTACCAGTGAAGTGAAATGAAATGAATTATGTGTATCGTTACTTTTCAAGTTGTCTCAAAATGTCCGTGAGTTTTAGTACAATGACCACCATTGTAGTAAAACATGACTTTTATGGACGGTGACTGACTGAGGACTAATGTGAAGTGATTTTGTGGCTGGATACTATAATATAACTCGACACTGGCAGAAATGAGCCCTAATTTGGGCTTGGTTGCCAAAATTAAAAATAAGAAGAAGAAGAATGATAAAGAGCCATCTTTCGGATTTTGTTTGGAAACTTACTGCTCTGATGATAAAACAGAACATTGTTTCGTTATCTACAACGCTAGGTAGCGCTAGAATCGAAACAACGTGGTACAAAAATTTCAATTTCTTTCACATCAAAATCAGCTGTGCAGATCAGTATGGCCGCTCCATTATCTCAAAAATAAAATTGTTTTTGTAAAAATCATACAAAAAAATAGGATAGTGCAGTTTTCGTACTTACACACACAAATTGTTTTTATTTTGCGAAGTGTTGGTGTTGTCTAAAAGTGTTGCGTCATGACAGAACCCTCTCACTGACAAACAAATACAATAAAAATTGCGACTGTACATTTATTACGGCAACTGTAATTTCTAATAGACTCGTGTGTCGCGTGTGCCGTTTCTGCTGGTCGTGTCGGGGGCTCATGTTATTATCGGATCATAATCGAGCGATTTATAATGAGTAGTGTTAGATTGAGCTTCGTGTCCGTGGGAAGGATCGCAGTCAGGAGACATTCACATTTGTCATCTGGTGAGTTGGTTTTATAACATTTCTTTGTTGTGTTTTCACTGGCGCTGCTCCAATGTCGCAGAATCGACGTAATTACGTTGGGTGTATGTTTTGATAACAAAAGGTGACATCAGTTTATCTGTCTTGAACTATAACGCTATAAGATGGCTGTAGTTCTTTATATTTTTTAATGCGGTTTTCCTCGGCCTCGCAGAGCTACTTGAGACATCTGAAGGCAAGGTCAGGGCTATAATGGTACACGACACTCATAAGATTCGTATTGGAATCTAAACAATATATTAGGGTTGAATGTTATCCAAGATGACTTTCTTCATTGTTTTATAGATATCATGTTTACTAACAAAGTCCATCTATTCAAGTTTAATTAGTATTTATATCTAACTCATCTGCTTCTTGCACTCTGTATCCAATACTTTTGTAAATGTTGAGTTGTGTAGGATTGTTTTTGTTGAAGTGTAAGAATCTATTTGATCTTCATGGCAAATAGAAAGGAATTCTGTGTATAATAAAAGTAACATTCCTAATTGTACCAAAAAATGGTATTTTGTAAATAAAGCTTTTGATAATGCAAAGGAAAGTATTGTGAAACAAAGTATCACAAGATAAACATATCTAAATAACAAGATAATGATATCTTGATACATTTATTTGAAGTGGTTTTCTTTCTTGCCACAACAAGGCAACCAAACTTATTTCTAATTGATCATAACATAGCCATCTGTATAATGATCATGTTGTAACTTTGTAAATTTCCCTATCATAACATGCCATTCCATCATGATTATTATATAAGAGACAGTTGTCTTTGAAAAGAACAATGAGTATTATGGTTCGATAGCTGTCCCTCATGGTTTCACCCATATTACTGGGCAGAAAAGTAGCCTATAGCTCTTAGGAATAATGTTGAATCAGATCAGTAAATCTGGAGATTATCTCCTATATTCCAACTACATTTACCTCTTTAAAAAATTATAAGTATGGAATATGGACGATCACTTGGTACCAGTTTATGAAGATTATGAAACTGGCACTGGCGATTCCAAGGTTGAATTATGGTAATTCTTAAACTGGGTTTAGCTAGTCTCAAATTTTTGTAAATTTTAGCAACAATTTCTTTCTAAAACAAGCATAAGGCTCCCCTGATAGTAAGGTTTACAAAAATAGCATATTCTGCTGTCAGTGCGATTAGAATGTAGAATATAATGTAAGGAATCTAAGCTTGTTTTGAAAAGAGTAATAGTTGAGTTTATTGCCAGCTCTTCTCAGCATATGCAACCTTACAAACCAGTATTAGAGTCATGTTGATGATTCAAAAGTACCTGCGAAGATCTATTAGAAATAAATGATTTTGATTTTATTGACATTTGAAACACCAGTGGTATCAATAGTGTTTTGTTCTCCTAATCTGCAACATACTCCTTTGAAACAACTGTCATACTATCCCACATTGTGAAAACCTGATCTAGTAAGATATACCCATATATTGATAATGCCCACTATATGTAGAGTAAGGCAATTTGGTTACCTCCTATCTTCAAAACTAATTGATGTAATTTACTATTTAGTTGAAGTAAACTTAAATGTCAAATTATGATATAACATAAGATAAAATTTTACGATAACTATACAAAGTGACAAGTAAGAATTGCACACATAATAGTGACACTTAGTTCTGCTTTCTAAAAGGTATAATGGACAGTTATGATGGAGATTGATAAATAATAACTCTACTGTCAGTACTTACTGACATCATCATTACAATTAGGTGTATCTTGTTTAGAAAAATATTTCTGTAGTATTTATATGAATGAAAGACAATTGTATGTGTCATGTTTAAAAAAGTAATAGAAAAAATGTTATAAATTGTTTTCCAATGCACATACTTTATTAATATAATCCCGAAATAGTTTTTTTTTAATGCCGTCAAAGGTTTTTATTGCGCAGCTAAACATGGTTAAAAAATACAATAATAATAAAATTAGCTGTGCAGTGGACTCCAAATGATTTCTTCACAAAATTCTTGTTTACAAATTTTAATACTAATTAATGATTAACTAAAATAAATATTGCTACACGTAATAAGGTGTCTTTGTAAAAAAAAATACTAATAAACTCATCAAAATGTTAATTTCCAAACCAGTTTTTGGTAATTTACTCCAAACTACATTTCATCATAGACTATTATCATGTACATTAAAGCAAACATGAATCTAATAGTTTAATATTTTTTTGATTTTATTGGCTTATCAGGGTTCATAACTTAGTAGGTAATCAAAACAAGTTCATTGTTATTTTGGCGTTTTGCTTGCTGTTTAGGGCGAATTTCAAAACTCCCTACCCTTCGAGCAGCGGTAAAAAAATTGCAATTGATTTCTACTGTTATAACAACCCGATAGGGCTCTGTGATGCTCAAGCCAGTCAAGGTTTTGACGTTAAAGACAAGAGAACTGTCAAATCGTGAAACAACACTTTTTAGAGAAAATGTTTATTAAGCCAAATTCAAAATTTTACTTGCCCTGCTAAGGTAGCTGAAAACACCCACCCTTCTTCTTTCAGATTGATTGATTCAACAGAAATAAATTCAAATTTTCAGTAGATTTCTATACGTTTTAATATCTACCATGTAGAAACGTGTATTTTGTCAAGCCTGACGCCGAATTAGTTCGCCAGTTTTGAGAACATTAACCTGCATAGGTACTATAAGAATTTTCTGGTAGAAAATTTCTTATATTATGCGGGTTAACTATTTAGGACGACTGCCTCTAGCTCAACGTCCCATGTTCGCTCAACATTAGCAGTACGCATTCAATTTTCGTAAAATCTTCGCTCAACACTTGGTTAAGATTCATATTTATTTGGAAGCAAACAAGCATACGGCCCGCTTAATGTTATCTGTTACTTATCTTCATAATACAAACTCTAAGCTGATAGTTCTATAGTTCTTCCTCTACAGCTCAGTCACATGGCCTATTGTAAAGCATATTTGTTTATTTAATTATAACTAGCTTTTTGCCCGCGGCTTCGCCCGCGTAGACTATAAGATTTGTTCGCGTAATAAACGCTAAGATATTAATTTCGTGAAGATTCCTAATTATTATTGTTCTTGTGATGTCTGTGGCCAATGCGATGATGGGAGCGCGGCGCGGCGACAGCTGGTGGAGGACCACGTGCTCCCATCCATCAATCATCTTTCAGCCAGGACTTTGCTTTTTAAATGAGTAATTTTAATTTTTTATATAAAGCCGGCCAAGCTCAAGACTTAGTCTCACTCGCGCACCGAGGGCTCTGACCTTCCTTGGACGTATATTTATTGGATTGGGACATCACTGTTGTTTAAAACCGGACCGCATAATTAAGTTTGTTTGTGAAGGAATTTGGATGATATTGAAAAAACTGTGCTAGTTAGAAACATTGTTTTATTTTTCCTATACTTTTTCCAGATTTTTCGCATTGCGAACCTCGGAGATTGGCATTATTCATCAACAGTCAAAAAGTCTTAAAAAATAATAGAAACATGTTTTAAAATGTACAAATAAAGCCCTTTACCATGATACCTCACTTAAATTTGTAGCCCTGCTTTGAAATTTCAGGGCCCACTCTGTTCACCTTTACAACCTATAAAGTAAAAAAATATATATTTGCAAAAAGGTTGGGTAAACAATATTTAAAACTATTCCAAATTTTAAATCAACAGCATTACTGGTTGTTGAAATATACCTACCGCTGTAACAGTCGAACAGACAGACTAACTGGCACCATAAGGGTTCCATTATTAGCTTTTTAGTTTGGAACCCAAATAAAAACGAAATACCAGTCACTAATAACGATATCCCAAGCACTATACCAAAAATTAGTGGCAAAGTAGATGCCTCATAGAGTAGGTATAGGCTACAAGTTAATAAAGGATTTCCCGAAACGTAACCACTTGAAAGAGAAATTGGACTCTGGCTGCAAACAGGTTCTCTCGTTATTAATTTGGAGCAGCCCGAGCAGGGAGGTTCCTCCCCCTTACATCGCAGTTGTGTTCCTGCGGTGAGTAAGGTCGCCACAGCTGGGTGTAGGGGACCAGTATGTAGTAGGCACCAAATAATACCTACCGCTGCCGGCACAGCGACTCCTCTCAACCTTCAAACACTTTTTCAAGAAGGGTGTAGAGAGAGATTCGGTAAAGCGTGAGTGATACCCCTGGTGTTGCAAGCGTCAATAGGCAACGTTAACTGCTTGCCATCAGACGTACAGCAACTTTTTTATTTGTCCTGTCTTCGTCGTAAGTGTAACTATTTATATGCCCAATATATGCCTATGGCTACCAGTATGGTACTTTTGTCGATCAGGCTGGCCACCACATACATACTATGGTGCGTAAAAAGCACAGGCAGGATTCCGCTCCACTCCGACTTTAATGACATCATTCATAGGGCTCTTGCCAGAGCTCTCGTGTCAGCTATTCGTGTATCGAGTGGCTTGAAGCGTAACGATGATAAGAGGTCCATCTGACATTAATGTCCTGGAGCTCATTGTATTTTTCGCGACATATCGAGGCGTCTGGTTGACGGTTCCTATAGCCAAAGGGCTGACGAATACTCCAGCTAGAAGATAAGCATCACCATACAAAATGGCATCGCCCGCCGCCTGCAAAGTTTGGGCACACTACCAACTGGCAGCAAATTAGATCAGCTATATTCACTTTGTGAACTGCTGGTCTTTTTTTTTTTATTTGTGTTCTGTTTGTTTTCTATTTCCCACTTAGTCTGTCAAGCAATTTCATCATATCTGAATTGTTCATGGTCGTTTTTGAGAAATCGATGAACATACATGAAAAAAGAACATACGCGTCCAACTTAGAGTTTCCTCCTTCTTTTTTGAGTCGGTTAAAAATAGGATGCATTTCATCACGGGAGAGTTCTCGCGAGGGTGGTACAGTGGGAATAGTTACTCGACCCAGAGCTATGCCATATGTAGGCAAAGAACTTTAAATGAGAACACATCGTGAAGTTTTGCAGGTTCGATTCTTACTTAGGTAAGCCTTTTTCATAAGTTCGTCGATGCAGCTGTACTTATTTGTAGCTTTTTTTTGTAGTGAACAAAACTAAATGGTCAAACGGGAGAGCGCTGATGGCTCTCATCAACCAAAAACTTATATTAAAATCATTGATCTTGTCATAAAATTGTGAGAACGAAACCATAGTGCGATTCAGGAAAAAGACAACGCCATCTAGTAGTTCTCTCCCTCTGTGTCTGTGCCTTGAGACGGCCTGTAAATAAATTAATTGAGATATCTTTTTTTCCCGTGAGCCGATTTTGATGAAACAAAGCCTAGTTGAAGCGCCAAGCAATGCTCAATCACCCTGTGGAAACCCCATGCAAATCCGTTCAGTGGATTCGAAGATTATCCTGTTCAAACAGACAAACAGACAGACAGAAAGACAGACAGACAGACAATTTTTTTTTAAATGGTATTTATGTATTGTGTTAGTCATTCTACATCACCCCCAATCAGTTTTTGGTAAATATCTTCAATGTACAGACACGACTTTTCTACAGTTTTATTATATGTATAGATATATAGATGTTCGTATTTTACCGAGTTCCTGACTGATAAGCCGTTTGTTTATCAATAGATAACATTGTGTTCCCGCGCGTGAGTACCTATGGTCTTCATTGGGGAGGGGGAAAAGTCGATAACGCGTGAGTGTTGCCCCTATAGTTGCAATCGTCTATAGGCCCCGGTCAACGCATACCACCGTGCCGTATGGAGTTTGCCGATATTAATCTTATTTCCTACTAATAATAAACGCATAGCCTGGAATAATATATACCTAGGATACTCTTTATCCCGGGAAACAGTAAATTTCATTTCAACAGTTTCATTTATTCCGAATTAACTTCTATAGTGTGAAGCTTAAAACTAAGTTTACGTAACTTTCCACATTGTATTTTAATTTTATCGAATCTTGTACCGTGTACTTGTTCAATATATAAATTGATTTCTTCTTTGTCAGTAACGTGCCGGTTAAGTGCTTAGGCGTAGCGATGTGCCTTATTCTGTAATCTGTGCATGGAACTATCACATCTAAAGATGAAGAACCAAATGACAATGCAGAAAAGACATTGAAAAAGTGTAATTTAGTAAATTGGTACAGTCGAGGACATAAATATGTATACACTTTTTGAAATTCAAAAGCGATTTTCTCCTATGTTTAACATTCAAGTGTTAAACTATTACATCAATCATAATAGTATATGTTAGAAGATTCTGCCTTTATAATATCTCATAATTTCAATCAGTAGTTTAAGAGGAAACCGTTGTTGAATTTTACTAATTGTATACATATTTATGTCCTCGACTGTACCAATTTACTAAATTACACTTTTTCAATGTCTTTTCTGCATTGTCATTTGGTTCTTCATCTTTAGATGTGATAGTTCCATGCACAGATTACAGAATAAGGCAGATGGAGCGCGCGGAATACGGGAGTGAGACCAAAAAAGCAAATACAAATTGAAAAACACGTACCTACCTGGTATTCGCTTTTGAATGTGTGTTTGCATTATAAATAAATACATTTTGGTAAATATTTTTTATTTTGTTGAAGTTTGTTGAAGAAGGTAATCGAAAAATATTATTTAAAAAATCTGTTCTACGATTTAATTATAATAAATTTTCTTTGTTGTTTGTTTTGTTTGACTATCTTCTTTGACACTCAAAGTCACATCAAACATTAGTGTCAGTCGTATTAGTAAGTATAATGGTAAGTATTGTATCGAAATATAACGAAAACAATCAATTCGTGTTATAAAAATATTATAATTGACAAGCTTACTGTACCTAAGGCGAAAAATCGGAATAAAAATCCAAAATAAATTCCATTTTTTTACTTAGCATAAGGTAAATTCTCGGACATGTTTCCCGGAATTCACCCTAGGGTGAATTCTTTAGGGTAACAGATCGGAATAACAGACGAAATGTAATATATTCCGAGTATTACAATAGTGAATCTCTTCTTTACATTAAGTATAAAATAGTTGCTATCTTTTACTCTTTCTGTGTTAGTAGGCAGACTTATTAAAATACCCCATATTTATAAGCATTTTAAGCGTCTTCTATTAATAAAATTGGGTACACCTTAAAATTTTGATAATAAAAATTGTAGCAAGGCATTTCTAATAAGGTTAAACGTTAATATGCGTAATATCAAAAGATCACGCCATAAAAGTGCGAATATTCATATTAGAAAGGAAGTATGCACGGAAAACTCCGTAGCCCAAACTCGGAAGCGAATCCAGCGATGCAGTAACGGCTGCCTTTCTCCTACCTTGTAACTTGTGCTTGTGAGCCATTGAATAAACGTAGCCAACACGTGCACTCTGCTTGGCAGTTGGTAGTATTTCGCCTAGATTGTCTCAGAATCTAGAATGTTATGAAAAGTGAAAGTCGTACGTGTTACGTCAGTGAACGTCATCTGTAAACATAATTCGTGCGCAGTAATCTTGTTTTTTTTCGTTGTTGTTTATTATGAATCTGGATCTATAAGATGCATGGTCGTTTATTTAATTAGCGTATCGGCTCGCGTGTCCTGCGTTTTGGCATATGGAAGAATGATAAGAGCAAGGAATCTAGCTATAGTGATTTTAGATCTATCTAGGTCAATGCTGTTGACTTTTCCCTGTTCATTCCCAACCTAGACTGTGATCTTGACTCATATTCCTATCCCTATCTGAGCTCGTTGATTGCCAATTTCCCGTAATAGATAGTTGACGTCTGTACGTTCTTGCATATTATGTTGTTGATAAATGCAATTGACATTGTGTGACAAAGTAATATCTGCTGCGATATTTTGATAACGTTAATTTACTTGAATACTTTGTTGAGCTTTAAATCGGGAAGAGATTCTTGATTCAATTACTGAGATAGAAAGGCGAAATGTTTTGGACTAGCTTGTACTATTGTCAATCAAATCAGCATCAATCATCATGAATTCACATCAGTGGTTATAGGCCTCGACTCTCATATATTAATCATTTCTATATAATCCACTTCCGTACACGATTCGATATCACAATGGTTTTTGTTACTAATCTATCTTCTATATATATAAAAATCAATGCCACTTTTCGTTGTAATTTTATAACTCAAGAACGAGCTCAGCTATCCAAACCAAATATTTAGGCTTTGTTTGGACTATTTAGTAGATGGTTTATGTGAAGTTTGCACAAAATCGGTCGAGCGGTTCTTCATTTATCACATTTTTATTATTTCACTTTATACGTAGCGAAGCACGTACCGGGCCGCTAGTAAAATATATTCAGTTGAGTTGTACTGGTTGTAGGCCTATGTATCGATTTTGTGTTATCAGTATGGTCTCTCAATTGTGTAAAAGGTGTTCAATGATGCTAAATGCTACATTATTATCGCTAATAGTGTCAATGCAGGTCGTCTGCTTCGAGCCGTTATCTGAAACGATATCAGTATAGATTACAAAGTTTTACTAGGATATATGTATAAAATGTTTTTATTGAATAAAATCAGATTTGCTTGCAGCAAGTATTTTAGTTCAGCTTCATTGAGAGTATTTTGTAAAAATGCTTATCGTGATACATTTTCGTCATAATGATGTCGTCTAAATATGCTCGGACCTTATATGGTTTTATGGTACATAAAAAGCAACTTTTTTAATCGGAGGTCATCTTTTCGATCCTTGCACGCACCGTAATGGTAAAAAAACCTTCTTTGTATGTTGCACAATGGACGTTACCTTGACACAGAAGTTAAAAACAGAAGTCTTACATGACACCTGCAATTATTAATTTAAATTAAGTATGTTTATTGGGCATAATTCGCCTTCAATTATCGAATCAAATCAAGTTATTAAAAAAAAAGTTATTTAAAGAAGTTTAATCGTCTTTAGTGTATTTGACGACATTTCAAATCAGCAACTTTTAATTAACTGACCTACTCTTATAGGTTTAACTGGTAAAAAAAGCTTAAAATGTACAACATATATGACGTTTCAGTGTTTTTTTTTGATGTCCTACACTGCATGGTGTTTTATCATTTATTTTCACACTGTCAAATAAGTCAAATACCCTATTACACTTAGTAGAATCCAAAGATTAAAGATACTGTTAGCATCATTGCGTGTTTTCTTTTACAAACATTTCTTGTTTAATTATATTGTTATCTGTATTTTGTAAAGCCTGCACTACATTCAATTTTGAATGTTCTGAATAAAGTGATTCGTGTTCTTTGTCAAGGTGACTTAAAAGGGCAAGGTGGAACAAAAGCTCTAGATACATAATAAGCTGTGTTCCACTCTTAAATATTTACATTAAATTAACCGAGGTATTATATTGTAACCTGACTCATCTGGCCTAGAAATTTAAAATCTGCCCCATACTTAAATTCATCAATAGTGTCTGATTATCTGATTAAATTTTAGGGCAAGGAACTTTGGTACGTCTCGTCTAGTGATTGTAGACTGAAATGTTTTAATTCGAATCGTACTTTGGACAGCAAAGTAGACAAAGTTTGTATCAGTAGCATAATTATCAGAAGAACTTAAAAAATCCAGTGCAGTTGGAAAAAAGAAACTGAGTAGGTCGATAAAAAACGTCTTCATGAAGATGCGATATTTTGTCCTTCTCAGATGAAGCCCGATTGCCGAGTGATAACTTTCATAAGTATTCTTAGGGCTTTACTTAAATAAACTAAAGCTAAGTATGTGATTTCATCGTTTGTCAGTTTTCAAACATGTGAACATTGAATAAGTGAAAACTTCGGGGAAAATGCGGCATTATGTCGAAATTACCAAAACAATATCACGGTTTGTGTGTTATTTGGAATCCTTACTGAGAAATGCTCCGTTGAAAGCGCTATTCAAGTCAAACAATGCATAATGAGAGTGAGAAATTTTACTTAATAGAAGGTAGCAGCACTAGCAGCTTCAAACCTTTTCAAATTGCTTAAACCTAAATTAATATCAGATCTAAAAAATATCTTACTTATGATGATGGCCTGATAAGGTTCGGTGGTTGATCCTGCATTAGATATCAGCCATAGTGCAAAGCTAGTTTGTCGTGCAAACAGGTCCAACCATAGGGGCACTAAAAATTCACAGCGCGTGATAATAATGTATGTAGAGCCTTATTATAATAATGATCGATAGACAATGTCGATCAAATCTGTTAATCGTAATATTCAAAAATAATGGATCTTGCGTGTTCGAGGCTGTTTTATTAACAAACCAGACTAGATCGTTAAAAACTCGTTTTTTACTTCAGCATAAAAGTCTATATTTTAATTAGGTAGTTGCTTTAATACACAAAACTATTTTGATACGTAAAAACCTCTGCTGGAATAATTTGCTTTGGACGGATTTGTGTATTTTCAGACATTAAGTTTCTTCATGCTTTGGTCGTCACCTCACTGCATTTTTTGGTAAAATAATAGAATCGAAATGCGCTTTAAACTACTTTATCAGTGCTGTACAGAAATCGTGTAATGTTTATACTGCGTTGGTATCTTAGATGCTAATAAAGATTATCGTCAAATTTAAAATTGCAGTAACGAATTAGAAAGCAGATAGAAAAGTGCTTTATTAAATAAAACAATGTTGTGAGCGATCCTATTTGTTTTTGCAGACGAACAAGTAAAAGAGCAATATCTATTGTTAATGTTAATAAAAACAAAAGTTAACACAACAACACAGATTGACCTTCTAAGAGGTCATACGACGAATTTAGTCGAACTAACCTTGTTAGCGATTAAAATTATATGAAGGAGCTTCATTCAACGGTTAACGATAAATTTATCAGAATGAGTAGTAGCATCTTCTATCTATATCAATAAGCTTTGTTTCTTTGAAATTACGGATAAGTATATAGACGTTTTCTGTCTGGAAAGCGAAGCCGCGGCTGAACAGTTATTTTTTTTATCAAATAACTACAGTCGTTTAGCATAAGTCATTGACATGCTAATTTATTGATGATGATTTGCCAAACCAATGCACTATTATGCTGTATGATACAGAGCCAGAAAATTGCATTGTTTGCGCAGTAAATCTAATAACAAGTTATTTATTCATCGCTGAGATGTTTGAGTGAATATGATAGGAGTTAAAAATTGCGTTCCGCCAAAAACAGTCAAATCACATCTCCTCGGCTCCACCAGTTATTGACATCACAAACTTGAGTTACGACCTGTCCCAAATGCAACTGTGGTTCTTTCACAATCATACCGCTACATCAATTGTTGTGAAGGGATTTTTAGGGGTTTTACGCAAGTAAACTTTAAAGTGCCCGTTAAATTTACTGCTGTCTTAAGGACGTCGGCATAAATCTATTGGCAAATAACACCTTGTAAGTCCTTTTTACTTGCGCCCTTTTGAACTTTAACACCGTTGTTATTTATCCGATATTTTCCCGTCTCATGTCATGGATATAGGGTTTCGTTTTTCCCGGCCTTTTTCCATTCCCGGGACCCGGGAATGAAAAAAATTACTTCCCGGGAATTCCCGATTCCCGGGAAATTTTAAAAAGTTGTTAGTTTTGTTATTTTAACGTATATAAAGTCAAGAAACCACGTAATTTAATTAAATTAGCTATTTATTTGTCTCAGAAGTAAATAATAGTTACATTATGAGACGTGTGCAAAGTGTGTGACACACGAGACGGTACCTATTAAGCAAAGGAACCCGAGAGTGTAATAATCAATGCACACGCGTGTCATACGACGTTTTTCAACACACTTGTGAGGAAAAAAACAAACTTGTATTTCTTTTACTATTTTTTTTGATAATAGTCAATGAGAATGTCAATAAAAATGGCGCGCAAGTTCTTTTTTGACAGCAAAACTGTTTTAAACGTTTAAATTAAGAATGCTTCGTCTACGCTCATATCAATAGCATTGAGTTACAAACTTAACATAATCGGGATTATATCTATCATAAAACTGTGTGGTAATTTAGATTAAACAGCATCAGTGCGTCACACATAAGCCACATTGTGATACTAAAAACGGTGCAATAAATGGCAAATTACGAGCATGTGTTGAAAAAAAAATTTACTAATTCACAAGGAACGAACTATGCTCGGAATTTCTCTACGAGACGGAAACGACGACATTCGTAGGAGAACAAAAATTACCGATATAGCTCTTAGTGATAGTAAGCTGATGTGATAGCAATGGGCAGGCCACATCGCTCGAAGACGACGCGAGTGGCGACCACGTACAGGAAAGTGCCGTTAGGGACGACCTCCCACCAGACGGATCGACGACCTGGTCAGAGTCGCTGGGCGCCCCTGGAAGCAAGCAGCCCAAAATATGCCTATCCACAGCCATGGCTGAGCACTAGACCTTTTTGTCTCTGCTTTTGTTTACTTCTTTTTTTATTTGTGTTATTTTTAAGTTAGAGACAAATAAACGTTCATTTATTTATTTATTTAAAATAGTTCGAAGTGGAAGTTTAGGTCTTTGTTCAGCAGCGGACATCCTTAGGCTGATAATCTTATCAGCCTAAGGATGGCCGCATCATCATCTGATGATGATGTGTTTTACTTGACTTTTGGTGGGTAAAAATAATAATACTTATTATTTAAAAAAATATGCAATTTCGGCAATATTGAAAATTTTCAATACAAAAACGCTGATAAGCTTTATCTCCAAAAATATATATTTAAAAAAATATTAATGTAACTTTCATTTTCTTCAAAATTACGCGCATTCAGAGATTTTCTCTCAAATCGGCAGTTTAGAAACTACCCATAGTAAGCTTGAATGACCTGTAGTTTGATATGATTATTTTTAATTTTCTACTTATGTTTGTGTGTGAGACACAAATAGGTAATTAAATTAAATTAGGTACGTATTTTACTTGACTTTTGTTTTGAGAGAGGTAGAGCATAGCGTTTATTCGTCCAAACATGTTTTTATCTGTTTTTTCGGAGAACTTGAAATTTTTCTAAGAAAAAACGTTATCTCCACAAATACACACTTCCTACAGTTCCTTTCAGCGATTTATCATAAGCTTGTAGTTCAGTTCGTTCGATTTCGGTGGATATCGACATTTGTTTTAAGAACGTATGCAACATCTTTGTGTTTCAAAGGTTTTTCGTTAATTTTGACCAATATTTGCAGTGTTTAAGAGCATTCAATCTCATAAAGAAATTCCCGGGAATTCCCGGGAAATCGCAAAAAAAATCCCGACTTCGGGAACGACGTATTTCCCGGGAATTCCCGATTCCCGGGACCCGGGAACGAAACCCTACATGGCTATTAGTCTTGGGTATACCATAGATACCTAAAATGTCATGTCTTTCACATATAGATGAACTAAAGCGAATCAAGCAAGCGCTATTTAATTTGACAACACGTTCTTTAATTAATCTCATATCATAAATCTTCAAGCTATAATATTTAACATAGCCTTAACATTCTGCTGTCTTTACCTTCACCTTTTCGTTACTTGTCGAAGATTTCAAAAGCGCAGTGAGAAAGCAAGATCCATCTTCCATTGGGCTAAGTGCCGAGAGAATTTCGATAGCGCGATGTAGGTTTTGTGGTGTCATGTTGCAGTTAATTTATTGTTATGATGCTCTTTGTATTACTTTTCCGCTGACTCAACACGAGTAGCGCGGTGGTTATGGCCGCTACATACTTTTGGAAAACCATCATCATCAGTCAGCCTATGGATGTCCACTGCTAAATATAGATCTCCCCCATTTATTTTCACACAGTACTGTTTTGAAGTCTGACGTCTCGTCGTCTCAACTATGGGTTTATCTTATTGGAACCGCAAAGAGAACTTATATCCGGCTCCAGAGGGTTTATCCACTGATCCACTTCTTGTATGATAGGATAATCTATTAATATATGGGCAAAAATTATATGTTATTTTGTTCGGCAGGTGTCCAAACATGTCGTTCAATACGACGGTCCTGTCCCAGATCGCTGAGCACCTGCGCGGTGCTATGCAAGAGTCCTACCGAACAGCCGCCTGGACCGCCACACCCGCATCCGCCTAAAGAAGCTGCTAGTTCAGGTATGTGTTCATGTCTATGTGATGTCTAGTTAGATAAAATCTGGTAGTATGTTTGGTCCATCGTTGTTCTTTTGTACATCCGCCGGAGATGTTATTTGCACAGCACCTTGATTCTAATGCCATCTTGTCCCCCAAGACATCAACAGCAACAGTAACAATTCACCTTGGTCAATGTATTGATGCCTTACTAAAATCTACAATAGTAGCAAATGGGCGGATTAACCACATGCCCTAAATTGTGCTCCAATGACAAAGCCCTTTCATCACCATTAGGCACCACAACCTCAGGCGGCAAAAAGTCAGGGTCCGGCAGTGGCGTGCTCACGTGCCCCAAGTGTGGTGATCCTTGCACTCACGTGGAGACGTTCGTCAGTTCCACGCGCTTTGTCAAGTGTGACAAGTGCCACCACTTCTTCGTCGTGCTTAGCGAAGTGGACACTAAGAAGAGCATTAAGGATAACGCTGACACCAAGTCTGGCTTCTACAGGTATGTTTTTTTTTACCATGTATAGAATGAATGTATAGAATGCATTCTAGAATGTGTATAGGTTAGTAACATATTTGCAATCCCGCCTGGTAATGACGCCTGGTGCTAATGTCCATAGGTTTCATAAGTTTTCAGTAGACTTTATACTAATAAAGACGATTGACAGTCCAAATCCATCTTGTCTGGACCCCCTATACGGTAAATAGCCTAAACTCATAGATTTATGGATGACGGCAAACATTTCCACACTAGCAGAATGCAATAACGTGCCGTGGTGAATTGCACTTTTAAAAACAAAACGGCGATGTGACACTTTTGACAATTCGACTTTGGGTCTTTTGTGTTCTGTTCCGTTGCCAATACAAGATTTTATTGTTTCTCAGAACAGACGTGTTTAAAAAACGTGTGCCTGCTGCATGTTATGAACGATTATGTTAAATATATGCAAATATTGTTTTTTTTTCTACTTTACGTACGGCCAATATTTGAGTTGCAAAAATTCCCCGCCTTTTTCATTTGCATAATATCTATTTCTAGAAAATGTTTTGTAAAAATCACTTAGTATTTTGCCCTGATAAAGAATTTGGACGAAACAATTGAGTCGCTTGAAGGTCCATGGATACGTGATTCTCTTAATCTACCTAATTTATCAGTGCTGTCGTAATCTTGCTCAAACCAGAGTAGAAACTAATAGGCACGAATACGAACTCGGTACAAAGGTTAGATCTTATTGCGAAACAGGTAAGAACACAGAGTTAAAAATGAATTAAATCATTGTGAGTCAGGTTTGTGACGATATGATCTTATCTAATGGTATAACATACGTGACCATACCTAACAAAGAATAAAAGGTTTCAACTGCATACTAAAACATTCATTTCGAGCATTTGAATATACGTCTAATTAAACTAAGCTTACGCAATATAAGATTTGTCGAAACAAAAGTAAAGTCAGGTAAGGTCGAGTTACTTCCCAAGTCGGATTGCCATTGATCCAAATTTTGATCGAGAGAACCCGTTATGACTTACCCATAGAGTTAAAATGCCCTAACTCTCTTTATGACATGCGGCGGCGTCGTGTGACGGGTCGCTCACTTCCCTCCACGGAAAAGAGAATACACTGGAAGGGCGATGCGTTAGAATTTGTATCGGAACCAGCGTCGCCAAACTCACACAAATAAATGTTAAATCATATATTGTACTACAAATAAACAATCCTTTTGATTGGTCGTTTCTATTTTACTCAAAAATAGCTTTTTATCACACAGGTCATACATATGAAAATATACCTTTTTACGTTAATATAAAATTTATTTTTCAATAGCGTACAATGTATTTACGTCGTTTTGTAATCTACAAACTAACTAGATTCAATCGACGAAAAAGTTCTGCCACTCGGCACTAGATGGCCTTATTTTCATGGAACGCAATTTTGAACTCAAACGCATTAGACATAATGTTGATAATTGCGTAATAGCTGCGTCGACTGGCGTCGAGTAGCAACACTTATTGCTATTCGCTTAATGCAGCGAAAGTTATCGATAAAATATCAATAAAATTATCGATATTTTAATTTCGTCGATATATCTTTAGAAATTCCGGAAGAAAATTCACGTTCGATAAGAATAATTGTGCAAAGAATACTGAATTGTAAACAGAGAAAAGAAATATAATAGAGACGCTATGCTAGCGGAGCCCGCGCGCCACACATGACATCAAATGGGCATATATCAATCAAAACACGCGTCAACGCTTCGTAGTATCCGCCATACTTAGCAGAGGTGCGTAGCTCCGCGAAAAATATTAATTATGTCGTGATGCGCTATTATTTCCTGTAGGAAACGAAGTGAGGAGTCGGAGTGTAACTCAAGGAGGGATTTCCTTTCATCGATGAGTCTACAAACCTTTATTTAATTGTGATATTTATAAAAATGTATTCGAGATTATGATAATTTTAGGTGTACACGATAAACTCTGATACTACTGCAAAATTATACATTGAAGGCAATGTACTCACTTTATTTGTACGCAAGGTAGCGAGCGCAACTCCGCACGTAATGTATTGCGTTCTTTCACATCCGTCGTGAGTCGTGACCTGTCGTGACCCCAAAACACGTGCATCGATAGTTTTGTTCGATCAATATCGATAAAATACATCTTTTTATCACTGATTTGATTAAGGCAATAGTTGAAAGTTATATCAATATCCGCATTCATCTGTTAAAATTAAGCTTTCAAAACGAGAATTTCGAAACAAATAAATTTTATTTCAAGGGCAATAAACCATGTAAAAATAACTTTTTTTTAATTTACTTCATCATGTTACACGTTTTGTTTTACAATTCAGTATTCTTTGCACAATTATTCTTATCGAACGTGAATTTTCTTCCGGAATTTCTAAAGATATATCGACGAAATTAAAATATCGATAATTTTATTGATATTTTATCGATAACTTTCGCTGCATTAAGCGAATAGCAATAAGTGTTGCTACTCGACGCCAGTCGACGCAGCTATTACGCAATTATCAACATTATGTCTAATGCGTTTGAGTTCAAAATTGCGTTCCATGAAAATAAGGCCATCTAGTGCCGAGTGGCAGAACTTTTTCGTCGATTGAATCTAGTTAGTTTGTAGATTACAAAACGACGTAAATACATTGTACGCTATTGAAAAATAAATTTTATATTAACGTAAAAAGGTATATTTTCATATGTATGACCTGTGTGATTAAAGCTATTTTTGAGTAAAATAGAAACGACCAATCAAAAGGATTGTTTATTTGTAGTACAATATATGATTTAACATTTATTTGTGTGAGTTTGGCGACGCTGGTTCCGATACAAATTCTAACGCATCGCCCTTCCAGTGTATTCTCTTTTCCGTGGTCTCTATTATATTTCTTTTCTCTGTGCTTCCCTCCAATATGGCGAGGAGGGCGATGGCTGCCACACGCGTCATACTTGTGAACAGGTGCTGCTTGTGGGGGCTGGTCTGCTTAAGTTTGCTATTTATTTACTTATTAAATATTTATTCAGTCTACTTTGTAATTTTGCCGCCGCGCCGGGGCACGCAATTGTTTTCAGTGCGATTAGAATGTAAATATTATGTAATTAATCTAAGCCTGTTTTGAAAAGAGTAATTGGCTACTTGACAGTTATAATGAAAAAATATGAAATATGTTAGATATGATAGCTAATAGGTTAACAATAATTACACAATATGTTTTTTGCATAATAATAATTATTTAATATTTTATTTTAGGAAATAAAAAGTGAGTTTTTTTATCTGTGGATTACAAGAACCGAAACGCGGGCGGCCGGGATTGAGCATCTATGGTTTGTTTGTGAGGTTTGTGACGTCAAATTTAACTAGAGGTGTGAAACTCATCAAAAATACGCGAGCTGCATAACAGCTCACGGCTCAGGTGTGTGAGCCGGTACAATGAATCAGCTCGCAGATCAGCTCAATTTTTACCTATAGTCCACGATAAGCGCGCACGCTCACTGAGTATCGGCTCGATTCGACGCGCGGTACGCGTTACATCGTGGACTATAGGTACAAATTGAGCTGATCTGCGAGCTGAGTCATTGAACCGGCTCACACACCAGAGCCGTGAGCTGTTATGCAGCTCGCGTATTTTTGTTTAGTTACACACCTCTAGTGTTGTTTAAAGTGCTGTGACGTCACACCTGACAAATGTCACGTGACCGGGTGTTTTTGCGCGAATTTCAAATGAAATGTTAAAAAATATTTTTTTTTCCTTGTAAATAACATTTTTTTGATAAAAAGATAATTGTAAGAGGTATAAAATACACGTATGTAAATTTTAAAATATGTTTCCGAAAACTGTCAAGTAGCCAATTGCTGAGTTTATTGCCGGCTCTTCTCAGCAAATGCAACCTTCCGAACCGGTATTAGAGTATTAGAGTCAGACTTTTCATAAGTGCCTGCGAAGGTCTATTTGAATAAATGATTTTGAATTTGAACATTGACAGATAGACAGATATCCACAGAATTTAATTGCTTACAGTGAGCGAAAGTTTGCCATGTGTCTTACAATGAAGCCAATATTGACATCGTTACCAACTATTATTACAGATATAGATCCCGATATGTATCTACAAAATCTAAATTAAGCTGTCTTTGTTTGACCTTCATGGTCTGCTCATGATATATTTTAAATGACTTATAATGACATCCAAATTCGAAACGAGAATTTCATTGTCCGACAAATATTTGACTCTATATTGTCGTGTTAACCCATTAACGGTCGCTGTACTCGATTGAGTACAGTCATTTTTTTACATATACACAAAAAAAAAATATGGATGAAGATTTATGTTTTATTCAATTAATTAGAGGGTAATATTGCTTACATTT
Source organism: Achlya flavicornis (assembly GCA_947623365.1). Lineage (NCBI taxonomy): Eukaryota > Metazoa > Arthropoda > Insecta > Lepidoptera > Drepanidae > Achlya > Achlya flavicornis. Next base: position 931,379 of record OX392481.1, on the reverse strand, counting down.
ACATATTTAAAAAAATGTGGGTTGTGTTACATTTTGTGTCATTTTGATGCACTCAAAGTCGCAGTTCAAACGATAACACAGGTAAGAGTTTTGCATGGTCATATTTTTTTTAAATTCAGTAAGCAAATATTATGTCAACTATTATATAAGATAGGAAATATACTTGTTTATAATAAAAGTAATAATATTACAACATAGTAATTACATTGGCTGACTTTTATGATGATTTCTACGACTGTACTCGGTTGAGTACAATGGCCACATTGATATATAAATAAATGTCATATATTTTTTTAGATTGTTCCAGTGGCAATGGGTTGGAAACGTTCTTACATCGCTAATAAAATTATGGTAGACTTGATCAAGCTATTCTAGCTATTTTAGGAGACAGTGATGATGATGGTGAATATGACTTGGCGATGATACCGCCTGATCCTAGCACAGTCACGCGTAAAGAAGAAGCTGGAGATGAAGAAATGAAAACTCATGCATTGTCACGAGATATACCGGAAGATATAGAGGTTTAACTTTTGACTTTTTTGCGAAAAATCACTTGATACCACCACTGAACCTTTGGGTTCTAGAGTCTAAGTTTTTACTTCAAAAACTGCATACCTACCAATCCATCAAACCACAAGGTCTTCTTTCATAAGTTTTTGACCAGCTACAGTATTTTAGTTGGCTTGTGATATATTTTAGGATACTCTACAGTCAGTACATCTCGTGAGAATTGCACCAAGAAATATCCCCTAATAAGTACAAATTAGTTAAATAAAAAGACTAAAGATAAATAAGATAAATGCAACTCTTTTTGACAAAACCAATGAGCTGCTAATGGATAGACGGAAATATAACAGCGTTTATACCATAGCAACTTAATGGTGGAGTATCTGCCCATTCCCTTTCACTCTGATTTGTGAAAGGAGGCCTGTGTTCAGCAGTGGGACATTATAGGCTGATGATGAACTAACTAAAAAGCTATTGGACCCATGAGAATTGAAAATTCCTGTTATTTCAAAATTATACAATAGAGGAATGGGTTGAGTTGATGATTTAGGTCAGTCTATATCGTTATACAGGATTGAGATTCATGCCAAAAAAATGGGGTGGGTATTATTTACATACAAGTTGGATATGGCTGTTGCAAATGTTTGACACCTGCGCGTGCTCATCAAAGACAATCACTATGGATCAACTCTATTTCGGCACAGTATTTCTCGATAGGTACTATTTACGGCAAGAAATGCCGAAAAAAGCTCGGCTGTCTTCTTCGTTAGTCGAGGGTTTGCGCCAAGATGCCTCAGAACACTACCCAAAAAATGGAGACATAGCTACGTTGTGTAATTTTGCCACTCAAGAGTCCACTGGGAGTACAAGAAATGTCTGAGAACACATTGCGAAGAAAAGTCGTGCTTCAAAAAAAGTCATCTTTAAGTGGCCAGTGTACTCAAACGAGTACACCCCCTAAAATCCCATAAAAAAAAACTTTTTTTATAATATTTTTCTATTTTGTGTTTTATACTCCTTCTAACACTATAAAAATATATAATTTGAAAGATTAATGTTTTTCATTTTGATTTGGCCATTAATGGGTTAAACAAACTTAACTATTGTATTGTAATGTCATCGCTTTTTAGGGTTCCGTAGCCAAATGGCAAAAAACGGAACCCTTATGGATTCGTCATGTCTGTCTGTCTGTCCGTCCGTATGTCACAGCCACTTTTTTCCGAAACTATAAGAACTATAGTGTTGAAACTTGGTATGTAGATGTATTCTGTGAACCGCATTAAGATTTTCACAAGATAAATCTATAAAAAATATATGATGTAGGTACATTACGATGCAAACTACCAACGAAAATTGGTTTGAACGAGATCTAGTAAGTAGTTTTTTTTAATACGTCATAAATTGAAATCCATATCAAATAATCAGGTCTATACTACCATTTACTTATATACCTACAGGTTTGTACGGAACCCTCGGTGCGTGTCTGACTCCCACTTGGCCGGTTGTTTTTAATATGTCATAAATTGAAATTCATATCAAATAATCAGGTCTATGCAACCATTTACTTATATACCTACAGGTTTGTACGGAACCCTCGGTGCTTCAGTCTGACTTGCATTTGGCCGGTTTATTGATAATACTTGTATTAAACTCGAATGGATGTAAAACAAACCTCAATCGAGTTTTTTATTAAATAAAAAACATGTCCTCAGTTTGAACTTGGGCTTAATTAAACGAACGATTGGGGCGAACCTTATTTGTTGGGTTCGCCAAAATATCTCACAAAAAACTATACATGATAGAGAGTAGAGTCAATTTGTTCATAATTGTCTTATCAGGGTCTAAATTATATTTTTTGATTTGGTAGTCCGATCATCGTTGTTTTATATTAATCAAAATAATCGTACAAAAGCTTCTGCCTCGTCAGTTTAGCTGAAAACGATTATCGAACTTTCGTGTCATAGACATATTAAAAAATCTAGACGGACTGTCACCTTATAAGAAAGTGAAGCAAAAAATTTCCTACGTGTGCATGAGTAAAATCAGTAATGGCCCAAGCAGGCACAAATGGTACTGAGCCTTATTGTCACTGTCAACGTCTCAATACGGAATGACAACCGATCGGCTTCCTATGGTCTATATGTGTGTGTGAGACCATGCATTTACAAGAACGCCGGCTTCCTATTGCTTGCGTCACTTAAGAACACAGACCGTTCCGTCTTTAATTTTTTCTTGGTCTGAGTTTCGTGTATCGTTTTTCGGAGCCTCTCTTTCGTGTATTCGAATGTGTTATCCATACATTAGCTTGAAAACAAACCGCGGTCAACGAACCGTGGTGGTCATTGTCATATGAAAAGTGACTGATTTATTTAACGACCTTTTGTGATAGTATTTGTAATAAGTGTTATAATTTCATTGTAAATTATCAATTTGTTTAAGTAAATGTGTAGGTCGTTGTATCGAGTTTTTATTTATTTTAGAATACGTTGAACCTTGTTCTAACAGAACGGTTTGCTGAGTACCATTTACTCAAATAGGTATAATATCATGTTTCTTTGCAAAGGAGCCGAAATGGGGGCCAATATTTCTTTGGGCTACCAGTTTAAATGAGGTTTCATATGAAAGAACTTAATTTTTTACGTTTGACGTATGACTTGAAAAATTACAAAAAAGACCACCTTCCCCAATCGAGCTGCTCTTTGAGTAAAATCACGCTAAGCTCTACTCCCTCCTCGTATATATAAAATAGCTGACGCCTCGTGGCAAGCGCACTTGCCGCTAGAAGCCACTGGTCCTGCTGACCACACGCTTCCAGCAATCGGTCCACTCCCTTGCTTCGTGACGCCAGCAAGCGGTATCTTGCCAAAGCCGCGCCACCAATTTCACCGGCGCCGCGCCGGCAGCTAGTGGTTGGAATGAGTTGAGGCGGTGCCGTTACCGCGATGGAGCAATGCTGACAAGTCAGCTTAGCGCGTATTTATGCCATTTTGCAATGACAGTTCAAAATATGACTCACTGGGAATACCTGCAGTCTAACAAGGAAAATATCAAATCGAGTTGGACTTCTTTTCTTAATGTTTTGCCTTAACCAATATACTATACAGGGTTATGTGTAAAACGCCAACAACCTTGCAGGACTGTATTCTTTTTTTTTATTCTACTTAGGTGGCAAACAAGCATACGGCCCGCCTGATGGTAAGCCGTAACCGTAGCCTGTGCACGTATGTATTACTAACATCATAAACAACAACTTCTGTACTATGTCTTTTTACTAAACATAATACATTTACCAACAAAAAAACCTTCAAGATTTCGTTGTTCTATATCTAAGACTGAATATAATGAAGCGCTCGTGGTGTAGAATGATAAGCCGTTCTTAATCGATCGGCAAGTTGAGCTTCTACCGTCGTGGTCGGTACCTGGATGGGTGACCGCCTAATGGTATTTTCAAATCGAGCGTTTGCGTGCAACGGAAGGCACGTAAACCCGTTGGTCCCGGTTATCAGTTAATTGTGATAGTCGTTAAGCTAGTTGGAGTTGGAAGTTCTAGGCGGCTTGCAAACTTCAACAGTAGGTTGACCACTAGCCTACCTCCACCTCGCCGCATTGGGCACGCGTGGTGGAGTATCTGCTCATTCCCTTTCACCCTGATTTGTGAAAGGAGGCCTGTGCCCAGCAATAGGCTGATGATGATGATATCTAATATATTTCAATTCTGTATTTTATCGTTTTTTGAGAGAGGTAGAGCGTAGCGTTTATTCGCTCAAAGAGCAGCTCGACTGGGGAAAAACCTCCACCTTACAGAATACTGCAGCCAAATAATTTTATGTTGTTCCTCAGGGGAGGGGAAAGGTCGGTAACGCGTGAGCGATGCTTCGTGTGTTGTAAGCGTTCATATGGCTACGGTAACCGCTTTAGTTTAGTCAGAGCGTTGAATTAAATTAAAAAAAAAATTGTATGAAAGTGTTTTGAATTAAAATCTTATGAATTACTAGCTGTTGACGCGGTTTCATCTGCGATCCCTAGCCTATAATATTTGGGGATAATATAGCTTCATAGAAACGAGGACATTCGTAGGAGAACAAAAACTACCGATATAGCTCGTAAAGTTAGTAAGCTGAAGTGGCAATGGGCAGGCCACATCGCTCGAAGAACTGATAGCCGATGGGGAAGGAAGGTTCTCGAGTGGCGACCACGTACTGGAAAGCGCCGAGCGGGACGACTTCCAACCAGGTGGACCGACGATCTGGTCAAGATCGCTGGGCACCGCTGTATGCAAGCGGCCCAAAACCGTTCGAAGTGGAAGTTAATGAGGGAGGTCTATGTTCAGCAGTGGACATCCCTAGGCTGATATGATGATAGCTTAATATTAGTGAAAGAATTTTCCGAATCCGACTGTTAGTTCCAGAGATTAGCCCGTTTAAACCTCTTTTACGTGGTTTAAACAAATAAAAAACTTCCGCTTTATTACATTAAGTAAATATAGATTAATCCCCGATTTCAATAAACAAAAACGAATCGTTTTGCTTACCAATGGTAGGTTTTTTTTATCGCCAAACTGGGCATATAGATCATTTCGTAAGCTAATTTTACCTGTGATAGCTACTTCCATATATGGGAGGGTCTGCTATGCAAAGCTTTGAGGTCTTTGATTCATTATTAGTAAAGATATAAGAGTCTTAATTTTAATAAATCTTAACCGATAACGGTCCGTAAATTATTGAAACCGGGCATACAAGTCATAGAACAAAAGTTGTCGTTTATGATCTTAGTAATGTAGTCCTAGAGGTTGTCAGTACCAATAACCCCTGTATAAAGTTGTCTAATTTCAACATAACTTATTATAACTTTATCATCACGCGATCTCGGCCGGAATAAAACCTCGTCATACAGTCCACTTTCTCTTGTTTATTACCCTCATTGCTGTAAACGGTTTCACGTTTCGTCCGAGAGATTATGCATCTCTTTCCTTTATTACGCAATGTTGGAAGGATACGAATTGAATTTAAAAGCAGACCTTAGGCCCTAAAGAGTCGATGAAATGAAATTTATTGCACGAGAGATTTTCGCTATTTTGGCTTATCGTTAAGCTTAGCACTTTTTGAGGCATTTAGGTACTTTTTAGGCTGTTATGCATCACATACCATGGTGAGATGACAAAGAAAATAAATAATAAATATCCTGGGACATTCCTTACACACGGTCATCTGATCCCAAACTAAGCAGAGCTTGTACTATCGAAACCAGATGACTGATATAATACATATACTACTTTTTGTTTGTAAATACATACTTAATATACATAATTACACCCAGACTCAGGACATACAGACATGTTCATGCACAGAACAATAAAAACAATGGAACTGCGAAATGCCAAAATATGTATCAGAACCGCTGTCGCCATAATTCACACAAATAAATAGATATTCATATATTGCACACCAATAAACAAGTCATTTGATTAGTCGTTTCTAGTTTAGACAATATTAGCTCAAGACACACATATCGTCCATTCAAAAATATATCTTCACTCTCTAAATATAACATTTATTTTACGATAGTGTAGCAAGAATATACAACGTTTTGTAATCTACAAACCACGGAAAAGCGAATACACTGGAAGGGCGATGTGTTAGAATTTGTATCGGAACCAGCGTCGCCAAACTCACACAAATAAATGTTAAATCATATATTGTACTACAAATAAACAATCCTTTTGATTGGTCGTTTCTATTTTACTCAAAAATAGCTTTAATCACACAGGTCATACATATGAAAATATACCTTTTTACGTTAACATAAAATTTATTTTTCAATAGCGTACAAAGTATTTACGTCGTTTTGTAATCTACAAACTAACTAGAATCAATCGACGAAAAAGTTCTGCCACTCGGCACTAGATGGCGTTATTTTCATGGAACGCAATTTTGAACTCAAACGCATTAGACATAATGTTGATAATTGCGTAATAGCTGCGTCGACTGGCGTCGAGTAGCAACACTTATTGCTGTTCGCTTAATGCAGCGAAAGTAATAGATAAAATATCAATAAAATTATCGATATTTTAATTTCGTCGATATTAAATTTAATTATTTTTAGAAATTCCGTAAGGAAATTCACGTTCGATAAGAATAATTGTGCTAAGAATACTGAATTGTAAAAAAAACGTTTAACATGATGAAGTAAATTAAAAAAAAGTTATTTTTACACGGTTTATTGCCCTTGAAATAAAATTTATTTGTTTCGAAATTCTCGTTTTGAAGGCTTAATTTTAACAGATGAATGCGGATATTGATATAACTTTCAACTATTGCCTTAATCAAATCAGTGATAAAAAGATGAATTTTATCGATATTGGTCGAACAAAACTATCGATGCACGTGTTTTGGGGTCACGACAGGTCACGACTCACGACGAATGTGAAAGAACGCAATACATTACGTGCGGAGTTGCGCTCGCTACCTTGCGTACAAATAAAGTGAGTACATTGCCTTCAATGTATAATTTTGCAGTAGTATCAGAGTTTATCGTTTACACCTAAAATTATCATAATCTCGAATACATTTTTATAAATATCACAATTAAATAAAGGTTTGTAGACTCATCGATGAAAGGAAATTCCTCCTTGAGTTACACTCCGACTCCTCGCTTCGTTTCCTACAGGAAATAATAGCGCATCACGACATAATTAATATTTTTCGCGGAGCTACGCACCTCTGCTAAGTATGGCGGATACTACGAAGCGTTGACGCGTGTTTTGGTTGATATATGCCCATTTGATGTCATGGGTGGCGCGCGGGCTCCGCTAGCATAGCGTCTCTATTTATATTTCTTTTCTCTGTGCTACAAACAAACTATATTCAATTGAACGATCAAGTTCTGCCACTCAACACTAGATGGCGCTATTCTCAGTGGACGCAATTATCACCTTAATAGTCATTAAAATAAGGTTGATAATTGCGTCATAATTCGATATATTCTGCTACTCAGCCAGTGCAGTGACACATTGAATAACATTATCGATACTGATCGATACCTTGGGCCCAATTCACTTAAATATTTTACCAAAAATGAAAGTTGTTGAAATGTGAATTGACAAAAACAAATTGGTACACTCGTAATAAATTACAATCTAACCCATGTATGATTTCAGTCCAGTCAACTTACAAACCCAAATTTTTTATGTTTTTTTTCGCAACGCGCGAATGATACCCCTGTTGTTGCAAGCGTCTGTAGCGATGCATCGACACCTTTATGTACGGTGTGAGTAGGGACTTCAGTCACCACCATAGTCATAGGCTACTGTAACCGCTTACCATCAGGCGGGCCGTATGCTTGTTTGCCACTTAGTGGTATAAAAAAAAATTGAATAGGTATGTTCCTAGGTCAAAAAATAATAATTCTAATTTGTCATTCAGTTAGATTATTAAAAAATATTGGACACGTATTTTTTGCTTTACCAAATCTTAAAAAAATTACAAAGATAAAGCGAGCCAAGTTCGGGAGTGGGGGGGGGGGTCACTTTAGACTAAAAAGAGTATTCTAACGTGACGTCACGCGAAACTTCAACACACGATATCTTCGTAATTTTTTGTTTGATTAACAACCGAAAAATACGTGTCTTATATTTTTTGATGATGTAAAAGACGGACATAATAGTTTTTTTTTGTCATCTAGATTGTTGGGCGCCTCATCACGCTTATTGCTTGGTAAATTTTTTTGGTAATAATTTGAGGATGTGAGAGGAAGTGGGGAAAAAAGGCAAAAAAACGAATAAGTCTAACGAATAGAAATGTATTAATTTAATAAAACTCACGTTAGATATAGTATAATCATATACTATATCTAACGTGACAAATTTAAAATGAGAAGACTCCAGCAATAAACTCAGCAAGGGCTTTTTTAATGTGGAAGATCTTTTAATGTTACAGCTTTTGTTCCAGAAACTTATACAATTCAAATTCCAGGCACGCAAGGTAAAGACCTTCGCAGGCACTTATGAAGAGTCAGACTCTAATACTCTAACTCTCTAATACTAATACTCTAATACCGGTTCGGAAGGTTGAATTTGCTAAGAAGAGTTGGTTGCGTCTCGGAATCACCTAGTCTTTTTGAAGAACCTGCCGCTACGGCATCATTACAATTTTGTTGCTGAAACCAAAATAAAACTATTGGTTAACAACTAGGAACAGGAGAAAAAATAAAAAGTTAGTTTAATTTTTGCTGATATTGGTTGTTTTCGAGGCGATGATAGCTCAGTGGTAGTGACGACGAATGCCGAGATGAAGGCCCCGAGTTCGAATCCTACAATGAGCTTGAGCTTTCGGTGAAGGAAAACATCGTGAGGAAACCATAGCATGATGGTAGGATACTTTGTAGTACCTACACACCTGGCTGGCTACCCTCAAGGTAAAAATCTGTCGCCAAGCAACTAGCGTTGTGTTCAGATTCTGACAGCTGCACTTGAGAGCCAGTACCTTTCTAGACTTTGCTTACCACCTTCGGCTACATCATTACTGACCATGGCAAAACACAGCGCTAATCATATTTTAAAAACGATACGTTGATTTCAATACGTTTTATAAAATAAAATATATAACTTTCTTGATTAAAAAACTTCACAAATTTTAAAGTTGGATACACTGAAGATTTTGGGTATCTATACCCTTTAGCAGATATTAAAAAATCTCAGAGCATATGGTGCTTGATTTTGTTGGCATCCAATTAGATCTACCCGTAGCATCTATCCATTTCTCTTTAATATCAGTATCTGTTGGAAACCTAATTTTTTTTAAATAGGGATTAGTGGTCCTACTTATGTTCAAAAATGTACGCATGAAATCGCATTAAACACTTTTGCATTTGATGTACAAACATTTATAGCAGCATCTAAAGATTCCGAATAAAAAAACTAGTCACAAATATCACAATATGCAGCCTATTAATGTTCGCTCATATTTTGTTCCAAATATGCATGTCGATAAAACCAGCATCCAGCCAACCTGACTACATCACTAATTGAGTAGCGAAGAACTTTCGAGAATAAAATAGACGATGCCATTAAACCAAAATAAAATTTATTTCAAAGTGATAAGGTTGATTTTAGCTTGAATTTCTATTAAATTAATAGTGAATTGAAATAATTAGATTTTAATTGAATAAGTCTTAAATTGTACTTACCGATGGTATGAAACACCTCCATTATTTCGATTTTTCCTTCTACTATCATTCTTGCACTCCAAAATGGAGCAATACGGCATATTTACGGAAAACAAGGAAAGTGACGAGACTTCCGACTAGACGTAGTGTTAAGATACGACTAGGATCAAATATGCGTTGATTAAGCGTAACAACGCTTAATAGTGGCGACACGAGTCACGCCTACTTCGCATTTCTACTTGTTTGTATTGTTCTGTGTGTTCATGCAAACAAATGCATGTCCTGTGTGGGAATCGAACCCACGACCTGCGACGCGATAGGTATTAACCGGAGTCTTAACCAACCACGCCAGCTGGCCCGTCAAAAAGCCATCATAGGAATTAAAGCTCTCATCTCCAAGCAATCTTGGCTGCTTTGAACCAATTCAATTCAAATCATTTATTTCAAATATACTAAGAGCTGTGGATTTTATTTGATTAATAAATAAATACCTTCGCACGCACTTATGAGTAGTCTGACTCTAATACCGGTTCGGAAGGTTGCGTTTGCTGAGAAGAGCCGGCAATAAACACGGCTATTACTCAAAACTAGCTTACATTTATTACATAATATTTACATTCTAATCGCACTGACATCAAACGCGTTCCCCGACGGCAAAACTAAATTTTACATACATTTTATTTTCATCCTTTGTCTTGAGGTATGTAAAATATTTTGAGATCCCCAGAATAAATTATGTTGCTGGTAATGTAATCTCAATATTATTAACCCTTGTTGTACATCTTAAAGTTGAATTCTTCAAATAAAAATGTCTTCCTACCATTATTCTTTGTCCGTTCAAAATGTCGCTGTCTTGACAAGAAATCCAGCCGTGTAGGTAAATGCAAAGATCGAGAATTCAAATTACTATGCGCCCTAATTAATACAGAAATTAAAAAATATGACTGCCTCTAAAATAATTGAACTAATTAAAAACTCAAAAAAAAAAAATGGTCATTGGACCAATAATTATTTTTGTGTAATAATTAATCGTGTATATGCACATATTATTATGCTAATAATACAAAAAAATTACACCACGTGTATGGGAGCGTGCCAGCTTACAAATAATTATTGTGACGTACGTCAATAATGTACATAATAGGCCGTTATCTGATAAACGATAGGTCACCACAATGACACTTGTTTGGTCATTGATTTTACAGAACAGAAAAAAATCACAATATTGTGGACTTCATAGTTAATGGCACTATAATAAATTTCCAACGGGCTTTGCAAAGCACAGAGCATTGAAAAAAAAAACCCGCCCCCCTCATTTAGACGCGTTGCTCAACAGATTCCATAATATACAAGAGTGTCAGGCACCGTTTTACCAACAGATGAATGTATTGTCTTATCATTTAGTACTGTTGACGCATATTACTGTGGTCTAGAGTCGATATTAAGGTCTTCACTCAGTATAATAGTGAGGCGCTCGTGGTGTAGCATGAAAAACCGTTCTTAATCGATTGGCAAGCTAAGCTACCACCGTTGTGGTCGGTACCTTGGGTGACCGCCTAGTGGTATTTCAAATCGAGCGTTTGCGTGCTTCAGAGGGCACGTAAAGCCGTTGATCCCGGTTATCACTTAATTGTGATAGTCGTTAAGCTAGTTGGAGGCCTTCTAGGCGGCTTGAAAACTACAACAGTAGGTTGACCACAAGCCTATCTCCACCGACCCGCAGTGGGCACGCGTGGTGGAGTATCTGAACATTCCATTTCACCCTGATTTGTGAAAGGAGGCATGTGCTCAGCAGTGGGACATTATAGGTTGATGATGATGATGAAGACTTAGTATAAGATCATAGCTACGCCTCGGCAAAAATTTTAATCATATGCGTTGAAGTAAATTGTAAATTTTATAATGACAAGATGAAACAGTTGATGCTTGCCGCTAGCCGTCAACTATTTTATATTTGCCGAGGCGTAGCGGTGCTGATATATTAAGTGGTGACCTTTAGACTGACGGCGCGGGACGGTGCTCTGTGTTGCCTGTTTTCTTTTTCCTATTACCATCGTAAAATAACATGTTATTATCTCTCTAATAGGAAACCACCGCCACCGCCGAAGAAGATCTTCGAATACCTGAACAAACACGTGGTGGGTCAGGAGTACGCCAAGAAGGTGTTGTCCGTGGCGGTGTACAACCACTACAAGCGGATCTACAACAACGTCACCAGCGGGACGCCCACCGACGCACATCATCCTTTACACCATACACATAGAGGTCAGATTACATACATTTATTTTCGCGTATAAGTAGGTGATAGAGTTTTGCTCGAAAACTCGGCCTTTTTTCCCCAATAACTCCCGTATAGCCTTAGTTCTTTATCTTTAGAGCCGTTTTAGAGATCTCAAATATTGCTCGTTTAATAGTATAGGAGAGGATAATAAAATAATAATTTGCGATTGACACTGTTATCTTCTTTGCGCGTGCGGCCAAAGAGTATGTTTGTAGTAGGTACATGGTGTGTCTACGTTTGCTTTGACGCTCACCGAGATAAGAATACTATATATTGTACTAACGAAGACGGTAATTAATATATTATGATTGATGTGGTGATTGGTTAAGTATTTAAAAAGATATTACAGACTTAATAATAAAATAAATTCATATTTCTTATACAAAGTTGTCTGGCAAAAATATTTAAATTTGATTATTGCCCACGAATAGTCCTAATATTCCTAAAAACACCATTGAGCTATTACTACTACGTATAGAGAAGACGCCACACATTACAACTATGTTCCGGCCACACTTGTTGTAGAACGATGTACGAAACGCGAAAGCGCCGTGAAAATTACGGTGTTTGCGAGAAAAATACTCCTAAAAGCAGTCTGATAGCGCTACGTGTTTCTACTGCCTGCTTAGACGACTAATTATTGTTTCAGCACTAACGAGAACTATAGTTGACTCTACATAATTGGACTGTTTTACAAAAAACTTAAACCGACTTCAAAGTACACTAAGAAGTAATCAAATCCTGATCTGATGGCAATGGGACCAAACGGGAAGTGTACCCTTCCAGACAAAAAAATAATTTTCCAAATCGGTTGATAAATGACGGAGTTATGAGGTAACAAACATAAAAAAAAAAAAAAATACAGCCGAATTGAGAACCTCCTCCTTTTTTTGAAGTCTGTTAAAAATAGGACATAACCTTTGCTTACGACAGCACTTCTATACGTAGTAATAAAAGCTCAACGAAAAACACGAATTTGGTTCTAAAAATAATCTATTAACTCTATTGTAATCTGGAATCCACATAACACACCGTATCACTAGTCTAAACAGTGGCAAACAAATTGTTTATGAAGCTCAGAGACACCCAAGCGTTAAATTTGTTTAGAAAATGACCTGGACAATTGTTAAACGCAAAACTCGAAAGTGTAACCAATTGGAAACCACAAAAAACTCGAGGAGCACGCTCGATTGATTCCGATCCGACCCGACCCTGACTGTGTTCATTGACTCTGGAAGCGTTTCCTTTCTTTATCACGGCATTGTGTTACAATTGGAATACAATTTGCGACTTTTCTCTAGTGGAATTTTATTTGTAAATTCCTCGTTGAGTAGGAGTAGACCCTGTTCTTTAGTAATTTAGAATCGACTAGCTGTCCCACACGTGGTTTCTCCCGCGTACCCGAGGAATCTTATGTTTTTCCGGGATAAAAATCACCCTATGTGTTAAACCATAAATTAACTTTTTAACAAAAAAATAAACCGCCAGAAAATATTTCGCTGACTTCAAAACAGTGTCAGATAATAGTTATTTCTTACTTTTTAGTGTACTTAGGTGGTTTATTTTTTAGGGTTCCGTAGCCAAATGGCAAAAAACGGAACCCTTATAGATTCGTCATGTCTGTCTGTCTGTCTGTCTGTCTGTCTGTCCGTGTATGTCACAGCCATTTATTTCCGAAACTATAAGAACTATAATGTTGAAACTTGGTAAGTAGATGTATTCTGTGAACCGCATTAAGATTTTTACACAAAAATAGAAAAAAAACAATAAATTTTGGGGGTTCCCCATACTTAGAACTGAAACTCAATTTTTTTTTTTCATCAAACCCATAAGTGTGGGGTGTCTATGGATAGGTCTTCAAAAATGATATTGAGGTTTCTAATATCATTTTTTTCTAAACTGAATAGTTTGCGCGAGAGACACTTCCAAAGTGGTAAAATGTGTGTCCCCCCCCCCTGTAACTTCTAAAATAAGAGGATGATAAATCTATAAAAAATATATGATGTACATTACGGTGCAAACTTCCACTGAAAATTGGTTTGAACGAGATCTAGTAAGTAGTTTTTTTTTAATAGGTCATAAATTGAAATTAATATCAAATACTCAGGTCTATACTACCATTTACTTATATACCTACAGGTTTGTACGGAACCCTCGGTGCGCGAGTCTGACTCGCACTTGGCCGGTTTTTTTGTTAACAAGTTAATTTATTTTTGAATTTTAAGTTTCATATATACTTAATCCTTATGCTTATAAAGGCCTGCGTAAACAATGCATATTTATGCGATAGCAGCAATCGCGGTTGATTTGCTCTCATTTTTTAAGAGTTCCGTTGTCTGTCTCCGAAACTCATCATCAGATATGAAATTTATTTGGGACAATTTCGGAATAAACCCCTTTCGAACAAAAAAAGAATTTTGAAAATCCGTCTACATATGACGGGAGTTATGCCCGAACAAACATTTAAAAAAACATTTGAATTGAGAACCTCCTTCTTTTTTTGAATTCAGTTAAAATATATTCTATCTGTGTGTCAAATTTCATCCAAATACGTTCACTAGATTATGCGTGAATGAGTCAAGTCAGTAGGTATTGTTTCGAAGATCTAACTAATAGTAAATGAAGTGTCCAAGTCGCAGCCGTTAGCTTGAAATTATGATACAAATTGTCTAAATCTGAAAGTATAACTTCAAATGAAAGTGTCTTTACTTTCATCTTCATTTTACTGTCAAGTTTGCAACGTCTGGTTGACTATTTGCTCTTTTTTATGCTACGATGTCGGCTAACAAGAAAGCCTGGTGGTAGGCAATTCGCCTATAGACTTTTGCACGGAGGGTAGGGTTGGGTCCTGATTCCGCAAGTAGTCGCAGCTTTTGCACTGAATTTAAACAGTAAGGACCAATCACTGCATCGTGTGTTCTTGACTTGGCCAATCAGAGCGCATGTGTCCTTGACTTAGCCAATCAGAGCGCATTGTCGGTGGCAGAATAGATTTCGAGCAAAATGAACGTCATTGTTCTTGTTTTGGTAAATTTTTCGATGTCTAACATCTACAATTATAACAGGTGGAGATTTCGAGATGGCATATTTTCGAAACCTATGTTGGGTTAGTCATGCTGAATAACTTTTATTATGGGACCAATAGTGAATTCTCAAATATTTTTTTAACTTTTATTACAAAACGTCAACCTTGATCGAACATAATGTATGAAAAGTAATATTTTTTTTTTGAGAATTCAGTTTTGGTCCCATATTAAAAGTTGTTCAGCATGACTAATCAAACTTAGGTTTCGAAAATATGTCCTGAAGAAAATTCATCCATTTTCATCATCATTTCTATTGCATCTTCTTTAAGACGACCTTCTTCTCTTCTGTCCTTATAAAGCCTTACGCAAACGACCTGACCTCGGCTACCGTTCACTTACCTTGACCTTGTCCATGTCATCGACTCCACCGGAACTCATGTACGGTAGTCAATGATTAGCTAATGTATTTGGTTTTGATTAGATATTTCCTTACGTCATGCGTGAGGTGAAAGGAGGGCTGGTGTTGCATTGGTCTTATCTTTGCTTAGCTCATCTCAGTTAGTCACACACAAATTAATCGACTTCAGAATAAATCAACTTTTTAGCAAAAAAAAAAAAACCTCAATATTTGTCACTGACCGTGGATGTGCATATACTATCTATACTAATATTATAGCTGAAGAGTTTGTTTGTTTGAACGCGCTAATCTCAGGAACTACTGGTTCGAATTGAAAAATTCTTTTTGTGTTAGATAGTTCATTTATCGAGGAAGGCTTTAGGCTATTATAACATCACGCTGCGGCTAATAGGAGCGAAGCATCAGTGAAAAATGTTGGAAAAACGGGGATAATTATTCATATGGGGTAGGGTAGCGTAAGGTAGGGTAGGGTATCATCACCACAGGGTAGGGTAGCACCACGCGAACGAAGTCGCGCCGGGCAGCTAGTCATTAATAAATTGTCGACGGAATAAAAATATCGCGATGTTTGTGCTCCTTTCCGTTGAGGAATTCCATAATATCTTCAATGTGTATTGTCAGATGATGATCAAATTTATAAAGGGCTACCTCGGGATCTACTGAGTAAATCCAAATCGCATAAGCCGTTTCCGAGTAATCAATGAAATTACATTTAAAAAAAATACAAATAAGAACACTCGTCGAGCATAGAACCACCTTCGGTATTTTTATGTCGGTTAAAAAAGGACGAGGTTCTATGTCCGCCGCGTCGCCTTACGGCCGAAATCAATTTTCAATATACATAGGGAATCCTTGATTGTAGAGATCTCATGTAGAGCCAAGCTTATAATTCTACACGCCCTAACTCTACAAGCCCTAACATCACAAACTCTACACCTTAATCAAAATATGTGTCTTGGCCGTTTTGCTACGAAAAGAACTATTGTACTACAGAAAGTAATTAATAGCGAATCAATTTTTCACCTTACGCCCGTGTGACGGTAGCGAAACGGCCAAGCCACATATTTTGATTAAGGTGTAGAGTTTGTGAAGTTAGGGCGTGTAGAGTTATAAGCTTGGCTCTACATGAGATCTGATAATGTTTTGACAGTGCGAGCCATATGGTCGCGCCTTGGCAACATCTATATATAGGGTGATGGGAAGATGGGTGCAAAGCTGTAAGGCGATGATAGTATAGATCATTTAGACCCTTTTTAGCCATGGTTGTCTAAGACGAAGTGTGAATTTTTTTTTTTACCAATCTTTTCTGGTTTTTGGCTCAAAACTCCGAAACTTATCCGTTAATTGATAATTATAGCCAGTTTGGATGATGTGTGAATTCTTTTTCATATTATTTATTTAAAATAATCTGTAAGCAATTCAAACAAACATGTACTAAACATGTGTGTCATCAGTTTTTGGTTACAGTAAAGATTGGTAAAAAAAAATTTTCACACTTCGTCTTAGACAACCATGGCTAAAAAGGGTCTAAATGATCTATACTATCATCGCCTTACAGCTTTACACCCATCTTCCAATCACCCTGTATATAAAAATCAATGCCACTTTTCGTTGTAATTTTATAACTCAAAAACGGGCTCACCTATCCAAACCAAATGTTTAGGCTTTGTTCGGACTATTTAGTAGATGGTTTATGTGAAGTTTGCTCAAAATCGGTCGAGTGGTTCTTGATTTATCACATTTTTTGTAACAAATGAATTGAATAAATGGCGGATCATTTTGTTAATGGGGATTTTGCGCAGGGTAGGGTAGCACCTTAGGGTAGGGTAGCACCACGCGAACGAAGTCGCGCCGGGCTGCTAGTTTTAAATGAAAATGGTTTTGGTTGGATATGCATATCCTCCGTCAGTGACAAATGTGGAGAGGTTATTGTATATGTGATTGACACAAACTTATACCCACATTTAACATTTTATTTTTCAATTTTGAGTTTCATTTATGTACACAATCTTTCGCATGATAGTTATACGATTCTTAGTCATTCATCATCTTCCGTTTACATATAAGTTACAAACAAACATAGTTTTTTTATATATCTATCTACTTGTTCAATGTGATAATTTGGATAAATAAAAATACTACCTATAAGATAATTTTATCGCTCAAGTTCGACTAGTTGTCCTTAACATCAGAAAGTACTGGCTTGGTAAGCCTTCGGAGCAGGTTTCGCGGCGTCTAGTGAAAGTGTTGATAATATATTGTGTTCTATCTTTTATAGGCGATCTAGATTTACTTATTTTTTTTAAGATACACTAACTGCTGCCTTTTCGCTTACACTTAGTTGAAATACTAAAAATTTGAAGTCAGCGAAATATTTTCAATGGAATACGTCGTGCTCTTTCGCTGACTTCAAATCAGTGTCAGATTAAGTGTTATTTCATACTTTTTAGTGTATTTTGAAGTCGATTTAATTTTGTTAAATAACTTTTTTTTTTCATTTCTAATTTTTCCTTAATGCACTAGAAGTTGACCAAATATTTTGATGTTTTTCCTTTGACACAACACCCGTAGCTCGTATCAATAAGCCAGGCCATCACACATATTTGTCCATATCTTGAAAACTGACTGAATCATTTTTAGTTTCTCTTAAATGCACAAGGACTTATCTTCAAGAGTATTGAATACGAAGAGTAGAAAGAAGAAATAAGCTTTTGCCCTGTTTTGGAACACATTATCATCATCATCATCGTCATGATGATGTAATAGATAGGCAGTTGAAATAGTCAAAGAACATGTATTTATATTAGCGCTATAAAAAAGTAATGATCAAAAATGAAAGGAACCCATACAAGAAACGTCTACGGAACCCTTCGTGTGCGAGTCCGACTCGCACTTGGCCAGATTTTTATTAAATGAAATATAATTTAAAAACTAGGTTTTATGTTTAAAAAAATCTCCACACCCAGTAGTTTTGATGCGGGTGGCGAGAATTCTTCTGTGCCTTTCATTCGTCAAATTCTTGCTAAAACAAATATCTTATAAACAAACTTTCCTTGATCGTCGATTGCTATTCTTATTACGTGTTCGGAAACCTTACGGGTTTTGCCGTTGTAAAAGTAAATCAATATGACTTGCATGATATCGAAAAATGCATTCTAAAACCTGATTTGTTTATTGAAGAGTTGCGAACGCGTGTAGAAGTTGATAAATTAATATGATTTAATGTATTAAGTGGGTCAATAACATAATCGTCTGATAAGCCCACTCTTTTTACCACACTTGATAAGCCCGCTCTTTTTACCACACTTAAAAAAAGGAGGTTCTATGTCGATGCGTATGTTTTTTTCTTCATGTTTTTTTTGTATGTTAACCGGCGTATGAGATTTTGATGGTTTAAACTATTATAAATCCCGAGATGGTCCCATGTAAGTTTTATCATGATCTGACCATGGACTTTGAAGATCATATCTATCTGTGACCAAAATTCCTATATTTGCTCCGTCCTACTAAGGTAGCACCTGATTTTAAGCAGTTTCCGTAACCTATACGCTTCAACACCAGGGGCGCTGCCGGCAATATCTTCACACCTTTCATGAAAAACCTCATGAACGCTGAACCTTATTCCGCCATCCCCATGAAGACAAAATAACCCTAATTAACAAGTCATTATTAATGTTTCAGATCTCCTTCACTTAAATAACGCGAGTGGACCGGCCGGCGCTGAGGTACTAGAGAGACAAAACCACGAGCTGAGGCTCGACAAGAGCAATGTACTCTTATTAGGACCTACGGGATGTGGTAAGTATTATTCTATTAAGTTATCGTAGATACCAATTTGTGCTTTATTTAGTTTTAGTTGAGGCACGTTTTGGATTGAACTCTTTGACCTTTTAATACGTTTTTGGTATTAACCTCGTCTAAAAAATCTATTGATACAGTCTTATGAAGCAACCCGTGGTTTGACCCATTGGGTCATCAATTCTTCTCCTTCATTAGTGACACCAGGTTAGAAAAATAATGAATTTGGCTTACTTTCTCTGTATTTTTAAGCATAGTTGAGTTGGCTCTTCTTTCTGGCCATCTCCTGACCCTTTAAAATATAAAAAATCTATAAAATCAGCCTAAATTTTTCCACTACTAGTTTTATTCCACACGAGTTGTGTAACATGTTACGTTAAATTTATTACAAGGTAAATTATGTTAAGGCTGTTTTACATTATGTGAGTCATAAATGCCGGTCGCCGGTCGGTGTGATATGTAACCCTCGTTATAGCTATATTACCATGCAGAGATGCCACATGTATGGGAAACACCAACGTGCTCAACTTGCGAAAACGCCGAAATACGACATCACTTCAGAAATCTTCCTTTGTGATGGTCTCGGGACTTTGAGGCAGAATCATACACACATATTTTTTTTTTTTTTTTTTTTTTTTATACCACTTAGGTGGCAAACAAGCATACGGCCCGCCTGATGGTAAGCGGTTACCGTAGCCTATGGACGCTTGCAACACCAGGGGCATCACGCGCGCGTTGCCGACCCTGCAGAAATCTCTTCACACCCCTTTTGAAGAACCCCATGCTGTACTCCATTGGGAAAACCACGGCGGGGAGCTCATTCCACAGTCTGAGCGTCCGCGGAAGGAAGCTCCTTTGAGCCCGCACAGTACGAAACAATTCAGGTTTCAATATGTGAGGATGGACTCCCCGTCGATGGCGAGAGTTGCGATGGTAGAAAGTAGCCGTGGGCATCATCTTAAACAATTCTTCAGAACACCGTCCGTTGTACAAGCGGTAGAACACACATAAGGAGGCAAAGTCTCTCCTCAGACTGAGGGGCTCTAAACCGCTTGTGAGCTCGGGATCGTCGACAATTCTGATGGCACGTCGTTGAACCGAGTCTAAAGGATCAAGCTGGTATCCAGGTGCCCCCGCCCATAGATGACAGCAGTACTCCATATGAGGCCGGACTTGCGACTTGTAAAGTTGCAGCCTTTGCCCCGATGTGAAGTACTGCCTCGCTCTGTTGAGCACTCCGAGCTTTTTGGATGCCAGCTTAACCTTGTCTTCTAAGTGACTTCGGAACAAAACGTCGCTAGAAATGTCGACGCCAAGGATCCCGATGCTTTTGCTGATGTTCAGGGACGTGTTCTGGAACTGTGGAGCCACAGCAAATGGGGTTTTCTTAGCGGTGAACGCGCAGGCTTGAGTCTTAGTGGGGTTGAAATGGACTAGGTTTAGTCTGCCCCAATCGGAGACACTAGTTAGTGTACTCTCGATTTCAGACAACAGCCGTTCGCGGCTTTCCTCCACCTCGGAACGAGGGATATTAGCACGGCCCGTGTAATAAGCGTCCCCTGTACTGTCGTCTGCATAACAATGAACGCCGTCAATAGACAGCATATCATTGATATGCAGTAGGAACAGTGTTGGGGACAGCACAGAGCCTTGCGG
This sequence comes from Achlya flavicornis, assembly GCA_947623365.1. Classification (NCBI taxonomy): domain Eukaryota; kingdom Metazoa; phylum Arthropoda; class Insecta; order Lepidoptera; family Drepanidae; genus Achlya; species Achlya flavicornis. The sequence continues at coordinate 910,531 of OX392481.1, read as the reverse complement.
GACGCCGGCATTTATGTCCATGCTGTCGGAGCAGCTACCGTCAACGACGGCTCTTATGCATCTGCTGGACAGAAAGCTGGCAACCCATTTGCATAATCCCTCGGGAAGCCCGTATGCTGGTAACTTCGTTAGAAGACCCCGGTGCCAGACCCGATCGAACGCCTTCGCCACATCTAGGCTTACTGCCAATGCCTCACCTTGACTCTCGATGGCGAGTGACCAACGGTGCGTGAGATACACAAGGAGGTCACCAGCTGAGCGACTGTGGCGAAAGCCATATTGTTGGTCGCTCAACAAATCGTGATCCTCCAGGTATCTCAAAAGCTGCGTGTTGATCACTCGCTCCATGACTTTGGAGAGAAGGGAGGTGATGGCGATAGGCCTGTAATTCGTCGGGTCTGATCTGTCACCCTTTTTGGGCACTGGGTGCACATGGGCAGTCTTCCACGAAGACGGGACTTCCTTTTTGGTGTAGGAAAGCGCGAAAAGGCGCGTTAGTACTGGACACAATTCAGGAGCACACCGCTTCAGCACCACTGCCGGTATGCCGTCTGGCCCACTCGACTTATGGATGTCCAGAGAAAGCAATTCCCGCCGGACCTCCCGTTGGGTAATGCTTATCTCTGGCATGGAGCTGTCACACCGCGGAATGGTAGGCGGTGTGGCGCCACCATCATCCAAAGTCGAGTTCGAGGCAAAGAGAGAGCCTAAAAGGTCAGCCTTCTCTTTAGCACTATGGGCCAAGTTCCCGTCCGGCTTACGTAGTGGTGGCAAGGACGACTGGCAAAAGTTTCCCTCAGCAGCTTTGGCAAGAGACCAGAAAGCGCGACTCCCAGAGGGAAGGCTAGTTAGTCTCTCACCAATTCTGCCGACGAAATCGAACTTTGCCCTGGCAATCATTCGCTTACTGGATCTCGATAATAATTAACTAATTCGCTGTGACGCAATTCCAGCTTTTTAACTCTCACTACAATGTTACCAATTTTTTTATACGACGAAGTTGGTAAACAAGCACACGGCCCGACCAGTGGTAAGCGGTTACCGTAGCCATATGGACGCTTGCAACACACGGGTAACACTCACGCGTTACCCTTAACTGACCCTTTAGTATGCTCTCTGTAACTTCGCTAACTGTAGAAGAAATGCTGGTTTCTACTCTACTTTAACGACGCCTTCATTGTCAGCTTGCCCTCTGTGAGTAGCTTGAGGTACCTCCTTAGAATCGTCTTGAAATGGCCCATCGGCACCCTCTAGAATTCGGGTTTCGGTTGTCGTACTTTTCTGTTCGTCGTCCGCTGGTGTCTGTTGCGTCAGCACATCACTTCCGCTGAGGTGGTCATTGGGGTCATGAAAATAATGCATCTGCAGCAATTTACGAGTCGTTTTGCTGACTCGAAACTTAACACCGATACCTACATTAAATGCTCGTGTGACCTACTTTCCGAAATAGTGATGCACAAATCCACTTCTTCTGCACATAATTCCATGATGGTGGGTTTGGCCAGGCTCTCAGGGATCAAATGAGTCGTCAGGCCGTTTGAGAAAACTGCGGCATGTCTTCCTAATCCAACTCCTTCAATAGGCTGAGAATTCCATGAAGGAGTTTCTCACCTTTCTCGTCCCTCCAGCGAGATGCCATTCAGGCGAAATTGTCCTTAGCATTACAAATATCATCCTTTTTGAAGTTCGAGGGACTTTAAACGCCAGGAGATAGTTGATGTTGTGACTCCATGAAGAATATGGGGCGCAAAACGCTTGTTAAAAAATTCGTACCTAGCAGCAATTTGTCATCTTGAATCTTTATCAATCTTACGAGATGAAGATAATGTATCTTAGCATAATAATTTCGCCGCTTTGTAGTTTCAATGCACCCTTAAGGTGCGGCACAGACGAAAAACTATCCGTACCGCACTTTTTAGTTTGAAAATAGAACGTATACAATTCTAAGCAAAAATGCACACGACGCTGCAAAAGTCTGCGAAGGAATAGAATGCATAGAGAATATTGGTCTCTCCATAGCGTGTACTGCACGTCCCTATAATTCCACCGACACAATGATCGAAGATGTACGTTGTGTTTTATGAATCTGTGAAAAATACGTGACAGACTTTTCTGTGTGCCGCAGACTCCTTCGCACAAAACGTCTGTCGTCTGTGCTGCACCAAAGGTGGCCTTAAAATTCAACATATTTGGTATTCTACGTCTAATACCCATTTTATAAGTTACCATGATATATATTATTTGCTGATTACTCAATGTATCTTAGTATTTGATTTATTCATTTTACCGGCAATGTGGGTGGCATTAACAACGCAACAATTACCATTAAAACAATCGTGGTAAGAAGCAAAGTGCATCAGCAGTGCTTATTTTGTATTCTACAAACGGGCGAATGCAAATCAGCACTACATTCTCATTAGGCTTACATAGTTGATATTGCAAAAGTGCTTTTTGGAACGAGGTCTATTAATTTTCCAGGTACAATCAAGTTAGACCCAAGATTTATTTTGAGATCCTTGTAATTCCGGATCTAACTGTCGGTTAATAAACGCTCGTGTTGTAGCATGATTAGCCGTTCTTAAACGATCGGTAAAGTTAAGCTACCACCGGTGAGCCCGGTACCTGGATGGACCGCCTAGTGGTATTTCAACTCGAGCGTTTTCCGTGTTTCGGAAGGCATGTTAAGTCGTTGGTCCCGGTTATCACTTAATTGTGATAGTCGTTAAGCTAGTTGGAGGCCTTCTAGGCGGCTTGGAAACTCAAACATTAGGTTGACCACTAGCCTACCTCCACCGATCCGCAGTGGCCATTCGTGGTGGAGTATCTGCCCATTCCCTTTCACTCTCATTTGTGAAAGGAAGCACAGGCTCAGCAGCGGCACAATATAGGCTGCTGATGAAATTGAAAATATAAAATACTTGTTGTCCCCTTCGGTTTGACGCGCGTTCCCGGGATAAATAGTAGCCTATGTCCTTCTCCATAAAATAAATTATCTGTGTGCCAAATTACATCGCGATCGGCAAAGCAGTTTAGACGTAAAAAGTTAACAAATAAACAGACAGAGTTCCTTTCGCATTTATAATATTAGTATGGATTAGAATCAACGCACTAGTTTGTGTTTTTCGCTTCATGGGACAAACAAACTGTAATAGGCTATCAGAATTGTAAACACGTAGTTAACTTGCCTCCAAATGTACATTTAAATAACTATTTTTGGTGTGGTCGCGAAATAAGTTGTTTATTTTTAGATTTATATCTTTGCAAGGTTCAATATATCGGATTCTACGTAAAGTGTGTCTCCATTGAATTCTCGAAGAATTGTTTGGTCGTGAATTCAAATTATTGATTTTGATTGAGGTAGAGCATAGCGTTTATTCGCTCATTGAACACTCGACTGGGGAAGTACCTGACAGAATACCGGAAGGGTTGGTAACGTGATGCCTCGTATGTTGCATGCGTCCATATGGCTGCGTTATTTAACGCTAACCGTTTACCATCAGGCAGGCCATATGTTTGTGTACCGACTTCAATGAGCTTGTACGTTTGGTAATGGCCAAGACATCGTGAAAAAACCATAACACGGAGCTAGGATGCTTTATTATGCTCGCCTGTCTTTGCACAGTTCGGCGACACATTGTTTATCCACTGGTACCTATTTAATGTTCATAGGAACAGGCATCAGATATACAATCAGACAGTTTTTCAGTGTGCTGACATTAAAATACGCGCTGCCCAGCCAATGATATGCATTGTTGCAATCCGCATTCGTTTCTCATTTTATAAGCGAGGTCTATATTCCGATCTTGCCATACTTTAGTGTTATGTTGTTTCGTAGGTAAGACCCTGCTGGCACAGACAATAGCGGCATGTCTAGATGTACCGTTCGCGATCTGCGACTGCACGACCCTCACGCAGGCCGGCTACGTCGGCGAGGACATCGAGAGCGTCATCGCCAAGCTGCTGCAGGACGCCAATTTCAAGTAACTCTTACATTACATTTACTATTCGCCACGTGTGTGAATGTATAGAGCTAATAAGTAATTGCAATATTAATTTTTGCAGTGTCGAGCGCGCGCAGACCGGCATAGTGTTCCTGGACGAGGTGGACAAGATCGGAGCAGTGCCCGGCATACACCAGCTCAGGGATGTCGGAGGTACGCATTCTCACACATTTTCACCCTCACACATGCTCTTTTCACACACATATTATGCTCTGTCTCTTTTTCTCGAAGTGCGTTGATGGCTTTCAATCGGATACAGTCATAGGTGATTACACCTCAGGGCACCTCAGGTGGGGCACGAACGAGGGTGTTACCGGGAGAGGGGGAAGGGTTTACTGTTACGAGTTATGTACAGTCGAGGACATAAATATGTATACACTTTTTGAAATTCAAATGCGATTTTCTCGCATGTTTAACATTTAAGTGTTAAACTATTACACAAATCATAATAGTATATGTTAGAAGATTCTGCCTTTATAATATCTCATAATTTCAGTCAGTAGTTTAAGAGGAAACCGTTGTTGAATTTTACTAATTGTATACATATTTATGTCCTCGACTGTACGGCTAATTAGGGGTGGTTGGATTACTATTGGCAGCTCGGCCCGCTTGGACGGGACGAGACTGGGTAGTTAGGCGTTCGGACTACTATTGGCAGCTCGGGCCGCTTGAATGGGACGAGACTGGGTGGGACGTCGCGAGGTGCGTGTTGGAGGGTGCAGATATACATGTTGTGTTGTGTCGTTGCAGGCGAAGGCGTGCAGCAGGGCATGCTGAAGATGCTGGAGGGCGCGGTGGTGTCGGTACCGGAGCGCAACTCGCGCAAGCTGCGCGGGGACGCCGTGCAGGTCGACACCACCAACATACTGTTCGTCGCCAGCGGCGCTTACAACGGACTCGACAGGTATTTACATACCCCCATTAATCTACTGAGATTTTAGTGGCCACCTCTACCAACCTCTAGATAATAAAACGCAACCCCTTACGAAGCGTCAGAGACCATCTGCGGTAGGTCACGCCGCCTGAGTACTCGCCCCTGGTGCTCTTGAGAAAATGTGAGTCGCACCGTGATCACCATTTGTCCAGAATGGTACCGGAGCCTAGCTGCATCTGTGCCAGTACTTATGCAAAGTACTACTGTACCTTCACCTCGACGCAGTGGGCACGCGTGGTGCAGTATCTGCACATTCCCGCCCGCACACATTAGTGTGCAGGAGGCTCGTGCTCAGCAGTGGGACATTCTTCTTATTTTTAATTTTGGAACCAAGCCCAAAAGAGGGCTCATTTCTGCCAGTGTCGAGTTATATTATAGTTTCCAGTCACAATAAATCACTTCACATTATAGTCAACGTCCATACAAGTCATGTTTTACTACAATGGTGGTCATTGTACTAAAACTCTTCACGGACATTTTGAGACAACTTGAAAAGTCACGATACACATAATTCATTTCATTTCACTTCACTGGTGCACATGGATGATCTTTATTGGGTAAAATACCACCAAAAATACACAATAAAACTCAAAATACACAAATTTATGAAAATAAAAATGATAACGCAACATCACTCTGCAAGTTCCTGCCAAAAAGTCCCCAGTGGGACATTGGCCCTGATTCTGTTGTTTACAACTACACTAATTTTAATCTCACTAAGTCTCTTTCTAACAGAGAACATAAGAAAAGGATGTAAGAAATTTAGTCCTGTCAAATTAGTCCAATGCTTGTTTTCAATATGAATTTAGTCGCCATCTATCGCGGTTACGCCTAAATACACGCAAAATAAGACGGCAAAGATTAATTTGACAGCTTTAAATATGTTCTATCCTTTTTCAATAATGTTTGTAAGAAAGAGATGAGATGTGACTAAAATTAGTTTAGTGCGATTTACAACAGAATCGGCACCATTATAGGCCGATGACATCGAGGAACAATCCCTTAGAGTAGTAATACCGAACAATCCGATTCCGAAACTAGTCAGTGATTTGTCACTGATTTTGAACAGTAAGGACCAATCACTGTATCGTGTGTTCTTGACTTGGCCAATCAGATCGAATGAGTCCTTGTCTTAGCCAATCAGTGCGCATTGTCGATGGTGGCAAATTGGCGGAATAGATTGCAAGCAAAGTCGACGTCATTACGCTTCTTTGGGTTAATTGTTCGATGGCCGATGATGATGATGGTCGGTCGTCGTTTTGCAGGCTGGTGCAGCGGCGCAACAACGAGAAGTACCTCGGTTTCGGCGCGTGGGACTCGCGGTCGGGGCGTAGGGCGGCGATACAAGCGGCGGCGGCCGACGCCTCGCCGCTCGACTCGGCGCGCGAGGAGAACGACGAGCGCGACGCCTGGCTCAGGAAGGTGCAGGCACGGGACCTCATCGACTTCGGGATGATACCGGTACACAGTACACTATACAACCCTTTCTTCACAGTTTTAAGTGTGCCGATCGATGCCGACGAGAATATATGGCTGTTGTAGCTTATATCTGCACCTGCCCCTGGCTAAATGAAAATTGTATGAATAAGCCAAAGATTTTCATAGGGCATCGTGCCTCTACCCAGATGGATAATCCGCCTTACTAAAGCATGACATTTAATTTCACTCCGCTTGAGGGGCCCCCTGAGCAAATCGCTCTCAGTTCGTACTGCGCACGGCTGTCAAATACTGTCAATTCTGGCTTGTTTATTTCATGTTCCCATAGAGGCGACTATCCTTCTGGACGTTTTAAATTCTTTGGAATAAGCATAATAATAATATGTATATTGTATAAGTATTGAAAAAAGCTGTAATATGAATAGATCTTCCACAAAAAAGAGCCTTGCTGAGTTTCGTGCTGGAGTCTTCTCAGTTTAAGTGTATTCCGAACCGGTGGTAAATAAAATTGAACTGTATCTACCAATTTAACGTTCATAAGTCAAGTCATAAGTTAAGTAATTTATTCAGTTTAAGCCCTGGTAAGGCTACCAGGGCCTAAACTGAATGAATTACTTTTTGATTTTGATTTAGAACGGCTAATCGTGCTACACAAAAGCTTCTTTCCCATAATCTTTGAAAAAATCTTTATTCATCAATTCGTATTTGGAACCGGTGTAAAGTCATTTTTTTCTTTCATAAGTGCCTTATCAAGGCCTAAATTGAATAAATACTTTTTGATTTTGATTTTTTATTCTAAAACATCGGGAATAAATACCTTTACAATAGTAATATCCAATAGGCCAAAAAAAAATGTGGTACACTTTTTACTCAAAAGTGACGTCACGAGCCCCTTTAAAGTGCTTTATAGTTGTATTTATTATAATTTTGAAAAGCAAAAATATCTCTTCCGCAATCTGTGCGCTTAGTTCTTTATGAATAAAGTTATAAGTTGTATAATGTACATGTAAATTATATTTGCAGGAGTTCGTTGGCAGATTCCCAGTGCTGGTACCCTTCCACAGTCTCAACCAGGACTTGCTGGTGCGGATACTAACAGAGCCCAAGAACGCCATGGTAAATATCATAAATTCTACGTACTATCTAGTTTTACCCAGGTCTTTCTGGCTAATACTCTTTTGTAGGATCGATAGGGCGATTTTTAAATAGGTCTCAAAACCAGTTTAAAGGAACTTTGATCGCGTTGGAATACTATTATTTACTCTATAGAACAGTATATTAATAAGGAGCAAGGAATCTCTCAGTGTGTTGCGAGGGCACGCGCACTTAATGCCCGCACTCAATGCCCGCACTCAACGACCGCACTTATGACAGTCCTCGAAGGTCGTATTGTATAAAAGCACTCAAGAACCGCATTTTTGTGATCGCACTGACAGCACTCAATGACCGCACTTGTTTTTCACACTGCCTGTACTCAATGACCGCACTCGTTGACCACTGCCAGTAATCAATGACCACACTCCTTGACCACACTGCCTGGGCTAAAAGGAGTTTTCTTCCGCGGACGCTCGGGCTGTGGAATGAGCTCCCCGCCGTGGTTTTCCCAATGGAGTACAGCATGGGGTTCTTCAAAAAGGGCGTGAAGAGGTTTCTTCAGGGTCGGCAACGCGCAAGTGATACCCCCGGTGTTGCAAGCGTCCATAGGCTACGGTAACTGCTTACCATCAGGCGGGCCGTATGCTTGTTTGCCACAATGACCACACTCCTTGACCACACTGCCTGTACTCAGTGACCGCACTGCAGCACCCAAAGACCGCACTGACAGCACTCAAAGACCGCACTAACAGCACTCAATGACCGCACTGACTACGGTTATCTCATAATAGTTATTATCAACTGACCTAATTTAAAAACCAATTTCGGGGCTTGTAATTCCTAATTAATCATCTAGTTATATGTGATTTATTTGAGCATACTTGCAACACAGACAGAGAGATTTGGGGCACGATTCTCGCGTCTTCGACATCAATATTGCATTGGTCATTTGGCGAAAAACATGGCGGATATTTTAAAATTGTTTTTTAACCGACACCGCCTTGCTTTTCGATCCCAGGTTCGACGCATGATAGACATATGTTTAATATGTATCTGTCTGTGCAGGTATCTCAGTACAAGCTGTTGTTCGCGATGGATAAGTGTTCGCTGTCGTTCAGCGATGAAGCGCTGAAAGCGGTCGCCGCGCAGGCCATGGAGAGGAAGACCGGCGCCCGAGGACTTCGAGCTATCATGGTAATACCTTTTACATCTAATACTGACATTCTTACCTGTTCTCTGATTTTTTTGCCAGTTCTTCTCAGTTTATTGTCTGTTCTTCTCGGTTTCTTGCCAGTTCTTCTCAGTTGATGGCTGAATTAACTGATAGTAACTTCAGTAGCCTTGACCTTCTTAAGTGCCCTACTACGGCCTAAATTGAATAAATGGCTTTGAATTTGATACTGGTCGTGTACAAAATGTATAAAATTACATACTTGAGAGTGGTTTTCAGCTAAGATTTTTTCTCCTCCAATGCTAGCTACTTGCACTGCATCAGGTATAGGTACGGATTAGCTGATATAATCCGTATCTTGTATCCAAATTTTCAGGTCGATTATTTAATTCTGATAATTTTGTCTGTAAGCATAGTTAATAACACATCCGTAATCGTATGTAGGACATTTTGGAAGAGGGATGCATTGTTTGGTGTCGACAATAAAAAGCGTAAATAAAAGCGGACTAAGTATAGAGCCCTGTGGAACTCCTGAGGTAATGTGTATACTATTGGACTGATGCTTATTAACAAATAACTTTTTAGGATCTGTTACGTATGTTTCATGAAAATAATCAAAGTAAATGTTCTCGAATTTCATGGAACGCAATTATATTTAATAATAGCTTATGATCTACTTTATAGAATGCCTTCTTGAAATCTGAATAAACTGAGTCAACTTGGATTTTATTAATTCATATATTAGAGCAGGTAGTTTGAAGGTAGGAAGCAGGTAGGTTAAAAATTGTAGATTAGATGCTTAGGTGATGCATATTAACACATATTAATACTAATTTACATTATACCATATATTTTTTATCATAAAAAAATATTGAAATTCTTCGATAATTGACACCTCTTAATATATTTTAAATTACCATGACCGAAATATTTCAAATGTTTTTTGTATCGGTAATCTATGTAGCACTGCTATCCACTACAACCATTAGAAATCAGTATGCCTGTAGTTTTTACAAAGAAATCATATTTTTTTTCTTTTTGAGAATTCCATGATCAGCGGGGTTATTTTAAAACGATCGAATTCGGAATCGGGAGCGGAATCGGAAACCTTCATCGAAAAGATCCGATCGCGGAAAGTTGGAGTGCGTTTACAAAGTTTGTTTTTAATAATGGTAGGAAATGGTATACCTAAACTAAAACTTAAAGTAAAATCGAAATGCTTACAGATTTTTATTGTTGAAAGCCCTCATTTAAACACTCATATCAAATGCATAAAGACAGATACTTGCTATTTTCTATATTTTGGATTTTAGGTCTACATTGTCTTAATAAACATAAAAATGGTTTTTTAATTTTATCGAACTTCGAAAACTGACTGATAGGTCGAAGTAATTGTTGTTTATAACATTAGCAAAAGTCAGGCAAAGGTTTGAGCCATACAGCCTAATCGTATTTGAGTTATAGCTTAGTTCTAGTCACAAAATAAATCACTTTCATATAGTACGCACTGTCAGTCACAGTCCATAAACGTCATGTGTTACTAAAAATTCCATACAAGTCCTCTAACTATTTAAACATTTGTAAGAAATTTCATCTTCTTCCCCTTGTTAAGCGGCGTGAAATTGCTGATATTTCGTGCTTATTGAAAATAGCATCAAATACAGTAGATTGCTCTGAACTACTTGGTAAAATATATTTAAATACTCCCTCTAGAGCGTATCGTAACTACCCGATAATTAATGTTCCACTTGTCCATTCTAATTATAGACAAAATTCTTTTATGTGGAGAGCAAGCAACAACTTCAACGCCCTCGTTAGGCAACACGATTTAGACATTTTCTGCACAAGCGTTATATCGGCGAGGCGAATACTAAGCAATGACTTTTTCAAATAATGCAGTGCGTGTGAATTGTATTTCAGTAGGTATTGTTTGTCATAGTTTGGTGTTTATCTTGTATTAATGTGTTAATAATATGTTATCTGTTTCCATATTGTGTTAAATGTGTGTTACGTAAATGGTCACAGATAAAAATCTTATACTGGCATATATCCGTGAAGACCTGTTATTGGCTTCCTAACAACTATTCATATATTTTAATTTGTTATTGTACAGCTGTTGGTCTTCCTAGAATAAATAAATAAATAAATAAAAAAAAATAGTGGTCAATAAACTAGAACTTCTCACGGACTTTTTGAGACAAGTTGAAGTCACGATACACATAATTCATTTAATTTCCCTTCATTGGTGCGCGTGGATTTATATTTAGAGGATAAAACATCACAGATAATACGCAATAAAACTCAAAATACATGATTTTTTGAAAATAAAACAAAAACGCAACGTCACTTTGCAAGTTCCCGCCAAAAAGCCCTCTGTGTCAAAGTAGTTTTTTTTTTCAGTACATTCATGGAGAGTATAATAAAACAAATATTTTATGTTTTTCTTTTTTTCTTTTGAGTCTAATAAAATATTTTAACTTTTATTTGCAAATAGATAATTTGCAATAGATTTTATGGTTACTTAGATTTTTTAGTGGTATGGAATCTAGCATCCAACATGAGTAACGGTATTGAGTAGTGACCAATATGTTTTAGTTCCTACGAAGTTTGAGTATGTAGCTATTACTTTTACCGCAGACCTTTCTTATTCATTATTTACTTAAAATAGGGGCAAACACACTCAGTTTAGTACCAACTAACCTTTATATAAGTTTAAATAATGCGTTTATATTAAATAATTGTCAAAAACGAACATTAAATAAAATTCGGAAAGAATTCCGCCATCTAAAAGCTATCGGAAACTTTTCGATGATTTGGATTGATATTTCCGTCGAGAAACGTCAAACTATTCGATTCGGAAATTAAAATAGCAATGGCCGCTTTAACCTATCATGCAGAATATATTTATTTTAGTTTAGGTATTATTTGTAACACCTAAATTGTACTATTATCATACTATGTTAAATAAATATTGATGTTCTTACAGTTTTTATTGTATTTTAATGTGCAAATATACATTTTCATTATTATTTTATCATGTCGGAAACTAATCTAAGAAGTTTCCGATTCCGCTCCCGATTCCGAATCCGACCGTTTTAAAATAACCCCGCAGGTCCACCCTCTGGTGCCTGCTTATCATCGAATTTTGGGACACGATGTATAAAAATATGTCTCGTTCAATAGTACTAGAGGTTGTCCAAGAGTTGAAATTTAACTGTAAAAAAAATCAATAAATAAATTTATGTTAGCCAAATCTCATACTCTGTGCGTGCAATAGGCTCAAAAGGATGGAAAGTTTTTGCTTCACGAGTGGTGAGCATAGATTGACACCTGCGCAGTAGTTATCTTTTCGGTCTGTTAGTCGGAATGAAGGCGGGGGGAGCGGCGAGCTGCACACGATTGGTTCGTCACTCGATGCTCGTCGTCTATTGGATCCTCGCGTGTCATTTGGCTACCGGGATTTGGCCAACAGTGTAGATGCGCGAGCTTGCCCCCACTACTGCCCATCTGTGCTCACCACTGGCTCATACTGTAACGGCGAGTATATTGTAGGAGAACCTGCTACTAGAGGTGATGTTCGAGATCCCCGGGTCGGATATAACGTCCGTGCACATCGAGGAGGCGTGCGTGCGCGGCGGCGCGCCCACCGTACAGCGGCGGCGGCAGGACGCGCACCGCCACGACGACACCGCCAACACCGAGCAGCTCGACGACTGGCCGGAGGTGCGCGTGCATAACTGTACGTAGTATAGCTCCTACTTACGATATTACTAGTATCATATACACGTCACGGAAAAGGTTTATCCGAAAGAGCATTATTGCATTAGGTATTCGCTCTCTATTAAAAGTTTCAAAATTCTCAAAAAGTCGAAAGTTTTTCATACCAAATTGTTGCTTCTGCTCCGATCTATGCGCCTAGTACAGTAGTACCCAGCTGATAAGGCGCATCGTGAATCTTCGTTCGCACAGAAAAGAAAGTATGGCCGAATAAAGAAAGTATAGCTTAAAACTTACAATCAACCTTAGATCACTACTACAAGGTTCATAATACAGTGCAGCTGTCAGTTCCGTCTCACTCGCAAGTGCCGCCCCTCCGCTCACATGGCGGCAGCTGCTTACCATTAGCATCTCCCGCGCTTTGAAAATGTGTCTTCTGCGCAGGTACATCGGTAAGCCATATTAGTTGGGTACTACCGTACTTGGATATACCATTTCCGTTACACGTCACTACTCATTTTTAATTATTTTTTCATTATTGCTCAATTTTATCTATATTGGCCTTGATTCTGTTGTTTACAACTAAACTAATTTTAATCTCCCTATGTCTCTTTCTAACAAAGAACATATAAAAATAATGTAAGAAATGTAGTCCTGTCAAATTAGTCCAATGCTTGTTTTCAATATAAATTTAGTCGCCATCTATCGCGGTTACGCCTAAATACGTGGAAAATAAGACAGCGAAGATTAATTTGACAGCTTTAAATATGTCCTTTTTCAATAATGTTAGTAAGAAAGAGATGAGATGTGAATAAAATTAGTTTCTTAAAAGGATTTCTGCCCAAGCTGAAACGAGACGTTTCGCTTTCTCTCGGTCAATAAATATCTTACTACAATAATATCATTCCAGTCATATCACATAATTTTATTGTATTAATGATTCTAACATACATTTTAGCTAGTTATTTGTCTACTTTGAATGTATTTCGAGTAAATAGAAATCAATATTGTTAATTTAGATCTTAGCTCTTATGCATTAAAGTTTAATTTCCTTTACCTTTTTCCAGAGACTAAAGTCAACAGTATCGCAACCATCTGTCACTCAGTCGTGTATACTGTGAGCGGGTACAAGTATGGTGGTGACAAAAAAACGAACAGACACAGCATATTTATGAAAACAAATATAATATAAAATGTTGACCACCCCTGGATTTTATTTTTGGTATATCATTGCTTTGTAAAAATGTAGTGTTTTGAGACTCATTAAAACAAACTGTTATTATTTATACCTATTGGTGTGGCATGTTTCAGGAGTTTGCTGGTGACATACAAACAAAATAGAAAAATTATATAAAACCTCTAATTATTATATTCACCGTAATTAAGTTCTGAAACCTGCCAAATTTTAATAGAATATTGCTTGAATGCGTTAGTTTCACAACGTAGCTTTTGTTTCACTGAGTGTAGCTTCAAAGTATACCTTATGCCATTGTAATAGAATTGGGTTTTCGATAGTTACATTCAATTAATCACTAAATAAATGAAAAAAAAAAACAAATGTAGACTATCGTTTATAGATCTCAGGCAAGTAATATATTGTATTTTCATTGCAATATTCTCTTAAAATACTTGTTATTTTATTTATTTATGTATTTATAAATTATTAGTTACGGTGTTATATTTAGATTTCGCAATCTAGATATCATGGGCAATGGCGAAGTGTTAGCTCGTGGTACTGATTTAGATCTTGATCGAGTCATATACTCATTTGCTCACTGATGGTCGCTTAAGTTTCTGCTGGTGAAATTGATTTAAACGAGAGCTTCCCAATCTTTTTTTTCTCGGAAACTACTTTCAAAATTTTCTGGTTTTGGCGGACCCCCTGCAGCTACATTTCTACCATATTCCCAAAACTTGTAAAAACATTCGAAGATTAGATCTATCTAACGTAGACACCCGTTGAGTCTCCCGTGGATGACCCACCTGATGCCACCTGGACCACATTGGGAATCACTGCTTTAAACAATGAGACTGAAACATCCGCACTACGATCCTCACCCTTAAGGTCATATACTGCCAATGGTTCCACACGAAATCAGAAGAAAAGTGAGCAGCCAACCGCTCTTATTACCGTGGTTTCCGTCCAAGATGTTGCAGACCCCCTGACTGCAACATTTTGGACGGAAACCACGGTAATCAGACATTCCTCAGCTCACCCACCAAAGTCCGAAGAACTTATTGATCTAACTGCTCATGAAATAGATAGCAATCAAGAACTTCCCTTTGAAATTATAGTGCCGACGACGGAATCAACTGAAGATATTTTTTTAACTCAATACTATAGAAATGCTGGTATTGAGACATGGATAAATGAGCAGCAGGTTACTCTCAGTAACATACAAGGAGCGTAACGTCCTATGGAAGATACTCAATCAAAAATAGAACTTACTACTACTACTATTCTGCTGGTAATGCAAAATCCTCAAGAGTTTATAAACTAATCAAAAAGGTACTCTCACCTCGTCATAGGTGAAACGATGATATCTATGATTTTGATTCTCTTAGAGATGGCATCGCAGAGGATCCGCAGATGAGCCTTACAGAGCTCCGACAGCGGAGTTCTCGTTCGCAAGACCATGCGGCAACCGACAATGCAAACGGAAACGGGAATCCCGTCTACTTAGACATTCTACCACATCACAGCCCAAATTTGACGTCACTTTGAGAGCAAGTGTCATAAATAAGTCGCTAGCAAAAAAAAAAAAAATTACATATTCTCGATGAATTATTAGACGATGTGATCCAATAATTGGTGTTGAACCCAGTCAAACAAGGGATAGAGGATTCACAATTGGATGATCTATTTCTGAATTATACATCCGATTCTAATTGAGAATCATGCGGTATATGCGAACTTTATAGCGGCATGCCAGATAAACCATCTCAACTCTAAACCGTGGTTTTCCAAAGAGTTTAGATAATGCATTGCTCGTAGATGCCCCAATATTACAATCAACGGAAGAAGAATTTTTAGACCCCGTAGCATATTTTGAGAAGATAATGCCGGCTGCGGCCAAATTTGGATTATGCAAAGTAGTGACACCTGATGGGTTCCGTCCGTCATGTTTTCTGAATGAAAACTTCAAATTCAGCGTGTCATTACATAACCTGACTGAAGTCCAGTAACACGAGAAATGTGCACCATTAAGACTTACTCAGCTTCTCAAAATGTACCATTTAATAAATCCCCTCTGCAATGCATCTACACCTGCAGCCTTGTGCTGTTCGAGGGATAGAAGCTTCGGCAAATGATGACGAAGTTCTCCAACCGATAATGAAGTTTTCTAATAAATTAAAGTCATGTATGACATCAAAAAAAGTCACATACGATATGCGACTCAGATCGCTGTTGGTGGTGTGCTCGAACAGGATCAAAATTCGGGAAAAATCGAGGACAATAATAAAATATAGTAATAAACCATCAGAAAAGATGTCACACATAATAAACGTAAGAGACCATCGCATCGTTGAAGAATATGAATCAATGATACGATTAAGATCTAAATCAGTGCCACGAGCAACCACGTCGCCATTGACCGTGCCGTCGCAGCCCTGCCGATTGCGAAATCGAAAAAAAACTAAAGTTTGTCTAATTTATTTCAAAAAAAAAATATGCGTTGTCCGCGACCACCATACAGCATTGCTCTTGTGATGTAAATTACTGTAAATAATAATAGACGTGTTTTTAATGTTTAAGGTTTAAAATAGGTTCTTTTATTTTCTACGTGTCCAATTTAAGTTGTAAGTACGAAGAAACACATTTGAAAATTTTATTAGGAGACTTCATTTCGGCCGGCAACACTATGAGTATAAAAACTTGCGTTTTGACATTTTGTTATGATTATTATACATTTTATTTTTTTAATTTATAAATGAATAGTTGTGGTGTGATTATAAAATATTTGTATAGTTATATAAAAATCTCGATGGGATTAAAAAATATAGATTTTTGGACTCTTGATGAGAAATTCGAACGGAGCGTAATCACATTGCAGCTTCAGTAAAATAGTTTAAGCCTATTTTCATTAAAATATAAACAAAACCAAAAACTTCGCTTGTTTTTATTTCAACACTCCCTTACTCACTCAACTTAAATTTATTATTAACTATAATGCCTGGAAATCTAGCTTAACTTATACTACAAAACTTCTCTTTACACAAAATTCCTTATAACTCTCAGAATTCACAATGTCTAACATAATTTCAACTAAATTAAACACTTCCTCATAACTAGTATAAAGAGCTGTAGGCGTCAAGCGAATTACATTCGGGTCCCTAAAGTCTGGTATCACACCTCGGGCTTTCAAAGCCAAGCTGATCCTATACCCTTCATCGTGCTGCAAACATACATGGCCACCTCTGGTCTTATTATCCTTAGAGTTCCCAATAGAAAACCCGTGTCGCACCAACTTTTTCTCAATCAGATACATTAAGTAACCAGTTATATGTAAAGATTTCTTCCTGATATTAGCTATACCGGCTTCTTTGAAGATTTTTAAAGATCCTTCTAAAGTTGCCATGGAGAATAACGCAGGTGTTCCAATTTGCCATCCACTGGCATCTTGCTGGTGGTCGAACTCTTGGCGCAATAGGAATTGGGTGTGATTCTTATTACCAAACCAACCGGACAATCCCGGGAGGCGATGAAAATGCTTCCTATTTATATACAATGCTGCCGAAGACCCTGGACCACCATTTAAGTACTTATAAGTACACCACACTGCAAAATCTACGTCCGATTTCTTTAAATTCACCTCAATAGCTCCTATAGCATGACATAAATCCCATCCAATGAGAATTCCTTTAGATTTCGCTGCTCGACAAATTTTCTCCATATCCAAAATTTGGGCGCTTCTGTACAATACAGCAGGCAGCAAAATTAATGCTACATCAGAAGTCATAGCTTCAACTATATCGTCTTCGTAAATGCGGCTTCCGTCCCGACTTTTCACCACTTTCACCGCATCTTTTGGTTCATAACCTTTCAGTCTAACTTGCGCATCGACAGCATAGCGATCTGTCGGGAAATTCAAATCGTCTACCAATATTTTGAATTTATCTTTTGTTGGTTTGTAAAATGTGCTGATTGCTTGATGGATATTGGTAGTTGTTGAACCGGTCACAACAATTTCATCGGCGTCAGCTCCAACTAATGGCGCCATTAATTCTGCTAGTTCATTTGAATATAGGTAATACTTACATTCATCAACGTTCCATATCTTCACGCCTTCGGTCTTCCATTTCTCAATGGCATGAAGAAGAGCCTCTTCAGCATCTTTGGAAGCTACTCCCAAGGAGTTACCGCACATGTAAAGGATTCCCTTCTTCAAGTAGAAGCGTTTGCGGAAATGTCCCAATTGGTCGTTGTTGTCCAACAGTTTTGGAAATTCGGGTCCGTCTTGGAATTCTTGGTCCATGGTTATAACTTACTTTTAAAAGATCATCAAAATTTTATGCTCTTATTTTATTCATATAAATAGTTTAACGCACGTGAAGCGTCAACCAATAACGTTGATGGTTTTTTCTTGTGGTGTATTATGATGACTTTATTTGTTAGTCACCAAATCTCCAGGTATTTTCCCAAGAATATGTCCGTTACCTTCGAGCCCAGGTCTTACGTAAACCAATGCATTCGCGAGTGCTTTCCCTCTTTATAAATACTCGTCACATTTTATTATTTCAGCTGTTGATTGGATATTGATAAGTTATCTAAGATTGTAAACAGGGGTTGTTGTTTCTGCGATGCGTTGTTATTTTGCAAATAGTGTGACCATAATGTTACGAGACAATTATTAATGATGTAATGTTTTGAGACAATTATTTGATATGCAAAATGATATTGCGGTTAGAAAAAGTACCTGTCCACAAAAATACTGATTTGTCCAATTAAAAAAAGAGGGAATAGGTAAGTTGTGGTAAGTAGATAAAAAAGAAAA
Source organism: Achlya flavicornis (assembly GCA_947623365.1). Taxonomy (NCBI): domain Eukaryota; kingdom Metazoa; phylum Arthropoda; class Insecta; order Lepidoptera; family Drepanidae; genus Achlya; species Achlya flavicornis. The sequence continues at coordinate 892,180 of OX392481.1, read as the reverse complement.
GACATTTGTTTTGGACTCACACAATAACAAAAGAATAGACAATTATGAGCTGTGTGTGGCGAAAAAGACACCTATTTTGTGATAGCTTATGCGGCAGCGTTAGATCCCTTGAAGTTCTGGCTTTCGCATAGGGTCAAAAATGAGGCTATGGTTGATCGCGGCACCGACATAAAACATACGTGTAAGTAGTTAACTGTGTACCTACAATATTCTTAACTTATTTACGTTTAAAATAATAATAAACTCGAAACTAAACCTAATCTGAAAAAAAAATATTTTAATGCGGAATCAAAAAAATTACGAAATTGGTAGGAATTCGTGAAGCATGATTCATTGCATGGGAATTTCAATACGATTTATGAAGTAGGTAAGTTTATTTCAAAAGTACTGTTTTAAAGTTTTTGAGAATATTGTGTTTCGTATATTGGATGTGACGTGAGTTTTCAGATAATAGAGAGCTGTATATAAAGTAACTGGGACCTGTTTTCAGTTTCATCAAGAAATGGAGTCTCTACATTTAGATAAGGAAACCCAGTAATGAGTGATATGATATTTGCCGCGATTAAAGCCATAAAAGTGATAGGTTGATATCATTATTGCCAAAATCAGGTTTTTGAAATACCTATCAGTTAATTACTCACCCCCCTGTAATTAATTATGCATTATTGTTTTTACATGATGTATTTAACTAGATAAAATAGACCTCGACCTAAATAATCAGCCAATTTGTTTTAAATTGCTGTTCATGTTTTACCTACTGCTATAACGAATTTACTACTAGGTAGGTACTGCAAGATTTTATTTTTCAACTGACTAGAATATATTTAGTCTAATTACTAATATCAACTTACTAGCTTTCCGCCTGCGGTTTCACCCGCGCCCCCGTTCTTTACACCCTTACCTACCTCCTCCTTCTCCTTCTTTTTAATCTTCTTACCCATGGTCCCGTTATTTGGGGTCGGGTCTCCTCACATTCCTGCGCCAAGTCAGACGATCTTGGGTTGTCGGTTCGTGCAATTGGGCTTTCTTGAGGTCTCGTTCTATGTTGGACCACCAGGTCAATGGTGGTCGGCCTCTACATCTCTTTTTTTCCGGTAAATTTAATGCGATTTGTACCACATGGTTTTCGCTACGTCTCTTGAAATGTCCATTTTATAAACTTTACCCTTTGTTTTAATTGGAATACGTGGATCACACAGCTTAACTGTGACTGATCGCAATTTTTGCCCCGCCACGTTGATTCTATGTGTCACATCAGCGTCGACGTGACGTAGCATCTGGTGTGAGCATGGAGCCAAGGTATTGAACTTCTCTACGGTGGGAATAGGAGTCGACCCTATGTAGATGGTTTCAGATGCACCGTTTCCGCTGAAAGGGCATTTCAGATATTCGGTTTTGCTTCTGCTAACCATCAGGCCTTACTTTTCTAGCGCATGCGTCCACGTATTTAAGAGTTCCTGCAAGTTACTTGCGTTATCGGCAGCCAGAACTATATCGTCAGCGTATAGCATAGTCCACGGCCGTGGAGACGGTATATCCCTAGTAAGGTAGTCCATGACCAGTTTAAATAGTAGCGGACTGAGCACGGATCCCTGATGGACGCCCACTTTGACTTCGAATGTCTCACTAACGCCAGCTAAGCTTCAAGTTCTACGTAATATTCTGGTACGTTTTGAGCACGGAGAGCCTGCCACACTAGTTTACGGGATACTCGATCGAAAGCTTTTTCGAGGTCAATGAATGTTAGATGTAGGTATTTTTGTTTATTCTGTACTTTTTCATCATGATCCTGATTGTCTGTATAGCGTCAGTGGTTGACCTGGATGCCGTGAAGCCAAATTGAATCGGAGGTATTTCCGAGACATTGGTGAGACGTTTATTGATGACTCTATCCCATATTTTGAGTGTATGTGAGGTCAGTTTTAGCCCCTATAGCTCCTTCTTTGTAATAGTACAGGATAGTACCCAACTGATATGGCTTACCGATGTACCTGCGCAGAAGATACATTTTCAAAGCGCGGGAAATGCTATTGGTCGGCAGCTGCCGCCATGTGTGCGGAGGGGCGTGACTTGCGAGTGACACGGAACTAACAGCTGCAGTGTATTATTAACCTTATAGTAGTGATCTAAGGTTGATTGTAAGTTTTAAGCATTCTTTCGTTAATCCTCGGGCCATACTTTCTTTTCTGTGCGAACGAAGATTCACGACGCGCTATATCAGTTGGGTAGTACTGTACAAGTAATAATAGGTTTATTGCAAGGCTGGGGTTGCGTGGGTGAAGATGTGAGTACTAAGATAAACGTAGTTTAGTATACCTAATTTAACTAAATTAATTTAAATAGGTACCTATATGAACTTGTCAGTATTGCTTTATTTGTAATTAAAATGATAAGCCAACCTTATGTCTATGTATTACCTACTATTATAAACAATTAACATAACAATAGTTGGCACTCAAAGACTACAATTTTAAGAAATACCTACTTAGTACTAGCTGCCCGGCGCGACTTCGTTCGCGTGGTGCTATCCTACCAAAGCAAAACCATTTATTCAATTTAGGCCCCAGAAGGGCACCTATGAAGGTCACATTTACTGAAGTTACCACCGGTTCGGAACTCAGCCTTCAACTGAGAAGAATCCGGCAAGAAACTTTTTGGACAATCTGACTAAGTATGTTTGGCCTTTTTTTCCCAAATAATTCCAAACAATCACCCTGTAACCTGGACTGCCTTGTTTATGCGGTTGATGTGTGTACCTACGCCGCCGCCATGGCCTCAGTGAAGCTTAGCGAGATATAATAACACAATAATAGAGATAAATTTATGACTTTGTTATCTCTTTTTGAGGATTTGATGGTATTTATTATTACATAATTGCTGGTGATAAAATAATTTGATAAACAAGAAAGAAGAAAGGTGGCGAGAATCAATGTGATGATAACATAATGAGGTCTTTTCAATGTCACAGAAATACTCATAATGTGGTACGGAACCAACGAATGGTTCTAATACCACTTTACCCTATTATCATTACCTAAACCTGACCCTTGCTGAGTTTCTTGCCGGAAGTCAAGTTTATAGAACGTGTTGGTAGAGTCAATAATTGTGACCTTCGTAAATGCCTTTAGGGATATATTCGTCCATGCTAGGCAGGTAGGTACTTAACTGTTGGAGACAGGAGCTCAAACTAGGATTCCCTGTGCTATGCTGTGAGTATCCTGGCTCCCCCTCTTGGTAGGATCTAGTTATAATAACAGTATAACTAGATCCTACCAAGAGGGGGAGCCAGGATACAAAAAGCATAGCACAGGGGAACCGACATCTTAAAGTAGGTACCTTTTATACATGTTCAATGGTTTTACATTTTCAATAATTATGTATTAAATCAGTTATCTGGTTTCCATAGTACAAGCTCTGCTTAGTTTGGGATCAGATGACCGTGTGTGAGGAATGTTCCAGGATATTTATTTATTTATTTATTTTAATATATGTTCAGAAGATAGCCGCTAGTTCGTAAGTCCATGTTTCATGCAAGTAGCATAGTAAAAAGTTTATATACACAAAAAAATACTTTATTATAAAGTAAGATAACTGTCATTGCAAGCAAATAGTCACAGACTGGCAGAAACATCAACAAATTTTACACAATGAATAAACTTTCCGTAACTTTATATCGAGCTATATCCATAAGACATGTATCCGTGGCTAACATGGAAAGGAACATTTGCTGGCCGAAACCAGACTATGGGCCCATGGAGGTCCAGCGATCAATGTTGCTGAACGGTATGAAAGTAGCTGCTGCTAAGCCTATGGGCGCTCAGATTGGAGCTTGTACAATTATGTATCAGGTATTTATACGTCTCTACTATTGGAGCATCTTACTCCACTTCTACTAATCTTCCTGTACCTAAACGTAGTCTGTTTGTAACCTCCTGACGGTTCAACGGCACAAACAATCGTGAAAGAATTTGGCACGCAAGTAGATCATATCATATCTAAGAAATAACACATGGGATTATTATCCCGGAAAATATCATAAATATGAAAGTGTCGTGAGAGAGAAGAAACCAGAAATCAAAATATATGTAATTCATAAGTATTGTATAAGCTCTCATTAAGTATATCCAGGATTCTATCATCATCATATAGTTTGAACCTAGAAATCTGCTTTCCACTGCTATCTCTATGTAAATTTCACATTTAGACAAACGACTTTATCAACTTGTTTGTGTTTATCAACATGGTCACCTCACACCCAACGAGAGATCCATCAACGCCAGAAAAAGGAAACAAACATAATTTCGATTTTTTTATCCCAAGCTTCTTCTGTTCGGTACACCAGGCAGGTTCCCGATACGAAGTTGACGATCAGCTGGGTGCAACTCACTTCTACCGCATTGCCTCTACTATGTCAGGCTGTGGGTACAGCAGCTTCTACAAGATGAGATATCTGCCGCAGAATGGAGCCAATATCACGTGTTCCACTGACCGGCAGACGATAGCTTACACGCTGCGCTGTCCGCTATCATGCTTCTCCGATCTTAAGTATTATCTTCTGGATGTTGCTGCCAGGTATGCTGTTGCAAATCATCAGTGTTTTAAGAAAGTCTGATAGCTAAAGGAATGGCTATGGGATGGGCATTGTTAAGGTCTTGATACAAAAAAATATCTTGGAACTTTTTACAAATAAACGCAATGCGCATCAGCATGCAATTAAAATGCGGATGATAGACCGCCCTGGATTTCTACAACGAAAACGGTTCAATGTCCAAAAATGTCCAAAAATTCCGGAAAGCAATGGTGTTTCTAGCGGCTCCTAGCGACTGACCACTTGGTGGGAGACCGTTCATTAATCATTAGCAAATAGGTAAAAACCACAGATATAGGTACATTTAGATTTATGTCTGTGGTAAAAAATATTTTCCCAGATGTTGCTACAATGCGTGGGAGATAAACGACCGCAGACAATTCATAAAAGACGATCTGGTAAGAATCAGCCCAGAGCAACGCGTCTTAGACCTGATACAGCGTGCCTGCTGGGGAGGACCGCTCTACAACTCCGTGTTCTGTGAAGAAGAAATAGTGGACTCAATGTCTGAAAACACCCTGAATTGTTATGCCAAAGCCAACTTGAGGAGTGATACCTGCACGGTAGGTAGTGTGGGACTGCCTTTCGAAGAAACCATGAAATTGGCGGAGAAGATTGAATATAGTCGGGTGAGAATTTGTTTTAAATCAATGCTAGCAAAGAAAGTAGGCATGACATATTTTTAGCCGTTTTCCCAGTGCCATACTTATCTGCATTTATACAGCTTTAATTATGTCGTCCTCTAAAATTCAACATAATGAGCCCACTCGATTCGTGTCGACTAATGCAAGTGTGGGTATTTGGGGCGGGGTTTTTCTGTATAGAAATATTTTTTGTGGATTTCGATGCTAGCACCAAGTGCACTTTTAGATAAAAAACTTTCGACTTTTGTTACTGTCACCCAGGAGAGACCACCTGAGCGTCCCGAGGTATGTTCGTTTCCTCGAGCTGGCTTCGAAACATACGACTTGGGACCCGGTAGTGATACGTGGATCGCTGTAGCTGTACCAGGATGCGGTACCTATGATGTATCGTGAGTTGGTGTAACCGTACCTATAAGATATGCAAAATCAACTTGATAATTTTTTTCTATTCGGAGTACAGTTAGGTGTTTCTGCTGTAAGCTGGATTCATCGAGCCATCTGTCGTGTCCCTAAAATAATTCAACTTGCCGTGTTACTGTCGTAGACAATATAAAAAAAACAAATTTAGTCATTGACTCGCCACTGAGTGTAAAAAGTGTCAAGTCAATAGGGATGATCGTTCTCAAGATAAGCACTAAACCCAGAAGACTTCTTTAGTCAGGCATAGTTGATGAACAGGGAGTCGTAGAGTGAGTTGGTGGATGTTTGTAGATGCCTCATAAAGCACGCGATAGTAGCGGCGGCGTGCGGCACTGGCAGCGTGGTGGCCGGCCAGCACGCCACCGACCGCGCGCCGCACGCGCCGCTCGGGGCCATAGCGGCCGATGACATCTTCACCAGCGTCAGGGCTTTCAACATCTCTTACAGGGAGACGGGCCTTTTTGGTTAGTCTTTTGCCCACAGCCTGTACCTATGTAACTATAGAAGAGACCACTTGGTATTTTTAATCATGGTTGTGGTAACTAACCGGTACCCGGAGTCTTCTCAGTTCAAGTTGTATTTGGAACCGGTGTAGACTTATTTGTTAACGTTCATAAGTGCCTTATCAGGGCCTAAATTGAATAAATGCTTTTTGCTAAGTCATTTATTCACATAGACCTTCGCAGGCACTTATGAAAAGTCTGAATCTCTATTCAAAACAAGCTTAGATTAATTACTTTATATTTACATTCTAATCGCACGGACAACAATTGCGTGCCCCGGCGCGTCGGCAAAACTACAAAGTAGACTGAATCTATATTTAATAAGTAAATAAATGGCAAAATTAAGCAGACCGAAAGTTCTCTGACATGACATGCTTTCTTGGTGTTTTAGAGAATTCCGCTATGGAAGGAGACCATATTTTAGCAAGCGCGGAACAATAATCTATAATACAAAGCGATGGCATGAGATTGGAGCATCATTTCCGTGGTGTATTAGGAGAGACCTCTAGCAGGAGATTAACAAATGATATTGATGATAAAATAAGTTTTAGTGTATAATTTTAGTAATAGGTATGAGTAAATACCCAAATATTAAACTCTTAATCTCTATTAAACCTTCTTCATCATTCATAGGAATTCTAGCAAAAACCCGAGCATGTTCCGCGTGGGGCGTTGCGCTGGCAGCTGCTGAATTCCTTGCCAACGTCGAAAACTTGACCTTCAATCAGATTGACATTGGAAAAAAAAGACTGAGTAAGATTTAGAATGTCTTGCTTACCTACCCATACCTAACTGTCACAATAAATGCTGTCTTCAATTCACTTTTCAAATATTGCGGAGTGAAGACTAAAACAGTTTTATGATTTCGCAAACATCTGAATTGGTAAGACTCTTTCCAGAAAGGACGAATTCGCCGTGAATCTAGCGCGTTTGCAGTACGCGCGTGCGGCGAGGTACTGGTCACCAATACAATGCCTCCACAATAGGTCCTCAAGCATCGCGCGAATAAAAACAATTAGATTCGCTGCGAATTCGCCCTTTCTGGATAGGGTCTTACGCTGAATCTTTACTCTTCATTTGACACTTGAGTCTGCGAAGTGTTTGTATTGTACATAAACCATAAATTCCGCTGTAGATTTCAGAATCGCAGAGTCGCAGAGTAGCTACATAAAACGGGCCCTAGTCTTTCTTAGTTGAAACCTTTTGAACAGCTCATGTCATGGAGAGAGAGAGAGAGAGAGAGAGAGAGAGAAGAGATTCTGAGGAAATCTGCTCATTCTAAAGAGTTTTAATAGAAGTTGCCTTTTAAATGCCTTCATCGAAATCGAACGACTGCTTGATTCATTATGATCTTAATTGTCACCGCCAGGTGCTCAGAAAATTGTAGACTGATATTTAACTAACCAAACGCGAATAAGTACTACAAAGTATGCTTACACAGAGCTTTGCCACACTACGTACTTACTTAATTTACGTGTAGACTAATATAATTACATACGTTTTGAATCACACCGACCGCAGTGGGCGATGCGGTTAAGTATTTGTCGATGGGATCGCGATCTTAAGCTGGCTTCCCACGGTCCGCGATTCTGCGGATCATCACGCACAGCCGACGATCACGGACGGCAACGCACGCAGACAGGGCTCTTCCAACGGTGCGTGTCGGTCTGTGTAGATCTTTTGATAACTTCATTTCAAAATGCAAAGTGAAAGAGAACGTGTCGTCGCTGCAGCCGCGGCTGTGGTATTAATTAACAATTACCACCGCACCTTTGAAGTTACCGCCTCGCGACGGATACCGGTGCACCGCCACAGACGTCCTCTGCGACCACGGACCACCCTTCCCACGGTGCGTGGTGCGGGCTGGTGCGCGTGCGTCCGCAATATAACGCACCGTGGGAAGCCAGCTTTATGTTGCAGCTTCAGATGTTACTACCAAATGAGTCATCATTACTGTCTTATTTCCAGAGTTAGGTGTCGCCCTCCACGATGAAGACTGCGTGAAGGTAGCCGAAGGTCTCGCTCTTCAAATCGCAAGCAATGTCCAAATAGACAGTGCGAAGGACTCCATATGCATTATCGATTCGATATGTCCCGATGAAATCTCATGCACGGCCAAAATGCTCTCCAGAAAAAGTAATAATTGTTTGCATACCTACCTAAACTTATCTTGCGGTCAAAGAATCAGCAGTTCAGAAATCTCAAGGAGGGGGTGCTGAAACATAGGCTGAATAAACCAATGGTCATATGGTTGATGAATATTCTATATTACGATATGACGTATATGTATAATATTTATTTATACACATATACGTCACACCCACAGAGAAAAGAAGTGTATTCTCTTTTCCGTGGTCACACCTGTCTCACAGAGGGGTATGTAGTGGGTCCTCAACTTTCCACGATCCTGACATAGGTATACCTTACATTAGTATAGTATCGCCTTTCTTTAGCAAGTCGGCTATTTGGTAGACATAGGTTTTTCTTGGGCGACCCAGGTTTTACTATTATCATACAAGTCACATGCAAAGTTTAAGAAAGTTTTATGAAAACACGGCGGCGCGGGACAAGGTGGCTCCTAGCCATATTATCCGTCACCACAACAGCTGTTCCATACAAAAGTTTAGTAGGTACCTTCTCAACCAAAAGGTACATGTAACTGATTTTGTTTACGCACTTTCAGAGTTGTTCCCATTACTAAGAGTTTTTACTTAAAAATATCCCTGTATATTTAATCTTCGAGTTGAAACTACATTTGAAGAGTGTTCTCTTTTTGGTATATTTGTTGGTTCTTTGTATGTTCCCATACCATACATTAATTTTTATGAATGGTTTCAGGTCCTCTAATGGCATACGCAGTGGTGGGGGACGTAGGGGCAGTGCCACATGACAGAGAACTGTTACACGGTTGAATTTAAATTAAATTAAATTAATTACAAATTTGTAATAAATAAATAATTATGAAAAAAAATGGTTTACTATTTATTTACAAAATTATCGTTTTATTAGTTCTCATATTTTCTTTATCTAAGTACCTAAGTAACTCACGCCGGGCACAGGATTTACCGCACAGGATTTAACTGTGGCCGTTGATTTGAGCTGATCTCGCGCAAATTGATGGAAAAATTTAGGACTTACAGCTCTACCACTTACCCACGATGCGGAGACGTTTGCGCTGCACTTACACCGTTTGTTAAAAAAAGAATATCAAATAGAAAAAAATTGTATTACAAAATCGTTAGTTACTTTGTGAAACGTCACAAAGAGCGCTTAATAAATCACCCTAACCTAACCCTCTTGCCAATGAACTGTTGTTAATTAAGGGGCACAATAAAAAGACTAAAGCGGGCCGAAGTTCTCCCAGACTAAAGAGTAAAAGGCGGTGGATACGTAGTATTCCTTTAGTAGTTTGTGGGCGATGGCCTTAACACTCTACATCATAATCACGCAACGAATCTGATTATAGTCAAGCGAGCGACTGATCGCAGTTATAGTGTATTATCAATGACTAATCGCAGATACAAATTACAAGAAAAAAAAAGAAACAAAATCGTTCCAATTAAATAAATTATTAAACAGCCCGCGCCATCTAAACTGCTTGAATGGCGCGACTACATCTATTTATCATAAGTCATCTAAGTACCGTACCGTAAACGGGGGTGAATACATACATTTTCAATCTTTTGCAACAGTTTTTGATATGCTCCAGGGTTGATAGACTATTTCCTATGTATGTTTTATAAGAGTCATAAACATCTGAAATACATTCATTAGTATGAGGAAATGTGTATAGTTTAAAAAACAAAGAAAATATGAGTGCCTCAATTTTCAGGATGGTATTCTTGTCAAATTCGGCGATTTTGACACTTCCGTATGGTAACCCTAAATAATTATAGCCAGTGGCAACACTCATTGCTGTCAATGCAGTGTGACCAGATATACTGTAATTACAGCAGATTGACTGTATTTTAGTCCTATTTACTAATATTGTAGAAACGAAAGCAATTTTTTTTTAACCCGTTGGTTCGCCCGAACGGCCCGCACGCGATATTATGCGCGTACGACATTATGAATAAATAGAATTACAGAAACTGCTAGTCCACACTCCAAGTATTAGTTCGGTAAGTATTGTTAGACGGATCCAAATTTTAACAAAGGTATAGGGACGACTGGAGTTATATTGAATAAAAAAAGTGTTGTATTCATTTGTTCATTTATTCAAAACAATGTATTTTTTGTTGAAATCCTGATCCAAATCAAATAATCAGGCAGGCCGACATAATATACTGTATTTTAAACTTTACAATCTGGTAACACTGACTCAATGTTGCTTGCTTTCCATAGGTTTTCTGTCAGTCAAATTATTATAAAAATCTTAATTTTTACGTAAGAACTTTGCAATAATAATATAAATCAAACTACAATAAGTATGTAATAAGCTGCAATCTAATCATAAAACCCATCAAAATGATGAATTCATTTCACAATACAGCCAAATGTGAGTACTTACCTAAATTTTGAGGTTATTCTTGTTACTGTATTCATAAACTTAGTTTTGCTTTATTTTTACAGATTTACGACTAATAAACATTAAAGCAGCCCTTAAACCCCTACAAGAATGCAAACCAACTTATATAAATCACCTATCAAAGGGAAATACTGAGGTATTGAACAACGTCAAATCTTTGTATTTTACTCCAAGAAATATTGGTTTCGAAATTGGCCAGAAGTATGAAGAAGCGAAGATAAAGCAGGATCCAGTTTCTTACATCCCTATAATTAATCCACGGTCGATTTTACCACTGGTAGACACTGAGTGGCGTAAAGATGAAGTTGGACTACCGTCTCATAAGGTTGAGGAGATTCAAGCGGCAAGACTTATTGTTATTAGAAAGAGAAAGATGAAGAAACATCAACGGAGGAAGTTATGGAAGAGGATGAGGCATCGTTGGGCTAGGGTAAGGACTTTATCAATTAGTTCCGATAATATAGTAAAAACGGACGGGAATGGTGTATGCCATTCTTCTTATCGTACCTTGAGACTTAAGATACAAGCTTTCCAGGATTCTCTACACATAGAGCAAAATGGATCCTGTTTGCTTTTTATTGCTGTTATTGGTGCCGATTCTGGTGTAAATTGCACTAAACTAATTTTAGTAACATCATATCTCTTTTTTTTTTTATACCACTTAGGTGGCAAACAAGCATACGGCCCGCCTGATGGTAAGCGGTTACCGTAGCCTATGGACGCTTGCAACACCAGGGGTATCACGCGCACGTTGCCGACCCTGCAGAAATCTCTTCTTTCTTCTCTCTCTTACAAACATTATTTAAAATGGTAAAACATATTTAAAGTTGTCAAATTAGTCTGCTATCTTCATTTGTGGGTATTGAGAAGTAACCGTGATAGATGGCGACAACATTTATAGAGAAAACTAGCATTGGACTAATTTGACAGGACTAAATTTCTTACATCCTTTTCTTATGTTCTTTGTTAGACAGAGATATAGTGAAACTAAATTAGTTTAGTTGTAAACAACAGAATTAGCACCATAGTATGTCTTTCCATGTGTTAGAATGTATTGCCTAAAATGTGATTGAGTCAGATATATGAATAAAAAATTCATTAAAAGAATTTTTAGGGTGATATAGGATATCCCCGAAGTAGACTTTCGTCAAATCAAACCATTGCTCAAGGGGTCATTAACAAACAATGTCACTTAACACACCATATTTGGCCGGGTTATTAATGATTAGAATGGGCAGAGTGTGTGCAACTCTCACACACTAAAGGCACTTTTTTTCTATTATTGGTAAAGAAGCTAATTTCCTTATCTTTTCAGGTAAAGCAACGCAGACGTCAAACTAGAGAAAAGATCTTTCAAAACGAACTTCTAGCCATGGTTAAGCATGCAAATGAGTTTTCAGCCGAGCAGTATGTGGCTGACAAGCTGCAGAAAGCCAACCACACACCCCTGCCAACCCGCTGGCGTCACAAACGTCTGCCCGAGTTCATCATTAGACAACTGCTCGGGATTGATAAGAAAATCAACTACAAACACACTGATGTGTACAAAGCTTAATTATTATGCATTTTAGTAAATGTAAAGTTTAGTGAATAAAAATGTTAAAACTATGTGTGTGTGATTCTGACTAGAAACACCATACATATATCACAAGAAAGTACTATTATGACTTTAGATGTCTGATTATGACAGATTTATTTGTTACTAGCTGTCCCCCGCGGTTTCACCCGCGTTTCCGGGACAAATTGTGGCCTATGTCCTTCATACCATAGGCTACTACATGCCATAATTCATGATGATTGGTTGACAAGTTTTTTTTTTTATACCACTATGGTGCGCACAAGCATACGGCCCGCCTGATGGTAAGCGGTTACCGTAGCCAATGGACGCTTGCAACACCAGGGGTATCACTCGTGCGTTGCCGACCCTGCAGAAATCTCTTCAAACACTTGAAGAACCCCATGCTGTACTCCATGGGAAAAACCACGGCGGGGAGCTCATTCCACAATCTGAGCGTTCGCCGAAGGAAGCTCCGTTGATTGAGCCCGCACAGTTCGAAACAATTCTGGTTTCATTGTGTGAGGATGGACTCCCTAGGATAGCTGACGGGTAACAAACAAACAAACTCACTTTCGCATTTATAATATTAAGTTAGGATTCACCATGGCAACTCTAGCCAGGTTTCCGTTTCTCGCATTTTCGACATCGATGTCGAATTAGAGCCTTGGCGAAAAAATCAATCTGAGAAAATGCAAAATTTATAAGATATTCGCTATGTTTTTCAGCAAATGTCTAATGCGATAGAGGAAAATGTAAATGCAAACGTTAGCACAGGACCTAATACTTAGTAATGCGTTTACTAATGTCAATGCAGCAAACATCATCATCATCATCAGCCTATAATGTGCCACTGCTGAGCACAGGCCTCCTGCACACAAATTAGGGTGAAAGGGAATGGGCAGATACTCCACCACGCATGCCCACTGCGGATTGGTGGCGGTAGGCTAGTGGTCAACCTACTGTTGTAGTTTTCAAGCCGCCTAGGAGACCTCGCAACTCTTAAAGACTATCACAGTTAAGTGATAATCGGGACCAACGGCTTTACGTAGCTTCCGAAGAACGGAAACGCGCGATTTGAAATACCAATAGGCGGTCACCCATCCAGGTACCGACCACGACGGTACTAGCTTAACTTGCCGATCGATTAAGAATGGCTTATCATGCTACACCACGAGCGCTTCAGCTTCGCGCAGCAAACATAGGGCCTGATAATAAGCGGGTACCTTGGATTGGATTGGATCACCAGTGGTATGTATCACACGCGCGTTGCTGACCTTCCAAAAATAAGCACACATGCAAAAGGACTTTATGGGCTTGAAAGTAAGCTACTCGCTATGCCGACAGCGGAAAAAAAGCGTAGTGTTATTCGGCACTATATACCTATTAAGGAGGTTATCACACTCTGCCACTCACCACGCAGCGTAGGGCGTGAATGCGTGTTTTAATGTTGCTTGTAAGTATCTCCATTTGTATAGAAAACACGCACCGTCCAACACACAGAAAATGCATCCACGCGCGTTCATGCAGATCACGCGCCTACAAGCGGAGAAACATGCGCACAAACGCGTGGGTGCGGGCCGAGACGCAGTGGCTGCCGTGTGTGATTTTGGATGGGCTTGACGTGTGTTTGTGACGGCTTTGAATGAAATGAGTCAGAGCCGCCGTGAATCCACAAGACGCAACTACGCGCGTGAATGCGTAAGAAACCCGCACGATGATGCAGATCTGCACTCCCGCAAGTACGTGCGTAGGTGCGGAAAGACGCAACATGCAGCGTGATGCGTGGCTGGCAGTATGATAACCACCTAAGTATACAGCGCTTTCTCACGGAACACTACACCACATTAAAGTAAAGTAATAATATCCTAAAATAGACAACTAGGTACCTCGGGACGCTTATTTTCCGAATCGATATTTCAAATAACCTCCGAATTCAATACTTTAAAGGCCGGGTCAATAAACATTTGCCCTCGTTTCCACGACACACTAAACCTTCTTTACAACGTTTTGGGAAGTTATAAAATCTCGATAAGCCACCGCCCGGGCCATAATCAATTCCTGGGACCCGTACACCCAGCGATGTAAATAACTACCATCTTAATACACCAAGAAAAGAGTATATTTACTAGCTTTGGGATATAAATGGCCGTGAGTGTAAATAATCTCATAAGAAAGGGCTAAACATGAAAGGAAGATACAAAATAGTTTTATTATTAGATCATCGGGGAGTTTGCGGCCTTTTTAGGGTTAGTTTGGGTAAGGCCTACTTATAAACTGGCTGTTTAAGTAAATAGTTTTTCTTATAAGAGTTGGGTACGTATGTACAGTCGAGGACATAAATACCTATGTTTTATGTAGGTACTATTAAGGTAGCAAACTTGTGTACGGCCCGACTGATGATAAGCAGTTACCTACCGCCCAAGGACACTTGCAATTGCAACACAAGAGTTATTTATTGCGCGTTGCCGAACTTGAAAAAATCTCTTCACATTCTCTTTGAAGAACACATGCTGTACACATTCAAAAGATTTTTTCTTGCACTGTATAAGATTCAAATGTATGTATGTAGTGTCATGATGGACATTGTTGATGTATAAAAATCAAAACTATTGTATTAAATTGTAATGTAACAATTGAAATGTATGTAATGGAATAATTGTAATGCATTTGTTATTATTGAATGTTGCTTTTTTTTGTTAATTCTATTTTTAATTGTATTGTGTGTAAATTTAATATTGTATGCCTAAGAGGCAGGACATAGTTGAGCCTTAATAATACATAAATATCTGTACCTACGTCTGTCTGTAACTACCTATGCTTCACAATAAAATACTTTGACTTTGAGAAAATCGTTGTTGAATTTCACCAAGATTCATAACATATTTATGTCTTTGACTGTACAGTATGTTTACCTACTTAATCTAGCTTGTGAGAATGCAGGTTTATATCGTAAAGGTGTGAAACTCACAGACATTTTTACTTATGAAGGTAGGTTCTAAGGTTTACCTATATATATTCTTGTTCTTACTTTTTTTACCAATCTTAAAGATCGGTCAAGTACGAGTCTGAGTCGCGCACCGATGGTTCCGACCTTCCTTGGACGTTTATTTCTTGATTTGGGACATAACTGTTGTAAAAAACCGGACCGCAAATCTAAGTGTGTTTATTTTTGTGAGGGAATTTTTATAATTTCTTAAAAAGTGTGTGTAGTTAGAAACATCGTTCTATTTTTGGCGCCCCGGGCAGCACTTTTAGGGGCAGCAAAATTTCACAATAAATAATAATAATAGGTAATCTCATACATATTTAAATAATTTCATTCAGTGGTGGTTTTACACATTTCCCAAGTAGGTATTTTTTAAATTTAATTAGAATTCAACAACTTGGTTGCAATTGCGTAAGATTTTTTTGGGTATATTTCTCCGTAATTCAAACTTCGATCCCCAAATTTGCCGCCCCTCGCTTAGGTTTAAATAGGCTTGACCCTTGGCCGGCAATTTAAGGGGCGTTTTTTTTTTATTTTAAGACCTAAATAAGAATACGTCAATCTACGCTCCGGGCGGCTGAAACCCATTCTACGCCACTGCTACTCTGCTATCAGTACGAAGTCGGGGCGGGAGGGGCGTGTCGCTAGTTCTACATTTCGATTGAATTCCTATGTATTAATTCGATTTGCTCGATTGAATAAAGCGCTAGAACTAAATATAAGCTATAGGAAGAGCTAATCAACGCAGTCAGACAGGCGAGAGAGTTAATGGCTCAGAAACGGTGGATGTCGACAGACTAGGTACAAGTTTAGATTAAATGTTCGTCAGGCTGTTTGTGTTATGTACGAATCAATGAAACGTCGCAAACATCTGATATTGATTAGGTAGGTAATTGTGACTTCATAAGGTAGGTATTTGATTTAGGATGCGTTGGTTTAAAAATCAAATTCGAAATCATTTATTCAAATAGACCTTCGCAGGCACTTATGAAAAGTCTGACTCTAATACCGGTTCGGAAGGTTGCATTTGCTGAGTAGAGCCGGCAATAAACTCAGCAATTACTCTTTTCAAGACATCGTCTAGGTATGATATTTACATTCTAATCACACTGACAACAATGGCGTGCCCCGCGTCTTTTTGCGTGTCTTCTTTCACGCAGCACCTGCTTGATTGTTTACTATAAGTAGACATAAGTTATGAGTCGGAGAGTCACATAATTAAGCTGCTTTTCTCGGGAACGCGGTTGAAACCGAAAAGCGGTAGGTATTTTATTAAAAATATTATAGTCGTCCCATAAAAAATAGACTCAAAAAAATTTTATACATTAAAATATCTACTCTATCTATGTAAAAGCCTGTGTTTGACCACAATCTTACCATGGATCATGGGGTCCAATCAAAGGTGGCAACACAAAGCCTAGAAGGGATAACTGGCTCTCACGTGCAGCATCAGAACACCAGTAGGTGCTACTTCGAATACATGTCATACAAAATAAAATTTGCATAAGCAGGTTGGTTCACTATAATTTCAAAGTACAGATACGTACTGCACAAAAACATGAATAAATTAAAAAAATAAGCAAGGCCACGGAGAGTTCGCGGCGAGCGCAATTTATGGAAAAAACTTCCCTTCGCTGCGTATGTTTAACTCGCAACCCGATGTTTCACCGATGATATACAAGTAAACTTATCCGAAAAAGATTATACAACTACACCTAAAACTGGGTATCAAAAGCTGATATACCTACCTACTATAGATAGGGGGTAGCACCTACGAGTCTTTTATAAGGCGGTTAGCAGACTGCCACGCACCACGCAGCGTAGCGCGTGAATGCGTGTTTTAACGTTGCTTGTAAGTATCTCCGTTTGTATAGAAAACACGCACAGTCCAACACACAGAAAATGCATCCACGCGCGTTCATTTTTGTTCGTTGACACGCAACATGCAGCGTTATACGAGGCAGTATATTAACCTCCTATGGATGCTTGAGATGGTTCAGAATTGACGTGTTTTGTAATTCACACAGCGTAGCGCGTGAATGCGTGTTTTAACGTTGCTTGTATCTCCGTTTGTATAGAAAACACGCGCAGTCCAACACTCAGAAAATGCATCCACGCGCGTTCATTTTTGTTCGTTGACACGCAACATGCAGCGTGATGCGAGGCAGTATTTTAACCTCCTAAGGATGCTTGAGATGGTTCAGAATTGATGTGTTTTGTAATTTTTAAAATAATGAAATGATATAAACTACGAAGGTACAAAACTATAACAACTCGAAAAAACTCAAATATCCCGCCTCGGTACTAACGGTACGGTACTCGGTACTACTTAAAGTAGAATGATTGACTGAATAATCTACATAAAATATTGAGAAGATTTTTGGTAGACTATTATAGTTAGTAGATTTTTATCTGGCAACCCCAGCAACCGGTTTACATTTATATTATGAAAAAACGGCACTACAGTTCTTTTTAAGTATACATATAGTGCTCCAGCCTTTGTCCTTTGTCTAGCATCCCGGGCAAACTAACTCGCCTCTCAGATAGACTTCAAGACAGATTTACATTTTCATACATGGATTAACACGAAAGGCATTCAGTGTAGTTCTAGTAAAAGTTATTTGATATAAATTGTAATGTAGTTTAGAATTTAGGTTTCTAATATAATAAAACGTTCTTTGAATCGAAGAGCATTTATAAGGTCAAGGAGGTAGGCAATTTATCTATGTACATTATCTATAGCATAATATTATAAACAGGTAGAGTATGTATTTTTGGATGTAGGGTACTCTGGAACGACTGATCAGTTTCCGAAAATTCTTTCACTAATACTCTTGCCATAGACGGGGAGTCCATCCTCACACATTAAAATTGTTTCGTACTGTGCGGGTTCAAAGGAGCTTCCTTCCGCGGACGCTCGGACTGTGGAATGAGCTCTCCGCCGTGGTTTGCCCAACGGAGTACAGCATGGGGTTCTTCAAAAGGGGTGTGAAGAGATTTCTGCAGGGTCGGCAACGCGCGAGTGATACCCCTGGTGTTGCGGGCGTCTATAGGCTACGGTAACCGCTTACCATCAGACAGGCCGTATGCTGGTTTGCTACCTAAGTGCAATAAAAAAAATGCAACATTATGCTTGAGTACTTTTGATCCCGGGAAAGCGAGTTTATAACGAAGAGAGTAAATATTACTTAAAAATGTTTTTGATTGAATGAATATCATGGAATAAATATATGGCTATGGTAACCGCTTACCATCAAGCGAGCCGTACGTGTTTGTTAAAAAACTTATTTTATTCGGCTAAGTCACTAAACAAGCTTACGGTCCGCCTGATGGTAAACGTTTGCGGTAGCCATATGAACGCTTGCAACACACGAGGCATCACTCACGCATTACCGACCCTTCCCCAGTGAGCTCTGGTGACCTTACTCACGCGCAGGACTACAACACAGTTATTTGGCTGCGGTATTCTGTAAGGTGGAGGTACTTCCCCAGTCGAGCTGCTCTATGAGCGAATAAACGCTATGCTCTACCTTTCTTTCTTGGGACTTTTTCTAACTTCTCCCTCTGAAAACAAAGTCACAGGTAAACGCTAGTATACAATAACGATTTGACTATCACGAGGTATTTTTTCAGTTTTCCAAGTAATCAGCCCAAATATTCTCACTGAATCGAGTCGAGACGATCGAATAACACTTGAATGCTGATTGAACTCTACACGGTGTCTACATGTTTATTGGGATTTCATTGAATTGAGCTCGTAAGCGCTTATATTAGTGCTTATAGGGAATAACTCAAAAGAACTAGGTCGATTAGCGAATGTTGACATGTTCACAGTACTCATACTCACACATATGAAATTTCACGATTCAGTCAGTAAGTATGTTTTATTATGGTGCGTCCATGCTACGCGAATCGAGCTCTAGAGCCAAGCCACGAACGAACCTAGAACGAGCACGATGCGAATCCCTTTCTTCGTGAAAAAACTGACAATCGCGCTCGTTCGACGCTCGCAAGCCCGTCCACGGTACGTGCTCGTTCGTGGCTCGGCTCGTGCTCGATTCTCGTAGCATGGACGCACCATTACATTCTTACTGGTAATCAATCAGTCAATTCTAATGGACGAATGCAAAAAAAGCCACTCAGCAAAAGCATAACTAACAAATAGCCGTCTCCTTCATACTCATAAGCTTGACCTCCCGCGAGAGAGATGGACAGACTTTTCATGATGCGCATGCAGTGCGACGTGACGCGCGCGCTTATTCAAAGACACTACACAAGCGTAACGTGTAAATGTGTTGAACGTGCCAGCTTTAGTTAACCTACCTGTATCTACGCTCTTACGTGATAATGGCAAAAATACTGTGATCGACTGATTTTTCTTTTAGTTTAGCTAAGAGTTTTTAGGTATTGCGGTGTCCTAATATCTTTCTAGGGGACAAACATTAGTATCAACGTCAAACGGCAGCTCAAGCCAAAAACGAACAAGTTCAGTTGAAAGCTCAAGATAAAAAATGCAACAGTAATTTAAACTAGCGTTTCAAAAACTTGCCTTAAAAATTAAGTAGAAAAATGAGTACTTTCCGCACTCTATCGCCAAAACTATGCCAATATCTCAAAACTATACAAATATTTATCTTCACGTATTTTTATATACCTATCTATAAATACAATATACAAGATAAACCCATATACAGTAAAGAAGGATGCACAGTGCCCACAGCTTATACCACGCTATACATCTTTGCACTGGCTCCTTGCAATTGTAGTTGAGGACAAATTAAGTGACCTCATATTATACGGCAATAAGATCAGTAGGAGCGTACAAGGAGCTTTATCTTTCGATGGCAAACATCGTGAGAAAAATACTGACACATTGGCCACTGACATCAACAAAGGATGATGACAAAGCCTTAGATAGAATACGCTTAGCCCAGAAGAAACCTATTTGTCCTGGCCTTGAAAGTTCCTAGATTGTAAGACTTAGAAACCACAAACAAAGGAAGCAAGTTCCACGGTCCATGCCTGTTTGAAAAAAAAAACTTAGTTTGAAAAGAAAATGTTCGTAAGATACGGGTAAGCTATTTATATTGTTATCAATATCAAAGAAATAATACGTCATTATTGCTTCACTAAAATAATGTATATTAACAAGCTTATTAATAAACCATTCAAATTCATAATGATATTACGACGTAACCCAATAAAAAATATTTTTTAATAAAGAAAATCGTATTTTTTTTTACAATCTGAATTATTTTGTCAGACACCATTTAAATATATTTTTCTGAAGTAGCGCAAGAATAATAAGAAACTTTAGTGGTTCTGTTATATGTCACGGTCGTTCTATTTTCTCGTTGGGTCTAGACAATTTTTCTCAGAACTTTTGGCTTCATCAATTTTATTCCGTTTCAGCTATTTCGATTGCTGCTGGATGAAGGACGATGTCAAAAATGATGAAATACGTCAAAAATAACGAATACCAATTATCATGAATTTTTCCTAATATATACGAAATTTCTTATAAACTTACATTCTATTTTGCCTTATTAGTGGAGTATTTTTTATCGAATCCTTCCTTCGTACGTTACAAACATATTTAAAATGTCCTTGACCTGTGGCCTATTGGCCAGTGGTTTTGTGTTAATCTCTCAGCTAATCAATTTTGAGAGAGGTAGAGCATAGCGTTTATTCGCTCAAAGTGCAGCTCGACTGGGGAAGTACCTCCACCTTACAGAATACCGCAGCCAAATAACTTTATGTTGTGTAAAGTTGTGTTCCTGCGCGTGAGTAGGGTCGCCAGAGCTCATAGGGGAGGGGGGAAAGGTCGGTAATGCGTGAGCGATGCTTCTTGTTTTGCAAGCGTCCATATGGCTACGGTAACCGCTTACCATCAGGTGGGCCGTATGCTTGTTTACCGACTAAGTTGTATAAAAAAATAAATAAAAAAAAACAGGGGGCCAAGCCTGCTATTTTAACTAAAAATTACATTCTGACACGATCCCCTTTGCTATCGAGCCAATTTACGTTGTTTACTAAATGCATAATGGTATTCGACGCTATTGAATTAGTAGACTACCAAAACCCTCAAATCTAAGTCCTTATAAGGGAATCAATAAGGATGCATTTATCTTTGTCCCGTAGTGTATTTCAAAATCTTCGTTAGCTCATGTACCCCGGGTACAGGACTGCCCGAGCAGCAATAATTCTCCGGACATTTTTGCCCCCGGCTGAGTAACAGCCATCGACGCGCTATGAAATATGACGAGTCATAGAGAGTAGAGAGTTAGGGTTCTGATCCCGGTTCTGATGACGAAGCGGTTTTGAAGAAATTGTGGTGGGATCAGCATGCAGTACCTACTGCAGTTGCGCTTGGAGAGCAAATGACATTCGTTTTGCTACTTTTCTGAATGATTGCTCATGTAAAAAAGTGCATGATTTTGAAATCGTATTTTTTTTTATTATTTAGTGTTGCAATTGCGACTGCACCATTATTTGTAATTAAAATACTACCGCGTAATTCCATTGGAAACAAATAAATAAATATCCTGGGACATTCCTCACACACGGAAATTGGTTTGACTATTCTTTTGAATCCTACTTCGTATGAGTTTGGATGTATGGATGGATGTTTGTTACACTTTCACGCTAAATCTACTGAATGGATTCAGATGAAATTTGGCACACAGATAGTATATATTCTGGATTACAAAATTTCATCTCGGGAAAACAATTGTGGCGACTTGCGCGCCTCCTATTTATTGTCTATTTCATGTACATACTGGCCACAGTATTTTAGTACAGGCTGATTTGTAAAATTAAGAATAATATGATTAATTGTTTGTTTGAAAATATGACAGGAAGTCATTTAATGTCTAGAAGCCTAACTCTATAGTTTTATAAGAGATTTTGTCTGTAGAAGAAGATATTTATTCAGTTTTGTATTTCTTTATAAGAATGGCTAAATTTCAGTATACCGAAAAGCTAAATCATCTATGTAACTAACAAGTTGGGAAATACAGTTACATGTGATCGAATCCACGCAGTTTCAATTTCAGGTTCGCACCAGAACCAAACAATAAACCCCTCAGGAATGCGGGTAAAATCACGGGGCGGAAACTATTCTGATTATAATGGATAAGTCAACAAAATCTGTCGGTGTGATCCTGCACTTGAGTGCCAGTTGCTGTAGGTTTGTATAGGCCAGCAACAGATTGGCAATCCCCCTGTCATGCTAATGTTCATAGGCGTCGGTAACCACTTACTATCAGGTGGACCAAATCCCAGCTTGTCAGCCTTCTGTTTTTTTTTTGTGTAATATAACATTTAGAACTTGCCGCACCTATAATTCTTACTTCAAAATCGCGTAATCTATCATACAATATCATCTCAAACAAAAATATTCAAACTTACATTGCAAAGAATTTATAAAAAAAAAAACCCCAAACATTTTATCAGTACATTACTATACACCTAAATTCAACACGACCTACAAAACTTCCTTACAAAGCTATATAGACTACCATCCGAAATAAACAACCGGCCGCTTTGGGTATAATCCAACCATTCGTAAGTGCCCACTGCGTCTTCCCGGGGATCCCTTGGGAGACACACATCTATACATGTCCGGGTGAATCCCCTAACTGATGTCCAACCAACTCCTCTGGGCTTTCCTATGGGCGCTTGTGAAAGAACTTAGCGGTGAAACGAGTGTGAGGAACGATATTGTGGTGATAATAAAACGATAATGTTGTTAGGGCTTAGGAGCTTGATAAGGCAAATTGATAGTGGTGAACATTATAATGAAAAACCAACAGGGAAAATCTTACTCATACGTTGAAAGTGTTTGAAGATTTTGGCATACTTTTCGGCCACCATTTTGTTTTCTTTGAAAATAGCGGCGCACGTTATAACCTATATCCATGAATTAGGGAGACTCATACAAGAAAAAAATACTAAGTTGTCTACATGCTAAAATGTCACGTTACAGAGTTAATTCCAAAAAAAAGATCGATGTTTGACAACTTCAATAACCATGAAACATTACTCATTAAATGTATGTACGCATTCTACGGTACTAGAATCAAAATCAAATCAAAATCAAAAAATATTTATTCAATTTAGGCCCTGATAAGGCTCTTGTGAACGTTAACAAATGACTCTACACTAGAATAGACACTAGAATACACTAGAATAGCTATATTGATGTATTTATAAACAAAAAGTAGTATATGTAGTATATCAGTTATCTGGTTTCCATAGTACAAGCTCTGCTTAGTTTGGGATCAGATGACCGTGTGTGAGGAATGTCCCAGGATATTTAAAGAGATTCTTGTCATTTAGTTTAGTGGTTCCTTCTAGGCTTTGTGTGTTTACCACCTTCGGCCACATCATCACTTACCATGGTTAGATTACAAAAAACACCGCATACATACATTAAAAAAAACTTTCTCGTCGTTACAACACATGCTCGTTTGACTTCTTCTTCCCGAATCTTACTGAGTGAATATGAAGCATTTCTTTCGTAAAACTCTTTACAGAAACGCACTAATAAAAAACAAACCTTCTTCATCTTAGCTATTTATATTTTATCCCAGTTTTATGATATATATCTTGATAAAATCGAGAATATATAACACAATCTCGTTTCATTATCGTTCATCAGCATAACCCCTCGGAGTTCTCTGATCATTGCACGCATTTCTTAGCGACATTTCTCTGTAGCAATCTAGTTTGTCTCTCATCTTAATCACATTTTAGACTTAACGACTCCAGTGAGCCGCGTACATAAGATTGTAACGAGTCGAACATCTATCTGGATCTAGGACATGGAAGATACCTAAAAAAGGTTGTAGTCGACTTAGTAGTCCCTAGACAGGCTTGACTTTGACTAAATTCGTCTCAGATTACAGATTACAACCCACAAACATACGAAGAATTTACAACCTTATGTTCTGTAATCTGTGAAATTCTTATTTTCATTGTGGAAAGGTGGAAAGTGTTATTTCTTCTAAAACTTATTTCTTCTTTGTCAATACAAAGAAGTTTCTAATCAGGGGCTAAATTGTATTAATGACTTTTTGATTTTATTTTTGACTATAATCTAACGGGCAGTCTCTTTCAATCATTCAGACAGGGTTCCTTTTTAGTCCGGAACCTCAAAAACCTTTCTGCAGAACGAGTGCGTATTAACACACTCATTCTTCAAACATCCGTTTGCCCCAAAAAGATTTCTTTTACAAAGTCATCGGGCCTTCGCCCCAAAATAGACAGTGACAACCTACTTCAAAAAGCAAACAATTCCACTCATGGCGCCATTAATCTTTTTTCTACACACGTTACGTCGCATTCAACTTGTTTTCGCTTGTTCCTTGCCCCAATACAGCTGTGACAAGCTTCATAACACGGATATAGAGAGTTTTGTAGGTTCTACAATGCACCATCATCAGACCTAATTAAGGCAGAAAGACAGCAGTTAGTATAATAGTGACGCTACGTAAAGAAAATCACGATTTATTTGTAAAACCGAGCAATTCAATCCCGCAAGTAGTCAGTGATTTTGTACTGATTTTGAACGGCAAGGTCTATTGGTCCATCACAGCATCTAAAAGCTTAGTGTGTCCTTGACTAAGTCAGAGTCACCGCATTGTGGGTGAAATTTTCAGATTTCAGACATAGTGAACGCCATTGGGTCTTTAGGTTAATTTTTCGAAGCTTCACCTTCGACACGCTCTCCAAATTAACTACCACAGAGACCCTTGATAATAATAATGATGAATAGACCCTGCCACATCCAGTAACATAAGTCCCTGTGCCTTTCAAGGCGTTCCATGCAGCCCCAAAGGCGTCTGCTTGAAGATATATCGCTTCAAACGTCTTCTTCCTTCCTGCGCGGGCTTTCGAGTTTAGACGACCGTAAAATAGGTAAATACGCTTTTTATTTAGTGCAGCCTCTTTGTAAGAGGTCATTGAAAATGCCTGAAAGTGGATTGAATGAATGGGTATGCATAGGTATAAGAGAATCTCGTTTATTTTCCATCCGTTGAACACAGTGTAGAAAAGCATTAGCAGTGAGGTCATGGTCATTGAGATACCGTCAGTTGTTTTGCATGAAATTATTTATTGTTACTGGTCGGTTTACTAAAACTGGCACGTGCAACACAAGCGCATAGTGAAAAGTCTGTCGGTCTGTTTCGCGCGCAGTCAAGCTTATGAGTATGAAATAACAAATGATTACAGAATTTTTAAGACTAAAGTAATAATTAAGCCTATATATTTGGTAGGTTATTGATTAAACACTAAGTAGGTACAGTAAAGCCAGCAATATTAGATTTATAAAGATATACAAATACACACCCAAAATACAGTATGTTATGTATTATGTATTCAAACGAAAGCCAACAGCCGCGCCTAAAACCGCTAAAGTATAATAATGTAAAAATACTTGAGAATAAGAAAAAATGTTAAAAAGCCCAAGGAATCTTGTGCACGGTTCGTTTGTACAAATTTCGTTGGAGAGAGACAATTTTTTGCTTTATATTTGACGAGAGACGTATTAAGCAATGCGACCAAGAAAAATATCAGCGAGTTGGTAATCTTTTGGTAATTTGTCAGGGAAGCGCGAAAACTTTTTATACAATGTTTTTTCGAGAGTTGAGAATAACTCCCGTTGTGACGTTTATTTTGGTGAATTTATTAATATTAATGTTAGGTTTTTAATTTTTAAGCATCGTTTTATGCGTATCTTTTTGTTGTTTGTGAGATTCTGTTGTTTACAACTAAACTAATTTTAATCTCACTATGTCTCTTTCTAACAAAGAACAAGAAAAGGGTGTAAGAAAAGTCCTGACAAATTTGTCCAATGCTTGTTTTCAATATAAATTTACCCCCTTACTCATAAAACGTTATTTAACTAATATACTGTTTAAAGGGTCACGTAAATAACGTCACTCTATTGTCATTGTCAAATAATGTGACATTATTTACGTGACCATTTAAACAGTATATTAGTTAAATAGCGCTTTATGAGTAAGGGGGTAAGTCGCCATCTATCGCGGTTACGCCTAAATACACGCAAAATCAGACGGCAAAGATGAATACAGTTTTAAATATATTCTATCCTTTTTCACACTTCCTACTAGTGAAAGAGTTTTTCGAATCCGTATTACAAGATATAAGCGCGTTAAAAAAACCAATCAATCAGTCAAAAAAACTCTTCAGATTTATATGGATTTATTATATTAGTATAGAACAACATATTGCGACCTTTCTCATAACCGGTTAACTGACCCTCAACCAAGCAGCTTGAACTATGGTACCTACCTACCCAAAAACTCATTTGGCTTTTTAAATAAAAAACTCATGTTTAAACATGATTATTGATATACAATAAATGTTTGTGAACATTTTACTTTTATTCAAATAGAAATACAATAAGTACTCCATAAATTTAAATCTCTTACAATTTAATTATCCAACATTTTTAAAATTCTGATAACGTGTTTTATATTTCGCACCCCCCCTGGAACAAGGATGCAAGTCGACTTGCGTGTTTTTTTTTTATTGCACTAAAAAATCAAGAAAAATGTAATACGTATTGTCAATTTTTTTCATAATTTTTATCTTCAAAATGAAGGAATTAAATACAATTATGTAAAATATTGCAACATCAAAATATTTATATTTCCATCATAAAAACGAAGTTAATATATTTGCACTTAATTATTTACTAAAGTTCCATATGAATAAAAGCATATTCATACTTACATACATTTTGAACGAAAACTTAAAAAAATATTTTCGAATAACTATAGCTGCATACTTGTTTTAGGATTTATTTGGTGGGTATCGTAGTGCAAGTCTAGTTGCTTAATTCTTCCACGAAACTTTTGTCAATATTGGATTTTATAACAATTGATACGTATTTTTTTAAACAGAATTTGGAAAATATTTAGACGTAATTAGAGAAATAGCTTAGTTTAACGTTAGGTTTTGTTTTAAAAGTTTCATAATTAATAAAAGTTAATTATTCTTGGAAGTATTTTTATAAGTTTCATGGTGTAAAAACAATTAAGTAAAACTATCAATGAATTTAATTGTCGTAATTGTTAGTTATTAGATATTTATTCATATTGGTTGGATCATATTATTATGGTAGAAGGATTGATTCATGTGGCAACACTGACCATAGCAGCTTATAAAAATGTGGGTATTTGTATTTGTAAGGGTTAGTTTTTATCAAGCTCTCGAGATATAACACAGCTCGGTGCGATTGTTGTTTTACCCGGTTCTGTAACTTATTATAATTTAAGTCTAAGATTGTGAAGTGAATATGTAATTAATTGTAATATTATAACAGTAAACCTATCGGGGCCCATGAGCGAGTTTGTTGCGTCGCTTCTTCTCCTCATACGGGACTTTTTCGAAGCGATAGTATTACGTTGTTTCATTGCCTGCACTACGCCCCCTGAATCCTGATACCACACAACTTTAAACATGGTGTTCGTATCGCTTGGCAGTCGCTGACGCTATTATCAGAAATTGGGATAAAGAGAGGCAATGTAAACCGTACTTGGGTTGTATCCACATAGTTTGAAAAGACCACGTTCTTGAGAACTTCGAACAAGTAAAGAACTAAAGAACAAAGTTTAATCAAGTTATTTGATTACCTAAAATAAGTGTATTTGTGTGAGTTTGTGACATGCGCGTGCTAGACGGAATAATAGACAGATGGCGGCGCGGGCGGCTCGCTTGCAGTATAGTTCATGCTGGTAGCGACCAGTGACGCAAGTTGGCGCCGGGTGTGCCATGCGAGTGGCTATCTGATGTAAATGTAGTGGTGCCTGAATTGTGGTGTATACAAATTGCCTTAATACTATCTGGTGAGTCGATTTCATGTTGATTGCTAATAGATGGCGAAAGTATCTGAGGAACGATTAAATAATTTAATTATCGTTGAAAATATAGTCAAGTTAGCTAGATTTTATTGGTTAAAAGAATAAGTGTGGAATCAATGCTCAATTATTTATTGCAATATGTATAGGTAAGTTGGGTATTTATTCTATACATATGACCCTATAATAGGGTGTAGCAATTCAATATAATATAACATTATCCTAGAAAGGAAGGAAGGAAGACGGACCGATACTTTGTAAAAATATAGTTTTAAAATGAAGTAAGTACTATTAACTAATTGTGCGATAAATTTATTATTACTAGCTATCTAACTAGTTTGGTGATTCTCCTCATTTTGCCGGTAGCTTTATAAATGTATTTTGTTTAAAGGGATTTCCCTAGATATATTGACATAGTGATGGTTATGACATATTTATAGGACGTTCAAAAGAAAATGTTTTAAGGTTGAGACTTGAGTCGGTTCATGTACCGGACTACAAACCAGATAACAAAAAAAAAAAAAAAAATATTAACTTTGAGTAAGTGCTGTTTAGCTATGAGGGTCATGTTGGGTTAATCTGAAGTTGCAAAAGTGGAATGAGGTTAATGGTAAATTTTAATTGAGTGTGATGGTATAATAATTCCGGTAAGTTTCTTAATTTTTCCAAAAAAAAAAAAAAAAAAGAAATTGTAAAGTATTTTGATAATTCCTTTTAAATTGAATACGCAACGGTCATGTAATGGTGGTAATCTGTAGCACGTTAGACAAACGTATAGGCTAAAGTTCCTGATCAACAGGTTTCTCCCGAGAAACAGATTTCAAATTAACGAAAAGAACACGGTTTTTCAGTAAATATCATGGATTTTATTTTATTTTAACATATTTAAGAGAAACTTACAGCTTATACAAAAATAATAGTACAGATAGTTAAACATAAGCCATTTAAAAGTTTCTTCAGAATAGCATGTTTCATTTGAATAATTTTATTTAGAACATTCTAGTAATGGTTTGCCAAGAAGAATCTCAAAAACAACTAAAAATCTAAAGTTGTACTTAATTTCTTTAGAGATATTAATATTAATTTTAAATTCACAAGAACTACTTAATTTAAAAAAAAAAAAATGATTTATAAATTACAATGTTGTAAGTTCAGTAAAAAAAAACTGTTATTTAGGGTGAAAAACAACCTACTTCGGTGTGTATGAAACGGTCTCAGTATTCACACTATTCCCAATGTAATTCAAGGTGCTAAAGACTTGTATCATTTAGAATGTAGATTTAGAAAGTTACAAAGGGTTCAATTTACAGTTCAATTTAGAATTCACTTTAGAGTTAAATTAAGAGTTAAATTAAGAGTTCAATTAAGAGTTCAATTAAGAGTTCAATTAAGAGTTCAATTAAGAGTTCAATTAAGAGTTCAATTAAGAGTTCAATTAAGAGTTCAATTAAGAGTTCAATTAAGAGTTCAATTAAGAGTTCAATTAAGAGTTCAATTAAGAGTTCAATTAAGAGTTCAATTAAGAGTTCAATTAAGAGTTCAATTAAGAGTTCAATTAAGAGTTCAATTAAGAGTTCAATTAAGAGTTCAATTAAGAGTTCAATTAAGAGTTCAATTAAGAGTTCAATTAAGAGTTCAATTAAGAGTTCAATTAAGAGTTCAATTAAGAGTTCAATTAAGAGTTCAATTAAGAGTTCAATTAAGAGTTCAATTAAGAGTTCAATTAAGAGTTCAATTAAGAGTTCAATTTAGAGTTCAATTTAGAGTTCAATTAAGAGTTCAATTAAGAGTTCAATTAAAAGTTAAATTTAGACGTCAGAGTTCAAGTCAGAGTTCAAGTCAGAGTAAAGTCAGAGTTCAAGTTAAAGTTCAACTTGAAAGTTAAGAGTTCAAGTTAGAGTTCAAGTTACGAGTTCAAGTTAGAGTTCAAGTTAGAGTACAAGTTAGAGTTCAAGTTAGAGTTCAAGTTAGAGTTCAAGTTAGAGTTCAAGTTAGAGTTCAAGTTAGAGTTCAAGTTAGAGTTCAAGTTAGAGTTCAAGTTAGAGTTCAAGTTAGAGTTCAAGTTAGAGTTCAAGTTAGAGTTCAAGTTAGAGTTCAAGTTGAAGTTCAATGTAGAGTTCAATGTAGAGTTCAATGTAGAGTTCAATGTAGAGTTCAATGTAGAGTTCAATGTAGAGTTCAATGTAGAGTTTAATGTAGAGTTCAATGTAGAGTTGAGCTTCGTTTTCTTGACGTTTACTGAATAGTCCGAATAGTCTAATACTCTGTAAGCAAAAGCTTCGAGTGGTGTACTTTTGAAAGGAAATGAAATTAATTTATTTGCAAGAATAAGGGTGACAAAAAAATTGATGGTAAAAATTATGGAGTTCCAAGCTTACTCTACCGAGCTTCGGTGTGCAAATATTAAAATTAAATGTTACATTAAGACATTGCTCAAATAGATAAGACTACATTTTAACAAATGTTACATATATGGTTAATTCAAATTAAAAATAATAATTAAGCTAAATAATAACAATAATAAATCGATACATAAATACAAAATCGATAAACCATTCACCGCTCTGTCAAATAAACAATTATAAAAAAAAAAAACAAGTTCATAAAATGTCTATTAAAAAAGTAATATACTTAAATGCCATGTTGATATGAATCACATTTTGTCGTCAATTTTGTTTTGTAGACGCTAAAACAAAGCTGAGGCTTTCTTCCTTAGGGTAGTGTGTGTGTATAGCTAAGTCTGTTTGGCGGAGCTGTTATGATTCTTGATCTTAGTAATGTTCTTGCCTGGGTGTACTTTAGTTTGCTTTGAATTGATGTGATTTTCCCTTCACAAAGTTGAAAAGTAGTATTATTAACTCTAGATCTTTGGTTAATATGAGTAAGCGTTAGCAAAATGATCAAACTAAATCGATTAATAGCTAAATTGGCTCGCAAATGTAGGCAGAAATGGCCGAGTGAAATTATTTATTACTGTGCTGAACTTCTTTGGTTTCAGGTAGAGTTTTTCACACCAGAATGTGATTGGACTTGTGATTCACCGTGGCCGTATCGGAGAGTTGGATTGTTGGTCGGACTCGCTTGGATCATAATGTTATCGTGGGATTGAGACCAAAAGAGTTATGAATATGAAAGTAGATCTATAGTAGTAAATAGAAGTAGAAAAAGAGATGGATGAGTTGCGTGAAAAATATGACTAAGAAATTTAGATTTGGAAGTTGAGATGTTTTTTACGACGTAAGCTTTAGCTTTCCGCTCTAACAGCAGTAGCATACCGAATAGTAGTTTATAAAAAAAAAAAAAAAAAAAAAGTAGCTATAAAAATAAAAAGATATAAAACACTTGTAAGGACACTGATAAGATGAAATAATATTGAGAGAGAGAGAGAGAGAGTAGAGGTAATAGATGTAAGTAACAAAGTATAGAATTTATCCTAGTTAGGTTCGATAAGAACAGGTTTAATTATGATAAAAAAATCAGATGTTTAATTATGATAAAAAATAAGCAGAAGTCCATTCATTTACGATAAGATGAATTAATATTGAGAGAGAGAGAGAGAAAAGGTAAAAGATGTAGGTACCAAAGTATAGAATTTATCATAGTTAGGTTCGATAAGATACAGGTTTAATTATGATTAAAAAGCAGATGTCCATTCATTGCAATGCAAACAAGTTCTTCAATTAAATCTTGTGTTGAAAAGTCTTGATGACAGACGTGCAGTCTTGACGATAGATATGCAGTATTTATGACAGACGTGCAGTCTTGATGACTAGACTTTAATGATAGATATGCAGTTTTAAGTATCAAGAGCGTAAATGAATAGTTGAAGAGACACTTCTTATAAGAAAATAGTTAGTATGACTAGTAACAATTAAAAAAAGAAGAGAGGGTGGGAGATGTTGATATAGCAATCTGGATAAAATTAATAGATGTTGATAGAGCCATCTAAATAAAATTAATAGATGTTGATATAGCCATCTGAATAATATTAAAAGATGTTGATATAGCCATCTGAATAAAATTAATAGATGTTGATATAGCCATCTGAATATAATGAATAGATGTTGATAGGGCCATCTAAATAAAAAGAGAGAATAGAAAAGATATTAAAGGATATGAAAAAAAAAATGAAAACAAAAGATTAGAAATGATCAGAAAAGATTAGAAATGGTTAGAAAAGATTATAAAAGAATAGAAAATTAAAAGATTAGAAAATGAAAAAGGGTAAAAAAGATTAGAAAAGATTAGAATAGATTAGAGTAGATTAGAATAGATTAGAAAATATATGGAAAGATTCTAAAATATTAGGAAATATTAGAAAATATATGGAAAGATTACAAAATATTAATAATAATAGTTTATTGACATAAGAAACTTATACAACGTATCTTAATGGTAAATTTCTTAGACTA
The DNA here is from genome assembly GCA_947623365.1 of Achlya flavicornis. Taxonomy (NCBI): domain Eukaryota; kingdom Metazoa; phylum Arthropoda; class Insecta; order Lepidoptera; family Drepanidae; genus Achlya; species Achlya flavicornis. Next base: position 859,651 of record OX392481.1, on the reverse strand, counting down.
GGTTATATAATTAAAAGCTTAGCATCTTCTGCTGAGCTAGGCAAAAGCCTGTATTACAGCATACAGCGCCAAATCCCCATGGACATGTTTTTCTTCAATTAGGAAAGTTTAAAAAAAATAAAAATAGATAAGGTTAGAGGTAACGATAAATAGAAATTTGGATTTAAATATGTATTGTATTTTAATTATAATCTTGTCTAATTAATATGGGAATGAAAGCGGATGAATGTAGTTGTGTATCTGTAGCATAAGTCTCGCAATATAAGCTATAATATGCTATTCTGTAGCGAAATGTGTAGACTTTATATAAAGATTCCACCTAAATTGTACGACATTTCTGGCGAAATAAACAATTTCATTTCATAAAAAAAAAAGAATAGTCAATATGTATAATGAACTCTCACCGGACACAAGCCTTTCAGGCTTTATGTAATTTTGGTCTTTACCTATCATGTAATTTTGGTCAATTATATAAATAATAATAATATGAAGATAAGAAAAGATAAGGAAAGGATAGATAGCTGTTTTAATATTTAATCTTGTCTAATTTATATGTAATGTAACTGTTAATCCAAAATGTTAAATCTCAAATGTTTTTGCATGTTGTCAAGGCTACTTACACCTCGTGGAATGTTAAACTACACTTAATTTATAAAGGAATAGATATAGATAGATGGGATTGATAAGATTTGGTGATTGATTTTGGTTGGAGTTGATAGCTGACTGTATACACTGTCGTATGTACACATACAATAAAAAGCTTTAGGGATAGGTGAACCGATGTTGATGGTCCATCTGAGTAAAGTGGTGTATGTTTATCTGTATTATTTTATGTAAGATATTGATAACTTTTATTTGTTTACACGAAGTTTGAGGACAAACTTGAAGTCAGGAAAGGCCGAATGTTAGATATTTATTAGATATTTATTCATATTGGTTGGATCATATTATTATGGTAGAAGGATTGATTCATGTGGCAACACTGACCATAGCAGCTTATAAAAATGTGGGTATTTGTATTTGTAAGGGTTAGTTTTTATCAAGCTCTCGAGATATAACACAGCTCGGTGCGATTGTTGTTTTACCCGGTTCTGTAACTTATTATAATTTAAGTCTAAGATTGTGAAGTGAATATGTAATTAATTGTAATATTATAACAGTAAACCTATCGGGGCCCATGAGCGAGTTTGTTGCGTCGCTTCTTCTCCTCATACGGGACTTTTTCGAAGCGATAGTATTACGTTGTTTCATTGCCTGCACTACGCCCCCTGAATCCTGATACCACACAACTTTAAACATGGTGTTCGTATCGCTTGGCAGTCGCTGACGCTATTATAATTAACGACACATATATTTGTATCTACTTGAAAGTAAAAGTGCGATTTATGTTATTTGTTGTTTACCAATCAAGCTATCGAAACTCTTCCATAGTTTAATCTTTAATACAGCTACTAACTACTGTCAGTAAGAATAATTAAGTAGAGTGTACAAAAAGTAATAGTTTTTTGCTGAAATAAATAATAATCCAACAATTACTAAAAACTTTTTAATATCGTGCAAAATCAACAAGTTGAGCTTATGGGTAGTACTACCTTTTCATCATAATTATAGTTAACATAGTGCTAAATCAACAAGTTTATAATGTAAATTAAAAGATTAAGAAGAATTACTATCAGTAACGATATCAAAATTATCCTCATTCCTGGTAGATTGCGGACGCAAATTTATATAGAAGGTCTGATAATGTGGTGGGATATGATTATCTCTACACAGACATATTAAGTCTTTGTATAGATTTTCAGATATCGATAATGGTGCATCACTTAATTGGGTTAAAACAGATGGCCCTCTTATATTTTCACTACCTGATGTTATCTTTCTCCTTCCGACCCTAATGCAACGATTTGTGTCTAGTTATTGGTGTCTCATCATCAAAATCATATCTTATCAGCAGCCTTCCAGGTGACAGATTCAGTTAAACTTATTAATTCTATAATTGATTGTATTGCACCTCATTTAGCTGTTATTTTTAATAAATGTATTGATTGTGGTGAGTTTCCTGATCTTATGAAACATAGTAAAGTAGTGCCTTTATTTAAAACCGAAATCTTCTAAATACTCAAAACTGGATCTTGTTGAAACAACTGTATTTTTAGGTATCACTTTAGATAATAAGTTACAATGGAGCCCTCACATTTGTAAATTGGTGGATAGACTTAGTTCTGCAGCTTATGCAGTGAGAAAAATTCGCGCTCTCACTGACAAATCTACGGCAAAATTAGTTTATTTCAGTTACTTTCACAGTTTGATGTCTTACGGTATCCTCCTCTGGGGTAGTGGTGCCGAAATCAATAGAATTTTTATACTGCAGAAAAAGGCTATCCGCGCAATATATAAAATAAGGCCTAGAGATTATTTGAGAGACAAGTTTAAATCTATTAATATAATGACAGTGTCGTCACGGTACATATATGAAAATCTTATTCATGTGAGGAAAAACATAAATAACTTACCTAAGAATAGCGACACTCATAGTTTGAACACTAGAAATAAGCACAAACTTGCTGTACCTTTAACTCGGCTCAGCAAAGTCCTTAACTCTTTCAAGGGGCAATGTACGTACGTTTACTACGTTTCTATAATAAAGTACCCAAAGAAATCCAAGAGCTACCTATACATAGATTCAAAAAGATAGTAAAACAGAAGTTATGCAAGAAGGGGTACTATAAAGTTTCTGATTTTGTAGATGACAAGAATGCATTTGAATGAATTGTTCGCTTCGCACGCTATTGTTATATATATTTTGTAAATTGTAATATTTATAAGTACACATTAAAAAAAAAAAGAACACTTGCTGAGTTTCTTGCCGGAGTCTTCTCAGTTCAAGTTGTATTTGGAACCGGTGTAGAGTCATTTGTTAACTTTCACAAGTGCCCTATAAGGGCCTAATTTGAATAAATGAATTTTGATTTTGATTTTGATTTTGATGCACCATTAACCTCAAGTGATATTAAAATTAAATTTATACGTCATAGGAAGGAACTAGCATCTAAGATAAAGGCTCGGCCTAGTTTAGATGCTAGTGGATAATTCAATTAAAATAAACACTATTATGTACCTAGATTATAGACCTCAATGTATTTATTTTTTGGTGAATACATTATTATTATTATTCTCTTTATTTATTTTGTAACATAAAACTTTTTTTTTTATAACATTACAATTAAAAATTAAAAATATTATAAAAAAACCTAATCCTATAAACAAATACGTTTTTTTTTACAATATTTCTATAAAACTAATAATGTTATAAAAAACCTAATCCTAGAGTCCCGCCGGCAGCGGGGTAGGTCCCAAGCTACCGTTGGTTAGGGCCGCAGAGAGAGGAACCTCCTGACGAACTCTCCAGAAGTAACGCTTTCTGTATCTATGACCCTTGACCCAGCTATCTAGCGAGAGACTCTCAAGGTGTTGGTCGAGACTCTTCGCTATGTGACCGTTCGCCGAAACAACTATAGAAACAATGACCGTCGAATCAACATCCCACATGGCGGTTACAGGCGGGTCGGCCTTCACGAGGTTCTCATCATGGGGGATGGTGATGTCGACGAGTACTGCCCGGCGCTTCAATCAATCTGTCAGCACGATATCAGGCTTATTGGCTACAATAGTCCTGTCCGTGATGACAAGATCGATCCCAATAGAGCGTGGCCCGATAATTTTCGAGAACTGGAGCAGGTTAGCAACTTATAGTACGGTATTTCGGACTCTACAAGGCCGTATTGAAGAGCAAGTTGCTGGTGAATGATTCTGGCTACTAGGTTATGTCTGTGCAAGTACTCGCCGTTAGCAAGATGAGAACAACCGGAGATAATATGCCTGAGTGACTCTCCGGGACGGCGGCATGCTCGACAGATGTCGACCGTACCGTCAGGATATATTTCCGGTAGTTATTCGTCTTGATAACTTCGTCCGCAATTGCAAAGACAAAACCTTCGGTTTCCCCAAAGAGATCACCAAAGCGTAGCCAGTTCACCGACGCGAGCAGATCTACATCGGGCCCTGTTAGGGCCCTGTAGAACCACCCGTGTAGCTCCTTACTCTTCCATACGTCCCTGCGGTCCTCGGAGCTTAGCACCTTTGGTCTGCGCCAGTTCTCTTTGCCAAGGATAACGGGGTGAGGCCCCTGTCTACTGCCACTACATCGCAATGCATCCCACACTCGTTGTTAAGGAAGATGTGTCGTGAGCAGGAGACGGACCCTCCTATCCAGGGCGTCCAGCTCATTTTAATTATTATTGTCGATATCTGAAAATCTATACAAAGACTTAATAAGTCTGTGTAGAGATAATCATATCCCACCACATTATCAAACTTTCTATATGAATTTGCGTCCGCAATCTACCAGTAATGAGTATAATTTTGATGTCGTTACTGATTGTAATTCTTCTTAATCTTTTAATTTACTTTATAAACTTGTTGGATTATTATTTATTTCAGCAAAAACCTAGTACTTTTTTTACACTCTACTTAATTCTTTTTAGTGACATAGTAGTTAGTAGCTGTATTAAATATTAAACTATGGAAGAATTTCGATAGCTTGATTAGTAAAAAGAGGTCGCTGCGCATAATCGAGGATGTGGGTTCTAGTCCCGCTCGATTGGGTCAGGGATTGAAAGTTATGCAGATTAATATTATACATAATGTTTGATTTGACTTTTAATGCTTTATTATGATATTTCTTATGCATTACTCCTAAAGATTCTTAATATTTTGTTAGACCGCATTGATTGACCCGCTGCAAGTCAAAGGCTAACCTCCCGTCTTCCTATTTCTTCCTGTCCATGTTAACCACAAACCGGTCCTTTTCATAGCTCGTCTCTCCATAAAAATAAGTTTTCACAAATAAAAATATAATTATGCAAAAATATTTAAACTTATTTCTTTTTAGTAAAGCTATAACTTCAAATACTACCATAAGTAATGTAATGTTTCACAAGGTAAAAGTACGTAATCCTTTTTACACAAACGAGTAGCTCGAGGAAAAACTATGTAAACCACACTTACACATTGAATGCACTACCAAATCAGAATGCAAATACAGAGTTATCTGCAATAATACCGAACAGCGAGACTTCCTTAACATGTCAACAATGCAATATTCATAATTACTCCATCAAGTGTTTAATATGTTTCGGGGAATAATTAAGCAACGCTCCTTTTTAGGTATTTCTCAATACACATTGAGTAAATTTAAAATATAAACACGCAGGCCCCTCACAGGTAATTTTAGCTATCATTTGATGTATACTACATAATTTTTAACACTGTTGATAAATTTTTAAAACAGTTTTTTTACGCTCCTGAAAAGTTGGCACTTTTCACTTACAACATTCTTCCAGGAAGGGTGCGATTTATCATTTGTATTCATTTTTTAAATTGTTTACAAGTAAAAAAATAAATTCCAAAGCTTTAAAAGTTATTCAGTAACTTTAAAATGACAAGAATGTGTAAATTAATAGTTTAGATAATTATTTTGATACATATTTTTTTTTTCTAGATTTTCTCTAAAGACATTTTAATATTTAATATAATACTAGCTGTTCTTGCCCGGCGTCGCCCGCGTAAAATTTATACATATAGCCTATGTTACTCTGAGATAAATTAGGTTTCTCCTGGTGAAAGAATTTTTAAAATTGGGCCAGTCGTTATTGAGTTTATTCATTACAAACAAAAATACCAAAATCCAAATTTTCTCTCTTCATTATTATTGTAGATGTAGATGTAGATATAGAATGAATTAACTAAATATATTTTATCATGATTAAACAAATCTAATTAAAAACATGATGATGATGAATTTTATCACACAATAATTTTTGATGTTTGTGATTCAAGCATAAACGGCTGAACTGATTTCAACGAAACTTGCCACATAGAGAGATTATAACCTGGAATAACATGTAGAATAATTTAAATCCCAGGAAAACATAAGACCCCTCGCAAACATGAGTAAAACGCGGGGCGAAAATCAGTTAATAATATAAAAAACACTGTATGCAGTAATTCCCATTTCATAGCTCTTCAAGTCTTAACGAACAGTCTTTGCTCCCAGCCGTCTCTTGGTGAAAACTTCAAGTTGATCTTGCCAGTAAGGATGGAGAAGGATTTCGGGTCCAGGGTCAGGTGTGGAGGCATGCCTTCAGCAAGCTCCACTTGATACTTCTTCAGCAGGGTTATAAAGCCCGCGAACATTTGCATCTTAGCAAAACGCATGCCTGAAAAATACAAGCAACTTTTTTTTAAACGTAAAATAATTCTTTTTTAATTCAGTTGCTCAGTGGCGTATTGCAGGGACGTATAGTGTTCGGGATGTGGGCTATTACATACTCAAGATTTTTCTTTACCTTTTCCGAACTCGTGCGTTCTCTTTCCCAAGTGTCAAAATAATGTCTATTAAAAAGAAAAAAACAACCACGAAGTTTTCACTAAAAAAAAACATATAAAAAATACATTTAAAAAAAAAAAAAAACTATTTTCAGTTATAATTTTTATAGAAATAAATGATTAGTTAGTTGAGTTTTATTGTGTTTTTATTATTTTATTAAATTGCTTAATTTTTTCGCAATTGTATTAAAAATAGTTGTTCAGTACACGTGCGGAACCGTCAGTGCAACTTGTTCCGACTGCCAACCCTCACCTTCGGCTGCGTCTCGGCTCGGGTACACATTTGTCGGAACTCTTTGCAATGACAGGCTTTCCGCACTCGTAATGAAATACTATTTCATTGTTGTCACGTCAATAACGATTCAGTCTTTAATAGCGAAAGCGACGATAAATACCTAATCATTTGAACCATACACATAAATAATAATATCCTGGGACCATCGAACAATTAATTCAAAGAATCGCAATAAATAAAATAAAAAATCGCTCTGATTGGCTAAGTCAAGGACACATGCGCTCTGATTGGCCAAGTCAAGCACACACGATGCAGTGATTGGTCCTTACTATTTAAAATCAGTGCAAAATCACTGACCAGTTGTGGAATTCAATTGCTCGGTATTACTACTCTTAAGAGTTCTTTCGTCCTACCAATATCCTAAGGTACCTACTACAAATACTTTTTGTTTGTTAATACAAATATTTAATCATTTGAATCGCGGTTAAAAGACAACAAAACAATAGTTATAAAAATCAGACTCGGGACATGCAGACATGTTCATGCACACAAATCCATTACCAGGGGGCCAACCACAAGCTCTTTAAACAATATTATTATAACCTTATTTGTCTTTTGTCCTGTTTTGACGCTGGATGTTAAAGAGGGACAGAAGACAAATAAGGTTATTTTAACCTTGTTTTAGGAGCTTGTGGTAGGGAATCGAACGAACCCAACTGGTCCGTCATAGACATGATTTTCAAACAGATATTTAACAGTTCTAGTTGGCCTCTTTTCGTTTTGCTGTTTTAATATTAAATTAGTTTCAATAAATACTGAAATGTCAATTTTAATAAATATGAATATATTATATTTCAATCATTTGATAAAATTTGAATTAATATCAAAACAGCTATTACTTGTGTTTCCAACAATGTTCATGGAATTAACAGGAAGTTATTCCGATAATCCAATTTAAAGTAAAGGGCACATTGTAAAGGAGACGAGAGAAAATAAAACTTGACAAAAGCACAAAGTTCCGAAACAAGAAAGTGCCCAAAACTTTATTTGTTTGTGAAAGCTCAATTAGTGACAGAGTATGGAATTTGATCACTGTTTATCTTGAGTACTCTGAATTATAAATAGGAGTTTAAGTTGGTTCGAAAAGGGAGCAGTATAAGGACTTACTTTTGATAATCATTCGATGCCTTATTATATTCAATAAGTCCTTATTATATATGATGTGAAAGTAACAAGGAAATACAAACAGGTTGTACCTACCATAATAATCGAACCATAGCTTTAATATCGTGATTGTCAAATAGAATCAGTTCTATCAGTTGCAATAAAGATAATATCAACATAGAATTCATTATACTCGTATCTCAAGAATTGAATGTTCTGTGATGAGTTGATAAAATGGTATTCTGTTTAAAAATAGAAAGGTATCTGATATGTGTTTGCCTTACCTATGCAAATCCTAGGTCCTTCTCCAAATGGCATGAATGTATACGGTTGGACCTCTCGTTTTGCTTCACCGAAAAACCTTTCAGGAAGAAACTTCTCAGGTTCAGGAAAGTATCCAGAATGATGATGCAGATGGTACACAGGTATGTGTATCCTCAGACCTTTCTCCAGACTTAAACCAGTTGGTAGGGTGTAATCTGCCATCACCTCACGGGTCACCATACCCAAAACTGGGTACAGACGTAGCGCTTCCTCGATACACGCTTCGAGATATGGTAACTCTGAGACACACTGGTAATTAAGTTTATTTCCATGTTTTAGTAAAAATGCGTCAATCTCTTTATGTACACGTTTCTGAACTTCCACATCTTTGGCAAGTTCGAAGAAAGTGTGTCCTAGAGTGGTCGCAGAGGTTTCAAATCCAGTTACAAATATCAAGAAACTTTGAGCGACCATCAGATTTTCGTCAACTTTCAAAGTTACGTGTTGAGCTTCATTCGTTTTCACGTTACGAATACCTTCACCAGATATATCTCCTTTCTGGTACCAGCCCATTAGTAAGTCAATAAAATCATTTCTCGGAGTTGGTTTGTAATTACGCTCCTTGAATACTCCATTGACTAAATGAATGAAGAAATCTAGCTCGTCGGAGAACACTTGCAGTCTTAGTCCATAAAATATCGATGGCCAGATGCTTCTGACATATGCTTTGAATACTCTCAGGGTTGAAGTATCAGTGATCACGTCAGCCATTCTTGTAAACGGGTTCTTGTCATCATCCTCTCCCATGGTGTTTGAATCGACTCCAAAAGCGCAGGAAGATATAGATGTCATAGTGAATCTCTGCGCTAAGTATTTTACGTCTACTGATGGAGAAAAACTGACTTCTTCATCGATAAGACTCTCTAGCGTATATGCTGACTGTTGTATCAGATGGAACATGTTCTTCATTTTTGCTATCGAGAACCATTGTTCTCGATAGCAAAAATGAAGAACAAGAATAAGGTACTACCTTCCACATATCTCCTGAAACTTCAAAAAGATTCATCGCAGATCTCTCCTTAGTAATATGATCTGATAGTTGTCTTCCATGGAAATAATTAAAGTCTTTTGTCAGGATAATCTTGAGCAGATCAGGGTCTTGGACGATGAGAACTGGTTCTGTTCCATAAAAGGCACCCACGTAGAGTTCGTTAGGGAATTTCCTGCAGATATTTTGTACAGTTAGAGCATTCGATTCTTGCTGTAATAAGTGTTTTCCGTAGTTGCCTAATAACGGCTTTGGTTTTAGGAATGGGACGTTCTTCCTCTTCCAATAGTCGAATTTTCTCGTTGCTATATAATAGAGCAAATAAAATAAAACTGTGATTAATAATAACAAAATCATTTTGTTAGTGTCCCTGATGTGAGACTGAACTGATAAACACTGTACGTTCTATTTATATGAGATCACATATGGATGGGTTGCATTATCTATACATACTGTCTTGTTTGTGATAAATGTGTTTTTAAATATGTATATAAATATCAACCTAACTACGTAGTAGTAACTAAACGTGTAAATACTTGCTCTACGTATGGAAACTAATAATATTTATCCAAAGCCGACATTATAAAAAAAAAAAAAAAATATCTTTTGTTCAGACATACACATCTATATTGATATACATCCATATTGGCACACAAGAATAAAGCTAACAATAACAAAATGACTTACATTCTATCTCAGGTGGCAATGTCCACCCATCGTCCGTACATTGACGTCTGTATCAGTCTTTCCGACAGACTCGCTATGATAGAATTTTTACACCTGTGAACTCTGGCCATAAATGACGCTATTCTATTTCGCTGGATGGCATTGAAAGAATTAACGCGTGCCTCAGCATACATTTCAGAGGCACTACAGTAGCGTTCAAGGCCCATCAGATGCCTGAAGATATTATTGTAAGCTACTCGTATGCCATCGTGCGTCCTTTTGGTGTAGTTAGTCCAGAGTTGACAGGTGTAAAATGTCTGGCAGAAAGACTTAAACAGTGTGATTTTCACTTCAGGCGATGACTTGAAGAACTTTCTAGCAATCATATTGCCTACTACACACAAGGCCCTGCGTTGTAGTTGTATATCCGCATCATCTCTCAGATATGAGGATACAATGTGACCAAGATACCTATCATTATCAATTTGAGGATTTGATTTCTTTATTAAAAATCTTTTATATTACAGCAATATCATAATGGAGTCCCACAGCTAATAATTTCACGCTCAAACATAATAACCCTTTTACGATATTCAAGTGAAAGAAAGTTATAAATGTGACATCATAAACCATCAAAGTCGATGAAAACGACGTAATTGTCAGCCATTACAAGTTTCACAGGGAGGCAATCAATTACATTCACCCGTATTTGCGAAGACTTCTCCCGGGAGCTTGTTTTAATCGCGACGCCCCAAAATTTGAATAATTCCGTTCAGTTTTAATAAACCCTTGAGAATGTTTAATTTTTTTTCGTCCTCCTCCCACTCAGGAATCCAGACGTCTCTCGAGTAGGTAAATAATTCCGAATTCCTCTCTGGTTGAGAAATGTCTCGATTTTATCCTAGGATGTCCCTTGGCAATAACTCTTTGATGCTAAAACGAAATATTTTATGTGAACTGAACCAAAAGAGATCTTACACGAGGCCTTAATACTTTCGAACGAGGTATACGCCTTTGGAATAAAATTATATCGTATGTCACAACCGATTTAAAAAATACCGGCCAAGTGCGAGTCAGCCTCGCGCACCGAGGGTTCCGTACAACCTGTAGGTTTATAAGTAAATGGTAGTATAGACCAGCCCCCCTAGACAAGATGGTTATCGACAATCGTCATCGTTAGTAAACGATCAACCTTTGTATGGGATTGACATTTCAAATCGAAATATCACGTGACTTTTAACAATCTCTTATGTCAATTCCATACAAAGGTTGATCGTTTACTAACGATGACGATTGTCGATAACCATCTTGTCTACTGGCCCAGAGTATTTGATATGAATTTCAATTTATGACGTATTAAAAATACTACTTACTAGATCTCGCTCAAACCAATTATCGGTGGAAGTTTGCATGGCAATATACATTTTTTTTTTTGTTTTATCATTATAGGGCGGGAGGGACATTTTACCACTTTGGAAGAGTCTCTCGCGCAAACTATACAGGTTAGAAAAAAAAAATTAGAAACCTCAATATCATATTTGAAGACCTATCCATATACACCCCAAACGTATGGGTTTTATTAAAAAAAAAAAAGTTTCAGTTCTAAGTATGGGGAACCCCCAAAATTTATTGTTTTTTTTTCTATTTTTGTGTGAATATCTTAATGCGGTTCACAGAATACATCTACTTACCAAGTTTTACCGGAATAAACGTGGCTGTGCCATACAGACGGACGGACAGACGGACAGACGGACGGACAGACAGACAGACATGACGAATAATTTTTTGCCATTTGGCTACGGAACCCTAAAAAATACGTAAGTAGTTCTGAATTCGACGCGTATTTTTAAATAAATATGTGTAAGTTCGTCTAAATAACTAAGTTTTGAGTTTGAATTAGCGTAAAAAATCCGGGTAGCCAGGCGTACAAATGCGGTTAGTTAGGTATTGATACCCCACGGTTGATAAATATATAGTCATGGTGAGAAAATATGATATTATTGATATAATCTATCTTCTATAGACCAGCGGGCGGGGAGCTTTTTCCGCCAACGCATCAGCTTGGCTATCCAAAGAGGAAACGCTGCCAGCCTTCTGGGAACCTTGCCGTTAATCGGAAGCAGCGGCAGACTTGAGGAAATTTTCTATATATAGATTGTATTTTGTACATATTTGTTGTAAATAAATCTATCTATTCTATATTAATTAAATTCTTTGGACGCGTCATTCGCGAGACAGTGTTTTTTTTTTTGTTTTTTTTAATGGTTACGTGCTCTGGAATCTCTGGAACCGAATCTCTGGAACTACCAGTCGGATTCGAAAACTTATAACACTGTTGCTTCCTTCTAATGAAAGAATTCCTAGTTCCCGGGAAGGAATTTCGGAACCGCAGGGGGCAGCTAGAAACTAAACAAATAAACAAATGATCTAATAAATTACAACGTATCATCATGATGACTTGCACATGTTACATTACAAGTCATGTATTTATGTTTACATATTTTGATAAAATAATTTATTAAATAAATAAAACAATTGTATAAGCTTATCAAACATTGGTATTTACTTACGAACATAAGAAAATTAGAGCTCTTATCAATAATCAGTCTTCGTATAATCTATTGTTTATAAATCTTTTCTTTTTATTTGTTTATGGTTCATTTTGTTGCCAACTGTAATATGTATTTTCTCAAGCTCCAAAAGCTAGATTATACTTTTACTGAAAATCTACTTTTACTAAATAAAACTCAAACAACATAACACACACAGACAGGGCATAAATGAAGGATGGCTGCAAGAAATTTGGAAAATAGGTTTTTAACATATCTAATGCTACCGCGCTGTGCCGGAGTAGGGTTTCGTTTTTCCCGACCTTTTTCGATTCCCGGTACCCGGGAATGAAAAAAATGATTTCCCGGGAATTCCCGATTCCCGGGAAATTTTGTAAAGTTGTTAGTTATGTTATTTTAACGTATATAAAGTCAAGTAAACACGTAATTTAATTAAATTAGCATTTTTTTTGTCTCAGAAGTAGATAATAGTACATTATGAGACATGTGTGCAAAGTTGGTACAACATACGAGGCGGTATCTATTAAGCGAAAAGGAACCCAAGAGTGTAATGATCAACGCACACGCGTGTCATACGACGTTTTTCAACACACTCGTGAGGAAAAATAACAAACTTATATTTTTTTTAAGTAGATTTTTGATAATAGTCAATGAGAACGTCAACAAATAATGGCGCGCAAGTTTTGTTTTGATAGCGAAACTGTTTTACAGATTTAAATTAAGAATGCTTCGTCTACGCACATATCAATTGCATTGAGTTACAAACTTAACATAATTGGGATTATACCTAGCATAAAAATGTGCGGTAATGTAAAATAAAAAAACACTAGTGCGTAATAAGCTAAATTATTAATATTATGATACTAAAAACGGTGCAATAAATATCACTTTATGAGCAATGGTGTTGAAAAAAAATAATTACCAATTCGCAAGGGACGAGCTACGAGTGCTCGGAATTTCTCTACGAGACAGGGAAACGACGACATTTGTAGGAGAACAAAAATTACCGATATAGCTCGAAGAGATAGTAAGCTGAAGATCACTTCAGCTTACTATCTCTTCGAGATATACTCTTTATTTTCGTTAATTTTGACCAATATTTGCAAGTGTTTTAGAGCATTCAATGTCATAAAGATATTCCCGGGTATTCCCGGGAAATTGCAAAAAAATACCCGACTTCGGGAACGAAACCCTATGCCGGAGCTATCCCGCCCGAGGGCGATAGAGACATATACAGCTTGGACCGATTATACCTATTTAATCGGTATCGAAATCGGTAATCGTAATCCCCGGTTTTATCCACCAAAACAGGATTGATTAAAAAAAAAAAAACAAGATTCATAATAAGAAGGGCTTTGGCTATGTCTGTCTGTTTTCCATTGTTGTTTTGTATTCGTCAAATTTGTTCGCTGGACGTGTGATAAGGGCTTTAAAAATGGTACGTTTTTGTGATTATAGAAGGCTCATAATTCTTATAATAATTAATTTATGGGGAAAAACACACCCGAGGGACATACAGTGGTACCTACAGATTGTATGGTAGAATAATCATTGCTCTAGTCTCATTATCCAGAGAGGATACTGAGGATTACGTTTGTATGGAACAAATGCCACCAGCATTTCCTCTTAAGGGAAAGGAAATGGAATCTCATGGAACAAAAACTTGTTAATTTAATGGTGCATCCATGCTTAGCGAACCGAGCACGAGCCGAGCCACGAACGAACCTAAAACGAGCACGATGCGAATCCCTTTGTACGTGAAAAATACTGACAATCGCGCTCGTTCGAGGCTCGCGAGCCCGTCCACGCTACGCGAATCTTGCTCGCATTGTGCTCGTTCGAGGCTCGGCTCGTGCTCGGTTCGCCAAGCATAGACGCACCATGATATCAATTACTATTATATTAACAAGTTTTTGTTCCATGGGGTGGGATCTTGGTGATCTGTAACACAGAGGTGATTTCCTATTTCAGACACCAGCTCTTCACAATCACTAACTGTGTACCTATTTCTTTTATACCACTTAGGTGGCAAACAAGCATACGGCCCGCCTGATGGTATACGGTTACCGTAGCCTATGGACGCTTGCAACACCAGGGGTATCACGCGCGCGTTGCCGACCCTGCAGAAATCTCTTCACACCCCTTTTGAAGAACCCAGCATGAGTTACTCCATTGGGAAAACCACGGAAAAACACCATTGTTTAGTTCTTATATGTTATGTTGAAACTGGTGAAGATAAATAAACGTATTATTATTATTATTTGTTACCAGTCGGATTCGAAAAAATATTTCTCTAATAGGGAATAAATTATGCCCAAGTATATTTTATCCCGGGAACGTGGATGAAATCGCGGGGGAGAGCTAGTATAATGTATGATTCTTAATAGGTATATAATGAAATAAGCATCTCAAGGTCTATATTATAAAGATGTATAATGAAAACTATAACACAGTAAAGGCAAATAATTGGACTGTTTTACAAAAAACTTAAACCGACTTCAAAGTACACTAAGAAGTAATCAAATCCTGATCTGATGTCAATGGGACCAAACGGGAGGTGTACCCTTCCAGTCAAAAAAAGAATTTTCCAAATCGGTTAATAAATGACGGAGTTATGAGGTAACAAACATAAAAAAAAAGAGAACCTCCTCCTTTTTTTGAAGTCGGTTAAAAAGCATTTAAAATTACTTTTGAGTACTAATACTTAGTTATTAAGCACGTACTTACTCTTCTTGATCGAGACCTCCGGAGACCAGCGGGCGGGGAGCTTTTTCCGCCAACGCGTCAGCTTGGCTATCCAAAGAGGAAACGCTGCCAGCCTTCTGGGAACCTTGCCGTTAATCGGAAGCAGCGGCAGGCTTGAGGAAATTTTCTATATATAGATTATATTTTGTAAATATTGATTGTATTTTGTACATATTTGTTGTAAATAAATGCTTACGTAACTCTTATTAATTATGTTGATAATAGAAATAAATTAAATTCTAGAAACGTATATTCATCAGATAAGCAGAGCTAGTACAAGCAGAGCTTGTACTTATGACTGATATACTACATTAATAAATAAAGCCTTTTATTTACTTAACATACTGAGAAATTAATAACATAAGAATATATTATAAACTAGCTTCTGCTCGCGGCTTTGCCCGCGTGGCCTACAGGAAACAAATGATTTTTCTACAACAATAAAACAAAACAAAACAACTTCATCCCGCTTCGAGGGTGGAATTATTAAAAATGCTGAGACACGTATAAATTCAATCTTCAGCCTAAACATACAATTTGAAGATCCTAACTTTGAAACTGACGGACTTTCATACAAACTTTCATCCCCTATTTTACCCCCATAGGGGTGGAATTTCACCTTCACAAGGAATATACCCTCTAAATTTCATGTCTCTAGGACCAGAGATTTAGGCTGTGCGTTGATATATCAGTCAGTCAGTCAGTCAGTCAGGACTTTGAATTTTATATATATAGATAAACAAAAAAACTCCAATTCGCATTTATAATGGTGCGTCCATGCTTGGCGAACCGAGCCACGAACGAGCACACTGCGACCACGATTCGCGTAGCGTGGACGGGCTTGCGAGCCTCGAACGAGCGCGATTGTCAGTTTTTTCACGTACAATTCCGTACAAAGGTATTCGCATCGTGCTCGTTTTAGGTTCGTTCGTGGCTCGGCTCGTGCTCAATTCGCGTAGTATGTACGCACCATTATATTATTATAGTTAGGATTAAGATTTATATCTACAAACAATGTATTAAAAAAAAAAAAAACAAAATACTCAAATCATAAAAAAAAGGAAAATATATTTTACATCTCTCGGACTTTGAAAGTAGACCTTTAGGTCCCGCTTTTTAGATACTTTTAAGTATCTAAAAAGCTAAATGATACTTTAAATCCCTAGGGCAGTAAAGTAAAAAAAAAAAAAGTATACTATGTAACTATACGTATGTAGCATACGGGCTGTTGCTAGCGGTGTTGCAAGCGTCCATATGGCTACGGTAACCGTTTACCATCAGCTGGGCCGTATGCTTGTTTACTATCAGCTGGGCCGTATGCATGTTTACCGACTAAGTTGTATATAAAAAAAAAAAGGTGTGGCACTCGGAGACTGCCGCGGTAAAGCTATTGCATCAATGCCACCTAGAGGCGGGTTGCTGAACTAAAGAAACAAGCGTGATATTTCAAAAAGTCATTAAAAGTTCTGCTATTCATCGATAGATGGCAAAACTAAAAAGTATCACCGCTGTGCCGGTCGGAGTGGGGGGTGTTAGGTTATTTTCGTTACGGAATTTCTGGATTCGGTCTCCACGCTCAAGGCCCGCGATAGAATCTATGCAATAGCTTAAAAAATTTACCAGGTGAGAATCAAACCCGCACAGTGTCATGATAGGGTATTTAATCGCCAACAGTCAATATTTTATTGAACCGATTTTATCAAGCATAATATGAAAGAGTGTAAATAATATTTGTTGACTAATGTAGTCATACCTTTACCCAATAATTACATACTTATCCCAGCGAACACACTTGAACGCGACACAATAATAACACACCTTACGAACATGTAAATAATACTAAAGTCAGTATCAGATGTAACAGCAACATGGCTGACGTTATTACAATATTAATAACATTCATTATAATCCTTTTTGGTACACTGTACTATTTATCAACAAGAAAATACAATTATTGGAAGAATAAAAATGTTCCATATCTCAAACCAACGCCTCTGCTCGGAAATTACGGAGAAACGATATTATTAAAGAAATACATCGCTACAGTTGTTCAAGATATCTGCAAAGCCTTCCCTGAAGAACCATTCATCGGAGCTTACTATGGAACCGAACCAGTACTGATACCACAAGACCCTGAAATCATTAAGCTGATCGTGACAAAGGACTTTAACTACTTCCACGGTAGAGAGGTAACGGATTATAGTCATAAGGAAGCTGCAGCTCAGAACCTTTTTGCAAATTACGGAGACAGCTGGAAGGTGTTAAGACAGAATATGACTCCCCTATTCTCCTCAGCAAAGATGAGGAATATGTTTCATTTAATACGAAAATGCTCGCATGCCTTCGAGAAGCTTCTAGATGAAGAAACTAGTATCTCCAAGGAGTTAGAAGTAAGGTCACTAATGGCTAGATTCACCATCGAGTGTATAGGAGCTTGCGCGTTTGGTGTCGACGCTAACACAACTGGAAAAGACAAGGACAACCCTTTTGCGATATTAGGAAACAGTATATCCAATTTTACGTTGATAATAAATATAAAGAGAGCGATCAGATCTATTTGGCCATCGATTTTCTATGGTTTAAGATTAAAACTCATTTCAAACGAGCTAGATTTTCTAAGGAGATTGTTAACAGCTACGTTTAACCAACGGGGCAACAAACCAACAGATCGGCATGATTTCATCGATCTGATCTTGGGGTGGAAACAGAACCATTACATAGTAGGAGACAGTATTCGCAGTACAAAGACGGGTGAAGTGCATAAAGTAAAGTTAGTTGCTGATGACGAATTGTTATTGGCTCAGACTTTCGTGTTCTTTGCAGCCGGTTTTGAGACTTCTGCTACAACCTTAGGATTCACATTGTTTGAGCTGGCAAAGAACGAAGAGATACAAGCTCGAGTTATCAAAGAAGTTGATGAATATTTGACTCGGCATGGAAACAAACTGAATTACGACTGTGTTACTGAACTGCCGTATTTAGACGCTTGTATCGATGAAGCTCTTCGTTTATACCCTGTGCTAGGGATCATTACTCGTGAGCTAATGGAAGACTACACACTTCCCAACGGCGTGCGGTTAGAAAGAGGTCTTCGCGTCCATTTACCTGTAAATCATCTGCATCACAATGCGAAGTACTTTCCGGATCCTGAGGAGTTTCGACCGGAGCGGTTCTTTGGTGCTGAGAAGCGTAATATCCAACCGTACACTTATATGCCGTTTGGTGAAGGACCAAGGACATGTATTGGTTAGTATACTTCTGAAGAATATTTCTAACTTTTTATTCTCATTTCAAATTAGACCATGCCAGTAGTTCCGCCCGCATGGACCTCCGGAAAAGTCAAGCCGAGACCAAAACACAAATCAAGTCTCAAGAATAGATCGTGTTCATCGAAAATAAATTTCAACCTTGCTCGATGGAGTAAGAAAAGTAAAAAAAAAAATTAGAGAATTCAGTGTTGGTCCCATAGTAAAAGTTGTTCGGCATGACTAACCGAATATAGGTTTCGAAAATAAGTCATCTCGAAATCTCCACCCAGTATACTCTGAGTTGCCGTCTTTATTTGCGGGTATTTAGATGTAACCGTGATAGATGGCGACTAAATTTATATAAATAAATAAATATCCTGGGACAATCCTCACACACGGTCATCTGATCCCAAACTAAGCAGCAAGCAAAATAGAAAACAAGCAATGGACAAATTTGACAGAACTAAGTTTCTTACATCCTTGTCTTATGTTCTTTATTAGAAGGATACATAGTGATACTAAATTAGTTTAGTTGTAAACAATAGAATCAGCACCATTATTATTGGCCAGATATTACCCAATATCTACCGTCAATGTAATACCATAATCTCACACTGGTCAGTGATAATGTGGCCGAAGCTAACGAAGGTAACACAAAGACTAGAAGAACCTGGTTCTCAAGTGCGACTGTCGAATTACAACTTCCAACTGGGCTTGGTGACAAATTTCCAACTTGAGGGTGGTAGATTTCTGAATATCCGCTCTCCAGGTGATTCACAGTTTTTTTTTAAATTCCAGGAATGCGTTTCGCCAAGATGCAGATGCTGGCTGGCTTGGTGACCATATTCAAGAAGTACAGACTTGAACTAGCCCATGACATGCCTTCGAAGATAGAGTTCGAAGCGCAGACGTTTATCACTCGGCCGATAGGTGGCATCACTGTGAAGTTCCTCGAGAGGGAGGGTTGGCAACAGAGGGCGTTTGTCATGGAATAGTTTAGTTAATAAAATATTATCTTTTGATCATAGATTAAGATTAATCTAGATATAGTATTTTCATAAAATATTCCGAAATATACTTATGAAATGTACACGAACAAAAAAAAGTTTTTTAGAAATAAGATCATTAAAACAAAAACTTTCATCCGAGAGAAGTTCAAACTATGACCGCGCAATTCGTTTCAAGGCAGCACATACCTGTGCTCACGGCCCATACTCTAGTACAGTCGCTCTGAATATTATATCTTTATACTTCTGTAAGGCCATTGATATACAGGATTACTTTTCAAAGTGTTGCCAAATTTTCAGGGGTTATTGTACTCATAGTTATGAACAACTTTAACTATAGACCAACTTGAAAACGCGAAGAAAAACAGCTTTTCATACTAAAGACTCATGCTGCACGATCATAATGTATGAAGTAAAGTTTTTGTTTTTTGATATTTCAGAGTTGGTTCATAGTAAAAGTTCGCACTAAATTAATTTTAGTCACATCACATCTCTTTCTTACGAACATTATTGAAAAAGGATAGAACATATTTAAAGCAGTCAAATTAGTCTGCCATCTTCATTTGCGTGTATTTAGACGTAACCGCGATAGATGGCGACTAAATTTATATTGAAAACAAGCATTGGACTAACTAGAAAGAAAGAAAGAAAGAAAAAATATTTATTGCCCCACAGTACACACTTATATTAACAACATTTTATAAAGAAAAAGAGATAGAAAAAAAAACAGAAACTTTTTCTATGGGTACACACATAAATAACAGCTTATAATTACATAATAAGTATGTTGTGTGGGGTCAAAAGGTCCCTACCTCAGCATAAAGCTGCACTGCTCATAAAACAGTGCAACGCTGGTATTCTGGCAGAGCCTTTACTAGGTGAGTGACGACGCAACGTTATAACAAAAAACAAAGGGTATGAATAACTAGACAGGTTAAATTTCTTACATCCTTTTCTTATGTTCTTTGTTAGAAAGAGACATAGTGAGACTAAAATTGGTTTAGTTGTAAACAACGGAATCAGCACCAATACCTAATTATGACTAAAATAACCTCTGATACCTAATTTGGTTTCCATTTGAAAAGTAACTCTGTATAGGTACTAACACAACACACCTACGCATAATTACTTATTCGTCTCGCGTCTGTCTTAGAGAATAAATTCGGCGTCGTGTTTCTGGGTCCAAGTCTATGACCCTCGAACTGGGTCTCCTCTCCTGGGAGACGAATGGCCCTAACTTTGAGGCCGGCTGGGAGAGGCCAATGAATATTGTATAACCAATAGTAAAATAAAGCTTGCGGTTTTATTTGATGTAAAAGATGTTTTCATTAGTATCGTATCGGGGTTTTTGTAGCTATTTTTGATGAAATGGCCAAAAATATATATCTCTGCTGATAAAACAGTATAGTACGTGAATGATAGACTACGTATAGCTTTAACTGGAAAACAAAACAAAAAAGCAAGTTCCACTCACTTGCTGTTCGCGTTATAAATGAGGATGCAAAACGCTATGTCCGTATTATCGGTATGTCAACAACGTACGGGTGAAACTTTTCCCGGCGTCTTGTTCGGTGGAAGAATGGGGATGGTGGAATTAGATTGAACAATTGCTGCTGTACCTATTGGCTCGAAATCAGGCACAACTTTCGTATTTTATTAATAATCTACATTAATCTTCTTTCATATATTTCTCAATCGCACGTAAGTAATGAATGAACGTAGCAGTTTACTATTCATACCTACACGTACGAATACATGAGTGTAATGATATATGAAGGGCTCGTACAGATACGATGGCCAGAAGAGTTGGTAATTAATTATACGTATCACTCACTAGTCGGCCCTCTGTTCTAATACGTTGTTCAGGTGGGGCTGAGGAAACAGCGGGCGGAATAAAATAGACACGGTGAGTTTGAGATGGTATATTTAAAAAATCGGCCAAGTGCGAGTCAGCTTCGCGCACCGAGGGTTCCGTACAAACCTGTAGGTATATAGGTAAATGGTAGTATAGACCTGAGTATTTGATATGAATTTCAATTTATGACGTATAAAAAAAACTACTTAAGTACTAGATCTCATTCAAGTATGGGGAACCCCCAAAATTTATTGTTTTTTTTTTTCTATTTTTGTGTGAAAATCTTAATGCGGTTCACAGAATACATCTACTTACCAAGTTTCAACATTATAGTTCTTATAGTTTCGGAAAAAAGAGGCTGTGACATACGGACGGACAGATAGACAGACAGACAGACATGACGAATCTATAAGGGTTCCGTTTTTTGCCATTTTGCTACGGAACCCTAAAAATCTAAGTAAGGTGTATCATGATGAACAACTTTTATCGTCGAAACAATGTAGAAATGATAACCACAATATTTGTTTAGGGTTCCTTACCAAAAAACGAAAAAGGAACCCTTATTGGATCACTCGTGCGTGTCTCAGTCTGTGTGTTCGTCTGTCACAACTGATTTGTTTCGAATCCACTGGACTGATAAAGTTGAAATTTGGTAACCCGTTTGGTACACTCGAATTTCTGTGACCTAAAACACGGACGGGTATCGTAAGTAAATGGAATGTGGAGCCACTTTTGGGGCACAAATTAGAAAATTTAAAAAAAAGTTTTGAAAAGTTTACCGTAAAATAAAAGAGCTTGTTGTGAAGGTCTCAAATACATTTCAATTAACCATTCCCCCCTCTTATCTCTTAAAATACTGTGCACACAATTTTGAATAAAATTATGTATGTAGTTCTTTAGTAGTAAATTACAGGAAAACCTATAAGAAGTTTATGATGTTTAAAAACCATGGTAAATCTGAAAATAATGCGCGTACAAACTACATTTGCAGTTGGAATGAATGGGAGAAAATGTTTTTAAATTTTTACGGAACCCTCTCCACGCGAGTTCAACTTGCACGTGTCAAGTTTTTTTTAAATGTAATGAACTTTCTTTTAGCTCTATATTCACTCTGATGGTAGCGACATAAGCCCACATTAGATTAAATGATTTCTAATGATTCTGCTGATGTTTATTGTACGGAATGGGTATTCGATCAACAGTGGCTGATCGAAGGGTCCATTACCTTTTATATGAAACAATGAATGATTGATGATGAATGATTTTAAGGATTGCACTGCACTTTTCGTGTTTGTGACGTTAATATTTCCATTTTCATATTTCCTATCATCATTCGTCTAACGAGACAATTAAAAGTTGCTGAAAACTGTTATAAATTACAGTAGTATCCAACTAATATGGCTTACTGATGTACCTGCGCAGAAGATACATTTTCAAAGCGCGGGAAATGCTATTGGTCTGCAGCTGCCGCCATGTGTGCATAGTGACTTGCGAGTGAGACAGAACTAACAGCTGCAGTGTATTATGAACCTAATAGTAGTGATCTAAGGTTGATTGTAAGTTTTAAGCATTCTTTCGGGCCATATTCTGTGCGAACGAAGATTCACGACGCGCCTTATCAGTTGGGTACTACTGTAAGAATATAATCAACAATGGCTGCATAACCATAGGAATTTCACCATCCGCTGTTTTCATGGCGTTGCCTTAATAAATAGTTCACGTAAAAGATTCCGCTCTCTTAATTCCCGTTAGATTGAATAGCGCAAGATTTCACACGTGAGGCGCTTCACAAACTATTATGTTTGTAGAATACCTAATGGTGCGTCCATGCTTGGCGAACCGAGCCTCGAACGAGCATTCGTAGCGTGCTCGACTGCGCTCCGCCCGATTGTCAGTTTTTTCACTAACACAGGGATTCGCATTGCGCTCGTTGTAGGCTCGTTGAAGGCTTGTTAAGTACGTCCCCGCTTGAAATCGTGAGCAAGGAACGAATCCTGTTCGTTCGAGGCTCGGCTCGTGCTCGCTTCTCGTAGCATGGACGCACCATTACGATGCGTAAACATAGCCTGTCTCATACATACTATCCATACTAGTATCCCATCCTTCATATAATATAACCTCATCCTCTTCTTCTCAGTCGGACACTCTTATCAGAGTGGTCGTGGTTGCCAAATATGGTGTACATGGAGGGTCTTCAAAGCCAATGTTCTCCTTGACAAGGGTTAATGCTTTTGCATGAGGAATGTAAGATGTAATCTCATCCTACTTCCTACTATCTATACTAATAAATTTATATATAAATTTGTTTGTTTAAACAGACTAATCTCTGGATCTAATGGTACGTCCATGCTTGGCGAACCGAGTACGAGCCGAGCCACAAACGAGCACACTGCGAGCACGATTCGAGCAGCGTGGACGGGCTTGCGAGCCTCGAACGAGCGCGATGGTCAGTTTTTTCACGAACAAATGGATAAGCATCGTGCTCGTTGTAGGCTTGTTCCTGGCTCGGCTCGTGCTCGATTCGCGTAGCATGGACGCACCATTACAGTAGGATTCAAAAAATTATTTCACTCTTATCTTCAAAAAATAAATAAAAAGCTATCCCCGAGTATTATAGGGTACTTTTTATCCCGGGAACGCGGGTGGAAACGCGGGGGACAGCTAGAATACCATAAAACAAACAGAAAATAGAAAATTCGACACTAAATAAAAACCTTCGAAACTCCCAATTCTTTGTCAAAGAAATGAAGCGAACGCTGTCACCGCTCAAAATGGCGGTAGTTTAAACATTTTGGTGGGAAAGTTTGCAAGAATACATGCATCGATTATAAGTTGTGAGTGGTTTGGACCGAACGAGTTTGAATGTAAGGATTTTATTCGAAAAGTTGGTAACTAGAATTGCCCGTGTTGCAAGCTACTACACTGGACGGGGAACATTTTAAGCGCAAACCAGATAGAAAGTCAAATTCAAACTTATCTGAAGACTGTCAAACCTATCGAGGAAAAAATCCTTTAGAGTAGGAATACTGAGGAATGCCATTCCGCAACTGGTAAGTGCTTGTTGTTGATTAGTTGATACATAACAGTGCCGACCAATCAACAACTTCGATCTTTTTAGGGTTCCGTAGCCAAATGGCAAAAAACGGAACCCTTATAGATTCGTCATGTCTGTCTGTCTGTCTGTCTGTCTGTCTGTCTGTCTGTCTGTCTGTCTGTCCGTCCGTATGTCACAGCCATTTATTTCCGAAACTATAAGAACTATAATGTTGAAACTTGGTAAGTAGATGTATTCTGTGAACCGCATTAAGATTTTCACACAAAAATAGAAAAAAAACAATAAATTTTGGGGGTTCCCCATACTTAGAACTGAAACTCAACATTTTTTTTTTCATCAAACCCATAAGTGTGGGTGTCTTTGGATAGGTCTTCAAAAATGATATTGAGGTTTCTAATATAATTTTTTTCTAAACTGAATAGTTTGCGCGAGAGACACTTCCAAAGTGGTAAAATGTGTGTCCCCCCCCCCCTGTAACTTCTAAAATAAGAGAATGATAAATCTGTAAAAAATATATGATGTACATTACGTTGCAAACTTCCACCGAAAATTGGTTTGAACGAGATCTAGTAGTTTTTTTTAATACGTCGTAAATTGAAATTAATATCAAATACTCAGGTCTATACTACTACTTATATACCTACAGGTTTGTACGGAACCCTCGGTGCGCGTGTCTGACTCGCACTTGGCCGGTTTTTTTATAAGGTCACAAACAGACGCACATATAAAGTTACTTTGATACAATTCTCTTCGTAATTATTACAAGCTGAAAAAAAAATATGCACATAGTCAATAAAGCAAGAAAGCAAAGCAAAAAGCAACTATTTCATACGGAACTAACTCGACCAAAATTACGTAAATTGTTTCTGAGTATTTTTACCAAGTCACGTACTGTATTAATGAATAGGTTATATATTGGCCCTGAATCTGTTGTTTACAACTAAAATAATTTTAATCTCACTATGTCTCTTTCTAACAAAGAACATAAGAAAAGGATGTAAGAAATGTAGTCCTGTCAAATTAGTCCAATGCTTGTTTTCAATATAAATTTAGCCGCCATCTATCGCGATTACGCCTAAATACACGCAAAATAAATTTAATTTGACAGCTAGTTCTATCCTTTTTCAATAATGTTCGTAAGAAGGAGATGAGATGTGACTAAAAATAGTTTAGTGCGATTTACAACAGAATCGGCGCCATTATTAAACATAACATGGCTCTTTCTACATCACAGTTAGAAAATCTACATTGAATCCTGGATTCTGTAGGCTTTACATTCCGCTCCTTACGCCTTTTCTGTTATGATTATTGCAATCGTAAAATAAATCCTGAAGCATTCCGTTTCGGAACGACTGCGCACCGGAAAAAATGGCACATTCTGCCTGTCTGATACTCTTATTATGTACGTACCTATATGTAAAACTGGTTTGTGGATTTTTTATATATTCTATGCGCCAATTTTGTCGGAATAAAAATGTATACTAATCTATACTATAATATTATACAGCTGAAGAGTTTGTTTGTTTGAACGCGCTTATCTCAGGAACTATTGGTTCGAATTGAAAAAAGATGTTTGTGTTGGATAGTCCATTTATCGAGGAAGGCTTTAGGCTATATAACATCACGCTGCGGCTAATAGGAGCGAAGTATCAGTGAAAAATGTTGCAAAAACGGGGAAAATTATTCATATAGGGTAGGGTAGGGTTAAGGTAGGGTAAGGTAGGGTAGGGTGGGGTATCACCACAGGGTAGGGTAGTACCACGCGAACGATGTCGCACTGGGCAGCTAGTAATATAATAAAGTTTGATATATCTACTGTGATAAAGCGGGAGAGTTTTTTGTTTATTTGTTTAAACGGGCTAATCTCTGGAACTACAAGTCAGATTCGGAAAATTCTTTTACCAATAGGAAGCTACATTATCCCCAAGGCATAATTATATTATAGGCTTTTTATCCCAGGAACGCGAGTGAAACCGCGGGGGACAGCTATTTATCCTTATAAATCAACTAGCTTTTCGCTCAGCGGTTTTATCCGATTTACGATCTGGTGCAACTTTATGGTGCGTCCATGCTACGCGAATCGAGCACGAGCCGAGCCACGAACGAGCACACTGCGAGCACAATTCGCGTAGCGTGGACGGGCTTCCGAGGCTCGAACGAGCGCGATTGTCAGTTTTTTCACGAACAAAGGGATTCGCATCGTGCTCGTTGTAGGCTCGTTGTAGGTTCGTTCGTGCCTCGGCTCGTGCTCGATTCGCCAAGCATGGACGCACCATTACAAGCTTCTAGCTCTCGGTCGAAGATGTCCATCTTTCAATCCGTCAAGTTAATCAAAATTAGAAACAAATAAAAAAATACTACATGTTATAGTACTAGAAAAGAAAGGACAACTAGACACGGGGAAGTGTGAACATAAGATCCGATATCCTGATCTAATTTAAGATAATGCACTCAGAACTCAAGGTGGCACAATATTCCCACGAATCAATAAAAGTGCAAATTCGAACTACATTGGCATATTTATGTCGCAATGTGCAAACTGTGAAGTTAGAGGGCGCTGCCAATCAACGCGGTTGTGCCAATTTAACTTTTAATGAAACCGCCCCCCTGTGGTCAGGGCTTGGCTCCATCGTTGTTTACGCGGGCCGATTCGTCCCTTTGTTGTTTCAAGTCATTACTGTTTAGTTTATCTTGACGCCTTCTGTATTTGTGACCACATCTGGGTTAATAGCACACGGAGCCTAAACGAACTTTTAGTGCTAGAAGATTTTCAACATGACATCAACAATCTTTAACTTTCGTAGTTGAATAGAATAGTTATAATTTTTTTTTATACAACTAAATCGGTAAACAAGCATACAGCCCGCGTGATGGTAAGCGGTACCGTAGCCATATGGACGCTTGCAACACAAGAAGCGTCGCTCACGCGTTACCGACTTTTACCCCTCCCCTATGAGCTCTGGCGACCTTCCTCACGCGCAGGAACACAACTTTACACAACATAAAGTTATTTGGCTGCGGTATTCTGTAAGGTGGAGGTACTTGCCCAGTCGAGCTGCTCTTTGAGCGAATAAACGCTATGCTCTACCTGTCTAAAAATATGTTCTCTATATTTATGTATATATTTATACTCTATATTTTAATATAGAAACTCTATACTAAACTGTCTGGAATGGCACGAATAAATTGCTGTTAAATATTAATTAATTCAATGTATCGTTGTATTTCGCAGAAAACTGTCTCCCCTTTAAATGAACTCCTTCAGCGATTTCACTATTTATCTTTATAAAATAAATGTAATTTTAAGCTTCGCAGAGAGAGGTTATAAACACACTTTTTAAAGGACCATTGATATAATTCCCCCCACGTATCACCATTGAAGGGGGCCTCACATTTCAAGGTGCTTTTTCACAAATTCATTCTTTATCTGAATTCTCGGTCACTTGGGCCCTACACACGTATTCCCAAACTTTTATTGTGGCCCGGCTATTTGCTGAAACCGCACTTATATTTTATGAATAGAAATAAATATTTTGGTAAGGATTTCGCCCTTTACAACCGTGCGGGCTTGCAAGCCCTTTGAATAGTTTATGTGATATCAACCGAGGTATTCGATCAAGTGCTGCGTGTGAATATTTAGGTTATTACTCTCTGCACTTATGTAGTTTTAGTTTAGGTATATTTAGCATTTTTCGTTGTTTTCTGTGATAGATTATTTCTTGAAACTAACGCCGGTTAATGTTCCATCTGTACCTATACATAAAATTCAAAGTCCTGACTGATATATCAACGAACAGCCTAAACCACTGGTCCTAGAGACATGAAATTTAGAGGGTATATGAAATTCCATCCCTAAGGGGGTAAAATAGGGGATGAAAGTTTGTATGAAAGTCCTTCAGTTTCGAAGTAAGGATCTTCAAAATTTGTGTTTAGGCTGAAGATTGAAAATTGATTTATACGTGTCTCAGCGTTTTTAATAATTTCACCCTCGAAGCGGGATGAAGTTGTTTTGTTTTGTTTTATTGTTGTAGAAAAATATGTAATTTGTGTCCTGTAGGCCACGCGGCCGAAGCCGTGAGCAGAAGCTAGTGTCACATAAATGTTTTTATACATTAAACAGAACATTACTGAAAATACTGTTTATAATACGTTTCTCCTTTTATAAATATATTTATAGAAGATAATAAATAAAAATAACTAGGGTTTGCGCTTTTAAAAAATTATACACTTTTCTGGTAAATCTAGGTCGATTCAAAATCGGAAAGTAGATTATCTTTTAAAAACTGAATCTGTTTTTGCTTGAACAGCTTTACAACTACTCGCTGTTCCCCGCGTTCTTAGAATCTAATGTACCTTATATTTCAAATAGAGACGGCTACATACCATAGGCTATTTACGTGGAAGTACGAGGTAACCCCTACCTACCTTACGAAACTACCTAGGTACTGAATTATTTCACTAATAGGTAGCTAAATTATTCCTGAGTAGAATAATAGGCTACATTTTATTTAAATGGTTAAAATAGTAGGCAAATAAATAAACAGTTCAATAGATGAAACGTAGTTTTTCATACATTTTGATGGAGTACTGAAATTGATCTTTTTGTACGAAAAAAATAATTTTAAACACTATTTAAATATCTAGGACCATTGTGCGTCGCTGTCAACTCTGATTTATTTTCAAGTTTGTTTTTATTCATCATCATCATCGGCCTATAATGTCCCACTGCTGAGCACAGGCCTCCTTTCACAAATGAAGTGCAAGGGTCTGGGCGATACTCCACCACGCGTGCCCACTGCGGATTGGTGGAGGTAGGCTAGTGCTCAACCTACTGTTGGAATTTTTCAAGTCACCTAGGAGGCATCCAACTAGCATAACGATCCAACGTGCCTTCCGAAGCACGGAAACGCTCGATTTGAATTACCACTAGGCGGTCACCTATCCAGCTACCGACCACGACAGACGTAGCTTAACTTTGCCTATTGATTAAGAACGTTTAATCATGCTACACCACGAGCGCTTCATGTTCTTGTTTTTATTAGCAACCTATAAACATTTATATATTAATATTTTCTTTATCAGATCAATGTGGGGAGTGTGCACATCAGTCAGACCTTAGCTTATTAAGTTACAAACAAACCTTTATTTTCCAACAACCTTGTTTGCAATTTCTCTACCCAAAGCAACACTAGAATGGTAGCAATGTAACTGTCACTCTTTGCGCCCCTATGAGCTATTGCTAATAGGCCTGTCAGTCTGAGTCGTCAGGACGCGTCAGGGCAGGCTTTATGGACGCGTCAAGCTAAAACTGACCTTTCCGTATGATGAGAAGCTTTACTTTACTGTGGAGATTTGTTTGGAGTCTGGGTCGATGGCTAATAGCCTTCATTAGCAAATACTTTAATGGACCATTTGGTGTACTTGGCAAGATGATTTACATCTAGCGTTGCAGGTCATAAGTTAAATTTTTTTTTATACAACTAAGTAGGTCGGTAAACAAGCTTACGGCCCGCCTGATGGTAAGCGGTTACCGTAGCCATATGGACGCTTGCAACGCGCGAAGCTTCGCTCACGCGTTACCGACCTTTCCCCCCTACCCTATGAGCTCTGGCGACCTTACTCACGCGCAGGAACACAACTTTACACAACATAAAGTTATTTGGCTGCGGTATTCTGTAAGGTGGAGGTACTTCCCCAGTCGAGCTGCTCTTTGAGCGAATAAACGCTACGCTCTACCTCTCATTTTTTTTTTTTCAAGACACTTCCCACTTAGGACATAAAAATGTGAGCTTGAACACGTCTGCTTGTCCTGAATTGACGAATTTGACATGCAGGTATATCATGATCTGGAATAACCGCGGGAAATTTAATTACGGAAAAAAAAAACCCTGGAACCGCGAGGCCAAAAATATTTATGAAAAGGAGAATGCCTATAATACTGTTACGACATCGCGACATCAGGAATAAATTGCTACCAGTAACG
Source organism: Achlya flavicornis (assembly GCA_947623365.1). Taxonomy (NCBI): domain Eukaryota; kingdom Metazoa; phylum Arthropoda; class Insecta; order Lepidoptera; family Drepanidae; genus Achlya; species Achlya flavicornis. The sequence continues at coordinate 829,364 of OX392481.1, read as the reverse complement.
CCATCTGTTATTGAATAGCGGTACTATCTGTAACGCTGTTATTGTATAGGAGTAAACATCTATCAAGCAACGCCATCTATCGCCGAATAGCTACCGGTTTCTGGAATATTCCCGATAGCACTGTAGGCATGTAGAATACGCGGGTAAATTGTGGAATGTTCCAGATGCCGTTTATGAAGTATAAATACGGGACAATGCACAGAGGAGTTTGGAGTTTGATTTAGTGAATCAGTGAGTAAACATCGAAGTGAAATATAGTTAAGTGCTAGTGAACTATTTAATTTCTGAGTGTTTTAATTAGAGTTTTAATAAAAGTGTGACCAGTGTTTTGGTAAATTCGTGTACCATTATTTATCCTGAACCCCAGCTCGTAACAATTGGTGTCAGAAGTGGGATAAATAATGCCGGTTATGCCAAAGGAAGTCACTGAGGGTATCCGTACAAGGGGCCAGCGGCAGCAGGAGATGGATGAAAGGAGGTTTGGAGGTTCTCCGTCGCAGACTTTGGGTGGCCAGCAGCCAACTGGCTCTTTGCCAGTTGCCGACCCACCTGAAGTCAGAGAAGTACCTGCAACCCCAGATCTTGGCGCTTTGATGGTAATGCTACAGGAGCAGGCTCGCCGACTGGAGGAACAGGCTCGCCGTCAGGAGGAGCAGGCTCGCCGTCAGGAGGAGCAGGCTCGCCGACTGGAGGAACAGCTACAGCGGGATAAGGAAGAGCAGGCTCGCCGCCAAGAGGAACAGATGGTTTTATTAGAAAATTTACAAGTAACTCTTGGCAAGGATCTCAAGGTGGTGAAGGAACAGCTTCAGCATCATGAGTCCCGTATCTCGGAATCCGAAAATCGTATGTCCAAGGCCGAAGTACAGATAGAAGACGTGAAGAAGGCCCTCGTTGGACTCAAGGTTGGAACTGCTACTTCTTTACCTGTGGCTTCTTCACGTGGTTTCAAGGTACCGCCATTTGATGGCACCTCGTCATGGTCAGCCTATAGAATCCAGTTCGAAGCTGTCATGAAGGCGAATGGTTGGACTAGTGCACAGGCGATGACAGCACTCACTTTGGGTCTTCGCGACCAGGCCCTTACTATACTGGAGGCCCTCGGGAAGGACGTGACGTATGAGCAACTGTTGGAAGCTCTAGAATCTAGATACGGGGACGCACACCTGGAACACGTATTCCGTGCCCAACTCAAGGACCGTGTGCAACGGAGCGCCGAAACTATACAACAGTGGGCTCTAGAGGTAGAAAAGCTGGTCCGTAAAGCATATCAGTCTGCACCAGCGATGATCAACGGTAATCTAGTGCAAGCGTTCGTGGATGGTATACGCGACTTGGAAGTCAGAGCTGCCGTGAGATTAGGGCACCACGAGTCGCTGAAAGATGCTTTGGCCCAAGCCTTAGAAGTAGAGGCTGTGCGACGCGATGACCGACCTCACCGCATCAGGGAAGTTGTGGTCTCGCCCTACAACTGTGGAGAAAAGGGCCACCTTCGGATGAGTTGCCCGAAGTGGAGAAAGTACAGAAAAGAAGAAAATCGACCCCGAGAAGTTGTGGCCTCGCCCCGTTGCTACAACTGTGGAGAAAAGGGACACCTTCGGAGGAGTTGCCCGAAGTGGAGAAATTACAGAAAAGAAGAAGTTCGACCCCGAGAAGTTGTGGCCTCGCCCCGTTGCTACAACTGTGGAGAAAAGGGCCACCTTCGGATGAGTTGCCCGAAGTGGAGAAAGTACAGAAAAGAAGAAATTCGACCCCGAGAAGTTGTGGCCTCGCCCCGTTGCTACAACTGTGGAGAAAAAGGACACCTGCGGAGGAGTTGTCCGAAGTGGAGAAACTACAGAAAAGAAGAAAATCGACTCTGGGAAGGAAGAGCAGCGGTGACTGGTGATACTGCTCAGCAACAGGAACAGGAACACGAGTAAACGCCAGGACCGCGGTCGGGTGCTGGCTGGTGTTCGAAGAGCCCCAAGGATATCGATGGCGTTATATCATGGAATTCACATTGCTCGGGACGAGCATGTCTAAGGAGGGGGTAGTGTTACGACATCGCGACATCAGGAATAAATTGCTACCAGTAACGCCATCTGTTATTGAATAGCGGTACTATCTGTAACGCTGTTATTGTATAGGAGTAAACATCTATCAAGCAACGCCATCTATCGCCGAATAGCTACCGGTTTCTGGAATATTCCCGATAGCACTGTAGGCATGTAGAATACGCGGGTAAATTGTGGAATGTTCCAGATGCCGTTTATGAAGTATAAATACGGGACAATGCACAGAGGAGTTTGGAGTTTGATTTAGTGAATCAGTGAGTAAACATCGAAGTGAAATATAGTTAAGTGCTAGTGAACTATTTAATTTCTGAGTGTTTTAATTAGAGTTTTAATAAAAGTGTGACCAGTGTTTTGGTAAATTCGTGTACCATTATTTATCCTGAACCCCAGCTCGTAACAATACGATACTTATAAATTAATTTGCCTCGAGCCACGCACGGAATCAATTAACTAAAGGTCAACGTCCTATGTCAGTCAGCTGTTAATAAATTTACATCACCAACGCAGGCTGTGCCGTGTGCAGACTAATTTGATCCCAAGCGATCGCTTTGAGCTCTTAGCTCTATTGATTTGGTATTAATAACCGTAGCTTTGGGTAGTTACTCATATTGATCGGCACGAGCGATGTTAAAGTCAAAGGAGATCGTTTAATGTAGTTAAGGTTGTGCTGGGGTTATAAAAAGAAATTTTACTACGTCAAAATTATCAGCAAGCACCTAACTTAAGAATTATAACTATTACTTGACGTAGTGGTGTGTTCCAGTATTTGAGAGTCAGAGGCCTTTCTTGATTTTATGTTTCTGTTTTTATTTCTTTCTCTTTTTCTCTATAAAATTTTGTTAATATAAGTGTGTACTGTGGGGCAATAAATATTTTTTTCTTTCTTTCTTTCTTACCACCTTCAGTCACATCATTCCTTATTATAGGTAGATTATGTTAAACACAGCCTCTTTTTAGTAATCGAAGTTGTTTGTTTAAGCTTTGAAAATGTAGCAAATAGACTGACAGAGAAACTCCCTTTATATACTATTTGTATGACGTAACAAAATCAACATCATCTAATCAATAGGGCAAGGCCATCGACAACCGGATTACAACACAATATATTTATAAAACCAAACAATACAAACATAAGAATCCTCCCCCAAGCCGACTGGTCATCGAGGGGGAAAACGACCACTACCCTCCAGAAAACGAACTTAATACGAATACAAATTCCACAATAAATCATAAAAGCAAATCAAAACGAAGAGATCAAGTTTACATTATAACATTTAACGTAAGAACATTAAAAGATTCTGAAAGATTGATAGAATTAGAACATGCAATAGAAAAACTAAATTGGGATATAATTGGTATGAGTGAAATGAGAAGAATGGGAGAAAATATTGAAGAATACAAAGATTATATTCTATATTACAAAGGTGAAACACCTGGAGTCTATGGAGTTGGTTTTTTAGTTCAAAAGAAATTATCAAAACAAATACTAGAATTCAAGGGAGAGTCTGAGAGAATAGCTGTATTAAACATTAACCTACCAGCACAAAAAGACCCTTGGACGATAATACAGGCGTATGCACCAACTGAACAAGCAACAACAGAACAAAAAGAACTCTTTTATAATGAACTACAATCCACAATTCAAAAGGCACATAAAAACCTCATACTTATGGGAGATTTCAATGGAAAGATAGGATCGAGGAAAGTAGGAGAAGAAAATATCATAGGAAAGTACAGCTACGGTAATAGAAGTGAAAATGGAAATAATCTTGTGACTTTAGCTGTGGAAAATAAACTTGCAATAATGAACAGCTTTTTTAAGAAGAAAATCACGCGTAAATGGACATGGCAACACCCTAATGGAAAAACTTTCAACGAAGTAGACTTCATATTGACAAATAAACCAAAACTTATAAATAATGTGGATGTGATAAACTCACTAAATTTTTCATCAGACCACAGAATGGTACGAGCCAATATATCGGGCATAAGTCAGAAAAAATCCAGGAAACTGTACTCAAAAAATATACCTCAAATTCAATACAAGAACTCGGATGCATTTGAGACCAATCTTAAAGAAAACTTAAGTATTAAGAAGAAAAGTGCTTCAATGCAAGAGAATTATGATAAGTTTATTGTGTCGCTTACTGACTCAGTACGAAAAACTGTTGATGATTCAAATAAATTATCAATTGAAGCCCTACATTTATTACAAGAAAGGAAAAGATTATTACAAGATAGACATAAAAAAGAGACACAGAGAAAAATAGCAAGCATTAGTAAAGAAATAAATAAACAACTTAGAAAAGATAGAAAAGAGAAAAGACTTTATACACTTAGGAAACACATACAAAGAACAGGAGGCATTAAAAAAGCTAACAAGGAGTTACGGGAAGGCAAAAACTGGATCCCTTACTTAAAGAAAATAGATGAGACACTTACCGGAAAAAGACCTAAAATAATTGAAATTGCAACGGAATTTTATAGCAATTTGTACAGTAAAGATAAGACTAAATGCAAAACTTCTACAATAAACTTGGAAAAAACTGAAAATGAGGAGATACCAAAAATTTTATTAAGGGAAACGGAACATGCTATATTGAGTCAAAAGAATGATAAAGCTCCAGGAGAAGATAACATACCAAACGAATTACTCAAATGCTCTATATCAACTATAGCACCAGAATTAACAGAACTGTTCAATCAGGTCTTAGAAACTGAGATTATTCCTAAGCAATGGACCGAGTCTGTCATAACTTTACTTTATAAAAAAGGAGATAGGAAAAACATCAACAACTACAGACCCATCAGTCTCATGAGCAATATATATAAAGTATTCTCTAAAATAATTCTTAATCGGTTAAGTAGAGTACTGGACGAAAATCAGCCAAAGGAGCAAGCCGGGTTCCGTAGTAAATATAGCACTCTCGATCATATTTATGTTGTCAAACAAATAATAGAGAGGTATAATGAGTATCGTAAAACGATTTACCTATGTTTTGTAGATTTCGCCAAGGCCTTTGACTCTTTAGATCATGATATAATATGGGAAGCACTATTAAATCAAGGCATAGAAAAGAAATATATAAGAATATTAAGGAACATATATGTGCAATGCTCAGCTAAAATACGACTAGATAGAACAGGCCATATATTTCAGATACAACGAGGAGTTAGACAAGGTGATCCGATTTCACCCAAACTTTTCTCTGCGGTTTTAGAACATTTGTTCCGAAAAATGGACTGGCAGGATTATGGGTTGAACATTGATGGTGACAGACTTTCTAACCTGAGATTTGCAGATGACGTTGTTCTATTTTCTGAAAACATAGAAGATCTAGAAAAAATGTTACAACAATTATCAAATGAGAGTACAGAAGTAGGCCTCTCCATTAACGCCTCAAAAACAAAAGTTCTATCAAATGCAGAAAAATTTGATATATTGCTTGACGGTAAGCCCATTGAATGTGTTGAGGAATACATATATTTAGGTCAGATTATATCAGCCAGGGAAGACACCGATAAAGAAATTCAACGTAGAATTACAAACACATGGAACAGGTACTGGTCGTTTAAAGAAATCATGAAGAACAGGGATATACCCATGAAAGAAAAGAAAAAACTATTTGATGTATGCCTACTGCCTTGCTTAACATATGGCTGCCAGACATGGCCGTTGACTGGAAAAAACCTAAATAAACTAAGAGTATGCCAAAACAATATAGAGAGAAGTATAATGGGAATTCAGTTAAAGGAAAAGATAAGACTAGACTACATAAAAAGACAGACAAATTTGAAAAACGTCATTAAAACTATCAAACAACTAAAATGGACATGGACAGGACACATGATGCGGAGTAATGAAAGGAAATGGACAACAATGGTGACGAACTGGTATCCTAGAAATAATAAAAGGAAAAGAGGAAGACCACAAAAACGTTGGAAAGATGACATAACGGCGTTGGCAGGAACAATGTGGACTAGACTGACACAGAATAGAAAGGTGTGGAAAAATCTGGGGGAGGCCTTTGTCAACGGACAAGCTGAAATAGAAAAGAAACAACCGGTTGTTGATGCAATGGAACCATTATGAACTATTATTATTATTTTTATATTATTGTTTAAGGGAAATGTTTTCAGCAATAAAGGCTTATTTTATTTTTTATTTTATGACGTAACATTTTTATTTATTTAATTTTAGTGTAGAAAATAATCTCTGGAATATTTAAAAAAAAACAAAAATTCTAAATTCAAATAGACCTTCGCAGGCACTTATGAAAAGTCTGACTCTAATACCGGTTCGGAAGAATAGAATAGAATAGAATAAAATATCAGAAAACGCGTGCGAAACCGCGGGGGCAGCTATAATATAAGTAAGGATAACAGACTAGATTTTACATAAAATGCGACAAAGTTAGGTAATTAATTAGGTTTACAGTATTTGAGTTGAATAGAGCTAGACGTTTACTTTACGAAAAGGCTTTATAAATATCCACAACAAACAATACCTCAACTCTACCTCAACTACTCGACGAAATTAACCAATTAGTCAGCCCACCTGCTGGGATGTTGTCTAAGTTGGCGCTTCGGCACTTGGAATTTTGGACAATTACCTTTTACGTTAATCTAGATACAAGGAATTTATGACTGCCTCTAACAATGAACTCGTCATTTTAGTGTCAAAAGTTGTAAGAACGCATGGGAAGAAACGAGATTATTATGAGGTGGATACGACAATAAATGAAACCACGTAAAGTACTCATGTATACGATAAACTTTTACTATGGGACCGACTTCGAAAACGCAAAATAAAATTACAGCTTTTCATACAAAAGGTTTTTTGCGATTTCGAAGTTGGTCCCACACATTGAGCTATTATTACTTACGTATAGAGAAGACGCCACACATTACAACTATGTTCGATTCAAGGGAGGCCATCCGTGTTGTTGTAGAACGATGAAGGAAACGCGTAACAGCCGAGAAAATCACGGTATTTGCGAGAAAAATGCTCCTAAAAGCGTTCTGATAGCGTGTTTCTACTATCTGTTTAGACGACTAATGTTTGTTTCAGCGTTAAAGAGAACTTTAGTTGACACTAAAATAATTGGACTGTTTTACAAAAAACTTAAACCGACTTCAAAGTACACTAAGAAATAATCAAAATCTGATCTGATGACAATGGGACCAAACGGGAAGTATACCCTTCCAGACAAAAAAAGAATTTTCCAAATCGGTTCATAAATGACGGAGTTATGAGGTAACAAACATAAAAAAAAAAATAAAAAACATACAACCGAATTGAGAACCTCCTCCTTTTTTTGAAGTCGGTTAAAAATGGGACATAACCTTTGCTTATGATAGCTTCTCTATACGTAGTAATAATAGCTCAATGGTCCCACGGTAAAAAATAATCGTATTTATGAGTACATTACGTGGTTTCATTTATTGTCGTATTGACGTATCCATCCCGTATAATTTAGAACAGAAAGTGTATTATTAAAAGAGAGACCCACAAAAAAAAGACGTTGCTGAGTTTCTTGCTGGAGATTTCCCACTTGTATATTCGGAAATGGTGGTAGTGTAACGTTCATAAGTGCCTTATCACAATGGCATTTTGATTTTAATTTGTCAGAAAAACAATTCAAGGGTTGATGGTAGGCCTGATAGTATACAATTTACCAGTAAATATTTCAGGCGAACTACATCTAAAACACAAGCGAAATAATATATGGGCGGCCATTGTGAGGCCATTCTGGTTTTATCTGGTCATTACTGGTTCACATAAACATTTGCGCGGCAAATAGTCGGCGGGGCCCGTGACTGGCGTGCAAGATTCGCCCCGTTTGTTTATGGCCTGTATACACGTATCATTTTACTTTATTATATGTAATATTGGATACCTCTTTTTAGGGTTCCGTAGCCAAATGGCAAAAAACGGAACCCTTATAGAGTCGTCATGTCTGTCTGTCTGTCCGTCCGTATGTCACAGCCACTTATTTCTGAAACTATAAGAACTATAATGTTGAAACTTGGTAAGTAGATGTATTCTGTGAACCGCATTAAGTTTTTCACACAAAAATAGAAATAAAAACAATAAATTTTGGGGGTTCCCCATACTTAGAACTGAAACTCATTTTTTTTTAATAAAACCCATAAGTGTGGGGTGTCTATGGATAGGTCTTCAAAAATGATATTGAGGTTTCTAATATATTTTTTTTCTAAACTGAATAGTTTGCGCGAGAGACTCTTCCAAAGTGGTAAAATGTGTGGGGGACACACATTTTACCACTTTGGAAGAGTCCCCCAGAGTCCCCCTGTAACTTCTAAAATAAGAGAATGATAAATCTATAAAAATATATGATGTGCCATTGCGATGCAAACTCCCACCGAAAATTGCTTTGAACGACATCTAGTAAGTAGTTTTTTTTTATACGTCATAAATTGAAATTCATATCAAATACTCAGGACTATATTACTTATATACCTACAGGTTTGTACGGAACCCTCGGTGCGCGAGTCTGACTCGCACTTGGCCGGTTTTTATTTAAATTTGGTTTGATAGTGACATTTTGATTACCCTAATCTAGACATCCTAGGAATAAATAAATGCCAATAGCGAACGTCTTTGAGTCAAAGTCAAATCTAGGTCATAGAAGGTTAATGCTGCCACAGAGTAAATAATATACTACCTACAGTCAAGTGAATAAATATACTATTGTTAGAAATATCAGACCAGGAGGCGGGGCTTAGCATCGCACCATCACCGTGACGTGGAATCGCGTGACTGGTGGGGTGACCATGCGCCTGCGGCGAGTGGTAGCAACGCGACACTCACTTCTGCGGTAGCATTTGGACGTGACGGACATATTAGTTGTAGTAGCTATAATTGTGTTTAGGTTTACTTGGAATAAAAGTCCATGTTGTTATTTCTCTTTTCTTAAAAACTAGTTCCGCTATTGATTTAGAATATCAGGCGTGGGATAAAACACGACGCCTTGCTCGCTATCGGTGTTTTTGTTTTACTGTAAATGATACAAAGAGGTATTTGTTTTCCAAATTTTAAATCCTGCCATTCTGTTAAATTATTTTAGTGTTGTTTTTAAGTATACGTGTCGTTAAGCTGTTAGTACCCTAATTTTTGATTTTATAATATCGGGACGCTCGTCGCGGTCTAACAAAGGAGCTGATAGCTCTCGTTGAAATCGCAGTAGGTCACACAAAGATCGCGATCGAACTCATCGTAGTTTTCCTAGGCGGCGTAAGTCACGATGATTCGCATAAGGGACGCGATATCCTCCGAAAATAAGTAATTGATAGGATTATTGTAAGATTGAACGCAATTGAGGGTAGACTTTATACACCTGAATCTGGTCTACCGTCCGAACCGTCACGTCCAGGGAGCTAATTCTCACCCAATCGAAATTTATCGCTAGATCGAAAAAGAACGCATTTGAACCTTTATCGAGTATAAATCACGTTACGTTATTCTGGCAATTTCGAAACCAGCATATTTACAAGGAAAAACCAGTCAACTAGAGCTTTCATTGGTCGGAACTGCTCTAATTGACTCCATCCCTTGAAATTTTACAGTCGAATAGGACTCTAACCGTAAGTTCGATTCGAAGGTTATTTCGAAGGACGCGAGAATTGGGTCTTAGCGGGTGAATGCCATACTCCGCCTTTGCTGCTGGCAACAGGCAAAGCGACTGCGTCAGTCGATTGAGATTGAAACGACGAATTAGATTGTGAACGCGTTAAAGTCCATAATACAAGCCAAACCTAGTCGTTATTACATCTGTCCCTGATCTAGGTCATCTAGCTACAACAATAGATGCTGTCCTGGGCTGGTGGTCTGCCTTGGAGAGCTACTCCAGTTTGGGGGCAACGTCTGAGCTGGATGCCGAGCCATCGAGCTACAATCTGCACAGGCGGTACGAGCGCGGCACTACGTGGTGCCGAACCACTTACATGATTGCCAAGGGAGGCATGTACTGAGAGGAGCTTCCTTCGCCGGCGCCACCTGCCACTGATGCAACGGAGCGACGCTCACATCCATAAGTTGGTGAGATCAAACCATTATTTCTTGCCTGACTTTGACACTTGTGCTCATGATCATCAGAGCTTGGTGTGATGCAGTAGAAAAGTCGCGAGGGGCTCTGTCTGACGAGCGAAGGAACGTGCGTAAGTTAGTGGTTTGTCTGTCTGTTCGTAGTCTTCGTGAATGAGTTGGTACTGACATTTTGTCCACAAAGGGTTGATGCCGCAAATATTTTCTTCGATGTTATTTATACCGAGTACGAGTAGCAGTCACACCTAGTTTGCAAATATTACGCGTTATTAGTACAAAAGTTTGTTTGGAATGTTACGTCTCGCCTTGGTACCTCGAATTTACTGATCTGTCGTTTGAGGTACATTTTCTGATTCGGAATGTTACGTCACCTTAGTACGAATTTACTAATCTGTCGTTTGAGGTACATTTTCATGTTGTACTTAGTGGGTGCTTATGTACGTCTGTTATAATAGGAACGGTCGCGTTGAATCGTATAGGCGTAGCATACAAAGTACTGGCAATATAAATAAAGATTCATAAGAGATGGCGCTGCTATAAATAATGTGACGCGGGTAGAACTGTATGTGCTTTCAGATTCCATTAATTTGTGAATTTGTGATGGATTATTTCTGATTGATCATTAGTAATCATCAGGTACGGCCGAGCTCTTATGACATAGTAGCGTTCATGAAGTCTGCAAAGCCTGAAAATTTCAAACAATTTGGTAATTTCTACGTCTCAGCAAAATTATATTTTCGAACCGTTCTATGATTAAAAATGTATTGAAGCCAACCCCAAATCAGAGTCCTGGTTGAATGTATTGTGAAATTTTACGAAACAAGGTTAACAACTTAATGTAATCCTGATACATGTATGGTTTTGTTTGTGATAAGGCTTTCTACAATTTGAGAGGTATACCGGGTGTGAGTAAAGGTTGATGGTTCACATACCCAACATGTCAATGAGACGCGAAAGCAGTCATTTATCTTTGCACTTGGCGATTTTGCATTTGTTGGTAAAAGTTCACAGAGTTCCGGCAAGCTGGACTCTGGCATGAGGGGTTCCTACAAGATAGTCCAACAGCTCCGTTACTACCGACATGAGTTGGAGCTCCTAGCGGGATCATACGGCAAGAGAATTCTGGCAGCCTCGGAACACATAGTTTTTTGGCGTGGAGAATGGACGCCAAATACGTGCGCAGCAATCTTCACGGGTAGTAAGTCATTTATGAGCCGCGTGCGCTTGCCTCATGGCAGCAACCTATGACGTGTGCTGTGTAATATTGGTAGCCGCGTGCGCTTGCCTCACGGCAGCAACCTATGGCGTGTGCCGTGTAATATTGGTAGCCGCGTGCGCTTGCCTCACGGCAGCAACCTATGGCGTGTGCTGTGTAGTATTAGTAGCCGCGTGCGCTTGCCTCACGGCAGCAACCTATGGCGTGTGCTGTGTAATATTGGTAGCCGCGTGCGCTTGCCTCATGGCAGCTACCTATGGCGTGTGCTGTGTAGTATTAGTAGCCACGTGCGCTTGCCTCACGGCAGCTACCTATGGCGTGTGCTGTCTAGTATTAGTAGCCACGTGCGCTTGCCTCACGGCAGCAACCTATGGCGTGTGCTGTGTAGTATTAGTAGCCACGTGCGCTTGCCTCACGGCAGCAACCTATGGCGTGTGCTGTGTAGTATTAGTAGCCGCGTGCGCTTGCCTCACGGCAGCAACCTATGGCGTGTGCTGTGTAGTATTAGTAGCCGCGTGCGCTTGCCTCACGGCAGCAACCTATGACGTGTGCTGTGTAATATTAGTAACCGCGTGCGCTTGCCTCGTGGCAGCTACCTATGGCGTGTGCAGTATCTATATCTCACGGGAGGCTATCTCTTGCAGCTACATGCGCGAAATCACATCAAATCTAAATATTTATTGCGTTGCACTGCTGCCTATGATTTGATCTGTGTCTCCTTCTGAGATGACAATTATTATAGCAGTTGAGACAGCTAGAAGTATACAACGGTGTTGTTTTACAGATGATGGCGATCCTGGTAATTCTCAAGATTTCGGGGAGCTTCGGGGAGCTATCCAGCCAAGATCAGGCGGTTGAGGACAACTCGCAATCAGGAGAGGCCGTGTTAGAAATATCAGACCAGGAGGCGGGGCTTAGCATCGCACCATCACCGTGACGTGGAATCGCGTGACTGGTGGGGTGACCATGCGCCTGCGGCGAGTGGTAGCAGCGCGACACTCACTTCTGCGGTAGCATTTGGACGTGACGGACATATTAGTTGTAGTAGCTATAATTGTGTTTAGGTTTACTTGGAATAAAAGTCCATGTTGTTATTTCTCTTTTCTTAAAAACTAGTTCCGCTATTGATTTAGAATACTATACTATCGGAGCGCGAAGCTTCTCAGTTTCAGCTTTGGCATAAATGCTTTCATAATGTCTGTCCGGATGAGTCGCTGTTCTCCTCTAGGTCAGATTTTTCAGCCGATTCTAGTACAATTTTGTGAGATGATTATATGGATTTTTTGTCGATTCACTTTTTGGAAATTTTTGGCAGAGCCATTTTGAAAAATTCTCATTCTATAACTGAACAAAAGATTCCGTATAAAGAGCCACTCGTATTATGAATGTTTATAAGGATTTGAGTATGTGAAGATGTTTCTTACTCTATCACGCGATAACTACTGAACGGATTTGAATGAAATTTGGCACACAGATAGAATATGTTCTGGTTTAACACATGGGGTACAGATTACAGAACAAAAGGCAGATAAAGCGCGCGGAACACGGGAGTGAGGCCAAAAAAGCAAATACTAATTGAAAAACACATAAGTACCTGGTATTCGCGGTTGAATTTGTATTTGCTTTGTTTGACAAACTTTATTCCACGATTAACGCTTTCTTTTTAATAAACTTTATTTAAACAAAGCAAATACAAATTCAAAAGCGAATACCAGGGGGGCTAAAAAGGAAGCTAAAGCAATATTGCTACGCAATTAATTTTTTCAAATTCTCGGCAGATCCTAACTGATTCCAATAATGAGTAAAATAGTTACTCATTATATACAGTTCAATTCATTAAAAGATTTGGAATTGATGAATTGCATAAGATATGCTTTAAATTCGAAAAAATGAATTGCGTTAGCAATATTGCTTAGCTTCCTTTTCAGGGGGCCTTGTTTGTGTTTTTCAATTTGTATTTGCTTTTTTGGCCTCACTCTCGTGTTCCACGCGCTCCATCTGCCTTATTCTGTAATCTGAGACATGGGGTATATACTTATATTTCGGAAAGTAATAGATACTTCGAGAACGCGGTTGAAACTGTGGTACCTACGGATACTGGTTAGTCGAAAACAGACTATTTTTCTTTCTTTTGAAAACAATATATAGGGACATGTGACAATCCGTTCTATGTACAAACAAACTACCATTACAAAAGTTATTGTTATAATATTATAGGAACTTCGCATGTCATGGATCATAAAAACATGGAAAGTACTTCAAAAGTTTCCAAGTCCAGGCTATAAAGTGTTTCCAACTAAGGCATTGTTTCCAACAAAAATACCAACATCGTTACGTGTAGGAAGTGCTACAATGGGGTTTTCCTGTCGTGTAGGCCAATAAATATGTATGTACGATGTTTTTATACAAATTATACGCTTTTACAAACATGGGCAACTGAAATATGTAATTATGCGTTATTTAAAACGACGTAGGTACCATTTACATGTTGTTAACTAAATAGGTTTATAGGTTATAGGCGTAGATGCGTTGCCCTCGTTCAAAATGAGCAATATTAAAATAGAGCAATTGCCCGGCAATTATTCTGTGTCACGATTATAAGTCTCTTTGCCTGAAAATGCCTTCCTGTGTTTAAAGAGAGTGTGTGAGAGGTAGAGCATAGTGTTTATTCGCTCAAAGAGCAGCTCAACCGGGGAAGTACCTCCACCTTACAGAATACCGCAGACAAATAACTTTATTTTGTGTAAAGTTGTGTTCCTGTGCGTGAGTAAGGTCGCCAGAGCTCATAGGGGAGAGGGGAAAGGTCGGTAACGCGTGAGCGGTGCTTCGTGTGTTGCAAGCGTCCATATGACTACGGTAACCGCTTACCATCAGGGGGGCTGTATGCTTGTTTATCGAATTAGTAGATTAAAAAAAAAGACGATTTGCGAATTATAATCCATCTGTGAGAGAAAAAGAAATTAATTTCATCATCGTATAAGAAATTAATTAATTGTCCGTGCTTCGGAAGGCACGTAAAGCCGTTGGTCCCGGTTATCACTTAATTGTGATAGTCGTTAAGCTAGTTGGATGCCTCCTAGGCGGCTTGAAAAATTCCAACAGAAGGTTGACCATGCACTAGCCTACCTCCACCAATCCGCAGTGGGCACGCGTGGTGGAGTATCTGCCCAGTCCCTTTCACCCTCATTTGTGAAAGGAGGCCTGTGCTCAGCAGTGGGACAATAAAGGCTGATGATGATGATAAGAAATTATAATATCGAACTACGGTGCGTCTACTTGTTGACATTGGTTGTGAAAGTAAATAACGTTGTATAGTGAGTAATGAAGAAGGGGGAGCGCCCAGCTGCACACGATTGGTTCGTCAGTCGATGCTCGTCGTCTATTGGATTCTCGCGTGTCATTTGGCTACTGTGATTTGGCCAAAAGTGTACATGTGCGAACTTGCCCCCACTACTGCCTATCTGTGCTCACCACTCTTGCCTCATACTGTAAGACTCTATCACTATCAAAACACCGACTATTTTCATAGAGAACTAAATTAAGCAAAATCAAATAGGCATTTCTATTCTGATTAGGCTGGAACATACATACTGGCAGCATACATTAGTATGTCATTGCGATGTCAAGCGTGGACGTTAAAATGAGCCTAAACGAGCGCGATGCGAATCCCTGTGTTCGTGAAAAAACAAAACATCGAATGAATCTTTTTCGTTCGTGCCTCGGCTCGTGCTCGCTTCGCGTAGCATGAACGCACCAAAACGTGGTGGAGTATCTGCCCTTTCACCCTGATTTGTGGAAGGAGGCCTGTGGTCAGCAGTAGGACATTATAGGCTGATGATGATGATGAATCAAGTTCTAAATTACTAAACAATGTATAAAATATGATACAAAGAAAGCTGCTTAGATTCTACCTTCCTAGCTTACTTGCCTTTTATTTGAAACGTTTTCTGACGTGACAATGGCCATCAAAGATTAAGCTCCGCAGACTGACCTACTGGATGATGGACGAGGCATAAGTTCACTGTCGTATGATTGATGTCTGTGTTCACTCTCTGTCGGGGCCATTGCTATTATTACTACGTCGTATAGAGAAGCTATCATAAGCAATGGTTATGTCCCATTTTTTTGAGCCAACTAAAGTTTTCTTCAGCGCTCAAACACTAATTAGTCGTCTAAGCAGACAGTAGAAACACGTAGCGCTATCAGAACGCTTTTAGGAGTATTTTTCTACAACAACAAGTGTGGCCGGATGGCCTCACTTGAACGGAACATAGTTGTGATGTGTGGTGTCTTCTCTATACGTAGTACTAATAGCTCAATGGTCGGGGTATGGGAGCTGTGTCTATAATGTCGTATATGTAGGGTGTTGGTTGGATAGTTTATCCGTTGTTATTATTACTGTGATATTTTTTAAGCTAGGACAGTAATATTTCGGCTTCGACATCGCTCCTTCCAGATTTGGAAGTCAAACTATGACCTGCAACAGTCTGTCGCCAAATCCTGAAGTGGTTGAGTAGAACACCCATAGAGTAAGAATATGAGTAGAGTTGATAGCGTTTACAAAATTAACTTGTGCGAAGCTAAGCTAAGCGTCTATTCACACGTACCGCAACCAAACCACAGCGTCGCGACAAAATGTGGTCAAGCTGTGGTGACGTGTGAATAGTGTCGCATCAGTTTTTGCGGTTGCGTTGTGATGTGATTGTGATAGCTACAAAATGTTACAACGTTTGTACCGCTTAGTTCGCGATGTCGCTGGTGGTTGCGTTGTGGTAACGACGTGGCTGCGTTGTGGTCAGTATCACAGGTGCTGCTTGTGGGGGCTGGTCTGCTTAAGTTTGCTATTTATTTACTTATTAAATATTTATTCAGTCTACTTGTAATTTTGCCGCCGCGCCGGGGCACGCAATTGTTTTCAGTGCGATTAGAATGTAAATATTATGTTATGAATCCAAGCTTGTTTTGAGAAGACTAATTGCTGAGTTTATTGCCGGCTCTTCTCAGCAAATGCAACCTTCCGAACCGGTATTAGAGTATTAGAGTCAGACTTTTCATAAGTGCCTGCGAAGGTCTATTTGAATAAATGATTTTGAATTTATCATACACGCGATAGTAAAGGCAAAATGTTGTCCGTGTGAAATCAATTATTCAACGTCAATTTCATACAAATTAACGCCCGCCCACGTGGTGTGGTTCTGATGTGGTTGCGGTACCGTACTCTAGTTTGATTTACAGTCAGACAAAATTTCGATACCAGCCGGGCTATTGCGTATCTTTGGTGGTAATCGTAACGCGGTATGACGCGGCGATGACCATTCGTGGGCCCTGATTGGATGAAATTCATTAATGGTGTTCGTTACGATTACCACCAAAGTTACGCGGTAGAGCCCCAGTTCCACCGAGAACAAATTCTCGGTAAAAGTATCAATAAATAAAAACCGGCCATGTGCGAGTCAGACTCGCGCACCGAGGGTTCCGTACAAACCTGTAGGTATATAAGTAAATGGTAGTATAGACCTGAGTATTTGATATTAATTTCAATCTATGACGTATTAAAAAAAACTACTTACTAGATCTCGTTCAAACCAATTTTCGGTGGAAGTTTGCAATGTACATCATATATTTTTTATAGATTTATCATTCTCTTATTTTAGAAGTTACAGGGGGACGACACACATTTTACCACTTTGGAAGTGTCTCTCGCGCAAACTATTCAGTTTATAAAAATATGATATTAGAAACCTCAATATCATTTTTGAAGACCTATCCATAGACACCCCAAACTTATGGGTTTGATGAAAAAAATGAGTTTCAGTTCTAAGTATGGGGAACCCCCAAAATTTATTGTTTTTTTTTTATTTTTGTGTGAAAATCTTAATGCGGTTCACAGAATACATCTACTTACCAAGTTTCAACATTATAGTTCTTATAGTTTCGGAAATAAATGGCTGTGACATACGTACGGACAGACAGACAGACAGACATGACGAATCTATAAGGGTTCCGTTTTTTAACATTTGGCTACGGAACCCTAAAAACGAGAAAGTGGCATTCATTATAATGTATTTAGTCGTTCAAACTATGAACGCGCAGTTCATTTCAAGGCAGCGCTCCCGTTACCCGTGCTCACAGTAGTACAGTGGCCGGCAAACAACTTGAGCCATGACCTTGAGTGCGCAGTAGACGATTTTAAGGTGTCGTTGGTGGAAAGAGAGGTGCGCGGGGGCATTCTGTCGGCACGCGTCCACGCTATTGGCCGAGCATGAGTGTACATGCGCGAACTTACCCCCACTACGTCGACTTTGTTGCTCAAGTTGTTTGCCGGCCTCTGTACCGTCGCTCTATTCATATTGTAACTCTATGGTTCAACCTAACTAACGCAACATATAGGAAAGTACTGAAAACTCAAACATTACTTATGCTTGGAGATTCGAACTCGACACGAACTAAATCGAATCCCAACAAATCATGACCAAAATTAGTTTCAATTCTCATGATCGTGTGCTAGTATCGATCTCAAAACGAACTCTTTTTTTTTTAAACAACTAAGTCGGTAAACAAGCATACGGCCCGCCTAATGGTAAGCGGTAACCGTAGCCATATGGACGCTTGCAACACAATGCATCGCTCACGCGTTGCCGACCTTTCCCCCTCCCCTATGAGCTCTGGCGACCTTACTCACGCGCAGGAACACATCTTTACACAACATAAAGTTATTTGGCTGCGGTATTCTGTAAGGTGGAGGTACTTTCCCCGTCGAGCTGATCTTTGAGCGAATAAACGCTTTGCTCTACCTCTCTCAAAAAACGCTTTGCTCTACCTCTCTCAAAAATTCACACTGCTAATTTGAGTAAAATTTCATTTTGAAGCTGTATTGCTCTTAATATTTTTACGCAAGCCTTCCGCCTGAAAATCTAGGCAAAGGCATCAAACGTCATTGTGACGTGTGTCTGTTGACACGTAAAGGTAAAAATAAAGCAGTGGCCACACTATCGTCGACCGGGGCCGTGGCTCAGGCGTGAAACTCTTTGTGTGACGTTAGCACCGGTCGCGGTAGGTACAGTCTTTGTGACGTCACTGCTCTCAAAGGGATACTTGACTCGATGCTATTAAAAAATATGTTTCAAAGTAGTAATTATATTAGAATATTCTTCAAGCCGGTGTGGAAGTCAGCATTCATTAAAAAAAAGTACCTAGTAGGTATTATAATATACAAAGTTTTAGATATCTATAAATTGAACCGTGACTGACTGACTGACTGTCTGTCTGACTAGACTAAGGCCTGTATTATAGAATCAGTCTCAAGAATAGAACGTGTTAACCTAAAAAAAACCTGATGTCATCGGCGCAGGTTCCAATTTCAATTGTTTTAATCTTGACTCAAAACTTTAATTGAGCAATCACGGCGGAATGCTAGTTACTCACTTTTTTCTGACAGTTTTTCTTACTTTGTTAGCAGAATTTTGCGAAAATAAATCTGTAGACTTTATGACCTAGGGAATAAAGGCCGTAATTTTGCAACTTTTGGCACCGCGCTTCTAAAAATCTAGGCTTAAAGTTATAGCTGACAGCGCTTTCATCATGCTGGGTCCCTCGGGTACTGGCCACTAAAACTAAGACTAAGACTAAAAGGGCACTTCGCACAAACCGTCGTAACTGGAAACTCAATTAAATAGCTCGGAGACTGACCATTCGACCTTTCCGTAAAAAGGTCATTAACATAACGGTCAATGACCCGAGGCTTATTGCCTTTTCCAGGGTGAATGGACCCATAATTTTATTGATGAAAATTAAAGGCGTATTTTTTAAAGAAAATTATTTAAACCGAATCGAACGTCTTTTTTAATGTTTAATGGCATTATGAAAACTGGCATTTGAAAGGGAAATAACAGCTTTGTTTAATACAGTTTTTCTTTTTATGAAATTAAAAATATTTTTACATAATATTATTACTTATTCGAAACATATTTCATCAAAGATAATTACAAAGGTTTGCGTTAAAATCAATGTGATAGAAAAACGATCTCGACTGGCATAACTATATGCCACTATATAACTAATATAACTCTGGAGACCAGCGGGCGGGGAGCTTTTTCCGCCAACGCGTCAGATTGGCTATCCAAAGAGGAAACGCTGCCAGCCTTCTGGGAACCTTGTCGTCAATCGGAAGCAGCGGCAGGCTTGAGGAAATTTTCTAAATATAGATTGTATTTAAAGAACATTAAAAACAAAAAAAAAAAAAAAAAAAGAAACAAAATACCCGACTGCGTAAAACAAAATTTAACTGAAAAGAGAAAAACTAGCTTTTTAATCTATAGAATTTTGAATATAACTTGAAGTTTATAAGGTATTGCAGTCGACGCCATATAAAAATAATATACCCTATGATACTCCCACAGTTCAGACGAATCTAACGACACCTCATATGCTTAAATCCATCAAGCCGTTTAGGCTGCAGAGCGTGCCAAAGAAATAGACATACATACATACACTCGAAAAACATAACCCTCCTTCCGGGTCAGTCGGGTAAAAAAACGAATAGGTATAAGGAATTCTGTTCGTTCGTAGCTCGGCTCGTGCTTGGTTCGCGTAGCATGGACCCCATAAGAAACTCTTTCGTTCATTACTCAAGTTAGTTATCAAGTTATATATGTTTAGGTAAGTTAAAATGTTACTGCATTGTGTACAAAGTCAAGTGGCTGTAAAGTTCTTTGCAAGTGTTCCACTACAAGTTTTAAGACTACATACAGTTGTATTATTTAGTTTTCATATAAGAGCTCCTTGAGTGAATAACTTGTTGGGAATTTCAAGTGTTTGTCAAAAAAGAAAACAATAAACGAAAGGTTGGGTACTTATTAAAGTTCGAGCAACTTTAATAAGTACCCATTGAGAAAACATGAAATGATTTTTAATAATATTGTTCTTTCAAACTTTGATATCTTCTTTTTATTTAATGTTGACAGGAGTGAATTATATTTTGCTGGTAATACATTTTGATTAATTTATTGCTGGTAATACAATAAAAGATTTTTAAAACAGCTTTAATTTCTATCTTAAAATTATCTTTCTTTAATTTATTGATGAAAATTAAAGGCGTATTTTTTAAAGAAAATTATTTAAACCGAATCGAACGTCTTTTTTAATGTTTAATGGCATTATGAAAACTGGCATTTGAAAGGGAAATAACAGCTTTGTTTAATACAGTTTTTCTTTTTATGAAATTAAAAATATTTTTACATAATATTATTACTTATTCGAAACATATTTCATCAAAGATAATTACAAAGGTTTGCGTTAAAATCAATGTGATAGAAAAACGATCTCGACTGGCATAACTATATGCCACTATATAACTAATATAACTCTGGAGACCAGCGGGCGGGGAGCTTTTTCCGCCAACGCGTCAGATTGGCTATCCAAAGAGGAAACGCTGCCAGCCTTCTGGGAACCTTGTCGTCAATCGGAAGCAGCGGCAGGCTTGAGGAAATTTTCTAAATATAGATTGTATTTAAAGAACATTAAAAACAAAAAAAAAAAAAAAAAAAGAAACAAAATACCCGACTGCGTAAAACAAAATTTAACTGAAAAGAGAAAAACTAGCTTTTTAATCTATAGAATTTTGAATATAACTTGAAGTTTATAAGGTATTGCAGTCGACGCCATATAAAAATAATATACCCTATGATACTCCCACAGTTCAGACGAATCTAACGACACCTCATATGCTTAAATCCATCAAGCCGTTTAGGCTGCAGAGCGTGCCAAAGAAATAGACATACATACATACACTCGAAAAACATAACCCTCCTTCCGGGTCAGTCGGGTAAAAAAACGAATAGGTATAAGGAATTCTGTTCGTTCGTAGCTCGGCTCGTGCTTGGTTCGCGTAGCATGGACCCCATAAGAAACTCTTTCGTTCATTACTCAAGTTAGTTATCAAGTTATATATGTTTAGGTAAGTTAAAATGTTACTGCATTGTGTACAAAGTCAAGTGGCTGTAAAGTTCTTTGCAAGTGTTCCACTACAAGTTTTAAGACTACATACAGTTGTATTATTTAGTTTTCATATAAGAGCTCCTTGAGTGAATAACTTGTTGGGAATTTCAAGTGTTTGTCAAAAAAGAAAACAATAAACGAAAGGTTGGGTACTTATTAAAGTTCGAGCAACTTTAATAAGTACCCATTGAGAAAACATGAAATGATTTTTAATAATATTGTTCTTTCAAACTTTGATATCTTCTTTTTATTTAATGTTGACAGGAGTGAATTATATTTTGCTGGTAATACATTTTGATTAATTTATTGCTGGTAATACAATAAAAGATTTTTAAAACAGCTTTAATTTCTATGAAATATGCTATATGGAGGTTTTTGGGGTCAGAAAATAGATCGTGCTAGGTATCATTGCTGGGAAAAAGAAAAAAAAATGGACTAAAGCTCGTTCACCCGGGTAGGTACTGTTAAGCTTGTATTTTTCGACTTCAAAAAAAAGGAGATTATAAATTCGACATGTAGTATTATTGGAACTGCAATTATATTCACGTATGATAAGCTATTAGGGCTTACAATCAAATATACAAAATTGCATAGGTGTATGTATGTATGTATATTTGTCCACGCATATCTAAAAAGATATTAATTGGATTGTAACCATTCTTCTTTTAGTGATTTACATTTACGTTAACTTAGGGAACAGTGCAAGTTTCATCGAAATCGGTTCAGTAGTTTTCAAGATATGGACAAATATGTGTGACGGCCTGGCTTATTGATACGAGCTACGGGCCGGGTGGGGTGTCAAAGGAAAAACACCTCAAAACCTTGGTCAAATTCTAGTGCATTAGGAAAAACTTCCTCATCAGCCTATAACGTCCCACTGCTGAGCACAGGCCTCCTTTCACAAATGAGGGTGAAAGGGACTGGGCGATACTCCACCACGCGTGCCCACTGCGGATTGGTGGAGGTAGGATAGTGGTCAACCTACTGTTGGAATTTTTCAAGCTGCCTAGGAGGCATCCAACTAGCTTAACGACTATCACAATTAAGTGATAACCGGGACCAACGGCTTTACGTGCCTTCCGAAGCACGGAAACGCTCGATTTGAAATACCACTAGGCGGTCACCCATCCAGGTACCGACCACGACAGACGTAGCTTAACTTTGCCGATCGATTAAGAACGGCTAATCATGCTACACCACGAGCGCTTCATAGTGCATTAGTGCATTAGGAAAAACTTAAAATGACGAAATAAAAAAGTAATTAAAAAAAATCGTCTTCAAAATACGCTAAAAAGTATGAAATAACTCTAATCTGACACTGATTTGAAATCAGAGAAATATTTTCATTGGAATACGTCGTGCTCTTTCGTTGACTTCAAATCAGTGTCAGATTAGAGTTATTTCATACTTTTAGTGTATTTTGAAGTCGGTTTATTTTTTTTTTTAATTTTGTACGCCGAGTTAAGCTTTGTGCACCTCTTATAGCAAATAGCTTTTCAATGGTTTAATCTACGCTTTATCTACGATGAAGACTAGAAAAAGATTCACACTAACTTCTGCTGCAGTTTGTTAAACAACTAAACTTGAACCAACGTACTTACATTTTTATTACTTTCCAACAGATTCGTGCAATTGCAATTGAGTGAAACACTTTTGAGCGCAATCAACGGACTCAGCGCTTCGCAGCGAACTGTTTTTAAAGTCAATCAGCGTTAAAGCGCACTCGTTAATAGCTGTAACAAGCACTTGAATTGTTGGATATTTTTGCATAAGTACCACTTCGTTCTTGGGACACCGGGGGACATAATTTCGCATTGAAAATGTAAATTTCTCACAAGTTCGGGCGCTTAAACTTGCTTCGGGGCATGGGATTGTTGTGCAGGAGTGTGGATCGTTTATATTACCAGCATAATTATTAAATAAAAAGTGGTTTACTGAAAATTATTAACTAAGACATTTGGCGGAGACATATCTCAAGTCTCCTACAGATCAAACATTCGAAGTAAAATCATAATCGCCTGAATCATACATTGCTTTACTATTGTATAGCCTCGTTGAATGATCACGTTGCCAAATTTTTTTTTTTTTTGAAGGACTTTTCATACACAACTTCATATCCCCCTTTTCACCACTTCTGGGTTGGAATTATTAATAACGCCCGAGACAAACATAAATTAATTTTCAATCATCAGTCTAAAAACAAAATTTGAATATCCTAACTTCAAAACTGACGGACTTAAATACAAACTTTCATCCCCTATTTTACCCCCTTAGGGGTAGAATTTCCAAAATTCCTTTCTTAGCGGATGCCTACGTCATTATAACTATCTGTATGCCCAAATAGTTTAGTGGTTTGAGCTATGCGTTAATAGATCAGACAGTCACGGTTTACTTATATATAGTCTAGCTGACCCCCACGGTTCCACCCGCGTTCCCGGGATCAAAAAGTAGCATATGTCCTTCTCCATACCATAGGTTATCTGCATGCCAAATTTCATGGTGATGCGTTGACTAGTTGAGGCGTGAAGGCATAACAAACAAACTCACTTTCGGATTTATAATATCAGTTAGGACATTCTTTTCTCTTTTTCTCATGAGGTGTACCCATAAAGTGTAGTATGTCAGTTATGTGATTCTTATTAAGAATTTTAGATGGATATCTTAAGGCGTCGTCCTAATTAGCGACGATCGTACGTTCAAACGATGCGATTTCGTCGCACGATCGCGCTGATGTTCCTGTGCTCGCGCGATGACTTGCGAGCTTCAATTAGGACACTCTAAAGCGTTTTGTGTATTTAATCTCGTCGTGCGACGAAATCGCATTGTTTGCTCGTACGATCATCGCCAATAATGACGACGCCTAAGAGTCTTTGAGAGGTAATTATATGATTTGCAAAATATTACCCCCAAAACTGCTTAATTTTTTATTTTTTTTGTATCCCATCTCCCGGTCCCTCCCAAGAATTCATGTTGAAAGTTGTGTGTCTATGTTTACGGCGACTCTAGACAGCTGCAAAATCTTTTAATGATTCGTCTCCTACAGCTGGCGAGTTCACACCAGAGGTCTTTCACCTAAAACCAGCTAATATAAAAAATGCAATAAACATTTGAATTTGAATTTGAATATTATAAACGCGAAAGTTTGTTAGGATGGATGTTTATTTCTCTTAAACGCAAAAACTACTGAACGGATTAGGATGAAATTTTGCACACAAATAGAATATATTCTGGATTAACAAAGGGTACTTTTTATCGCAGGAAAATAATAGGTCGCTTGGGAACGTGGGTGAATCCGCGGGGTATTAACTAGTTCATTAATAAATGAAATACTTTATGCTAAGAAAGCCTTGATTGGAGGCACCGGAATATTCTTCGCTAATTAATTGTACATCACTACCAGGGAGTTAATTATGTAAGGATTATTCTCCGAAATATTGGTTAATTATGAACCTATCAATTAAATGGTATTAATATATATACATCATGTTTTTTAACCGACTTAAAAAAAAGAGGAGGTTCTCAATTCGGTTGTTTTTTTTATGTTTGTTACTTCATAACTCCGTCATTTATTAACCGATTTGGATTTTTTTTTCTGTCTGGAATGTTACACTTCCCGTTTGGTCCCATTGTCATCAAATCAGGATTTGATTACTTCTTAGTGTACTTTGAAGTCGGTTTAAGTTTAACAATTGTGTTTCAATGAAATACAAGTGGTGTCAAAATTGATAGATTTGTCAGTTTTGGTACTAATAGTAGTAGGTACTAATCAATAGAGTCGAAAATCATTATGAATTTTACCGAAAACGCACATTGGGTCTTTGGCAGTGGAGTTTCTATGGAATCGCGCTTGGAAATGCTAGATGAACCATTATAACTAGATTTCTAATCCGCGGTGTCATCAGTTCCTCTTTTTCACCCTTTAGAGTTGAGTTTTGAAAACCCTTTCATACTTATGCAAGGAAACTGTGTGCAAAGTGATAATAAAAAAAAACTGCAGGGCAGTTGGAGCTGAGCTTTGACATGTCAGTCAGTTAGTTTCAAACACGGGAACACGATATTGGCTGCTGTATTCTGTAAGATGGAGGTCTGTACATCTCCAGTCGAGCTGCTCTTTGAGAAAAACAATTCTATACTCAATCCCTCTTAAAACATAGCTTATAATACTTGTTACTATATCCAGACATTGTGTGACCGGCACGTAAAGCCGTCGGTCCCGGTTATCACTTAATTGTGATAGTCGTTAAGCTAGTTGGAGGCCTTCTAGGCGGCTTAAAAACTCCAGTAGGTTGACCACTAGCCTACCTTCATCGATCCGCAGTGGGCACGCGTGGTGTGGTATCTGCCCATTCTACTTTCAGCCTGATTTGTGAAAGGAGGCCTGTGCTCAGCAGTGGGACATTATAAGCTAATGATGATATCCTGATATAGATTTATATCACCCAGCTCGCGAAATTATTTTTCAACCCGAAATATAAACTAGATAACACCTTAAGCTTCCGTTTTTTTCAATAAATATTCATGAAGCGAGATATAAAAAAGGAAAAGCAATATATTCTTTGGAGTAATTCGTCGTGCGGAGTATTCCCTGCTTGTTTTATAATTTCGCTATATTTCGTCGCCGCGTATACAAAATCAATTTTCCGCCGGCCCCCGAGATTAGATCCCCTCTCTGGTCCCTTTTTAAATTAAAATAAAAAGAAGAGACAAGAAATTCTTTACAGGTAGCCAAGTTATAATATTTCCGGCAAAACGTGAAAACGTGCTTCGGAAACAAGGCATCCGACCTTGCATGGCTTGTGGTTATTATTTTGGATCTATTTTGTAGTAATTAGGGAGAAATTGTTTGACAGAAGTTAAAGATTAGAGACTATTTGCGCCCCGCGGGTTCACCCGCGTACCCGAAGAATATATTGATTTCCCCTGATAAAAAGTACCGTATCCGTTAATCCAAAACATATTCATCAGCGTGCCAAATTTCATCCAAATCCGTAAAGTAGTCGAAACTTGATTGAGTAACAAACATACATCCAAACAAATTCGCATTTATAATATGAGAGAGATGATATAATAATAGTGAGATATAAATTAAATTATTAAAAGAAACAATAAACCCGACTGCGTAAAACAAAAATTAACTGAAAAGAGTAAAACAAGCTCTTTAATCTATAGATTTTTGAATATAACTTGAATGCTATAAGGTATTGCAGTCGGGACAAACCAATAACCTAAGTATGTATCTTTTTTTGTAGTACTATTTGTTTATCCCCGACTGCAATACCTTATAGCATTCAAGTTATATTCAAAAATCTATAGATTAAAGAGCTTGTTTTACTCTTTTCAGTTAATTTTTGTTTTACGCAGTCGGGTTTATTGTTTCTTTTAATAATTTAATTTATTTCAGACTTTTTAGTTTTATACAGAATGAGTTGTAAATGAGCGGTACGGTAAAGTAATGCTAACAACCATCGCAACTCTGTGAATTACGTACGGTAACCGCTCATAGTTGGTACTATACACGGAAAAGATATTTTTCTCTGTGGTACATATACCTACTGTCCTTGCATTAAACATGTTTTTTGCAGTTTACGTCAAAATGGTAGCACAAAAGTATTACAATATATACATATATGAAATGGGCTCTTCACAAGCTTTCATTTGATACCCATATTGTTATAATAACGAAATTTTTGTTTTTAATACCCCCCCTCTTTTCTTATCCGTAGACGCCATATAAAAATAATATACCCTATGACACTCCCACAGTTCAGACGAATCTAACGACCCCTCATATGCTTAAATCCGTCAAGCCGTTTAGGCTGCAGAGCGTGCCAAAGAAATAGACATACATACATACATACATACATACATACATACATACACTCGAAAAACATAACCCTCCTTTCGGGACAGTCGGGTAAAAACAGACATTTTCATTGAGACCTTGAACGTAATAACATTTCATCATCATCATCTGCCTACCCTGTTCCCAATCATTTGTGGTCGGCGCAAAATGTGCACTTCTATCATTCTTATCTTCTATCAGCAATAATCTAATGTATAATATATTCTTAGAAATCAGAGACGGGAATAATTTAGAAAAATACAAATATCACCAAATTATCACTTTAATTTTACAAACTAAACAATTTATTATCAAATGAACGCAATAAAAAAAAAGTATTTAAGAGAAAAGAAAATAAAGAGCAAACAGAAAAAGGAACAAATCACAGTAGGCACATAAACATTTCAAACGAGCAGAGGTTCTGCTTAGCTAGTGAACTCTACAGCGAATACTCGTCCGACTGAGCGTGCGAACACTTATAAATACATGTCCCCACTACTTGTCTACCCCCACTTCTAGTGACCTATTGATTCACTCTGCTAACAATATATAAACGATATGAAGGGTGGAGATTTCGAGATGGCATATTTTCGAAACCTATTTTGGATTAGTCATGCTGAACAACTTTTATTACGTGACCAAAACTGAATTCTTAAAAAAATATATTTTACTTTTCATACACTATGATCGAGCAATGTTGACATTTTGTTAAAAAAGTTAAACATTTTTTTTGAGAATTTACTATTTGTAAGTACGTAAGTAAATTATATAATTAGCTGTACAGAACACCTTTCCCACATTACACGTGTTATATCCAACATTTCATTACTAAGTCGAGGTGCGGTCTAACTACAAATGGCTTTGTTTACACGTTACGTCTCATTTATAGGGATTGCCTTACATTGAAAACACGTGTCTGGTTGTGATAGGCTCTCCTGCGGGTTTACTTGTGAGTTTTAAAAGTTAATTTAAATAGCAAGCTACAAGATTGGCTTTTGTGTGACCACAATCTTAGCAAGATTATTGTACCCAGGTTTTAAATAGTTAGAGACAGCAATCAGCCAGGCATCAATTAGCCATAAAAATAGAGGCACTTCGTTTTCTATAAGAAAAATGGAGTCATATTGAAGACGAAGCAATAGAAAAAGAAACATATCATAATTTGCGTTTAAACAATTTTTATTGTTTTATTTTTGGGGTGAAACCACGATTTCCACACCGGGTGCCACTCATGCGAGCAACACCACTAACAAATCCTAGAAGGAAACATACACGTAGAAGGAAACTGCATATCATGTACAGATGCCAGAACATAACCGTTGGTTGCTTGTAGACTTTGAACTTGACTGTTTCCGAGATAGGCGGGTACGTTAAAGTATTCTTTGCATTTCCATTCAATCTATAATATTCAGTCCATGGATCCGGTTTGCACCTCCACCTCCACAGCCCTAAACAAAGAGCCTGGCTAAAATCTAGTGATAAATACAGGCAACAATCCAATACCATTGCGGGCTGCGGGTTCAGTAAGACGGACGGATTTACGCTTTAGGAGTCCGTACGCCGCTCGTCGAATACAAATTACTTCGTTAAATAAGTTGTGCGAGCCCCAAACACCTACGGAACAATTTGCTGGTGTGGTTACAGCTAATGTCTTATTTGGCCGTGAATTTTAGATCCACTAATGTGATTATACGGTGGAGAGGATGTATGTTCTTCAGATCGATTGTTGCGGGAGACTGTTGATTTTAGATTTTTTAAATCAAACATAAGTTGATATATGCCTTTTGGCGCACAGTTCTTGTGTGCAGCGTGCTTTTGTTTTTGTGTCAGTCCAAAATAAACGTACTATTACTTTTTTCTTACTGAAAAACTACATTCTGACTCTTGAATTGACTCTTGCACTTATGAAAAGTCCGACTCTAATACCATTTCGGAAGGTTGCATTTGCTGAGACGAGCCGGTAATAAACTCAGCAATTAAGTACACTTTTCTAAACAAGCTTACATTATTTACATAATATTTATATTCTAGTCGCAATGACACCAATTGCTGCTCGTCGGAAAAACTACAAAGTAGACTGAATCGATATTTAATAAGTAACTAGCAAACATAAGCAGACTGGCCCCCATTAAACAGCAACTGTTCACAAGTATGACGGACGCGTGTGGCAGCCATCGCCCTACTCGCCATATTGGAGGGACTTGGACGACCCGTCACACGACGGACGACACCGCAAGCAAAGGCCTGACTTACTTAAGTCTGCCTAAAAAATAAAACTACTTAATAGTATAGAGTTTCAAATAATGTATTAAGGTGAAAAAACTTTTAGGGCATCAAATGCAAAACGACTGTATTTTACAATGCACCCGTGATAAAATCAAACCAATAAGTATCACCAGAGTTATGAGTCAAACGTCATGAAGGGAAGACATATAATACAACTTATTGGTTCGGAGTTTTATTCAAAACGTGGAATATAAAAGTGGGGACGGTAAATAAGGTATAAAAGCGACAAAAGTCGTAATAAATCAAGCACACTCCTCGAATAGCGCCATATATCTCTGCGTTGCCGCGGCGGCCGATATTTCTGATACTTTATGCGGTACTGTTACATCCCTAAATTGTATTATTTCGAATGTGCAATATATATTTGAGTTATTATATTCTTTTGTATTTTTCTTGGCGATTGGTGGAAAAGTGGGTGATTTACTGAATAAGGGATGAGTGTGTTTATTTTTTGTTAAACAAACTTTTGTTACCTAGGTATGTATTTTTTTTGAGTGATTTCATTACTTAATCTTTTTATAAATTTATCAGCTTCAGCTTAGTCAGCTTTTTTGGATCCCTACCTGTGGACAGAGATTGAATCGCAGTTTTTTACCTGTTTAGCTAAATTCCACAGTCATTGATCTTAGCAAATACTTCTGAAGTTCCCGGCAACAACCTTCAACTGAGAGTAATCTAGATATTCAAAAAATATACAAACATTTCGTAGCCCATCGTAGCACTCGGCTAATTCCAAAACATCTCACTAGATGTCGCTACGTGTACCGTTTGGAAATAAAAGCCCCTAATTTTACCAGCTGATTTCAGCATTTTCACGGACGTGTTCAAGTGTCGAACCGTTGTTCGTGATGGTCGAGTGTATTTTTTTGTTTTTTCCTTTTCTGTATCGAGGTTTCCCTCGCTTATTTTGATTGTCTGGCACAAAATAGTCAGTGTGTACCTCGTATGTTATTAATCATGAAAGCTATTTTGATAAACCATTATCTTTTCTACCAGTTTATTTAAAAAACAACTGGCTATGTGCGCGTTGCTGGTGGTGCAGGTACTGCTTGTGGGGGCTGGTCAGCTTAAGTTTGCCATTTATTTACTTATTAAATTCAGGCTACTTAGTAATTTTGCCGCCGCGCCAGGTCACGCAATTATTGTCAGTGCGATTAGAATGTAAATATTATGTAATGAATCTAAGCTTGTTTTGAAAAGAGTAATTGCTGAGTTTATTGCCGGCTCTTCTCAGCAAATGCAATCTTCCGTGCCTGCGGAGGTCTATTTGAATAAATGATTTCGAAATTTGAATTTGAATTTTGAATTTTGTTGGAATCGAAGGGTTACGTAAAGACATTTCTTCTTGTAGATTGAAAGTCATCAATTTATTATTTGTTGTTATAGGGCAATAGAAATACACATACTGTGAAAATTTCAACTGTATACACATTAGGGTTCAGGAGATACAGCCCATTGATAGACAAACAGACGGACGGGCAGACGGACGGACAGCGGAGGCTTAGTAATAGGGTCCCGTTGTCACCCTTTACGTACCTTGGATACGAGACTAATTATGAGACTCCGATCAAGAATTGAATGAAAATCAAACCATGAGTAGAGTATTTTGCAATAAACATAATAGCATCATATATTAAACATTTGCGATATTAATCCATAAATTTCCCTTAATGGTACTGTAATGCAATATCCCTCTCCAATTACATACACATGATTTTTCGTTAATTACAGAAAAACAAATTAATTTTAATTTAATTGCGGTGTTATTAATTTCAACTGAAATTTCCTGTACCCTTCCCGCCAAAAGTCCAAAAAAAGTATCTCATAATCACAGATTACAGAATAAGGAAGATGGAGCGCGCGGAACACGGGAGTGAAGCCAAAAAAGCAAATCCAAATTGAAAATCAGATACCTGGTATTCGTTTTCTAGTTTGTATTTGCATTGTTTAACCATAGTTTATTGATAAAGAAGTGTTTTTTGTTAAACAAAGCAAATACACATTCAAAAGCGAATATCAGGTACGGATTCTGTAATCTGTGCTCATAATATTCTTGTGTTCAAATTTTTTCCTCACAAACTTCTATTATATTTTCCACTCATATTATAAACATATCGACCTTCCAATTATATCTCTGAAGGCTGTTTCTAACCCGCCAGTGAGTAATTTTATAATAAGTACAAATCTTAAACATAGTTATTACCAGCATTAAGACTTTCCCAAAGGTTTAACCCATTGAGGTTATATACCTTTGTCTGATTGCGCGGTTATTGCCAGGGGACTTGCAGATCGTACTAATTATAAAGCGATTAGTATTTCGCGAGGTATTTCAGGCAGGTTTCGCAGCCCGGGACAGTAGTCGTTATTCAACTGTTAATAACGGTTATGAATTATAATCTCATTAACTCTTTGCTAATTGCCGCGTATTTATAATTTGATTTCAGAATTCTTTTTTGGAACC
The DNA here is from genome assembly GCA_947623365.1 of Achlya flavicornis. Classification (NCBI taxonomy): domain Eukaryota; kingdom Metazoa; phylum Arthropoda; class Insecta; order Lepidoptera; family Drepanidae; genus Achlya; species Achlya flavicornis. Next base: position 797,438 of record OX392481.1, on the reverse strand, counting down.
ATAGCTGTGAATAATTAGATGGTTTCAATAAACAAAAACGAATCGTTTTGCTTACCAATGGTAGGTTTTTTCATTGCCAAACTGGGCATATAGATCATTTCGTAAACTAATTTAACCTGTAATAGCTACTTCCATATGTGAGGGTCTGCTATGCAAAGCTTACGATGATAGTCACAGCAATTGTCTATGTCAAGTTTTTTAGGAATCCTGGGGGGGGGAATCCTACTATCGAGTTTACTATCGGGTTTACTATCGACTATCGATCGTACTAATTGACCGAGCGAGCGAAGCGTTTCCGTTTCAGCTTGAACAAAAATGCTTTCGTACGTCTGTGCAGGTTGTCCGGCTGTTTTCTTCTACGGGTCGCATTTCTCAATCGATTCTCGTAAAATTCTGTGAGAATCTTCGGTAATTATATGAAATTTTCAAATGGAGCTCCCCGCCGTGGTTTTCCCAATGGAGTACAGCATGGGGTTCTTCAAAAAGGGTGTGAAGAGGTTTCTTCAGGGTCGGCAACGCGCGAGTGATACCCCTGGTGTTGCAAGCGTCCATAGGCTACGGTATCTGCTTACCATCAGGCGGGCCGTATGCTTGTTTGCCACCTCAGTGGTATAATAAAAAAGAAAAAAAATTTTCTCGAGCGAATCGACGAAAAGATATTCCATCATTGCCTTATATATTCCTGTATTCCATATAATTATGGAGACTCGAATAAATGGGAAAGTGTGTGTGTTTGTTTGTTGTGACTTCTTGATGCCTCAATGATACAATACAATCGTGATGAACTTTTGCACGCACGTTGATCATAGTCTGGAAAACCACAAAAGTTTTTTATCCCGGAAAAAGGTAGTTTGCTCGGGAAAGCGGATGAAGCCGCAGGGTAAGCTTGTATATAATATTACAACCGCGCCCTTTGGTATTCAGTCGTGAGTTTGTTATTTTATTCAGTTATCACAGGGACAAAGTAACATAAATCAAAGGGAATTAAAAAAAAATATATATAATTTGCATTTATTAACAACAAATATGTACAAAATACAATCTATATTTACAAAATATAATCTATATATAGAAAATTTCCTCAAGCCTGCCGCTGCTTCCGATTAACGGCAAGGTTCCCAGAAGGCTGGCAGCGTTTCCTCTTTGGATAGCCAAGCTGACGCGTTGGCGGAAAAAGCTCCCCGGCCGCTGGTCTCCGGAGGTCTCGATCAATTTTGAAGACAAGGTGCGAGCAAAACGGCGAGCTTCTGACCCCCATGGTCCCAAGGTCTCGACCGCAAAAGGTATAAAAATATAATTGGGTCCAATCGATGCATATTTTTTGAATTTTGAATTTTCCGCACTGGCCGCCGCTGCCCCTGCAGCTTTACAAGTCGCCGGTAAGTGAGATGGCGCAAGTGTATCGACACATGTGGCATCCCACACCAGCGACTTGCCGACACTCCAAGGGATCAAAGACATACCATCCGGTCTCTTGCCATCGCCCCGCGCAATACCGACTGGTTCCAGTACGGAAGGCACGTTAGCGACAACAAGAGCCCTGCGGATAATGTCATTAATAGCCGAGTGCCGTGATATTCGACCAGCACTTAGGGAGCACGAAAGCCCATGGTGGCCGAGCTCATTGACGAGGTCTCCGCAGCGGCAGCGATGAGGCTGATTGGTCCTGCAACCAAGACGAAGACAAATACACAGACTTAATGTTATACGGTCTAACATTGTTCCGGTATTTGTGGATGGAATAGCTTGTAGCCAGTGACCTGAGTCACTCTGAGAGACAGCTAACAAGCGCGCGCGGTCTGTATCTATTGAAAAGTTTGAAAATAAATTTTGCCAAGTTTTTTCACAAAGAGGCTTGTCCCACGCTCTCTGAGAGTGACTCAAGGTCGGAATATTTGTGCCTGGACAAGCTGCCAGGCGTCTCTAGCATCGGACAGGTAAGAAACCTTAACAGATCCAATAGAAGGGTCCAAAACAGATCTGACGAGGGTGCCCACACTGTATACCGAGGATAGAAACGCCGGTACTGATATGCTTGAAATTTTCCGCACTCCTAGGCCACCATAACATACGGGTAGGGTGGCCTGAGACCACGCTTTGTTTTCACAAAAACTGCAATTTAGAATTTTGGAAAGAGACGTTTTGATCATATTATCCAAAGTATCTAATATGTGAACCAATTTAAATAAGTGCGTACTGCGGAGCAAATACGTAAACTTAGGCACGAAAAGGCAGAGTCGAACAATTAAAAATGCATAATGGGCATTAATTTCATAAAGTCTATTTGAAGAGTCATTAAAATTTTGAATCTTTTTCTCAAAGAAACTAGGTATGGATTCATCTAAGACGGGGGCTCCGAGAAGATGAAGTGACTCATTTGACAGTAACTTAATATTGGGAGCCAAAACATTAAAATTTTGAATTAATTCTGGTTTTTCAGATTCTGGGAAAGAATCTAAAATAAGGAGCTCACATTTGGAGCAATTGAATTCTAGGCCAATCTTTTTAAAATTTTCTGTCAATGTTTTAAAATCACTGAGAACAGAAGCCGCATCACCCCCCAGCGTACCGTCGTCTAGATACCATACATTAAATTTAGATTGTAATCCTGAAATAATTGAATGGATGGCCAAACTGAAGATAGCTGGACCGAGAGGGTCGCCCTGTTGACAACCCATGGCGGAAATAAGTGGGTGTTCTCTGAAAAAAAGTTTTGATGGATGCCCATAGCATTGCCAAAGGTAAGGATATACGTCAGGGCAGATATCCCGAATTTGGGTCAATAAAGCACCCCTATCGACAGAGTTAAATGCATTTTTTATGTCAACTTTAAGCAGCACTTCACCTCCGTTATTTAATATAAAGGTCCGAGCCGCATGAACAGCTGCCTCACAACCTCCCTTTGAGCCAAAACCGAGTTGAATGGGCTGAAATATTTCTGAAAGTTTCGGGAGAATGTGACGACAACAAATTTTGGAGGCCATACGACGGATAGTATTACCCACAGCGATGGGTCTTACTCCGCCATCTTTTTTGGATAGCGCGCAAAGGTTGGCCCCATAAATGATCTCAGTGAATGGGCTTGGCACCTTTCCTGCCAACATTAAATTTATAAGAGAGGTTAATTTCGATAATAATTTGGTACCAGCGTCTCCGGCGGCACCACAGACAAGATCTTTGTAATGCTGTGGTGTAAAACCGTCGAGACCGCCAGCAGAACCAGGTTTAAATGACATAATGACGCTCAAGAGATCTTGGGCGTTACAATTTAGAACAGTTTGGTCTAAAGATCATTGGGGATCTGGGAGGTTTATATTTGAAAGCGGAGATGGATGTTTAGATTCTAAAGCAGACAGGGTTTCAGGTGTGTCTGAAGCGACAACATCGCTAGAAAAGAGCAGATGTGCTGCCCCCTTGAAATCGCCATCATTTGCTTTAGATTCTATTTTTCTTATAGTGTTTGCCAGATTATGCTTTGTTTGAATTTTGGGAAAATTTGGAATAATGTTATTAATTGAGTCTAATAATGAGCAGTTATTTTTAATTTTTTGGGTGAGAGAAATCTCATTTTTTTGGTTACTAGGGACATGCAGCACTCTGTATGCACATGTGAGCAGGTCTTCCCAAGCTCTTAGTGAATTTTTACTGAGAATTTTGTCTATACATACACATAAAGCTGTAGCCACGCAGATACGTGCTCCGCGTGGGATTCGCTTTAATAACGGAACATTATTCTTTAGCGAACAAATTTGTTGCCAAAACGGGAGGTTAGTAGAGGAAGAATTTAGAGCCGAAATATATAAGTCTGAATTCGTGGAGCTGATTTGATTGAATAGGTTTGGATTAGGTTTGTGCACCTTTCCGACATGAATTTTTAAACCGCGGTTGCCATGAAAATAACGAGGTTCCGAACACTGCTCACATTTTAATAAGTTTTCTCGCGATGCGTCACTGTCCTGGCTACATGGTTGTGCGTCCGAACTGGTACCAGGGCCAATACGTATGCCCAAAGGGAGCATATAGCTTTTACACAAACACAAAAACTATACAATCCTACGATCTTCGGATGGTGAAGACTGCCCAGAGCCGAGCAGGAAGGGGTGCTGCGCTGGAAGCGGCAGATCACCTCCCGGCTGGATATGGGCAGCGCACGCCGGCCGCAGATCTGAAACAAAACGAATTATATTAATATTAAATTATTTAAATTATTATCCTGAAAAAATTTTGAAACGTCAAGGTTGACGCTGTCAGTTCGACTAGTTGCATTTTAAATAATAAGTTACGTACGTATTGAAATTTCTACTATCTTGAAAATATCAGACCTTACTCAATTTCAGAGCACGCGCGTATTTTGTAAAATGCGCAAATACGTAATAAAGCTAATAAATTGTCTCGACCGACTGACCGCAGGGCCCAACCCGCTGGGGTGAGAAACTTACAATTTTGTATTATTATAACGTAGGTATCCACTAAGAAAGAATTTTTGGAAATTATAACACTAAAATCCCCCTGGATTTTGTTTGTATAAAAAATAATGTCCTCGACTGTACATTACCTAAGCTTGCATGTTAAAAAGCATTTTATCACAAATTTAAATTTGCATTTCCAGTATCTCTATTCTGCCAAAATAACCCTAAAACAAGCCAAAATATTCTGTATAAAATTCAATTAAGCTCTTTTTTAGCGAGTTCTCTTTGTATAATAGAATATCATGAATATTCAATACTCGCCATCAAAAGGATTTTTTGGGTGGAATTATTTTATGTAATTATACCATTTTACTCGTTTGATGTCTTACTACCTTGGTGATTAAATTTATTATTTAATTTTGAACGCATGAACATGAACTTTTAAACTCATATCAGGCTTTGTAATTTACAGAAGATCGCAGCCAAGGATATAAAAAAAATCGGATGTATTCTCACTAACAAAAAACTGTGTCGCTCAAGTCGGACACCATGCTCTGTAGGTACGTACAAGCCGGCACGCACATAAGTCGGTAAACGGCAACAGAATCTTGTTTACCGCGGAATAGCCAACTAATCTGTGAATGTGTGCGAGAGAGGTGGCTGACTCTCATAGACACAATTTTTTGTGAGCAAGAATAATTCGAAATTCAAAATCATTTATTCAAATAGACCTTCGCAGGCACTTACGAAAAGTCTGACTCTAATACCGGTTCGGAAGGTTGCATTCACTCAGCAATTACTCTTTTCAAAACAAGCTTAGATTCATTACATAATATTTACATTCTAATCGAATTAATAATGTCCGACGTAGTCTGTGATCTCAGCAAAATAACTTAATTGTGGTGTTGTGTTCCTGTGATGAGTAAGGTCACCATAGATCCATGAGAAGGCGTTGTACTGCCAGTGTGCGGGGAACAGCAGTGTAGTAAGGTCTGCTGCCAACACAGTGACTCTTCTCAACTGGTTTTCAAAACCCATAGGTGTGTAACGATTTTTGCAGGGTATCAGTACGCGAGTGATGGTGTTGGTGTCTATAGGCTACAACTGCGCAGACGCAGGAGGGCCGTATACATACTAACATTATAAATTTGATTTGTTTATTTTTATTAATCAATCACGCCTTAACCGCTGAAATTGACAAAAGTCACATAGAGATACAAAGATTTATCAAGCAATAATAGGAATAGGATAAATTATTATTCTGGGAAAACTGATCCATCAGGGGGCCAAGTCTGCTATTTTAAATCTACAATGCTATTCTGACTCGATCCCATTATAACTCCACTTTTAATAAGTCAATGTACGTTGTCTAAATTCATAATGGTTTTGGAAGCTTTGGAATTAGTAGACTACCAGAACTGACAAATTTTGACACCGCTGATAGTGCATCAAAGGTAGCCGACCAACTTTAGTAAAGTGTAACGCAATTCACAGTTTTCACACAAACTGTCGAGAGAATGTCAATAAGGTTTATATGAAAGGGAAGTAAATAACCTACCGTTGACGCTGACTGTACAATAATAACGCTTTAATATTTATATCTTTTTAAAATACCTAAAATGTTTTATAAAGAGCTCAGTTATTAATGGCCAGTTGGAAAATATTTGTTTAAAACCTCTTTACATTAAAATGTTCATTATTTAATTTCGGCGTCCGCTTTACGAGATTTTTATTAAAATGGCTTACAGCGCAGCGTTTGTAATAAAGACGTCAAAATGAGCATAACTGAAAGGTTTTGCTTACCATGTGGGAATAACATGAAAAATTGTAAAACGACTCTTAAATAGAGTCGTTTTAGTAGTGGATAAAGTAAAATAGTGGCTCGGTGAGCTGTAGGTAGACCTTGCGAGTCTCGATTAGTATATGGAATTCCCTTGTCGATTCAGTTAATCAAAATTTGACGAGAACCGGTTGAGAAATGCGACCTGTAGAGGAGAACAGCCGAACATCCGCCGGACATCTGGGCAGACATACGAAAGCATTTTTTCCCAAACTGAAACGGACGACGCACCGCTCGCGGTTCGCGCTCGCTCGCTCAATAAAAAGGACAAAACGCACAGCTGAAACCGCAACGCCTCGAGACCTGAAATTTTGCACACATGTTTCTTAAATAACCTAGGTGTAGCTAAGGAAGGTATATACAAAAGAGGTAGATCATAGCACGGTTTTGCTCAAAGAGACTCGACTGTAGAAGTACCTTCTTATTGAATACCGCAGCCAAATAACAATGTTGTGTTGCTGCGCGTGAGTAAGTTCGCCTGAGTTCATCGGGGAGGGGGGACATATAAGCGTCAGCGACAGTCAAGCGATTCGAACACCATGATTAGGGTTCAGCGGTATCAGGATTCGGTGGACGTAGAGATGCAGGCAATGATATACCATCGCTTCGTAAAAGTCCCGTATGAGGAGAAGAAGCGACGCAACAAACCCCTCATGGGCCCAATAGTTTTATTAGTTCTAATTTCAAAATTATATTATCACTTCAATGCACTTTAAAAACGGGTAGCATAGCTACTGCACAGAGGTGTGCACAGCTCGAGAGCTTGCGATAGACTGCAACACCCATGGCATCAAAAGCGTCCATATATAGGGTTACCGCTTACCACCAGGCGGGCCGTATGCTTGATTGCCGACAGTCGTATAAAAAAGGTAGAGTTTTATATCCCCTTAAGAATCACGGGTGAAACTGGTTCTGGTTCAAACTCTCCTTAAACATGAAAAATAAACCAGAATTTGACGAGATTATTATTTCATTGGGCTTTATTTACATTCATTATAAGTATGATATATTCATTTTAAGTAAGCAATACGTATAAACGTATATAATTATAATAGTTTATCGCTGGATATCGCATCGCAGCCAGCTGGCGGTGTGCCAGCAACATATTCAATAACAAATTATTAACCCGCCCTGTATTCGCGAATGTGTTAGCAAATTGTTGTGCCCATTTTAAATCTATACGTGAATCGATGATTTGGTTCATTAGTTCATACATTCTGTTTGTACATCGAAGTTCCGAATTCAGCATTGAGAAATACCGGCAAGAAACTCAGCAACGTTAGATAAGCTTCTCACGACGTAAGCTTTCAGCACTTGCTGCAACATACAAAATAGTAGTAAAACAATATAAGACTGTCTTCAACGTTTTTATTGGTAAAAATAAATGATAAAGAAGAAGATATAGGTAATACACTTGTAACAACACTGGATATAATTTATTATTAAGAGAGAGGAGAGGTAAAAGATGTAGGTACAAAACTATGGAACTGACCCCAGTAGGTTTGGTATAATACAGATTATTTTTTATAGAATAGAGGTATCCATCCGTTTACTATAAATTAGACATTAAAAATGGCGGCTAAAAGTATGATGCAGCCGAAGAGAGTTCACGTAGGTTAGAAGAAAGATAGCTATCAATTTCAGTCGGTAGTTACTGGGATATCAATCGTAACTATAGGTAGGTTGATGCTTCCCTTCACAAAGAGGTACATACACTTTTCATCATCATCATCATCATCAGCCTATAATGTCCCACTGCTGAGCACAGGCCTCCTTTCACAAATGAGGGTGAAAGGGAATGGGCAGATACTCCACCACGCGTGCCCACTGATCGGATCAGTGGAGGTATGCGTGGTCAACCTACTGTTGGAGTTTTCTAGCCGCCTAGAACGCCTCCAACTAGCTTAACGACTATCACAGTTAAGTGATAACCGAGACCAACAGCTTTAACACTGCGCTACACCTAAACACCCATTGAGGGGTAGTTTTGAAAAGCTTTTAATGAGAAACTTTAATTATTTATTTTGGGTAAGTAAACGTGCAATTTTAAGTTTGTAAACCAAAGGAATTTGATGCAAACAAAATCCCTTGCAAGCTTTTTATAATATTTCTAGCTGACCAGCTAAATCAAGACCCGACTTTTTTTTTTTTTTTTTTTTTTATACCACTTAGGTGGCAAACAAGCATACGGCCCGCCTGATGGTAAGCGGTTACCGTAGCCTATGGACGCTTGCAACACCAGGGGTATCACGCGCGCGTTGCCGACCCTGCAGAAATCTCTTCACACCCCTTTTGAAGAACCCCATGCTGTACTCCATTGGGAAAACCACGGCGGGGAGCTCATTCCACAGTCTGAGCGTCCGCGGAAGGAAGCTCCTTTGAGCCCGCACAGTACGAAACAATTCATGTTTCAATATGTGAGGATGGACTCCCCGTCGATGGCGAGAGTTGCGATGGTATAAAGTAGCCGTGGGCATCATCTTAAACAATTCTTCAGAACACCGTCCGTTGTACAAGCGGTAGAACACACATATAGGATACCTACCTACTTAGTTCACCGAGCGAAGCGTATGATGATGTCTGCCTGGATGTCCGGCTGTTCTCCTCTACAGAACTTTCTGATTCTCGTGAAATTTTGTGAGCTGGTTCGATACTTTATGGATTTTTTGTCGATACAGTTTTTGGAAATATTTCAAAATTGCGCTTCCGCCATACCTAACAAAAATTAGAGTTATCGAGACTTGCGAAGTCTACAGCTCCCGAAGCAGTGGCGTGCATTGGTTTTCAGACTAGGTAGGCAGAATAAATCATGGCCATACACTCTTAAATATGCCTCTTAGATAGATCATGTTTTTTGACCAGATTCGTAAAATTGTTTAGGTCAGCGTATCATTCCACACACATTTGGTATGATTCATTAGCAAACAAAATATGTTATAACAGAATAATAGATTCGAATAACAGAACCCAGTTGTATAATAAACATAATATTCTGTGTTAAGATTCTAAGATTTTTACCTTTGTTTTGAATCCATGAATGTTTTGGAGTTGGTCTACAGCAAGTTACCTACTATTTTCAACAAACGAAAACTGACTAAAGGACTAATTTATCAATACATTTTGCATCTTCACCACAAAATTTCTTCATTTCACACAGATACACTTCGCAAAAGCACAATAAGTAAATAACAACAACATTGCAAACAATGCCAGCCAAACCATAAACAAACCAACACAAATAAATTGCGAAGTTATATTTGAGTTGCTCTAATGTTGGTAAACTGTAGTCTTTTTAATTTGGATGGGTTAATTTACTTACAACAGAGTAGGTAAGGTTACTTTTGGTCCATAAATCGCGAATGTCAAATGTCAGTATGCTACGCATAGCAAAAGCGTGATTTATGCTTTCGTCGTATTATCTTAAAGAAGTGTGTGTGTGTGTATGAATATGCCGAAATCGTTTTAGTGTGCGTGAATTTGAGAGGCGAACTCGCGAGTGCATGCGCGGCAAAGATTGAAATTTCGTATTGAATGTTAGGTTAGAATTTTTATTTAAAGTGGTTATGTAGTTTAATTGAATCAAACTATTATGGTATTGAATCTTATGAGGTAGGCATTGCTTATTTGCCTATATGGGATGCACGCCACTGTCCCGAAGCCACTCGTTTAGATTTAAATAATCACTTGTAAGTATCAGTTTCGTAGTAGGTATCACTAGGTAGGCTTATCACCTTTAGCCATCACTAATAATGACATCGTTTAAATTGTGGGTAGCTTTAATTACAGATAGTAGTAGGACGCTTTTTATCCCAGGAACGCGAGTGAAACCGTGGGAAATACCTAGTACTAAAATAAAGTTCAAACGCCCTTTACAAACGTATAGATAAAGGCCCATTTCTAAAGATTTATTAATCTCTCTAAATCTTCAAATACAGATTAAGCATAATATTTGAGTTAAAATGACCTCAACCGTTCAGTCAATGCAAGGTCAAAGGTCAACCAAGCTAGTGTGATATTAATCAAGGCGTAGCGCCATCTGTAGTAAACATTATAAATTAATTCCAGGCGTTCAAATATTATTTCTATTGGAGGGTAATCGGATAACAGAGATCCGGCGATAAATTACTATGTTCCAATTAAACTGGCTTGGTTGGCGTAACGGGTGTAGACGAGCGGTTGAGTCGCTGGAAAATCGCTGACGCATTGAAATACTTTTGAAATAACAGCATTGCCAAATGCAGGCTACTTACTATCAGAGATTAAATTACGGAGGCAGAGAAGGAATAAGGCTTCCGAGGCGTTATAGATTAGATATAAAATTTTCTTTGGGCAGAAAAAAACAAATGAGCAGCGTGAGCAGCAGAAGAAGATGAAAATAGCGTGTGAAGATATTTTTCACCCAGCTTTTGTTATATTCGTCCAAAAAACTTAACGAACTTTTTAATTGAAGTTACCAACTCCTAAAAACTCATTTTCGTTAGTTCGCACATTTTTAACCGACTTCAAAAAAGGAGGAGGTTCTCAAATCGGTTGTATTTTTTTTTTTTTTTTGTTTGTTACCTCATAACTCCGTCATTTATCAACCGATTTGGAAAATTCGTTTTTGTCTGTAAGGGTACACTTCCCGTTTGGTCCCATTGTCATCAGATCATCAGATTGATTACTTCTTAGTAGACTTTGAAGTCGGTTTAAGTTTTTTGTAAAACAGTCCAATTATTCTAATGCAAGAAAATGACAGATTTAACAAGCATTAAGCGTTATCATGATGAAATAGACATCATAGGAAAACATTATTCATTTGATATTATTGACTCTGCCTTACTTTATATCATTCACCAGCAGCCCAGGATCATAATATACCCAAGAGGCTTCGAATATGCTAAACACGTTTCAAGTTGTTACTTTTTGCTGGGCTTTTTTGTTGTTACTTTGTTTAGTAAATAAAAACCCAGTGAAACCTAATCTACTCTGGACTAATTATTCCACCTCGCATTTCAGGGAAGAATCTTTTTCTGCGTCCTAGCCGCTCGTGTGTATCTATTCCCAACGGAGGAAATTTTCATATTCCCCGCGATAGCAGGACTGAAAATAAATTAAGGTTCTTACGTCGACGTAACGCGCCCATCGAAACACGCCGATACCGTGTGTAACTATGATTTATTGTTTAATTTGCATACGCCACTTTCCTGACCTTTATTAACGATACGCATGTGAGTTTTGGAGCGTATTTCAACTGCATACTCTGTGCTCAACACAGTATGCAGTAGCAGGCATTTTTATTTATAGGAATTGGTGCAAGAATTCGCTAAACCTTTTTTATGAAATTTACATCGTGGTGTAATAGGTTTGGATTTGACCACAGGCACACAATGGCAAGGGAAACATTTAAAATATATCCCACAGATAAAAAAAATACATTGCTAGAACTACCAATAGTGCCAACATTGCATCCAAGGGTTGATTCTTAAAAATAAAGCTTCTACGTACCGTGTAGTGTATTTTTCAAAATAACTCTTAATAAATGTTAATACGCCATAGAATCTCATTGCAAAACCATTCGCTCCAGGAAATGTTCGTAAATACAAACAGCTCAGAATAAGCTAGTGTCAGACACGAAATATTTATTGAATACGCATAGTGCGTTGTTTTCGGATACGGAGTTTAATTCGGATATTAATTTTGGATATTACTTTACCATCATTGAACAAAACTTGCCCACTAATGCTAATCCATGACTACATAAAGAAGAGACAACACACTGCTCGCGAATTATCGTTACCTGCTGTCATAAATGCCGTAATGGCGTGACAGTACTCCTGATAGCATTGACACGCGTATCGATCAATAGACACCACTACGTGTGCGTGTTATTCAAAGCCGAGGTAATTAAATTAGTTCACTTGAGTGCCTAATAATCCAGGCAAGCTAAAACATCTTGGAGTAAGAATCGAACCGCAGGATTTGTTATTGATAAGCAGCATTTCAAGATATGGTATTGCGGTTCACGTAGGGTATAAGTGTCCCATCTATTCTTAGTTTTTAGGGTTCCGTAGCCAAATGGCAAAAAACGGAACCCTTATAGATTCGTCATGTCTGTCTGTCTGTCCGTGTATGTCACAGCCATTTATTTCCGAAACTATAAGAACTATAATGTTGAAACTTGGTAAGTAGATGTATTCTGTGAACCGCATTAAGATTTTTACACAAAAATAGAAAAAAAACAATAAATTTTGGGGGTTCCCCATACTTAGAACTGAAACTCAAATTTTTTTTTTTCATCAAACCCATAAGTGTGGGGTGTCTATGGATAGGTCTTCAAAAATGATATTGAGGTTTCTAATATCATTTTTTTCTAAACTGAATAGTTTGCGCGAGAGACACTTCCAAAGTGGTAAAATGTGTGTCCCCCCCCCTGTAACTTCTAAAATAAGAGAATGATAAATCTATAAAAAATATATGATGTACATTACGGTGCAAACTTCCACTGAAAATTGGTTTGAACGAGATCTAAGTAGTTTTTTTTAATAGGTCATAAATTGAAATTAATATCAAATACTCAGGTCTATACTACCATTTACTTATATACCTACAGGTTTGTACGGAACCCTCGGTGCGCGAGTCTGACTAGCACTTGGCCGGTTTTTTTTATACTTCTACATCATCATCATCATCATCATCATCAGCCTTTCTTAAGTCCACTGCTGGACATAGGCCTCTCCCAGAGCGCGCCACTCCTTCCGGTTTCTTGCCACCCGCATCCAGCCCAGTCCGGCCACTTTTATGAGGTCGTCAGTCCATCGGGCTGGGGGGCGCCCCACACTACGTTTGCCAAGACGCGGTCTCCACTCTAAGACTCGTCTGCTCCATCGACCGTCGGTTCTGCGGCAGATGTGACCGGCCCATTGCCACTTCAGCTTGCTAATTCGTAGAGCTATGTCGGTCACTTTGGTTTTTTGTCGGATTACTTCGTTACGAATTCTATCCTTCAAAGAAACTCCGAGCATAGCTCTTTCCATAGCTCGCTGACTGACTTTAAATTTTCGGACCAGTCTATGCGTCAGTGTCCACGTCTCGGCTCCGTAGGTCATCACAGGCAGGACGCACTGGTTGTATACCTTTGTTTTAAGACTCTGCGGTATAGGCGACTTAAAGATATGACGAAGTTTTCCAAATGCTGCCCAACCCAAACGAATCCTGCGTTCAGCTTCTTTCTCGAAGTTGTTTCTCCCTACCTGGATAGTTTGTCCCAGATAGACATATTCTTGGACAACTTCGAGTGCCGTTCCCTCAATCGTACATGTCGGTCTCGGCACAACCTGTGCGTTGAACATGACTTTTGTCTTGTCCAAGTTCATGCCGAGACCAACGCGTCGCGAGGCTTCGTTTAGGTCATGCAGCATTCCGCCAACCTCCTCCAGTGTCTCTGCTATGATGACGATGTCATCGGCAAATCGGAGGTGTGAGATGTACTCACCGTTTATATTTATGCCGCGCCCATTCCAATCCAGAGTTTTGAAGACATCCTCCAATGCATTAGTAAACAGCTTCGGGGATATTACATCCCCCTGTCTTACCCCTCTGCGCAATTGGATTGGATTTGTTTTCTGGTCTTGGATATGGACGGTCATAGTGGCAGTGTTATATAGACATCTCAGCACCTCGATATAGCGCCAGTCGATATGACACCGTTGCAGTGACGCTAGGACAGCCCAGGTCTCGATAGAATCGAAGGCTTTCTCGTAGTCCACAAATGCCAAACACAGCGGCTGATTATACTCCTCAGCTTTCTGTATAATCTGCCGAACAGTATGGATGTGGTCCACGGTGCTGTAGCCTTTTCGAAACCCAGCCTGTTCCGGTGGTTGGAATTCGTCGAGTCTGCCAGAGAGGCGATTTGTGACAACTCTCGAGAACAGCTTATATACGTGGCTCAGCAGTGAGATGGGCCTATAATTTTTCAGCATGGTTTTATCGCCTTTCTTGAAGAACAGGGCCACCACACTCCCACTCCACGCCTCCGGTGTCGTGCCATGTTGAATAACGGAATTGAACATTTCCGCGAGTTCCTTCAAAATTGGAGTTGCCCCCGCCTTCAGGAGCTCTGCCGTTATACCGTCATCCCCCGGAGCTTTGTTATTACGAAGCTGTCTGAGAGCCGCCCTGACTTCGTCCTGATCAACATCCGGAAGGTCTTCGGTGTAGTGGCGCGTGAGATGGGCTCTTGGGTCATCTGTGCTGTGGACTACTGGTTCCGCCGCACGTGTTGTATACAGCTGTCCATAGAAGTTTTCAACTTCCGCAAGGATCTCCGGCTTAGAAGAAACAATTTTTCCATTTGAGGCTTTGAGTTTCGTCAAATGGCTTCTTCCTAGCTGACAGGCAAAGACCTTCGACCCCCGATTTTGCTCTATGGCTACCATAATGGCGCGTGTATTGGCGCATCGGAGGTCTCTTCTTATATTTTTCTTGATCTGCCTGTTGAGAGCCGTATCTGACGAAGTCTCACGTCGCTTCCTCATAAGCTCCAGAGTCTCCTGCGAAAGTTTAGACTTTCTGCCGTTCCGCTGCGGTGGAAAGTGTCTCCTTCCCACTTCTCGAATCACTTTTACCACGTTGTCGGCTTTCTCGTCAACATTGCCTGTGGTTTCCAGCAAGTCGAATCGGTTCTGTAACTCTATTGAAAAAGATTCGGATCCCACGGCAATTTGGGGTTGCGTAGGTCGGAGAGTAGACTTCATCAATTTGACCCTTTCAGCTTTGTAGTTGATATCCAGAGTGCCTCTCACAAGTCGGTGATCACTGCCAGTATTAAAACTATTAATCACTGAGACGTCTCTGAATATGTACCTATTATCCGTCATAATGAAGTCTATCTCGTTCCTTGTCACAGAGTCGGGGCTTCGCCACGTCCACCTCCTTTGGGGACTCTTCTCAAAGAACGAATTCATCAAGAAGAGACCCTGTAGCTCTAGGAAGTTAACAAGCATTTGCCCCCTGTGATTTCGGCAACCCAAGCCATGCGATCCAACCTTCGATTCGCCGCATTCTTGTACTCCCACTTTGGCATTGAAATCTCCCATAACAACGTTGTAGTGAGCCTTGGTGCTGTTACTGAGTGCCTTAGAGATATCTTCATATGTGGCCTCGGCTTCTTCGTCAGAGTGTGCGGATGTCGGCGCATATACCTGAACAACCTTCAGGGAATACCTGTCGGTAAGTTTGAGGACTAGGTACGCTACCCGGGTCGACACACTGCTGACTTCCACAACGCTGCTAATGAGATTCTTATTGACGAGAAAACCAACACCACCTTGGGAGGGCTGATCACCTTCTCGGAAATAGAGTAAGTTACCAGAATCCAGGGTTATCGTGTCCTCTCCCTCTCTTCGGACTTCTGATAGCCCTAGGATATGCCACTTTATTCGACTTAGCTCTACTTCGAGTTCTGTGAGGTGATGGTCCAGTCTCATCGTACGTCCGTTATACGTAGCCAGGAATAATCGTCGGTTACAGTAGCCTGCCGTAGCCCGGGGATTCTTCGCACCCCCTGCCCCACCGTTACCCTGGCCGCTACCGTAGTCGGGAATAGTGGAGCTACCGGGAACTGGGGGCCGTTTTTTCGTTCTAACTTGCATTGGGAGGTTTATGCCCATAGTCACCACGCTGGGCAAGCGGGTTGGTGACCGCAGAGAGACAGCTCTTTCGCACTGGTAACGCTGCTGCCCGTTACTAGTCTGCAGTATTTAGAGCTAATCTAGCTTTGGATGGTTATCCCGCCATCGGTCGGTCGTCAGAGCCTCGTCAGTCAGCAGCAGGGTGCACCACGGGCAGGTGAGGTTGACGTTTGGGGATACTAGTTGCTGATTGCACCCCCCTTACACCCCTATATACTTATACTTCTACACCTGATGGTAACGTAGCCACCAAGTCACTGTAGCCTATTGACGTCTGCAACACCAAGGGCAAAAAACTCCTCACACCATTTTTGACTCTTCAAAAATGCATGCTGTACTGCCTTGGGAAAACCCCGGCGGGGAGCTCATTCCACAGTTAGATCATTTTCAATATTCTTTTGTTTTCCCGTTATTTTTTCGGATACAAAGCTGTGACATAATCCGAATATCCGAAACTATAAATCAACATCTCTTTACATCCCAACACATCTATACTAACAAAGTATGAAGGCAAACAAACTCACAACTTCCTAAATCTACTTACAAGCAATCGAGCCGAAAGTCGGAGGCAAACAATAGCGCCCTCTCGCGCCATAAATAAACAACAAGTTAACACATAAGCGGAATGTGCTTATAAACCTTTACGCACACATGTATTGGTAGTCTGATCTGATCTTGGAAATCCTCCTAGGGGTCGTGCAATAATCACGTGATGTTTTTTTTTGCAATTTTTTAACCCCAATACATGATGTGGTTTTAGACTAGCCCCTCTCTTCCTGCCCAAAATCACGGGGAGTTTTTTGGTAGGTACAAAGTATCTTAATATTTTGACTGTTTGGCGATCCGCGCGGGCGAGGAAAAAATATATAATCAATTGTTATTTTTTAAATCTGTATTTCAAAATTCAGAATATTTTTAAATACAGGTAGGTATAATCTAATTCAATTCTGGAATATTAAGCACTGTGATAAAAATGTCCAGACAGCACGCCGCTTTTTGGATTAGAAATCGCGGCGTTCAACGAAAAATTTAATACACGTGATATCTCACTACATCCCCCTCCACCCTCCCTTTCGAGCCTCACGTGATTATTGCACGACGCCCGTACAATTGAAGGTCTATATTTCCACCTGGGGCCCAAGTCTGCTGTTACAATTTTGTGTTCTAATGAACTTTCAATGGTGTAAAAATTGTGACATTTTACAGTTTTAGTAGTCTACTAACGCAATAGCGTCATAATGGGGCCATAATGACTCCATAAGAATATCCTTTTTGGCCTCATTAGGGGTGTAATTTAAAAGAAAACATTTCTTAATGCATGAATAATAATAATAAGAATAACATTCTTAGCCCAGTGGTTTGGTCTGTGCGTTGAGATTAGTCGGTTTGTCAGGACAATTATTTTTACATGTTAGAATCTTTTTATGTGTATGGATGTATTTGCTTATATGAAGACTACTTACATCGAAAGAAAATATGCATTAAATTCAAAATCGAGCAATTTTTTTTTTATTTTCCACCGAGTATATAGTAGGTACACCGGCTAAAATAGTATTTATCCAATTAAGCCTTGTCTCAAGTCACCAACACAGGTTCTAACAAAACGAAAAAATTAGCTAAAATACACCAGCATCGATAAAATTATATATTCGCATAATATAACTGCATAATGAGCGAAGTAAGACAGCCTGTCTTTATACTCCCCGCAGCTGGAGAGGAACGCTAAGTCCCGAGTGCCACCAAAATTCTACTTAAGAAAGTTTAATGAAACCTAATTAGACCGTAAATTTAAAGCCAATAGACTTTCGCGAGTGTTTAATCCCGAAACGTCCAGGCGTGATTAATCTTTTGACAGGGATGGAGTTGGGATTTTTAGAAGTGTAGAAATAGGAAAAGATAAGAAAGTTAAATATTGAAGCGCTCGTGGTGTCATGATAAGATAAGTTCTTATCGATCGGTAAGTTAAGCTACCACCGTCGTGGTCGGTACCTGGATGGGTGACCGCCTATTGGTATTTCAAATCGAGCGTTTCTGTGCTTCGGAAGGCACGTAAAGCCGTTGGTCCGGGTTATCACTTAATTGTGATAGTCGTTAAGCTGGTTGGAGGCCTTCTAGGCGGCTTGAAAACTCCAACAGTAGGCTGACCACTAGCCTACCTCCACCGATCCGCAGTGGGCGTGATGGAGTATATTTCCATACCCTTTCACCCTGATTTTTTAATGCTCAGTAGTGGGACATTATAGGCTGATGATGATGATGATAAAGAAAGTTATGTTACCTAATTGCAAGCTGACATATTATAAGTTTATTTTATTTGGCTTATTTTATTGTAGCACTAGTTTAGGTATCCACCATCTATTAAAAAAATAATATAACCTTACTAATAGTCCGTGCTTTTTTGACGTCCTACGTAACCTATGTTACAAATGACGGAAGACAGTATATCAACATGAACATTGTTTTAATTTTAAAACTTGTAATTTAAATTACGTCTACATCGGGAGCCAAAACGACGACGACTAAGACGAGCAGCGTAGCGTTTGTAGTATATTAGTAGTTACGTAGAAATAGGTTTTTTTTCAATCTCTGCAGCTATTAAATAAATAAAGGTAAATTTTCTGATATCGATACTTTGAAAATGATATAGCTTTATCAATGTTTTACGCGTGTAACCTTACTCCAACCCTGGGTCTTTATTAAAGTTGTAGACCGTTTTTGTGAAGGGCTGGCTTTTTATTGGCTTAATAAATATAGGGTTATGTACCATCATAATGGAGTTATCCGATTAGTTCTTACAATTAATTCTGATTATGTTTATATGCTCTTATTATCATATTATTGTGACAAGACAAAGATAATTTTAATTTAAATATGAGATAACACATTTTTGTTATTTTTTTATTAATTGAGGAGAGAGAGCTCATTGTATAAGGGTTGGTAACGCGCGAGCGATGCCCCGTGGGTTGCAAGCGTCGATATGGCTACGGCATCGTACGGCTACGGTAACCGCTTACCATCAGGCGCGCTGTATCTACGCTTTTTACCCGAATGAACTGGAAGGAGGTATGTGTTGCGTCACCCGGGTGAAATATTCGGTTTATTAAGAAAACAAAATAAAAATGCCAATCGGTCGTACCATTTTTGGATTTTTGCGAGACGTTTTTTTCACGTTCGCTCGAACGATTTTCAAACGCGTTATTTTCAACGTTATGACTTCTCCTTATAATATTAGCAAGTGACGAAAGATAATGACCCTTTGAGCACGGTGGGACGGTGACACGTTAGTCATGATTTCGATTGATACCAAAAAAAAAAAACAATTTTGAAATATAATATTTGGCACGAATTTTTTAGTACCTAATTTATTTTGTCAATACCAGATGTTGTCTTCACCACTTTCCAATAAATACACATTACACGTTACTATATGAGAAATAATTAGATACTATGAAATTATGGTACTATTTTAATTGTAAGTTTCAATCGCACATTAAAGTAAATAGCTAATGTATGTACATACAAATGAACGAACACAAAGCCTTATAATTAATTAGTTAGTTATGTACTAAAATATCAATGTAATTGACGTTATGAGCGAGTCGTATCAATAATTAGTATTGCTAATTATCGATTCAGCTCAACTGTCCATGCATCCGGAATTAAACGCATAAAGGTTAATCCATACACATAAATACCCAACATTTATGTAATTTAATAAATCAAATTATTCAAAGTTTAAGTGACTTGGGAGTGCTGGCCGCGTATAAAAAAAACTTGAAAAATTATTAGTTCTAAGAGGTCTTAATTATTTTTCTTTCAGGTGTGACGTTACAATGTGACGGAACGTGATTCTTATTTTGAACGCATTGTACACAATTTTCTTTAATCTTTTTATACAGAAAATAGAGGGCGCTCGAGAGGGAAGTGAGTATGCAAAATGTAAGGACCAAATTCCACCAGTGGATGTTCGCTCAGAGATTATATAGGTAATTGGATCTTGCTGGTTAGTTTTATATTTTTTACCATAAAGAAAATCGATGGATTACATGATATTATTAATCTCTGAATCTATTATCAACGAAAATCTATACAGCGTATTGCTATTATTTACTAGGTAGGTATTTTCACCCGTACGTTGTTGACATACCGAAAATACGGACACAGCGTTTTGCATCCTCATTTATAATGCGGACAGCAAGGGAGTGGAACTTGCTTCCGGCGTCTGTGTTTCCTGACGCCTACAATCTAGGAACTTTCAAGGCCAGAGTGAATAGGTTTCTTCTGGGTAAGCGTGTTTCATCTTAGGCTTCATCATCGCCCCTTATGGGCGGGTCAGTGGCCAAACGCAAGACCATTTAATTAAAAAAAAAAAAAAAAGGTATACACAAAGAATCATGGCGAGCTAACATTGATTTGTACAAAAAAGTAAAACATTTTAGAGGGTATTGAATCATTTCCAATGTTGAGATTACATTACCAACAACATAAAAGTTTCGGTCGCGAATAGTCGCGATTCGCCGGCATCCCATTGAAATTCTCATTTTTATCCCGGGGTTCTAAAAATATTTTAAATGGCTCATGTTGTTCCTTAGGCACCAAGGATCAATTATAACGTCATTCCAACGTCTTCATCTTTATTTTTTTGTACAAATCTCGCCATGATCCTTTACATATTTCAGTGAGAGAATTCAAATACGGCTCGTGGTGTTGCACGGCAGTTACACAGAGGATTGAAGGGATGCAGTTAGGTTGACGATCGCATTGAACGAGGCGCAGCGATGCTTCGCCTTCGCGGCATGCAAGAGCCCGCTAAGTCCGTGCTGCCAGCAATTTTCACAATGCACGTCAGCACCAAACAATTAGCCTTTTCGGGCAACTTCTACGTCTCTGTGTGAACTGCCCCTAACAGTTAAAATGATTATTCCATAGAGCAATGATTGAATGACGTGTCCGCAACACGACCGCGGACTTTCGGTTATTGTTTGCGGATATTTACGCTTTGTTCCCGTTTTTTTTTGTTTGCATATTTCTACCTTATTACAATTTGATAATGTTCCATTATTTGTATGTTGATAGGTACTTTGATTGTTTAATTTTACATTTCGACACGATTCAATCCATTTAGACATAGGTACTCTATATGTTGAAATAATACATTATGTTTTTAGTTGGTTATTAACACTCGAGGCGGTATTAAGCACGTGAGCCGCAGGCGAACGCGATAAGTGAGCCGAGAGTGAAATAATCATTGCACACAGGTGTTTTTTTAATAATAATCAACCACACAATGGGAACGTTAACAAATATGGCGCGCAATTTTATTTTACAGCGGTGAGCTGTCAAACTATTTTAAGAATGCTTGGTCCACACACATATCACTTGCAGTGAGGTACAAATTTATCATAATCGGGATTATACCCTATCATAAAACTGTGCGGTAATGTAAAGTAAAAAACACTAGTGCGTAATAAGCTGCATTAAGATACTAAAAACGGTGCAATAAATGTCACTTTACGAGCGAGTGTGTTGAAAAAAATATAAGTCTGTTTAATTCCTCGCAAGTGTGTTGGAAAACGTCGTATGACACGCGTGTGCATTGATCATTACACTTTGCACACATGCATCACAATGTAGGTACCTACTGTTTTGATTTAAAATAGCAGACTTGGTTCCAAGCTGTATTTGGAAGCTAGTCTCCTCCAAGGCATTATGTGCCCTTACCACCTCCACACCAGCACAAAGATGTCTTTGTGGGTCAAAACATATTTTTTCTTTAATTTTGATTGAGAATGTGGTTAAATCATGGGGATAAAATATCTTTTTGCAGTGGTATTTACTTTGTAGTACTCGCCTACACCCTTAAGTAGAAAATCTGTCTCCAAATAACTAGAGCTATCTTCTGGTAGTTGCACTTGGGAGGTAACTTCAGTAAATTTGACCTTCATAAGTGCCTTTCTCAATTGAATGTGACTTTGAATGTAGAGCCAGTTGCCATAATAAAGGACCAGTTGGCGTAGTTGATTCAGATAACACCTATCACGCCGCAGGCCGTGGTTTCAATTCACACCTAGGACAAGCATTTGTGTGCATGAACTCTGCTCTGGGGACGAAAAAGTAGTACCAATTAATGAGTAGTACCTATAGGTCTGTAGTATATCAGATATCTGGTTTCCATAGTACATGCTCTGCTTAGTTTGGGATTAGATGACCGTGTGTGGTATGTATTTATTTATAAGTCAATAACACATTGGCATGCCTGATATTGCTACGTGACGGTAGCTGCTTACCATCAGGGGGAACGGCTATAAGCCTAAAGCTTCTTGCATTATAAACTTACAAACTCCACGGACTAAATTGAATGTACTAAGTTGAGAAACAAGTATATAAAACTTGTCTGGTGGCGGAGTGAAGTTCTCAAAATAATAAAATCTCAAATCGTGCCTGGGTTTATTAACTACAGCAAGTTGGAGGAAAAATGGAGGATATCAGAGTTTCTTTGTTTTGAACAAAGAATTAAAAACGTCCAGAAGGATAGTCGCCTCTATGGGAACATGAAATAAACAAGCCAGAATTGACAGTATTTGACAGCCGTGCGCAGTACGAACTGAGAGCGATTTGCTCAGGGAGCCCCTCAAGCGGAGTGAAGTTAAATGTCATGCTTTAGTAAGGCGGATTATCCATCTGGGTAGAGGCACAATGCCCTATGAAAATCTTTGGTTTTGAATTACTATTTTTACGGGCAAGAGACTTACCCCCTTACTCATGAAACGTTATTTAACTAATATACTGTTTAAAAAGTCACGTAAATAACGTCACTCTATTGTCATTGTCAAATAATGTGATATTGGCCCCGATTCTGTTGTTTACAACTAAACTAATTTTAATCTCACTATGTCTCTTTCTAACAAAGAACATAAGAAAAGGATGTAAGAAATTTAGTCCTGTCAAATTAGTCCAATGCTTGTTTTCAATATAAAGGACATGGCCAATTTCTCTATGGACGTTGGCATAGTTATCGAATCCAGTGTACACCAATGATTTTTGGTGTTTTATATTCGTGAATATGGGCACATTAAAATTCTATAAATAAAAAACTCAAAGAACTTGTCATTACCGGGTAATATAGTCTCAAAAATGTGACAATAATAACGACGAATAATAATGCAAATCAGAGTCCAGTGTTAATAGCAAGGTAATCCAGTGGTAGAAGGTATCAGTCTGTAAAGATAAGCAGAGGTCAAAAATATAAGAAGATAATTATCACAAAAACACAACCAACGCAACGAAGGAATTGCAATGCAATAGCAGCCAGCAGCATTACATTTCATTGACATTTGACCGCAGGGTTGCCAGACAATTTGAATGAGCGATCGTACCAAATAAAAATAGTACATTTTCAAAACGTTTGTTTTATTATTTTAAAACAGACAATCAATTAAAAACAAACACCATAGACTATTATCTTCGTAAAGAGTTATACTATTTATATTATTTAACATAGCTTTCACCCGCGTTCCTGGGATAATAAGTAGCCTGTAATACTAGAATATTTCTATTAGTGTACGATTTTTTTAGGAATACAAAAGGTAGTTCCAGAGATTAGCACGTTAAAACAATCAAAATACTATTAGTATAGATTTCTCCTGTTGGAGAAAAATCCACGCAAACGTTTTAGATAATGTTGTTTAGCCAAAAGTGTGCCGTTATGTCTCATTATTGAGCCTATTTCGGATCTTGGTTTTAATAAGATTTTCACTGATGTTCATGGGTTACGGTGACACTTACTATCAGGTGCATCATATGCTCGTCTATCAGCAAGTGGGTTAAAAAAGTCGTATGATTTACGTACCTACTTTTGATCGTACATGCAAAATAAGTAAAAAAAATGTATGAATACTACTTAAATCGTACATCTGGCAACCCTGTTGGCTGACATAGACCTAGATTATCTATGACACATTGTCAAACGCGTTCCGTTTTATGTTTTGTTCTTTTTTGTGTGAAATATAAAAAAGGAACTCTATACGCATAAACTTATGAAAAGATAATTTTATTAAATCAAAACATATTAATAAAAACATTCGATATGAATAAAATATTTCTTATAAGAGCATTTGTCGTTAAAATCACATGTCTACTTATATAGTATGCATGGTAAGGAACGTCCATTATTACATTTATCTTTATCTGTGGACCATTATGGCGAAAGTTGACAAACGGTACTTTGAATTCATCTCGCATTCCTTATTATTTCAGCTGCTAGTATGACAAGTCCAGAGAGTTTAAAAACTACGTAATAATTCATTTTTTTATTTTTATTAAACAATATTATATACTATGTACGTGTACATGGAATGTACTTTTTTGGCCATGTTCTTTAGTCGCCATCTATCGCTGTTACGCCTAAATACACGCAAAATATGTCGCAAAGATTAATTTGACAGCTTTAAATATGTTCTATCTTTTTTCAATAATGCTCGTAAGAAAGAGATGAGATGTGACTAAAATTAGTTTAGTGCGATTTACAACAGAATCGGCACCATTATTTACGTGACCATTTAAACAGTATATTAGTTATATAGCGCTTTATGAGTAAGGGGGTAATATATTTGTCGTGTCTGTTGTCATGTGTTTATTGGCGAACCAAACCCCCCCCCCCCGACTCCTAATTTAAAAGTCGATAGTAGCATATAGTATGGTGGATTTAAAAGGAAAATCATGATCATAAGGTTGGCTTTACTAATCTAAAAAGCGCTTTGATCATGTATCCTTTACAAATTTTTCTCCATACCTCGTACCGATTAATGAACCCAACACTGCGCGTGTTCCAACACGCACTTGACCAGTTTTATTTTTGAAACAAAGTTGCATTTAGTCGTCTTCCTACACTTCTGTCTTTCTTTTGAGAATCAATTAAAAAATTGGGAGCCACTTCAAAAGTGTGACAATCTGCTGAAATATTTGGTTTGAGATAAGCTTTAGACATTCGCACTAGGGAGACATAAGCCTTTGTCTGCGAGAGGATTAGTCCCAAAGTCTCGGTTCTTCGCGTTGTATCCGACAAATCGTGCTATCCATAAACCAATGTATTATGGGAAGTCTTCCCTTTTTGACCATGTCATGATCATTCTACTATCGCGCTGGTTGCCGACGGTGTAGAATAATTCTCATATCGTCAAGCCCATTACGGTTTTCATAGGAATAGTCCTATGTAAATAACTCTAGATTCTTAACATTGACAATCACCATCATCAGCCTATGATGACCCACTGCTGAGCACAGGCCTCCTTTCACAAATGAGGGTGAAAGGGAAGCGCACGTGGTGTAGCAAGATTAGCCGTTGTTAATCGATCGGCAAAGTTAAGCTACGTCTGTCGTGGTCGGTACCTGGATGGGTGACCGCCTTGTGGTATTTCAAATCGAGCGTTTCGTGCTTCGGAAGGCACGTAAAGCCGTTGGTCCCGGTTATCACTTAATTGTGATAGTCGTTAAGCTAGTAGAATGCCTAGGCGGATTGAAAAATTCCAACAGTAGGTTGACCACTAGCCTACCTCCACCAATCCGCAGTGGGCACGCGTGGTGGAGTATGGCCCAGTCCCTTTCAACATTGACAATACTCCGATTTAAATATAATTTGCTAATGTCCGCCGGTGCTGGTAACCACTTCCCAGCGGGTGCAGCTTTCTGACTTTAAAGTCAATGTACCTGCTAACCCTGATGTTGTGAAATAACTACATTTCTTGGTAAGGCAAGTAAGTAACAGTCAATTGCAGGCTACGGCAACTGATTACCATCAAGCCAGCCGTACGCTTTTTTTAACCGACTTAAAAAAAAAGGAGGAGGTTCTCAATTCGGCTGTATTTATTTATTTTTATGTTTGTTACCTCATAACTCCGTTCATTTATTAACCGATTTGGAAAATTCTTTTTTTGTCTGGAAGGGTACGCTTCCCGTTTGGTCCCATTGTCATCAGATCAGGATTTGATTACTTTTTAGTGTAGTTTGAAGTCGGTTTAAGTTTTTTGTAAAACAGTCCAATTATGTTTAAAACAAAAAACATCAAAACTGCACACCACTTTGGGCATCCAGAAATCGATGCAAGGAATTCATAACCATTAAACAAAGCTCAAAGCCTTTCTGGCAGTTTGTTTTATTATAAGCTTTATATTCTCCCCATAAACTCATTTGTGGCCCCATAAATCGTAATGGCGACTTGAAGGCAAGTTTCATTTCTATGAGGTAGGTACAGTCGGCGAGTATAATTGACGTTCCACACTGACAGTCTGCAAATTAATGAGTTTTTGAATAATTGCTTTTGGTAAATTTGCGTATGTTATTTAATTATTTATTGCAGATATAATTAGATACGGTTTTAATTTTGTAGACATTATGATAGAAGACAGATATCTGTAATAATATAATATTGAAAATATTATGTTCAGACAAAAAAGTTACCTAATATTTTTAATTGAAAATAGCTGTCCTTCATGGAGCCTGTATAAAGTCTCTCAGAAAAAGTGTAGATTTTTGTTTTAGAAAAAAAAATATCGTATCAGTCAGTAGTTTCGTACCATACATACACTTTCAATCCTCTGTGCTATAGGTATACATATACGTACCAACTTTTTTCGTTCATTTTCTTTACATTAGGTTTTTTCTCGATATTTCCGTCTGCAAAAACTAAAGCCCATTATTGAATTTGAATCTTCGACGCCCAGCGACTCTAACCAGGTCGTCGATGCACTTGGTACTGGTTTGTTCATATTTGTTTTAAATATTTTAATGAAACATAAACTAAAATACTACCCAAACTAAAAGTTATTAAACTAATATTATAAAAGAATCATCAAAATCGCAGATTTCTCATATGAAAACTCCCTTTTCAAGTAGAACACAAGCAGACTCAGATGTAACATTACCGTTTCATAAAACTAACAGCCATAGGAATCAGAATAACACGATCCAATATCGGCAATAGTGCCGAGACAAAATCTTTATACAACGTGCAAAGCCTGCGGCCCTGTGTGTATAGTGCGGGGGAGAACAGTAACCGAAGTGGGATATTTGTTTAGTTTTTTTTTGTAATTCAAAATATTCGATTGAAAACTACCTTCTACCACCGCAACTGTTATTGACAGGGAGTCCATCCTCACACATTGGAACCAAAGCGGTCTCGTACTGCGCGGTTTCAAAGGAGCTTCCTATCGCGGATGCTCACTATGCTCAGGCTGTGGAATGAACCCCATCGTGGTTTTCCCAAGGGAGTAAAGCATGAGGTTCTTCAAAGAGGGCTTGAAGAGATTTTTGCAGGGTCGATAATGTGCTAGTGGTACCAACTTAAGGTTCATAAGTGCCTTACTAGGTCTAAACTGAATAAATGACTTTTTTATTTCGATTTGACAGGCTATGTTACCATCAGGTTTCTTATAACAGGGTACCATCTGTAGGGCCGTTTGCTTATTTTCTACCTTATTGAAATTAAAAAAAAATATACGATTATGTTTTGAACTATTATTGCACGGCGGATATTTTGTTACGCTAAACCTACCATCATTAAGCTACCATCCTCACGTTGAAAATTAGTTACTTAGTACCTACCAGCATATCACAGCAGTTAGCAGCAGAAAAATTCAGCAGCAGATGCTTTCTAGTCGGTGTAATGGTTAGGCACAAATTGGAAACTCCCTGGTTTGCTAATGTATATTGGCGACGGTGGCCGTTTCCCATCAGGTGCTCTGTCTAACTGCTTGTCAGACTTATGACAATTTTTTTTTTGTACAGTTCAACTTTCAAGACAAATGCATTTCTGACACCTGTAAATGGGTTAATCATGGAAATAGCTATTATTCTACTTAGACTAAACCATGCCTAAGAAAATACTGAGGCTTCCCGTGAATACCCAGACTTCAATAGATAAACATTAGCATCTCTGGCTACTGTTTTCGTCTTTACTGTGGCCGTCACCCGAGCAGGCCTTATGAAATTCAATGAGGGGACACGTCTCACTGAGTAAGACATATGTGTTCGAATGCGACGTAAATCTTTTAACTCTGACTTTATTTAGAGTTATTGATCATAACACTAAAACAAGACGATATATATTATAGGTACCTATCAATTTCCTTGTCGCACAATTTCCTCGTATCTACACTTAAACATCAATGTGTTTTTGTAACGATAATTAATCCCACTGTGATTTACATTGGTGACTTTTGTGCGCAGGCCAGTTTCTCACATGGAAAAAACTGGCATTGTATCGTATGCAGGGCCATTAGCTACAATTATAAAACAAAAAAGCGATTTGGTCTTGTTTTCTCTGTCTCCGTGTATTCCTGTGTTACAAACACCGTCAGTCTTGAGCATACAAGTGGATAAAGCGGGATATACGTTAAAGAGCCTATTGCTTCGATTGTTAAAGTCTAAAATGCGCTACTTACTATTTCAGCTAGTTTCGTTGTCGATAACAAAGCAAAAGTATTACTTTCCAAAGACAAAGCGGAACATAAACAAAAATTCGCAAGCAATCAACGAGGAAACGAGCCTGTTAAATATTCCAAGAGCGACTTGGAGCGATCTCCTTAATTCCAATAGCGGAGGATTGATGTTTTACATCTGTCAGCCTTACAGAGAATTCCATCGATGCAGATCAATTTAACTTGAAGAAAGTTAATTATATTCACACAAAGGGCCTCAAGTCTTTGTTCCAAATACCCTTTCATAGAATATTCCAGTATCGGTTCACGTAACTTTTCCCGTTCCAGTAGTCTGGTTTGGATTGTCGAAGAGTCATTGTGTCCGCAAATTAAGGATTAAATTCAATTTTGCAGTTTGAGTTGACTTTAGTTTTGAGATGTTTGATTACTCAACTTGTTATTTTAAAGTTTAGTAATCTGTCGACTTTGAATTGAATGCTGGAAGCTTTGATGGCAAACTAATTGGTCGCTACTAGAATGATTTCAGTGACAGTATCATTTTACTGTGGTAATTGCTAACAATAGTATTTTTTTGCCGTACGTCAGGTCTTCGCTCAGTATAACAGCACGGCTACGCCTCGGCGTGCAAGTGAGGCCTTTAAATCGTATGTGTTTAAGTAAATTTTACAATGACTAGATAAAATAGTTCAGCACCGCTCCATTGCAGCAACGACCCGGCAACGCCTCAACTCAATCCAACCACTAGCTGCTGCTGAAATTGATGGTGCGGCTTTGGCAAGATATACCGCTTGCTGGCGTCACGCAGAAAGAGAGCGGAACGCTCGCCGCCGCCGCTGGAAGCGTGTGGTCAGCAGGACTAGTGGCTTGTAGTAGCAAGCGCGCTTGCCGTTAGTCGTCAACTATTTTATCTAGTCATTGTAAAATTTATTTTAATGGAATGGCATGGCAAGGTAAATGCCGAGGCGTAGCCGTGCTGTTATAGTTAGCGGTGACCCTTATGCATGAATCACAAAACATATCCCATAGACGCTTAAAACTGATATAATAAATTAAAATGCAATTAATACCCATTTCAGTTTTTAAATGGTCCCCAAAAGTTATTTTTCGAATATTAAAATAAGTTTCTGAAAATTTGCAATTTCCAACGATATTTTGTGCATTCCAAATATATATAATATATAGCTACTCGTACTTTGTAACTAAATGTACCT
Organism: Achlya flavicornis; assembly: GCA_947623365.1. Classification (NCBI taxonomy): domain Eukaryota; kingdom Metazoa; phylum Arthropoda; class Insecta; order Lepidoptera; family Drepanidae; genus Achlya; species Achlya flavicornis. The sequence goes on along the minus strand of OX392481.1, from coordinate 767,870 downwards.
GCATTTCCAAGACCCAACAACGTTGATCAATCCAAAACAAAGTTAAAACATTGAAAACCTTCGTGTTTCGAGCGTTCCAGTCCAGGTGGAGCATAGAAACCGCACGTCGACAAATGAGGGCGGGTGGGAACGCAAAGTGTCTGCGGCGGATTCAATTACACGATGGCGAGGCGTGAGCCGTGACTGGCCGTGAGGGCGAAGACAGGTGGCAGCCGATCCGATATACCGAGGAGCTATACTGGAGTATATTGTTTTGTGCGAGCGAAAAATGTTAACACACGTCGTGAAAATCAAGGGTACAGTAGAATCGATTATCAAGAAACAAATCTTTGTCAAAATCAAAATCATTTATTTCAAATAGACGTTCTCAGGTACTTAAGAATAGTCTGACTAATACTCTAATACCGGTTCGGAAGGTTTCATTTTCTGAGACGAGCCGGCAATAAACTCAGCAATTACTGTTTTCAAAATAAGCTTGGATTCATTACATAATATTTACATTCTAATCGCACTGCACACAACAATTGCGTGCCCCGGCAAAACTACAAATTAGATAATCGATATTTAATAAGTAAACAGCAAACTTAAGCAGACCAGTAGAGGTTGCTTGTATCAAACTATCGTGAACTAACAATAATCGTGATCGCACAAAACAGAATTCATATTTAACAGCTGATTTGTGAAATTGCTCGCTAGTTTAGTTCGTTATTTTTTAAGTGAACCAAACTTTGGGTGATTAAATGCAAAAAATGTATATTCAATTCAACTGTAATCATTTTCGTTGAAAGCTATTACAATAGAAAGTATGGAAAAAACAGTCCTGTAACACAATTTAGCTTTCGTTTATGTAAATCTAACTGTGCAGATTGTGAGTAAGAAAAATGTAAGCGAGGTCCACATTTTCTTTTATTCACTACAGTCGTAATTCGCTATTTGTACAGTGCATTCAGTCCATTGTACCGCCATGAATAGAATTACCCGACCACGAGCGAGTGTGTCTCATTACCATAGCAAATGTCCAGCGCGGGGCGACTCCCTCACTCGGCCGTATTTGCACTTAAATCGACTGAGCCGGGCCCGCCGTGTTAGACGTTCCAAATTTGAATTTTAAACTAAGCGTTCCATTTTATACGGAAGGTAAATTCTGGGTAGCGGTTTTTTAAATCATCCCCCTAAGGTAATTCGGTTTTTGAATAATGTATGGGACGCTAACTAAGGCGTCAAGTGGTTACATAGTTATTCTGTCGTCGGTCATATGTTTAGACTAAATACAGTGACAAGAATAAGAGTTAACATAAAAATAAGAAATAATACAAACAAAATGCTTTTTACGCCAACGCATTTAGCTTGGCTATCCAAAGAGGAAACGCTGCCAGGCTGCTTACCTGGGAACCTTGCCGTTAATCGGTAGACGAGGAAATTTTCTGTACCTTTATAGATAGTATGTTGTACATACTTGTTGCCTTTAAAATTCCATATTCAAATATTACAGAACCGAAAAATTACACGCTAAAATTAAAATGAGCCGCCTCAACCTCAACAATTTCGTACACGCTATTCTAAAAGCTGTGAAAATGTCTTGAGAGTAGAAAACCTGGCTGTATCCCGGCCGGCGGCGGCGTGGTCCCGCTCATATTTCATAGCAGTTATCGACGTACGGTTAAAATGAAATATGCGTCCCGCACGCCTATACCGTTTGAATAACAGTATAATCAAGAAAGGGGGAAAAATCTACGCTGTTCGCCATAGATTTATACCCGTGAAGGATACAGTGGGAATCTACGGCGGTTTCGGTTTTATTTCAAGGGATTTAGTGCTTTCACAACCTTTTCAGGGTTTTGGAACTTTGTTGAACGGAAATTGTATTTGGTCATCGTTGCTTTGTAACTAGAATCGAGGACAAATCCCTTTAGAGCAATCCAATTCCGAAACTAGTCAGGGATTTTGCACTGATTTTGAACAGAAAGGACCAATCACTGCATCGTGTGTTCTTGACTTGGCCAATCAGAGCGCATGTTAATTTAAGTTTTCTATTTATTTACTTATTATATATTTATTCAGTCTACTTTGTAATTTTGCCGCCGCGCCGGGGCACGCAATTATTTTCAGTGCGATTAGAATGTAAATATTATGTAATTAATCTAAGCTTGTTTTGAAAAGAGTAATTGCTGAGTTTATTGCCGGCTCTTCTCAGCAAACGCAACCTTCCGAACCGGTATTAGAGTATTAGAGTCAGACTTTTCATAAGTGCCTGCGAAGGTCTATTTGAATAAATGATTTTGAATTTGAATTTGAATTCATGTGTCCTTGGGTTAGCCAATCAGTGCGCATTATCGTTGGTTGGCAATGGGCGGAGTAGATTTCAACCTAAATGAATTTCATTGCGTTTCGTAGGCGTAATTGTTCGATGAAATAAATAAATAAATAAATATCCTGGGACATTCCTCACACACGGTCATCTGATCCCAAACTAAGCATAGTACTATGGAAACCAGATAATACTTTTTTCTTTTTTTTTTTTTTTTACTGTGTATAGGCCTTTGTTTGGCCACAATCTCACTATGGTAAGTGGTGATGTGGTCGAAGGTGGTAAGCACACAAAGCCTAGAAGGAACTGGCTCTCAAGTGCAGCTGACGGAACACACCGATAGGTGCTTGGCGACAGATTTTCAACTTGAGGGTGGTAGCCAGCCAGACGGGTACTACAAAGTACCCTACCACCGTGCTATGGTTTCCTCACGATGTTTTCCTTCACCGAAAGCTCAAGCTCATTGTAGGATTCGAACCCGGGACCTTCGTCTCGGTATCCGACGTCACTACCACTGAGCTATCATCGACTTAAAAACTACATGGAATGAGTATGTTTTTTTTAGGGTGGTGGTCTAATTTTTATCAATTTTTACCTCCGTAGCAAAATGTCTTCCTAGCTCTGACCTTAGGGTGGATGCTCAGCATGAGGCGAGAAATTTGATTTTTTTCATGTTTTTATTGATTTTTGCCTTCGTAGAACAATATGGCTAAATATTTCAATGATTACCGACAGCAGTTTATTTGGCATATTTTGGAAGTTATACTTTTTGTTTATAATGAACTATTTTTGTACATTAAAATAGGTTTACGGTTTTTAGAGGAACATTCAAATATGACTCGTATTATACAAAATTATTCTTTTTTTTTTTTTTTTATACCACTAATTTATTCATAACTAAATGTGCCAAATGAACCAATACGGTCGCAAAGCACTGAAATTTTTAGCCAGAAAAAAATCAATCCCAAAGCATCCACCTTAAGGACAGAGCTAGGCAAACATTTTGTGTGACTTTTTGTTTTGAGCTGTTTTTACCCGACTGAACCGGAAGGAGAGTTATGTTTTTTTAAGTTCATCTTTTAGTGACTTTTGGTAACGTGCAAATAACCGAGAATCCTTTATTTCGATACATTTCTATTATTTTTACATAACCAACCGTGAGTAAAATTCCAGCATAAAAAAATAATACTTTAAAAAAAAGATCGGCTCTCGGTGTCCCTTTTGTCTTTTCAGAATGATCATTGATTGTGAGGACAATAATAACGTTATTGTAATTCAATTACGGCGGGGCGCGGGTTCGATTCCCGGAACCAATTATTGGGGACAATGGCGGCAGATGATAATTATAGGTTCCATTGTCAGATAAATGCGATCGCTTTGTGTAAATTGAAATGTTTTTATAGAATTGTGATAATTATTATTATTTCAGTTACGGATTTTGATAAATATTGTATATGCTTGCGACTTCAGTGACATTAAACACTGGACTAAGATTTTAATCGGTATTTTGTATGCTACTTAGGTGTTAAACAAGCAGGCTCACGTGATGGTAAGCGGTTACCGTAGTCTATGGATCCATGAGTATTACTCGCGCGTAGCTGACCCTCTCTTCTGCTCATGCACCCGTCTTAAAATAGGTGTATAACATTATTTTTATGTTCTTCATTTTGATTCATATTATCCAGGAAGGGTATTAAAATTGAAATTCAAAATCATTTATTCAAATAGACCTTCGCAGGCACTTATAAAAAGTTTGTATTTGCTGAGAAGAGCCGGCAATAAACTCAGCAATTACCCTTTTCAAAACAAGCTTACTTAGATTCATTACATAATATTTACATTCGAATCGCACTGACAACAATTGCGTGCCCCGGGGGAAAACTATAAAGTAGACTGACTAGATATTTAATAAGTAACTAAGGAAAGGATGGCTGCAAGAAATTTGAAAAATAGATTTTTTACATATCTATTGCTGTCGCGCTGTGCCCGAGCTATCCCGCCCGAGGGCGATAGAGACAACTACATCTTGGACCGATTATTCTTATTTAAATTAGACGAAATCGCTATTTCGTAAACCCCGGTTTTCTCCTCCAAAACAAAGAAGCTCCTCCTTAGGTAGCAAACAAGTATACAGCCCACAGATTAAGCGAATAAGCGAGTAAGTTATCTTAGCCTATAGACGCTTGCAGCCTATTGAAGTCACATTCAAGACTGTACATTCGTTTACCTTAATTATAACCTAAACGGCAAAATTTTGGATAACTTCGCCCATTGACCATTCCTTACAGCTTAATTTTTTTAACTTAATCTAAGTTTTTAAGTAATTAACCAAGCCTGGTGTAATTTTTTAGTTTGGTTCAAGTTTTAAACTGAAAGCGTTTGGAATTTGAATAGGGTTATCATTCGGTATAAACTGTACTGACAGTAAGTGGAAATTGTGTTTAAAATATGCCAAATTAACGTATACTTTAATCAATTAACGTGTCCATCCTTACTCCTTACTATCCTTACTAATATAAAGTTTGTATGTATGGATGTTTGTTCCACGTAAAATCTACTGAACGGATTTATATGAAATTTGGCACACAGTTATAATATGTTCTGGATTAACACATAAGATACATTTTTATCTAGGGAAAAAAAAGTGATCCTTCGGGAATGCAGGTGAAACCGCGCGTGATAGCTAGTTAAGCAATATAGTTAGTCATTCATTCGCGCTTATTGCTTGCATCTTATCCCAAGCACCAAGCTACAGATTCGAGGTAACTGTTATTGCTTATATTAACGGTAGGTGTAATGGCTGTTTTAACTTTTAAAAGTATACTTTTAATACTTTATATTATTCCATGGTTAGTGGCTTTTACATTTGATTATTGACTTGGGCATATTATGGTACATATGTTATGAAAAATTCTTGAATTTGAAAGATCCATAAAAAAATCTGGCCGAAATCTTCTCAGTTTAATTCTGAGCCGGTGGAAGAGTCAATTATAATGGTTCGTCCATGCTACGCGAAGCGAGCACGAGCCGAGTCTCGAACGAACATTATCGTTCGTTGCTCGCGATTTCAAGCGTGATGAGCCTTCAACGAGCCTACAACGAGCGCGATACGAATCCCTGTGTTCGTGAAATAACTGACAATCGGGCGGCTCGTTCTTGGCTCGCTAGCCCGTCCACGCTACGCGAATCGTGCTCGCAGTGTGCTCGCTCGGGGCTCAGCTCGTGCTCGATTCGCCAAGCATGGACGCACCATTAGGATTATAAGTGTCTTATCGGAGCCCTTATCTAACAAACTAACTAACTATCCTTATCAAATAAATAAAAGATAGTTTCTGTCTCGGGAATATACTAGATTCTTTTCGGAAACCTGGTAAAATAATGGGGCGGTAGCCAGTGAGTAATGTTATTAAATGAATGAGATATATTTTATCATAACCATAATATTATTATACACTTTGGGCTCCGGCAGCTCCGGGTCAAAACTGTTCGTATTATAACCAAAATAATATCATCTGATAATCTCGTGCTTTTTATGTTCTTTATATTGGTATACTGGGTGGAGATTTCGAGAAGGCATATTTTCGAAACCTATGTTTGGTTCGTCATGTTGAACAACTTTTACTATGGGACCAACACTGAATACTCAATTTTTTTTTTACTTGTCATAGATTATGATCGTGCAATGTTGACATTTACTAAGGAAAGACAAAAAAAAATTGAATTCGCCATTGGTCCCATAGTAAAAGTTGTTAAACTTTAAAGAGAGGTAGAGCATAGCGTTTATTCGCTCAAAGAGCAGCTCTACTGGGGAAGTACCTCCACCGTACAGAATACTACAGCCAAATAACTTTTTGTTGTGTAAAGTTGTGTTCCTGCGCGTGAGTAAGGTCGCCAGAGCTCATAGGGGATGGGGGACTGGTCGGTAACGCGTGAGCGATGCTTCGTATGTTGCAAGCGTCCATATGGCTACGGTAACCGCTTACCATCAGGTGGGCCGTATGCTTGTTTACCGACTAAGTTGTATAAAAAAAAAAACTTAAAGGTGGGTCGTCGATTGCGGCGTCGTAAGGCTACTCTCGTTGTAAGTCCACACTTGAGCGGCTCGGCTCGTTATCAGCATGCGTATTGTACACCGACCTCAATAAAAATTGGTTTGTACCAGATACTATAATATTTACCGTGAAAGTTCATTCCGACGGAACCAGTTTACGTACATGGTCCGACACGCACTTGATTGTTTTATTTATTATGTCCCAGTTTTTTTTTTATTGATTAATTATTTGAATGTGCTGCTTGTGGGGGCTGGTCTGGTTAAGTTTGCTATTTATTTACTTATTAAATATTTATTCAGTCTACTTTGTAATTTTGCCGCCGCGCAGGGGCACGCAATTGTTGTCAGTGCGATTAGAATGTAAATATTATGTAATGAATCTAAGCTTGTTTTGAAAAGAGTAATTGCTGAGTTTATGCCGGCTCTTCTCAGAAAATGCAACCTTCCGAACCGGTATTAGAGTATTAGAGTCAGACTTTTCATAAGTGCCTGCGAAGGTCTATTTGAATAAATGATTTTGAATTTAGAATATTTTGAATTTAGATGATTGTCCAGTGACTAAATGGATGTTTCAGTGGACATTGATACTAAGGTAGTAAGCCAGCTTACGGCCCGTCTGGTGATAAGCGGTTAACGCTTACGATGCAAACCTACAAAAATCTCGAAAGGGTTTGAGTCGAGTCAGAGGACAGTGTCACGTGATACTTATCTATGCAGTCGGTTTCCAACTCGACGGCCTCTACTTATCCTTGTTTGGTGAAACAAGTTCAACAGAAAATGTGTTTCACCCGGCGAGATAAAATGGCCTCAATAACACTTAGTATTCGAGACTTGCATCCAATACTTGTTGCAAAATTATCGCGTGAATATGTTATTTTAGTATCTATTTATAGTTGTGTTCATTTTTGGTGCTTGGGTTTATATGCGATGACAAAAAGTGAAGAGTTTTTGGGCAGAGAAGGGAGTTCCTCATCATCCACCAAATCCTCTATATGGAAGTCTGACATTCCTTATGAGAAAATGCGGTATGTGTGTTTTTTTTACAATTATACTGTGACAAGAGATGCGCTGTTTCTATGAAGCACAATTCTTAGCTTCTTGTTCTATTCTATTCTTATTCTCTTCTTCTAACTTCGCTTGACCCATAAACATACAGGTTGTTCATTGTACACCATATTCCAGAATTCAGTTTATGACATTAATTTTATTTATACGACTAAGTCGCGTACGTCCCGTCTTAATATTAGTGGTTTCCATGGGTCTTCCATATGAATGCTTGCAAGACACGGGGTATCACTAATGCATTACCGACCCTTCCCCTCCCCAATGAGCTCTGGTGACCTTACACAGAAGCAGGATAACAACATAAAGTTATTTGACTGCGGTACGCCGGGGCACGCAATTGTTTTCAGTGCGATTAGAATGTAAATATTATGTAATGAATCTAAGCTTGTTTTGAAAAGAGTAATAGCTGAGTTTATTGCCGGCTCTTCTCAGCAAATGCAACCTTCTGAACCGGTATTAGAGTCAGACTTTTCATAAGTGCCTGCGAAGGTCTATTTGAATAAATGATTTTGTTTTTTTTTTTTTATATGCTGAAAGGTGGAGGTCCTTCCCAAGTCGAGCTGCTCTTTGAGCGAAATAACGCTATGCTCAACGTCTCATAAACCTCCTCGCGTCGTGTATCTTCATGTCTGAGGGTCGTGATTCCCCCGTGATCCATTTAATTACGTATAATGTCACGCCAGTTGAGTCTGTCCTTGGCGGCGTGAAGAGCGTCGGGGAAGTGCGGATCTGCCCCCCTAGACAAGATGGTTGTCGACATTCGTCATCGTTAGTAAACGATCAACCTTTGTATAGGAGTGACATAAGAGATTGTTAAAAATCACGTGATATTTCGATTTGGAATGTCAATCCCATACAAAGGTTGATCGTTTACTAACGATGACGAATGTCGACAACTATCTTGTCTAGCGGCCCTGGTCCGACCATCTGATTGGGCTGCGCCCTCTTGGACGTTTGCCGTCAACCTTCCCGGTCACCGCTGATCGAGGTTGTCTTCAGACAGTCTTGTGTCTTGTCTCCACTTTAAGCTCCCGTAAAATGGACACGTCTCATAATAATATCATAATAATAAAAAACTGCATTTTATTTATTTATTTATTTATTGTAGGAAGACCAACAGCTGTACAATAATAAACTTAAAAATTATGAATAGTTATTAGGAAGCCAATAACAGGTCTTCACGGATATATGCCAGTATAAGATCTATATCTGTGACCATTCACGTAACACACATTTAACACAATATAGAAATATTAATAACATATTATTAACACATTAGCACAAAATTAACACCAAACAATGACAAATAATACCTACTGAAACACAATTCACACGCACTGCATTATTTGAAAAAGTCATTGCTTAGTATTCGCCTCGCCGATACCACGCTCGTGCAGAAAAGGTCTAAATCGTGATCGTAATTTTTACCGAAAAATCTTGTTGGCGTGTATTGGTTTTGTGCTATATTACAAACTAACTATCCCCCGCGGTTTCACCCGCATTCTAGAGATAATAAGCAATTTATAACACTCTGGGATTATGTAGCTGCTCTTCCTATTAGCGAAAAAAATTTTCGAATCTGACTGTTAATGCCATATAATCTAAGGATTAAAATCAAACAAAAAAAAACCGCTATATTAGATAAGCATAGATTATACATACATGGTGCACATTGTAAAAAGAAGAACATAAAACAATTACTGTAGTTCGAAAACTAGGTAAGTAATACTCGTAAAACAGGTTATGATATAAATAATTGGACTGTTTTACAAAAAACTTAAACCGACTTCAAAGTACACTAAGAAGTGATCAAATCCTGATCTGACGACAATGGGACCAAACGGGAAGTGTACCCTTCCAGACAAAAAATAATTTTCCAAATCGGTTAATAAATGACGGAGATATGAGGTAACAAAAATAAAAAAATACAACTGAATTGAGAACCTCCTCCTTTTCTTGAAGTCGGTTAATAAATGATTTGCTGTTTTATTGTGCGCACATGATTCGCACTATGATAACCTTCAGATTGTTGCATTTTGATAATGACGCGATGTCAAAACATGATACAAGTTTCCGTGTTTTATTTAAATATTGTTATTTGCGCTCGTGGTGTAGCATGATAAGCCGTTCTTAATCGATCAGCAAGTTAAGCTACCACCGTCTTGGTCGGTACCTGGATGAGTGACCGCCTAGTGGTATTTCAAATCGAGCGTTTCCGTGCTTCGGAAGGAACGTAAAGCCTTTGGTCCCGCTTATCACTTAAATGTGATCGTCGTTAAGGATGCCTCCTAGGCGGCTTGAACAATTCCAACATTAGGTTGACCACTAGCCTACCACCACCAATCCGCAGTGGGCACGCGTGGTGTAGTATCTGCCCATTTTTTCATGATATCTTGCTTCACATTTGTTTCGCCTTTGTTGGAGTTTTTAGTGATAAGATTACATAATCTTTGCATGTTTTAACTGACTGATTTATCAAAGGTGACCCAAAACTGCTTTATAATAAGGTTTATATTTGAATGTGATAAATGACACCTGATAGCAAGTATCGTCATTGAACTTGACCTTTATAGACTAGAAGGTTCTCAAGTGCAACTGAACACACATTAGGCTCTCCAGCAAATACAACAAAGTTCTACCATGTAATTGTCAATATTAAGTTAATTATTTGGAATCTCAGGTACATATTTATTGTTCCCAAAACCAGTGCCTATTTGAGGAAGTTGTTAAGAGTGATAGTTGACCAACGTGGTAATAAATAATTGGACTGTTTTAGTAGTTATGAGGTAACAAACATAAAAAAAAAAAACATACAACCGAATTGAGAACCTCCTTTTTTTGAAGACGGTTAAAAAAAACAGACCGACAAGTCCATATTCTTAAATAAGTAATAGGGTAAGCAAGGAAAAGGAAAATGAGGTAACAAGGAAATTAAAGAGTGCAGGGATCTGTTGGATATGCTGCTTAAAATGAAACCAGATGCTGCTAAGGAAAGCGAAGGTAATGATGATAATTTTATCGATGATACTGAGCTTTGCCCTACATATATTTTTACAAACGCGATGTTTAATGGTAATATCGACGCGACGGCAAGCACTCAAGAGGTTAAACTATATCTAGGAGGATCTTGCGAGCTTCCGATGGGCGCTGGTGTCGATGATATCCAATTTCCGACCATACCCTGGTTCTCCAAAACCCTCAGAAGTTGGGTTAGAAAAGAAAGGATTGCTCATGATGCCGTCTGATATGTTATCTGTAAAAATTACACCTGGGAAATAAATAGAACGTTCTAGTTTTTCATTTTCTTTATTGTAGAGGTCATTTTCTTTATTGCAGAGGATAAGTTGAACTAAAATTGTGATAGAATTGTGTAGCTGCATGTTGTAACACCAAGATGCGATTAGTGGTTCCCTGTACTACCAGACTATTACCATTATCACATCAGTAAATTGGCCTTCCTTTGGTTGTAGTCCTGGACGGGCGGAATGCATCTAACGCGGACTCTCACAATATGGAATGAGTGGTGTGAAGAGATTTTATTAGGGCCGGTGTGAGGTATACCACTGATGTTGCAGCGTCCATCTGTAGGCTATGGTAACCACTTATCGGGGTATGGCATACCGCATAGAGGTGGTAAAAAAAAACATAGTCTTAATTTAGACCACAATTTAAGAAATACTAACTAGTAAAAATGAAGCAACAGAGAGATCGTATGTTTACTGCTTAGGCGGTAATTAAACTACAAATAGATACTTAAGACAAAACAAATGATAAAAAATACGTTAATATACACAGTTTTAAAAAATATACACGCAAGAAACAGACATTTTAGTCTAATCACACCACATCTTTTAGTTTTTCACATCTTAGTAGTAGGATACAGTAGTTTTTTGTTTAAGATATTTACTGTGTGTTTTACAATAAATAATTATTGTAGCCAGTTTTGTGAATCAAATAAAAAAAAAAAAAAACCATTATAAAACATAGATTACCTCAAGTCTCAAGTAATTATTATTATTTAAAAAAAAAAACCTTAGATGTGCGCCAGCATAATGGTTTTGGTCGCGAATAGTCGCGATTCGCCGGCTTGCCATAGAAATTCTTATTTTATCCCGGGGTTCTAAAAATATTTTTAATGGTTCAAGTTATTCCTTAGGCACCAAGGATCAATTATAACTTCGTTAAACTCTAACGTCTCAAAAAATATTTATTTTTTGTACAAATCTCGCCATGATTCTTTAAGATTTAAGAAGAAAAACTCCGGAGATAGGGGGAATGGTAAGGTGGAGTTGCGTAAGTTGCACAGGTGCGTAAATTGTATCTAATTTACGCACTATCTCCGGAGTTCTTCAAAAATCCTAAATAATTACACAATTAGATAGATAGCTTATCGACGCTTGCTATACAAGAGAGCGCTCATCACTGGCACAGTAAAGACAGAACAGTAGGTTATCTAAGGCCGCCCGCCGAGTTATTAGCCTACTCTTGCGTTGATCCCCAGGGTTGTCACTTTTACTTTTTGTTAATATTTTCCAACAAGCAGCACTTGATCTAAATTTATGTAATAAAAAGCATATTATGATTGAATATTTTACCAATTTATAAATTTAGTAAAAATAAAAAGCATATTCACATAACATTTATTATATTAAGTTAAGTTCAGTAGGAACTATGAAGAATGATAAGTCCGGGTTTGCGAAATCATTATTGAGGCACCCGAAAACACTACAATATTTATTTCCCTTTTTTGAAGTCATGATACTCGTAATAATTAATATTATGGTAAGTGGCCGGCGAGAATTGACGAACGCGAGCGTTCATGTAACGTACGCGCGAGCTCACAGTCGCGTTGCACAGCCCGTACTGCTGCCACCTTATTCCCCCATATATTATGCTAGCGTGTGCGTGAAATCGCGTGCCGACACGGCGCGCGGCGCGCACGCACACATTCAAACCGAGAGCGGCACGTTTGTATGAAGATATTTTACTGTTCTGTCTTTACTGTGTCACTGGCGCGTTGCCGGCCCTGCAAAGATCTCTTAAAACTCATAAAGCGGTTGAGTGGAGTGGTCTCAAAATAGTATATATCGAGACTTGTATGCGATAACTTGTTGCAATAATTATCGCGTGAATATGTTATTTTATTATCTATTTATAGTTGTGTTCATTTTTGGTGCTTGGGTTTATATGCGATGGCAAAAAGTGAAGAGATTTTGGGCAGAGAAGGGAGTTCCTCATCATCCACCAAATCCTCTATATGGAAGTCTGACATTCCTTATGAGAGAAAATGCGGTATGTCTAGTATTTTCTAATCGATTTTGAAAAAAGGAGATTATCAATTCGATATGTAGTGTCGAGTTGTGAAGAGTCGAAAACTTCTAGTGCATATAAGTAAAACTAAAAATTACGAAATAAAAAGAAATTAAAAAAGAAACAGCTTCAAATATACTTACCCACTTACGCATAAAACGTTATTTAACTAATATACTGTTTAAATGGTTACGTAAATAATGTCACATTATTTGACAATGACAATAGAGTGACTTAATATATTAGTTAAATAGCGCTTTATGAGTAAGGGGATTAGAATTCAGCGAAATATTTTCAATGGAATACGTCGTTCTATTTTTTCTTATTTTGAACTAGTTTTATTTTTAATTTCTTTTTTTTATTATCTCACTGTAACAAGAGATGAGATGTAGGTACTTACTCAAGTCTTAGCGGGGGATAGACTTGTGACCCCGCTCGAACCATATACAGGATGTTTCAGAATTTGTGACAAAACTGATCATGTATTCGTTCTTTTTGTGCGTGAAAGTATATATACAAGTGTACGGTCCGCCTGATGGTAAGCGGTTACCGTAGCCATATGGACACTTGCAACGGGGCATCACTCAAGCGTTACCGATCCTTCCCCCTTACCGACCTGTCTCACACGCAAGAACACAACATAAAGTTATTTGGCTGCGGTATTTTGTGGAGGTACTCCCCAGTCGAGCCTTTGAGCGAAATAACGCTACGGGTAACGTAAAAACGTAACGTAAAAACGGGTTACAAAGTTACTCAGTTTAACGTTATTTTGCAAGGCCAAGGCCAAGTCTTAAGTGTAGTTTTTGTATACAAAAATAAATTATAATACAATAATAATATGTGCAATTTCACAATAAAGTATTGTTGGACTGTATCGTTTAACATTAACCCCATTGAATGCGTAATAATTCAATGATTAACCCCCTTATTAATAAATAAGTTGTAAGTCCGTCTTGGATCATCCAGGTATTAAGATAGCCTCATCCCTTTTTGTTTATATGACATTAGAAAGTGACGGATATATTTTAATCCTAGGTATTAATTACTATACATGACTTAAACCTTATTTATTAATAAGGCGGTAAAAGTTTCGGAATTAATGAATTGCAAACTGTGAATTCGAAACAAATAATTTCATTAACAATATTGCTTTAGCGCCCTTTGATTGTTGTTACATAAAATAATATAAAAATCCAATAAATTTGATTTTGCGTCATTATCATATTATGTAACAATCTGAGGGTTATCAAAGATCGAATAAAAAAACAGCAAATCATTTATTTGTCCGTGAAGCTATTAATTAATTTACTAATAATCGATAGTTTTTTTGTTTGTTAAACGGGGTAATTTCAATATAATATAGTCAAATACCAGACGGATTAAAAAAAAAAAACTTTTTTTTAATATACAAATAAGGTTGCAAACAAGCATACAGCCCGCCTGATGGTAAGCGGCTACCATAGCCGATGTGCGCTTGGAACAGCAGGGGTAAAACTCGCGCGTTGCCCCCGCCGCGCCGCCTGCAGAAATCTTTTCAAAACCTTTTTGAAGAACCCCAAGCTGTACTCCATTGAGAAAACCACGTCGGGGAGAGCTCATTCCACAGTCCAAGCGTCCGCGAAAGAAAGGTCTTTTGAGACCGCGCAGTTCGAAACCAGTCTGGTTTCAACGCGTGAGTAAGGTCATTGGGGAGGGGGGAAAGGTCAGTAACGCGTGAGTCATGCCCCGTATATTGCAATCGTCTATATGGCTACGGTAACCACTTACCGCCAGGCCGGCCGTAAGCTTGTTTACCGACTTGTAGAACTGTGAAGGTTAACCTGAGACCGTATAATTTCAGGCTGTGTTTATGAAGAAGATATACAATGATTTCAAAGCACCGTACGTTGGTATATGGGCTTTCTGGAGACCAGTTCTGGTGATCAACGACCCGGAACTGGCCAGGAAGATACTCGTCAAGGATTCTGATGTGTTCCGGAACAGATCTTTGGGTTCTGGGAAAAAGGATCCTGTTGGAGCTCTGAATATGTTCGCTGTTAATGTAAAGTACATTTTGGAAAATTATTTTATAGTAGAAGTTCCATGTAGCAAATTATTATTCCTACTACATTTACCATCCTATTATGCCCACTTTCTCACTCAAAGCGAACCATGCCATTTTCTAAAACAAAACTCGTCGACGAGTGCCGCTGCCATGAACAGCAGACTTGTCGCTTATAGTTCGCACGCGAGTGCTAGGCTCCGCCTGCTGTACCTCAACAGGCGTGAGAGGAGAGGAAGAGAGGGATTCCACGCTACTCCTCTCGCCGTTCGCATACGTCAGGCGGTGCATAGCACTTGCACGCTTGCCGAAAGAGATAGAGTCTAATGACAGCGCTGAATGCATCATAGAGCTAGTGAGATGGTAGAGCATTTACCTTACGAATTACCCCAAGCTTTGTGTAATATGTGGTGACTATAATAATAATTAATGGAATTAAAACATTTCTGTTTCTTATTTTAGGACCCACTTTGGAGCACCGTCAGGAAACGTCTGTCCCCAGCGTTCACATCGGCCAAACTAAGAGCAAACCAGAATATTGTTGCTACAAAAGCTGCTAATCTGATACATCGAATGAGAACAGATACTGAGATGGGAAAAGTTGTAGATCTGAGGGTAGGTTTGTTATCATAGACTAGAAACTTTGGCTTTAGTTTGTACTGACAGAAGGTGGTTTTGAGAACCTTGATACCCTTACGCGGACAATGCTGCGAGCAAGATCTCAATTGGGGTTAATTTTAGGGTAACTTCGCCTGCGCCCAGGTGGGGCACGAACCTCGGCTCAGGGCGTTAGGGTGAGGGGATGGACTTTTACGAGTTACGATTGACAGTCGGATTACTCATCATGGCAGCTCAGGCCGCTTCAACGGGATGAGACTTGGTTGGGCGTCGCGATGCGCGTACTGGCCGGCGAGGGTGATAATAATATACTTTTTTTATACAACGACGTCGGCAACCAAGCATACTGGCCGCCACCGCATCATTGTGATTTGTTGTGTGTTGTGAGCTACGTCAGCTGCAATTTGAGCTACGATGATTGGGTCATCTGGCGCGCTGAGTCGGGCCCCGCCTACTGCCAGCATAGCGTATCTTCATAGAGCTCTGGTGACTTGCTCTCCGCATGAACACAAGACCATATTAATGCTATTTGGATGCGATCTTCTGTAAGGTATATGTATGTATGACTAGCAGACCCCCGCGGTTTCACCCGTGTACGGTAATTTTTTTATTGCTCGGAACCTTAATTCTTTCACTTAAACATGATTTTTATGGATGGTGACAACTATTAGAATGTGATTTATTGTGACTAGAACTTTTAATATAATAACTTGACACTGGCAAAAATAAGTCCTAATACATATAATTTGGTTGCCAAACATAAAAATAAGAAAAAAAAGAAGTATAGGTCGAAGAAAAATTAAATAATAGTCTTAGTTTCCAGATTCTTCAGGCAATTATCCACTACAATGTTAATTACAGTAAAGTTGAGAGACTTGAGTAAGGGAAACTAAATATCCTAGGACATTCCTCACACACGGTCATCTGATCCCAAACTAAGCAGAGCTTTTACTATGGAAACCAGACAACTGATATAATTCATAATTACACCCAGACTCAGGACATAAAGATATTTTCATGCAAACAAATGCTCCTATGTGGGAATCGAACCAACGACCTGCGGGGCAATAGGTGGAGTCTTAACCAACTGCGCCAACTGGCCCGTCGTGGCTAACTAAAAATGTATTAAGTCCAACATTGGACATCTATAATATGATGATCATTCTGTTTTCTCTATTCTTTTAAATCCCAGTGGTGGATCCTTACGAGTCTGTAACTGAATGATGGGATCGGTAAAGACATTTTCAATCTTACATACTTATACTCAGAGTTACTTATCCTTAGACTGTCTTCGCTGATTTTACCACGGACGTGATTGGTGAATCAGCGTTCGGCATCACGAGCGATGCTACCACCACAGGAGCAAGCCCCATCAGAGAAGTCACCAAGGAGTACATGAAATATGATACTATTAGGGGTCTGTCGTGGATCTCTATATTCTTTTTACCAGAAGTTGTCGATTTATTTGGGTAAGATAAAATAAATTAATATAACTAAACACTACACTTCGCTCAATCTGTGAATCAAATTTGAAATCTCTAACTAGACGAAAATATTAGTAATTTAGTTATTACTACGACCCTACTGCAAGGGAATTGATTTCTTCTAAGTTCGAGGGAAAATATTATATGAACGGACTGCATATATAACTTTGAATTTGATCACGGAAGTAATGTTTACTTAATTTTGATAAATAGGTACTTAATGTTTTAGCGCAACAGATATTCCTTTCCCAAATCAGGTGTTGGAGTTTAAAGTGATAAGATTACATAATCTTTGCATGTTTTAACTGACTGATATATCAACGATGAGCCAAAACTGCTTTACTTAAGGTTTATTTTTGAATGTAATAAGTGACACTACAACACAAGTGGAACCTGTCGCCTTTGGATATTGACCTTCAAGGTGCCGGTTCGCAGCCGACCGCATGCAGCAGCAGTAGGTAGACGACGTGTTGTTGCAACACTACTGGTTTCTATGTATTACTATGAACTGCCTTCCGTTGCTAGCGACACGTCTCGCCTCTATAGTAATACATAGGAACGAAAGGGAAAGAAGTAGTATCGCAACGACATATTCGTCGGCTGCTGCAAGCGGTCGGCTGCGAACCGGCACCTGGATGATTACTTGAAGGCATTGGTTCTCAAATGCAACTGTACGTACCTACACATACCTAGGCTCTTGTGGAAGATGTTACATTTTAGGTGCAAGTTAGCCAAGCAAATGCTCCAACCCCTTATTCAAGCTCCCTTATTAATAAATAAGGTGTAAGTCAGTCTTGTAATACCCAGGTATAAAGATAGCCTCATCCCTTTTTGTTTATATAAAATTAGAAAGTGACGGATATATTTTAATCCTAGGCATCCTAGGTATTATTTACTATACTTGACTTAAACCTTACTTATTAATAAGGGTGCAAAAGTATAGTCTACCATGTAATAGGTAATATTTAATATATTTTTTAAATTTCAGATTTTCGTTGTTTCCAAAATGGAGCAATGCCTATTTGAGGAAGTTATTAAGGGTGATAGTGGACCAACGTGGGGGCTACGACAAGGATATCAAAGAGAGCAGGGATATGTTGGATATGCTGCTTAAAATGAAACAAGATGCTGCTAAGGAAAAAGAAGGTAATGAAGATAACTGTATCGATGACAACGAGCTTTGCCCTGCATATATTTTAAAAAACAAGATGTTTAATGGTAATATCGAGGGCAAACAATCAAGAGGTTAAACACCTACTAGATATTATGATCATATCCGCACATCTCTGCACACCAAACTTCACGAGGTAGTCCACGTCCCCAAAGACAGACAAAGATGGTGCAACATTGTCAGGGAAAAATGATTCCGTGGAGTAATCGCATTCAGAAATGAGCAGAAATGTAACAATGATTGACCTTAGATAATAATACTTTTAGCTGTTTTATGTACCTATACATTATTTGCAGATATAACAGAAGATATTCTGCTTGCACAAGCTGCTATTATGCTTCAAGGAGGTTTTGACACTACTGCTGTTGCTCTAACTTATACTGTGTATCACTTGGCTTTTGCTCCCGAAATGCAGGTATAAATTACTACACTAGTACAAATTACTTCATTTTTATCGTCTTAATTGCAAAATATATACCGCCTTATTTATAATCTCTTGTTAACTAAATCAGTGTAATAGTGTGCTCCGTCTCACTCTGACGATCACCAAATGTCACGTGTCAGATAAAGACTTCGGAATTTTAGCTAATCAACGTTTGATAACTTCATTATGAATAAGGGGATTAGAAAATAACCATACAATAAACCTAATACATATTATATGGGGTGACTGGTAATTAGTAAACGATACTTAGACAAATGATTGTACTCATGATAACAAACAACTTTCCCAAAGAAACAATTAGGGATAAATAACTAAATTAAATAAAAGCTGATGGTGTATTCTTATTCTTGTTAGGTACTACTTAAATATTATGGGCTCATGTGATAAGTAAATTAAAAAAAATGTTTCCGTGGGAAAGTTGTTTGTTATCATGAATACAATCATGTGTCTAAGTATCGTTTACTAATTACCAGTCACCCCGCGGACGCTCAGGTTGTGGAATGTGCTCCCCGCCGTGGTTTTCCCAATGGAGTACAGCATAGGGTTCTTCAAAAAGGGCGTGAAGAGATTTCTTCAGGGTCGGCAACGCGCGAGTGATACCCCTGGTGTTGCAAGCGTCCATAGGCTACGGTAACTGCTTACCATCAGGCGGGCCGTATGCTTGTTTGCCACTTTAGTGGTATAAAAAAAACCTATATATTTTTAATTATATTTCACAGGACAAACTTTACAAGGAAATTTCGGAAACGAAGGAAAACAATAAAAACGAGGATTTGGATTCAAGTTTACTTGCTCAGATGCCGTACCTTAATGCTCTACTGATAGGTACCTCAACGCTATTTTATATTTTGTCTTATATTAACTAAAGTTTCAGAAGTCAATCTAGTAGTATTAGCGGCGATGGAGTTCCAAACGTTTATGCTTATAAAGCCGTATTTACACACTCGCCGAAATAGCTCCGATAGCAACATGTTGCCATGCCACATTATCTTCGTGCGTGAGTAAGAATGTAAAGTCAGTGTCACTGACTTTTACAGGTGGTTCGGCTTAGACAATGGTGATAAAGCTGCATTTGAGCCAAAAAGTCTACCTACATCGGACGACATCATCGTTGATATAAAATAAAAAATAAAAAAAACCTGGGACATTCCTCACACACGGTTATCTGATCCCAAACTGAGCAGAGCTTGGACTATGGAAACCAGATAACTGATATAATACTTTTTGTTTTTAAATACATACTCAGTATACATAATTTCACACAGACTTAGGACATACAGACATGTTCATGCACACAAAAGCATGTCAATGGGAATCGAACCCACGACCTACGGCGCGTAAGGTGAATCTTAACCAAATGCGCCAACTCGCCCGTCAACAACGATGTAAAACAGGAATAAGTTGCGGAGAGAACAGATTTCAAAACATCCTTGAGAAGCTCCGGCATTTATTAGTTATTAAAAAATGTGTGACGTTAAATATTTTCTTCGAACCAGAAACCCTGCGGCTCTACCCAGCAATGGGATGGCTCGATCGCAGGGCACTAACAGACTACCAGATCGACGACAAGCTGACCATACCAGCGGGAACACCTGTCTATGTCAACGCAGTAGGCATGCAGGTCGATCCTGCCTACTACCCAGAACCAGAGACCTTTAATCCTGATAGATTCTTACCTGAAAAAGAGACTGGAATTACGCCATATACTTATATGCCGTTTGGGGAAGGGCCTAGAGGTTGCATTGGTAAGTTGAATAAATAAAGCGGTGGACTATCAGATGTGGCAATTCTTGGATATGTTTCTAGTAGAGGACGGGAAAATGCTGAATTTCTCACTAATATTATAAATGTGAAAGTTTGGATGCATGTGTGTTTGTTAATCTATTACCTTTATCACCTTTATCTTCATTGTTACCTGTAGAAATCTGTAATAGGCTTTACTTTCCATCAATAATTTTATACTCACTATTAAATTTTGTATCGCTGTTGATTTCTCAAATAAATAAATCAATCACGCGTATTTTTTAAAGCACTTTAGTTATTACCGTGGATAATTTTTTGATCGCTCACTTTCTCATTCGTCCGCTTCTGAATTTAATTCGCTCACTTAGAATTTGAATAACCAGTTTAGATTAATTTATTTCCCACTTTTTGTAGCCCATTTTATGTATTTTTAGTGAATCATTCAAAATTCAAAATCATTTATTCAAATACCTATATAGACCTTCGCAGGCACTTATGAAAAGTCTGACTCTAATACTCTAATACCGGTTCGGAAGGTTGCTTTGCTGAGAAGAGCCGGCAATAAACTCAGCAATTACTCTTTTCAAAACAAGCTTAGATTCATCACATAATATTTACATTCTAATCGCACTGACAACAATTGCGTGCCCCGGCGCGGCGGCAAAATTACAAAGTAGACTGAATAAATATTTAATAAGTAAATAAATAGCAAACTTAAGCAGACCGACAGATTATTGCAACTTTAGTTATATTTTTGCAAACAACATTATGCATTTGTTTTTATTCAGGTCGTCGTTTTGCTCAACAAAGCTTCAGATGGGCGCTGATGTCGATGATATCCAATTTTGAATTCCGACCATTCCCTGGTTCTCCAAAACCCTCAGAAGTTGGATTGGAAAAGAAAGGGATGTTCATGATGCCTTCTGATATGTTATCGGTAGAAATTATACTTAGGAAATAAAATTGATGTTCTAGATTTGCATTTTCATTATTGTAGAGATAATTAATCGAACCAAAATTTTTACTTGTAAAGCACAACTGAAACCGAAGAGTAACAGGGTACTACTACCTATACTTTTTAACCTGGGAACGCGGTAAAGTCTAGTGTCTAAATATGACGTACTATCTTCCACGTCGGAGTTTCACCCGCATTCCCGGAATAGAAAGTAGCCTATTGTTACTCATTCACTCCCCAAAACCTAGCTATAACAGGTGGAGATTTCGAGATGGCATATTTTCGAAACCTATGTTTGGTAAGTCATGCTGAACAACTTTTACTATGGGACCAACACTGAATACTCAAAATAAATGTTTACTTTTCATACATTATTATCGAGCAAGATTGAAATGTACAATGGAAAGTAAAAAAAAATTGAGGATTTGCTATTGTTCCCATAGTAAAAGTTGTTCAGCATGATTAACCCAACATAGGTTTCGAATATATGCCATCTCGAAATCTCCACCCAGTATATGAAAAAAGTCTCACAAATCCGTTACTCCATTGCTGCGTAAAAGAAGGAAATATAAATAAACACACATTCAAATTTATATTATTAGTAAAAAAGAAGTATGAAGTTTAACAGACACGAATAGAAAAATTCCAATTACACTTTCTCATTTTATGTATAGTGTACAAGCTGTTCCCCTCGGTTTCAGCCCCGTTCCCGGGAAGAAAAGTAGCCTCTGTCCTTCTCCATACCACAGGCTATCTGCATGCCAAATTTCATGCTGATCCGTTCAACTACTGAACGGAACGAGGCGTGAAGGCGTTACAAATAAACAAACAAACTTTCGCATTTGTAATATTAGTTCGCAGTATAAATTAGGATCTATATTAATTCTTTTGATATTATTGTCTCTGTTAGGGCCAGATACTGTCAGTCAAATAAAGATTAGATTGCTTTTTAACGATCTATCAATTTGATAGCAGTCGCTATGTATAAGTTTCGATTTTTTTGTACTAACACGTGTACTACTATAATTAAATTTTTGTACGGAACCGTTACTAAAAATTCGACCCACTATTGAATCTAGTAATCCGTAATAGTTAGTTAACTGCAAATTCATTTATGGTTTGTAAATAAAAAATATATTGTTGTACAAATTTTCTCTCAAAGTCAACTTAAAATTTTATTCAGTTATGCAGTAATGAGGTTCGAAGTGACCGAAGTGACCACCGATTCAGCAGTCAAAAAATAACCAGGCCAAAAAAAAACGATACAAAAAATTACTTTATTCACGGAATCGATTCAAATAATTTATTTCAAATAGACCTTCGCAGGTACTTATGAATAGTCTGACCCTAATACACTAGTATAAGAATAAGGTAAGATATAAAATGGTTTTGTTCTACAGTGGTGTGTATTATACGGTATTTGAACTGTATATGGACGCTAAAATCATAAGTCATTTATTCAGTTTAGGTTTGTACATACAGTTGCATTTACCACCGGTTCGGAATACACTTCTCAGACTGTGGAATGAGCTTCCCGTCGCGGTCGTGATTTTCCTAATGGAGTACAGCATGGGGTTCTTCAAAAAGGGTGTGAAGAGATTTCTGCAGGATCGGCAACGCACGAGTGATACCCCTGGTGTTGCAAGTGTCTATAGGCTACGGTAACCGCTTACCATCTGGCGGGCCGTATGCTTGTTTGCTAACTTAGTGGTATAACTATATTATCCGTTTCAGTTCAGTAGCAGTAGATGATAGCCGAAAACCTTAGTCTACATCATAACAGCTCTGACGACGCGCACGACTGAACAGCAGCGGCAATACTGCCGGTTCCTAGGTATATGATCACGCTAGTATCTTCGACAGGGTTACGTCTCGTAGATAGCTGAAGAGCACTGATGACTTAGAGTGGATGTCGTTCAAACCCACCGAATAACCAAGATGATGGATGTAGAATGACAGCCATTGTGGCAAATAAATCAGTCCTACTCGGTTTTAAAGAGTAGTGTGTTTGCCCTCTACTCGTTTTCTTAATTTGCTTGCGGGGCCTTGCATTTATTGATTCCTTATCTATAACATTTTTGTTTCTCTCCGTTTGTGTTGACTCGAATATACGATTAGCTGCGTCTGATACCGGACGTTTATCGTCGTTACATAATATATCAATATTTATAATGATTCAATTACTTTTAAGTTTTTTAGTGGTGTGTTTATCTACATGGATTTTGTTGCGATGGAGAAAAGTAAAGAATTACTGGGCTGCTAAGGGAGTACCCCACCACCCTCCAAATTTTATATTGGGTAGTCTCACATTTTTGATGAGGCGCAACCCTGTAAGTATGAAATTAGTGTTTTTTTTTCACAACTTAACTTTTGTAACTTGTGATTAGAATATTTTATTTTTGTTGGGGGATCTAAAGTATGTATACAGAGTGAATTCTTCTAGTCAATATGGGCAAGATCTGAACTACATGTTTTAAAGAAAAACGCTGAAAAAAACTACTAAACAAAGAAACTTACTATGTATATTGTCCAAAATATAATGTCCAGGAGCACCGCGCGAGCGCATCTCAACTTTTCGGGCTCCACTGAAAATCAGTGCTGATGGTACCTATGTGCCACAGCAATATGCTGAGTTGGAGTCCTTTTTGGCATCACACCACAAATATCTATGCTTTTTCTTTTATTGTATATTATAATTATAAAAGCTTTGTGTGTTATTATTATTATTATTATTTTTTATTTTTATTTTAAGCTTTTGTTTTTGTTTGTTTTTTGCATACTTTGTATTTTTTATTCTATTTTTGTGATGTCAAATAAAGCTATGTCTATTGTCTATTGTCTAAAATATAATTTTACATTTACCAAGCATCTATATCCTATGGAGTACGGATAACCCACCGCAACCATTCTTATGCGATAAATGCGATATTTTTTTTGGTTATACTTTCGAAGTTATTTTGACCCATATAATAATAATATTTAATATGTATTTTTGTCGGGGGAACTAAAGTATATAAATAAATAATATGTAATTAAATAAGTTAGTTAAGACGGGTATTTAATGTAAATAAAATTTGATCTTAGCAGCAAATCATTGTCTACAATAATTTAAAAGATATCACATATTTAAAATTACACAAAAACAGTATTCGCGGTACCGTGACCGGGCGGGGCGACGAGCAAATCGCTCCACTGACACTACATTATTACATTACGCACCCGTGCGAAGCTGGGGAGGCTCGCTAGTATTATATAATTCGGTACATACTTATCAATATTTGATAAGAAAAAAACATATCACAAAGCAATGTACACAATTGAAAGTTTGGCAAATATTAAATATTGAATAGGTAGGAATAGGAGAATTAAATCATCTTTGGATGACGTTATCATAAAAGCATTATTAGTGAGAAAGAAATTTCAAATAAATTTGCCGTGGGCATTGAAAAGGCAGTAAAAGAAGTGATCCTGGGCTTTAATAAATCCATACTCCACAGTAAATATTACTCAAATCCTGCTAATGTTACCATGAAATTTAGGAAACCTCATTAAAAAACTATGCGAAAACTGTTACAAGGAATTAAAACTAATAAGGGCCTGGAGTTGATAGTATGCGGCCTATAGTTATCAAGTCACATTGTAATGAATAAAATATTTGTGGTTCCTATATCTCAGCTCATTAACACTAGAATCTACGCCGGAGAGAATCACCAAGTCACTAGACTTAAGGCTTGTCCTCAAATAAGGTAGGTACTCTTCACACCGATGGCAGAAGTCTTAACGTCTTACTCAAAAGTGGCTACCATATATTTTACCATATATCTGAATTCACCTTTCCAAAACAGTGAAACTCAGTAACTTTTCAAATTCTATTTAAAGTGCTGTCATTTGCAGGCTATATGGTTACGAAATTTGTATACAGACTTCGATGCTCCGTACGTGGGTATATGGTTCTTCTGGAGGCCAGGGATCGTGATCAATTCCCCTGAAATAGCCCGCAATGTCCTCGTTAAGGACCAAGAAATCTTCAGGAATCGGTACGTCAGTTCTGGAAAGTCTGATCCAAGTTCTCTCAATCTATTCCTTGTCAATGTAAGTTGTTTTTATTTTTATTTTAAGATAGGTTTGGTTCCAGTATTGAGGAAGTACGTACTTAGTTGATGATGATGATGGCCTGAGGCCTGAGAACAACTAGGTCAGTCCTCAAACTGATATTTACTTTGGCAACAATGTTGCTTACTTTGGCAACAATGTTGCTTACTTTGGCAACAATGTTGCGTACTTTGGCAACAATGTTGCTTACTTTGGCAACAATGTTACTTACTTTGGCAACAATGTTGCTTACTTTGGCAACAATGTTGCTGATGATAATAACGCCATTAGTATTATAACAAAGACTACTTACGGGTACTTAAATCATAATATATATGTAGAAGTAGTACGTATGTAAAATTTACTTATTTACTTTCAGCGTGTAAATTTACAGTGCAGGCCTATGTTCAGCAGTAAACATATCCTTTGGAGAGGAGTATGATAATGTTTGTAAAGTGATACTCACTAGGTACATTGATATTAGTTCGTCGTCATATCGTCTTCAGAAATTATAAGTATAAAGATAATTATTTAAAGGACCCAACTTGGAGCAACGTAAGGCGTCGTCTAACCTCAGTTTTCACAGCAGCTAAACTGAGAGCTCTTCACAGTATGACCCTTGAAAAGGCAAACAATCTGGTAGAGCGCATCAAGAACGACAATGCAAAGGGTCAACAAATAAATTTAAGGGTAAGTAAAGTTTTAAGAGCGAAGAGAATTAAATGGTATAGTTAATGGTAGGTCCAGGGTGATTGCTGATGCAGGTCTTTTCAATATCAGCTTATGCTGTTAATGAACTGCTTAAAATTCTGGCTGTCCTAACAAGTAGTGTCCATTCCAGCACCATTTGCAAAGAAAAAGAAAAAAAAACTGTGGGCTAGCAATATTTATAACTGTTCCAAATTTCAAATCAATAGCATAAATGGTTGCTGAAATATAGCGCTATGATAGACGGACAGACTATATATAGAAATATATAGAAATCTACAAAAATCGGTGAAAATACATGGGGGTGTTTCGGGTAGCTCTTACTCTCGCTCGCTGTACTCTACCTCTGGGCTTCCGACACTAATCCTTGAGACACTCTTGTATATTCAACTACAAAAAAAAAGTATCAAAAAACTATCAATCTTAGGTACAATACCATTACCTAAAATATAAAATAAAATATAATTAGCGGTAAACCACCCAACTTATTGGTAGCTAAGCACTAAGCCCCGCCTTGAATGAATATCAGCAATAAAATCAGCATCAATTAATATGGATGCTGATATTGAAAACAATGCTGATATTAGCAACAACCCTGGTAGATATCGATATTTAAAATATACCTCAAAGAAAATGAGATAAAAGCTGCAAATCTAGAAGTTAAATAAAAGGAGAAAAAAAAATTACATAGAAAATTACATATACAAATAAACAATAGCAACACAGACAAATCACAATAGATTCTGCAATAATGTGATGGATGCGAAGCGAGCACGAGTGATTTCAAGCGTGGATGTACTTAACGAGCCTACAACGAGCGCGATGCGAATCCTTGTGTTCGTGAAAAAACTGACAATCGGGCGGAGCGCAGTCGAGCACGCTACGCATACTCGTTCGTGGCTCGCAAGCCCGTCCACGCTACGGGAATCGTGCTCGCGGTGTGCTCGTTCGTGGCTCGGCTCGTGCTCGGTTCGCCAAGCATGGACGCACCAATACTTTTTAACCTTTAAAATGTATGTGTACTTGTTACAAATGTTACAATTAATATATGAATATGAATATGTCAATAAGAATTAGAATTCGGTAATGGGCCTTTTCAGCCTCCTAGACTAGATTTCCTCTTTAACATTCTTTAATTTTCAGACACTGTGCTCAGACTACACATCAGATATTATAGGAGAAGCAGCATTTGGTGTTACCAGTAATGCAACTATTACAGGCGATAGCATAATTCGGAAGGTCACCCGAGAGTTAATGGCTTTCAATCTGCAGAGAGGTGCTGCATGGGCTAGCATATTCTTCTGGCCTGAGCTGGTTGATTATTTTGGGTATGGCATCTATCTATCTATGGACCGACGACCTGGTCAGAGTAGCTGGGCGCCGCTGGATGCAAGCGGCCTAGAACCGTTCGAAGTGGAAATCAATGGGGGAGGCCTATGTTCAGCAGTGGACATCAAATGGGCTGATATGATGATGATGATGATCTATCCTTATATTAACCTACATAATAAAGGTGGAGGTTCTCAAGTATATATTTTTCTATAATTATGTGTTAACTAGCTTCTGCTCGCGGCTTCGCCCGCGTGGCCTACAGGAAACATTATGACATATTTTTCTACAACAATAAAACAAAACAAAACAACTTCATCCCGCTTCGAGGCTGGAATTATTAGAAAAGCTGAGAAAAGTATAAATTAATTTTCAATCTTCAGTCTAAACACAAAATTTGAAGATCCTTACATCGAAACTGTCGGACATTCATAGAAACTTTCATCCCCTATTTTACCCCCTTATGGATGGAATTTCGAAAAACCCTTTCTTAGTGGATAACTACTCTTCACAAAGAATATACCCTCTAAAGTTCATGTCTCTAGGACCAGTGGTATAGGCTGTGCGTTGATATATCAGTCAGTCAGTCAGTCAGTTAGGAGTTCAGGACTTTGAATTTTATATATACAGATGTTCACCGATTTCTCGGAAACGGATTATCCAATTTGTATTTTTTTTTTTTTATACAACTTAGTCGGTAAACAAGCATACGGCCCACCTGATGGTAAGCGGTTACCGTAGCCATATGGACGCTTGCAACACAAGAAGCATCGCTCACGCGTTACCGACCTTTCCCCCCTCCCCTATGAGCTCTGGCGACCTTATTCACGCGCAGGAACACAACTTTACACAACATAAAGTTATTTGGCTGCGGTATTCTGTAAGGTGGAGGTACTACCCCAGTCGAGCTGCTCTTTGAACGAATAAACGCTATGCTCTACCTCTCTCAAACGCTATGCTCTACCTCTCTCGAACGCTATGCTCTACCTCTCTCTCTTGAATGGTTTAAATTGAAGTAATACAGTAGATTTAACCATCATATAAATTTAAACATGATCCGACAATGAACTTTGAAGATATGATGGAATTCTTCAACGGTAAAGAGCACAAACATCATGAGTGCAGCATATTATTCAGTATTGTCGCCAGTTTATCAATTATATGCATATCCTCAGTCAGTATCTTGAGAGATAACGTACATGAAAAATTAAATAATGATAAACTTAAAAAGTGCACTAAGAATTATGAAATAACGACGTAGAAACTCTTATCTGTTTTGTAGTCAGCGAAATATAACTGCGGTAGCATAAACACATTTTTAACCGACTTCAAAAAAGGAGGAGGTTCTCAATTCGGTTTTTTTTTTTTTTTTTTTTTTTTTTATGTTTGTTACCTCATATCTCCGTCATTTATTAACCGATTTGGAAAATTATTTTTTTGACTGGAAGGGTACATTTCCCGGTTGGTCCCATTGTCATCAGATCAGGATTTGATTACTTCTTAGTGTACTTTGAAGTCGGTTTAAGTATTTTTTTGTAAAACAGTCCAATTATTTTTTATTATTTGGTCTACAGAACTGAGTACATAAAATCTTATTCTATAAGGCATACTAATAAAAAAAAAAGGATTTATATGTACTCTTCTTGACGTAGACACAGCTTGCTTATCATTGTAGGTATAATACTTAAACTAACTCATTACTTACTAATACTTAAATAGGGTAAAAAATAAAACATCATTCATCATCGTCATTTCGCTTTTTTACGTGATTTAACAATCTTGATTTTACATTTACATTTAGTAAATCAGCGCAACCGGCGCAATTTAGCCTACGGCCTCTTAACTTAGTACAGAAATAACGAATCCAACAATAATAAACTTTACACATTTAGTTTGTGCTTTACAGATTTACCTTCCTCCCTAAAAATACGATGGAGTTTATAAAAAAACTATTTTTTAAGATAATTGAACAGCGGGGTGGCTTTGAGAAGCCTACGAAGAAAATAGATCTTCTTGATGCATTGATTGAGATGAAACGAGACGCTGGAGGTGATGAAGGTATTTTAAGTTACGTTACGACAGGTTTTTGTCAGTTAGAATATTTCTACAGGAAGTTTTATGTGTATTAAATACTACTAATGATGATTAGTATTTATGATGACATAGCTCGTAGAGTTAGTAAACTGAAGTGGCAATGGGCAGGCCACATCGCTAGAAGAGCCGATAACCGATGGGGAAGGAAGGTTCTCGAGTGGCGACCACGTACTGGTGCGCGCCGAGCGGGACGACCTCCCACTGCGGTGGACCGACGACCTGGTCAGAGTCGCTGGGCACCGCTGGATGCAAGCGGCCCAGAACCGTTCGAAGTGGAAATCCATGGGGGAGGTCTATGTTCAGCAGTGGACATGAATGATGATTAAATAATTGGAGATCATTCAATTTAATAAATAACTCTTTCAGAAATAACTGAAGATCTACTACTAGCTCAAGCTGCGATTTTCCTTCTTGGAGGATTCGATACATCTGGTACTATATTTACCTGGCTTATCTATGAGTTGGCATATACTCCATCAGCTCAGGTAAGAGATACCAAATGTATTACGTGTGTTTCTGACGCAGAGGATTCTTGTCTAACATAATGGCAATGTTAAAGAGGCCAAAATGAGCTTAATATATATGAAATCCATTTTTATTCCAGCAAAGACTGTACGAAGAACTTAAAGAGGCTAAAAAAAATATAGGTGACCAGGAATTCCATGCTGCCATGTTAGCGGAGCTACCTTACCTTAATGCTTGTATTAGAGGTAAATATTTATTGCTACTGTAACTTTTAAAGAAATATTAGTAGCCATCTTGAACTCTTAATCAAATTTTAAATCTGAAACAGAAACTATGCGAAAGTACCCGCCTATGGGCTGGCTGGATCGCGTCGCTGCTAAAGATTACCAGATTGATGAGAAGCTGACGGTCCCCGCTGGTACCATTTTCTATATCAACGCTGTAGGCTTGATGAGTGACCCCAAACACTTCCCGGAACCTCATGCCTTCATCCCCGAAAGATTTTTGCCTGAAAATGAGAAGGATATTAAACCTTTTACGTACTTACCGTTCGGTGATGGGCCAAGGAATTGCATAGGTGGGTGTACTTTTACTTTTTTATTGGATGTGTTTGTACAATCACAAGTTATTATATGGCTGAATTAGGTAACCAAAAAATACTTAGAAACCCTTATTAATAAATAAGGTGTAAGTCAGTCTTGTAACACCCAGGTATTAAGATAGTCCCAGCCCTTTTTAGGGTTCCGTAGCCAAATGGCAAAAAACGGAACCCTTATAGATTCGTCATGTCTGTCTGTCTGTCTGTCCGTCCGTATGTCACAGCCATTTATTTCCGAAACTATAAGAACTATGATGTTGAAACTTGGTAAGTAGATGTATTCTGTGAACCGCATTAAGATTTTCACACAAAAATAGAAAAAAAACAATAAATTTTGGAGGTTCCCCATACTTAGAACTGAAACTCAAAATTTTTTTTTTCATCAAACCCATAAGTGTGGGGTGTCTATGGATAGGTCTTCAAAAATGATATTGAGGTTTCTAATATCATTTTTTTCTAAACTGAAGAGTTTGCGCGAGAGACACTTCCAAAGTGGTAAAATGTGTGTCCCCCCCCCCTGTAACTTCTAAAATAACAGAATGATAAATCTATAAAAAATATATGATGTACATTACGGTGCAAACTTCCACCGAAAATTGGTTTGAACGAGATCTAGTAAGTAGTTTTTTTTTAATACATCATAAATTGAAATTAATATCAAATACTCCGGTCTATACTACCATTTACTTATATACCTACAGGTTTGTACGGAACCCGGCCTCGGTGCGTGAGTCTGACTCGCACTTGGCCGGTTTTTGTTTATATGACATTAGAAAGTGACGGATATATTTAAAACCGAGGTATTACTATAATTTACTTACACTTTATTTATTAATAAGGGGTAGAAGGTATAAAATATTCAACTTTATTTTTTCCATCTTTTTACCAGGTAGCCGCTTCGCATATCAGACTCTTCGTTATGGGATTGCAGCTATGTTCCTGAACCTCGAAGCCCGATGGATAAACGGCATGCGCAAACCAGCAGACGTTGAACTCGTGAAGGAGAACCTCTTCCTCATGCCAGAGCAAAAAGTTTCTGTAGACTTCATTCCTCGTATCTGATTTCGAGTATTTTTACGGAGCTTTTAATTTATTATTATTTATTTATAAACAACAAAATAGTTTTTTTTATCACCTTTTGAGATTGCCGTCCTCGAATCGTCTCACTTCTCGGAGGTTTCGGCCAATCGTATCCACACATTCGTCTATAGTCAGCCATTGGTTCCAAATCGCACTTGACAGACGACGTGAAGAAGTTAGAACTTTCTGCTGTAGCGACCACCTACATAATGAAGTTTAAAAGTGTCACAGATGTATAGATGGCGTCACAAGTTCAATTCAATTTATTTGTAAAAATTTGCACTTATTATTACATACAGGTCTTAAAATTAATGTTCGGATCGCTAACTAAACTCCATTGCATTATTGTGTAATATACTTCACACAACATGTTGCATTACAATTCTGCTACATGACCAAGCCTGGTGGAAGAATGGATCATCCAACTGTGCTCCTCTAGACCGTTTATCAATTTGCTTAAACTCGCGTTGATTCAAGCTCAGCAAAATGTAAGGCAGCTTTAGAGATAAGGAGTCTTCTCAGTTCAAGTTGTATTTGGAACCGGTGTAGTTATTTGTTAACGTTCATAAGTGCCTTATCAGGGACTAAATTGAATAAATACTTTTTGAATTTGAAGAGAGAGGGACTCCAAAACAGTACCAAATTACGCTTAGTGTTCCTACATCGTTACTTAAACTAATGACTTTGACGCCACTTTTTTTGAAGCGCTCGTGGTGTAGCATGATAAGCCGTTCTTAATCGATCGGCAAGTTAAGCTTCTACCGTTGTGGTCGGTACCTGGGTGGGTGACCGCCTAGTGGTATTTCAAATCGAGCGTTTTCGTGCTTCGGAAGGCACATAAAGCCGTTAGTCTTGGTGGCTAGTTGAAGGCCATCTAGGCGGCTTGGCAACTGCAACAGTAGGTTGACCACTAGACTAGAAAATCAAAATCAAAAAGTCATTTATCCAGTTTAGGCCCTGGTAAGGCACTTATGAACGTTAAATTGGTACATACAGTTGAATTTACCACCGGGTCGGAATACACTTAAACTGAGAAGACTCCGGCAAGACCTACCTCCACCGATCCGCAGTGGGCACGCGTGGTAGAGTATCTGCCCATTCCCTTTCACCCTGATTTGTGAAAGGAGGCCTGTGCTCAGCAGTTGGACATTATAGGCTGATGAAGATGATGATGACATCTTTTTAAGTTTCTTGTGTATTCAATACATCTTCAGATTTCTTATCTGAGGATATACATATCAGTAATAATTGTCAACAATAATGGTTTTTCAAAGTCAGTTTATAACAAAATTCATATGAGAACTCCTCGAGATCTGCTTTAATAGATTTAAATTTAAACAAGCCAAATTAGTTAAGCCATTTCTGTTAAATTAGTGAACATACACGTCGAACATAGAACCTCCTGAATTTTTGAATAAGGAACTGCGCTGATAAAGGGCATGAAATTGAATCGACGGAAACATTTTTCACACATGATTTCGATTCCAAAGTAGATCGGCTAACTTAACTAGATTGCAGAGTGAAATACGTTAAACAGATCTATTTATATTAATGTAAAAAACAAACAAATTTAGCATAAACCGGTCAAGTACGAGTCAGCGACGCTCGGAAGGTTTTGTACAATAACAAAGCGCTAAAATAATAATTTTTATTGCTATTTTGCTCATCGTGGTATTACATGACTTACCGGGGAACACATTGCATTAGATTTTATTTAGATTTTGTTTGCTAAGTAGTATAAAAAAAAAGACTTTTCAGAAGTGCCTGCGAAGATCTATTTGAATTTTATGAATTCTGAATTTTGAAAAATTAAAGCGAACCCTAATCGGATAAAAAACGTGTTAAGTATTAAAACACGTTTGAATAGATGTACCTACACATCTGTTGACGAGAACAAAACGACTACTATCTGAGTCGGACGATATTCGCAATCAAATATTTTATTTTATTTCACAATGTATTTAATGCTTCTCAGTGTAGTGGCGCTTTGTTTGATAACATGGTTGTTAGTGCGATGGTTTCAAGTGAAAAGGTATTGGGTAGTTAGGGGTGTCCCACACTACCCACATCATCCCTTATTGGGTAGTCTCACGTTTCTACAGCGACAGAACCCTGTAAGTATGTGCTTTGTTAATTTTACAGGTTATAATTCATTTTTACTGCTTAAGCAAAATTCACGTTTATTTATTGAGACCTTATATACGTTTTTGTCTATGATTATTAATGCAATAAAACATGTTGTATCAAATTAAAATAAGACTATGCAATCCATTATATTTTATCATCTATAAATAGTATCCATAATATTATAGCGAAAGTAGCTCTGTCGATGAAATTAGTAATATTATATATGTACTGGTAGATTAAACTGTATGTATTTACAACAAATATGTACAAAATACAATCTATTATTTAGAAAATTTCCTCAAGCCTGCCGCTGCTTCCGATTGACGGCAAGGTTCCCAGAAGGCTGGCAGCGTTTCCTCTTTGGATAGCCAAGCAGACGCTTTGGCGGAAAAAGGTCTCAAGGTCTCGACCGCAAAAGGCATAAAAATATAATTGGGTCCAATCGATGCGTATTTTTGAATTTTGAATTTGCTGACCGCAGCTGCCCCTTCAGCTTTACAAGTCGCCGGTAAGTGAGATGGCGCGAGTGTATCGACTCATGGTAACCCACACCAGCGACTTGCCGACACTCCAATCAAAGACATACCATCCGGTCTCTTGCCATCGCCCCGCGCAATACCGACTGGTTCCAGTACGGAAGGCACGTTTAACAAGAGCCCTGCGGATAATGTCATTAATAGCTGAGTGTCGTGACATTCGACCATCACTTAGGGAGCACGAAAGCCCATGGTGGCCGAGCTCGTTGACGAGATCTGTATGTGATATAACATGTGATACAATGATTTAAGTGCCTTAACAGAGCCTAAACTGAATAAATTACTTTTTGATTTTGATTTGAAACAGGGAATATGGATGAAAAAACTGTATAAAGACTTCGATGCCCCTTACGTGGGCATGTGGGCATTCTGGAGACAAGGTCTGGTCATCAACTCCCCTGAGATAGCCCGGAGGATACTGGTCAAGGATGCTGATGTTTTCCGCAATAGATTCCTTAGTTCTGGAGTAACCGATCCTATTGGTAGTCTTAATATATTTACTGTCAATGTAAGTGGATTTAACATTATATTTACCATTTTTTTTTTAAATCTAGGGATAGGTATGGTATGAGTTACGCCTTAGGCTTTCACAATGTGCTGTCTAAGCGTGGTCCAAGCCTAGAGAATCAATAATCAAGTCACGTCTCAAGAACGAATAGTGTACTTGAAAATAAACTTTATGCCATAGGTCAAGGATTTGAATTTAATTGTTTTAATCTCGAATCGCAATTTGATGTCTGACGTCTGACGAGCGGGCAGGTTGTCCATCCGATGTCACAGGATAAGTAAGAGGAATAGTATGATATCTTAGCAGTTTCCTTGAGATTTATATACTGCTCTTCTTGTTGTGCCGATGGTAAGAGGTAACAGTCGCCTATGGACTAGATGGTGATGGAGCTTTGCTAGGAGTTCGCAAAAGAATTCAAAAAGATTCTACACCGCTTAAGTCAATCTTAATGAACATCATTAAACTGGGCTTCATTGAATATGGATTCCTATAGTATTTAGACCTCAAGCAGGTCACCGGACAAGCCAATAGATGTTTTTTTTTTACTAAAAAGGAAAACCTATTGACTTACGCGATAGCCCCGCTGATCGAGGATCGAACCCACGACCTACGAGACGGAATTCGAACACCATTACCACTTCTAATACCACTGAGCTATCGCCAACAAAAATTTCATCGGTCAATCATTAGAGCCGTTTTCGAGATCTCAAAACATAATATCTATACAAATGTATGTACAAGAATACTCGTTCTATAGACTTAGGGACATTACCTATCAATATACCTTACTATGGCGCTATGGTTTCCTCACAAGGTTTTCCTTTACCGCCAGATCAAGCTCTTTGTAGGATTCGGAGCCATGACCTTCATGACGACATTCCACTTCATCGCCACTGAGTATCCACTCTCATTGATTAACCTTCTATTTCAGGAACTTGAGCCACTTGCACCAATAATGTAAATAGGTCTTTAGCTTGAGCTTTCGTTAACGGAAAACATCATGAGGAAACCATAGCACGGTGGTAGGGTACTTTTGTAGTACCCATCTGGCTGGCTACCACCCTCAAGATGAGAATCTGTCGCCAGCACCTATCGGTGTGTTCCGACAGCTGCACTTGAGAGTTCCTTTTAGGCTTTCTGTGCTTACCACCTTCGGTCACATCATCACTACTTTAAAGCCATATCATCATGGTGACTCAACATTGAGATTGCGGTCAAACACAGGCCTGTACAGCATAGTAATAAAATAAAAACCGGCCAAGTGCGAGTCAGACTAGTGTACCGAGGGTTCCGTACAAACCTGTAGGTATATAAGTAAATGGTAGTATAGACCTGAGTATTTGATATGAATTTCAATTTATGACGTATTAAAAAAAAACTACTTACTAGATCTCGTTCAAACCAATTTTCGGTGGAAGTTTGCATGGTAATGTACATCATTATATTTTTTTATAGTTTTATCATTCTCTTTTAGATGTTCCAGGGGGGGGGGACAAACATTTTACCAGTTTGGAAGTGTCTCTCGCGCAAACTATTCAGTTTAGAAAAAAAATATATTAGAAACCTCAATATCTTTTTGAAGACCTATCCATGGACCAGCACACTTATGGGTTTTATTGTTAGTCAGACAGACAGACAGACATACATAACGAATCTATAAGGGTTTCGTGTTTTGCCATTAGGCTACGGAACCCTAAAAAAAGGATATAAAAATGATCATGTTTATTCAATTAGTTATGACTGGCAGCCTAGGAACCGGTATTATTATAAAAGTCATTATTAATTGATCGTTTAAGGGGCCCTTCATGGCCAACGCAACTTCAACGCAAGCATAGCCTAAAAGCTTATACTTTCATCCAACGTAATGTTTGACTGCGAAAAAAGAGAGGCAGCATCAGAACCGTCGGTTATCAGCCGGTAAATTCCGCTGATCACTCGCGGCCGCTTCGCTAGGTCGTCATTCATGATTTCGCATAGGTAACATAAAACTTGTTCCAGGAGTATACTTCTTGTGAAAAAAACTTACAAGTTTGTGATGGAAAATTTTGTTATTTTGAATCTCCAATACATTTGCAATGCCGGATCAAGATGTTTTATTTACTTTTTACAATTTATAGGTAACATTAGATATGGCCAAAGTTCAGGTAGAATTTGGGCAAAAACGCTGTTTTTCGGAGGCTTTTACTGATATATATACAGTCCTAGATATTGTGCAAAAGATTATTTGCTTAAAACATCTAACGAAAAATTTTTAACAACGCCATAATGAGTACAGATATTTTGTTTGAAAAGTATTGCGGGATGCCTGCTCTTAAAACTAAAACATGTTGTAGGTAACATCAGAAGTAACCATAGATCTCGATAGAAGTAACCAATTTGAGCATTATATAAGAAGCAAGTTTGGCCTTCATACGTGCCGGGTCAAACTAAATTAATGGCTCTGACTTTGAATAATCTTTTTTAACGATTTTATTACCTGCTCTTGTATTTTACTAATCGAATAACTAACAATGTAAACAAATCTAGGAAGCAGGTTTCAAAACGTGTTTATAACTTGCGTATCGATTTGAACCTTTACAAGAGTATGTAGGTTTAGAAATTATTCAACATCTGAAAAATAAATGGTCAATAACTAATAATCATCATCATCATCATCATCAGCCTATAATGTCCCACTGCTGAGCACAGGCCTCCTTTCACAAATCAGGGTGAAAGGGAATGGGCAGATACTCCACCACGCGTGCCCACTGCGGATCGGTGGAGGTAGGCTAGTGGTCAACCTACTGTTGGAATTCTTCAAGCCGCCTAGGAGGCATCCAACTAGCTTAACGACTATCACAATTAAGTGATAACCGGGACCAACGGCTTCACGTGCCTTCCGAAGCACGGAAACGCTCGATTTGAAATACCACTAGGCGGTCATCCATCCAGGTACCGACCAAGACAGACGTAGCTTAACTAATAATAACTTTTTCAAAAAAAGAACCGCTTTTGAAGGGGTTTTTAATAAAAAGTATAAAATAACAATGTTACAAACTCTGACACTGTTGAAGACAAAT
Organism: Achlya flavicornis; assembly: GCA_947623365.1. Lineage (NCBI taxonomy): Eukaryota > Metazoa > Arthropoda > Insecta > Lepidoptera > Drepanidae > Achlya > Achlya flavicornis. Next base: position 730,083 of record OX392481.1, on the reverse strand, counting down.
GAAGGGGATCCAACGACGTTTTCCATAGAAAATTATCAAAACCAAAACGTATTATACCGTAGATTGTTTAAAAACGGTGAATATAGATAAAAAAATCATACACGTCAAATATTTCCCAAAAAACGCCAAAGAACCTCCTCCTTTTTTTAAGTCTCCTCAGCCAAACTTTTGAACTGGTAGTTACATCAGTAGCTTCCACCTTTATTCGCCCATAATGCCGTTGACTTTAATTAGAATCTTTATACCCAGGATCCGATCTGGTCCAGCGTCAGAAGGCGTCTTACCTCAGTGTTTACAGCAGCCAAGCTGAGAGCTCTTCACAGCCTCACCAACAGCAAGGCATTAGATCTCGTGCAGAGGATCAACAACGAAAATAAAACAGGGGAGCTTATTGATTTGAGGGTAACATATTTTTACAATATTTTTTGGTCTATAGTTTGATCATTATTGCCAGAACAGATGGCGTGGTTGTTAAGATATCTGTCATCGATTCCCATGCAGGACAGATTACCAATGTGTGCATAAATATTTTTATAGTAACCTGCTCGGAACCTTACCAGTTATTATTATCATCGGCAGTAGTGGTAGTCTCAAGAAATGTTTCTATATGTATTCACTTGACGATGTCTTAATAGTCAATTAAAATTAAGTTCTCACATAAATGCAGGATCAATCAAGGATAAAAGTCGAGTGTGGTGACCTATTAACGCTGTAGATTAGTATAAAAAGTCGCTAGCAAATAAGAAAAACATTACTGGTAACGTAAACAAGCTATTTATAAAACTTGTTAATATCATTATCCTCATAAAACCAGTTAACACTTGCCCGCTGCAGAAGCACAGAAGGTCTAGTGCGGATTGGTTCGCACGCCTTTGAATTCGACTCTCTTTTTATACTACGAAGTCGGTAAACAAGCGTACAGCCCGCTTGATGGTAAGCGGTTAACGTATTCATAAATCACTGGGCATCACTCACGCGTTACAGACCCTTGCTCTCCTGCCCAGTGAGCTCTGATGACCTTACTGAAGCGCAAGAATACAACAAATAGTTATTAGTTTGCGGTATTCTTTAGGTGGACACTTCCTCAGTCGAGCTGCTCTTTGAGCGAATAAATGCGCTCTACGTCTCTTCCTTCACCGGTTTTTTAAGACAAAAATGTCTTAATAGTAGAAGTGTCGGCAAGTCTAACAATTGTTCCGAGTCTTTAGAAAAACGCCGATACATTACCATCAAGTTGGTAATGTATCGCCAATTGCACTTGAGAGTCATTTTCTTTCGTTCGCTTTGTACAGTAAAATAAATGTGGTGAACCTATCGTATAGACTAACCCACCATGTGAAACAAGTATGTAGGAATTGCATAAAATCCAATAATCACTTTTTTCCTAATTGAATTCCAGCTGATATTTTCTGACTACACAACAGACGTTATTGGTGAAGCAGCGTTTGGAATAGCCAGCAAAGCAGCGCTCACAGGAGACAGTATTATGAGGAAGGTGACTCGAGAGTTTATGGCCTTCAACCTCTACAGAGGCTTGTCGTGGTCCAGCATCTTCTTCTTTCCTGAGCTTGTTGATTACTTCAGGTAAGCACTCTTAAGAATTTCAAAAGTTGATTATTTCTTATATGATCTAGTCATCTTCAGTGGACATTTAGATAATGTCCATTTTTGAGGCTCTTCTGTAGATATAATGATCACTGCTCAAGATTATTTCTTCGCCATCGGTTTAAGGCTCTTTGAGCGATGTGGCATTTTTATTGCAACTACATATTCAATGTTTTTCTCCAGATTTTCATTCTTCCCAAAAGATACGATAGTATTCTTAAAGAAAGTATTCTTAAGCATTGTGGAACAGCGCGGCGGTTATGAGAAAGCTACCAAAGAAGTTGATCTTCTAGATGCACTCATGAAAATTAAACGCGAAGCGGGGAATGATGAAGGTGAGAAAAGTTTCAGTCTAGAAAAGTCTACCATAAGAATTTAATCAAGTGTAGGTCGGATATTTAGGAAGACAGATTACAACAATTTTAATCAGGTTTAGAAAAATATTCTTACTGTTATAAAGGGTGTTAATATCATCACTTCTTTTGTAGCATCAGTACAACATTATGCTTCTTTATTTCTTGCAGAGATAACCGACGATTTGTTGCTAGCTCAAGCTGCAATTTTCTTGTTCGGAGGATTTGATACGACTGGTGCCACTTTAACATGGATATTTTATGAGTTGGCATACACGCCTCCAGCACAGGTAAAACAAAATTAAAATAAAGCAAAATCTGTTTCTACAACCTTTTTAAAAATAACATGTATATTTCAGGACACTCTTTATAATGAACTTTTAGAAGCTAAAAGAAACTGTGGTGATAATGATTTAGATGCCAGTACATTAGCAGGATTGCCTTACCTTAACGCTGTCATAAAAGGTATGTAATTTATAGGAGAGCATTAATCTGCCAATATATAATTTTTATATTTGCCAATATATAAATCCAGAGATATGATCGCAATCTTAATATCAAGTGACCATGTAGCTGAAGGCGATCAGTTTAATTAGCCTAAAAAGGAACTAAAACTATATCCATATATATATATATATATTACAAAAGAATGTTTAAAGCAAGTTTAGTAAAATCAGTCACTCGGTCACTTTTTAACGTCATATAACAAAAAGAGACTAGGCTATTTTATATCCTGGGTATTCTTTATACCATGTTTAAAGCTACCCTAAAACATAAGGGGGTATGGGTTCATTCTGACTACCCAGCAGTCACAGCCTTTGATGTCATCTCGCTGAAAAATATATTATAGATTCTCTTCAGAAATGCTTTTATTTTTTGTTTCTCGTATCAAAATAATAATGTTAATTCTTTGCAAAAAGAAACTCTTCGAAAATACCCTCCGATGGGCTGGCTAGATCGCATCGCTTCCAAAGACTATGAAATAGATGAAAAACTCACAATCTCCGCTGGAACAATCATTTACATCAACGCTATTGGCTTGTCGATGGATCCCAAATACTTCCCAGATCCTCAATGCTTCAATCCCGAAAGATTTTTGCCTGAAAATGAGAAGGATATTGCACCATTTACCTATTTACCATTCGGTGATGGCCCTAGGAATTGCATAGGTAAGAATTTTGTTTCAATATTACGAATTCATAGAGTTTGATAGTACCTTAAAAAAAAAACTTGGTATTTTACCAAATGCTAAAACTTCGATTTAAAAATAAGGCAAGAAAGGGCAGTCGATGAAGCAGAATGTCCTCAAAAAGATAAATAGATTGGATACGGTGAGGAAGAACCTGGTGTAAGAGATGAATCTTTAGCAGTGGACTTTGAAAGGCTGATGATGATGATAATAACCTACACCAACGTCTATTAACGTGTTTTAATTTCTATCCATCCAAAGGTTATCTTATATATACAGTAATTTTAATATCAAGAATTTGTTATTTTTTTATTATATACTTCTTGGTGATAATAAAGACTCATTTATATTGTAATTTTTGTATGTATTTAAATTTCATCTTGCGGGTGCAATAAAGTTTTATTTATTTTACAGGTAAACGCTTCGCCTACCAGACCCTCCGCTGTGGAATAGCATCAATACTCCTTAATTACGAAGCAAGATGGATCCAGGGCCAGCCTAAACCAGCAGACTGCCACATTGAGCAGAATGGACTATTGTTTATGCCAGATGAGAAACTTTCCGTTGAATTTGTGATTAGAAATTAAAATTAGACATTTATAAATATAAAATTATATTGGCGTTTAATATAATATATTTTTTTTTTTTTATTCTACACCTTGAATAGTTAGTGTTCCCAGTTGTTACACAATCTTGCCAATATACGGCTAATAAGTAATTTGATCAGTTTTAACTAAGATAACTAAGAACTAAGATAACTAAGAATGTGTCCATCTTTTCTTCCAAATCTTTTCTTATTGTTTCTATTAAGCGGAAGAGTTTTTGTTCCCAATAACTTCTTCAAAGCAAAGTAGAGAAACCAAAGTAAAAATAAAAGTACACAAGTATGACATAGCCAAATAATCTTGAGCGTTCCGGAAACTTATCAATTCCCCATAACTTCAGAGGATCGCGAAGGTCAAAACACTCCGGGAGGGTTGTTAAGCACTCCTTAATGACCGACGCTCGTTAAGAGGAAAGGTTTCGGCTGTTCTTCCAAATTAACAGTAACAGCGATGCTGAATACCATTTTACTTCGACCCATCCACTCGCGCGTAAACTTAAGAAATTGAGACCAGAGCGGGGATCCATTGAAGGATATTAAAGGGTCATAGTAAGCTGGTCCAAGGTTTTGCGGCGGCGCGTTAAGTTTTATGCATTTGAAATAGGCCGAAAATGGCTCGTTTGACGTTTGCAAAGCATAAAACTGCGGTTCATTTTAAGTTAGTATTTGATTAGATGAAATATGAAACGTGTGTGTTACGGCAATATTAAGATATGCTCCTAATGGGCTGGCTGGTAGGTTAATTGACTTTATATTAAGGATGGCACATTTTAAAGTGCTGTTCGAAAGTTCTTTGGAAGTGTAGGATACGCCCAAGTCGCAGTTCTATAAAAATTATCGGGATGGAAATAGAACGAATGATATAAGTAGCTATCTAGTAGAGAATATATTATTAGACTATTTTCATATTTTATCCTTTGCGATATACTCGTAGCTATATAAAAAAACTAATAAGAAAAAACGACTTCAAAATACACTAAAAAGTATGAAATAAATCTAATTTGACACTGATTTGAAATTAGCGAAAGAGCACGACGACGTATTCCATTGAAAACATTTTGTTCACTTCAAATCAGAGTCAGATTAGAGTTCTTTCATACTTTTTAGTGTATTTTGAAGTCGAAAAATTTTTTTTAATAACTTTTTTTTTTCATTTTTAGTTTCTCTTAAATGCTTTTGAATTTGACCAAGGTTGTGAGATGTTTTTCCTTTGACATCACACCCATAGCTCGATCAAAAAGCCAGACCGTCACACATATTTGCCCATATCTTGAAAACTACTGAATCGATTTTGATGAAACTTGCACTGTTCCCTCCCAGAGTTGTTCTCCCTGTCCCCAAGTTGAAGTAAATTTAAACCAATAAAGAAAGAATGGTTACAATCCGATTAATATCTTCGGAGATATGCGTGGACAAACATACATACATACTCGTACACCTATGAAATTTTGTGTATTTGTTTGGAAGCCCTAATAGATCATCATAATTATGTGAATATATTGCAGTTCCAATATTATTACATACATACCTACTTGTCGAATCGATAATCTCCTTTTTTTTAAGTCGATTAAAAATAAGATTGATTTAGTAAAACTATATCACTACATTAGTCTTATAAATTAATAATAAATAAATAAATAAATATTCTGGGACATTCCTCACACACGGTCATCTGATCCCAAACTAAGCAGAGCTTGTACTATGGAAACCAGATAACTGATATAATACATAATTATACTACTTTTTGTTTGTAAATACATACTTAATATACATAATTACACCCAGACTCAGGACATACAGACATGTTCATGCACACAAATGCATGTCCTGTGCGGGAATCGAACCCACGACCTGCGGCGCAATAGGTGGAATCTTTACCAGAGTCTTAACCAACTGCGCCAACTGGCCCGTCAGAAATATAGAAGATTTCAAAAGCTGAGCCGATAATTGCTCATTCGTAGCGACGGCGAATGCTATAGCAAAAGTCTCGAGAACCAATACTGTAATGAGATTTTTATTTGAATTATTTACATAGACAGCCTATTTCCATGAACACTTAAAAGGTACAGAGAATCCATAATTAATTATAACATAATTTCAAGAAATCTATCCAATTCCCAACCCCAAATATATTTATTATACTAAAAGTAAAATAGAACTCCATTACTGTACAAAGTTTATGAACCGGAATAAAATGAGGTGAGCTTCGCTTGCCAGCTTGCCACCAAATAATAAGTGTTTGACGTGAATGAATTGATTTATGGTAGCCGCAGTTCTTAGTCTATTCTACCAGGGTTGTTTTCCACTATCAATGTTTGGGACTAGATTTATGAAGGCTGAATTAATTCATCAAACGACATTGTTTGAAATTGTTTACTAAAGTTACAATGAAATCGTGTCTGGTCGTCACTTTTATTTTGGTTTAGTATTCGATGGATGGAGTCTTGGAGTTCATGTCATGTTTTATTTATAGAGGTGCCATAGACGTACAGAAATCATGGACGGAGCGTCGCCATATAAGAATTTTAACCACAATACACACAAGCCAGTACAAGTAACAATGCGCCCTATTGTCACTGTCGACGTCTCAATGTCTTTTGACGGGCCAGCTGGCGCAGTTGGTTAAGACTCTGGTTAAGAGTCCACCTATCGCGCCGCAGGTCGTAGGTTCGATTCCCACACAGGACATGCATTTGTGTGCATGAACATGTCTGTATGTCCTGAGTCTGGGTGTAATAATGTATATTAAGTATTTATTTACAAACAACAAAGTAATATGTATTATATCAGTTATCTGGTTTCCACAGTACAATCTCTGCTTAGTTTGGGATCAGATGACCGTGTGTGAGGAATGTCCTAGGATATTTATTTTAGGATATTTAATGTGGAATATCAACCGATCGGCATACTATGGTGAGCATGAGGCTTGTATTAACAAAAAGGCCCGGATATACTAGGGTGACTTAACTTTCGGATAGATACGTTCTATTAACACTCATAATGCGATAAGGTCGATCTTCAAATCAAATGTAGTCAGTTGCCCCTACCACAGTACTCGTTGTCAATTACCAACATTACCAACTTACATGCTGAAATATTTGCTATACGATATCCAACTTTGGGCCCTAAATTAAAGTTAATGACTGTTCGCGTTGTGGTACACAATTTTGTATTGCGTTGTAATAAATAATCCCTGTCCGATCCATTTCAAACTCATAAGTTTCTTGCTCTATCAAACTGTAAGAAAATAATTCTAGCGGTTTTATATTCTTCTTCCTTCTAGACCTGCAGGGCTAATTTAAAACGTCGGATTCGATATCGGAAACGGATTCAAAAATATCCGAGGCGAATTTTAGCGATTGCTATTTTAATTTCCGAAAACTTTTCTCGATGAATCGAATTGATATTTCCGTAAAGATACATCAAAAATATTGGAATTCGGAAATTAAATTAGCAATTGCGGAAAATCGCCTTAGTAGTTTTTGAATCCGTTTCCAATATCGAATCCGAGCGTTTTAAAATAGCCCTGCTTGTCTCATTTACTTGGGATCCCTCCTTATCCTCATCTTCCATTTAGCACGGTTTTGCGCCATGTCTTTGTTCAATTGAGCATCTTTTAGGTCTTTTTCAACCGTCGTCAGCCAAGTGGCGGGTGGTCTTCCGCGCGAGCGTTTCGTCTCTGGCAGTGTCAATTCCAGAGGTTTTAAATAATTTACATAATATTAACACATTAATCACCATCGTAAAAGTTGTTTAGCATGATGAAATTAGATAGATAGATACTTAGATATAATCTGATAGATATTTTTACAAAAGACTTTCTAATTATAATCATAGCTTGTAGCTCCAGTGAAAAATAAATAAAAGGTCGAAGGCCAAGGCCAAAGTCACTAACAATTTAACACAACTTCAAAAACCCTGTTCCTATTAGTCAAATAAATGTACCACCAGACTAAACAGTCGTGTATACGTGGCGAGTGTATTTGCGAGGCAATTAATCAGTATTAACGCCTCTATCCGGGCGGGCGGATTACGCGCGACACCGGCGCCTTGGTCTGTCGAGCCCTAATAGCTTGCGCTTTTAGTGCCATCTGTCGGTACTGTGGACAACTAGATTCTGTAAATTAAACTAAAGCCTGTCATATGAGAATCGAATTCAGGACCTTGTAATTGTACCTACAACCTTGATGGGCCAGCTGGCGCGGTTGGTTAAGACTCTGGTCAAGATTCCATCTATCGCGCCGCTGGTCGTGGGTTCGATTCCCACATAGGACATGCATTTGTGTGCATGAACATGTCTGTATGTCCTGAGTCTAGGTGTAATTATGTATATTAAGTATGTATTTACAAACAAAAAGTAGTATATGTATTATATCAGTTATCTGGTTTCCATAGTATAAGCTCTGCTTAGTTTGGGATCAGATGACTGTGTGTGAGGAATGTCACAGGATATTTATTTATTTATTTAACCTAGATGTATTCAAGGCCAGGGTGAATAGGCTTTTTCTGGGTAAGCGTGCTACATCCTCGGCCTCGTCATAACTCCTCATGGGGTCAGTCGAAGGTCAAACGCAAGCCCTACCTACTATGCTCTACCTCTTATAAATGTAATACACATTTGTTGAAAATGAGAATAAATTTAATCCCAGTTATTTTAATTGTAGAATATTTAACTATGCGAGGTTTTTAAAATAATTCACGCATAATAATTATGTTGCTGGAGATGTACGGCCTGAGCTATAAAAAGGTACACGTTTACACTAAAGAATGTACCTTTTTTTAAACAAAAAGGTACGCAATTCTTTACTTTACTGGAAGCTCAAAATTATTTTAGATTTTGAATGGACAAATAAGAGAAGAGGAGCAAAGCGTTATTTCGCTCAAAGAGAAGCTCAACTGGGAAAGTACCTCTATGGGCGGGAGCACCTGGATACCAGCTTGGACTCGGTTCAGCGACGTCCTATCAGAATTGTTGACGATCCCGAGCTCACAAGCGGCTTAGAGCCCCTCAGTCTGAGGAGAGACTTTGCCTCTTTATGTGTCCGCTTGTACAACGGAGAGTGTTCTAAAGAATTGGTCGACATGATGCCCACGGCTACCTTTCACCATTGCAACTCTCGCCATCGACGGGGAGTCCATCCTCACACATTAAAACCAGAATTGTTTCGAACTGTGCGGCGGGCTAAAAGGAGTTTTCTTCCGCGGACGCTCGGTCTATGGAATGAGCTCCCCGCCGTGGTGCACCCAATAGAGTACAGCATGGGGTCCTTCAAAGAAGGGCGTGAAAAGATTTCTTCAGGGTCGGCAACGCGCGAGTGATACCCCTGGTGTTGCAAGCGTCCATAAGCTACGGTAACTGCTTACCATCAGGCGGGCCGTATGCTTGTTTGCCACCTTAGTGGTATAAAATAAAATAACTTATAGAACACCGCAGAGAAATAACTGAATGCTGTGTTCTTACACGTGAGTGAGGCCGCCAGTGCTCATCGCGCATCGGACTTACCATCGATAACCGCTTACCATCAGGCGGGCCGTACCTACGTATGTTTACCGAACTCGCATAGCATCGCTTCTCAAATAAAACATAATTATAATAACGTACGTAAACAAACAAAACAAGAATTGAATCGTCATACAGTCACATAAATTATCCCAACACATTATTATTCCCCCCGTTATCCCGGGGATAATTATTAATTAACAAAGCGACTTAGTAACGTTGTCCGCTTGATAAATTGTCTGTTTGTCTCGTTAAAATAACTGAGTTATCCCATCCCGAGCTATAATTCAAGGAATAATAGAAAAAAAGCTTGTAAAAACACAACTCGTACTGTTATGGACGTGTGTTGCGAGCTAAATAAAACAATTGCTAGCTGAGAATTAATTTATGGACAACTGTTACGTACGGAGAATATTTGTAATGAAAGAATCATGGCGAGATTTTAAGAGACGTTAGAATGACGTTATAATTGATTCTTAGAGCCTAAGGAATAATATGAGCCATTAAAATATTTTTAGAACCCCGGGATAAAAATGCGAATTTCTATGGCATTCCGGCGAATCGCGACTCATCATCATCATATCAGCCCATGGATGTCCACTGCTGAACATAGGCCTCCCCCATTGATTTCCACTTCGAACGGTTCTGGGCCGCTTGCATCCAGCGGCGCTCAGCGACTCTGACCAGGTCGTCCGTCCACCTGGTGGGAGGTCGTCCCGCTCGGCGCATTCCAGTACGTGGTCGCCACTCGAGAACCTTCCTTCCCCATCGGTTATCGGCTCTTCGAGCGATGTGGCCTGCCCATTGCCACTTCAGCTTACTAACTCTACGAGCTATGTCCGTCGTTTTTGTTGTCCTACGAATGTCCTCATTTCGGACCCTGTCACGTAGAGAATAATATAGAATCGCGACTATTCGCGACCAAAACCGTTATGTTGTTATGTTTTGCGGGGTTTATAAAATATCTCATGTATATCAACATGTTGCTGGTAATGTAATCTCAACATTGGAAGTGATTCAAAACCCTCTAAAATGTTTTTTTTACAAATCAATGTTTGGATATCGCCATGGTTCTTTGTTACAGATTTTATTTGAGAGATAGTAATAATGCTTATGTAACTTATACGTAGTATATTATTTACTTTTTATTACGTAGCTGGTTAAAAATTGAAAAACCGGTTAATAACGAATTTAAAAGTCCCAGGATATTTATTTACAAAGCGAAGAAGGTGACGGATCAGTTCAGTTGGGGTAGTTGGTTTAGATTCTACCTATCACGTCGCAGGACGTGGGTTCGAATCAAAATCAAAAAGTAATTTCAGGGCCTTATGAACGTTACGTACAGTTGAATTTACCACCGGTTCGGAATACACTTAAACTGAGAAGACTCCGGCAAGAAACTCAGCAAGGCTTTTTCATTCCCATCCAAGACAGGCATTTGTGTTTTTAGAGAGGTAGAGCATAGCGTTTATTCGCTCAAAGAGCAGCTCGACTGGGGAAGTACCTCCACCTTACAGAATATCGCAGCCAAATAACTTTATGTTGTGTAAAGTTGTGTTCCTGCGCGTGAGTAAGGACGCCAGAGCTCATAGGGGAGGGGGGGAAGGTCGGTAACGCGTGAACAATGTTTTTTGTGTTGCAAGCGTCCATATGGCTACGGTAACCGCTTACCATCAGGCGGGCCGTATGCTTGTTTACCGACTTAGTTGTATAAAAAAAAAAAATATTAACTTGTCTGCATGTCCTGAATCTGGGTGTAATTATGTTTATTAAGTATGTATTTAAAAAAAAAGTTGTATATGTAGTATATCAGTTATCTGGTTTCCATAGTACTCTGCTTAGTTTGGGATCAGACAACCGTGTAAGAAGACGCCTGAGGTATTTAAGGTAGAAGGTAGAGACGCTACGGTTTTAGCTGTGCATTTGATCTGTTAGTCAGTCATGTATACAGATAGATAAAGATTTGTGATGGTACGCCTCCTAACTGTGTATTGAGTATTCTTATAAAATTCCATATTAAAAAGATGCAAAACAAAAGCCGCTTTTGCTGGCCGCCGACCGCTGGGTATTCACTCCACTGTCAGATTAGCGAGGACTGCTGCGCGACCCTTGGGACCTAGCCTCTAAATTATGACAATATTGCTTTATCGTATTAATTCATATTTGGAATTATTGTAGGGAAAGTTTTTTAAATTGCAACATGATTTTAAAAAGAGAACAGTAATAGTAGAGTTAATAGAGGTGCCAGCTGTAAATCAGCGCTGTTGATTTTAGCAGCAAATGCTGCGCTGGCTTACTTTTGACATCATACCGTGCGAGGTTGACGCGTGAAATGTTTTTTTTTATTTCTGTACCTTACACATTTTATCCAACTGACCCGGAAGGAGAGTACCTAATGTTTTTTTCTTTTATATATTTAATGCATGTACATAATCTAAGTTTTAATGTTATTTCTAAGTTTCACACTCTTTGTTTTCTGTTATATTTTGGTATTCGTGCTTTGAATTGAATCCGTCTTATATTAATAAAAATATAATTTGGGGTGGGAATCAAACCCTCGACTCATGACGTGCATATCATACTAATTATTCGGCCTCCATTAAAACCTGCATGGAACAAAAAAAACGTGTTCATCACAAATCAAAATGTTGACCGCAGGTTTAAGTTCTGTAATTAGTACTTGGGCGAACCAAAGCGTACTTCTCAACTGATTGGCTATTAGTCGTCTGAAACTCACAGCTTTACAGCTAGGCCACGTATACAAGCATGGAACAAATATAAAGAAAAATTATGAGGTTCAAAGCATTTTAGGAATGGGGACCAAAAAAAAGAAGAAATTATTTAAAAAAATGGAACATCTAATGCACTTATTTCAGTGTCTGGGTTTAATCTATATATATAAAAATCAATGCCACTTTTCGTTGTAATTTTATAACTCAAGAACGGGCTCACCTATCCAAACCAAATGTTTAGGCTTTGTTCGGACTATTTAGTAGATGGTTTATGTGAAGTTTACACAAAATCGGTCAAGCGGTTCTTCATTTATCACATTTTTATTATTTCACTTTATACGTAGCGAAGCACGTACTGGGCCGCTAGTTATGTATATTAAGTATGTATTTACAAACAAAACGTAGTACATGTATTATATCAGTTATCTCATTGACTTATATATTACTAGCGTAAGGACCGGGCCAACCGCGCGACAAAATGACACCAACGCGCTGGCCCTAAAATGTTCAGTTTAGGGCCAACGCGACTCAGTTGTCTGCGGTCCGCAGAACAGCTCGCTCGTCCATTGCTTATCTCTCTCCCGCATGTGTGCATTGTACGCACATATAAGGTTACATCGTACACCTATGCTATGCGGCACTTCGTAGTTCGATCGATTTTCGATCTTTCACTATTTAATTTATTTTAACTATTTCTGTTCCACCTATAAAACAACTTTTGCTAAATATTCACAATTCGCAATTATTATTTTTTATCCTCTTTTTACGTTGTGGTTTTTTGATTTGATTTTGGATTTTTTATATTTCTTGTAAGGACCTGCTCGCCGATGTTCGTGACTCACGCGTCACAAGGTGCCGGCAGAATACCAGTGTTGTGGGTAGTTCCCACAACTTTATACTGAGTCGGGGCCTTTTTTTTACTCCGCGACGCACAGATTATTATTATTATTGTTTGTTTCTACTGTTTTATTCTTTAATATTATTGTTACTTTTTTTTTTGTATGTACCTATTTTTTGTATTCTGTGCGTTCTGGTGGTATAAATAAATGTATTTCTTTCTTTCTTTCTTTTCTTTCTTTAAACAAACGGCGGTACTGTTTACTTGTATGAAGAAGTTTTTTGCAAAACGTTCCGGTGGGCCTATCCTGACTTTTGAAATCATTGAGTTATCTGGTTTCGATAGTACTACAAGCTCTGCTTAGTTTGGGATCAGATGACCGTGTGTGAGGAATGTCCCAGGATATTTATTTAGCATATTTTAGATATCTTTTAAATGCACTGCAATAAAAAACTATCAGTTCAAACCATATTTACATACACCTAAGAATTAACAGAACACTACCTGCCAAATACAATCATATCGATTAAACACATGTAGTCCGATGGTCAATCCTATTACGGTTAATGATTATCTCAGAGGTAGAGAGAAGTGATAAAAACAAACCTTCTCTTTATACCGCCGATTAAGCGGTAATTTCCACTGCTGCTACCGTGTTACAAATTGACCCTGTTATTTATAACGCCTAACGTTATTGCTATTTTATAGCATATTTAAAATATACATAGTACTTGGGTGACTGATTTTGCTCGAATACTTGGAATGCGTTTTTCCAGAGATGAGAACTAGAAGATTCGATTTTTCGCCACCAAAAATATAGCATTTTTCATAAGAACTGTTTTCGAGATCTCAAAACATATTTAATTAGTATTATACAAATATACCTCGTTTAATAGTATAGGGTGTTATTGTAATAGTTTCTTATGGTAATATTATGAGATTAATAAAGATGCTCCCCGCCGTGGTTTTCCCAATGGAGTACAGCATGGGGTTCTTCATAAAGGGTGTGAAGAGATTTCTGCAGGGTCGGTAACGCGCGAGTGACACCCCTGGTGCTGCAAGTGTCCATAGGCTACGGTAACTGCTTACCATCAAGCGGGCCGCATGCTTGTTTGCCACCTGAGTGGTATAAAAAAAAAGATAAATAATTATAATACGATATAATCAATTACTTTACTTTCACTGTAAGGACATAAAAATAATTAATAATATAACATAGCACAAAAAATAATAACGGCTGTCCAATAACATTATTTATAACGCTTTCCATCTCATGAAAAGTATGTGATAGATATAAATATACTATTACCGTATAATGATGTATTAAGTCTGAGGGTGTTAATCTTAGGGTAGAAGGGTGGAAAGGAAACGTCGGGCAGATCTTCTGATAAAAGGAAAAGTTTCCTATTAAGGGTTGGGAGAAAATGTTTGTTTAAAGGGTGCTGTGTATTGATTTAACTAATGTTGCTAAGATGATATTTAGTCATTTACTAATAACCAGTCACCATTATATAAGTATATAGGGTGACTGGTAATTAGTAAACGATACTTAGACACATGATTGTACTCATGATAACAAACAATTTTCCCAAAGAAACAAATAGGGATAAATAACTAAATTAAATAAAAGCTGATGGTGTATTCTTATTCTTGTTCTAATACCTAAATATTAAAGGCATAAGTGCTAAGTAAATTTTATATAGTGCCGTATACTTGTTTACTGAAATAGTACATATCCAAATAGGGCCAATAATTTGGTTGATAATTGTTTGAAGTAGTTATGGATTTTTTTTCTGTAGTTTTCCATTTCAATTTTTTTTACGTCGTGTCACCCTATAACAGTTGGAGATTTCGATATGGCATATATTCGAAACCTATGTTGTGTTAGTCACGCTGAACAACTTTTATTATGGGACCAAAAGTGAATTTTCAAAAAACTAATTAAACTTTTCTTACAAAATTTCAACCTTGCTCGATCATAATGTATGAGCAGTAAAAAATTTTTTTTGACATTTCAGTGTTGGTCCCATAGTAAAAGTTGTTCAGAAGACTACTCCAACATAGGTTTCGAAAATATGTCATCTCGAAATTTCCACCCAGTATAGACCTAATTCAAAATTACTCCCAAATAACATCGATATAAACAGGTGCAAGCATTTACCTTTAAAAAAACTGCAGTCAAGTCAGCCAAGCTAAATGGAGCCAAGTCACTTCCCAGAGTTCCTAGCTCAAATCACAGGCGTTCCCAACTTGCCACTTTGTTACTAAATCCGTGTTAACAGAGTTCCGGCTACTTTCTAGTTTTTCTCGTTAACTTCTGGATCTCTCTATCGCACGTTTACCTGCAACTATGTTTGTTGAATACAAAATGGCGTTTTTATATCTAAATATTATGATAATAACATAATTGGAGTGCCGTGGAACAACTTTATATGTTCTAAGTGGATTAAATAAGATTTAAGTTTAGCTCGGGGTTTGTGGAAATAATTATTGGTAACTTTATAAAACGACACCGACGTGTAACGGAAAAGGTTAATCTATCCGAAATAGGTGAAGATATAGATCAGGTATAGACTCACAGTAAAATGTATATAATAAATTAAATTATTAAATGAAACAAAAAACCCGACTGCGTAAAACAAAACAAAACTGAAAAGAGAAAAACAAGCTCTTTAATCTATAGAATTTTGAATATAACTATTATATATATATTTATCTATCTTTATTTATCCCCGACTGCAACAACTTATAACATTCAAGTTATATTCCAAATTCTATTTCTTCTATTCGGTTCTTTACTAGCAAGGGTGTGAATAGATTCTTGCAGGTTCGGCAAAGTGAGTTTGATGTTGCAAGCGTCCATAGTCGGTAACTGCGTAGGCGAGCCTTACGCTTGTTTGCTTTTTTGGACAATTTGACTATACTATGTGGAGATTTTGAGATGGCATATTTTCGAAACCTATGTTGGGTTAGTCATGCTGAATAACTTTTACTATTAGACCAGAACTGAAATCTCAAAAAAAATAATACTTTTCATACATTATGATCGATTAAGGTTGACATTTACTATGGAAAGTTACAAAAAAAATTGATAATTTACAATCGGTTCCATAGTAAAAGTTGTTCAGCATGACTAACCCAACATAGGTTTCGAAAATATGCCATCTCGTAATCTACACCTGTTATAGGCTCAAAAATAACTGTTTCAAAAATACGAAACAATAACAACAAAGATCTGCCTGCTTGTCATTTATAGCAGAAGGTTTAAAATTGGTAGGTACTGTGGTTTTAACCAATATTATGTTGCGTCTACACTAACCTTTAGAAACTGCCTTTAGAAAATGTATTTAAAGATTGTCTCAATCTATTGAATTCATTACACATTTATATCCCAAAAAAATCCTCCAAAAACCACTCCCTATCGATCCAAAACATTTCCAAAACGTGACGTTAATTAACCTATGTTATTCCGGCAAAGTGGGCCAAGTTACCCAACTAAAGTCTTACAGAGTTGAGGGCAAGTTAACGCTTCTGCGAGGCAGTTAACTAAATTCCCTCGGTTAGTTTTATGGGGAGTACCTGTCCCTTGTCCCAACTCGGTTGGATTCCCTGCTATTCTTGTTTAACTACTCAGGACCAATTTAAGTTTTGATTTGTGTACAATTTCACTATTAACAGATTCTAAGTACATAATGTGACCGTTTCTCGGTATTAGTTAAATTCGATGGTAATTATTGTAAACGGTTAGGAGAACTTACTGGGTTGCTATTGGATAAGTAAATGCTATTAACAGATTATTGAAACATTATAGCTTAAACAAAAGCAGTAATATGTTTTAGCTTTCTACTTGTGTTGTTGGTTTTTTTTTTTTTTTTTTTTTTTTTTTTATACCACTTAGGTGGCAAACAAGCATACGGCCCGCCTGATGGTAAGCGGTTACCGTAGCCTATGGGCGCTTGCAACACCAGGGGTATCACGCGCGCGTTGCCGACCCTGCAGAAATCTCTTCACACCCCTTTTGAAGAACCCCATGCTGTACTCCATTGGGAAAACCACGACGGGAAGCTCATTCCACAGTCTGAGCGTCCGCGGAAGGAAGCTCCTTTGAGCCCGCACAGTACGAAACAATTCAGGTTTCAATATGTGAGGATGGACTCCCCGTCGATGGCGAGAGTTGCGATGGTAGAAAGTAGCCGTGGGCATCATCTTAAACAATTCTTCAGAACACCGTCCGTTGTACAAGCGGTAGAACACACATAAGGAGGCAAAGTCTCTCCTCAGACTGAGGGGCTCTAAACCGCTTGTGAGCACGGGATCGTCGACAATTCTTATGGCACGTCGTTGAACCGAATCTAAAGGATCAAGCTGGTATCCAGGTGCGCCCGCCCATAGATGACAGCAGTACTCCATATGAGGCCGGACTTGCGACTTGTAAAGTTGCAGCCTTTGCCCCGATGTGAAGTACTGCCTCGCTCTGTTGAGCACTCCGAGCTTTTTGGATGCCAGCTTTACCTTGCCTTCTAAGTGACTTCGGAACAAAACGTCACTAGAAATGTCGACGCCAAGGATCCCGATGCTTTTGCTGATGTTCAGGGAAGTGTTCTGGAACTGTGGAGCCACAGCAAATGGGGTTTTCTTAGCGGTGAACGCGCAGGCTTGGGTCTTGGTGGGGTTGAAATGGACTAGGTTTAGTCGACCCCAATCGGAGACACTAGTTAGTGTACTCTCGATTTCAGACACCAGCCGTTCGCGGCTTTCCTCAACCTCGGAACGAGGGATATTTGCACGGCCCGTGTAATGGGTGTCCCCTGTACTGTCGTCTGCATAGCAATGAATGCCGTCAATAGACAGCATATCATTGATATGCAGTAGGAACAGTGTTGGGGACAGCACAGAGCCTTGCGGAACGCCAGCATTTATGTCCATGCTATCGGAGCAGCTACCGTCGACGACGGCTTTTATGCATCTGCTGGACAGAAAGCTGGCAATCCATTTGCACAATCCCTCGGGAAGCCCGTATGACGGTAACTTCGTTAGAAGACCCCTGTGCCAGACCCGATCGAACGCCTTCGCCACATCTAGGCTCACTGCCAATGCCTCACCTTGACTCTCGATGGCGAGTGACCAACGGTGCGTGAGATACACAAGGAGGTCACCAGCTGAGCGACTGTGGCGAAAGCCATACTGTCGGTCGCTCAACAAATCGTGATCCTCCAGGTATCTCAAAAGCTGCGTGTTGATCACTCGCTCCATGACTTTGGAGAGAAGGGAGGTGATGGCGATAGGCCTGTAATTCGTCGGGTCTGATCTGTCACCCTTTTTGGGCACTGGGTGCACATGGGCAGTCTTCCACGAAGACGGGACTTCCTTTTTGGTGTAGGAAAGCGCGAAAAGACGCGTCAGTACTGGACACAACTCAGGAGCACACCGCTTCAGCACCACTGCCGGTATGCCGTCTGGCCCACTCGACTTATGGATGTCCAGAGAAAGCAATTCCCGCCGGACCTCCCGTTGGGTAATGCTTATCTCCGGCATGGAGCTGTCACACCGCGGAATGGTAGGCGGTGTGGCGCCCCCATCATCCAAAGTCGAGTTCGAAGCAAAGATAGAGCCTAAAAGGTCAGCCTTCTCTTTAGCACTATGGGCCAAGTTCCCGTCCGGCTTACGTAGTGGTGGCAAGGACGACTGGCAAAAGTTTCCCTCAGCAGCTTTGGCAAGAGACCAGAAAGCGCGACTCCCAGAGGGAAGGCTAGTCAGCCTCTCACCAAACCTGCCGACGAAATCGAACTTAGCCCTGGCAATCATACGCTTACTTGGTAACATTATACAGCTGAAGAATTTAAATGTATGTTTGAAGCCGCTAATTACGGGAACGAATTAGTTCGAATAACCTATTTATTACGGGCTTAAGAACTGAAGCAAGTACTATTATTTATTCTGTGACTAAAGATTCACTTCACTTTTCATAATAAGAAACAATAAGCCATTGATATATCTTTAGTAAAACCTTTTTCACTGTACATTATAATATTAAATAAAAATATTGATGAAAAAACAACAATAAAATGCAATATTAAAACTCATTGTAACTCCAAAGAAACCCATAAAAACGTGGTAATCTAATCCCGGACGTGTTGGGCCCTCACCGCCCGCGCCGAGCTGCGCAACGATCCACAACGCTCCACAACGTTCCACAACGCTCCATACCGCCGGAAATTGGAAGGCACATAGCGTATTATCGCTACTATACATCGCTTAAAGCACGAACGAGTTCTCAAAAGCTGAAGAGAGCATAAATTATAGTTATTGACGTTTTTATAGCTAGTAATGTTTGTAGAAAAGGTACAGATTTTAGCTATACCCTGCCATTAAAAGACATTTTAAGCGAATTCAAGAAGGGATAGGTTTTACTCGATCCGTTAAGGCTGCTTTTCCACCAGCGATGTGCTATGCAGCTATGCTGCGAGGATGTAATAGATAAGCTGTGAAACTATGTGACCTTTTCCAATGATACTAAGCTATGTAGCGGTGCGAGTAAGATGCGCTGCGCGAGGAAGATGCGCAGCTCGAGCTATGCGATGTATAACTATTTGCTTCCACGATGGCATGTCTACTTTCAGCGACAAACGCGGGCCTGCTGTAGGTACTCTGCTCTGCACATAGCTACCCCACATCTATAGCACGCATCCATAGCACGCATCCATAGCACGCATCCATAGCACACAGCCATAGTACACACGGCTACAGATCAAGCTATACATTTCCAGTATAAGCTGATCTCGCATTGTATAGGATTTCAGTACATTGGGAGGTCAGCTTATACTAGAAATGTATAGCTTGATCTGTAGCCGTGTATACGCATCCATAGCACGCATCCTTCCATATAAAAAACATATCTTAGTTGCATCCGTTTCCACCAGTGTTAAGCTATGTGCACCAATGAATATGATTGGTGGACAACAAACGCAGCCATAGCAACGTAGCATAGCACATCTCTGGTGGAAAAGCAGCCTTAACATCGTGTACCTACGTCTCTTTTATTATATTTACACTACTAAGTCGGTAAAAATGCATACGGCCCACCTCGTGGTAAACGGATACTGTAGCTCTACGGTCGCTTGCAACTCACGCGTTACCGTCCCCCCCCTCACCGTCCCGATGTGTTCTAAAGACGTTACTCACGCGCAGGAACACATTGTTATATGACTGCGGTATAAAACAGGTACATTCATTGAATTGTGAAATCAGTAGTACTAGTATATTTCATTAAAATAATCATACCAATTGAATACGAAAAAGCGACCACCCTGCGCTGAGGGACCTTCGGCTTTGGCTAACATCCAATAATAATAATGAAGGAATTACAAATACTAGTAACTTATACAAATATGTATAAAAACTTGTGCCAAAAATAATCAATTGAAGGTGGTGTGATCATAATTCTAACAATTTATCGGAGGAAGAAAAATATGCTGATGCTGTTTTTTTATTTTTATTCAATTAGTTTTTATTGTATTTTGTATAGCCTTTTTAAGAGTGGTAGAGCGTAGTGTTTATTCGCCCAGAGCTCAGTGTGTGTTGCAAGCATTCATATGGCTACGGTAACCGCTTACCATCTGGTGGGCCTTATGCTTGATTACCGACTTGGTCATAGAAAAAAAAGGCTAAAATATTTTACTCGTATTCATAAAAAAAAATATTATTATAGGCAAATATCAAATGTAAATCAAGATAAAAAATCTAAATGCTAAAATATATAATGGTGCCAAAAGAGACACACATTATCAAAGTGACTTCTTAGTTCTTATACCAGCTACGTCTGTACTATTATATCAAAACATATTCTGTGGCTCGATCCGAGATTGGGCGCTAATTCAAACGAAGCCCATTCAAAATCTTATTATTATTTTTAAAATGTCTCAACTCCAAAGTCTACAGAGTGATCCCGAACAGCGCTAGTATACCGCGGCGCGGCGGCGTTTATCTTTGTTTTGATCAATTTGTTGTTTTACTCCGTGGCTTCGGCTCCAAGAGATCAACCCGAGTACAATACCATGAACGATACGGATTGAAAACCACTCAGCCTGAGTAGTTCTCGTAGAATACATGAATGAGGTTTAGAAAGGAGCTTATGTTTGTTTATAATGTGCGGGAGGAAGTATAGGTTTATGCATAGAGATAGAATATTAATAGAGTACTGCACCGTGACACGGGTATTTGCAACCAGTGTTTTTTTCAGGGAAAATTCTCCAGGGGGTTAAGAGATCTGGGGGGGCGGAGTAAATAAAGGAAACAAAGTAATATTCAAAATCAATTCCAATTATTATTAATATTTTAATGAATAAAAGATGCTCCATTATTATTACACACTATTAAGACGTGGAGTCTTAACCTATAGCGCTGCAGGTCGTGGGTTTGATTCCCGCACAGGACATGCATTTGTGTGCATGAACATGTCTGTATGTCCTGAGTCTGGGTGTAATTATGTATATTAAGTATGTATTTACAAACAAAAAGTAGTATATGTATTATATCAGTTATCTGGTTTCCATAGTACAAGCTCTGCTTAGTTTGGGATCAGATGACCGTGTGTGAGGAATGTCCCAGGATATTTATTTATTTATTTATTATTATTTATATATACAACACTATTCAGCACTTCACCACACTATCAGCCTATTTAGTACTTCACCTTCCAAGTTTCCACCTTCCGATTACTATTTTCAAACCGTCACTATTGACTGTACTGCTATACTGCTATTCTGACTGCAGATACATCTGTTACTGTATGCCTGCCGCAGAACGCTCGCTATAAATACTCTGCAGCGAACTTTCTTCAATCGTTAGTAATCGCGATACTTATGGGACGGGACTATCCTTAGTTAGATAAGAACACAGCTATAATTTTCATTCTACAAATTTCGTGAAATTAATATCTATAAACAGCTGTTTAGAGTGCTGGGGAGAGACTTTGGGGATAGCGTTAGAAGAAAAGGAATGGCGATATTTTTTAAAGTATTTTGCGTTATTTCCAGGTGCTATTCTGGTTTCGTATCGAGTGCCACGTCCCGTCAATAAAGGGTTTCCTGCTCTAAAATTATACAAGGTTTAAATAATTTGCCAAATTGTAGGGATATTCGTCGCGAATATACGTAAATCTGCTGTAGACACGCGAAAGTGAGCGAGCGGCAAACTATTGCTGTTGGTTAAGTTCCAAACGCCCTGGAGGGCAGTAAGGTAAGAACGAAATGAAAGAAACACTGTGTGCAACGCTGTCTTGAAACGAACTGCGCATTCATAGTTTGAACGACTAAAAACATACAATGGCTCGATGCCAATTTCTCGTTATAATCGACACTTTTACCAAGAACAAATGACATTTTGTCTGATAGTAATCACTAGTGTACGATATATCTATGAATGCATCTATATGCAAACTGCTCACGCTTCGCACAAGATAACGTTGTTAACGCTAACACTCTATTCATATTCTTACTCTATGGGTTTATGTTATTACTAACAATCCGCATCGTAGTTTTGCCCGCTTGGGTTGACTTATAAAACCATTCCATACCATACATGGATGCCAAGATATATTTATTTATTTATATAATTAAGGGAAACTAACAGCTTTATTAAATACTAGCTGTCTCGCGCGGTTTCACCCGCATTCCAGTAGTAAAAAGTAGCCTATGTCACCCGGGGATAGTGTAGCTTCCCAACAGTGAAAGATTTTTTCAAATCGGTTCATTAGTTTCGGAGCCTATTCAATGCAAACAAACAAACAATGAAATCTTTCCTCTTTATAATATTAGTATAGATAGTTAATCTTTTTATGAAATTAAAAATATGTTTAAAGCTACTACAGGTCGGTTAACGAAAGCTGGCACGTTCACAGTACTCATAAATTTGCAATCAGTCAAGTCTAATGGACGAATGCAAAAATAGACCACTCTATATTTATGAGCAGTAGCAAAAGCAAAACAATAACTGTCTCCTTCATACTCATAAGCTTGACTTTGCGCGAGAGAGACGGTGTAAATGTGTTGAAACGTGCCAGCTTTAGTTAACCGAACTGTAATAAGTTTCCGCAACTGGTATGAGGCTCTAGTGTGCATAATTTGCGTGCATCTGTCATCCGTTTCTCCTAGAACGTTGCCAAACAATCGGGTAATACATAAGTGGACTGTTTTACAAAAAACTTAAACCGACTTCAAAGTACACTAAGAAGTATCAAATCCTGATCTGATGACAACGGGACCAAACGGGAAGTGTACCCTTCCAGACAAAAAAAGAATTTTCCAAATCGGTTGATAAATGACGGAGATATGAGGTAACAAACATAAAAAAAAAAAAAAAAAAACAACCGAATTGAGAACCTCCTACTTTTTTTGAAGTCGGTTAAAAATACCGTACTGTACCGTACTAAGGTTTCCTCACACTATTTTCCGACTCCAAAAGTTCAGGCTCATTGTAGGACTCAAATTATAACCCTCCGTCACGGCATTCATCTACTGTGCTCTTGTCGGTGTAGCTTCTTCCATTCTGCTCTATCATTAGCAACATTTTGCACCTCTTTATACGACACGACGTCTATTTTTGCCTTCACTTGATCTATGTAACTCATTATTGGTCTTCCTCTTCCTCGCATTCCCTCTATCATTCCTTCTATTATGTTTTTGATACATTCGTCGTATCGAATAAGGTGGCCAAACATCTTTCCCCTCCTATTCTCTATCATCTCTATAATGTTTCTTTTCTCTTTTACTCGACTCAATACTTCCTCATTCGTCATCCTCTCAGTCCAGCTAGGTGTTTTATTTACTGGTGTATGGCCTATTTTTGACTGCAACCACGCCGAGCACGCGGTATGACGCGACGATGACCATTCGTGGGCCCTGATTGGATGAAATTCATTAATGGTGTTGGTTACGATTACCACCAAAGTTACGCGGTAGAGCCCCTGGTCGGAGTCGGTGGAAGTCAATGGGGGAGGCCTATGATCAGCAGTGGACATCCACAGGCTGATATGATGATGACGATCCAATTTTCTTCAAAATCATACATTAAAAAGGCTGGAATAAGACTCAGTATCAAGTAGTTTGTTTAAAGTCTTTATACATCGAACTACAATATCTTTAGTGCAAGAACGGTCAACCAGTGTACCTAATAGAGCGGTGCCAGCCCGGGACTGACCGAGACTAAGTTAATGATATGTAGGTGGCGCTCGATGCATATTTCATATGGATGAACGTATCGTAACACTAGTATTGATTTTGCGCGGTTTAACGGCGGACCGGGCGGCTTTTCCAGGTCAATGATTCGAATACCCCGCCTCTATCCATGTTTTGCAAATTTCTTTGCACGTGTCACGGGATCTTGTTAGCGGGAATGTTGGATACCGGTGAATGTTTCTGCGGGAAATATTGCGATGTATTGTTGGTTGGTTTGTTATTGTGTCGTTTTATATTTGTTATCGTTACTTTGTCATTTGATATTTTACTAGACTACTGTCTACAAAAGAGTCGATACTCTTTTTATCATATTATTTATTATAAAAGCTGGGTTTTAAAACATATTTTAAATTTAAACCATCTTTAGTAATAAAGAGGATATCTTTATATATAAAATTCTACTGTACGTGTGTGTCACTGAATTCCTCCTAAACGGCTGGACCGATTTGAATGTTTTTTTTTGTATGCGTTTGGTTGGCGCCCTGGATGGTTTTGATTCACAAATCAGCCCGGCAGATGGCGCTGAAGTGGATAATATAACCTAGATACCAATTGCTGTGTTTAGGAGGAGTTCAGTGACAAACACACGTACAGTTGAATTTTTTTGTATGCGTTTGGGTGACGCCCTGTATGGTTTAGATAGGGTAGGGTAGGGCAGGGTAGCACCACGCGAACGAAGTCGCACCGGGCAGCTAGTAGTTATATAATTTTTTAACAGAGTATCTATAGCAAATTAAATAACTTTTATCAAGTTTACCTAATGTGATTGAAAATCTCTAGACTCTAATACCGGGATAGGCTACCTGTGCTATAAAGAGCCGGCTATAAAATTGGAATTAACTCTTTTGCAAACACTCTAACATTTCTTCATTTACTGTATTTTTTTTTAATACTTCAATTACAATATTTTGCCTGTTATGGAGTACATAAGAGACGTGACGATGAGTAATATTTAAATATTATTTAATTAGTTTGTACAGACTTATAATAATACTTTATTTTGCACCTCGTGAAAAATACAAGAACATAAAATTATATAATAAAAAAGTGTTACAAGGTGGATATAGTTATAGTTATACACTTAAAGTGATCTCTACCAGACGTCTGGATGGAGACAGTTTTGAGTTTTAGAAAATTAAATAAAATGCAATTAAATCCTTGTCTGCCACATTTCAACTAACAATGGCACGTAATCTATTTATTATTTTAATAATAACCGTAGCTTATGGATGCTTGCAGCACCAGAGAGGTATCGCGCGTTGCCGACTTTCTTCACACCCTTTCACACAAATCAGATGAGCTCAATTTCCCTGTAGTTCCCCAAAATAATATCCTATTGGCTAACTATTAAAGCCCCTACACAAAATAAATCCCAACTCAACCGTACATATAACATCGTCCTTTACTTTACAATGGCTGTCAGTTCCAGGATATTTGGACTGGGTGACCGCAAACGGGGAAACCTAGCTATTTGCAGCTGTGACCCCCAATCCGAATATGTTCCCCTAAATCACGGGATTCCAAACCTTATGGCTTTATCATACAACACTATACAAACGCATGTTGAGTATTATGTGCTTGTTAATTCACAATTTTAAAGATGTAGTCAGTGTAAACAATTTTGAATTGTATTTCGAAGGGTTAAGGGTTTTGGATGTGCTATGTAAATAGTTTGTTGGTTCGAGTTAGTAAACATTGGGTAAATGTATAATTACCTAGTTGTTTTAATTAGTTTATTAATTCATTGTGCTAAGCTGAAAACGGTATAAATGATGTTTTGCTATAAAGAGGACATATCCCATTTGGATTTCGTGGAAATTGTAATGTCAAAGCAATTAGATAGCTAACCTAAAATCGAGAATAATTTCTTAGAACTACTTTAATCTACTAGGACATTTCGATTTGTGTATAACCATTATACACAAAATATATTAGTGTGATAAGTATAACCCAGAATTAGCTCAATGAATTAGCTTTATGTATGATCAAAGTCAACGAATTCAAAATGAATTTAATTAAATTTATAAAATTCTTGTTTTACAGTGTCTAGATAGGTACTAAAAAAGGTCAACAATACAAAAAGATTCGATCAGATTGCGGATTGAATCCACGACCTACAAGATGGAATTCTAATGCTTTGACCACTCTTAATAGCGTCAGCGACTGCCAAGCGATACGAACACCATGTTTAAAGTTCTGTGGTATCAGGATTCAGTGGGCGTAGTGCAGGCAATGAAACAACGTAATACTATCGCTTCGGAAAGTCCCGTATGAGGAGAAGAAGCGACGCAACAAACTCGCTCATGGGCCCCGATAGGTTTACTGTTATAATATTACAATTAATTACATATTCACTTCACTTCACAATCTTAGACTTAAATTATAATCAATTACAGAACCGGGTAAAACCACGATCGCACTGCGCTGTCGTATAGATCGAGAGCTTGATAAAAACTAACTCTTACAAATACAAATACCCACACTTTTATAAGCTACTATGGTCAGTGTTGCCACATCACTCAATCCTTCTACCATAATAATATGATCCAGCCAATATGAATAATTATCTAATAAATATCTAACATTCGGCCTTTCCTGACTTCAAGTTTGTCCTCAAACTTCGTGTAAACAAATAAAGTTATCAATATCTTACATAAAATAATACAGATAAACATACACCACTTTACTCAGATGGACCCATCAACATCTACTACTCTTTTCCTCAGATTGATCCATCAACATCGATTCACCTATCCCTAGAGCTTTTTATTGTATATGTACATACGACAGTGTATACAGGCAGTTATCAACTCCAACCAAAATCAATAATCAAATCTTATCTTATCTATCCCATCTATCTATATCTATCCCATCTATCTATATCTATTCCTTTATTTTTGGCATAAAGTGTAGTTTAACATTCCACGAGGTGTAAGTAGCAGATTGCGTACGACATGCAAAAACATTTGTTATTTAACATTTTGGATTAACAGTTACATTAAAATATGAACTAGACACGATTAAATATTAAATTAACTCTGTATATCCTTTCCTTTTCTTATCTTCATATTATTATTATTATTTATATAATTGACCAAAATTACATGATAGGTACATGGTTTTACATTACCGCCTGACGAAAACCTGAAACTGACACAAGCGTCTGGTGAGAGTTAATTATACATATTGACTATTATTATAGCTTATATTGCGGGACTTACGCTACAGATATACAACAACATTCATCCCCTTCCATTCCCATATGAATTAGACAAGATTATAATTAAAATATATAATACAGTTTAAAATCCAAATTTCTATTTATCGTTATCTCTATCCTTATCTAATGTTTTTTTTTTTTTTTTTAAACTTTCCTAAACTTTCCTAATAATTTCTAATCTTTCCTAATATTTTCTAATCTTTCCCTATATTTTCTAATATTTCCTAATATTTTCGAATCTTTCCATATAATTTATAATCTATCCAAATATTTTTGAAATTTCCTAATCTATTCTAATCTTTTCTAATATTTTCGAATCTTTCCTAATATTTTCGAATCTTTCCATATATTTTCTAATTTATACTAATCTTTTCCAAATTTTTCCAATCTTTTCTTATCTTTTCTAATCTTTTCTAATCTTTTCTAATCTTTTCTAATCTTTTCTAATCTTTTCTAATCTTTTCTAAACTTTTCTAATCTTTTCATATCTTTTCTATTCTCTCTTTTTATTCAGATGGCTATATCAACATCTATTCATTATATTCAGATGGCTATATCAACATCTATTAATATTATTCAGATGGCTCTATCAACACCTATTAATTTTATTCAGATGGCTCTATCAACACCTATTAATTTTATTCAGATGGCTCTATCAACATCTATTAATTTTATTCAGAAGGCTCTATTAATTGTATCTAGATTGCTATATCAACATCTACCCTCTCTTATTTTTTTTTTAATTGCTACTAGTCATACTAACTATTTTCTTATAAGAAGTGTCTCTTCAAATATTCATTTACGCTCTTGATTAACTACGCTTATTTTTTTATTACGCTATTACTTAAAACTGCATATCTATCATCAAAGTCCAGTCATCAAGACTGCATGTTTGACATCAAGACTGCTCGTCTGTCATCAAGACTGAACGTTTTTCGACAAGACTGCACGTATGTTATCAAGACTTTTCAACACAAGATTTTATTGAAGAACTTATTTGCATTTTTTTTTTAAAGGGTTTATAAATAAATGAATGGACATCTCCTTTTTTATCATAATTTAAACCTGTATCTTATCGAACCTAACTAGGATAAATTCTGTACTTTGGTACCTACTTATTTTAATTTTTCTCTCTCTCTCTCAATATTATTTCATCTTATCATAAATGAATGGACATCTGCTTATTTTTTATCATAATTGAACCTGCATCTTATCGAACCTAACTAGGATAAATTCTATACTTTGGTAACTACATCTTTTACCTCTTCTCTCTCTCTCTCTCAATATTATTTCATCTTATCAGTTTCCTTACAAGTGTTTTATATATTTTTATAGCAACATTTTTTTTTTTTTTAAACTACTATTCCTTATGTTGCTGCTGTTAAAGCGGAAAGCTAAAGCCTACGTCGTAAAAAAAACATCTCAACTTCCAAATCTAATTTTCTTAGCCATATTTTTCACGCAATTCATCCATCTCTTTCTCTACTTCTATTTACTGCTATCTAATTTCACATTCATACCTCTTTTAGTCTCAATACCACGATAACAATGTGATCCAAGCGAGTTCGACCAACAATCCAACTCTCCGATACGGCCTCACGGTGAATCACAAGTCCAATCTCATTCTGGTGTGAAAATCTCTACCTGAAAGCAAAGAAGTTCAGCACAGTAATAGATAATTTCACTCGGCCATTTCTGCCTACATTTGCGAGCCAATTTCGCTATTAATCGATTTAGTTTGAACATTTGCTGACGCTTACTCATATTAACCAAAGATTTAGAGTTAATAACTACTTATCAACTTTATGTAGGGAAAATCACATCAATTCAAACAAACTAAAGTAAACCCAGGAAAGAAGTAAAGTTAGTGAAACCCATATGATATTACTAAGATCAAGAATCATAACAGCTCCACCAAACACACTTTGCTACACACACACTACCCTATAAGGGAGAAAGCCTCAGCATTATTGTTTTAACTTCTACAAAACAAAATTCATACCGACATGGTATTTAAGTATATTATAATATTGTAGCTTTTTTAATAAACATTTTATGAACTCTTTTTTTTTATTTTTTTTTATTTTTTTTACATAATTATTAATTTGACAGAAACTTGTATGGTTTATTGAATTTGTAATGATTTATTATTGTTAATTTGAATTAATCATATGTAACATTTGTTAAAATGTAGTCTTATCCATTTGAGCTGTCTTAATGTAACAATTAATTTTAATATTTGCACACTGAAGCTCGGTAGAGTAAGCTTGGAACCCCATATTTTTTGCCATCAATATTTTTGTCACTCTTATTCTCGCAAATAAATTAATTTCATTTCAAAAGTACACCACTCAAAGCTTTTGCTTACAGAGTAATATACTACTCGGGCGCCAACGCTTATTTTTAAAGTGCTACGTCTACTAATCTTCTGCGCAGTAAACGTCAAAAAAAACGAAGCTGAACTCTACATTGAACTCTACATTTAAACTCTACATTGAACTGTACATTGAACTCTACATTGAACTCTACATTGAACTCTACATTGAACTCTACATTGAACTCTACATTGAACTCTACATTGAACTCTACATTGAACTCTACATTGAACTCTACATTGAACTCTACATTGAACTCTACATTGAACTCTACATTGAACTCTACATTGAACTCTACATTGAACTCTACATTGAACTCTACATTGAACTCTACATTGAACTCTACATTGAACTCTACATTGAACTCTACATTGAACTCTACATTGAACTCTACATTGAACTCTACATTGAACTCTACATTGAACTCTACATTTAACTCTACATTTAACTCTACATTTAACTCTACATTTAACTCTACATTTAACTCTACATTTAACTCTACATTGAACTCTACATTGAACTCTACATTGAACTCTAGATTGAACTCTAACTTGATCACTAACTTGAACTCTAACTTGAGCTCGTACTTGATCTCTAACTTGAACTCGTACTCGAACTCTTACTCGAACTCGTACTCGAACTCGTACTTGAACTCGTACTTGAACTCGTACTTGAACTCTAACTTGAACTCTAACTTGAACTCTAACTTGAACTCTAACTTGAACTCTAACTTGATCTCTAACTTGATCTCTAACTTGAACTCTAACTTGAACTCTAGCTTGAACTCGTATTTGAACTCGTACTTGAACTCGTACTTGAACTCGTACTTGAACTCGTACTTGAACTCGTACTTGAACTCTAACTTGATCTCTAACTTGATCTCTAACTTGAACTCTAACTTGAACTCGTACATGATCTCTAACTTGAACTCGTACAGTTTGAACTCTAACTTGAACTCTTACTGGAACTCCTTGAACTCTTAATTGCACTCTAATTTGCACTTGAAAGCAAAAGCGAAATTCTAAAATTAACTCTGACTTGAATTCTGTCTCGAACTCTGACTTGAACTCTGACTTGAACTCTAACTTGAACTCTGACTTGAACTCTGACCTGAACCAACTTTAACTCTGAATTGAACTCTAAATTGAACTCGAACTCTAAAGTTAATTCTAAAATGAACTGTAAATTGAACTCTTAATAGAACTGTAAGTTGAACCCTTAATTGACTCTAAATTAACTGTAAAATGAACCCTTATTTCAACTCTAAATTGAACTCCGAATCTCTAAATTGAACCCTTAATTGTTCTCTAAATTGAACTACGAATCTCTAAATTGAACCCTTAATTGTACTCTAAATTGAACTGTAAGTTGTATCCTTAATTGAACTCCAAAGTGATTTCAAAATTGAACTGTAAATTGAACCCTTAATTTTCTAAATCTACATTATAAATGATACTAGTCTTTAGAACCTTGAATTTAATTAGGAATAGTAATACTAGGACCGCTTCATACACACAGAAGAAGGTTGTTTTTCACCCCAAATAACAGTTTTTTTTTTTTACTGAACTATTAACATTAGAACTTATAAATCATTTTTTTTTGTAGTAAATTAAGTAAATTCTTGTGAATTTAAAAATAATATCACTAAATAAATTAAGCACACTTTAGATTTTTAGTTGTTTTTGAGATTCTTTTTGGCAAACCTTTACTAGCAAGTTCTAAATAAAATTATTCAAAAGAATCATGCTATTCTGAAAAAAGCTTTTAAATGGCTTATGTTTAACTATTTGTCCTATTATTTTTGTATAAGCTGTAAGTTTCTCTTAAATATGTTAAAATAAAATAAAATCCATAATATTTACTGAAAAATTAACAGTGTTATTTTTGTTAACTCGAAATCTGATTCTCGGGAGAAACCTGTTGATCAGGAACTTTAGCCTATACGTTTGTCTAATGTGCTACCTATACATAACCCATTACATAACCGTTACGTATTCAATTTAAAAGGATTATTAAAATACTTAACATTTTTTTTTTTTTGCAAAATGAAGAAACTTACCGTAGTCATTATACCATCACACTCAAATACAATTTACCATTAACTTCATTCCACTTTTGCAACTTCAGATTAACCCAGCACGACCCTCATAACTGAACACCACTTATTCAAAGTTAATTAATTAAATACATTTTTTTTTTGTTATCCGGTTTGTAGTACATTGTCTTTTGAACGACCTATAGATATGTATATAACCATAACTATGTCAATAGTTCTGAGGAAATCCCGTTCAACAAAATATATTTATTAATAAAGCAACCGGCAAAATGAGGAGAATCACCAACTTAGATAGCTAGTAATAATAAATTTATCGCACAATTAGTTAATAGTACTTACTTCATATTTAAAACTATATTTTTACAAAGTATCGGTCTGTCTTCCTTCCTTCCTTTCTATGTTAATAATTTTATATTATATTGAATTGTAACACCCTTATTATACGGTCATATGAATAGCATAAATACCCAACTTACCTATACATATTACAATAAATAATTGAGGATTGATTTTACATTTTTACACTTATACTTTTAACCCATAAAATCTAGCTAACTTGACTATATTTTCAACAATAATTAAATTATTTAATCGTTCCCCAGATACTTTCGCAGTATATTAGCAATCAATATGAAATCGACTCACCAGATAGTGTTAAAGCAATTTGTATACACCACAATTCAGGCACCACTACATGTACATCAGATAGCCACTCGCATGGCACACCCGGCGCCAACTTGTGTCACTTGCCGCTACCAGCATGAACTATACTGCAAGCGTGCCACCCGCGCCGCCATTTGTCTATTATTCCGTCTAGCACGCGCATGTCACAAACTCGCACAAATACACTTATTTTAGGTAATCAAATAACTTGATTAAACTTTGTTCTTTAGTTCTTTACTTGTTCGAAGTTCTCAAGAACGTGGTCTTTTCAAACTATGTGGAAACAACCCAAGTACGGTTTACATTGCCTCTCTTTATCCCAATTTCTGATAATAGCGTCAGCGACTGCCAAGCGATACGAACACCATGTTTAAAGTTCTGTGGTATCAGGATTCAGTGGGCGTAGTGCAGGCAATGAAACAACGTAATACTATCGCTTCGGAAAGTCCCGTATGAGGAGAAGAAGCGACGCAACAAACTCGCTCATGGGCCCCGATAGGTTTACTGTTATAATATTACAATTAATTACATATTCACTTCACTTCACAATCTTAGACTTAAATTATAATCAATTACAGAACCGGGTAAAACCACGATCGCACTGCGCTGTCGTATAGATCGAGAGCTTGATAAAAACTAACTCTTACAAATACAAATACCCACACTTTTATAAGCTACTATGGTCAGTGTTGCCACATCACTCAATCCTTCTACCATAATAATATGATCCAGCCAATATGAATAATTATCTAATAAATATCTAACACTCTCTTTGGGCTATCGTTTACGCAAGTAAAAAATCTGTCGCCAAGCACCTATCGGTGTGTTCTAACTGCTGCAATTAGGAGCCTGTTCCATCTAGGCTTCGTGTGCTCACCACCTTCGGCCACATCATCACTTACCATGGTGAGATTGCGATCAAACACAGTTCTATACACAGTAAAAAAAATACAGATGCTGAAATCTATACATGAGAATGATCTTATAAATAGTAACAGGTGTAGAGTAGCGGTGGCGTTGGGTTAGAAGCCACAGTTCGAGGAAGCTCCAACGTATTTATTGGTGAAGTTTAACAATAAATCGGCCGACCGACTGTGACGGATCAAGCGAAGTGTACTGGTGGGTACACTGTAGTTTTATATATTCATCATGTTTAGTTTTTTTTCGATAACTAAGATACGATCCTACCTTTTGCTTATCGGTCGGTCATATCGCATTCAGTCTAGGGGTTGGAAAAGTCATGGCGACCATAGCACAATCAGCGAGCTATGTTTCGCTCAGTATGTTATGCAGAATGCAGGTACTTTAAACATTTGCAGAAAAGAAGTGGTCATTAACATTATTACATTTGACGGGCCAGTTGGCGCAGTTGGTTAAGACTCTGGTAAAGATTCCACCTATTGCGCCGCAGGATGGGTTCGATTCCCGCACAGGACATGCATTTGTGTGCATGAAAATGTCTGTATGTCCTGAGTCTGGGTGTAATTATGTATATTAAATATGTATTTACAAACAAAAATAAGTAGTATATGTATTTAATCAGTTATCTGGTTTCCACAAGCTCTGCTTAGTTTGGATTCAGATGACCGTGTGGGAGGAATGTCCCAGAATATTTATTTATTTTATTTATTAAGTCCGTAAATTTAATCATCCCCAATCGAGGTCTCAACTCTGTTAATAAAATTAAACTCCCACTGGAAGCTACGAAAGAATAAATTTACAGAGCTAAAAATAAACTCTTAACACTTGTGTTCCTGATAATACCTAATACGTGTTGGAAGTGGATTTATTCTGCGCACCTTACAGCCGTTGTAACCTTCCCGCTATCGTCCTGCAAACGTCCCGCAATCGTCCCGCAACTTCCCGCAACCTCACCAACTCGTCTTTCCTTTCTACCGACCTTCTACGAACCTAATACTTTTCCACTAACTTTCTTCTAAAAATACTTTCGACCCTATGTTTATTCATGCTCTTTAGATTTTTTATTTACTTGACAATTTATTTTGACGCCTAAAAATTTTTATAAATTTTAATTTTTTTTAAACTCATTTTAAGTCTGAAATAACAATCGAATTTCATTTTTTTATAATAGAGTTTTATGAAAATATCTAAATGTCTTCTAATATAATACAGATTATAATTAAAATAATATTATTCTCAAGAATTCAAATAAAAGCGTTCAATCACTCAATTTTTAAATCACGCAATCTCGTTTCTTTCAATACAAGCAAATGAGTCTTTTATATCAAAAAAATCTAATATCATTCAATTCATTCAATTTAGGCTCTTGTACACATAAAAATTAAGCCAGCCAAATTGGACTACGTACTGAGAGAAAAAAAATCTTCAAGAAATTCGTTCTCTTTGCGAAACGCGAGGGGAAATCGTTTTGCTGCAACCCATTCAGAGATGAAAACATACGGCTCATTACTTTTTGGGAAACGTCGATTATATTTATAATCAAATTCAAATAATGTTAATTTTGACCGTGACCACCGAAAAGGCTTAAAAATCGCAAAATATACTGACAAATTGGCAAGCATATATATAGCAATTAGGTGAGTGAAGTATGGGTAAATTCTTGAAGAAAATGGAAGATCAACATGTAACAGACATCAACATGTTAAAATCCAGACTCTATCAACTTAAACCTGCGCTAATCTTTCTCAGATTTGCGATGATAGAGATAGGCTGAGCAGTGATGATAGGTACATTACTAATTGTTGTTGTTATTGTCGGGCCAGTTGGTGCGGTTGGTTGACTCTGGTTAAGATTCCACCTATCGCGCCGCAGGTCGTGGGTTCGATTCCCACACAGGACATGCATTTGTGTGCATGAACATGTCTGTATGTCCTGAGTCTGGGTGTGATTATATATATTAAGTATTTATTTACAAACAAAAAGCAGTATATGTATATGTATATCAGTTATCTGGTTTCCATAGTACAAGAATAGTATTACCATCGTAATGGTAAAACTGTGGTACAAGCTCTGCTTAGTTTGGGATCAGTTAGCCGTGTTTGTGGAATGTCCCAGGACATTTATTTAAAACTTTGACATTAGCTTTTTACAATACTAAATTCCAATGGATATAAAAAGACAAATCAATTGCAGCAAATAAACGTGAGAGCTAAAAAAACAATCGCAGCGTGGCCGTACAAAAAGACATAAGCCCGTACAAGCCCATGTGCCGTTGTCGCTCGTTCTGTCCGCGACATTTCCAATGATATTTCGATCGGCCGATATGAAAACAGGCCGTGATTGAATTGTGATTGGGCCTGAACAATCCTGGATTGGTCTCAACAATGCCACGTTTTCCATTGCTCTCAATTGGGCAGGCTGTATTGCTAAATTGATATACGGCATATACTTATTACATATCCTGAGTATCTGCTCAGCGTGGATTTCATTTTACTGTGAATTTCAAAGAATCGCTTTGCTTCTTCGGTTTTAATGTCGCCATATAGTGGAACTCACTAACAGGGTCTGTGTTTACTAACACTCATAAGTTAGATGTATTCAAGGCCAGAGTGAATAGGCATTTTCTGGGCAAGTGTGCTACATCCCCAACCTCGACTTAACTCGTTCCGGGGTCAGTCAGCCCAGACGTAAGCCCATGATACATACAGAAATGGCTAGTGTAAAGTGATTGCTACGCTATAGACACCAACGCGAAAACTAACTGTCAAAACTAGCTGGACTAGACAGGTCAAGAGTTTGCTACATCTCCGCAATAGTTAAAAGACAAAAAAGTGGTGGCTTCATATTTTTTTGACAAAAGTATTTATTCTCCTTTTATGGTGCGTCTATGCAACGCGAAGGGAGCACGTGCCGAGCCTCGAACGAACAGGATTCGTTTGTTGCTCGCGATTTCAAGTGTGGACGTACTTAACGAGCCTTCAACGAGCCTACAACGAGCGCGATGCGAATCCCTGTGGCGTGAAAAAACTGACAATCGGGCGGAGCGCAGTCGAGCACACTACGAATGCTCTTTCGAGGCTCCCAAGCCCGTCCACGCTACGCGAATCGTGCTCGCAGTGTGATTACATCTAAAAGAGCTATAAAAACTATCGGTCATAGCCCTAGACCTTCCAATAAAACTTTATAAGAGCATATGCTGCTACAATAAAACCTTTTTCCTCTAAATCACCTTTTTATACCTTTGAATGGTTAGTTCGCAAAACGGTGGAATGCACTCGTAACTTAGGATACTATTATTGGATACTTTTGTAAGTTCGTACCTTTGTGATAGGATAAAGGAATTTGTTCGATAGATTGGCTGGTGGTTCGGTCGCGAAATATATAGACACAAAGTAATGTTCTCTTTTGTAAAAGTTCTGTTTTAGAAAGATTGTCCGAACTATGCAATAAGGGATTATCAAATTCGACATCTAATGGTGCGTCCTTGCTTGGCGAACCGAGCACGAG
This sequence comes from Achlya flavicornis, assembly GCA_947623365.1. Classification (NCBI taxonomy): domain Eukaryota; kingdom Metazoa; phylum Arthropoda; class Insecta; order Lepidoptera; family Drepanidae; genus Achlya; species Achlya flavicornis. Next base: position 693,286 of record OX392481.1, on the reverse strand, counting down.
CCGAGCCACGAACGAGCACACTGCGAGCACGATTCGCGTAGCGTGGACGGGCTTGCGAGCCTCGAACGAGCGCGATTGTCAGTTTTTTCACGAACAAAGGGATTCGCATCGTGGTCGTTGTAGGTTCGTTCGTGGCTCGGCTCGTGCTCGATTCGCGTAGCATTGACGCAGCCAAGACGCACCATATGTGTGTAATTCTTAGTGTAGAGAGAGTCCATAACATAATCATTTACGAGTAAAAAATCGTGCCCAATTTTAGATGGTGTCTAAATTCACGTAAAACACAAGCAATTGACTAAAGACAGGTCAAACTTTCTTATCTGTTCTTTTTATGTTAGAAAGAGATATACTAGGACACAATTAATTTGGTTTACAGCAAAAAAAAACAGGATCAATCAAATCAAGCTGTTGTCTATAACATTTATTTCCTAAGCCATAGCATCTGCCTCTTCTATCCCTCATTCTTACTATCGAGTAGAACGTATACGCAATAGACACGGCCCATTACGCACCCTATCCAGTGCGTCCATATACGATATCAATACATTATTTACCGAGTGTTTTCACAATGGGACTCTTTATTAGCAAGATTAATGGCTCAAGTTATTCGTGCGAAACTTCCTTTCATTTGTGTGTTGTATGTAATATATGTTGAGAGAAAATTTTGTTGTCTGATCATGAAAATATGTAGTAGTTGACTATTGAATGTGGTCTAAGGTTCTAGGCGACCGTTTTTTTTGGTTTATTTGCCTATATTATACTTGGTGGGGATGATGTGATGACAGATAATCTCAGAAGCTATTCTTATTCATCTTGTAGAGTTAAAAATTATTATGTCAAAAAGTTGACGAAGTATTTATTTTTTTGTTTATTCGCAAAAGTATTTAGCAAAGCTTGTTGTCACTGTCAATACAAAGTGGCATTTAGGCACAGCTTTCAATCTAGGCCTAAATATACTCGTAACTTTGAATCCTCTCAGGCGAAAACTCATTGTCATAATCATTTCACACAACATAATATGGACAATAGACAATATAAATTGGAGTTGGCATTGCTCTATAAGTACGCTCCTTTGGCATACTTCCAAGTTTTCATGATCAGAGATTTGGTGTATTGTTTTATTGGAAATAAATAGCCCAGTAAATATAAATGATTGTAATGGCCAATTTTTGTGGTTGCTCAAGTGCTTTTTCCAGATAGTAGGTTCGATTCCTGTTTGAGATATCGTTTCTAGTTTTGGTGAGTAATATTCAGTTTTATTAGTAAATATTAATATATTTTATCAAATACTGATTCACAAAATATTGTGAAAAGTAAAGGACAATACGATATTTCGTTTCTTACGAAGAGTGCATGTTGTTAACGCAGTTCCTGGAATGCAATTTTATTCATAATGTAGATATAGTACCCGCGTCCCATCTGCGAGCCAACGGTAAACTGACCAAACCTGTTGATGTGTTACTATATCAGGTGGAGATTTCGAGATGGCATATATTCGAAACCTATGTTGGGTTAGTCATGCTGAACAACTTTTACAATGGGACCAATAGAGAATACTCATTCTTTTTTTTAACTTTCCATATTAATAGTCAACCTTGCTCGATCATAATGTATGAAAAGTAAAAAAAATATTTTTAGTATTCAGTGTTGGTCTCGTAGTAAAAGTTGTTCAGCATGACTAACCCAACATAGGTTTCGAAAATATGCCATCTCGAAATCTACACCCAGTATATAGCTTTATTGCTTATGTTGCAACCACAGTTAGGAATCTAAATTAATCACGGTGACTCAACAAATCGACAGCCAGCGACCGTAGCTAATGAACTACGATTTCGTTAACCGCAGACCCACCGCATCCATATCAGTAGATTATTGTAATTCCATGAAATTATGGGTTAGGGCAGTAGCACACGATACTTTTAGCATCAGTGATCAGCGATTCTGCGACTGTGTTTGCGTTTGATGCTTTCAAAATCGGTCGTATTTTAGCGTTCAGTCGAAATGCAACAAAATCACCGATCGCTGACGCTTAAGTATGAAGCCTGCTTTGGGCCTGTGGTTTAGTGTTACTTAGATCCTAGAATCGGTTATTTTATAAAGTCTGGATTTGACTTTATCGCTTAGTTTCTGCTTAGTGTTCTTAATCGTGTTTCCGAAGAGTCTTGTTTTCAAAAGATTTTGATTGAGTAACTCGAACATTCATATTTATCACATCAAACCCTATGCTTTACTCCAACACCTTCAAATTTCAAACATGACCTAAATAAAACATTAGAAAATAGATCTTGCAGTTCTAACTCTAATTTAAATAGCTTAGTTAGCACACTCCCCGAATCCACATTTGGCGATGCGACAATATGTTTTGCGACTCCAAGCCTCTACGGACGCACCGATTGGTCACCAGGGCCATTTAATTGGCCGTGATTGGTGTTCGATAGACTGGTAACAGTTGACACGACAGCGAAATTACGTTTTGCACCAGTTTAAAGCGATTTACGATGCAGTTCTGAATTTAAAATAAACTTTGGAAATTGCTGTTCAAAGAGTTGGTGCTGATTGAGCGATAGTTCGAACGAATTATAGGGCATTTTTTATTGCGTTTGAGCATAAAGGATTTATTACTAGGTTGATATAAGGGGCCTTTGACAGGTTTTTGGCATTTGATGGGTGTATTGGCAGATACTAACTCCCTCACCACAGATCCCATCGGGCTATTGCGTATCTTTGATAGTAATCAGCCAGAGTTGAGAAGCGCTCGTGGTGTAGCATGATAAGCCGTTCTTAATCGATAGGCAATCCTGGTCGGTACCACCTGGATGGGTGACCCCCTAGTGGTATTTCAAATCGAGCGTTTCCGTGCTTCGGAGGGCACGTAAAGCCGTTGGTCCTGGTTATCACTTAATTGTGATAGTCGTTAAGCTAGTTGGACGCTTTCTAGGCGGCTTGAAAACTCCAACAGTAGGTTTGCCACTAGCCTACCTCCACCGATCCGCAGTGAGCACGCGTGGTGGAGTATCTGCCCATTCCCTTTGACCCTGATTTGTGAAAGGAGGCCTGTGCTCAGCAGTGGGACATCATAGGCTGTTAGGATAGTAATCGTAACGATGATCCCGCAGTACGACGACGTCCAATCATGGGCCATATTTGGATGAAATTCATTAATCGTGTTCGTTACGATGACCGCCAAAGATTCGCGGATAGAGCCCCGTGTGTATATGAACATATCTATTCCGAGTCTGGGTGTAATTCTATTTTATAAGTAGTAAGTAGTTAAGTGCAGGTCTCTGGTATCCATAGTCAAAACTCTGTTTAGTTTGGGATCATGTGGCCCCATATGTGAAGAATAGGAATATAGGACTTATAAATCTAGATGGAACTAAGCGCAAACTAAATTGATCCTCCCCCACGCGACAGATAGAAAGATTTGAAATAAACTTTTACGGTCAGTTGAACTTTGTTTGGCTCTAACTTTTGCAAAGTTTTGTAATATAAAGAGTGAAAATTATCCATAACTTTTACGAAGAAAAAAGTTTCCCTTGTCGTGATGAATATATAATTTAAATTAAAGACAAATTTAACTGAAGTAAGTACCTATTTATACAATACGTCAAACAAGTATAAGAGCATTTGCACGACAAGTACGGCAAAGCCTGAAACTAGGTGTACATTAGTCGAGAAGCCTTTAAGACAAATTAAACGTTATACCGGCTTAGTACCGTTATATTTGATTTACGTCGCTAGAATAGTGCGCACCCAGGGTTGGCACAAGTCTCAATGTAGTTTTGAACGTGAATTTGGAAAAAATAAGTTTTTGGTATTTTCTGTACTATAGAAAACCGGACTATTAGGAACTTCCACAGATATTTTTTATCGAGTTTCTAATTCTATTTAAGTTTAACTTAATTAATTCTTTTTACGAGCTACAGATCCGTAAAATATTGCCGGATGGAAATAGAGCGGGAGTAATAGAAATAGGGATCCGATTTGTCCTTTGAGAACGCTAAAAATTAAAGAAAAAAATAATTGCCGATCAAAATAGTTCCAACGAGTTATCAGCACTCTTAATATTGTAAAAGGCATTGAAAAAGAAATCCCTAGAAAGAGCGTCGCCATACTAAACGACTATCATTATAAAACAGACCAACTTTTTAGGCTCGTGTATAATTCTGTATATTTAATTCTGCTTATCACAATGACGTTTATAATGATAGCAGTTGTTGAACTTTTCCAATTAAAATTGGGAGAAATTCAAATATTAATCATTGTTTTGTATTTTTATCTGATTGATTGCCCCTATCAGTTAGAGCCTACTCTTTTTCTTTCTCTTTGAGATCTTTTTTTCGACGAGTGAATAGCTTCGACACACAATCTGGCATTAAACAAAGGTAAAAAAAATTTCAGCTAAAAAGTTCAAGTTTAGTTAATTCGCATTTGCCAACCCTAATGTTGAGAAATTGTTCAGTATTTACCTTCTACTTAGCTAGGCTGGCTTGTAATACCTTACTAGATATATTTGGGTCCGAAGTACTTAGCTTAGTGATTGTAGATTTAAAAACAGGAACCTATGTTTTGACTTTAATAATTAAAAAAATCAATCAAGTGTGAGTCGGACCCTCGCACCAAGGGTTCCGACAACATTCTTTTCTACGGGAACTAAGCAAATAACACTCGTAATAATGTAAGCATTGAATTCCATCGGATTTTTCTATGAGGGGATAAAATTATATTGTTTTGTTTTTGTTTATCGAACACTGAACCGCCTCAGTGTTCGTATACTACTAGTACTTGTACAAGTGGTTTCCTTTACATCAGAGATTCCCAAACTTTTCATCATTTACATACCCACATTTACAGGTCATGTACCACTTTTATTTATAGTGCTTCAATAAAGAACACCAATGTATTGCATATAAGGATTACACAAGCCTTAAGAAATACACGCCCAAAAATTATTAGCTGAAAGGAATCCAAGTATAAATCATTAAGTATTATCATAAATAAATATTCAGTGGCGTCCGTATTAAATTTCATCCCGGCGTGGTGGCTGGCTCCGGTCCAGAGGCCACGGTCGTCTGCTCCCGGGGAGATAAAGATGAATCTCTGGAAGTAACTAAAAATACCACGTGAAGCACTTTCTGTATAAGCATCTTTAAAAGATTGATTTTGAAGATAAAGGTCATTGTTCTGTTTTCATAACGGCTTAAGATGTTTATAGTCTTACTAGCAGACCCCCGCGGTTTCACCCGCGTACGGTTTGAATTTTCTCCTTCGAAAACCAATGCACGCCACGGATTAGTAGACACAACAAACAAAACAAAAACAATTATTTTTACAATTAAAACCTATATTATTACCTATATATACCTTCACAAAAAAATCGAACAGAAAAAATTCTTATTTAATTATTATAAAAACAAATGAGAAAGAAATAAAATGAACTACCCTCAAAATATTCTAATGGAATAGAGATTTTTTTTCATGGGCGTCACACGGGTGTGTATTTTGCCAATTTCCAGTTATATTATATAAGTTATAGTCACAATAAATCACTTTCACATAGTCTTCATGCAGTCAGTCACCGTCCATAAAAGTCATGTTATGCTACAGTGGTGGTCATGTACTAAAACTCTTCACGGACTTTTGAAAAGACACGATACACATAATTCATTTCATTTCACTTCACTGGTGCACATGGATTGATCTTTATTGGATAAAATACCACACACTACAAACCTATGCAATAAAACTCAAAATACACGAATTTATGAAAATAAAAATTAAAACGCAACGTCACTCTGCAAGTTCCCGCCAAAAAGTCCGAGAAAATGAACTTCCAAACAAATTTCGAATTCTAATCCGATTTAAATATTCTTTTATATTTGACATTCCAATTTTAAAGAGCATTTCAGTATCCAGAATAAAAGGCAGATAGAGCGCGCGAAACACGGGAGTGAGGCCAAAAAACCCAATTAGGTACAAATTGAAAAACACATAAGTACCTGGTATTCGCTTTTGAATTTGTATTTGCTATGTTTAAAATCTGCTGTGTGCTAATTTATTTAAAAGAAAGTGTTTTCCGTTAAATAAAGTTTTTTAAACAAAGCAAATACAAATTCAATAAAGAATACCAGGTATGTGTTTTTCAATTTGTATTTGCTTTTTTGGCCTCACTCCCGTGTTCCGTTCTCTCCATCTGCCTTATTCTGTAATCTGTGAAAATCGGATTGAGATTTCAAACATGTGTCAAAATAAAAAATGTAAATAAATCAAAAGTACTAAGGAGTATTGATATCAACTTCGATGCAAATCACCCCCAAAATAACTTTAAACCCCTTTTTGACCCCGTTAGGCGATGATTTTCAATAAAATACGAAACATGTCTTCCATCAATTCTGTTAAAGAATGTATATGCAAAATTTGAAGTAGATCGGACCAAGGAATCACGTTGTCCCATACAAACTTTGCCCCCGTTTTTCACCCCCTTAGGGGTAGAAGTTCGGAAATTCCTTTCTTATCTGATGCCTACGTCATACAAAGAACACACCCTCCAAGTTTCAGGTCTCTACGATCAGCGTTTTAGGCTGTGCGTTGATTGTCAGTCAGTCATTCAGGACAAAGCATTTTATATGTATAGATAGAAGATAATGTTTATAAATTCCTCTCCATTCTAAGGTTGTCTGGAAGAGATCGCTCTTTAGCGATAAGACCGCCCATTGTACAGTTATTAATATTATGTTCTTTTCTTTCTGTTTTGTTCACTGTTTTTCTATCTATAATCATTTAGAAAATTCCTCCATTAATTTCTTATAGTTAGATATAGTTTTAATATTGAATTATTGTGATATGTAGTGATATACACGGTGGCTTTTTATTAGTTTTTTCGCTAGAACAAACATTGTTCAGACCTTGGTCTACTAACATTCTATAACATCAAATAAAAAAAAAGTCATTGGTTTTTGAAAAAACCACAAAACAGGAAAAATTCAGGAAGCCGCGGATTCCCACACCTGCTACAAAACTGGCATGCCGCCGCGCCACAACTACTTTGAAGTGCAAGCGCGGTGTCTGGGTTGTAAGGAGTAACGATAATCCCGACTTTTTAACTTTATTTTGTGTTTTTTCAAAAACCAATGACGTACATTTTTCATTTGATGTTATAGAATGTTAGTATACCATGGTCTGGGCTACGTTTGTTCTAGCGAAAAAACGAATAAAAAGCCACCGTGTGTAATACATATTATGAATAAAAAAAACGTTCAGGACAATCTATCAAATAATATATGTCACCTTATTGGACGATAAATTGAAACTTGAATTTCAACAATTAGGACCACGATGACCTAGTCTGAAGAGGTAGTTGAATACCTAAGTCCAATCAACCCGTTTAAGACTATAGTACCATGTCCTTACTACCATTGATTTTTAAATTCAGCATTTTTTTACAGCCGATACTTTAAGCCACTGGCTTAGTTCATATCTGGTTTTCGTACCTCCATGTGTCTGACTATGCAAAATTCGGCTCCAGTGTTTTCCCCACGCGCCCCACTATATCCATTTTCTATCCATTAAGGATCCTTGATTCTTTTACCAATTGTTTGTTCGGTTGGTGCCCCGTCGCTTCCTGTTTTTAAGTGAAACTTTGACTTTAGTTTCATCTTGATTGGTACAGTTTGAAAGTTTCTGTTATAAAGTGCGCGGTGCTTTGTGAAACTTTCATTTATGGGAACAAAAGAAAAAGGTAAATGTGACGACAACATAAACAGTATATAACATCAGAAGAGCAATTAATAAAAACGTAAAATTAAAACTGGAGGTGTGTGAGTAATTAACGTATGCAAATGATGCAATTATATTATTAATTAGCGGTCCTAATGATTCATTAAGGGCTTTAGTATAGAACTCACGTGGAACACAAAATCCTAGCATTATGATAAAGTAGCGCCACCTGCGAGCCTCTGATTTACCGGCGCTAAGGTAAAGCTGGCCATTCCCACCGCGACTTATTGCACTAAGTCGCACATTACAGTCGCATTCGCTGCGTCATCCACATTGACGCTATCAGTGAAACGCAACGCGCTTCATAATTTGCAATAATGTGCAGTTGCTGCAGAAATATTTCCTCATATCTTTTTGTAAATCGTTTCTTTTTTGTTTATATGCTTGCATATTTTACTTTGTAAATCATTTGGAAAAGAAATGCCAATATAGTCAGTATGTCAAAAAAATATATAAAAAAATGTAACCTAGCTGAGTTTCTTGGCTGTTCTTCTCAGTTGACTGCCGTCTTCCGAACTGGTGGTAACTTCAGTAACTTTGATCTTCATCAGTGCCCTACTAGGGCCTAAATTGAATAAATGGCTTTGACTTTGATTTTTTTTATTTTTGACTTTGACTTTGTCTTTGAAATGCTTTATTCTAGTTTAATAATTTCCGACATAATTTACATCTATATTGATCTTTTTATTTTTTTTTAATTACTACTAATCTTATTATATTAGTAAGTAATAATTTGCTTTATTACTTTAGAAGACTAGCGGAACGTGGCAGAAGGATAGAGTGTCTTAATACGCCATTATATCAGTAAACTAATGTCGACAGACACAAAAAACAACTGCAATAAATAAAAATTATTAAATTGAAAAATATTTTATCGCTTTGAATTAAAAAAAAAAAAAAAATTAAAAAAAAAAAAAAAAAATATGTAATTTTTTGTTTTTTTGATAGGATTACTTTATTGTTATTTTTAATTTTCTATTGTTTATATTGTCATTTTTAATTTTCTATTGCTTATATTGTCATTTTTAATTTTCTATTGTTTATATATAGCGTTCCTACTCTTTTTAAATTAGTTTTATGTGTTTGGCTTATATAATGAGATTCGTTTTGGCTATTTTGCTGTGAATCTATGTAATAAATAAAAAAAAAAAAAAAAAAAAAAAAATATGCGACTACATTGACGCATAATTAAATGGTCATGAATAGCCAGCTGCATCCACGGGGAAGTTAATTATAATGAGTCGTGTGCCGGCTAATCGCAGCCGTGAGATGCTTTGTCTGAACTGACAGAACAATGTGGAGGTGCCCATTCACCGCCCGTCTTTTGTGAACCTTACCGTTTAATTTATATAGCCCATCGAGCTCAGGAGTTCGGAACGAGTTTGTAATATTTCTTACAAGCTTACCTGTCTATAGGAAATTTCCCTGACGTTTTTATTGGCTATTTCTTTATTCTGAAAAGTACTTGGCTTACTTTAAGTTGAATCGAGGAGCTAAGAATGGTTGCGGCGATTTACTTTGCCTTTTCGTTTTTGGGAAATTGGTTTTGCGATCGTCAAAAAGTTCTTTATGAATTCTTTTAACGTTGTAAGTGATTGTGAATTTCTTTATTAAGTTGGTCGTGTTTTGGTTTATGTTGGTGAAATAAACTTTCGAAGAAAATTTATAAGAATCTACAGAAATTTGCGGAATTTTCAATTTTATTTGATCTGTTTTTAAAAATACTTGAATAAGTTCATTTAAAAAAAGAAACTTTGAATCAGAATTTGCAACGATTAAACTAGGATAGTCAAAAATATGATGACCATAATTTTACTACAAATTTGGGATAAACAAAAACATCATCTTTTTTTTTATACAAATTAGTCGGTAAACAAGCATACGGTTACCGTAGCCATATGGACGCTTGCAACACGCGAAGCATCGCTCACGCGTTACCGACCTTTCCCCCCTCCCCTATGAGCTCTGGCGACCTTACTCACGCGCAGGAACACAACTTTACACAACATAAAGTTATTTGGCTGCGGTATTCTGTAAGGTGGAGGTACTTCCCCAGTCGAGCTGCTCTTTGAGCGAACATCTTTTTAATAATTGGGTACCTAGTAATCCTATTTCGCTTAAAAAACCAAGAAGTCAAAAAAAGGCTGTACACTTACAAAAGGTAGCAGCATAAAGGAGAAAAGTAATTTCCTTCTGGCGCACGGCATCGCATAGTTTGCGGGCGGTTGTAATTAGGCACCGGTAACACTAGTTCGCGTTAATTGAATCAAATTGCGCTGGCTGTGTATTGTGACCACGATTATTGTTTTAGCTGGGACTAAATTTTCAAGCAACATAAATATAATAAAAAAATGACCTTTGCAGGCACTTATACACCGTAACTTTTATTCGTCTTAGAAACGCAGCCCCATTAATTTACCCAATTAAGAGGTATAAAACACACATAATATTTATTTTTGTTCATATGCATAATAAAAAAAAAAGTCAAGGTTTATGAAAAATCGAGTTAATAATTACAGTTTACATATAAAATGGTGGAGAATACCAACCCAGACCACGAGGCGAGTAGACTGCGCTCATTACAGGGAGTTTAAAACTACGTCATGTGTCATAATGAATAATAATTTTTTATTTTTAAATTATAAAAATGCTCAAATTTTTTTTTTTATGGATAGTATCTATTCGTTGGGTACATTATATGGGCTGCGTTTCTAAGACAAATAAAAAGTCACGGAGTAGGTATAAAGTCTGACACTAATATCGGTACGGAAGGTACATTTGCTGAGAAGAGCTGTTAATTAATTATCTGTTAATTTTTGATTGATTAGATATACTTGTTCGTTACTTAGTTTTGTATATTATTATTAAGCTAGGGAATATCGTAACAGTGTGAAAGTTAGTAATATCGATTGTTGAATGTCTGGGAATTTGCATAATATTGAGATGGATTTGAGATAGCAATGCTGTGTCTCGCATAGTTATTATTTTATTCGTATTGTAATGCTATGGAATAAATCTATTGACATGAAAAATTAGGTCTTGTTATTTTGTTTTTTACTTATAAATCATCCACAATATTTAATTAAAAGGGTTTAAATGAAGTCACTAGATAATTACTAATCTATTTTTTTAATTAATGTTTATAAAGCAGTCATATTATTTAAGTATCTTGGTGTGATGTTAGTATGTGTGTGGTGTGTATTGTTTAAATTACTTTTAAATTTTGTTCCAATTTGGTGTTTTTTTACATCCGTTATTAAATACATGTGAATGTTAATTTTTGTTTCAAGAAGCTATCTTTCGTGGTTTCAGAAATATTTTTCATTATAAGTTAGTGGCTTTTTTATAGTGCTCGTCAGTGTATTTAGCTCTCAGTCTAGTGATTTCATTTGAACCCATGTTTATTAAAAGCTATGGATGTTGTAAAAGTAAAACTAAAATCCCCCTCACACCACACACATACTCACATCACACCAAGATTTGAATGTTGCTTTTCTCTTCAAGAATCTTGCGTGGTTTCGGATATATTTCATGGTGTTTTTTTTTATATTGCTCGTCAGTGTACCTATATTCTAATCAAACAAAGTTAAGCCAGTCAAATTCTTTTACCCCCTTATTCATAATAAAGTTATCAAACGTTGATTAGCTAAAATTTTGAAGTCTTTATCTGACACGTGACATTTGGTGATCGAAAGAGTGAGACGGAGGACACTATTACACTGATTTAGTTAAAAAGCGATTATGAATAAGGGGGGGGGTTAGTATTTAGGGGTGAAATAAAAACGTGAGAAACTGGCAATGATAGATGATGTAGGTATGTGTAGTTTCTGAGTAAAAACAAGTTTTTAAAAATACAGGGCCACCCTAGTTAGCATGGCACCTCCACCGCGGCTGGTAAGAGCGCGCGCGTCCGCCGCCGCCCGCAAACTGACGCCCGACAACTGATGCTGGCCAATTTACACATTTTGAAATTCGAATTCAAATTCCAAATGTTCCGAATAAAGTTTATACACGTAACGGTTTTGTGTCGGTTTGTGCTGATTCGAATTTGAAATTCTGGTATATTCGCTGCGGATTAGAATTTTCGTGAATAAACTTTTTGTTTTCAATCAAACGAAAGTGAAATAGCAAACAGGATCCTCCTGACGGTGAGTGGCCACTTATGGACATTAGCGATGTCTTGCTGCTCAGGATGGTTGCCAATATGTTGTCAACCTTTACAATGACTAGAGTAAACATGCCAGTAGGTGCTTGGCGACAGGTTTTCAACTTTATGGTGGTTGCCAGATGGGTACTACAAGTAGATAGGCTAACCAGTTATGGTTTCCTAATAATGGTTGGAAAAGATGGAACTTACCTTGCTTTATTACTTAACGTTCAGAAGATTTTAGTAAGGCACCGGTTACGTGCAAGTTTAATTGTAAAGACAAGTTCACAAGATCTTAATATAAAATATTGCGTCGCTAAAAGCTGGGAATCAAAAGTTATAAATGATTTTAATTTATTAATAATTTTCTCTCTCTCGCTCTTTGGTCTATAGAATTTTGAATATAACTTGAATTTATATAACACTTCAATTATTAATAAGTTTCCAGTATGAATATTACCCCCTATCAATAGGTCCCGAGTAACATGTAATCTTGCCATTCTTCTTTTATAATAATACTAGCTGTCCCCCGATGTTTTACTAGCGTTCCCGGGATAAAAAGCAGCCTATGTTCTTCTCCATACGATAGGCTATCTGCATGCCAAATGTCATGGTGATCGGTTGAGTGGATGAGGCGTGAAACCGAAACAAACAAACTCACTTTCGTTATGATTTTAATTCAGTAAACTTGGAAGCAAGAATTTGATATGAATTTTTGAGTACCTAATTTATTATGAGCTGAAACTTTTTATAGATTGTGGGCCTATACTACGAAAAACGATAAAAGATAGTCCGATCATCGTTATCAAAGAAATGCACAAAATTTAAGTTTCGTCAGTTTAGCAGCATTTCTATTGGTTCTGGTTCCCACTGAAAATCTGGTTCCCACTGAAAATCTGGTTCCCACTGAAAACCAGCGTCGTAGCATTGTGCTGCGACATTATGCTGAGTGGGAGACCGTTTCAGCTCCATAGATTTAGACTTTTAGGTTAAGCGGTTGATGTATATTTTATTTTTTGTTTTCTTATGTTATGTGTTAAATTATGAGCTGAATAAATGTTTTCTATTCTATTCTATTCTATTCTATTGGTTAATGTTTGACAACGATGATCGGACTATCGTAGTAGACCCTCTGTACCTGATGTAGTCTTCTACTCTCTCGGATTGATATACCATTTCTGTTTCACGTTGTATAAATGATAAAAAATTGCCGCAAAGAAGTTATTTTATTTTCACATAAAACTATTAATATTGTATGAAGTCCAATTTATACATATATTTTATACAAAAATAAATTGTACACACGGCTACAGATCAAGCTATACATTTCCAGTATAAGCTGATCTCGCATTGTATAGGATTTCCGTACAATGGGAGATCAACTTATACTAGAAGTGTATAGCTTGATCTGTTGCCGTGTGTACAAAAATTCCGCACACATGTTTGTAAACGAAATAACTGTGAATATTTCTGGCGTAAAACCTAACCAAACATATTTAGGGATTATACGTATTCCAACGATAAGGGGTAAAAAAATATATATGTCCAAACGATGTATTGAATACCTAATTATATACAAAATCATACTGGTTTTGTAAACCTTCCTCGGCTCACGAATATCAACTCACCTTCATCGCAATCGGATCGTATAGGAAAACAGGACAGATAAACAGTATGATTTTTATACATTTTATATTGAAAGAAAAGAAAGAAAGAAAAAACATTTTTTTTGAAGTAATATATTTGTATATATTTACGCCAAATACACCCTTAAATTGTTGTGGATGTTTGATAACTAAATAAAATTAAATCAGCAATATAGATATGTACCTTAGTACAGTCAAGGACATAAATATGTATACACTTTTTGAAATTCAAAAGCAATTTTCTCGCATGTTTAACATTTAAGTGTTAAACTATTACACAAATCATAATAGTATATGTTAGAAGATTCTGCCTTTATAATATCTCATAATTTCAATCAGTAGTTTAAGAGGAAACCGTTGTTGAATTTTACTAAGTGTATACATATTTATGTCCTCGACTGTACAATAATTGGACTGTTATACAAAAAACTTAAACCGACTTCAAAGTACACTAAAAAGTAATCAAATCCTGATCTGATGACAATGGGACCAAACGGGAAGGGTATACCCCTTCCAGACAAAACAAGAATTTTCCAAATCGGTTAATAAATGACGGGAGTTATGAGGTAACAAAATAAAAAAAAAATACAACCGTATTGTGAACCTCCTCCTTTTTTGAAGTCGGTTAAAAATGTATAAAAATATTTCATTATTTCTAGTTTAAAGTATGTAGTATGTATGTATGTAGTAGGATTACTTAAAACCTTTTTCGTATCGGACTCGCTCCGTGACGGAATAAACTGACTTCTCAGTTCCCAGTCATACTTCATTCCAAACCTTTCATCTGAAAAATAAACATGAAAAAGCTAAAAAAACGAGCTTTTAAGTACAACAGATTGAATTAATTCGTTAGGAACGCTTTGATCTTGCCTCTCGTTCCATTAAGTCGGAGGCTTCAAGTTTTTTTTCAAATTTAATTTATCTATTCCAACGTCATTTAGTAAATTAATTTGATTGTTGGGAACCGCTGTTATAGATGTAAATTGAGTTCATTTTGTGTACGACGCCTCGGGCAGGTGAATTCATGTTTTAACATGTTTCTGAGAAAATTAATGTTTGATTTATATCCCTCTTTTACCGAGTAAAATAATGCAAATTTACCTAATTGTTATGTACTGTAATGCAACGTTTTTTTTTTGAGAATCCAGGAAATAAAATAAAATAAATAAATATCCTGGGAAACTCCTCACACACGGCTAACGAGTCCCAAACTAAGCAGAATTACTACTAGTAGGTACTATTACTATGGAAACCAGATAACTGATATAATACATATACTACTTTTTGTTTGTAAATACATAGTTAATATACATAATTACACCCAGACTCAGGACATACATGTTCATGCACACAAATGCATGTCCTGTGTGGGAATAGAACCCATGACCTGCGGCGCGATAGGTGTAATCTTAACCAGAGTCTTAACCAACCGCGCACACTGGCCCATCAAATGTCTAACCATAATGGATGATGACGAATTTTAAGTTGCAGCATGCTTGCTCAGAAAAAACAAATTCACTCTGACCTAGATTCTATGAGTCAGGAAACTTAGGCTCCAGAAGCAAGTTACACTCCTTAACTAATCGCATTACGAAAATCTATAAAAAATTCAAAGCTGCTTTTATAAGCATCGGTGATTGGAATTGACATAAGTCGGGTTATAAACCTCCTTCCGGGTCAGTCGGCTAAAAAGCAACTAATTCATAGATGTTTTCGAAAGCTCGATGCTATGACTTCTCCAAATACTTAAATCCACATAGAAACCCTTCTCTTCTTTCAAATCAATTAGCTTTTGATCTGATACAGCAATCGAAAGCCTTAAATTCATAATACAGCATTGATGCAGTCGCAAAATCACTGATTCTTAAAAACACTAATACAAAATACTAAAACGCAATATTCAGAACTATTCCTAACGCTAATATACTAACCACAAAATGTGTATTTAGAAATCCAAATCCCTAATCCGATGGTTATCGGTAGCATAAATAATCATTTACTGTTTAAGCTTCCCTGTCCAAAACAATAATACTATCAATTACTATTCTAAACAAAACGACGATAAGAATTATAATCAGTGTTACAAGCAACCTTCTTGCAGTTCAGTGGAGTTTTAATACCACATTCAGACAATAACAGGTCTAAGCATTTGCAAGCTAAAATCCAGCTGCAACGTTTCCAATGAATACAATTACCTCGCCGTAGGTTGGCATTCATTTCCATACAGAGCCTTCGGTGCCGACGACCTGACCTGAGACTTTAGTACCCCTTGCCTTTTGTAAATAGGGGATTTGAGGAGGATTGATGAAATTTTCTAGCAAGGTGTATTAGAGTCTGGCTACATTCTGTTGTAGGGATGCCGTGTTTTGGGGTATCTGATGAGACTTCTGTTGCGTTTAGTTAGCAAAGAAATATTAATCATGACAATACGAAACATTCAATTACTTTAAATAATAGTTATCATTATATCACAGTATAAACGATTAAAACCATAATAATTGCAGAATAATTAGCTATTTACTTTAAGTTATAATTTGGTAAAGAGAACTAAGAACTGAGCTGAGAAGACGCTAAAAGTGATGATAGAGATGATCACGAAAATGCTAGAGGTGATGATTATACAAAAAAGGTGAGGTTTAAGATATCAAAGCTTTCAAGCAAACTGACAAAAACACATGACAGATCTAAACAAAAAATAAACTTTAAAAAATGAAGTGATAAAAACACAAGCGGCCTGATCGCAAAAAAAACAGGCAAGCTTATAGTAGAAAAGGTTGTACAAGATGATAAACAAACATAACTATGCTAAGAACGCGGAGATTATAGAAATATTCAGGCAAAACCACAGGCAGTATCGCCATGAATACATTTTGTAGATACCTTGCAAACCTTCTATTACAAGACTCCACAATTTGAATGCCAAAGTGAGCTCCAAAGATTAAAGTTACTTTCGCCCTATTATTCTGTTAGTGAATTTGTTTTTTACACGAAACTCGTAGTATTATAACCTGTATTTTGCATGGTTTACAGGAAATGCTAATACACCAGTGGTTTTACATAATGACAGGGCATAGTTTTGTTATGAATATAAAGGAAGTTATGAAAATTTGAAGGTTTGTTTCCGATTTATTGATGGTCGGGTTAATAACCTTAAAATTTGGGTAAAAGGTATTAAAAGAGCACTATCTATCCTGTGGGCTTACTCGTGTTCCTGAGGGTCCTGATATAAATGATTCTTTTCTTTGTCTAGAGAATGATCTATCTTTGTGCCAAATGTTATCTAAATTAAATTTGATATTTGTGTAGTTTTTAATTTGTTTGTTTGTGTGTTGTCCCGAATAAATCTTTTTCTTTCTTTCTAAATCCGTTCATCTATTTCGAATAACAAATATTATCTATACCCTAGTTACGGAATCAAATCACGCTCGGTAGGGACGCCAGCGTGAATGATTACATGCTCTGTGATCGAAATATACATATAGGTAAGCTTTAGTTAGCCAAATAAGAATGCGCCATAATATTACCTTACTTCACAACTAATGAGTATTTTAATTACATAAAAGAATGCTAAAATTCAAGCAATCTCATGCTTGAATATGAAATTCTCAAATATTTACTCTAAAACTAAGTGCGAGCGAAAAGAAATGAGGTTAGAGAAAAAACATGTTTCAAATGGAATTTTAATTATGTTAAAATTAAATTCGATGTTAATTAAAATTTTTGCTTATTACTACACGGATTATTCTATAAGCTTTTGCTTAGTGGGTTTATTTGTGTTTCAGAAATAGTAATTACGTTTCCAACACCCGGACGATCGAAAAAAACCCAAATTGATTTAATAAATTTAATTGAAATAGAAATTACAATTAATTAACATACTAAATGATTATTCCACTTCAAAGTGGAAATATGGAATGTACATTTCTACAATTTGAAAATTACAGGAAATATCGCTTGAATCGAATCGGATGTTTGCAATATCGATGCAATCTGCAACGTCGACGATCTTCGTATGGTAGCGCTATGTAATTTACTCATGGTTTTTTGGAATTCAAATATAGTTAAATATTTACAAAATAAATAAAATAAGGTTGGATAAGCACTATTTGAAACTATTTCAAATTTCAAATCGATAGCATTATAGTTTCATAAATATAGCAGACCGATAGACAGACGGGCGAAGTCGCACCATCAGGATTCTTCACCTTTTTAGTTCGGAATCTTAAAATGGTATGTTTGGTAAAGGTAAAGTAAAATGGTAAAGTGTTGAAATGAGTGATTTCATCACTTTCGGCCAGCCGACTGATATCAATATTTTGTTTCTTTTGTTTGTGCAGAAAAAGAGTAATAACCAAAAAAAAAGTTTTTGGTGGTACGAAGTTCACCGGGAAAACTTGTCTTCAATATAAATATTTTACGAAAAAAGGCTTAATGACTAATAATAATGTTATAAGCACCTCCATTTGTCAAGATCCCAACATTTTTACAAAAATATTGTAGAAGTATTACAAAAGCCTTTACAACAAGTATAGCTGAGCGTTTAATTTCTCTAAGCATAGGCCGATTGTATGTGAAGGCATATAATTTTCACGATATAAAGCAACTTGGCAAATTACTTCGTGATTTACCCCCATCTTGCCAAGTGTACAAATAAGAAACCGTTAAGGTTTCGGATACACTGAGAGGAAAACAGGTAAAAGCGATATTTTTTGTGTTGGCAAATACTTAAAAGGATTTTAAAGACTCTTCATTTTTTTTTAAGATTGTTGCACATCAATGCGAGTAGTAAATTAGTTATCTGGTTTCAGTAAAAGCTCTACTTTAGAACCAGATGACCGGGTGTAAAGAATATCCCAAGATACAGGATTACTTTTCAAAGCGTAGCCAAAATTTCAGGCGTTTTTGTACATTATGAACAAATTTTAATATTGGACCAAACCAGAAATTGCGACATAAAACAAACTTTTCATCCTACAGATATAGAGTCAATAATATACTACGTATACTAAAGATAAAATGTATCTTGATAAAAAAAAACACAATTGTATATTTTATTGAGTACAAATCACCCTTCAGTAACATTTGAAATGCTACCTTATATTTGTACGTAGTATTTATATACTCTGAGCTTATATATTTAATAAAAACTATGTCATTTTCACAAATGTACATACTTGACAGTTTGACACGATCCACTTACAATTCTAGAGCCATTCAGCCCAAGTGCGTTGCCTACCAAATGCAATGTTTTTTGACGTTAGATATTCAATTAGTAGTATTAGTACTACCAAAACTGTCAAATTTTACATCACTGATAGTTCACTGGAACAAAAATTGTAATAAGTAGTAGACTTTGGTCCCAGCTCTCAGTGCACCACCATCTCATATCACATCGCAGATAAACATACCTCATGTTTATCTGCGGTATCATTATTAGCCATTTCTGTCCTTTCATGTGTTTTAATGAAACGAGTTCATTGTTCTAAGCGCCGCGGCCGACTGTACTAGTACACAAGGTACTCGCATACGTTTGTGGATGCCAACATAATTATGAATATGATTTATTAAGCTTATATTTTCTGCCTTGTTTTGTTTGTTCTGTGGTCTTGGAGAAAATAATGTGTAAAGGGATATTTAATATACTATGATGTTATTAAATATTTGTAGTAAACTGGGTTAGTTTAACCAGCTGGGCTATTGCGTATCTTTGGTGGTAATCGTAACGAACACCATTAATTATTTCATCATATGATGCGCACGCCGTATGACGCGACGATGACCATTTGTGGGCTCTGATTGGATGAAATTCATTAATGGTGTTCGTTACGATTACCACCAAAGTTACGCGGTAGAGCCCCAGTTGGCTCGAGTTCTGACTTTCATATGCGTTTTTCATGTCATGATATTTTGACCGAGGATATGCATGCACTTATCGCCACTTATATTTTCTTGAAGCCCAGTAACTTTTTAAGGTTGCTTACCTCAAAAGGAAAAAAGGAACCCTTATAGGATCACTCGTGTGTATGACTGTCTGTCTGTCCATCTGTCACAGCCGATTTGTTTCGAATCTACTCGACAGATTAATTTGAAATTTGGTACACATAAATTTCTGTGACCCAAACACGGACGTGTATCGTAAATAAATGAATTTGGAATACCCGTTGTGAATGAATATATGATATTGTATTGATATGATATATGATATAATGAATTAGAAAGAACAGTTTTGAAAAGTGTACCGTACGACATATCCAATGAAAAAACTTGTTCTGAAAGTCTATTTTTTTTATATTTTTTTTTAAATTTTGAAACAAGATGAAAATTGACCATTTCCCTCACCTTATCCCCTAAACTACGGGCCCAAAATAAAAAAAAATAAAAACACTATTTAGTTCTTTACTCATAGATTACAAGAAAACCTATACGAAGTTTATGATGTTCATACAACATGGTAAATCTGTCAATAATGTGCGTACAAACTTACATTTGCAGTTGGAATGTATCGGGGAACAAGTTTTTCAACTAAAATGTTAAGTTTGTACGGAACCCTCTCCGCGCGAGTTCAACTCGCACCTGTCCGGTTTTTTATTATGCCTTATGTTTGATAAAACCTCGGCATGTGTAGGTGATGATGCTGACTAAGCCTATCTGATAAAATAATGTTATTAAAGGTTTTATTTATTTAGGATTAAAATAATGTCCAATAAAACACCTATACTGAAAAGCAACAAAAACAAAATTAAACTTCACAAATCCCTCATACTTTAGGGTCCGAGCTCACCAAGGCAAACGTGTCGTTAATCAATTTTTTTAATATAAACATTCCCTCTTGTTAGACTTTACCACGGACATAACCAACTTTTGAAATAACGAAACGGTTTTTATTACTACTTTTTAGGGTGCTGCATGAGGAAAAACCTTATTTTATAAAATTGTTATACTTGGATGAATTATACTACAATAACTGTAGTCATACGACGCGTGTCGTAATAGTATCAAAAAAATTAAATACTCCAAGAAACTAAACTGAACTACTCTGTGTTTTTCCTCACAAGTGTGTTGAAAAAACAGACTTGTATTTTTTGAAGTTGATTTTTTGATAATAATCAACGTGAACGTTAACATATATGGTTTTACCCGTTTAAGAATGCTTCATCTACATACATATCAATTGCATGGAGGTACAAAATTAACATAATCGATTATACATATCATAAAACTGTGCGGTAATGTAAAGTTAAAAGCACTAGTGCGTAATAAGCTGCATTATGATACTAAAAAAGGTGCAATAAATGTCACTTTACGAGCAAGTGTGTTGAAAATATTGTTATAAAACTGGAAGAAGATGGTAGGGTACGTATCCACCTGGCTGGCTACCACCCTCAAGTGAAAATCGCGTTAACAGTGTGTTCTGGTAGTTGCACTTGAGAGCCAGTTCCTTCTAGGCTTTGTGTGCTTACCACCTTCGGCCACATCATCACTTACCATGGTGATATTGTTGTCACATGCGTATCAATACATAGTAATAAAAAAAAAAATAGAATATTTTTAATTTCTGAACAAAATAAACAGTTCCAAGAATTGAAATCATTTAACGTGACAATAAAAAAATAACAGCAAGTGCGAGTCGGACTCGCAAGTGGAGGGTTCCGTACAATAATAATAATAATAACTTACTCAAATAGACTATGAAATTAATAGTAGGCGCAATAAAAAAAAAACATCAAAAGAATATGTTTCTTGTATGGCCTCCTTTAATTTTAGATTTTATTTAATTTTTATTATTTGTTGTTATAGCGGCAATAGAAATACGCATTTCAAGTGTCTACCTATTACGGTTCATGAGATCCTGACAGACAGACGGGCGGACGGACGGACAGACGGACAGACGCACAGCGGAGTCTTATGAATAGGGTCCTGCCGGGCTATTGCGTATCTTTGGTGGTAATCGTAACGAACACCATTAAGGTATGACGCGACGATGACCATTCGTGGGCCCTGATTGAATGAAATTCACACCAAAGTTACGCGGTAGAGCCCTCGTTTGGCATCATTTTGGTACGGAGCCTAAAAATGCAACTACGACAGAGTTCAAGATGAAATAAATATCCCGAACCCAACCATAATATAGGCTGTCATATTTACTACTTTTGAAGCAAAAGGCCAAAGAAATAAAACGCAGCTGACGTAGCATTAGACAAGTCGGAACTGAGCCTTGTTCCGGCTGTAACTTTTTAATTATACCCCCGTGTACCTCACAATTTTCAAGGGTATCTTATTTCTTCAACGCAACGAAAAGGCAAGGGTGCACGTAAATTATACTAATTTTACCTAAAAATAAAATTGTTATTAAGCATACTTACCTTATTCCAAGCCTATAAATTGAGAGAGACTACCTGTTTCCGTTTCCGGTACGGCTAAATAATACCCCACAGTGACGTCAGTTCCGATTTTAATCCGACAGCTCAGCAATAGTGGGAGCTAGTGAGCTCAACCGCAATCATTGTGACTCAATTTAATTATCATGATGGCATGGCAAGCATGATTATTTTTAACACCTTATGCATATAAGTATTAGGATGCTTATGATGACATAGGTGATAGCCACTTTAAAATAAGTAGGAAGTACCTTAAATCTGAAAGGGATTAAGCTTAAGCTAATAAAAAAGATTAAACTGAAATAAATTCAAATTAAGCAGACAGGAATTTAAATAGGCTTGGAATAAGGTAAGTATGCTTAATAACAATTTTATTTTTAGGTAAAATTAGTATATTAAGCTCCGATACCTTATTCCAAGCCTATAAATTGAGAAGTGTTTGATATCGGCTGCTGGATTAAAATTAAACGCCAATGTGATCAAATGAAACAATATATTTAAATCATATTGAAGAATTCTATATCTATAAAAATCACACAGGTTGAAAAAGGTTCTGTAATAAATTCTCATTAGAATTACTTATTGAAGGTATTATTTGCTTCTTATAATATTTATGAAAAGTAACTGCAGACCGCCAGTTACCACGTGTCAAAATCTGATCAATAGGTGTATTATCAACCCAACTTGATGAAGCTACGGCAGATCTAACGCTACCAGGGCTACTGTCTATACCAGCGTCCTTTAAAACGTGTTTTATCCAACCTCCTATAATAGTACGAGATGCTGGTTTTGGAGGACCACATGTGCTAATAAATAATGATTTAATGTCACCTCTTCTATTAATATTAGTAGATTGTTCTAGCAATTTTTTCACCCAAAATACTGGATCAATATTGCGATTTGAACTGCATTGAAGCAACCTCCAACCAGACTGTCTGAAGTTTATACTATCTGTTTTTGAACCAAAATCAGGCCAGAATGTTACACTATCAGTCTCAATTTCACACCTATCATCAACTTTTAAAAGCGTTAAATCATGAACTCTACGGCCTGAACATAACAAAAGCAGTATTGCAGTTCGTTTAGATATCTCAAAAAGTGATAAGTTAACAGGTGTAATAGCCTCCAAATAATTTGTTAAAATTTTTATATCCCAAATAGGAGATTTAGATTTTTGAGGTTGCTGCAAAGCTATACCTTTAAGAGCTTGTCTTACAATAATATGTGAACTTAATGGATTCCCTACGATCGGTTGACAAAAGGTTGATACTACCGATTTATGCAGAGCAATCGAACTATAAGATAATTTAAATATCAAGTGCAAATCTGTTAAAAAACGCGCAACGTCCTCAGGGAAAGGTTTTACGGTGTTGACACTATTATCTTGTGACCACTTCAACCAACGTAACCAAGCGGACTTATACGTACGGATAGTAGATTTTCGCCAACTATTGTCTAAAATATTTATTTGATTATGATGCCAAGACTTTAGTAACGTCGACCAGCCTGTATCCGCCACACTTGTAAATTTATGCATAGTACCTGCGGTGGCGGATGGTTGGTTGAAGTGTCCACTAGTACCTGTTCTAGATTCTGAATCTGTAGCGGTGGATTTAGGGCACGAGCCTCTAAATCTGGTCTCCAAAATACCTTTTCCCATACTGGAACAATCAGTAGGTAAATTCCGCTCGCTACGTTCAGATGAGTCAGGACTCGCGGGATTAGGCATGGAGGTGGGAAGATCCAACCCAACCTGTAATGCCACTGACGACTGAACGCATTGTGAAACACTGCGTTTTTGTCGTGAAAATCCAGGGTTACGTAGTTGGGGACCACATGCGCTGTCCTGGATGCAAAGAGGTCTATTTCTGGAATCCCCCATGTCTGAAACACACTTAATGTTAATTGGCTGAGCAAATGCCATTCAGCAGTTGTCTGCGCCCTTGATAGACGATCAGCAACATAGTTATATCGGCCTGGTATATAATAAATCGTAACATGAATTTTAAATACATCTAGGATTTCTATAATTTGGAACGTAAGATTTAAAAGAGACTCAGACCGAGTACCTCCTTCGTTACGTAAGTATGCAACTATGGTACGATTGTCACTCTGAATTAATAAGCTGGAGCCATACATTATTAGTCCTCTCTTTTGGATGACACGATATATAGCTAACATTTCCAAAACATTGCTATGTAAACTACTCTCTTGAGTAGACCACATGCCTGAAAAGTACTCAGTGTTAAGTTGTGCACCCCAACCGTACTTAGAGGCATCCGTTGATAGAAAAAACTCTGGAGGAGGGAAATGTAATGGTGAAAACACTTTATATCTTTCCTTCCACCAGTAAATATTTTGAAGAACATTTTGTGGAAGGGCAACTGAATTCAGATTCGATTTTGCTACATGATTACTAAACAATAATAAAGCTCGAGAGTTCAGGCGACCTCTCGGAACTATGAAACTTGCAAAGTTCCATATCCCCAATAAACTTTGAATTTGTTTGAGGGATAATTGAGGTAGTAATAAAGATTGACTCACCTTTTTGCAAATCAACTCCTGCTTGGCTTTCGGAAGACTTTTCCTGTTCTTCCAGGGATCCCACAGAACACCCAGATACTCTATGGCTTTTTGAGGGATTAATATAGATTTCTCGAAATTCACTATCCAACCTAGGCTCTGTAGAGTTCTGACAACCAGAACAGTGTGTCTCATTAACTCTTTCCTCGATTGAGATGCTATCAAGAAGTCGTCCAGGTAAACCAGGAGACGAACTCCTTGATCTCGCATAAGTTGAGCTACCCAATTCGTTAGACTTGCAAATACCTTGGGTGCAGTTGCTAGGCCAAATGGTAAGCACGTCATTTGGTAAAGTTTGTTGTCGAAAATTAAGCGGAGGAATGGCCGATGCGAGTGGGCAATTGGCACGTGAAAGTAGGCGTTGGAAAGGTCCACTTTCGTTAGCCAGTCTTGGGGTTGGAGGAAATCGGGTAATTTGTACATATTTACTAACCGAAACCTTGTTACATAAAGAAATTTGTTCAGTAGTTTTAAATTGAAGACTGGACGAAAAGTCGGAACATTTCCTCCTTTCTTTTGTACTAAAAACATGTTTGAAACAAAACTTGGTGCTATCGAAGTCCTCTCCAAAACCCCTTGTTCTATCAATTCTTTTATTTGAACAGTAATTTCCTTTGACTTTTTCGTGTGAAATTTTGATGAAATTTTGAAAGGGCAAATGAGTGGAGGTTTTACTAGAAATGGAATTCGATAACCCCTTATAATCTTTAGAATGTACTTGGGAGCACCCAATTTCCTCCAAACACTTACCCGATGTTTGAGCTGCCCCGCTCGGAAACTCCTCAGATTGTAGTCAATATTTTCGATTATTGCGTCGGTAAGTTTGACCGGCCGCACCGCGACGTCGCCGTTTAGGCTGTTCGTCGCGAAATGTCGCATCTGCTTTACGTTTGGCTCCTTGGGAGGGCAAAGCACTCGTGGTTGGCTTGTTATGAAAATGATTTCGATTCGATCGATCGGAAACCTTAGAGCGCCCAGTTTCCAGATTCCCTTGAGAAAGCCCTTGTTTAATAAATCCAACTTGTGCAGATTGTTTCGGGAATACTTTGTTTATACCACCTTGCTTCGTAACAAAATCTGTAAGCTTAAGATCATTAAAAATATGCTCCCCAGATGGGGGTATTTTCCTTATTGATTCGGATAAATACTTATCACGAACAAAATTAAGTACAGATTCGCGGCGCTGCTGGATAAGATCGGCCCTACGACCGCACACTATTTGTAATAAATCCGAGAATATTTTGGAATATTCACCACTTGAAAAAATCTCATTAATTTTAGTACTTATTAAATCTGTCGCAATTGGTTCTTGTTGATCACCTAGCCAGTTAACTAAAGAAGCTAAACTAGTCTGCAGCACCTCGTTCTGCATAATCAATCCATGAGATAAAGCAGCAAAAGAGCGTTCGTTTACTGACATATGATTATTTCTATCAAAACTCTTTAACAAATCATTTGTCTCTAACTCCATAAAGCCAGGAACAGAATTGTATAATTTTTGCGTATCTGCGTACCTGACCTGCGACCAGTCCGGAGAATCAAAATGTTGTAGCTTATTAATCAATTCTAAATGAGCATCTGAAGTTTTTAGTGTTTGATTTTTGAGGGTAGTTTCTACTTTAAAACCGACTCCTTTAATATGATTCGAATTATTTTCAAATTCTCTTATCAAATCGTTAGATGGCTCGATAGATAATATAGAAGAGTCTGACATGCACGACTCATTCTTCTTGTTTTTAAAACAGTTACGCAAAGAAGCTACACTTTCCGAAAGCTTTTGAACAGTTTTCTCAAGTTTACTTATCCGGTCTCCTTTGCGATGCTTTCTCCGATAACGCCTTTTTCTTCTACCCGAAGACGATGAGGAGCTCGAAGAATCCGTGGATGAAGCTCTGACGCGACGTGGGGCATCCTCTTTTCCATTTCGTACACCATCGACGTATCCCTCGGCAGGATCCATCTTAAAACACAAAAATAACTTTATATTTGTTTCTTAGTACGAAATAAAGGGAATAATATCAATTTAAATTATTAAATTAAATTAACTGAATACAAAAGTCACTGAACACGAAACAGTTGTTCAAGTAGACGTCCGCACCGGACGGAAAACAAATCGCCAATGATTGCGGTTGAGCTCACTAGCTCCCACTATTGCTGAGCTGTCGGATTAAAATCGGAACTGACGTCACTGTGGGGTATTATTTAGCCGTACCGGAAACGGAAACAGGTAGTCTCTCTCAATTTATAGGCTTGGAATAAGGTATCGGAGCTTAATAATTAATATTATGCAGGTTGATAGAGCCGTTGTTTTATGAAGTCTGGTTGTTATGATGTAAATATTTTTGTGTTATATTCAATTGCTTGTGTTATATTGTTTTAATAAAGAAATGTGTGGGGAAAAAGATCTTACTAATATTATAAATGCGAAAGTTTGTATGTATGGATGTTTGTTACTCTTTCACGCAAAACCTACTGAACGAATTTGGATGAAATTTGGCACACAGATAGAATATGTTCTGATTTAACACATAGGATACTTTTTATCCCGGGAAAACATACGATCTCCCGGGAATGCGGGTGATTCCGCGCGGGACAGCTAGTAAAAATATGTTTTTCTAGCGATTTTTTGGTTTATTGTTTAAATTAATTGGCATTCGTTCCACACACCACCAATCCCTGGCTACATAGGATATTTGTTATTCATACTAGTATATGCTATGGTACCTAGTACATATGCCCGACTCAGGAATCAAACACAAATCAAACAGGAATCAAATTCGAACACCCAGACTCTACTACAAACCGTTTATAATTTTTATAATTAAATTGTCAGGTTCGGCAACGCGCGAGTAACCCCCTGGTGTCGCAAGCGTCCATAGGCTGCGGTAACCGCTTACCATCAGTCTGGCCGTTTGCTTGTTTGCTACCTAAGTAGTATCAAAAAAGTTATTTTTTTAAAACAAATACAGCCTAATTTATTCTTTGCAAAAAAAATACCGAAACAGTTTTTTTACCTTCGGGCGAATACATTCTTTATTTACTGGAATGGTTATCTCATTACAGTTAACTGAGATGGTTAAGTATAATTTACTTTTGATAAGACATTTGACTACAGTTTTGGCATCTTGACAGTTGTAATTTTCTTTCTGTCATGAAAATGTGACTTTGCGGGGTAAAATAATGAAAATCGTATATCTAACTTTACTCTGTGGGTTCACCCATAATTTAAAGTGAATCAGTAACATAATTTACTATTACTGCCGTACTTTTATTAAGTGAAACGTTTCGTTATCTCTAGACCTGTGCTTTTCTACATATATCTATTCAATAAACAAAGATAGTTTTTTTTTGATCTGTCATTAAATAAAAATAAACATTTTGGTACAGATGAGGAGGGCGATGGCTGCCACACGCGTCATATTTGTGAAAAGGTGCTGCTTGTGGGGGCTGGTCTGCTTAAGTTTGCTATTTAATTACTTATTAAATATAGATTCAGTCTACTTTCTAGTTTTGCCGCCGCGCCGGGGCACGCAATTGTTGTTAGTGCAATTAGAATGTAAATATTATGTAATTAATCTAAGCTTATTTTTTAAAGAGCTTATTTTTTTAATTGCTGAGTTTATTGCCGGCACGTCTTAGCAAATGCAACCTTCCGAACCGGTATTAGAGTCGGACTTTACATAAGTGCCTGCGAAGGTCTATTTGAATAAATGATTTTGAATTTTGAAATTTTGATGGTAAGTAAGTTGTTGATAATCCACAACTTTTAGAATATGCTATTAATAATGCTAATAATACTTCCATCCTTAACTAAATGAATTATCTTGAAGGATGCTTGAAGGTAACTATAAGTTATGGCACGACGATTCGAGCTAAAGCTAAAATCTATATTTTGAAAGAATATGAATTTAACATTGAAGTAAACAAATCTATATTAAAATGTTGGTAATAGTCATCGTTGCGAGAAAATGCATAAAGACCTAGAGAGAAAGAGATATATTATTTTGAAAATGAGGCTTATCCATAATATATTTACACCTAAAATCAGCTTAGTATAATAAAAAAGTAAAACAATAATATGTTATTATATTATTTTAGGATAAATTCCGTTGTAAAATAAAATTATATTTGTTACCCAATCATTATTCTTAACGGTGTATAAGCTTTTGAAACAATAAGAGTGGCTTGTTTGAAGTTCAAGTGCAATTTGGGAGTTCGTTATTTTTCTATTACTTTTCTAAGTATTTACTTTATTAATTTATTTATTTTTACTTTGTTAGAAACGGCCGCAGGCCACTTACAACTAATCAAAGACACAACATTCATACATTCTTCTCACAGTACACCAAACATGTTCCCATTTTAAGTTAATAAAAAAATCTTATTCAAAAGTATTATATGTACATGTATCTTGAACTAGCTTACCCTTTTATATAAACACTAAGTGAAAAATTTCTAGTTTCAAAAATGCACAACTTTAATATTCAAGTTTTCACTTCTGCCGGCACTCCCGGAGTGCAGTCCGTTGTTTTTTTTAATAAAGCTAGGTTCGTGTTCTTTTCAACTTTGACCACGTCATCACTTACAAATCCGCGGGGGCAGCAAATATTTATTATCATAGAAAAAAAAGTTTTTTTGACATTAAAAACAGACACTTATGTAGTTCAAATTTGGAGATATCAATATAGTACATAAAAAGTCTTCAATACATAAAACAAACTTAAATTTACATAAACTTTATAAATCCTACCGTCCCCAATATTTTCTTATTACTCTACTGATTAGCAATTAGCCCCAAGTCAGTCCGATTCCGTCCTCTGGGAGACCCGGTAGGGGACGGAGGGGGACAGTGACAAACGACGGAAATATTTCAAGAGAAGAGATCAGGCGTCGCTCTTGCCTTGCGTAGCTGGTTGGAAGGACAGTAGTCTTAATAAGTACTTTTGTAGTCCGAATTAAATCATTATTTTCTTCTGAAGTAAATGTTGATGGACATAAAGCATAGATATTGATTCTGGTTTTGTAGATGCATGTAGGATATTTGAATCAATATGTGGAAGACAGGATATTATCATTAATATGTATGGCCCACCGGTGGGCCTAGTGTACTATTCCATTCGGGCCAACCCTCTCAGGTAATTTTTATCAAGTTGAGATTTTCATCCCAAAGTTTATAAAATGCGGTCATTTGTACGGAAAATAAAAATTTGTAAATTTTACCATCTAGTTTTAGAAATGGCTGGAAAGGGCTGGTGAGCCTCGGATTTTCCGTTAGCTTGCGCCACGGGGTCACGCTATGGCCCACTTCGAGCGCGCGCCGCGGGCGCAACTATCAACCCTGGCCGGTCAATATCGCGCGCTGCATCGACAAGATGTGTTACTGTTTTCCGACCAAAAATACATGATTCTGCAGATTTCGAGATATGGCATCGACGTTGATCTTCTGGTTTCCAAATAGATTCAGATGAAGATGTATTTCAACCAATGAAAAGAACATGCCGTAGAATTTATGGTCAGAGAGCGAGGAGAGTTGCCAATCAGTGGCGCCAGCTTTAAGATAACCCCATGGGTGCTCATGCCCATTTGATGACTCGTTTTATAATGTTACAATATAAATATCTATGAAGATGTTGTTTTCGGTAGATTAATTTTATGATAATGATTATTATCAAATCCACAATCGATTATCCATTTATGAGAATAAATAAATAAACGACAGGATGTAAGATTTTAATATTCCGTAGATTTTGAGAGATGTAGAGCATAGCGTTTATTGGCACAAAGAACAGCTCGACTGGGGAAGTACCTCCACCTTACAGAATACCGCAGCCAAATAACTTTATGTTGTGTAAAGTTGTGTTCCTGCGCGTGAGTAAGGTCGCCAGAGCTCATAGGGGAGGGGGGAAAGGTCGGTAATGCGTGAGCGATGCTTCTTGTGTTGCAAGCGTCCATATGGCTACGGTAACCGCTTACCATCAGGTGGGCCGTATGCTTGTTTACCGACTAAGTTGTATAACAACTTTAATATTCAAGTTTTCACTTCTGCCGGCACTCCCGGAGTGCAGTCCGTTGTTTTTTTTAATAAAGCTAGGTTCGTGTTCTTTTCAACTTTGACCACGTCATCACTTACAAATCCGCGGGGGCAGCAAATATTTATTATCATAGAAAAAAAAGTTTTTTTGACATTAAAAACAGACACTTATGTAGTTCAAATTTGGAGATATCAATATAGTACATAAAAAGTCTTCAATACATAAAACAAACTTAAATTTACATAAACTTTATAAATCCTACCGTCCCCAATATTTTCTTATTACTCTACTGATTAGCAATTAGCCCCAAGTCAGTCCGATTCCGTCCTCTGGGAGACCCGGTAGGGGACGGAGGGGGACAGTGACAAACGACGGAAATATTTCAAGAGAAGAGATCAGGCGTCGCTCTTGCCTTGCGTAGCTGGTTGGAAGGACAGTAGTCTTAATAAGTACTTTTGTAGTCCGAATTAAATCATTATTTTCTTCTGAAGTAAATGTTGATGGACATAAAGCATAGATATTGATTCTGGTTTTGTAGATGCATGTAGGATATTTGAATCAATATGTGGAAGACAGGATATTATCATTAATATGTATGGCCCACCGGTGGGCCTAGTGTACTATTCCATTCGGGCCAACCCTCTCAGGTAATTTTTATCAAGTTGAGATTTTCATCCCAAAGTTTATAAAATGCGGTCATTTGTACGGAAAATAAAAATTTGTAAATTTTACCATCTAGTTTTAGAAATGGCTGGAAAGGGCTGGTGAGCCTCGGATTTTCCGTTAGCTTGCGCCACGGGGTCACGCTATGGCCCACTTCGAGCGCGCGCCGCGGGCGCAACTATCAACCCTGGCCGGTCAATATCGCGCGCTGCATCGACAAGATGTGTTACTGTTTTCCGACCAAAAATACATGATTCTGCAGATTTCGAGATATGGCATCGACGTTGATCTTCTGGTTTCCAAATAGATTCAGATGAAGATGTATTTCAACCAATGAAAAGAACATGCCGTAGAATTTATGGTCAGAGAGCGAGGAGAGTTGCCAATCAGTGGCGCCAGCTTTAAGATAACCCCATGGGTGCTCATGCCCATTTGATGACTCGTTTTATAATGTTACAATATAAATATCTATGAAGATGTTGTTTTCGGTAGATTAATTTTATGATAATGATTATTATCAAATCCACAATCGATTATCCATTTATGAGAATAAATAAATAAACGACAGGATGTAAGATTTTAATATTCCGTAGATTTTGAGAGATGTAGAGCATAGCGTTTATTGGCACAAAGAACAGCTCGACTGGGGAAGTACCTCCACCTTACAGAATACCGCAGCCAAATAACTTTATGTTGTGTAAAGTTGTGTTCCTGCGCGTGAGTAAGGTCGCCAGAGCTCATAGGGGAGGGGGGAAAGGTCGGTAATGCGTGAGCGATGCTTCTTGTGTTGCAAGCGTCCATATGGCTACGGTAACCGCTTACCATCAGGTGGGCCGTATGCTTGTTTACCGACTAAGTTGTATAACAAAATATATTTAAAAACAGTATTGACTCACGAGAAAAACAAAGTTTTTTTTAAGGATGCAGTTAAACTGATGCTACTGCATATTATACTGTGCCAAAGCACTTTCGTGATCTTTAAAACTTGTAGGTAATTACGTGCTTGATAGTTTGGCTTTTTGCTCTCCGGCTAACTGTTTATAGTTTTATCTAGACCGAGATATTAACGTCTCTACTTGTTACAGTTATTATTAAACTTTTATAATTCTAGAAAGAAATAAAAAATATATATTAAAGTCGAGTCACAATCATTCGTTTTAAAATTCATCGACAGAACATTGAAGAAGGAATAATACAAACATAATGATACATTACCAAAATAGCTTTATATTCTGCTGACTATTCAGAACAGATTTTCAGTTGACACCTTTTGAGTTTACGGTCAATAGTACACTAAACTACCAGAGCTTCTTGCCAGAGTCTTCTCAGTTCAAGTTGTATTTGGAACCGGTGTAGAGTAATTTTGTTAACCTTCATAGGTGCTTTATCAGGGCCTAAATTGAATACATACTTTTTGATTTGATTTTATTTGAAACTAGTCCATTTTTGCGCCGAGCGGGACGACCTCCCACCAGGTGGACCGACGACCTGGTCAGAGTCAGTGGACATCCATGGGCTGATATGATGATGAGTCCATTTTTCAGATATAAAAAATATTTTCCGAGTTAGCTATACTAGTCGAGATTTCGAGATGGCATATATTCGAAACCTATGTTTGGTTAGTAATTCTGAACAACTTTTACTATGGGACCAACACTGAATTCTTTTTTTACTTTTCATACATTATGATCGAGCAAGGTTGACATTTACCATGGAAAGTGAATTTTTTTATTTTATAAGTATTAATCTATACTATGTATAATTAATTACTTGTCGATACTGACTACCAACCAACTCGAAAGTTGGTTTACATTTTTTTTTCCTTTTTTAGGCTGGAAAGAAGCTAGAAAGGATATTTTGAAATTCCACCACAATTTACCCCCTAGGTAAGAAAGGGGACGCTGGGGAACGATGAGACGACGAAATGAGAGAGGGAAGCTAGCATAAAAATATATTTAGTGCTTTATCAAAGTGAATTTACAAGCGTGCTATAAATAAAAAGCGCTTTAAAGCACAAGATGTCATAAGTCTTCATTCAGCGTAAATTCTGCTGACTCTACAATCAGAAAATGAAGAGTGCACACCCGCTTCCGAGTCACTTACTGTACAACTTGCGATAAGTTGCTAGCAGTTGATTGTTAGTTAAAATAATAATTTCTCAGATAACGTTTTATAAGATAATAAGTCTTTTTTTTAACAAATTCATAAATTAGTTTGAACAATTGAATAAAACTATGTTTAATTGGTTTGCGTTTGGCCTTTGACTGACCCCAGGAGGATGCCGACAAGGCCGAGGATGTTGCACGATTACCCAGAAAATGTCTATTCATTCTGGCCTTGAAGACATCTAGGTTAAAGGAGTCGGTAAACAGACCCCGGCGAGGAATAAAGATGCAAAGTGTTGTAAAGTTTCTGATTTTGTAGATGACAAGAATGCATTTGAATGAATTGTTCGCTTCGCACGCTATTGTTATATATATTTTGTAAATTGTAATATTTATAAGTACACATTAAAAAAAAAAAGAACACTTGCTGAGTTTCTTGCCGGAGTCTTCTTAGTTCAAGTTGTATTTGGAACCGGTGTAGAGTCATTTGTTAACTTTCACAAGTGCCCTATAAGGGCCTAATATGAATAAATGAATTTTGATTTTGATTTTGATGATTTTGTGTCAACAATTTACACATATTTTTTTGAAACTCATACCGTTTTCAATGTAGGTACCCTTACTCGATAGATCGCAGAATAACATCAATAGGCTCCGTTTTACCGTTTGGTAAAAATCCGAAAACCATAAAAAGACGGAGAGCTTATCAAACGTATCTTTAAGTAGGACCTACATTCTAATAAGCGTACCAAAACAATCAACACGAGCAAACAAAAATTCTGTTGCAAATCTCAGAATTGTATTTCACATGATCAACCCGCTGTGGAAATTTAATATAAAACTATGGGACAGCGACGCTCCATAACTCAGGCTTGCACGACACATATGTGATGCACTCTAGTTAAACTTTCCAAACTAGTTGTGTTTTTTAAACTGGAAATTTCAAATGAGCTCCTGAAAGTTGGATAAAAATTGTATTCATTTAATAAGTGTTAACAGTTAAAAAATGTTTCACAGAGTCTAGATGAGGATGTGAATTTTATAAAAACAGGGGCACGTGCCCCTGTTTTGCTCGGATAGTAGATTATTTTTATCAGCGCGCCATGATTTTTTCCGAAATCTTCAAAAATCATCATCATGTTTCAGCCAATTTCTACAAAACCTTATTTTATTATTTATTTTTTATTTTTATTAGGACAGAAATAAAACTGTTTTTATTTTATGATTTATTCCAAGTCTAATGGTGCGTCCATGCTTGGCGAACTGAGCACGAGCCGAGCCAAGAACGAGCCTACAACGAGCACGATGCGAATCAATTTGTTGGTAGAAAAACTGAAAATCGCGCTCGTTCGAGGCTCGCAAGCCCGTCCACGCTACGCGAATCGTGCTCGTTCGAGGCTCGGCTCGTGCTCGATTCGCCAAGCATGGACGCACCATAACGTATAGATACCTATTAACCTATAGGCGTACAGATTTAGCCTCAGATGAAACATGCCTCATGTCTGATTTCAATATTGATTGAAAGATGATGGCTCTTCGAGCGGTGACACGTTGGCTATGATTTTAATTCATTAAACTTGGAAAAAACAATTTGTATGAATTATTGAGTAATTTATTTTGGGGTGAATTTTTTTATATAGAGGCTGTAACCTGATGCCAGCAGCAATCATATAAATGCACTTTAAAGTCATATCTACAAGAAACCCAGGCCTCAGCAGGGATGGGACGAGCCAATGGATATACATTCAAATTGGATTCAGTTGAAAATTGAAATATCTTCAATGGCAACCTTCCCGCGGGTCGCTTGCATACGGCTGGAATAAAAAAAAACAGTTATATGTATAAAATGAAAAACATATATTTATATTAATAAAATTTTGTGTAATACTTATTAAATTACAGTAATACTTAAAACTCTTTACAGGATAGAAATTTTAGACGGGTCAGTAACCACGCGAAGACGGTTTTAGGAGATAATACCTAACTTCTTTAGTTATTGGTATCGAATGAAAAACTTTCTCTAATAGCTTAGAGTAAATAAATAATACGTAGCTAATATGAAGCTACAATGTCCCAGAGTGCAGTGTCTCTATAGTTTTGTTGTTCTGGGAAATAATTCCTTTGAATATCGTGAAAAGCAAAACCTACATATTACTTTACATAAATATTGTAGGACTCACCAGGGGCCCAAGTCTGCTTTTACAATTGTGTTCCAATGAACTTTCAGTGGTGTCAAACATGTCAAATACCAAAACTGTAAACGTCACAATTTTGACACCACTGAAAGTTCATTGGAACACAATTGTAATAGCCGACTTGGGACCCTGTTCTTGTTAATATCTGCAAATTATAATTAATACTGAGAGAACCAAATATATCTAAATAATATCTAATATCTAAAATAGTAAGCTTGTTTACCGACTTATGGAAAAAAAAATCGTACGAAAAAAGAAAGTTCTTGACATTAGCAATTTTTAGAGAAACAGGGCATATAGAATTCTCCCGTTCACAATTATTGGGAGCCACCACCACACCACCACTAATCCATTATACCACTAATCTGGCAAATAAGTATGCCCGCCTGATGGTAAGCGGTTACAGTGAGCGCTTGCAACACCAGGGGTATCACTTGCGCGTTGCTGACCCTAAAAAGACCTCCACCTAAGACTATTTAAATGTGGTGTTGTGTTCCTGCGGTGAGTAAGGATACTAGAGTACCATGAGGATGCACTGTGCGGGCAGTGTGCGGGGACCAGCAGTGTAGTACCTAATTATACTGCGCTTTACGCTAACACCGCATCGAGGAAAGATCCCTTTAGAGTATTAATAATGAACAATCAAATTCCGAAACTCGTCAGTGATTTGTCACTGAATTTGAACAGTCAGCACCAATCACTGCATCGTGTTTTTGACTTGGCCAATCAGAGCGCATGTGTGCTTGACTTAGCCAATCAGAGCGCGTTGTCGGCGGTGGGAAATTGGCGGAATATATTTCAACCAAAATGAACGTCATTGCGCTTCATAACACGGACACTAGGTTACGGTAATCGCTTACCGTCAGGTGAGCAGTTTGTTTGTTTGCCGACTTTGATGTATAAAATAAAAAATACTTGTTTACAATGTGGTAGCAGAACCCGTAGATGGACATGACAGGAACGTCGGAATTGCTTGGCACGGACATAGTTTTTATATGAAATGCAACCAAAAATAAAATATACTTTTATAGCGCGCCTTTGCCGTTAAAAAACTAGTTTGTGAAAATATTTTAGTGCTTCAAACGAAATTGGAACAAAAATGTTACACAAACACAAGCTTTAAGTTCCAAACCGGAACTTTTCGTGCTTTGATGTAGTATGACGTCACGTCCGGTATGTTTGGAAGGGTGGGAGGGGGGAACAAGCCGTCGCAATCCCGGTCTTATGAAATTCAATGAGCATTTTGTCTCTCAGTCAAGTACATGTGTGAGTCGCAAGATGTCGCTTTGGTAATCCAGTGTCTCTATTGACGCGTGGCGCAAGTTACAAGACTAAACGATTTGTGTTGCATGCAGTTGGTAAGATTTGTTTGAAGTATTTGATTGCTGTTACTACTACTAGCTTTTTACGCCACGGAATTACTTATTTTATCTCCTTAAGGCGCAGACTCCTCTCGAGCAGATTTCAGTTTTCACCCTTGCGCCACATTTTCACGTAATATTTGCGGAAATTACCGGAACTAAGCATACAAAAAATACTAGCTCCCTCTATTTAGAAGTGCGTCATTGCAAGCAAACAATTCAACGTGACAAACCGCCATCTATACATTTCCGCGAGAACGAAGCTGTTTGAATTGGACACAGTAAAAATGTTAACAGTAGACAAACTGTAGACAAACATTTAAAAATATAAATTTTGATATACCTCAAAAAAAACTTTTGACGGGCCAGTTGGTGTAGTTTGTTAAGATTCCACGACGCCGCCGATTGTATGTTCGATTCCCACCAAGGATATGCATCTGTGTGCATGAACATGTTTGCATGTCCCGAGTCAGGGTGTAATTATGTATATTAAGTACTAGCGACC
Organism: Achlya flavicornis; assembly: GCA_947623365.1. NCBI lineage: Eukaryota > Metazoa > Arthropoda > Insecta > Lepidoptera > Drepanidae > Achlya > Achlya flavicornis. The sequence continues at coordinate 655,895 of OX392481.1, read as the reverse complement.
CGCCCCGGCTTCGCACGGGTACAATGTCATAATGTGGCGACAGTGAAGTGATTTGCGCGGCAGCCCACGCCACCCGGTCACGGTATCGCGTATAAAAAGAGGATATCCACTGCTGAACATAGGCCTCCCCCATTAACTTCCACTTCAAGCGGTTTCGGGCCGCTTGAATCCAGCAGCGCCCAGTAACTCTGACCAGGTCGACGGTCCACCTGGTGGACGTACGGTGTCCCCTTCCAGTACGTGGCCGCCACTCGAGAACCTTCCATCCCCATCGGTTATCGGTTCTTCGAGCGATGTGGCCTGCCCATTGCCACATCAACATACGAACTCTACGAGCTATATTAGCGATGGGCGATTGTTCAAAAAAAAGGAATCGAAAGAATCGACAATTGTAAAACTGTACATTCGATTGTCGATTCATTCGTTCTAACGAATAAACAATCGAATAACAATCGACCTTTCGAATGAAAAGTGACGCACGCCACGCAGGTTGCAATAGTATGCACAATCGACGGGTGAGCGCGTGGGCGAATAGATTCATTCATTCGGCGGGCGGACAGCCAGCGCCCGGCACAGGCCACGCAAGGTGCCGCACGAAGCGTATTATGAACAATCGAAAGAAGTCAATTGTTATTCGAATGATTCGAATAAATTGGACAATCGAATAATTCGATTGTTTTTAGTAACAATCGCCCATCGCGGAGGCGGCGGAACGTGACAGGGAGGAAACTGATCTCAGAAAATTGTTACTTTTGAAAGGGTCTGACACACCAGGCTTCTAAGCAAGCTTCCTTGATATAAATCTCTGGTGGTCTGTGCGCTTGAATTTATTTATTTATTTATTTATTTATTTATTAGTTTGCAGCTTAACAGTTTACAATTTCCTGAGCGAAGTGAATAGATAGAGTGATAGGTAGTGAGTGAATAGGTAGATAAAGTGAATAGATCATTCATGTAGTCATAGACGGGTGTTCGTCGGACCTTTCCGCAATCAATTCCACAGAGTTCGGTTCTCTCTGCAACCTTATTTCTGCTGCATATTAACGATCTGGTGAAGCCCGGTATCTTTGGGTACGTAGACGATAGCACCGTTGTCATAGATCCAATTGTTGCGAGAGGCCATGGTAGAGCGTTTGAACGTAATTTTACAGGCAGTCTCTGATTGGGGCAATGCCATTCTGTTCACTTTTAATGCCACCAAGACGCAGGTGTGTCTTTTCACCAAACGGAGTCCTTTCCACCAGGCTCTTGCCCTCGACTCAATAAACCGCCAAGCCAGAAGACTCATCGAATATGAGACTAATTATGACGAAACTCACGAGCCTCGACCATCGAAGAAAGGTTGCTTGCTTTTTACTCCGAACCACAAGGCACGGGGAATTTATTTTTTTTGTATCTTCAATTATAATGCGGGCAGCAAGGGAGTGGAACTAGCTTCCGGCGACTGTATTTCCTGACTCTTAGAATTTAGGGACTTTCACGGCCTGAATGATTAGGTTCCATTTGGGTTAGCGTGCTCCACCTTAGGCTTCGTCATTATCCTTTATGGACGGCTCAGTGGCCAAATACAAGCCATTTTTTTTAAAATATTACTTGCAGTTTAATTGAATTTTTATTCAAATGCAAGCAATGGAAATACAATAGAATAGAACACCTCTCTTCAAACTACTAATAATTAAGCATAAAATACGCGTACAATTTAAAATTACAAAAGATTGCAAAAAAAAAAAAAAAAACGAAAAATCCGGATAATCCGGATTTATATGCGATGATAAACTTTCTATCCGGATTTGAAAAAAAACCGGATTTTGCAATCCCTAATCGGCACAATGATAGCCGAGCTCACTAATAGTAATTGTAAATTTACGATGGGTTCACATTCCAACTAACCGATTCAGTAAGTAGTAGAACATCGAACAATTAACCCAAAGAAGCGTAATGACGTTGATTTTGCTTGCAATCTATTCCGCCAATTTGCCATCATTGACAATGCGCTCTGATTGGCCAAGTCAAGAACACACGATAAAGTGATTGGTCCTTACAGTTCAAAATCAGTGACTAGTTTCGGAATCAGATTGCTCGGTATAAATTCTCTAAGGGTTGTTCCTCGATGTAGTAGAAACTTAGTCAACGTAAGATGTGTAATATTTTCTTTACTGGTACTAATTTTACTGTGCCATTGACACTTCACGACTACGCGACTGGACCACAATAATACAATGAATATAAAGGTATATCGGCTCGACTCGATGACTACAGATGACTCGATGACCGCAGTAGTGACTGGCACGCCCGCCCCGACTTCGGGGCACCTACTGTTACCAGTATCAGTCAACCTACCTTCAATACCTGTTCTTTGATCTCAAAATAAACAACATTGAATGAGGTGTTATTTATTCAGGTAAGTAACTAAATAGATAATTGCTCATTAAAAATAATATATATTGCTGATTTTACATTTTGTATGATTTGAAATAAAAAAAAAACACTTTCCGGGATTTGAATCATCACCTCCTTCAGACGGCGCCTACATTAATAACCCGCACTTTAGCCCCCTAGACTACCCAAGCCATACCCTTCATAGACGAAAATAAGTATTAGTCTCTGTCAGTACCACGACATGGCTCGATGACAATTTTCAAAAGTATCAATCATAACAGATTTTATTTTATATATTTTTATTCATAACAAGCAAATAAAAGGCTCAATTGCCTTAATTTGACTAGCATGCATTTCCAGTGCCTTCTGAAGATAATTTGATATGATTTTTTACTCATTTGAGAGGGTTTTATTTTTGTGAAAATTCTGAAAGAAAATGACACAGGTCCATCTAGCAACGCGGATCGCCGCGGAATGCGAGTGAGCGCGAAGTAAAATACGCGAGTTGCAGGACAATAGAGTGCGGTATGATGTTGATGGTGCTCGGATTGAATTTGACGTAAGCGACTTTTTTTAAAATCATTATTATGAAAAACTGAATAGCTAATTCAAAAAACTAAATCGGGCGTTTATTTTCTTATGATATGTACTATATCGATGAAAAAAATCGTATCAAAATACCTTCAGGCGTTGGATATATTTGGGAATTTCTTGATTTTTAGAGGTATGTTTGAATTTTTTTTTTATCGAGGCTTTTAATTGAAATCGTGTTTTCGGCTCGGGCGATGTGTTTGTTATATCCTTAAGTATCATATATTTCAATTTCAACACCGTAGAGTTAGCAGGTTTCATATAATTTGGGCAGCAATGTAGTGTATTTTGCCCAAGTCTGCCCCTTAATGGGCTAATTTTGGAAATTCTTGCTTAGTGCATCGCTAAGCTAGTTGGTTAGTCTAAGAATTTTTCGTACAAATTTCAAATATTTTGGTATATTTGCTTAAACTGTGCGCTGTCTGTTAGTCAATATTAAAATATAAAATGTATTATTTGCATCTTTGTATTTGTATTTATATCATTGTAAATTATTTTAATTTTGGATTTTAATTAGAAAAAAAAAGATAACTATTAAATATGGTTTAGTTGTTGTTTAGTTAATGTCAAACAAATTCCGTGGATTAAGCCCTTATTGATTCATAATAAAATAATAGCAAGCACTTTGAAAAAAGTTTAAAAATAAATTCACATTTAACAACCTACCCGCGTAAAAACCGATACTGAACATTTATTTGTGTAAAAGTACTTTGATACGTAACGCTATCGTCTGCAACAAACACCACATGAACTCCCCGACCTAGTGTAGTAATCCGGTGCGGGCTTGACACGTAGCTCCTTACTCGCAGTAAAGTTAGCCCTGAGAACTTTATTTATATCCCACCTAGAGACGGAGTGCTCTACAGCTACTTTGTGGCATTTGGATTGACTTCTAATATTGGGGGAGAGTCACGCGAGAACTGGCGAATTTGAAGGTTTTGTTTGCATATTGCAGTTATATTATTGTGGTATAAGCTGGGTGCTTTTAGCGGTGCTCAATTATTATAATTAGGGCCGAGAGACTATCACTTGAGGGCCATCTCAATTTTAGCCTATCCTTAGTTTTAAAAAAAAAAATAGGTACCGGTGATCGCACGTGATACATGTGTACCATCTATGACCAAATGGCAATTTTTCAACATAACTCTATTTATACACGAGTTCTTTGAAGTAATGATGATAAAATACATGATAAAAGTGATTGATTCTAATCTATCTATCTATACATATAAAATGCTTTGTCCTGAATGACTGACTGACAATCAACGCACAGCCTAAACCGCTGATCGTAGAGACCTGAAACTTGGAGGGTGTGTTCTTTGTATGACGTAGGCATCAGATAAGAAAGGATTTTCCGAAATTCTACCCCTAAGGGGGTGAAAAATGGGGGCAAAGTTTGTATGGGACAACGTGATTCCTTGGTCCGATCTACTTCAAATTTTGGAAAAACATTCTTTAACATAATTGATGGAAGTGGTGTTTCATATTTTATTGAAAGTCATCTCCTAACGGGGTGAAAAAGGGGTAGAAAGTTATTTTAGGGGTGATTTGCATCGAAGTTGATATCAATACTCCTTAGTACTTTTGATTTAAATATTTTTTTTTTATTTTGACACATGTTTGAAATCTCAATCCGATTTTCACAGATTACAAAATAAGGTAGATGGAGCGCGCGGAACACGGGTGTGAGGCCAAAAAAGGAAATACAAATTGAAAAACACATTCCAGGGGGGCGATTACGTAACTAAATTTCAATCATTTTCGAATTGAAATCGGTTCAATATAGCGGTTTTCTGATATCTTTTTTACGTTCTGATAACCGCAAATAAAAACAGTGGTTCATTAGAAATGGAACCATTTCCGATTTTGTTATATTTCTATCGATTCAGAGGTTACTTCAATCGGAATTTCATTGCAATAAAGTTACATCCACGTACTGGTATTCGCTTTTGAATTTGTATTTGCTTTGTTTAAAAATCTTTATTTAATGAAAACACTTTCTTTTTAATAAATTAGTACACAGCAGCTTTTAAACATAGCAAATACAAATTTGAAAGCGAATACTAGGTTATATTTTTCAATTTGTGCCTAATTGCTTTTTTTGCCTCACTTCCGTGTTCCGCGCGCTCTATCTGCCTTTTGTTCTGGAAACTGAAATGCTCTTTAAAATTAGAATGTCAAATATTAAAGAATATTTAAATCGGATTACGATTCGAAAGTTTGGAAGTTCATTTTCTCGGACTTTTTGGCGGGAACTTGCAGAGTGACGTTGCGTTTTCATTTTTATTTTTATAAATTCGTGTTTTTTTTGTTTTGGACGGTGACTGACTGCATGAGGACTATGATGAAAAAAAAACAAAGTTCATTTTCTCTATTTCACTAGAATATTTTGATTGTAGTTAATTTAATTTCTTTCTCATTTGTTGTTATAATAATTAAATAACATTCTTTGAGTTCGATTTTTTTGTGTAGGTATAATATAGGTTTTTAGTTTTAATTGTAAAAATATCTGTGTTTGATTTGTTGTGTCTAATAATCAGTGGCGTGCATTGGTTTTCGAAGGAGAAAATTCAAACCGTACGCGGGTGAAACCGCGGGGGTCTGCTAGTAATAAATAAAGAGATTTGGTAAAAATACGATCCTATATTATCTTTGACGGGCCACTGGAAACCACCAGACCAAGCACTCCTGCTTGGTTAAGATTCCACCTATTCCACGCATGTCTGCGTGTCCTGAGTCTGGGTGCGTACTGTGTATAAACAAAAAGTGCCTAGTAGGTATATATAGTATATCAGTTATCTGGTTTCCATAGTACACACGGCAACAGATCAAGCTATACATTTCTAGTATAAGCTGACCTCCCATTGTACGGAAATCCTATTATACAATGCAAGATCAGCTTATACTGGAAATGTATAGCTTGATCTGTAGCCGTGTGTACCTACATGCTCTGATTAGTTTGGGATCAAATAAATTTAATTTTAAGAGAGTTAGAGCGTTTATTAGCTCATAGAGCAGCTTGACTAGGGAAGTACCTCCACCTTACAGAATACCGCAGCCAAATAACTTTAGTTGTGTAAAGTTGTGTTCCTGTGCGTGAGTCAGGTTGCTAGAGCTCATAGGGGAGGGAGGATAGGTCGATAACGCGTGAGCGATGCTTCGTGTGTTGCAAGCGTCTATATGGCTACGGTAACCGCTTACCATCAGGCGGGCCGTATGCTTGTTTATCGACTAAGTTGTATATAAAAAAAAAACGTGTACGAAGAATTTCTCTGAATATTTATATTTATTTTTTAATATGGTTTGGTATATGTAACTATCAGAACACAAGTTTAAGTGCTTGGAGAGAGGTATCAAAAATCACAAAATACTAGCCTCTACTGTTTCTCATAAGCCTTGTTTCTTAACCTGATATTAAATTATACAAGTATTTAATATTCTTCAGTTGTAACTTTTATAATGTTAACATAAAAACTTTTGCTCGTTAAAAAATATAGTTGTTTATAAACAATGTATTTTTCATGGAAAAGGAAGATTGCCCAACATTGCCCACGGTTGGAAAACTTCCTTAACCCCTCAGTTATGGGATTTTTTGGATATTTAATTAAAACTTCAGTAATTTCGGACTCTTCAAGTTAAGCTATGCTTGTAATATAGCCACTGTTAACATTATACTATGTATATATTGGTTTATATTCGGTAGGCCAGATTGAGAATCATTGAATATTGAAAAAGACAGATGAAAGTTTTATTTTCATTGAAAATAAATGTAATACGGACTGTTTCGGTATTTCTCATTGTCTGCGTCTGATTAAATGGAATAAAATAAGACATTTTGTTCCCCCTCAGCTCGCAGTTCCTAAAACTCTATTCAGTTCCTGGATACGATATAACGGGTATTATCTTTACTGGCATACCTTCATCTCATTTAAATCGAATTTCACTAGTTCATCAACAACGTCGCTTCTTTATCATATCAGTTGCCATAATTACAGGCGCATTTTATACATGCGCCAAAATTTAATAATAATTAATTTGTATTAAATATGCTATACCTATTTATTAATAATGTACCTGACACATACCTGATTTTATTTGTTATGTGTTATGCAAATATATTTATCATTTTTTATCACATGTATTTTCAGTTACTCTTCATACAATGAAAGAAGGAAAGATAAATCAGACGGCCGTACTGTTAAACGGAATGTCCCTGTTCCGTTTCGGCCATTCGTATACTGTATGTCTAATACATTTTTGCATTATGTGATATCACCATGTTTTATCATTTTATACTATTTTAGAGGTCGCCATACTCGCCATGAGTCGATTCGACTATATTGAGTTTTTAGTGATCACCGCATACAGCGGCATGTTTCACAGGAGGTTTGAGTGATTACCGCATATAGCAGCATGTTTCATTTAGGAGTTTGAAGTGATCACCGCATATAGCAGCATGTTTCACTTACGAGTTGTTAGTGATCACCGCATATAGCAGCATGTTTCACATACGAGTTGTTAGTGATCACCGCATATAGCAGCATGTTTCACTTAGGAGGTTTGAGTGATCACCGCATATAGCAGCATGTTTCACTTACGAGTTGTTAGTGATCACCGCATATAGCAGCATGTTTCACTTACGAGTTGTAAGTGATCACCGCATATAGCAGCATGTTTCACTTACGAGTTGTTAGTGATCACCGCATATAGCAGTATGTTTCACTTACGAGTTGTTAGTGATCACCGCATATAGCAGCATGTTTCACTTACGAGTTGTCAGTGATCACCGCATATAGCAGCATGTTTCACTTACGAGTTGTTAGTGATCACCGCATATAGCAGCATGTTTCACTTACGAGTTGTCAGTGATAACCGCATATAGCAGCATGTTTCACTTAGAAGGTTTTAGTGATAAAATATAGGTATCTCTAGGTATTTCAATAATTATTTTTCATTTTTACTTGAATAATCTATATTACATTTCGTTATTACATTTAATGTTGATATAACTTTATTTTCTTAAAATTCAAAATTCAAAAATTGTTTTTTCAATATAGGCCTTAATAAGGCACTTACGAACGTTACAATTGATTTTACCACCGGTTCGTAATACACTTAAACTGAGAAGACTCCCGGCAAGAAACTCAAACTTTAATGTAGAATGATTCTATTATCAACCTTTTATTTACATAAACAACTGTTTACTTAAGATATATTATCAAAGAATCTTTGTTAGTGGCATCGTACTAGCCATAGTTGATTATCCGTCACGAGCAAGACACACAAAATAGAAAATAAAAAAAATACATACTGGTGAGCTGATTTCTCAATCCCTCTTCTGATTTATTAACCATACCTTATTTACTGAAAAAAGTTGGCTTAAACAAGCTAAATCTGTATTTACACCGTTGGTAAACTTGGTAATTACCACAAAATGAATTAAAACACTTTCTCCAATGGCCGCCATTGTTACGATTATATTTTTCTGGTGTTGCCATTCCTCGATATTCAAATACACCATATCAAAATAAAGCGTTTTACACTTTCATAATAAATAATGCTGACAATTAATTATAATTAATCAATATTCATATATTATGGTATGAAATTAAATAATATTCAAATAATATAATGTAAATGCTAACAAGTTTTTGCGTGAAAGAGGAAACACACACAAACTTTCGCATTTATAATATTAGTAAGGATGTATCATGAACATAAAGGCCTACCCACATATCCGTACTTAAATATTGGAAATGTCAAAAGGGTTCACCCACGCATACGACAAACTCTCATATTGTGTTGGAAATATTTGTTTTCCCATCATATAGAGAGAAATAGAGAGGGACAGAGATAGGTGTCCTCCCCCGTTCATTAGCTGACAGATGGGTGTTATCTATTAACGGGCCATTCTAATGAAAATTCCATGTAATTCCGATCCGAGACTGAATTCTACGAGCTCAGCTATATGCGTGAAGGTATGGTAAAAGTGATAACCTGAAGCGAAAGATAGATTTATAGCTAATATTTAATTAACTAACAGTGAAAGTGTTACAATGGGCTGCGTTATCACTAAAGGTGAACTCTACTCTAACTTAACTTCGTGTTAACTGAAAATTTGAACATTTATTTTTGACAGTAATTTTCATGTTTTTTTTTAATGCCTTTATGACAATAACTATAATGTGAGATGGAATATATCCGTCACTCTCTATTATACCTAACAAAAAGAGCCGGGACTATTTTAAAACCTGGGTTTTACTAGACTTGGCTTAAACCATCTCATGTAATAAGACAGCAGTTTCTATAACCTTCAGCAATCCCATCCTAAGAGGATTCAGGAACTTAACTTTAGTCACAAGAAAACTGTGATAAGGGGGCTAAAAAGGAAGCTAAAGCAATATTGCTACGCAGTTCATTTTTTCGAATTCTCGGCAGATCCTAAGTGATTCCAATATGTTTTGGTAAAATAGTTACTCATTATATACAATTCAATTCATTAAAAGATTCGGAATTGTTGAATTGCATTAGATCTGCTTTAAATTCGAAAAAAATATTTGCGTTAGGAATATTGCTTAGCTTCCTTTTTAGGGGGCAAGAACTGTAAATCTTAGTCAGTTAACTCGCAGTTCTAGAATTCAATTTTTTTTTCAAATGTTTTAGTCATATAGGACGTGCGTCACAGCCGCGAACTAACGGGTTATGTGTACTCAAGCTTCAGATAAAAATCCAAAAATAAAACGCAAGTCCCTCCATCCGTATAAAAACAAAGTGTGTCACTTGTTTTATACCTACGATAATGTCACAAGATCGATTTAGTTAGGCTGGCATTAAAGCTTTAACGTGAAAATGACGCGATCCTATTTGTCAGCTAAACAAACACATCCCTCGCTACACATCTCTGGGGGACATGCAGCTTTATGAGAGTTCCCTGTCGGTGAGAAAAAGTTTCAAAAGAAGAGCATTGCTCTCTTTCAGACACGCGAAGTACATCGCGTCATCTATTTAGATTTGTATCTTATTACCGCTAAAGCTTTTCACTTACACCTGAATTTTAAGGGCAAGTTCATTTGTATTCATTGCGCTCGCTCGCTGTCAATCGGCCGCGTCCTCACGATGAAGATTGATGAAAGAGATGCCGCTTAAATAAACGTCCCTGGGGGCCTACCACAAGCTCTTAAAACAAGGTTAAAATAACCTTATTTTGCGTTTTCGTACCATGACATCCTTAAAAATAAGCTTATTATAGGCATAAAACAATATTGTTTTGTTAGCAGGTTTGATGACGTCACCTCTAATCGTTCATTCAAATCGTACCATGATGTGTCTTTTGACAACTAGCATTATGGTTTTTAAGTCAATTGCATATATCAATCAAAATATAACATTATATACGCGACGAATTATCCAAATTTATGATAAAAATATCTATTATTATAGTGATATAAAGTCAGTAGATCGTATTTATTTAACTTATCGAATTAATTGTGTATCTCTAGCCTTCTAGCTTTTGCCATCTAGCATTTCAAGATGGCTAATGAATATGAACTATTTGTGTTTTTGGAAGCAAATACCAAAGAAGCCAATAATAGATACACGAAAGCGACGTGGTATGCATCTATGCTACGTGAGGAATCAACACTTTCGCATGCAATGGACCAAAATGCCATTTGCTATCGAAACCATACGACCGTATGGGTTTGAAGCTCACCGAGTGGCTCGCATATTGTCACCAAAATAATCGAGGCCTCGGGCGGGGAGCTTTTTCGCGCATTAGATTGGCTAGCCTGTTGGGAACCTTGCCGATAATCTACGGCAGCCTAGAGGAAAATTTATATACGAGTGCTAGATTGTATTTCATTTATTTGTTGTAAATATTTAATATCGTATAGATTAAGCTTTACTGTGATTGTACTGTATTCATAAACGTTTATATACCTAAATACACATAATGTTTCATTGTATGACCTGCAACTACAGTAGCATTCCTGACAAAAGGTAGGTAATAAATAAAAATATGTGTTGATTCCTGTGGTAAATTCTTTATTTATATAATTTAAAGACAATAGGTACCTGCCTAGACTATAGGTATTAAGACTGAAGTGCCATACATAAATATAAACCTACCTAGGTATATATTTATGTATGAACTTTGTCTCAGTTTTTGTAATGACCAAGAAGTGCTCCATTGCTTTGCTAGTTGAGGATTAGGTACCTATTTCTCTCCAGCACATTTCTTAGAGTAGTTACTTTGAATTCCGGCGAATTCTTCACTGCAAAATGAATAAAATAATACTTGAATTACTTCTGTTTGTAACCATGCCATATTAAATTTCATTCACTGAATATCACTATTGAACGGCGGCCCCTTGCCTTGTTTTCATATTGACCTAAGTAATATTAATTCAAGTAATATAAAAGTCGATACACATAAAATAAATATTTGTATTATTTCAAAATATGTAGTGCAACAGGGCACATTGAGTTTCAAAATTCGTGCGTCACAATTGACAAGTATTTTTTTTTGTCCCGTTCCATCCTATAGGGCCATCATCTTCTCTCACAAAATAACCTTATTGCCAGACTGTTTTGTTTTCACCTTATAATAATATTACTTTGATTCGTACCATGAGCTCAATCGTTCAACATTGATATAACATTGCTAAGTGCCGAGAAAGAATGAATGATTTGTAAGAATTTGTCTATGGCTTGCTACAACCTGATAAAAGATAAAAAGAAATAACGATATATTAACTGTATAGTGCCATTTCTTTCACACGTTGGACCGAAATGATTTGAGGTTCTTCATCTTTTAGCAAAGTATTAAATTAAACTAATTGTAAAGTATAAGTAACTAAAAGAATAAAATATTTTCGAGTAATTTCTATAAAATGCATACAAATATTTTAAAATGTTATTATGAAGAGTAAGGAAATTAATTGAAAAAATATATAGACTGCCGACTCTAGATTATCAAATGAAATGAATCGGAACAAAATATTTACCTGTCATTCTTGTCATACTCAAATGTCTTATAAAGATATCCAAGATATTTAATTATTATTTTATTAATACATTTGTTTATGTAATTTAATAACAAACAAAGTGCAATCAATATGGAAACATCTTAATAGTATATTCGACAGTAATATTCAGTGCATGAAATCTAAGATGTCATGGTTATAAACATTTGTAAGTTGCACAAATGTTGCAATTCATTTTGTAGAGTTGTAGCCGAAGAGTTCGCCAGAGATCCAGTCAGCAGGTAGAAATGGTTAAATACAAACAGACCAAAAATACCGCCTTCAATCGATATCTACAAGCAAAGGAGTACTCTCAAAAAAGTGTACGTAGATATGGAGAGGCTGGTCTAAAGTGAAGTCTAAGAACCTATAAACGCTGAAATAAAGTTTGAATCTGTATCTGCAAGATTGTTTAAATGCCATACTTATATTGTGTATAATTATCTTACTCTCATTAAACTTATGTGAATAAAGAATGTAGGCACATAATACTTTCGTGTTTTTATTCATTGTGTTATTGACGGGAATCCTACTGTAGTTGCAGGTCTTGGAATTAAACATATTATGTGTATGTAGGTATATAAATATTTGCCGCTGTTGTCGATCATCGACAAGGTTCCAGGTTCAAGCTCGTTATTGGCAGTGTTTCCTCTTTGGATAGCCAAGCTAATGCGTTGTCACAAAAAGCTCCCCACCAACCGGTTTGCCGAGGTTTTGATGATAATGTGTGAGCAATTCAGCGAGCTTCAGACCCCCACGGTTCTATCCACAGCCACAAAGGCTACAGAAAGTTAGGTCCAATGGATGTGTATTTTAGAATTTCCCGCACGGTTACATCTGCTCTGCAACAGTATAGCAGATTGTTGTGAGTTGAGTTTTCAATACAAATATATAATACTTAATTAATATTTTACTACATTAGATGGTTAAAATGATTATCTTTATAGATTATTATAAGTCTGTCGTCTGTCCGTCTGTTGACAATAATATATTCCATCCAGGCTAATGTAGGTTACGACCAATTTTAGAAAATTTGCCAGAGAATCTAGGTAGTTTGGATTCCAGGAACACAGGGACTACTCTGTGTACTAACACTGCAGGAAAGTTAACTTTATGGATTAATCTGGGGTTATTCGATGTACGTTGGTTATAATGAAAACCATATGAAAACAGGATATTAATAGTGGGTGGTACCTAAATGAAAAGTCACTAAATATATAAACACTCTATTTAAAGCTCCGCTTTATCTAAATAAATCTTAAGGCTAAGGGTCGAGGGATCGATATTACTAACGTAGATGCATAGTTGTGTAGTGAACGACAAGTGCAATTAAAAACTTTATAAACAATCGGTTATATTATTTTGGGATGATACCTAATCTCGCAATCCCGATATATTCATTCTATAAGTAAATAAATTCGATATAATTACTTTATATGACACTATAATAGATTTTTATAACATAAATTTGGAAAACAATGTTATTTTCAGCTTGTAAATACAACGTATATAAGATTGCTAAATTTGACATTAAAACAATAATGTTAATTGTCAAAAGCTTATAAAAAATAGCTCATGGTACGAATTGAATGAACCATTATGGTAAATAAACAAGGTTGTTTTCATGCATAAAATAAGCTTGTTTTAGGGACATCATGGTACGAAAAGAAGAATAAGGTTGTTTGAAAGAGCGAGAGAGTATGGATGAGTGACAGAGATGAGAATTGTTAAGAGAGAGAAAGTTGCTTAGGCCCATAGCGTTATTTCTTTTCATCTTTAATGAGCCCATAGACAAATTCTCAAAAATCATTCGTTCTTAGCAGCAATATAACAATCATATAACAATAGTGTTTGGTAGAGGTCATGGTACGAATATAAATAAGGTTATTATATGCTGGAAACAAAACAGTATTGCAATAAGGTTGTTTTGTAAAAGATGGGGGTAGGCCCCCTGTTCCGACATACGCGACAATAATTCCAACATATTTCTAGAGGATTTGTCGTACGACCGGGCGTGCTTAAATTAAAAATGTGTATGGGAAGTTACTGTATGAAGTAGTTATTATGTTTTGTGAAAGTCTTGTCATTAAAAGAGTGAATGTGGAAGTAGATTGATGTGTAGGAAGAGTAAGGCCGAAAAAGAGATAGATTTGGGAAAACGTGTAAGCTGTGATGAAGGAAAAATTGACAGAATATACGGATGATGAGAACTGCATAAAAGTAGAATCTTTTTAAATAATGGTTTTAGCTTTTTTAAAGTGTAGTTTCTATTTTAAATTTTAATGAGAATCTTAGATTGATTGATGAATCTGTTAATAGCTTTTGAAAATACATAGGTTTTGATGAAGATTTCAATGAAAGCGATTCAATTTTGCCGTCGAATTTCGGGGCCAAATGGAGCCTATAAATTTAAATTTTGATTTTCTTCTTAGTCGTGCACTCTTGGTAGAGTGGTCGTGGTCATGGATTGTCCCTTTCCCGCATGACAGCTGCATTTGCAATATTCCTCCATTTTTGTCTGTTTGTGGCGTTCCGGGAACATTTTGATTTTAGAATAATATTTTTCATAAAAATATACAAATACGTTAAAAACTCCAGACACGCACAAAAAATCAACAACCGATTTTGGTATGACGCAAATAGATGTCAAATACGAATTCGGTAGCGTTCCAAATATTCCGGGTCCGAACTGTGCGTGTCATCCGTCGGCGTCCGGCGTGTCCGGTTCTTTTTCCTTTTTTATTTTATTTCATTGTGTATCGCATAGTTACGGACGGTTATCGCAGCTAGCTGAACCGGCTCGATAGCGGATAAAAAAAACCTAATTTGCCCGCGAGAGGCTTTTTTTTATTTTCAAAGCCGCACTCTGGTGGAAATTATTTGTGGTTTTACTTTTATTTTATATTATTATTAGTATTCGATTAAAAAATATATATTCTAGTCAACTGTACCTGTGTACATTCGCGGAATGAAAAGGTTCGTCACCTTAGAGTTGTTTGACTTGCAACAGATTGCAAGAATCAATTTTATTATATGTACCAACATATTACCAGTGTGGTTCCTAACAGGAAGAAACAGTGCTGCTAACATTTACATAAATGTGACGTTTGCTATCAATTAAGATTTTGCCCATAGAATAAAGACTAGCAAAGAAAGACCGAAGCGACTTCTGAATAGCTGTACTCATTACTCTTATTGGGATTCGTTGTACAAAAAAGAGTCAGTTATATGTTTACTATATCCTAAAATAGTAAGGTTGTACAATGTTGCAATGTTGAAGCGCTCGTGGCGTAGCATGATTAGCCGTTCTTAATCGATCGGCAAAGTTAAGCTACGTCTGTCGTGGTCGGTACCTGGATGGGTGACCGCCTAGTGGTATTTCAAATCGAGCGTTTCCGTGCTTCGGAAGACACGTAAAGCCGTTGGTTCCGGTTATCACTTAATTGTGATAGTCGTTAAGCTAGTTGGATGCCTCCTAGGCAGCTTGAAAAATTCCAACAGTAGGTTGACCACTAGCCTACCCCCACCAATCCGCAGTGGGCACGCGTGGTGGAGTATCGCCCAGTCCCTTTCATCCTCATTTGTGAAAGGAGGCCTGTTCTCAGCAGTGGGACATTATAGGCTGATGATGATGATGATGATGTACAATGTTGCAAGATTTTGTTGATCAAGTTTTACAATAGGGTTCTGAATACAATAATATCGATATCGACAAAATTTGGTTTAAATAAAAAATATAAATTTTAAAACTTTCCTGGACTGTCTTATTTCTTTGTCCTTCCTTCTTGTAACAGAGCAACGAGACAAATATCTTTCCCAAGAATATATTTATCTATTACTATATTTATGTATTATTCTAACTCCTACCTCTATTTAGCATCTAAATACGTTTTCAAATATTACTATTCCCACATTTTAAAAGGTAAAGTGGAAAATTTGATAAATTTGTCTAAAATGCTAGTGGCTTCCAGTGTAGAATGATATGTCACTCGGAACGACATTTCAATTTAATTTGCGGTCTGTGATGTTGCGACTCGCGATTTGTCATATATCGCATGTTGTGTGGATGTAATAATACATGTATATAATACATTTACCCCCTTACTCATAAAGCGCTATTTAATTAATATACTGTTTAAATGGTCACGTAAATAATGACAAATTATTTGACAATGACAATAGAGTGACGTTATTTACGTGACCCTTTAAACAGTATTTTATAAGTAAGGGGGTTATTGTTTATCTTTGGGAAACTATGTTAGAACTAAAATATGCTTTCTGTAGTATAAATTAAGACTGTAAATCGTAATGATATGAGATATGAGGGATTCAGAAGATTCGTTTTCAGGACCAGGGTACATCTTTATGGTGCGTCCACGCTACGTGAATCGAGCACGAGCGATGTCAATTGTGGACGTGGTGTGGACGTCCAACGAGCCCACAACACGTGATGCAAATCTCTGTGTTTGCACCTTTCCACCCCCCCCCCACATAGCGATGGAATTTCCAAAATCTTTTCTACGAGGTTGCTAATGCTTCAAAACGAATGTGTAAATGTAATAATGTAAATGTGTGTACACAAGTCAAGTATGCTTACCAAAGACACGCAGTAAAATCCTCCCCTTTTAACTTAATTACCCTTTTTTCTCTGAAGAAAGGTTGCTTGCTTATCGGTCTTCTACAGGATATATTTTGGAGAGTGTGCGCAGGAATTGTTCAACCTTATTCCACCATCCCCATTTTTACACCGAACCACAAGACGCCGGGAAAATTTTCACCCGTACGTTGTGGACATAACGAAAATACGGACACAGCATTTTGCATTCTCATTTATAATGCGGACAGCAAGGGAGTGGAACTTGCTTTCGGCGTCTGTGTTTCTTGACACTTATAATCTAGGAACTTGCAAGGCCAGAGTGAATAGGCTTCTTCTGGGTAAGCGTGTTTCATGTTAGGCTTCGTCATCGCCCCTTATGGGCGGGTCAGTGGCCAAACGCAAGCACATGTAATAAAATAAAAAAACTCCAAACTCGTGATTCTTTACTTTCCGTCAAAAGTTTGAATAACGGATAATCGGACCGCGCCTGAAGTTTCTTCCAAACATAATGAAATGCATTAAATATGCCCTTTGGTAATATATGAAAGTAAACAATAAAATAATTAATTTATTACCAAAATATGGTATCTTACAATATTTTTCGGTATTTTAATACAACTGCGTCTCATTTTAAGAAGTCACCTAAAATGTTGATGTTATTAGCATTCCGAACCATCAACCAATATCGATTGCCAGACCCAATAACAACTTGAATTCCATTTAAGATAGTCATCACCTTAAATACGTTATTTTATGTTCGATAAAGTAAGCCAATGTCATATAAAATGAGGTCGAAGACGTTGCGACATTCTTCGACCAAGTCTAAGTACCGAAAGTCAAGAAAATTTCCTTTTTTAAGCTTTTTTTGGACCATTAGTGAACCTCGTTATTTTATAGTTTATAATACTTAGGTACGTTTATATTAAATTGAATGGCAACATATTGATAAAATATCCATAAAATATTATGGCAAATCGCAATATTGAATTTAGGGGGCCAAGTCAAAAATAGCTTGATTATTTTAAATCAAAAATGACATTCTGACCCGACGCCATGCATCCATTGCAACTCCATGGCCAACCTTATGGTGCGTCCATGCTTGGCGAACCGAGCACGAGCCGAGCCACGAACGAGCACACTGCGAGCACGATTCGCGTAGCGTGGACGGGCTTGCGAGCCTCGAGCGAGCGCCATTGTCAGGTTTCTCACGTACAAAGGGATTCAGATCGTGCTCGTTGCAGGTTCGTTCGTGGCTCGGCTCGTGCTCGATTCGCGTAGCATGGAAGCACCATTACATATCTCTCAATTTTGACACCACTGATTGACGATTGGAACACAAAATTGTCCATTGAGGTAACAGACCAACAAACTATCTTTCCCATTTTTCATAAGACGGTCATATTACAATATATTTGCGTTTAAGGCAGTTCAAAGAACCACCCTTAGACTTGTTTATCAAAAATATATCTCAAACTATGTAAATATAGTCTAATATATAAAGCCTGTTTGTTCGTCAGTGGTTTATATTAAACATAATTAAGGCACTTGTTTGGCGCGGTGGGGGGCGTGGGAGTGGGGGGGGATTTATTGCAAAACGGGCGTTTTCTACAAACACTACAACCGACGTAAATCCGTGGCATCTCTGCTACTTTTAGTGATGCTGGAGTGCTTGTAGTGGTTGAATTTATTATATTTAGTTGTATTAAAATAAATGATATGTAGGTAATATCGTGCTATGTGGATATTGAAAAATAATTGTAGCTTTAGTAGTGGGGTTTTAATAATTTTTATTATGTAAGAATTAATAAGGTTTATAAAGCAAAATTGTCCTAGGTACAAAACTCATAAAATAAATAATGTGGTATAATCTTCACCCACGGCTATCTATTTGTGATCTCAAACTAAGCTTAAGACTTAAATTTTCCGCAAACGCATAATTTATTTTGTATGGAAAATTACATAAGCTAAAATCCCTGATGTAAAATGAAGCGTTTGGCTACTGTGTAGATTTACTAAATAGTCAGCTGAGAGCAACTGGCTCTTGTCTAGAAAGGCCGTATTTTTGAATTGGTAATACCCCATAAAATATTCCAACGTTAAACCGACAATACAAATATATGTGTGCGCTTCAGTGCGGCAAGGAAATTGAATACACAATCTCAGGAATCGACCGCCTCGCTCGGATTACGGAGCTTTTCGC
This sequence comes from Achlya flavicornis, assembly GCA_947623365.1. Lineage (NCBI taxonomy): Eukaryota > Metazoa > Arthropoda > Insecta > Lepidoptera > Drepanidae > Achlya > Achlya flavicornis. Next base: position 637,105 of record OX392481.1, on the reverse strand, counting down.
AGGGCTGCCACCAAATTATAGCTTTTCTATTTACATGTATAGTTACCCCGTAACCTATACGCTTGCAAGAATAGGGGTAACACTCGCGCGTTACCGACCCTGCAAAAATCTTTTCACACCTAAAAGCAATCTGACGAGAGGTTTAGAAAATTCGTTGTGCCAGTAGTACAAGGGTGCATTAGGTACCCACTACGCTGCTGGTCCTCGCACACTGCCAATATACCTCCTCCTCTTGGAACTCTGGTGACCTTCCTCATATTTTTTTTAATACAAATTAGTCGGTAAACAAGCATACGGCCCACCTGTGGGTAAGCGGTTACCGCAGCCATATGGACGCTTGCAACACAAGAAGCATCATTCACGTGTTACCGACCTTTCCCCCTCCCCTATGAGCTCTGGCGACCTTACTCACGCGCAGGAACACAACTTTCCACAACATAAAGTTATTTGGCTGCGGTATTCTTTAAGATGGAGGTACTTCCCCAGTCGAGCTGCTCTTTGAGCGTATAAACGCAATGCTCTACCTCTCTATATAGTCTCACTATATTATAGTAATTTAAGAGAGGTAGAGCATAGCGTTTATCGCTCGACTGGGGAAGTACCACCACCTTACAGAATACCGCAGCCGAATAAGTTTGTTGTGCTGCGCGTGAGTAAGGTCGGCCGGTAACGCGTATGTGATGCCTCGTGTGTTGCAAAGCGCAGTAACTGCTTACCATCAGGTTGGCCGTATGATTGATAACTAACTTCGTCTTATAAAAAAACCGTGAGGTGGAGGTAGTTCCTTAGTTGAGTTGCGTCTTTTGTTTATTAGCTCTTCACAGTAAATGCAACCTTCCGAACCGGGTTTAGAGTCAGACTAGTCATAAGAGCCTGAGAAAATCTTCGTTATAAAATATGTCGGTAAACAAGCATACGAGAACACTCACGCATTACCGACATTTCCCATCTCCCCGATAAGCTCTAGCAACCTTACTCACGCGCAGCAACACATGCTATTTTCAGTCGACCTCTCTTAACTTGTTTTTTTTTTAAATAGTTTTTTGTCGCAATGTCAACCCTAATGCACGATACAGCGTTCGGATACAATATTACGGTACACCTAAACAGTGCCACATTTCATATTTTTCCCCAAAACGATATTTGCTCAGACTTACACACAAATAGTGTATGTATTTGATATTGAATTGAGTTTTTGTTTAACTTATCCAATATTTTTTGGATAAAGCTTCATGCATAAGCTGTGTACGAGTATGTAAATAATAAGCCTTAATACTATCAATAAATGGTTTATTTTCTTTAAGTTTGTGACTGTGTTTGACTAAAATATCACTATGATAAGTCATGGTGTGGCAAATGCAACTGTCGGAACACACCAGCAAGTGATTGGCGAACTTTTTTTTAATTAGTCTGTTTATAAAAACTAACCTTACAATAAGAGCTTCTTGAGTGATTCTAAAATCTAGATACGCGGGAGCGTGTCAAGCCAAGTTCAAGACAAAAAGAGAACTGGCGAGCAGCACCGTGTGTAATATTACACGAACCATTTGGAGCCAGTTTTGAACCCTTCATAACTCAAAAACGCCGTGATTGGACTTGTTGAAATTTTTATAAGATGAACTTTGACTATATATCCTTTTCAGGGTCTGATGATGGAGTAGGAGGGTAAGCACTGGAACTCCATAGTGGAGCATCGTATCCTAGCCGTGTTTGGGCTTGTTGGAATTTTCGTGAGATGAACTTTGATCATATATGGTTTTCAGGGTCTGATGATGAAGTACGAGGGTAGGCACTGGAATAGTAGAGTAATGATAACGTCGGAACTGTGAAGATGTTCTAAAAATAAAACTAAAGTGTAAATTCAGGAAAAAATAATTATTTTATAAGTAGATAAAAAAAATATGATATTCTACCAAAAATAATGAATGCTAATTTCAGATGAATTGCCTACTGAATCGATTTTGTAACTTTAAATATCTATATTAAAAGTTAATTAAATCGATTCAGAAAATGATTCTGAACAACCAGTTTAACGGCTTAGTACCTAATGTTGTTAATGCTCACTCTATTATTATTCTTACTCTATGGGCCTACCTATAACGTGGTAAAATCGCACACTAATCGAAAGTTTTGCTCTTTTCAGTTGAAGGCTGATTTCCGAAACGGTATTAGGTTTTGAAATGGAGTCTTTATAAGAAACCAAATATTATTTTTTCTTGGAGGATTACGAGCTATATTATAAAACAAGCAATATTTGTTTGTTCTGAGATCTCGAAAACGGCTCTAACTCTTGCCATATGGGGATTTTTGGGGGCGAAAAGTCCATCTAGCTTCTACGCTTGATTCCGAGTTTTTACATTTTACTGGCAATTTCATAACAGCACGTACATAACCGATAGTCCAGCGGTCAAAGCGTTAGAATTCCATCTCGTAGATCGCGGGTTTGATGCCCGATACAGTAAAATAATTTTGTATTTTTTTTTGCCTTGATATTTCTTAGTACACGGTGAATTTTTCATTGATGGTCAAATCTTAAATAATAGGAAATAGCGGCGAATGCCCAAAGGAATCTCGAAGCCGATTTAAAAATACTAAAGCTGCACCCAGGACTAGCACAAAGTCCTAAAAAGTCATTATTTATTTCTGAAACGCTACCGCCGGTAAAAACTAGAAGTAAAGCCAAAATTATAATAACTAAAGTCTTTCAAGACGTCAAGTTTTTTTTTTAAATTAAATGGGCTTACCTTTGGCCTCTGACCCGCCCTGAAGCCTAAGATGGGACGCGCTTACCCAGAAGGAACCTATTCACTCTGCCCATGAATTGCCCTGTCCGTATTATAAGTGAGGATACAAAATGCTGTGTCCGTATTTTCGGTACGTAAACAACGTACGGGTGAAACATTTCCCGGCGTATTGTGGTTCGATGTAAGATTGGCGATGGTGGAATTAGGTTGTACAATTCCTGTGCAAAAACTCCAAAATATATAGCATGGATAATGGATATATCTCCATCGTTTCAGAAGCCATAAGCTCTCAGTAATAAGGTACATATTACCAACCACAAACTATTTATTATTATCAATCGTTCCGTTGGTAAATTGAGCTTGAGCGTATGAATAGAAAGTCTTCGGACACCTCAACACTAGGGACCGGATAAAAATCAACAAAAAATGGTAAGCGTCGTCTCGAGGATACAGGAAATAAATGGAAACCGTTCTTTCAGGTGAGCGCCCGAATCGAGCGACTGATAACGGTTCCAGACGTGGATTGGGGTATGCGTGGATGAACATATGCAACATTATTAGTAAACTGAATAAATTCGCCTAATATTAATGATGTCAAATGATGTCAAATGTTGCCCCTGTGTGAGTGGGCTGCTCTTATATCCTTCTAATATGAAAGTTTGTGCTCAAAGATCAGTTCGACTGGGGAAGTACCTCCAACTTACAAAATACCGCAACCAAATAACTATGTTGTGTTAGTTTTTTTACAACTAAGTCGGTAAACAAGCATACGGCCCGACTGAAGGTAAGCGGTTACCGTAGCCATATAGACGCTTGCAACACACGAAGCATCGCTCACGCGTTATCGACCTATCCCCCCTCCCCTATGAGCTCTGGCGACCTTACTCACGCACAGGAACACAACTTTACACAACATAAAGTTATTTGGCTGCGGTATTCTGTAAGGTGGAGGTACTTCCCCAGACGAGCTGCTCTTTGAGCGAATAAACGCCATGCTCTACCTCTCTCAAAATAAGTATTGGTGGTAGTCTCAAATAGTATTGGTGGTATTGGGTTATATTTTAACTCACTTTTATAGTCACAGTAATTAAATTATATTAAAATTTTGTCCATCATTTTGTAAGGTCGCCATGTAATGTTGGGCGTAAGGAAACGACTGATGGATCTGGAATCCGCTTTATTACTGTCTAACTTAACCTAAGGTACATAATAATTTGCTTATATAATACTTATTAGCCACCGCCACACCTGCGTAAGAGCGAGTAAGGCATGGCATCACAAGCGTCCATAGGACTTGTATGCTGACTAAGTTGTATAAAAAATACTTTAGGACTAGCTGTGATAACATTTTGTTAATTCCATTAAATATTTTGCAAAACGTATCCTGTATTCCTTTCTAATCCAAGTATGGACCTCATCCCGCTGGTAAAAGCGATCCTATCTCCGACACTCGCAACTCGCTACAGATTTACTTTGATACCAAGTCTTTTATATATCCTTTGGAGATCCGTCGTTTGGGAGGAAGAACCTTTGACGATTGGAAATTCAGTCTTTTCAGAATCATTATGTCTTTCACGATTATAATTGACTTAATCTGATAGTTAACTGAAAGCAATTATAAAATAAGAAGATTGGCTTTCTTGCTGCTTTTTGCCCCCTTAGGGGTGGATCCCAAAATCCTTTACATTTTTTTTACCTGTTGTACTTACAGTAATTTTTATCTTTAAGCATTTATTTTTATATTTTGATAAATACTTTTTGTTAAAAAAAAACGTAGCACTTCTACGTCGTAGCCAACTACGAGATTTTGCTACGAGCTCTGTGTTCGTCGTAAGGACTGTTCTTGGGTAAAAGTAATTTAAAATTGTATAAACTTTTTACTGGTATATTTTTAAGTATTTGAATAAATAATCATTATTAGATTATGAGGGTCTACTCTCAAAAACCATGTGTTAATTTCTCAGTACGGTATTACTCAGCGTTATAAAAATACACACTTAACCCAGCCCTTACATACTTTTTTAAACGCCGTATAAAGACGCCCTCGTCGTCAACATGAAAGCGAGTTATTTCAGTTACATTTTAAATATGTGAAAAATCTCATTTAGCCGCGTACGTTTACTTCGGTCTCACTTCGCTTTACTATTAATTTGATGTATATATGTTTAGTAAGCTGTGGACTTAAGTCTTTGGTGAGCCTTTAATTCTTTTAATACTGTTACGAACTAAAAGCAAGTTGGATTTGTGATATTTTTGAAATATTTAGCAGTATGTATTTAGTTATAGATCTTCAAAGAGCTATAACGGTTCTTGGTACTTAAAAATACACAATTAAGCTATTGAATTAGTAGACTATCAATTTTTTTTATTTGGAATAAAACAGCCAAACATAGTCAGATTATCCAAAAATATTTAAAAAATATAACCTTGCCGAGTTTCTTGCTGCATTCTTTGAAGGCCGAGTTCCAAACCAGTGTTATCTTCAGTAAAATGGACCTTCATAAGTGCCCTTCTGGTGCCTAAATTTAATAAATGAGAATTTCCGAGATGTAGAGCATAGCGTTTATTCGCGCAATGGGCAGCTCGACTGGGGAAGTACCTCCACCTTACAGAATACCGCAGCCAAATAACTTAATGTTGTGTAAAGTTGTGTTCCTGCGCGTGAGTAAGGTCGCCAGAGCTCATAGGGGAGGGGGGAAAGGTCAGTAACGCGTGAGCAATACTTCGCGTGTTGCAAGCGTCCATATGGCTACGGTAACCGCTTACCATCAGGCGGGCCGTAAGCTTGTTTACCGACCTAGTTGTATACAAAAACTAAATGGCTCTGTAAAAGTATCAGCTCAAAATAAATTACTCAAATTTTTGCTTCCACGATTATTGAAAAGATCTTAAACAACGTGTGGTCAATGAGGGCTATTATCTTTTCACGTCACTTGCTAAGATTATTATAACACTTTCTCTTTCGTGATCTGTGCGCCTAGTACCAAAGAAGTCGTGTAATTTGAATGGATATGTCCTTCCAGTTAAACGTTGTATCGTTAATTCCGTTATTTTTTTTAATAACAAACCTTATCTGTTCTTTTTAAAGTTTTTTTCCCTTGTCCCGTATATAAATGACGATGATGAAGCCAAGGATTAGGCACACTTGTCCAGAAGAACACTATTTATCAATGGCCTCCTTGCATGTTTGTCTCTTTTTGACACATCGATGTATATGGGCTGTCAAAAGTGACTTATTGGGAAGGCCCTATTATAATTCTACCATTTGTGGATAAGAGTTACAGCGATCGAAATTGCGCCTTACGACAGTATTTTTAACAGACTTCAAAATACTGTTTTACAAAAAACTTCAAAGTACACTAAAAAGTAATCAAATCCTGATCTGATGACAATGGGACCAAACGGGAAGTGTAACCTTCCAGAAAAAAAAGAATTTTTCAAATCGGTTCATAAATGACGGGAGTTATGAGGTAACAAATATAAAAAAAAAATACAACCGAATTGAGAACCTCCTCCTTTTTTTGAAGTCGGAAAGGAGGAGGTTCTCAATTCGGATGTTTTATTTTTATGTTTGTTACCTCATAACCCCGTCATTTAATAACCAATTTGGAACATTCTTTTTTGTTTAGAAGGGTACACTTCTCGTTTGATCCCATTGTCATCAGGTTTGGATTTGATTACTTTCTAGTGTACTTTGAACTTGGTTTAAGTTTCTTGTAAAACCGTTTTCAATTATCCTTCCAACAGTCTATTTATAAAGACTTCTAGAAGAAAATATATTTTCGTGTTAAGACTTAAGGGGGTGACATGGTCACTGTGTGACATACCTCCGTTTAAAACATATAAGATAAAAAAAAAATGGCGACTCATTTGATTTTGAAAAAGCTTTTAATATTCGGCATCGTATCGTCTAATGAAAATCGCCTTATTATTAGCTGGCTATTTAAAGACCAGTACATTAGTTATACGGTGCAACTATGTCAGTAAATTGGTGTAGTCCACCGACAATTTGATACCAATTTGCCGTTATTACGCTCACCGTCTTGTGGTGCCGTAAATTCTAGGTAAGAGTGGCAGCTGGGTAGCTGGCTGAGCGATAAGCGACTTGAATTCAAATTAAACGTCAAATCCACTTAGTTTAGGCCCTGCTGAAGGTACCACTGGTTTGGAAGTAAGCTTTCAACTGAGAAGAGCCGTCAAGAAACTCTGATGCTATGAGGAAAAAATAGATCTTAAAGTTAATTAATTAAAAAAAAAAAATATATACTGGGATTTTTTTCACAAATGTCTATCTGATTCCAAATTAAGCAGAAGCAGTTTAAGTAAACCATATAATTGATATACTACATAATATTATGGCGTCAGCGACAGCCATGCGATACGAACACCATTAGGGTTCATGGTATCAGGATTCGATAGACGTGCAGGCAATGAAACAACGTTATACTATCGCTACGGAACAGTCCCGTATAAGGAGAAGAAGCGACGCAAGAAACTCCTCATGGGCCCGGTAGATTTATTGTTGTAATTACACAATTAAATTTATTAGAGGTTAGAGGTGCGCATAGTTTGAGATCTTGCACCAGCGATATACTCTCCCATCCAAATGCGACACGCATAGCGTTATTAATATTGCTAATGACATCATGGTCAGTGTTGCCACTTCAATCCAATCCTTCTACCACGAAACTAAAATGATGAAACCAAGTCGGACCAACCATTTCCCGATATATATTACTGTTTGTAAATACATGTATACTTATACGTAGTATGTTATTAACTCTGTGTCTTATATACTAAAGCGGAAGAGTTTAATTTGTTTGTTTATTAGACAGGCTCATTTATAAAATACCTTTGTAATATATACTCGCTCCCGCTCATGATTATAGCCTACACCTCACAAACCGGACACGACATAACCTGTTGGCGTTGTATGGCGATAAACCACTGTTTTCATATATCTGGTCATTAGCAGCTTCCTGATTTAGCGTATTGGTTTACATTGTCTGTTCTAGCTCACTTATCTATCAGATTGACTGGAGGTCGTGTTACTTGTAATTGCCATTGGTTGGTTAAATACCTTAGATATGGTAGTGATAGATTTACGTCTGGACAAAAGCGAAATGCAAGCGGAATTCGGAATTTTGTCAATCAGTTCTCAGTCCGAATCGATGGTAGATTCAGTTACCAACATAACGTTCATATAAGTGCCTTACCAGGTCCCAAACTGAATAAATTACTTTTTGATTTAGTTTTGGTTTTGTTTGGGTTTTGTATGCAGCAGTCAGCTCTTAGGATAATTAAGGGGTCAAACAAGCATACGGCCCGCCTGATGGTAAGCGATTACCGTAGCCTATGGATACCTGCAACACCAGGGGTATCACTCGCGCGTTGCCGACCCTGCAGAAATGTCTTCACAACCTGTTTGAAGAAACCCATGCTGTAATATCTTAGGAGGAACATGTCGGGGACCTCATTCCAGTCTGAGCGTCAGCGGAAGGAAGCTCCTTTGAGACTGCACAGTACGAAACCATTCTGGTTTGTAAGGATGGCGAGAGTTGCGATCGTAGAAGGTGGCTGTGGGCATCTGGTCAACAATTCTACACAACAATCCGAGGTTTTTGGATGCCAGCTTAACCTTGTCTTCCAGTGAAAGACGTAGCTAGAAGTGTCGACGCCAAGGATCCCTATACAGACACAGATAACCAAATCTGAGCAGCATTACTACGTGAGATAATGAGATAGTGAGACTAATTGTTAGATCTCTAAAACAACATGAGAAATATTAAATTAATGCCCTAATATTCAATTTCAATGGTCAAATACCTCGAGTATTGAGCCCTTTGAAGCTGATAAAAATTTGTGTTTAGGAAATGGTGTGGATCAGGTAGTAAAGTGGCTTTTATTTTTTAATATATGGTGTGGATCACTCTTGACTGTCATTTGTTTAAGGATGAAAGAAAGAAGCCAATACCCAGAAAACTGAAAGAAGCTAATAATAATGAGACAATATTTTCACTTTAACTTTCTTACTTATTCGTATTTTGTTGATTTATATTCTTATATACCACAGTTTTTATAAAGTTCAGGCAATGTACAGGCAGAAACAAAAGTATATTTCCATAATTATAGAACTATCTATGCAGTAATAGTCTACAGTATTATTGTAAAATATCTGTTCAGCTACTGTTCCTGACCGTACATTTACCCAAGTTCATAAACTAGTACCAATAAATTACTATTATCATGTCGCAATATACTATGCACAATATAGTATGTAGTGTGTGTTCAGATAAAACATGGCGTAAATATCTATCGTTAATATTCGTGAAGGCTGTCATATATTTTAACAGTAAACCGCCGATGGCATACTAATTATGTTCATGGCTGCATGCAGTTTGACAGGCCGGGTGTATGGTGGTCAACCGATGTAGAAACGATATGAGGAAGTTTAAAGTTTTACCCCATTACTCATAAAGAGCTATTTAACTAATATACTGTGTAAACGGTCACGTAAATAATGTCACATTATTTGACAATGACAATATAGTGACGTTATTTACGTGACCCTTTAAACAGTATATTAGTTAAATAACGTTTTATGAGTAAGGGGGTATATCGTTATGAGTGATGGCAATATAGATACTATTTTTTGTATCAGCATCAAAGGGCTAAATACTCGAGGTATTTTACCATTGTAATTGAATAGGGCATTAATAGAATATTTCTCATTTTGTTTTAGAGATCTATCTCCGCTGCATAACTAATAAATTCAATATCTTGAGCCAAATTAAACTGTACCATAACGTTTCAATACCTTTCACATCATAACCGCACAATTTAACATAATCTATTAGCATTTAGTTTATGTTTGCACGCGGGTCCGGCCGGGGCCGATAACGCACCGATTCGAACCTGCTACATATCCCACATCTAATTATTCAGCTGTACATGCAATCCAGTATTCAATATGAATCCTAATAACATTTCAGTTTTGTCTAATATACCTACATAGTTAGCATAGTTACATACGTATAAAAACTTTTTAACAAAAAAAATAAACCACCGAAAAAACTGAAAAGCAAAAAATAATTTTGAATATAACTTGAATTTTATAAGGTTTTGCAGTCGGGGACAAAAAAATATACGCGTCGACTTGTAAACATCCTCCGTTTTTTCGTCGGTTAAAAATAATTGTAGAAAATGTCACTTTGCGGTTTTTTTTTTTATACAACTTAGTCGGTAAACAAGCATACGGCCCACCTGATGGTAAGCGGTTACCGCAGCCATATGGACGCTTGCAACACACGAAGCATCGCTCACGCGTTACCGACCTTTCCCCCCTCCCCTATGAGCTCTGGCGACCTTACTCACACGCAGGAACACAACTTTACAAAACATAAAGCTATTTGGCTGCGGTATTCTGTAAGGTGGAGGTACTTCCCCAGTCGAGCTGATCTTTGAGCGAATAAACGCTATGCTCTACCTCTCTTGAGTCTTGGTCATATTATTTTAAGCTAATTTTTTAAAATTAAGTAATTATTACATATAGCAATTTTTACACAAAAAGGTACAAAGACATAATTTCACAGTCGATTAAATGAAGAAAACTCATCACCATTCCACATAAAAGTTAAAAACAAAACTCATTTCGGTCCTTTTTACGCGCTCAGTAAATGGCGACTCACAGATTAATTTCCCTCCACGTTTTAATTACGGAGACTCAAGTTATCATTTTTATTGGCACTGCGTTTCAGCTGCGATTCTTGCGCGTTTTTTGCACGACCTCTCTTTTTTGTTTGTTCCTAATGACTGAGGGGTTTTCCGTTTTTAATGACCTTAAAGTATTTCTGTTGTAGAATTGAGACTGCGTTTGGGTAACGATCTTGAGAGTATGATTGATTGAACTGACTACCAGCTTCCCTGTCCAATGAGTCATATTTGACTCATAGGAAGGTATTAGAATAAGTTCATGAGTCACATGTGACTCATTTCTCTATACGATTTGAGGCATGCTTTTCGGTATGAACGTAACACGTGATATTTTTGTAAATTATACGTGGACGCATAGCAAAAAACTTACCCCCTTAATCATAATGAAGTTATCAAACGTTGATTAGCTAAAATTCTGACGTCTTTATCTGACACGTGACATTTGGTGATCGAAAGAGTGAGACGGAGGACACTATTACACTGATTTAGTTAAAAAGCCATTATGAATAAGGGGGTTAGTGTTTACAATTATTAAATAAACCTGTGGACGAAGTGGACGTGGGGCATTATCAAAATGAGTTGTATGGGGACAGGGAAGTTGTTAAGCCGTCAGTATTATGTATCCTGAGAATTTATTTGTACATTTTCCGATCATTGTACATGTAACAATGTACATTGTACAGTCCATCTCAAACTAAGCAGAGCTTTTACTAGAGAGCAGACTGATATATTTTTTATTCTACTTATAAATATATTCATATAGATATTAAAATAATATCGGTAGAATGAGAATATACACTGTACAAAATGAAACTAGACTAATTAAATCTATATGTATAAAATTCAAAGTCCTGACTGGCTGACTGATATATCAACCTGTATCTATCTGTATATTTACTTTATTTAGTATAAAATATTGTCTTAATTTTTATTACTATTTATTTATTCTTCTTTTTGGTTTTATTGTACACCCCCGTCTTTCCTCTCCATCCAAAGGTTGCCTGGTAGAGATCACTTTTAGTGATAAGGCCGCCCATTGTAACACTTTATTATTTTTATGTTTTGTATGTTAATTGTTTCTTTTTGTTCTTTGGTGTAACAATAAAGTATTATCTATCTATCTATCTATCTATCTATCAACGCACAGCCTAAACCACTGGTCCTAGAGACATGAAATTTCGAGGATATTTTTTTTGTGAAGATCCACTAAGAAAGGGTTTTTCGAAATTCCACCCCTAAGAGGGTACAATAGGGGATGTAAGTTTGTATGAAAGTCCGCCGGTTCCAAGTTAGGATCCTTAAATTTTGTGTTTAGGCTCAAGATTGAAAATTTATGTATACGTGTTCCACCCTCGAAGCGGGAGGAAGTTGTTTTGTTTTATTGTTGTAGAAAAATTATGTCATTTGTTTCCTATAGGCCACGCCGCTGTAAAACATGTCAATTAAGCCCATCACAGATGAAAAGTTTACTAAAAAAATATATGAAAGTCTCAAATAAACCAACAGTGGAAAAAATCAGATGTTAGTAGATTCAAGCATGGAAGAGAATACCAAAAAACTGCGACAAAAAATTAACCACTGCATACATATGCAGATATAGCCACAGCGTATACCTCAGTGTACAAAAATAAAAGAATCCAAATCACTCCGCAGAAAACACGAGGAAAAAAACAATAGGTTAGCTGTTGTGGAAAGGATAAATAAAGAGAGAGATTTATTTCGTGAGAGGAATAAAGGAGCGGGTAAACATGTTGCAGAGGGAATGTAAAGCAGGGTGAGCCCGATTGTATTGTGCTTTGCCTTCGAACAACTGGGATTTTGCGTTGTTACTTCACAATTTTTAAGTGCAGATATAGTTGGTGGAACAGGCTATTGATTTGCGTTTTTGTGTATAAGTCAAAGTCAAAGTCAAAGCCATTTATTCAATTTAGGCCCTAGAAGGGCACCTATGAAGGTCAAAGCTACTGAAGTTACCGCCAGTTCGTAAGTCGGCCTTCAACTGAGAAGAACAGGCAAGAAACTCAGCAAGGTTACATTTTTAAATATTTTTTTTAACAATCTGACTATATATTGGCTATTTTTTCCAAAACATTAGTAGGTATACATACATACTTTTTATTTTACAAAATAAAATACACAATCATCAAAACGAATAAACATAAAAAAATATAAAAAATAACCTGCACTGGTTCATAATAAAATCATGTAGGTAATCTACTGGATTTTGTACAATGTGCACTTGTGCAGAGTGAAGTTATAAATATTGAACTTGTCGAAAAAAAAAGAATCAAAATTGTTTTGTAAGTTCAATTTACAGACATAAATCCAAAAAGATAACGCAAGTCCCTCTATCCGTTTGAAAATCAAGCGTGCCACTTTTTTATACCTACCGTAATGTCACAAAAGCGCTTTATTTAGGCTGGCATTAGTGATACTCGTATAACGTGAAAATGAAGCGATCTTATTTTTCAGCTAAAGACATCCATCGCTACACATTTCTTATTGATATCCAGTCTTATGCGAGTTCCCTGTCCGCGCGATACAATTTCGAAAGAAGAGCATTGCTCTGCCTTTTCGCATACATTTTGACACGCTAACATCTATTTAGATTTATATTTGTGGTTCAATTTAAATTAAGAATGTCTTACTTTGTTTTTTTTTTTAGTTCATAGGCCTGTGTTTGTCCACAATTTCATGGTCTATGATGGCGTGGCCGAAGATAGTAAGCCCATAAAGCTTCAAAGGAAACTGGCTCTCAAGTGCAGCTCCCGTAAAACAGGATTTTCAACTCAAGACATGTACTAATTCTAATTTCCAGTCAAACTTTCCATAACTTATTGTAAACTTAGATAGCTTTCAAGATGCTACTAAAATAATTGTTCAGTAGAACTTGAAGCTGCCTGCATTAGACATTGACATGAACTTATCCCTATTTCAATTATGAAATCGTTTTAAAAGATTAAACCAAATATTTATTATCTCAGCGCAATATATCTATCTATATATATAAAAATCAATGCCACTTTTCGTTGTAATTTTATAACTCAAGAACGGGCTCACCAATCCAAACCAAATGTTCAGGCTTTGTTTGGACTATTTAGTAGATGGTTTATGTGAAGTTTGCCCAAAATCGGTCGAGCGGTTCTTCATTTATCACATTTTTTGTAACAGATGAATTCAATAAATGGCGGATCATTTTGTTAATGGGGATTTTGCTGTCAGGGTAGGGTAGTGTAGGGTAGGGTAGGGTAGGGTAGAGTAGGGTAGGGTAGAGAAGCGTAGGGTAGGGTAGCACCATAGGATAGGGTAGCACCGCGCGAACGAAGTCGCGCCGGGAAGCTAGTATTTTATACAATGAAATAACACACCTTCTATTTTGGCTCCAAAATAAATTCTGTTTATAAAATAAAGTTTTACTCAAACAAACGTACATTTAAATTAAAAAGACGGAAAAATAACGAGTCTTAAGACTTAGTGAGGATTAAAAATATAATGGAATAAATAATTTGAGTGGAGTCCAAGCTGTGATTAAGGTGGGCCGGATATTGTAGCAAAATAACGATATTTAAATTTCCTTTACTTATTTTTACGTTTAAAATGCGGTTTAAAAGCAATTTGATATCTGGTGCTCTATTTATAAGGAAAACTAGCTCAATAGATAGTTATATCGTTAATAATCTATACTTAATATTTAGCAGAAGAGTTTATTTGTTTGTTTAAACGGGATATTCTATGGAAATACCAGTCGGATTCGACAAAAATATTTCACCAATACGAAGGTACATTATCCCCGAGTATTATAGGCTACTTTTTATCACGGGAACGTGGGTGAAACCGCGGAAAACAGCTAGTCATATGACAAAATGCTATCGGCCTATTGGATATGCTTTAAACACAGATTTATTTAACTCTGGACAGGTTTGAAATTGTAAAACATTTAAATTCAAAATCATTTATCCAAATAGACCTTCGCAGGCACTTATGAAGAGTCTGACGTGCATTTGATTCTTATCACACTCGATACATCGTTTGTTGCGACTCGATACATCGATAAAAGCCGGGAATATCGTCCGAACGATGTTATGACTACACGTGACCAATATACAGTGGGCAAGTATCGTAGTCTTATTATTTTATTGCTAGTTCTATGGAGGATGGTTTAAATTGGTTCAGGTAATTCTTTCTATCTTTTTGTTATACCACTAAGGTACCACCCACCTGATGGTAAGCAGTTACCGTAGCCTATGGACGCTTGCAACACCAGGGGTATCACTCGCGCGTTGCCGACCCTATTACGTAGTACTATTAAATATTCTGTGACCCTATCAATAAAAGGACATTCGGTTTATGTATTATTAGGAGGTAATAAATAAAAGGACATTCTGTTTATATATTACGGACACTTATTTATTCAACGCTAACTAATATTAATGATACCTCATCTTTAATATTTTTGATTTTGTTCATTTGAGAGTAAACGAATATCAAAAACTGCAATATCTAACTAAAATTATTTTTATTTTAAAACCTTTTTTTATTTAAATAGAGTGTAGTAGCTGCACCCTATTATTTATGTATATTTCTACCCTATTGTCTTCAAGTCCTTACCTTGGCAATAACTTATTTTAATGCTTCAATACTGAAAGTGAAATAATTAGCCGTAAAGCGTCAACCACCCAGAAATTTCAGAGTAGACATGGTAAACCCGAAAACATTGTGAGATTCATCACTCCCCGCATAGAAGGGCATGTATTTGGTGATGAGTGGTAGCGTTAGATGAAGCGATTTGACTAATAAGCGATTATCTGATTGAATATAATAGTAGAATCTGAATTGGAATTGGGTCACAGTCTTATATGTAATTTTTTATAATGTATATATTATTATTATTATCTGAATTAAATAAATAAATAAATAAATAATAGGCATAATTTATTGAACACAATCAAAATCATAAAGTAATTTATTCAGTTTAGGCCCTGTAAGGCACTTATGGACGTTAAGTAGATGATATATACAGTTTAATTTACCACCAGTTCGGAATAAACTTAAACTGACAAGACTCCAGCAAGTTTTTTATTTTTATGTCAAAAGCTTGACGAACGGGTAGACGGCAAACGGAATTGATCAAAAGCATTTTTTTTTTGGTGGAACTTTGATGTTAAGTTATTATTGGCATTTATCAGAGTAAGTATAACCTAAAGGTAATGACGTGGCAGCAATTTGCACTACCTGCTTTGAGAGTTATGACTTTCTATCCGAAGGTATTAAACTTAAGAAATATTCCAATAACCTAAAAAAACTTATTTTTATTTGATGGAGTATTTTTTACCACAAGCCGACCATTGTCTATGATGATAATAATCAAATCAAATAATTGGACTGTATTACAAAAAACTTAATCCGATTTCAAAGTACACTAAGAAGTAATCAAATCCTGATCTGATGACAATGGGACTAAACGGGAAGACATACCCTTTCAGACAAAAAAGAATTTTCCAAATCGGTTCATAAATGACGGAGTTATGAGGTAACAAACATAAAAAAAAAAAAAAAAAAAAAAAAAACATACAACCGAATTGAGAACCTCCTCCTTTTTTTTGAAGTCGGTTAAAAACCTATAAGGGAACAGCTGTTAGGACTCACGACAAATTGCAATCCATAGCAATTCCTACTAAAACGCCAAATCCTCTATACTAGAAACGTTACCCAATCTACCAAAAGCGGCAAGGCACCGAAATTGTGCAGAGGCAGTTAAATTCGGCAATTATTTGGTCCACGACAGCCAAGACCGTTTCGATGGTTCGGCTTAACTCGTAAACGCTCCAGACACTTGAATTAAAATAATAAATTCTATTTAAATAGCTAAGATATAGCAATATGAGTTCAGCTTATTGGATGTTTTATTGTGCCTTTGTCTGCGCTGAATGTGTTCAGTTGAAAAGTTTAATTGGTTTTTTTCTAATGTCTTACTGCCGTCATCATCATCATATCAGTCTATGGATGTCCACTGCTGAACAAAGGCCTCTCCCGTTGACTTCCAATTCGAACGGTGTTGGGCTGCTTCCGTCCAGCGGTGCCCAGCGACTCTGACCAGGTCGTCGGTCCACTCGAGAACCTTTCTTCCCCAGCGGCTATCGGCTCTTTATAACTGCCGTACTCAGAGTCAATTATAATTTAATAACGGTTAAGGTATCTCGTTCTTTGTTTATTGAATAGCTATAGATAGGGACAGGTTTAGAGGTTCAGTTATAGTTATACCCACTTAATTGAAGATTCTTTGCTGCGCTATGGGCTGTACGCTCTTTTAAAGGCCGTGGAAATTCTCTTTATACCCCTCGATAGGGAATAATTTCTCCACATTAAGTGATGATAGGTTAATAAAGAACCGGCTCTCAAATGCAATAGCTGGAATATATCGGTAGGTAGCTTAGCTATAGATTTTAACTATAAGAATGAATTTCGTGCTTGGCTTTGACACGATGTTTTCCTTCACCGAAAGCTCAAGCTCATCGCAGTAATTATATCTTCAAATAAAGTTATTATTCTCCCGTTGCGGTTTGAGTGACAAACATTCCAGCAAAATATGTGATATTATTAGTAGAATGGGCCCAATTCTGCTATTACAGTTTGTGTTCCAGTTCATTTATCAATTGTGTAAAATTTGGCAGATATAACAGTTTCGGTAGTCAACTAATTCAATCGTCGATAACAATAATTTTAGTACGCAACGCACATTGGCTTAAAGGCAATGGGACCATTGAATGTAATAGGCCCATTTTAGAATGTAATTTTTTATTTCAAATAGCAGACTTGGCCCCAGGATACTGTCTCAAATAAAAGTACAAAGAAATAAACACTGTATGCGCTGAATTTAAAAATAAAACAGGTTTCCTGACACATGGCGCGATATTGATGTAAAAATATTCGGTGGCTTTGTGTGGTCCCTTTGTGAGCGAAAATCAAGTATTTGTTAGATTGCGTTTTGATTGTTCCGCCCTTTGGAATTTGCCTCCATTTATTGCAACAACATTTTAGTTAACATGGTTTAAAAATATATGAGTTTCGACCACGGTTATGCTTGAAAAATAGAAAGGGAATAAAAATAATTCTTTAAAAACTCATATTAATGTTTTGTTTGCTACATTTTCACAGCTTTTGTTGTAAATTGGTAGATAGACGCTAAATATTTTTGAATTTATTTTAGGAGCGTGTATTCTTAATTTCGAAATACGTAAGACCGTCTTATTGCTTAACTTTCACGACTTAACAACATTGGTCAATTCTGATTAAAAATTTCAATGGTGTAGTTTAAGATTTGGATATGGATATAAGGTAAGTTCCACTATAGTAATGAAAAACTGAGGAAATAGCTAGTGAATTTTTATCAAAAAACTAATTAAAGATAATGTTTTGAACGTTTGGTCCGTGGTAATAGAACCTTTATCTAAATAGAACCATTGTTGATAAAGTTCCAGGATATTACAAACTACTCAGGAAATTTGTGGCTGTAGAGCAATCGGAAATTTTTGGTTTAACTATTTGAGAGCTTCACTATCCAGATAATTTGATAGTTTGGCTATTGTTTGTTATTTTATATTCATAGCTAGCTGTCTTCCGTAGTTTCACTCGCGTGGTCGGAATACAATTTTGCCTACTAGTAAATTTTTTTTTTGAATCCGACTGGTATTTTCTTACAAACAACTAGAAGCTTCAGCTTTATTATACTAGTATATAGATTTTGTGCTTTTATTGAAATTATTAAACTTCAGACCAATTTCATTACAAAAATTACATAATTATTTTTCGTAAAATAAATCGAATGTTTTCTTACAAAAGATGTATCTAATTGGGTTTTTTTTTTTTTTTTTTTTTTTTTTTATCCTAAGTTACACCTTCTTTAGTGTTCCCTATTCATACTACAATCTAGCCTTAATATTAGGCTAATAAGTAATTTATATTTAACATAAACTTCTATATTGACTATATCTAAGAATGTGTCCATTAACACTTTTCTTATTGTCTCTATTAAGGGGAAGACACTTTGTTCTTGTGTTCTTTATATGTAGCACTTGGACTATGTTACACTTTTTTAACTATCACTACACTAACTCAAAGGGTTTAGTTCTTTTGAGTCGTCTCACTATATCTGTGTGATCGAGGAGCTGGATTGCCTCAACGTTCACATGATGATGAAGCCGGTTGTGGTGAGCTTCTGCATATTTTTTAATCACTGTCTGTACGAACTCTACTTTTAGGTCCCGATGGAGGTCGACATTTCTGATGTACCAAGGGGCATTCACTATTTCCCTCAGTACCTTGTTCTGGAATCGTTGGATAATTAAAATATTGCTCTGTTTGGTGCAGCCCCATAGCTGTATACCATAAGTCCATACTGGCATAAGGACTTGTTTGTATAATACAAGTTTATTGTGTGTTGACAGCTTAGAGTGTTTTCCAAGCAGCCAATACATTCTTTTATACCGTAGGTGTAATTCGTCGATTTTCTTCTTGACGTGAGCTTTCCAGCGTAACTTTACATCAAGCGTCATGCCGAGATATTTAGCTGTATTCTCATACGGGATTTGTTTGCCATCAATATAGACTGGAGAATACTGTTGTTTCATATTGCTAAAGTCTATGTGGATAGATTTGGATTCATTAAGTTTAATTCTCCATTTTTTTGTCCAGTTATAAACTTTATCAATAGCTGTTTGAACCTTATCAGCTGCGTCCTTGTGGCTATTCCCTGTAGCCATTATGGCAGTATCGTCAGCAAAGGTAGCGATAGTGTTATTTTCTAGTTCAGGAATATCACAGGTGTATAATAGATACAGGACCGGACCCAATACACTACCTTGTGGTACACCAGCTCTTATTTCTTTCAGTTCAGAGTAGGCATCTTCTTGCCTTATTCTAAATACTCTATTTGAAATATAGGATTCCAAGATATCAGCAAACTGCTTTGGTAGGTTTTTTCTGAGCTTATAGATGAGACCTTCATGCCAGACCTTGTCGAAAGCCTGTGCCACATCCAAGAACACAGTAGAGCAAACTTTTTTCTCTTCAAGAGCATGTTCGATCGTGTTAATGATTCTGTGCACTTGATCTATTGTTGAGTGCTTTTCACGAAACCCAAATTGATGATCGGGTATGAGAGCCTTACTTTCAATAATACCTTTCATTCTTTTGAGCAACAGCTTCTCAAATAGTTTTGACATGACAGGCAGTAGGGAGATTGGCCTGTATGATGTAGCTTCATGTGGTGGTTTTCCAGGTTTTGCTATCATTATCACTTCAGCAACTTTCCATAAGTCAGGTACTTTTTTTAACCTTAATGAGGCATTTATAAGGGTCGTTAGTTTGACTATTCCTTTTTTTGTTAGGTTATGGAGTATTTCTCCTGTTATCAAATCATAGCCAGGAGATTTACGTGGGCTTACATGTTTCTTAATTTCTTGTGCAACTTCTCTAGGTGTGACTAGCTTTATATTTTCTTCAGTATCATTTGACATCGTATGTTTGTCCAAAGTAAGAACTTCGTTTGTTTCACCATCGTTGGGCTGAAATATGGTTTCTAGGTGCTCTGCAAACCTTTTAGCTTTTTGCTCGTTATTTAGTGCCCATTTCCCATTTCCATCTTTGATTGGTGGAATTTGAATAACAGGCTTTTTCAGATTCTTGGTGGCCTTCCACAGGGAGTAATCTGTGGTGCGATCACTAGTCAGATTTTGTAGGAGTTTATTTGTAGAATCATTGTTAAAAGCCTGTATTCGTCTATTAACTTTTTTTGTTAAATTGTTAAGCTTTTTTTTATCTTCAGGGCATCTAGATTGATGCCAGATTTTCCTTTGCCTTCTCTTTTCAGCTATGAGTTCTATTATTCTAGTAGGATACGTATTTCCTTTGGTTCTCTTGTCCCTGAGTGGAGTATTTTGCCAAGCTGCTTTTTGAATGTCTTCTATGAACTTTTGGACTCCATTGTTTAAATTTTCCATTGTTTTAAGAGGAATCTTAAGATCTATATAGTTATCTAAGTCTATCTTAAAGCTCTCCCAATCTGTAAACTTATTCACTAATGTCAAAGCGCTTTTATTGTACAAAATATTCTCACTTATTTCCAAATATATTGCAGAGTGATCTGAGTTCATATCATAGCTATGCTGTGTTCTAATATATTTTGATGATAGGTTTCTTATGATAAAAAAATCTATGAGGTCTGGGATTTTATGGGGATCTGTAGGCCAGTATGTGGGCATTCCAGTAGATGCCACGTCACATTTTATGTCTTTCATAGCGCCTAATAATTCTCTGCCCTTAGTAGTAGTTAGTCTGGAGCCCCAATACGTGTTTTTAGCATTGAAGTCACCTCCTAGAACAAATCTACTCCCAAGGCTCTTTAGAAAAGTCGTATACTGTTCTTTCCTGATTATATATCGAGGTGGACAATAAATGGCTGAAACAGTTATAGGGTATCTCTTGGTTTTGATAGATATCGCCACAGACTGTATTTCTTTCTCTTCATATTTTATTTCTTCGTGATGTTGAATGTTTTGTTTTACAATAACAGCACTACCGCCTCTAGCAGTATTATCAGGATGTAGTGCGTGATACACTTTGTAGCCTTTAAACTTAATGTGTGATTGTTTTGTAAAGTGCGTTTCTGATATTAGACACACATCAACATTTTCTATGTCTAGGATTACTTGCAGTTCGTTTTGATGTTTTAGTAACCCATTTGAGTTCCACGTCATAATTTTTAATACAGGATTCATTTTTTCGGCTGCAATATAGCTGTTTTGGCACTATTTTCAATTCGTTTCAGTCTATCATCGAATGCTAACATGAGCTTTAGGATATCATCTAATTTATTGTCACTTTTAGCACTTGCTGGAGAACTCTGAGGTACTTTGGTGTCTTTTTTAGCTGCTTGGGCGAAAGATATATTTCTAGTGGTGAATCTATCAAGCTTTCTTTGAATATGCTTACCCTGGACAGGACCATCTTGTTTTTCATAGGCGTTTACCTTGTGTTGGTGTGTTACAGATGATTTTTTGGAGTTTTTGTTTCTCATAAGTTGGATTTCTTTAGCTATAGCACATCCCCTATAGTTGGCTGGATGTGGATCTCCACAGTGTACGCATTTTGGTTTTTCTTCAGTTGTTTTTTTGCAGTCTTTGGTTAGATGTTTACCTGTGCATTTTACGCACCTCGGTGCTTTGGAGCAATACCTTTGTGTATGTCCATAAGCCTGACATCTCTTGCACTGAGGTACTAGTTTGGTGGTTTTTATAGCCTGTATCTCCACTTTATAGCCCATAATAGTTTGTATATTATGTATTTTATTTATTTGCTCTTCATTATTGAACGTCAGCATGAACATATTAAGTGGTTCCTTAGTTTTCCAGCTTAATTTATTGACTGCTTCTAAGATCTTGTAACCTTTGCTTTTAAGATCTTCTACTATTCTCTCCGGTTTGCATGATGAGTGAAGTTTTTTGGCCATCACTCGTATTGGCCTCTCTTGTTTATTTTCATAAGAATGCCATAGGCAATCGTTGTTAGTCAGAGATTTTGTTATTATTCTATATGATTCTTCGTTTGCTGTATTAATTTTGACCGTGTTAGCATTCATCATTTTGATGGTGAATGCTTCGGGTTTCTGGTTTTCGGATAGGAAATCGTAGAAAATCTGGAAGTCAGTAATGCCATCAACTATGATAGGCGGTGGCGTTGGTACTTTCTTAGTCTTTTCATTGCTGACGTTCGGTTCTTGGACGAGTGTTTTATCTTGAGTGGGTGTGGTGTTCAATTTTCTCTTCTTTCGTGTTTTTACACGAATCCACTTAGTTTCTCGGGCTAGATCTTCTTCGTCCGTGCCATATTCGACATGGGGGGAAGAAATCTCCATGGTGGTAGTTTCTGTTTTAGAGTTATTCTCCGCAAGGCATTTTAGCTGTTGTTGGAGAATTTCAATTTGACTCTGCAAATCCTTTACTAGGCTTTGCAGTTTTTCGCGCTCTTCGCGCTCCTCACCATAATGTTTGTACAGCAGATGTTCTGTTTCTGTTGTGAGCTTGATTCTACTCTTTCCTGGGGATTCATTCGAAGCCATTATGAGAAATTTATTAGCGAAATATATCTTCGCCTTAACAATATTATTTGCTGACAAGCGTGCGCCACGATAACTGGGTCATCGCGGTGCGGCCGCCTCGCCAGCTTTGTTATGATGCGTTAGCACTTTGCACTATTTGGACCGCACGGTCGCGTCTTCGCGAGTTGCACGACTGTTCTCAGCGAAAATTGAACGATCACTGTTGTAATTGGGATTTGATACTGTTTTTATGCATCATAGGCACCCTCTAGCCTGGGAACCGTAATACGTACCCGAGGGCAGCCAAGTACTACACAATGTTGTCCCTTCCGCTGCTGGCAAAGCGACTTCTCTAAAATCTTCTCCAACCCATATGAAGAGATTTTTTCAGGGTCGACCACGCCTGGTTACCGATACCCCTGGTTTTGTCAGGCGTCTATACGGTAACCACATAGCATCAGGCCTTATGCTTATTTGCCACCATAATGGTATTAAAATAAGGTCCGCTATAACTGCGACCGCACCTGCTCCTGTCCGCTAATGCTTGTTGATGGATGTGCGCCGCCGCCGACAGTGCGGATTATTGCGTGGACACGAAAAACAGATGCCTCCGACCTCACCCACCGCCGGCGGCTCTGTCAAGTCAACCAAAAGAAAATCTTTTTCCTTATAGCGTTTCTAATAGGATTTTATGATTTTCTATAAGAAACTGTTGTGGTATTGTAAATTAATGTAAATTTAAAAAATCAATATCAATTGCCAAATCTATGTAAGAGCATCACTTGAATGGCTTGACAGTTTTTATGGATTCCTTTTTTGTTGTACAAAGTTAGTATGAAATATTTTTTGGATAATCCACTACAAAATTCGGAAATTACACCCGAGCGACGCCGGGCACGTACTGCTAGTTTAAAATCAATTAGATTTTAATTATTCACTGACTTAACGGCCGTGGTAACATCCGTGATCTCCAATTTAGTCCTCTCAGGGTTGAACTTTTGTAAACTCTTCCTTGGTGTATCCCTAAATTATATCAGGAACCTATTCGCATAATAATACCTATCTTTATACAAAATATCAAGTAGATCCGACGCTCCGTTCCCGCACACATTCTCATTTTAAATATGAAGTAAGCAGGTTTAGTAAGGATTAAAAAACTATTAGTATATGTCTGTAATATAATGTTTTGTATTTGTATGTATTTCCCCTTTCTTTCAGTCAACACACACCACAGTTTGAGAACGAGCGATCCGATTAACATGCGGTTTTCAACGGATGTAGGTCAGTGGGGCAAGTTTTTGCTTACGTTTCAGTAAGGCATAATCTTGTGGTGTGGCACAACTCAGCTTTCTTTTGTACACAATATAGATAGGTTTTAAAAAGTGGTGCAATTTTTTTGTATAGGTAGCAATCAAGCAAACGATTCGCCTGATGGTAATCGATTACCATAGCCTATATAAATAGAAATCTCTTCACACCCTTTTTGAAGAACCCCATGCTGTACTCCATGGAAACCATGGCGAGTATTATAATCGAAGTAGATTTTTACAAAAATAAAAGTAAAATTTTGAAAAGTCGTGTATTAAATTGTATTAATAATTGTATTATTATTAATTGTGTAAAATTAATAACTTTAGACCCTAACCCCCTTATTAATAAATAAAGTATTGCTCGGGAAGCGCTCGTGGTGTAGCATGATTAGCCGTTCTTAATCGATCGGCAAAGTTAAGCTACGTCTGTCGTGGTCAGTACCTGGATGGGTGACCGTCTAGTGGTATTTCATATCGAGTGTTTTCATGCTTCGGAAGGCACGTAAAGCCGTTGGTCCCGGTTATCACTTAATTGTGATGGTCGTTAAGCTAGTTGGATGCCTTCTAGGCGGCTTGAAAAATACCAACAGTAGGTTGACCACTAGCCTACCTCATCCACCAATCCGCAGTGGCCACGCGTGGTGGAGTATCTGCCCATTTCCTTTCACTCTCATTTGTGAAAGGAGGCCTGTGCTCAGCAGTGGGACATTATAGGGTAATGATGAAGTCAAGTATAGTAATAAGGTTTTAAATATATCCGTCACTTTCTAATGTCATATAAACAAAAAGGGCTATCTTAATACCTGGGTGTTACAAGACTGACTTACACCTTATTTATTAATAAGGGGGCTAATTCCATACGTAAAAATAACATGACATCATATTAAACGAGCAAGAAATATGATATTCCTCAAAGATAAGTAAGCATTCAGGATTACTGAATGTAAATTCTGTAGTCTCTTTAAAAGGATTTATCTTTCCTTCTCTCCGCCATTGTTTTTGCGTTTCGTAGTTTATTTCCAGTAACTTAAGCATTATACGAATAGATTCACTTTGCAGTGATTTAAGATGGCTGAGCACTGAAAAATAACCGAGTTGAGTTCATAATAAATATTGTTGGAGTGTCTTATAGAACGACATACGAGGTATCATTCAAATACTATGCATGAGAATAATTTGGATGATATACGTAGCGTATCGTACGACAAAGAGGCTTATTACGTGTATGTTGAGTCTGATGGCAATAGGAGTTTTATTGCTATTGATATTGTGTTCCAATAAAACAATTTTTTTGATGATCTGTAGTATTAAGCCAATTTTTTTTTTCGACGGACGATACGTCTATGACGAAGACCAAGATGGAACACGCTTACCTGAAAGAAACCTGTTCACTCTGGCTGGTGGTCTAGTGAATACAGACGGCGGAAGCAAGTTCCACTGCCTTGCTGATAGCATTAGAAATGAGTATTCAAAACGCTGAGTCCGTACAA
Source organism: Achlya flavicornis (assembly GCA_947623365.1). NCBI lineage: Eukaryota > Metazoa > Arthropoda > Insecta > Lepidoptera > Drepanidae > Achlya > Achlya flavicornis. The sequence continues at coordinate 611,754 of OX392481.1, read as the reverse complement.
AGTACGGGTGAAAATTGAATGTACTAATAAACGCTTTCTTCATCATATCAGCCTATGGATGTCCATTGGTGAACATAGGCCTCCCCCAATGATTTCCACTTAAAACGGTTTTGGGCCGCTTGCATTCAGCGGCGCCCAGCGACTCTGACCAGGTCGTCGGTCCACCTGGTGGGAGGTCGACCCGACTTTTTTCCCCAGCGGTTATCGGCTCTTCGAGCGATGTGGCCTGCCCATTGCCACTTCAGCTTACTAAATCTACGAACTATGTCCATCGTTTTAGTTCTTTTTTTTACTGTATATTGGCCTGTGTTTTGACCACAATCTCACCATGGTAAGTAATGATGTGGCCGATGGTGGTAAGCATACAAAGCCTAGAAGGAACTGGCTCTCAACGTGCAGCTATCGGAACACACCGATAGGTGCTTAGCTACAGATTTTCAAGATTTTCTACGGTTGCAGGGTACAACAAAGTACCCTACAACCGTAGGTTTCCTCACTCACAAAGGTCAAGCTCGTGTAGAAGTGCACAAGTGTAGAATTCGAACCCAAGATCTTCGTCTCGGTATCCGACGTCACTAGCACTGAGCTATCATCTCGCTAATAACGAATCTCTCTCCTACGAATGTCCTTATTTCGGACCCTGTCATGTAGAGAAATTCCGAGCATAGCTCGTTCCATAGCTCGCTGAATGACTCTGAGCTTATTTATGCGGCCAGACAGGATGAACAAACAGGTAATGTTTGGATGTAGGGCATTTCTCCGGAACTACTCGTTCGTTTCTGAAAATGTTTCACTTATTGAAAGCTACATTATCACTAAGTGCTAAAAGCTACTTTCCATCCCGGAAACACCGGTTAGAACATATTAAAAACGTTCGTCTGTTTGTATATTAAGTATGTACTTACAAACAAAAAAGTAGTATGTATTTTATCAGTTATCTGGTTTCCATAGTACAAGCTCTGCTTAGTTTGGGATCAGATGACCGTGTGTGAGGAATGTCCCAGGATACTTATATTTTATTTATTATTTATCTTGATTTTAGCGTATGCTACAAAAGTTACTCAGATTTTTCCGCTGACTGACTTCAAAACAGTGACAAATTAGAATTCCAATATGGTGATCCGTGAAGATGGTTTTTTTATAAAAAAAAATGTTTTTTTATGTTTCATTCTATCTATTGATGATTCATTCAGGGGTTAAACTGAGTAAAGGGCTGTGACATTGTCTTTGACTTTGATAATTTGTTATGAACCATTATATTATTTCAGTAAGTTTTTAGTTTAAATCTTCTGAGTAAATAGTATTGTCTTTATTTTTACCTGTTCCGTCAATCAAAACTTTGTCTAATGTTAAAAATTATCATCCCTTCCCTCAGATAGCCAAAATAATCGATACATAATAAGAGCCGATTCCGATATCGTTTCTCATAACTCACGACTCCGCGTACATATCTCATCGCAGTAAATCGTGAATGTGAACATAAATTGTTGCAAATGCTATGTTTTTCCGATGTTTTATTGCTTTCCAATAAACGTGTTACAATTCTGTGCTCGAGTATTGTGTCGTCATTGGAAGTTAATGAAACTGACAGGTAATAGCAGATCTCATTTCGGAAATGAGAGACCGATTGTGTGGTTGAGGTTGATAATTATGTAAAGTAATGTAGCTACTAGTTACGAAATTATTGCTTCTAAGTTTATTGAATTAAAATCATACCCAACATGTCACCACTCAAAAGAGCAAGCTTTGTATTAATGAAATGGTGCTCAGCTCAGTATGATGCTATGACAATCAAGTTCATAACGAAGCCAAGTACTAGATCGTTAAATCTAAATCAAAAAGTCTTCAGTTTCAGTCTGTCATCCGGCCATCAGTTTAGGCCCTGGTAAGGCACTTATGAACGTTAAATTGGTACATACAGTTTAATTTACCACCGGTTTGGAATACACTTAAACTGAGAAGACTTTGGCAAGAAACTCAACAGTTAGTTAAAATAGTTTTTGTTTTAGGTCTGTGATTGACTATGGATAAGATATAGACCAAGTAAGTTCTAATGATGCGTCCATGATACGCGAAGCGAGCCCGAGCCTCGAACGAACAGGATTCGTTCGTTGCTCGCGATTTCAAGCGTGCACGTACTTAACGAGCCTTCAACGAGCCTACAACAAGCGCGATGCGAATTCCTGTGTTCGTAAAAAAACTGACAATCGGGCGGAGCGCAGTCCAGCACGCTACGAATGATCGTTCGAGGCTCGCAAGCCCACGCTACGCGAATCGTGCTCGCAGTGTGCTCGTTCGTGGCTCTACTCGTGCTCGGTTCGCCAAGCATGGACGCACCATAAGAGAGGTAGAGCAAAGTATTTTTGCTCAATGTGCAGCTTGACTAGGGAAGTACCTCCGCCTTACAGAACACTGCCAAATAAATCCAACAATGTTGTGTTTCTGCGTGTGATATAAGGTTGCCAGAGCTCATTAGAAGGGGGCATAAATAAGCTCAGAATATATGTGATGTATGAGTATGTATGTTTGTTACTCAATCACGCTTCAACATCTGAACGGATTCGATGAAATTTGGCACGCTGATACAATATACCAATTCTGGATTAACAGATTGGATACATTTTATCTCGGGAAAGCAATATATCCCTCGGGTATACGGGTGAAACCGTGGGGCGCAACTATTAATAATATAATCAAGAAAAATTACTTCTCGAAAACACTCACATTTTATCTCATTAAACAAACGAGTAGCAAATACCAACCTTATTTGCAGAGAACAAATGAATTCACCAAATTCAAAGAAATCCTCCAAGCTTCCGCAATCCGGCATCCAACCGAATTTCCAATTGTGCACCGAAAACCGTCCGCCATCGGAAAAACGTCGCGCAAAACCTAACAATTTGTCCAAACATGAAAAGGGGAACACTTGACCACGACCGGAAAAAGAGTATAAAAACACCCCTTTCAGTGGCGACTCTTTTGAATACTAGCAACATTACGATCCGCCATTTTGACTCGACGAATTGGAATAATTTAATAGAGTGACGGCTTTTGACGCGCGCCGTTTCCGTTGCTTAACTTTTACCTTTTTTTAATAATTTTGCATGGAAGGAATTCTTGTATACCTACATTTCAGTGGGCTATATTAAAGATAGAAGCTTCTTTATAAAGTGTTTTATTACTGTGTTCTAAAAATTATTTTGAGAGTTTAAATGTTGATGACGATTTTGAATTTACTTTGATTTTGAGATTTTTGACTTTACCCGCTGGCTCGTCTAAGGTCCGCGTGGCTTGTGTTTGTCCTTAGACTGACCTCAGGAGGAGTTATGACGAGGCAGAGGATGTAGCAAGCTTACACAGATAAAGCGGCAATATTAAATATTACGTTTGCATTCGATTTTTTTTTGAATTGTATTTTTATTTATATTTCAAAAGTCCTTTTCCATAATCTAATGGTGCGTCCATGCTTGGCGAAACGAGCACGAGCCGAGCCTCGAACGAGCACACTGCGAGCACGATTCGCGTAGCGTGGACGGGCTTGCGAGGCTCGAACGAGCGCGATTGTCAGTTTTTTCACGTACAAAGGGATTCGCATAGTGCTCGTTGTAAGCTCGTTCGTGGCTCGGCTCGTGCTCGATTCGCGTAGCATGGACGCACTAACTATATAGGTACTTCAGAGTCTATATACCAATTTCATGGAAACCAGTTCCTCAAATCAATGTCTGCATAAGAACCATCAAACTTCGCGTTCAAGATATAATACTGTATTAAAGTAGGGACAACTACAAAACCTTTTGTTTTCAAATGGCAACCAAACCACTATCATCCTCTACATGGCTCCTCATATAGATTGGAGGGAACCTGATTAATGTGCCGACACAAACACCATTTCGTCCGTCATTATTCAATACGACAAAGAGTGATATCTAGCTACAAATAGTTAGGTAGAAATACTTATTATTTCGCACCGGGTGACAAATGGTGAAGATAAAATGTCCTCAGCGAGGGAAGCTCCTTTATCCTTCGTGACGTCAGTCCCCTTCCTATATCACGTCAAAGAATCCATATTTGAAATTTTCGTAGCGATACAACTTCTCGTTTACATTGCTGCTGTTTTATACTCGACAGTAATTTGGAGTGTAAGTCCCGCGAGTAGTGAATTGAATGCAGATTTATTTCGGCTGTTTTAGTTATGAAATTTTTGGTCTGTGGTAGAGTGAAGTACTGCATTATGTAGCTATTAATGTTCAGTTACCTTTGACATGTTGTGAGCGAGGTTATGTGGTTCTCTTCAATGTGAAAATGTTTGATTATTTTGGATTATTAAAATATGAACAGGGAATTATTCAATTCATTTCGAACACGATTTTGATGGAATGCATTAATTAAAATATTCACTATGTAAGTACATCGGGTTTTGATTGTAATTATGACCGCTTATGAAATTGGAAATGGCACTCAAATTAATAAAGATTAAAATAAACAGAAATGCGGTACTGACATTTTTTCAGCGAATATAGGTATTTACGTTCCAATCTGACTTGTATTGATAAGTGCAGTCGGAAACTTTTATGAATCAAGCTAAAAACTTCGATGTGAATTTAAAGTTATGTTAAATTATGTTTATGCCTTAGAAATATACTGAGATCGAAGGTACTGAAGCCCACCGTTTTGGATCAAATTTCAACGAATAAGAACTGTTTCTTATCAGCTAGGCTACCTACATTCATAGAGGATAGTCAATGTATTACTGAGACCTAGAAAGCCACGGGATTCTGAATAAGACCGGTAAGTTCTTAGTGACAGACCATAGAAGTAGCACCGATAGGCCCATTCCGTACCTACTCATTTCTCCACGCACTCTCCTTAGAAGAACAAGTCAGAAAGTGGCAATACTGCAGTACTAGTTTTAAGATAAATGCACCGCAAATATCGATTTTCATTTAAAGCTGTTCCTACCCGTCCAGACCTCTACTCCTGGTAGGGTTCGTCAACAATCACCGCGCTGCATTTTTTTATTTTTTTTATTTTTTTACTTTCCATCACCAAAAGCTCTTGTAGGAATGGAACTCACGACCTTTGTAACCGCTACATTATTATCGCTGCAAGTTAAAAGCAATCAAAATGACATTCAAATAGGTATATTTAAACATTTAAGCACTTATTAATAGTCTGACTCTAATATAATTCGGAAGGGTGATACCCCGGTGTTCCAAGCGCCAATAAGCTAGAGATGATATGATATAATATGAGAGAGGCAGAGCATAGCGTTTATTCGCTCAAAGAGCAACTCGACTGGGGAAGTACCTCCACCTTACAGAATACCGCAGCCAAATAACTTTATGTTGTGTACAGTTGTGTTCCTGCGCGTGAGTAAGGTCGCCAGAGCTCATAGGGGAGGGGGGAAAGGTCGGTAACGCGTGAGCGATGCTTCGTGTATTGCAAGCGTCCATATTGTGGCTATGGTAACGGCTTCCCATCAGACGGGCCGTATGCTTGTTTACCGATTTAGTCGTATAAAAAAAAAAAGCTACGGTGACCTTTGTAGTATAAAAAAGGTTGCATTTTCTGAGATGAGCCAGCAATAAATCATGAATCGCATTCTTACAAATAGCCATTAGAATGTCTCAGTTTAGTCCTAGCCAAACTTAGGAGAATGGATCAGCAGACACTACAAGTAGCTTGTACAAGTAGCGTGTCCAAGTTTATCCCATAGCGTTCTGGAAGTGGCTAGGATGGGACAAGTTGGGGAGAACTGTCGACTCGCTTTAGATGTACAGCGACTAATGTTTCTTAACTTGACTGTGCTTGGAAATCTATTTGATTCTGGTTCTACTTTATACTATAATAGAGTTTCTAATAAGTTTTACTAATTATTTTTACATGTCATCATCATCAGCATATAATGTCCCACTGCTGAGCACAGCCTCCTTTCACAAATAAGGGTGAAAGGGATTGTGCAATACTTCACCGAGCATGCCACTGCGGAACGGTGGAGGTAGGCTAGTAGTCAACCTACTGTTGGAATTTTCAAGCCGCCTAGGAAGCAACTTTATTTTTATTTTTTATTAGCATGGGGAAATCCTCATAGGATACCCGACCACCCTGGGGAGGAGCAGCCAGGTTATGCCGGACTTTTACCGGCTAAAACCCCACGGTGGTCGCCACCAGCGCTACAGATGGGGGCGGGCTCTCGTGCAGATCGCGTACCTGCTCGCCCCTCCACGCGCGGCGCTGTCATAGCCCGTCCCGGGGGAAGTATGATATCTCCCCCCAGCACGCTCGCGGTGCTATCGCACGATGAGTCGAGACCACAACGACTCATCGTCCTCCTCGGGGCCGCTTCTGGGCGTTCAGGGCCCCTACCCCGATTGCCCCCGACCCCGAATTTCCCCGTTTAGTCGCCTTTTACGACAGGCAGGGTAACACCGTGGCTGTGATTCTAGGCCCCAGCTACAGGGCAGGAGGGCCGCCACGAGGCACGGCCGCGCCTCGGCGGCGTCTTCTCCGGGTGGGATCGGGAGAGGGTCGATCCCGCCCGGAGACGACGCCGCCGATCTCAGCTCAATTCAGCATCCTCCTTCTGGACCATTACGGTCTCACAGAAGGAGGCTACGGCCCTCCACGCCGTATCCCCGCTCAGCATTGCTGACACGACTGCTGGCAGGGAGAGATTCCGACCGATCAGGTTGACCAAGATCCGCCGCGCCTAGGAAGCAACTAGCTTAACAAGGGACCAATGGCTTTACGTGCTTTCCGAAGCACGGAAACGCTCGATTTGCAATACCACTAGTCACCCATCCAGGTACCGACCACGACGGTGGTAACTTAACTTAGCTGATCGAGTAATAGCGGCTAATCATGCTAAATATAATCCTTTCCATGACTATAGGTACCAATTACTATCTACCTAACTCTTGTTTCATTCGCGTTTCTTAGAATTATTTTCTTTATACCTGGCTGAATACTATCGTCAAGCTACAATCACTTGGTAAACATCAATTGTTTTGTATTTCTAAATTTTACTTGTGTCGATTACAGACACCGCGCAGGTGAAATAGAATAAAAGCTTGTAATGACATAGCCTAAAATAAGTCACATAACTGCTGTATGCAACTAATGGTGCGTCTCATGATGCGAATCAAGCACGAGCCGAGATCGAACGAACAGAATTAGTTCGTTGCTCGCGATGTCAAGTGTGGACGTTTGCGAAAAAACTGACAATCGGGCGGAGCGCAGTCGACCGCGAGACGAGGCTCGCAAGTGCGTCCAAACTACGCGAACAACGAATGAATCCTGTTCGTTCGTGGCTCGGCTCGTGCTCGCTTCGCGAAACATGGACGCACCATTAGATTCCGAAATCCGCATGTGGAAAATGTAGTTTTTGGCTTTTGTCTAGACCGCCAGTTTTCCATAACCATTTTATTCTTTCCGTAAATTACAAAATCTATCACATTTTATTTTCAAATTAAAATCATACCAGCCAGCAATGTAAGCACAAACAAGGTGAATAATGCGTTAAGTTTGTGCAAGTATGCGCCGGAGCGCGATGCTCACGTAACGAGCGCGGGACGAGCCCGCCGCGCGACTGCGGGAACTATGCGGGAGCGTGCCACGGCCGTGACGTACGGCCGGCTATTTTCATAGCCCGTGCCTCATGGCATTAAAGCATCATTGCTTTAATGTTTCTAAGCTAGTTTCTAGTGAGCTAGGGTTGTTATTGAGTTAATTTAAGAGAGGTAGATCATAGCGTTTATTCGCTCAAAAAGCAGCTCGACTGGGGAAGTACCTCCACCTTACAGAATACCGCAGCCGAATAACTTTATGTTGTGTAAAGTTGTGTTCCTGCGCGTGAGTAAAGTTGCCAGAGCATGAGCCCCTATGAAGGGGAGGGGGGATATGGCGATAACGCGTGAGCGATGCTTCATGTGTTGCAAGCGTCTATATGGCTACGGTAACCGCTTACCAACAGGCGGGCCGTATGCTTTTTTATCGACTTAGATGTATAAAAAAAGAAAAAAAAAATTACACCGGACAGTCTACGTCTATGTATATGACGGGCCAGCTGGCGTGGTTGGTTAAGACACTGGTTAAGATTCCATCTATCGCGCCGAAGGTCGTGGGTTTGGTTTCCACACAGGACATGCATTTATGTGCATGAACATGTCTGTGTGTCCTGAGTCTGGGTGTAATTATGTATGTATTTACAAACATTAGTATATTGTATTATATCAGTTTTCTGGTTTGCATAGTACAAGCTCTGCTTAGTTTGGGATCAGATGACCGTGTGTGAGGAATGTCCCAGGATATTTATTTAATAATTTATTATCTATGTCGTAGATTTTATGTATCCTAAACAGTAATTCTAGTAATTTCACGCTGACTATATTTCTAGATTACGAAAATTATCAATTTTTGAAATAAACAGTAATACCCATCGCAATTTTAAAACGGATCTTAAGTTTTGATCAGTAATCAACATATGTGCAAAAAAATAATACCAAACCAAGAAGCCATATTTGACAAGAGGGTGCAATCACACGTCTTAAAGATACCACATTATTAGGATGTAATTAATCTATACCTACTATCTCTATATAATTATTTCATCGAATACCTACTTCAATAATGTAATCAACTCATCGACACCCTCCAGCGCATGTGAGAATCGATGAATATTGATAAGATATCGGGCTAGGCCGTGTGTTGCTAGAACTAGACACAGATCTGCGCTTAGTGCATGCAAATGGAACCCACTTGTCGTGTGTCCACTAGTAACAGGTTATTCTGGCTGTTTTTATGCGGTATCGTTTCTATATCGCTTCTATTTTTTGATAGCGTGACTCGCCTGATCGTGAGCAGTTACCGAAGTACCTCGAGCAAAAATCGCGCTTTGCTGATTCTGCAAAGATTTCTTCACAATTCACATCCAAAAGACGCATGGAAGAGGGGTTAAGATGAACTTCTAAGCTGGTAACAAAAGGGAGAGCCGAAGCGCAGTATTATTTGGTACTACACCGCTGGTCCGTCTTCCTCTTGGAGCTTTAGCGACCTTTCTTGCTGCAGGAACACAACACCAAATTAAATTTTGGCTGCGATCTTCTGTGGAGGTACTTACGTCGTCCTTAGTCGGGCTGCAAAACGGGTGAACCTGTTATGCCGTCTCATGAAGTAGACTGACAACTTGACGGTACGACCAAAGAATATTAAGTTTTACTACGTAGAGAAGGGACGCTCACACCCTCGCAAATTTTTTGCCCGCCATCGTCAACGGCAAGGTAATGGCGTGATAGTACTCCTTATAGTATTGCCTCGATCATATCGACCAATGGTCACAGCTCGTTGCGTGTGTGATTCAAAGCTTAGGTAACACATTGGTTCGCTTGTATGATGTGCCTAAGGGTGTGGTATGGACGGCTGTCGAATGCATGCAGCTCAGGAACATTGGTTATAGAAATGAAAATTACTCACTTATGTAGGTGTCACGGTTTATTCTCCCATGTAATAGTGGTACCATGTTTTTCCTTTTTTTTTCTAGAGAGAGAGGATTTGAGAGAGGTAGAGCATAGCGTTTATTCGCTCAATGAGCAGGTCGACTGGGGAAGTACTTCCACCATATAGAATACTGCAGCCAAAAAAATTATGTTGTGTAAAGTTGTCCTGCGCGGGAGTAAGGTCGCCAGAGCTCATAGGGGAGGGGGGAAAGGTCGGTAATGCGACTAATGCGTGAGCGATGCTTCTTGCGTTGCAAGCGTCCATATGGCTACGGTAACCGCTTACCATCAGGCGGGCCGTATGCTTGTTTACCGATTTAGTTGTATAAAAAAAGGGCAGTTATGAAGGTCACATTTACTGAAGATACCACCGGTTCGGAACTCGGCCTTCAACTCATGACTTCACTCAAAATCATGTTCCTGGCTCAAGATGATTGTATTTTGAAGCAAGTATACAAAGAAGCATCACAATTTGTAGAACACATACTTATCATCAATATTATAGAAGAAATTAATCTTTTTGATCTTTAACACAAATTAATCCAATTACTCAGTTCTCTTTATAACCAAACCAAAATTGGTAAGCAAATATTCAGGCCTTTGTAACTATAATTAAGGTCTTATTCCGAGGTCACAAATCAAATCTTGTAGATTAGTTGTTCAAACTTCAAAGTGTCAGCGTTACGGAACTCGATGTCAAAACTACCCTTATCTTTCAAGTTCAATCACAACAGAACTGGTCTGCCTGCCATCTTGACTTATATTTGAGACTTTTGACCTGAACAGAGTTGAATATAACAAATTCATTTAAATTAAAAAACAACTTTGTATTTTATGGCAAAAGGTTGATACCTGCCTGGAACCCTCATGTTGAGACTGTTGAGAGCCAGTTCCTTCGTCCATAATTTACCATGACATGATAAAAAAATGGAATGCCATCGCAGCAATTCCCAAAATAGACATTGAGATGAGTCGGATTCCAAATGAAACAATATAAGCATAAATTAAAAATGCCGTCGGAATATCTACAGCAAGGTACGTAAATATTACAAATACGTGACAATACCCATTCAGTTAAATACAAAATAAACATGAACAATTTAAAATGATAACAACTGGTAGAGTTTTTCGAGGAAAAACAGCATTAAATCTCTTTTTTATCGGAAATGTTTTCCATTTTGTTACTGGAATATTTTTAAATGAAATACGAATAATAAATATGGGTTAATGCGAAGAAAAACTTATTATTTAAAAGCATCTGTTGACAAACAAGACAAGCTCATATAGATTCGTCAAAAAATCGCATCATTTCATCACGTCTAAGCAAATAGTTTTTTTTCTCTGACTCGTTTTTTTTTCACTTTAGTACAGAACGGAATCAGGCTGCCACAGTTCGGGGCGTGCAAATACTAGAGTCGCACTAGTGAGGGGCGAGTGGGGCGACACGGCACACGCATTACGGGCGTGAGAGCCATCGTGAGTGAATGCCCCGCACTGGGCCGGAGTGTCATCCAACATCGAATGCACTAGTGTAGTGCCATTGATCGCATACTGGAATATCTAAGTAGGCATTTGGGAGTTAATGTACGCAAGGTTGAGATGAGTGAAGAAAAGCCAGTATTTCTAAAGTATTTGAAGTCATCAACGTAAGAAAACTACGATGATGGCAAAAAAAACTAAGCTAGCATTTTGTGACATTATTAAACAATGATTATCAAAAGTTCTCATAATTCTTTCCCTCTATCGCAACAAAAAGTGTATTCTAAGTTTGACGAGCACAAGTATTATGACAACCCTATTAATTGGTGTAGTTGTATGTAGTAACCCAAAATAGAGGGTCTCTTTAGGGTTACCTACTCAAAGGGAAAAGCGAAGCCCTATTGCTGTCACTCTGTCTACATGTCTATCCATCCGTATGTTACGGGTCTCTAGCCCATATTATGGAAATTAATTTCATACCTTTGAATATTTTGTTTAAAAAAAAAAACGAATAAAATTCATAATCATTTATTCAAATAGACCTTCGCACTCCAATACTCTAATACCGGTTCGGAAAGCTGAATTTGCTGAGAAGAGCCGACAATAAACTCAGCAATTACTCTTTTCAAAACAAGCTTATATTCATTACATAATAATTACATACGTCCATAGGCTACGGTAACCGCTAACCATCAGGCGGGCCGTATGCTTGTTTGAACCTAAGTAGTATAAAAAAAAACCCTCCCATAAATTATTTAAAAACACTACAGGAAGGCATAAAAACAACCTTTTAACAAAATGACTTACTTTAAGGTATTATACATCACAAACTATTCTCACAATCAGGAACTGTCAGTGCCTGAGTGATATATCATTGTGATATACCACCTGAGGGCCATCCATCATGCGGCGACCTTGCCACGCGGAGGTATCCTTCAGGATAATATACTCTTAAAAATATCCTAGAGCAGACAGTTTTTAGGTGACAAATTTTCATGCTGAAGTAAAAGCATCCATCATGATTTGTGCACAGAGTGGTTTTTAAGTTAAGTGTGTTTAAGAAATTTCACACTTACAATTTTATTGTATTCTTTTGAAAGAAAGAAGATGACAAATCTATACTTCTATACTGGTGGAGATTTGGAGACGGCATATTTTCGAAACCTATGTTGGGTTAGTCCTGCTGAACAACATTTAACATGAAAACAAAACTGAATTCTGAAAAAAAAAATACTTTTCATACATTATGATCGAGCAAGGTTGACATTTACTATGGAAAGTATTTTTTTTTGATAATTCTCTATTGTTCTATATGACTAATTAAACCCAACATAGGTTTCGAAAATATGCCATCTCGAAATCTCCACCTGCTATTACCCATATAATAAAGCCGAAGATATTTTGTTTGATTGTTTATTTGTTCATTCAATTATAATTTGTTTAAATGTACTAATGTCCGAAACTACCAGTCGGATACGAAAAATTCAACGCAGGAGAAACTGCGGGGGACAGCTAGTGTGCTTATTATCATTTATTGAGGTAAGACAGAGAGGAAAGTAAACATGTTATCAACCAGCAGATATCAGCGATAAAATATTTTGTGAACCATCCAACTTTGTCCAAAAGGGTGCCTGAATAAATTGTTCCATAGTTTAAACAAACAATCCCAAAGACCGTATCAATAAAGTTGAAAGTTGTGTAAACGAAGAACAAACATAATGAACAATCAAACAATTAACCCTGTTACGACACGTTCAAGTTGGAATAGGCTCGAGTTAGCCAATAAAACAATTAAAATTATAAACTCTGCAGGGCCTTTCTTTCGATAATATCTGATGGTCCAATTTATTGGATTAGAGCGTTTATAGGAATACCCAGACAAATAGCCTAAATATAACTTCATTTTGAGAACTAAATAATGTTAAGTCAAAGTCAAAGCCATTTATTCAATTTAGGCCCCAGAAGGGCACTTATGAAGGTCACATTTACTGAAGTTACCACCGGTTCGGAACTCAGCCTTCAACTGAGAAGAATCCAGCAAGAAACTCAGCAAGGTTACATTTTTTAAATATTTTTTGGACAATCTATGTTTGGCTTAACAAGCTTTGGCTTTCTTTTTGTGATACTAAAGATGGCTGGCGTGGGTGAATTGGCCGCATAGAGAATTAATAAAAAAAAACTCAACATTGAAACAGAAGATTCAAAGGGAACAGAGACCTACTGTGTTTGGATCGAATTTTATAACAGAAAGGTGTGTAAAGAGTGTACGTACACTGATAAATACAAGAATAACCTACATTAATTATGCAAATTGAACCAAACTCAACCAGGACTTTTGAGACAATAACGCTCTTCGGAGCAAACTCTTGCCGATCAATTTTATTGCACAAGTTGAAGCAAGTTTAAGTTGTTTTCAGCTGCGTCACTGTATTTAAATTGTATTTCTTGAACCACAATTTTAACACCAAAGTTATGTAACCCGGATTCATATTAGTTCTAGATGGATGATAGTCGAAGACGGCAAACAAGCATACGGTCTGTCTGGTGGTAAGCGGTTACCGTAGCGTACGGGCAAAACCGTACAATTTAATTGTTTGTTTAATTTTGTCGTAGCCATCAAACTACTGTGATGACTATGGCATCCTTAAGGCTACCCTTAAGGCTACCCTTAAGGATGCTTGCAACAACGAGGCATAACTAACGCGTTACCGACCCTTCCCCCCTCCCTGAAGAGCTCTCGCAGCCTAAGTCACGCATAGGAACACAAAATTCAATTATCATTATCATCATCATCATCTCCTTTCACAAATCAGGGATAAAGGGAATGGGCAGATACTCTACCACGCGTGCCCACTACGGATCGCTGGAGGTAGGCTAATGGTCAACCGTTGGAGTTTTCAAGCCGCCTAGAACGCCTCCAAATAGCTTAACGACTATCACAATTGAGTGATAACCCAGACCAACGGCTTTACGTGCCTTCCGAAACACGGAAACGCTCGATTTGAAATACCACTACTACCATAATACACACCAACGCGGTCACCCATCCAGGTACAGACTACGACGGTGGTAGCTTAACTTGCCGATTAAATTCAGTTATATGGCTGCGGTATTCTGTTAGGAGGTACTTCCCCAGTTGAGTTGCTCTATGAGCGAAACCTCTGCTCTACCTCTCTTTAGTAAATTAATGGTGGTGTGAATAAATAGTGTTATTTAAAAAAAAACAGGTATCACTAATAAAGGGCACTGAAGAGAAATGAATAAAGCTAGATTTTTGTGCGATTCGAAAAATACTTCTAAAAGCGTTCTGACAGCGCTACGCGTTTCTACTGCGTCTGCTTACACTAATTATTGTTTCAGCGCAAAGTGAATTTTATTTGACTCTAAAAAATGGGACATAACCTTTATTTATGATATCTTCTCTATATAAGGTAATAATGGCTCAATGCGTTTATATCATCTTTCTACAGAAAAAAACTGTTTTTGAACAAATTTTGAATCTCTAGCTAAGATTTTCAACGCTTAGCCATCGGAGCGATTTGGTTCTTACATCATTTCAACTGATAAATAATGAAGCCATAGTTTCCAAGATATCGATCAGACTGACACAGCCGGTGTCCTGAATAGCTGATCGTTTGCCCTCGATTCCTTCGTGCATTACTCTTATTACAATGATCTTGAACCTTTCTGTGACCTAATGACATTTAGGGGATTCAAATGACGTTTGTGGTCATAAGGGACTTGAATGAATTTTACAATATAATTTCTTTATGTAGATGCAGCTTAGAGTAAAAGAGTAATATATATTTTAAAAAACGGGCAAGTGCGAGTTGGAATCGCACACGAAGTCTTGTATGGGTCGCTTTAATTATTATTAATATTTATATTTTATTATTTGTTGTAATACCGGCAATAGGAATACACATTCTGTGAAAATTTCAGGACAGACGGACGGATGGACGGACCCACGGATGGACAGCGAAGGCTTAGTAATAAGGTCCCGTTGGCATCCCAAAAAGTAGTATATCAGCTATCTGGTATTACACAAACTGTGCTTAGTTGGGGATCAGTTAGCCAAGCGTGGATAATATTTCGGGATAAAAACGCCACTATTACCTACTAGTGGTTTGAAGTAGTATCTATCTTTATGCTACTACCAGCTCATAGAGCTCGCACAGAAAAAATATCACAGAATGGAGTCATGAAATAAATTACATAGGTACCTATATATAAATTTTGTAGGTACAATCGCTATCTACTACTCTCTTTATCAATCTTTATTAGAACAAACCGGTATTTCAAGCAGCTAAATAAAGGCCATAAAATATTTTTTTTTTACTGTGTGTAGGCCTGTTTTTGACCACAATCTCACTATGGTAAGTGATGATGTGGTCGAAGGTGGTAAGCACACAAAGCCTAGAAGGAACTGGCTCTCAAGTGCAGCTAACGGGACACACCGATAGGTGCTTGGCGACAGATTTTCAACTTGAAGGTGGTAGCCAGCCAGACGGGTACTACAAAGTACCCTACCACCGTGCTATGGTTTCCTCACGATGTTTTCCTTCACCGAAAGCTCAAGCTCATTGTAGGATTCGAACCCGGGACCTTCGTCTCGATATCCGACGTCACTACCACTGAGCTATCATCGCGTTAAAACACATTAACATTTTATTTAACTTAACATTTTATTTTTGATACTTCACTGTCTCCGTTTACATGTTATGTGATAGCGAGACGAATTGAGTAAATAGAATACTGCGTACGGTAGTAAATAGCAATATTATCTAATAAAAATATAAGAAAAATATCATTAAAATTGATCGAGACCAGCGGGCGGGGAGCTTTTTCCGCCAACGCGTCAGCTTGGTATCCAAAGAGGAAACGCTGCCAGCCTTCTGGGAACCTTGCCGTTAATCGGAAGCAGCGGCAGGCTTGAGGAAATTTTCTACTATATAGATTGTATTTTGTACAATATATTTGTTGTAAATAAATATTAAAGAAAAATATATATTAATTATTTTGTTTTTAGCCGTTTATTGATACGAGTATCTCGTTAAAAATACTACAAAAAAACAAACCATAAGAATATTTAAATACAAAAATCCCCCGCCATGATACTTTATCTTGCAATAACTTATGAAACGTATAAAGGAATTTTCCATTAAAATATTTACCAAAATAAGCCGAAAAACATAAGGCGATACGAAGCCAAGGCTCTAATTAAAGGAAATGAAGCTAATTATCATGGACGTAAGCTCACGAGCCGCTAGCTTAAAATTGTCACGAGGCGTTATTTGAAGCATTTTGTGCAAAAAGAGGTACTTGGGGTTGAATATTACAGGGTCTCACTAAGGACTATGGGGCTACTCAACCCAGGCGCGGGTCTTCTTTTTTGACTCGTAAATGAGTTATAAGATTTCCAAGAACGTAATGTATATTTTTAAAATTATAATAACCTAAAGCTTATTCGTATATGAAATTGCTTATTCTGTCAGTGATTTAATAATATTACAAAAAATGTAAAAGTATGTAAGTAGGGGTAGATTTTTATGATCGTCAGCCAGTTTCTAGAAAAAATAAAAGTAAGTCGCTTTTAGTTAATGAGCAAATTTTTCTGGAGGGCTAATTAAGTTTTTCGTAATACAATAATTAAGAGAGTTTATTTAAGTTGGATGAACGTTTTAAATTAGATAATTCGATGTAGCGTGACTTAATTCATAGCAAAATTTGTTGCTTAATTCAGGCATTAAATTTTATTAGATAAAAATGGTCTTTTGAGATTCAAATTATCACTATCAGGACTAGGTATTACGTAGCGCAAATATCAGTATCCTGCAATCCTATCCTACATAAATAATATTAATATTTATATGGATGTGAGGGTATGATTTGTGATTTTTGTGATTTTTGCTATTTAAGCAAAAACTCGGTCTTGGATGACGTTTGGCCCGCAGTTTTTTTTCTTTTTTTTATTCGAATTCGGTAAACAAGCATACGACCCGCCTGATGGTAAGTGGTTACCGTAGCCATATAGACGCTTGCAACACACGAGGCGTCACTAACGCGTTATCGACCTTCTCAAATGAGATCTGGTAACCTTACTCACGCGCACGAACACAACATCAAGTTATTTTGCTGCGGTATTCTATCGAGCTGCTCTTTGAGTGAATAAACCTCTCTTAAAATATAGATAGATCTTAGGCTGGATTATTATATAGGTTACTTTGTATACTGGGAAAACATGAAATCCCTTCAGAACACTGGTTAAATCATGGGGCAAAAATTTATTTGTTTTTCTCTTTTTCGTTTGCACACTTTTTCACGCCGCACTTTTTCGTTTTGTTTTTTTTTTCGCAACAATCTCGCTGGTGTATTTAATTAACTCATCATTATAATTATACAGTTTAATGTATCGATAGTTACATGTGCGTTGTAAATCACACCCGTATTACCAACCTATCCGGCATTGATGCCACAACACGTCCAACCACGCCTAATCCGCATTACAAGACAAACACTTTGCTTCACAGGCTTTTCTGTAAGCTTGCCGACAGCTGATATTTTGATACAAATAATTCCTAGAAATATAAGCATTTGAAAAAGAGGTGTAGCCAAATAAATTTTTTGCATTATTTTTTCAAAATAAATTGCTCTAAATTCTAAGGAAAAGTAAGTAGCAAATATTTCTTAAACGAATCTTCGGAAGAAAAAGCCGAGATAAAAATACAAAACTCCAAATATATTCAACGCGCAACGGATCCTTATAGCCCAAACCCAAATCCGGTGCTGTCGACAAATAACCGCGCGGATTGCGACAGTCTAATCCTCGTTGATGGATCGCCACCCCCAATCTGTTTTTGCGTAAATGAGAACAAACTGTTTGTCCAACCTGTCTTCTTTCTGTCACTTGGCTTCAGTGTTAATTTGTTTCGTCGTTTGATTATACCCTTTGATTTATGACTCTGATAAAATGAGCAAAACCTTGAGTTCACCTCAAACGATACTTTTTGAGGCGTTATGGAAACGCCGGCGGCTATTGTGCACGATGAAATGTCACATATAGTATGGGTGTAGTAGGCAGGTAGTATAGACCAGAGTATAGATCAGAGTCAACTATAAAATATTTTGATTTTGACCAACGGAGGGATCGATGGTCTTCATGCATAATGAATGATCCAATAGAACGCCACAAAAAAACTGTTTTTCTTCTTGCCAAACAAAACCTAAGGTATATTTAAAAACCGGCCAAGTGGAAGTCGGACTCGCGCACGGAGGGTTACGTACGATATTAACCAACTCAACTTTGCTATGAAAAAAGAAATACCAAAAAAGACGTTTCTTGTATGGCGCCGCCTTATATTTGTAATTTAAATTATTTTTTGTTATTTGTTGTTATAGCACCAATTCAAATTCAAATTCAAAATCATTTATTCAAATAGACCTTCGCAGGCTCTAATACTCTAATACCGGTTCGGAAGGTTGCATTTGCTGAGAAGAGCCGGCAATAAACTCAGCAATTACTCTTTTCAAAACAAGCTTAGATTCATTACATAATATTTACATTCTAATCGCACTGAAAACAATTGCGTGCCCCGGCGCGGCGGCAAAATTACAAAGTAGACTGAATAAATATTTAATAAGTAAATAAATAGCAAACTTAAGCAGACCAGCCCCCACAAGCAGCACCTGTTCACAAGTATGACGCGTGTGGCAGCCATCGCCCTCCTCTCCATATTGGAGGGAAGTGAGCGACCCGTCACACGACGCCGCCGCAAGCAAAGGCCTTAAAGTGAGCATGACTTACTTAAGTCTGCCTTAGAAATAAAAATTAACTAAAGGGAAACACTAAACACACAATTTGTTATCACTGTGACTATTGGCAAGTTTAGACTAAATATCACAAAATAAAAAATATTACAATTAGACAGACATAATATATCGATGCATTTATATCAAAATAAATAAATGAAGAACATTGAATTGAATTAATTTAATTACAATAAGTAATATAATCTGTAACCTAAAAACATAACTTATAATAATAATATACAATAGAAATACATATCCACTGAAAATTTCAGTGTCAGACGGACGGACGGACGGACGGACAGACGGACAGTGGAGTCTTAGTAATAGGGTCCGGTTTTGCACCCTTCGGATACGGAACCCTAAAAAGGTTTACCAAATCCCACTTCATATTTCAGTTAAGATTTATTCGATACCACCGCAAGGCAATAAAATATTCCGAAATAACATTGACACACTTGTAAAACCAATTTTGGTTTCTATTTCGTTGCAATAAAGTTTACATTGAATGCAAATGAGATATTTAAGGCAGTCTCTATCTGTAAGATTCCTATGAACGGTAACTGCATAAGTAATGAGATAGCGATGTTTGATAGACTATGTGGAGATATACAGATATTAGAATTTTTATTGAAAAGTTGAATGGAAGAGATGAGAGGGAAAGACAAGATGTGTGTTTTCTGTTTATAGGTTTGTGTTTTATCACAATCCCGCCATGGCAAAAAGGCAAAAAGGGCACTAACTCTCAACTGCTTACACTAACTTAAACAAGAATAATGATAAACTACTAACTTAAAGTCATTGAGTCAACTATGTTCCGTTCAAGTGAGGCTTCCATCCATCCACACTTGTTGTAGAACGATGAACGAAACGCGTTCTGATAGCGTTTTTCTACTGTCTGCGACTGCTTAGTCGTCAAATTATTGTTTCAGCGCTGCAGAGAACTTTAGTTGACTCTAATAAAATTGAACATAACCTTTGCTTATAATAGTAATAATATATTAATAAAAATAAGCATTTATTTGGGATAAATTGATTCCATAGTTGTTAGTAAAAACTTAATATTAGTGTAAGTAAAAACATAAACTTGTATAAATACATAATATAACATAACAATAACAATTCAAACATTATCAGGGGCGTGTGGCAGCAACAGTGACTAGCGTACGTATGATGCTGTTTATCTTCTTATGATAGCTTCTCTATACGCAGTAATAATAGCTCAATGCTTAAACAAGCTCACAAATAAAGACTTAAAAAACTCTTTTAAAAGTTAGCCATTATGTTTATTTATTTATTTATTTATTAAGAAAACCAACAGCGTTATCTACACATTTTAGTAAATAATACAGAACCAATAAAGTAAGGCTAATAATAGGTTTCCCTTAAAATAACAGTTAGTAAGGCATAACACATGAGCCGACTAGAAAAAAAAAGAATAAAAATATAATATAAAATTGACCTTTAAAAAAAAAAAGTACAAAGAAATTATACAATCCACTTAGCAAACACACTTTAAAAATTTACCAAAAATTCTAAATTTCAGAAAAAAAAAACAAATTATAATGATATATTTATATCGAATTTATTTATATTTACAACAAATATGTACAAAATACAATCAATATTTACAAAATATAATCTATATATAGAAAATTTCCTCAAGCCTGCCGCTGCTTCCGATTAACGGCAAGGTTCCCAGAAGGCTGGCAGCGTTTCCTCTTTGGATAGCCAAGCTGACGCGTTGGCGGAAAAAGCTCCCCGCCCGCTGGTCTCCGGAGGTCTCGATCAATTTTGAAGACAAGGTGCGAGCAAAACGGCGAGCTTCTGACCCCCATGGTCCCAAGGTCTCGACCGCAAAAGGCATAAAAATATAATTGGGTCCAATCGATGCATATTTTTTGAATTTTGAATTATATTATATTTCTAAAAATATTTATATAAATATCTTATGCTTGACGCAAGACCACAATTGTTGATGAAAAATAAAAACAAAGAATAAAAAAGAGAAAAAGAACAATAAGTACGTAATGTGCTAATTCTTAAACGCGAATTGTTAAACGCGTACCTGCTTCAGTATTTTTATAATGTGATTCCAAAACGTATGTTTTGAGTGTAAAAAGAGATCGTTGTAGAGAATAAACTAATTCAAATCTAAAGGCAGAATCCTTTTGTACTACACAATATATGAACATAACATCGGCACTTGTAATCCAACCTTCTCTAGAAAGATTACGATTATAACCCGGCCGTGTTTCGTATACCCGTGTAGTAAACTATTACCCTCCGTGTAAGTGAGTGTGTAATTTATTTGGGTAATCGAGTAATTTGTCGCCTGGGATTGGTGTAATTTGTCCGCAGGTGCGCTCCGGGACACTTTCTTGTTTTGTGTTGAATGTGGGCGTACGAGTCACTTGGAGGTAAATTAGCTTTTGGTATTTCTAGCTTGACTTTGAATAGGTTTTACCGACGCGTTACCGACCTTTCCCCCCACCCCTGTGAGCTCTGGCGACCTTACTCACGCGCAGGAAACCAACTTTACACAATATAAAGTTATTTGGCTGCGGTATTCTGTAAGGTGGAGGTACTTCCCCAGTCGAGCTGCTCTTTAAGCGAATAAACCCTACACTCTACCTCTCTTAGACTAATGCTAATAATGCTGTCGAAGTTCTGAAATACAGTCAAAGTCAGCAGATATTCAGTTAAAGTCAAAACCTTATGCAGACTCCTGATATTAAAGTTCATAATGATACTAAAAATAAATAATCCAATCATTCATCCCAAAGATACCTCAAGTCTATTCACAAACATATAAAACATGAAACTGTAAACAATAACGAGGCAATTAATAATGTACGTAATGAATGAAGTGCAAACATAATGTTGAACAATGAAGCCTCACATCCAACACGCGTTCAACATGTTCATTTTAACTGAGTTAAACATGTTGGGGTGATTAACTGCGGGGTTGGTCAAGCTCTCGTCGATAATAGTGATGTAGAGTTTTTGGAAGTGGCATAGATAGTGAATATGTTGAGCGTAGTAGGCAGGCTGAGAAATCTACAACAGAAAGACAGAAAACAGAGTCAAAAAGTGACAGCATGATGTCAACTGTGGCTCATATTTAGCGAATGTTACGGTCACAGCACCCATCAACTCGTAAACGGAACGTAACCGTATCAGCTCGAGCCGTTCAATATTCTTTGTATGAAACTCCCTACTTCAACGCACACTAATCGGAATCGTAACGTAAACGGCTCGCCTAGCCTTCAACCAGGGGCGAGCCGTAAGCGCGACGTCGCTCATCGCCCTAGCCGTAGCTGTTACTAGTACGTCTGCCGTAGCCGATTCGACGTACCGGAGCTCAGCTGATCCGCTTTTGTTACGTACGTTGTCGTTGGGTTAACGCAAAGTTGACGGCGAGGCGAAAAGCGAACGATGACGATCCCTTTCCGTTCCATTCCGTTCGAGTTGTGTGTTGTTACCCTTAGCTACATATGAAAGTTAAGTAATTTTGTATTACAAACCGGTGATATTGTCAAATTTTGACGTTTATGGTAAAGCACTGCTTTGCTTATCTAAATAAATGAGTTTATTTTGCAGTGGACTAATAAAGTTATTATAAAGGGCTAATGTATAGGTACTGAGAAAATCTGTGATAAACTGCCTGGATCACGTTATTTTGACGTTAGATTAAGTACCTATAACATGTTTTTCGTATTTGCTGACGTCGCCTTGTAAGGAGCCAAAGGAGCATCTCAAACTGGACTATGCTTTTTGAGTGCCAGCCAAAGACCTCTTCCAGTGACGCAAAGTCTACGTAATATGAGAGCAGCGATCGTAAACGTTCGGTTTACAAGCTCGCTGTAAACTCGCCGATGATTTACGAGTCAGCGCCACGAGGCCACTATAAAAAATGTTTAGTGTCACAATCACCTGCCCCCAAACATTGGACGGCGCAAATAAAAACTTTGACTTGGTTTTGATATGGTATTTTTATGGCCCTCTTATTTATTTAGCAATCGTTAGCTCAGAAACGTTATGAGTTAATGAAATCGTACTGTGTAAAGGTGGAAATCGTACTGAGTAAAGGAAATAGAAAAACATTCAGATAGAATTAATTTGAGGAGTATGGTCTTGATGGTGGATTGATAGGTCAATGATGGCTTCTGTTACATTTGAATCTGCAGGCCAGTCAATTTTATTAACTAGCTGGCTGTTTTTTTTGTATGCGATTGGGTGGCGCCCTGGATGGTTTATAATAATAATTACGATAATATAACCTAGATACCGACTGCAGCGCTATCTGCCGCGCTGATTTGTGAATCTAAGCCATCCAGGGTGCCACCAAAACGCATACAAAAAAAACATTAAAATCGGTCCAGCCGTTTAGGAGAAATTCAGTGACATACACACGTACAGTAGAATTTGATATATAAAGATAATTATAATTGTGAGAAATAATTAACTGTAGCGCAGTTAATTATTTAATTAACCATTAATTGAAATAACAAAATTTATTCTTTTAATTAATAATGCATCTGTAAATTTCAGGAAACTGCGCAATCAAAAAATTCTACGAACAAAGAACGCTGCAATATCATCAAGCCTTCATGAAACAAGTAAAAACAAACAACAGTGCCTCAACAGCCGTGAAAAGTATTCCTTCCAAGTTTCCACAAGTACCTAACACGAACTCTAGTTAATTTAATATTTTTTTCTCCGCCCTCCCCGATTATGTATTCTGCTCTTCTACCAACTATTTATTGTAAGGCATTCAGGACACGTAATAAATCCGAGTTATTTAATCTACTGCGAGATATTTATGGTACACCACTTATATTTCCATTGGTTCAATGGTGATTTTATTGTCTCATATATTTTCTTCATATGGAATTGAGTGACTTTGTTATGAACTTAGCCTTTTCTTATTTGTTTGAAATTACAGACTCGACGAATATTTTTATACTAAAAGATTTTCTAGATTGGCTTTTGGTTTCAGAAGTTACGAACATTCTTTCAGGAAGAGAGATTTTTTACTGATAAAATAATATTTATAAAAGCGTCTTTATTTCAGAAAGTTATTTCTAAGTACCTAAGTATTATTTACTTTGATTCTCTTATAATTTGAAAAGAGTCTAGGACTCTTTCCATCTAATAAGGATAGCGACAGGACAGCTGAGTCATCTCTCCTTTTGTGGTTCTATTTAATTTATGTTGTTGGTGTGTACTTCTCTGTACTACAAAAGAAAAGATACCTATGGGTTTTAGAACTTTTTAGTTTATACCAAAACCTAAAGCTAGGTCTACGCTAGGCGAAACGAGCACGAACTGAACACTACCGGTGCACAAATTGGGACTTGGGAGCCTTCGGCTCGCGCTCGACTGCGCTCCGCCAATTGTCAGTTTTTGACGACCACAGGGATTCGCATCGCGCTCGTGTTGTAGGCACATTGTACATCCACACTTGAAATCGCGAGAGACGAGCGAAGAGAATGTCCCACTGCTGAGACAGGGGCTTCCGTTCACAAATCAGTGTGAAAGGGAATTTGCAGATACTCCACCACGCGTGCCCACTGCGGATCGGTGGAGGTAGGTGGTTAACCTACTGTTGGAGTTTTCTAGCCGCCTAGAAGGCCTCCAACTAGCTTAACGACTATCACAATTAAGTGATAACCGGGACCAACGGCTTTACGTACCTTCCGAAGCACGGAAACGCTCGATTTGAAATACAACTAGGCGGTCACCCATCCAGGTACCGACCACGACAGTAGCAGCTTAAATTGCCGATCGATTAAGAACGGCTTATATTGCTACACCACGAGCGCTTCAAGATTCTTAGTTGACCCATACTAATGATAGTATTACCGGTCAACCACCGGCCTGGAAGCATTCACGGTCCAATGATCTCCATCGAGCAACATACAGTAATGAAATATCAGCAGCGGCCAGTAAAAGCTAATGTTGGATACACTAGGTGAGTGAAAAATTAGATTGGACGGTACGCCGAGCATAGCGATGGCTGTGCTACGCCATAATCTCATTGCCTTCGTATGGTCGACGTTATGAGAGATGGTCATTGAGATTGAAGGTTATTCAGATCTTGGGCTATACGGAATCGCATTTTTTTACACTATTTTTGCTTGTTATAAGATTGCCAGTTCCAAATGATTGTTTGTATCATATAAATTGCTAGATCCACCCCGCGGTTTCACCCGCGTACCCGAGGGTAATATTGCTTTCCCAGGATAAAATGTACGCTATGGGTGAATCCAGAACATATTCTATCTGTGTGCCAAACTTCACCATCTATCCAAACTTTCGCATTTAGTGAGATTAGTGACATGAGAAGTGAGATGAGAGGTGAGATGAGAAGTGAGATGAGAAGTGAGATGAGATAGTGAGATGGTATATGGCTGTGTCTTTTAAAATAAGACCATGGTAACAAGTGACATTTCTCCCGGTCTTCCGTATTCCTCAACCTCCACCCGCCTATGGCTGTACTTCAAGCGTGCATCTCAACGTAGTGTAGCAGTGTTTTAAGAGAGGTAGAGCGTAGCGTTTATTCGCTCAAAGAGCAAGTCGACTGGGGAAGTACCTCCACCTTAGGTTTAAAGATATTTATTCTCAAAGAAAGACTACATAGTCACTTACATGAGAACAATATGGGCTTATAAGTAAAAATATTATTAACAATTTGTCATTCGTCTATAACGTTTGTTTTGTACTCATTTAATGCATACCGCATTTTATTTTGTTCATTAGTATTTTTCTGTAACGTATTGCAAAAGTTTACTTTTGAACACATTAAATGAGTTTACATTTTTTATGGTTGACGGTAAGTTATTGTACAGCTGTGCACCTTCAAAAGTAAAATTTGTTTTGCCATAGTTTGTTCTCGTCTTAGGAAGTACCAAATAACTAGCTCGACGTGTGGTCCGTGTTGTTATTTGTTTCGATTTCATAAAAGATACATTAGTATGGACTGAGTTATTTAGTATTTTCCTTACAAGAATGCATGTATTGTAAATATATAGTTGTTTTATGTTCATCAATTTTGTATCTTTATATAATTTCGATGTAGGTGTTAAATAGTGATAGTGAAAAAGTATTTTTATAATTTTGTTCTGTACTACTTGAAGTTCGGCTAGTTTTGTCTTGGCCGCGCTGCCCCAGATTTCTATTAAATAAAGTAGGTGTGGTTTAACTAGGGAGTTGTAAATAGTATAGCGTGTCCGACGTGGGATACACCGAACAATGTGTCGAAGTGATCCAATCAGTGATAGCAGTTTAGTTCTGATGTCTTCAATCTGCGTATGCCACGTCAGACGGCCGTCCATTCTTAAACCTAGATATTTTTCGCAGCTTTTTTCTTGCAGTATTGTTTTATTTATTTCCAATGATTTTTGGAGCGGAACTGTTTTATTTTTTGGCTTGAAGATGACGTAGCAAGATTTAGATGTATTAATTGTTAGTAGGTTGTACTGTAACCAAGAATACAAAGTGTTTAAGTCTTCTTGAGCCTTATCAAAAATGTCTTGTGTTGAAGACCCAAAGTAAAACAGGCATGTATCGTCTGCGTACAAAGTGATGTGGCCATGTAGGCCTATCTCGTGCATATTGTTTATATAGATCAGAAAGAGCAGTGGTCCCAATATAGACCCCTGCGGCACTCCACATGTAATTGGTAATGTTATACTTTGGATATTTTCAATTTTGACTACTTGGGATCGGTTTGTTATATAAGATTGGAACATCTTGAGTGCTAAACCATCGATACCGATACTTTGTAATTTTTTTATGAGTAATGAGTGACTTACTGTATCGAAGGCTTTTTTTAGGTCAATAAATATCCCGAGAACAATATTTTTATTATCTATGTTAGTTTTAATTTTGGTGACTAGATCAGTAGTAGCTGCAAGAGTATTACATTTTGGACGAAATCCGTATTGGCGCTCAAAGATGAAGTTTATTGAATCTAAATAACCTACCAAACGTTTATGCAATATTTTTTCAAAAATTTTTGATATTACGGGCAGGACAGAGATTGGCCTATAATTTCCGGGGTCTGTTTTAGGTCCCGATTTATAAATTGGAGTGACTTTAGCTATTTTCAGATTATTGGGGAATTCCCCATTTAGCATTAATTTGTTGAAACATCTAGATAAGCTACCCACTATCAATCTTTTTATACATTTTATGGCTTTTGTATTGATCCCATCTAGGCCAGCACTTGAATTAGAGTCAAGGTCATCTATTATTTTCTCTACTTCATCAGAACTACATGGTTCCAGTGTTAATAGTTTGGAAGGGTATACAGAGTTAGGGAGCATAAGTACTATCCTCATGAAATTTTGTTGGTATTTCATCAGCTAAGAGGGGGCCTATGGTAGAGAAGTATTGGTTAAATGCTTCACAGATGTCTTTTGCATTGGTAATTTCTTTAGATTCGGAAACAAGTTTTAAAGGAGCACAGCTTTGTTTCATTTTATTATTAGCCAGATTGTTTACAAGATTCCACATTTTTTTTGGTTTATTGCTACACTGTAAAAACTCATTATAATAGTAACTGTCTTTAGTATCCTGTATTAGCTTGGTTACATAGTCTTTGTTTGTTTTATATTGTTCCTCCATTGTTTCGTTTCCCGGATTATTTTTTAATTCTGTCCACAGGTAATTTCTTTGATTGATTCCATTAATTATTTCCTTGTTAATCCAGTCTTTTTGTGGTGTATTGAGTATTTTAGTTTTTGTTACTTTACAGTTATTAATATGATTTTTTATAGTATTTTCGAGTATCACAAAGTCGTTATTAGATTCATCAATTCCAGTTTCTTCGACTGTGGTATATAACTTATTGTAATCTATCGCTTCATATTTGGAATATGTTCTTGGTGGGGGTTTGATTTTCTTTAATTCAATATAAATTTGTTTGTGGTCTGACATTGCAGACTCAATAACTGCCATATAGAAGTGATCATTCTTCAAGTTGGTGCTTACGTGATCTATAATTGATTTTCGTGTAGAAGAGTCACGTGTACAATATTTTTTGCAGATTTTGTTGAGTATTCTATGTCCAGCTTCCTGTATTAGTTCTTTGTATTGTTTAGTTTTTTTATCTTTTGTTAATAGGTCCACGTTAAAATCTCCGAACACTATCGCTCTGTTTCTTTGTTGTAGTTGTGTATTAAAAACATTGAGAAAGTTATTGTAATTAGTGTTACCAGGATTGTACACTACTCCCACTTCTAGCGCGTATTTTTCAAGCCGTATCCATAAGTAGTTGTTTCCATCTAAGTAGTTCGATTCAGACAAACTATGTTTCAGATTATTGTGCACGTATGCAGAAACTCCTCCTCCTATTGTATCCGTCCGATAATTGTAGTAGTGTGTGTAGTTAGGTAGTTTTAGTTCTAAGGCTTGTGTTTCATTTCCTATCCAGGTTTCCGTCAACAGAATTACGTGTATCGTTGTTGGTATTGCTCTGAGAATGCATTTCAATTCATCAAATTTTCCTTTCTTACGAATACTGCGAGCATTAATATAGAAAAAGTTTATTCGAGATTTGTTTGTTTGTAGTTGCTGATAATTATTAAGTACTTCATGAGTGTTGGAGTTTGAAAATACGTTTGCATTGGCATTTATTGGTTGGAGTTTTTTGGAGTGATTTTAATAATATTGGGTGTCCCGTTGGTATATTTAATGGTAAGGTCGGCCTCCCCTTCAGCCTGGCGACGAGCTAACTCGTCTTTTAAATTTTGTAGATATTTCTGCTGAGTCGGAGTTTGATCAGAGTATATTTTGATACTATCGGGAAATTTATCCTTATTACGTAGCAGTAGTTTTGCAGGGCCTTGAGAGTCATAACATACTTTGATTTTTCTATTTTTTACCGAGGTATATTTACCTATACGAATAATTTTGACTGGCTTCGGGATGTCCTTACTAACTGCAGAAGTAATGTTCATTATATCTGCCTGGTCCTTATTTATCCTTTCTTCAGCACTAGAAGAAGATTGCTCGGGAAGGCCAACAATTATTATATTTTTCTCCCTTTCGTTGCGCTCTTGGACTTCACGTATCAGTTTTTCATTTAAGTGTGGTTGATTATCAGATTTTGCAGAAGATGTAGATGGATATGTGAGTTTTGCTTGTTCAAAATTTGATTCCATTGATTTAATTTTGCTTTCGCTCAGAGAAATCTTGCTTTCAAGTTGTGTGACTTGGGCTTTAATATTATTCTGCTCCATTGTTAGGCTTAATGAGGATGATTTAATATCTTTAATCTGAGAATTCACTTCCGTAATATTTTCACGGATCAGATTTATTGTTTGTTCATTGGATACTTTAATCTCAGCAATCTGGGTTTTAACTTCAGCAATACTGTCCTGCATTTTATTCATTATTTGTTCATTGGATCCAGCATATTTTTCCAGCAAAGAGGTCATGCGAGTTAGCTCGGAACGTATTTCTTTCATTTCGTTAGAGCATTTACAATCATGGTCAAGTGGTTGTTTTCTCTTCCTAAAGGTAATTGCAGAATCCGTTTCCATACTATTTATCTTACGCAAATCGGGCTGTGATCCACCGCACGAAGCAGTATTAGTAGGTGAACGCAAAACACTCATTACTAATTATAGTTAGCGTTGAGATTTAGTGCTACCGTATAGCCAGCACGAAGGAATATTCCTTTCTGTGTATTTACACCACACCGCTATCAGTACAATAGCTAGGTATGCGAAGCAGCAGCCCACGACCTGTGTCGTAGTCGATGTAATGAGTGAATGACGTCACTCAATGCCAAACGGTCGTAGCAGATCGTAGCACGGGGCAAGCGCAGGCGCTCGTAGCACGGCGAGTCTCCGCTACGGGCGCTCGTAGCACAGTAATATAGATGACGTCACCGTAGCCGATGGACAGTTCTCGTAGTAGCACACAAATGTGGTACGTAATTTGCAATCTCCTTATCAATAGCCTTTGGCTCAGCGTTCCGTCCGTGGTATCGTCCGCTCGTCGGCCGGGGTTCGAGTCTCACGACTATTTCAAATTAGCTGTTCTGTTTATAATTTCTATGCAGCCGGCAGAAATAAGGCTATCCTCTTCTAGAACCGCCCAGTGGGCGTGGCCAGCAGTACTTTGACTCTAACGAGTGAGCAGGAATTGAACTTAACTACGAAACACCAATCACGACTTCCGAAACAAAATTCACTTAAAATATTGTGGAGCACAGCTCGTACACAACCACACAGTTCGAAAGACGAAAGACGAATGAACCTTACAGAATACCGCAGCCAAATAACTTTATGTTGTGTAAAGTTGTGTTCCTGCGCGTGAGTAAGGTCGCCAGAGCTCATAGGGGGGGGGGGGGGAAAGGTCGGTAACGCGTGAGTAATGCTTCTTGTGTTGCAAGCGTCTATATGGCTACGGTAACCGCTTACCATCAGGCGGGCCGTATGCTTGTTTACCGACTTAGTTGTATAAAAAAAAAAAAGTGTGTCCTACATAATTACTTCATCGTGCTCATCCTTCTCCTTATATACCTAATATAGTGGCAGCGTCTCTCTGTCTATTCGCTAGTTTGCATATAACTGAGATCCACTGTGTAATTTACATTAGGTATACAAATCTTGCTCCATTTTATGAAAACTAGTCAAAGAATTACGCGGGTGTATCCGAGCAAAGGCTATACTTATTAATAAACCTAATATTTATGTTTAATTCAACGCTTTCTCCCATCACTTGCACCATTATGTGTGACCAATAGGGCAGGATCCCCGCCGCCGGAACATTTGCTTGTCTTTTTGCCGGAACTCACCAAATGTGAACCAAATGTTTTCCGATGAATACCTATTGATTATATATAGCTTATTGGGGCCTTTGGGGGAAAATGCGTTTTTTATTAGCTCGTATTAGCCTTTTCATGAACATGGTAGGTTAAACATATACCCGCAAATATAGCTTGATTATTTTATGATGGCTCTACTTATCCTAATTGAAAAAAAACCGGCCAAGTGCGAGTCAGACTCGCGCACCGAGGGTTCCGTACAAACCTGTAGGTATATAAGTAAATGGTAGTATAGACCTGAGTATTTGATATTGATTTCAATTTATGACGTATTAAAAAAAAACTATTTACTAGATCTCGTTCAAACCAATTTTCGGTGGAAGTTTGCACCGTAATGTACATCATATATTTTTTATAGATTTATCATTCTCTTATTTTAGAAGTTACAGGGGGGGGACGGACACACATTTTACCACTTTGGAAGTGTCTCTCGCGCAAACTATTCAGTTTAGAAAAAAAAGATATTAGAAACCTCAATATCATTTTTGAAGACCTATCCATAGACACCCCACACTTATGGGTTTGATGAAAAAAAAATTTGGAGTTTCAGTTCTAAATATGGGGAAACCCCCAATTTTTATTGTTTTTTTTCTATTTTTGTGTGAAAATCTTAATGCGGTCCACAGAATAAGATGTATTCTGTGGACCGTAATATAACCAAGTTTCAACATTATAGTTCTTATAGTTTCGGAAATAAATGGCTGTGACATACGGACGGACAGACAGACAGACAGACAGACATGACGAATCTATAAGGGTTCCGTTTTTTGCCATTTGGCTACGGAACCCTAAAAAGCTGATGTAAAATCCTAATATCCTAACAATAAAGTAAATGCGAAAGTTTTTGTGATTATCATATTTTATTACATTGCCTGAATCATATTATATTAGCTGAATGGTTTGGGATGAATATTGGCTCATTATTAGAATATAATCCTGCAAACAGTTTCGAACTGTGCGGTCTCAAAGGAGCTTCCTTCAGCGGACGCTCAGATTGTGGAATGAGCTCCCCGCCGTGGTTTTCCCAATGGAGTACAGCATGGGGTTCTTCAAAAAGGCTTTGAAGAGATTTCTGCAGGGTCGGCAACGCGCGAGTAACACCCCTGCTGTTGCAAGTGTCCATAGGCTGCGGTAACCGCTTACCATCAGGCGGGCCGTATGCTTGTTTGCTACCTAAGTAGTATAAAAAAAACAACATACACAGGTATTTATCACGAAAATGCTATGCGGACGAAACTTCAGCATGAAAATTTACCGGTTGATCAGGATATTTAAAAAAAAGTGAAACCAAACAACCAATCTTGTTTACCCAAAGACACAGCTAATAAACAAACACAATTCCCAGAAAACATTGTGTTTTGAAAGTATCAGTTTCTTTGTCAATAAAAGCATTGCGATATTACGAACACATTTTTTCCTCGAAACGTTGGAATTTCATTACCGATACACATTTTTTTATGCAGCATTGTGTTCAAAGTAAATTCTAAGATGCTTATAATATATCGAAAATTATTGTTCCGAAATTTTTCCGATACCGTTTTCTTTGAAATTCCGATTTTTAGGAAACTTTGTGTTGATGTTTGCGGAGAGTTTTGTTTTGGATCTTGAAACAAACAAATTGGAACATCTGAAGGAGTCATGCTAGAATAAGTTTGAGACAAAGTTTCGAAAACAGGATATTGGAGGTACCTACAGGAATATTATTAGGTCGATAATACAGATTTGAAGAAGGCTAGATTCGGCTTGTTTTTTTTATCATTTGAAACCGATCCTACCTATGTAATGTACATATCTACGATGAAATAAAACAACACTTGACTCACTACCCTTGTAGTGATGTTACAGTTCCAGTGATAATGGCACAATTTGGCATTTACATTTACTTTCCGACATGACTTGATACTGGAGCCACCAAGTCGCAAACTAAAGTAGGTTCTCCTATTATGAAAGAGATAAAAACTCACATCGTCTCAAGAATAAATCGTATTAATAGAAAATAAACTCAATAGCATTACTGCAGGTTCCAAAGTCAATTGCTTTAATCTCGATTCAAAACTTGACTTGAACATTCTAGAATACAAACCTTATGTAAGCCATAGACGCTAAGGTCTACCGGAGAGGTTACCTGTGCAGGTTTACCTGCGCAGGTCGATAGCGTGTACGGGGACGGTCCGGTATACCGGAGCGCTCTTCAGTTCATTTATAAATGACATATTAGGCAAATAGGCAGACATTATTTACTTCTTGAACAACCACTTAGAACAGACACTAGAAAACAACTAACGCGACCTGCGCAGGCGAACTGAGTACACACACGCACACACGCACAGGTACACCGTACGGTGTCAATCGAAAGAATTGATTTTCGATACTGCACCGGTTACCTGCGTAGGTTAAAAAACTGCACAGTTCTATCTATTGCCACACACGCTCAGGTCTACCTGCGCAGGAATACCTGCATGGTACACCGGAGCGTCTGTGGCCGCTAAGGGTTTTAAAATTTCGACACCTAGGAGATAAAAAGAGAGAATCGTGGGTTAAGCGGTCGGAAAGATAGTATAGGGGTAGTAGCTAGTAGGGGAATAATCTTCGCTTATTATAAACTACATGTAAAGTTAGCGAACATATCAGAAGATAAATGCAGTGCATTAAGTGAGACGGGGAGGGGGCGCGTCACGTGCGCAAACATGTATTAGCATAATCAAACGAGGCGTGTGCTGCATCCACGCACAGGATTGGAAGGAAACTGCGGTTGGCTGGCAGAGTTTGTAAATTAAGACAAATAGTGAAAGAGATAGCTATATTCAGTTGAAGGCTGACTTCCGAATCGGTGGTAACTTCAGTAAATTTGACCTTAATAAGTACCCTACTAGGGCCTAAATTGAAATGGCTGTGACTTCGACTTTAACAAGATATTAAACAACACTCCCCAAAACCGTGGAAAGTGGTGATGAAAATTTTCACAAAGCTTGACGAAATATTTCCTAGAATTAATTGGTACCTTAATAAAAAAAAAACTGATATTGAAATAGATGATGATATAATAAGTAATGAGTCGCAGTTCGACGTAATAAGGGTTTATATTTCCTTGAATAAGATTACAGTTGTATCTTCTATAATCATAAAGCTTTGTGTTTCCTGACTCCTGGACACTTTCGAAGCTAAGTTAATTAATTTTTACTAGAAAACCGTGCTTCAGCCCTATACCCATTGCAGTATCGCAAGTATAAGTATTTTTTACATAAATCAATTTAAATGCTTCCAACCGCTGCGTTTTAAAACTCTAGTACGAATAATTCAAGTAGACATGATTATGCAGAACCTCAGCACTCACCTCACATGAAGAAAAACAAAAATGATCCCATAATAGAGTGAGGTTAGAAAAACATACTTTGAAATTTATTCTATCTTGCATGAATTTGACGTGCTTCAGTCAAAAGTTGTGAATTTTTGGAGCTAAAGTCCAATAACCCATACTGGGCTCGTATGAGTTATAGCTGCTGCTAGAATGGGACTTTGCCGGAGTATTGGGTAATTTAAAAACGGTTTCGCATGATATTTTAAGGTATATGGTAAGTTATGTTAAGACTGTTTGACGTGGGGTTCTAACTGCCACGCCATAGGTACATAGGCAGGACCGGTAGTTTGAGGTAGCAGATATAAAGGGATGATTGGAAAATATACATAATTGCGTTGACAAATATTGGTGTCACATAGGATTTTTTTAGAAAATTTCTTTATTCTGGCAGATGATCCCATTCCTAAAGGAGACTTAAACCTTTTAAGTAAAAAAAATGATGTAACACCACTCATTCAATTCGACCACGCGGCCACATATCAAAACCAATTTATGTAATAAATATACTTAAACTAAACCTAACCTATTTACCGTCCAATCACGTTCATCCACTAACGCACAGCCGAAAGACATTTTAGATGTACCTCCCACTGCCCCCTTTGCGGAGTAATTCTATTTATTTTGCCTTGAAATAGATTTCTTGCCGCAACTACGGGTCTACGTGACCCGCCGGTCACGTTACGAGAAAATAATTTTGTTCGTTATGTTACTGTTTGGGTAATCTTGTGTAATAGTGTTTTGTAGGTCTTTCTGGCCTACTGAAAATGGGAAATTGGTAATTGTATTGCCTACTGCTTAACACATGCCTTTCGCAATGTAAAAAATGTTTTCAGCAGCTTCCAACCATCTCAAGTACTTGATAAATGATCGTGCCACTATTTCTAAGTATTTTTAACACAATTCAGTTAATGATAAAAAGAGGTTACTAACTATATAGAAGTATAAACCTTTGAAAAGGTTGTCCAACCCAATGTGTTGTCCAACTTGAATATTTTCTTCCAATAAACGCCATCAACTGTTCTTATACCTCGCCCGCTGCAAAGTAATCTCTTCCTTAAGAACAGGGGGATTACGTCATATTTCACCACGTGGGCTTCGAGTGAGGATCCTTTGAATTTGACTTTTCATCTCTTGCAGGTTCTGTGATGGATTTCTTTCAATAAAAAGCCAGTACTAAATTCGTACTTTGATCACAGATTACTTAAGTATAATCATAATTTTCCTTTAAATATCATCAAGTTTAAGAGAAGAAATACGGAAGCGAACTGTAATCCTTCAGGCTCGCCGATCTAGCTAACTTGGAACCGTAGCGGGAAAAGTACCACAAATTTCTAAATCTTCCGCTTCAACAGATTTTTCAACTTACATTGTTTAAATGCAGATTTGTCTGTAGATAAAGACTAAGGCGGTTTATGTCGACGCTGCCTCCATTTATTTGATTCCCTCTACGCTATGTCTAGACTTTCAGTATATTTTTTGGGCGAACACAAATAATTTATATAAGGTTCGATGTAAAATAGGTTTATTGGAAATATATCGGACCTTTCTTTAGTCTGATAAACTCTTATAAATAATTCTTTTGAGGATAAGCTTTTCATAGAAAAACCGGCCAAGTGCGAGTCAGACTCGCGCACCGAGGGTTCCGTACAAACCTTTAGGTATATAAGTAAATGGTAGTATAGACCTGAGTATTTGATATGAATTTCAATTTATGACGTATTAAAAAAAACTACTGAATAGATCTCGTTCAAACTAATTTTCGGTGGAAGTTTGTATCGTAATTTACATCATATATTTTATCATTCTCTTATTTTAGAAGTTACAGGGGGGTAACAGAAGTTACACATTTTACCACTTTGGAAGTGTCTTTCGCGCAAACTATTCAGTTTAGAAGAAAATGATATTAGAAACCTCAATATCATTTTTGAAGACCTATCCATAGGCATCCCACACTTATGGATTTTATAAAAAAAAAATGAGTTTCAGTTCTAAGTATGGGGAATCCCCAAAATTTATTGCGGTTCACAGAATACATCTACTTACCAAGTTTCAACATTATAGTTCTTATAGTTTCGGAAAAAAGTGGCTGTGACATACCGACGGACAGACAAACAGACAGACAGACAGATAGACAGACAGACAGACTGACAGACATGACGAATCTATAAGGGTTCCGTTTTTTGCCATTTGGCTACGGAACCCTAAAACCGTAGATACGTCACGCATAAAATAAAGAAAATGATTTTTGACACACGTGGGTATTTATCAAAACAATACTTTTAGAATAATGCTTTGCACGGGTAGACTAGTAGAAGTACATTATTACTTAAATATTGTAAATTTAATTATTTTTATTATGAAAAACTACAAGGTATAACCCGGCAAGTTTTAGGCTAATACTCGCAAACATGAAATTCCAGACTCAGTTTACTATGAAGGAAAGGCTTTGGTTCTATCAACAGAGTAGTTCAGTAGTCTACAAATTTATACCGGACCTCCCCCAGGTGGACCGACGACCTGGTCAGAGTCGCTGGACGCCCCTGGATGCAAGCGGCCCAGAATAGTTTGGGGGAGACCTATGTTCAGCAGTGGACATCCTTAGGCTGATATGATGATTAAGCTGTGAATTGTGATTATTAAATACTTGCGTTTTAAGGGACGAAGACGAAGCCGAAGATGGAACAAGCTTACCCAGAAGGAACCTACTCACTCTGGCCTTGTAAGTCCCTAAACTTGAGAGGAAACACAGACACCATAGGCAAGTACCACTTCCTTGCTCTCCGCATTATAAATGAGGATGCAAAACGCTGTGTCCGTGTTTTCGGTATGTCTACAAAGTAGGGGGAAAAAAGCCTGGCGTCTTGTGGTTCGGTGTAAGAACAATTCCTTCAACAGTGACATATTTAATTCAAAACTTGTGACATTTTCATGTTTCCTCTAATAATAATACCTTCAGTACCTGACCTGGCACGTGGAAGCCGTCAGCACGTCAGTATGTCACAAAACTCATCAACGTACATGAAATAAAATACATTATGATTCTGTTTCCCGATGTGGCATTGATGAAACACATTGTTCGACATTTTTGTCAATGGAGAATACAAAATAATATGATGAAGCTTTTTATGCTGTTTTTTTAAATAATTCTTTGTATCATTATTTCATACAAGTAAAGAAAGTATACCTGGCCGCAAGAACTGTGCCAGGCTACGGTAATTGCTTAACATTTGGCGAGCAGTAGGAAAAACATAGTCTTTAAACTAATTTTGTTAACCCAAAGTGAAATGAAGGTCAAAGCTCGTAATTCAGCCAAAAACTACCTTGGCACAGAGTAAACTTAAACTGAATCGTTACGCAAACACAGGAGACAGGGGAATGAGGAGAGCCAGGGGAATGAGGAGTGAACTAAACACACGTATCGTACCTATTACATTTGCACATCGATGGCTGAAGTGAGCACACATTCAATTTAACGCGGAGATTTACCCAACAAAGGTTCTGTACACCTGGTGTAGGATCGCCATCATTTTGGAATGGGTGTAAATAGTCCTATTAACGGTTAACAGATTTTTTCTGTGGATGGCTTCTTTTATTAAAATTGTATACAACTACAATTGTGTTACAATCTTGCACAAGTGCTCGAAAGATGTCTATTCATTGTAGCCCCTAGACTTATTTTTCATTATTTTTATGTTTTACACAAAGTTTTGAATACCCACTACATTTTCAAAACATGTTAAAAGATAGCTAGCTATACAGACTCCATTTATAATAAAAATAATATGATATTTTTAGCGATCAGTATAAAGCAAAATTATAAATCAGAAAATACAATTTTTATTTGCACATTTAATTAACAACAATATTCAATAAAACAAAACTATACTAAATGACTTAAACTAAATAATAAAATACTAATAACTAACACTTAAGAAAACTAAAAAAAATATATTACTACAATAAAAAAATAAAAAAACTTATAAATAGGCTAGCCTATCAAGGTCGCTGCCAAGTGGTAGCGTGCCCAGAATGCTGGCGGCATTACCTCTCTGTATAGCTATACTAATAATAATACTATTAACAACATAATTTTAATAAAATCTACCAAGCTCACTCAATCATTATTAATTTAGATCTAATCACATAAAAATTAGAACCAAGAGATGACCATCGAGACTAGGAAATATTCTAAATGCTATAACCTATGTTCACGCTCCGAGTGCCGAGAAGCAAATAGACGGGTTCTAGTGTCCAGTGTTGCCTGCTGTACAACACAATGGACAGCCTTCACACTGCTCAAATAAGTACGATTGTAATATTTTAATTATTCCCTTACTCCGTCTTAAGGGAGCCGTGATTTTGATCAGCTTTTTCCAGACTTTTAACTGCCAAACTTTCTATTTAGCTTAAGCCTTTGGTACAAACGATTTACTTTATTTCAAAGTCAAAACTCATTACATTATTTTGTCAAGGCCTAAACAAATATTTTAAGCGTAAATAAGTTCGGTTCTAATTAAAATTCACTTTGACTTAATCAACTCACTTTTGTTCTTGTCTAAGATGAAACTAGGAAATTATAGTATTATTTCATTACTTGTATGAGTTTTAGGTGGTACATACATAGTATCTAGGCTATAGCTTATAAATGTGATCTCAAATAAATACAATGACAAATAAAAAAACTCTACAAACAAACTTCATAATAATAATCGCATGGTGACCCTACAAGTGACACACTAAAGGGCTATTCTTTTAACTGATAACATCTGACTCCTTCCAAGATCTTTGGGGGACAAAGAGCCTCCGGGAGATCGCTAATGTCGACGGAACGAATACGTAAGTAACAAGTGACTGTGCGAAATTTAAAAAATAGGGGAGGCAAAAAAAGAGATGTATTTTTTCGAACTCGTTTGGGACGGCTCGTTTAATTTGGCGAATGATTTACTTGAAAAAGTAGACTTTTAATGCGAGATTTTGCTACAGAAGTTTTGTCGTTGTTCTAAATTGCGCAGTCAGCGGTTTACAAGTCCTAAGTAGGATTTTTAATGGTCGGTCATTTGCATTGATTATGTGAGTACAAATGCGAATTGTGTTCGCGATAATGGACCGTTCATAATCTTAATATTATAGTAACTTTATTGTCATCTGCCTGCCCTGTTCCCAATTATATTTAGTCGGCGTAATATATATGCTTCTTTGATTTAACCATTCTATCCGTCATGTCATCATTTACTTCTTTGTTACTCATATCATCTTTCACACAATTTCATCCATCTAAATTCAGAATTAGCTATACTCTACTGAGTAACTTCTAATTTAGACCTAATAGATACTATAAATACCATTTACTAAGCTAAAAGACATATGAAATCTAAAGGAAAACTACTCAAATAATAATAAATAAATAAATAAATAAATAAATATCCTGGGACATTCCTCACACACGGTCATCTGATCCCAAATTAAGCAGAGCTTGTACTATGGAAACCAGGTAACTGATAAAATACATATACATACTTTTTGTTTGTAAATACATACTTAATATATATAATTACACCCAGACTCAGGACATACAGACATGTTCATGCACACAAATGCATGTCCTGTGTGGGAATCGAACCCACGACCTGCGGCGCGTAAGGTGAACCTTAACCAACTGCGCCAACTGGCCCGTCAAAATAATGAATGTATGAAAGGTATTAGAGCCGGATATCGGTTCTATTTATAGTTTATATTTCCTCTTACGATTTAGTTACTAATACTTACTTTATTATTATGACTACTAACTTATTATTATTACTTACTTAGTACGGTGAGCCGTGATCGTGACAGTTATGTTTTACAAGACCAAATGCGGGTAGTTGGAAACAACTCCCGTTCATCGAGACGCTGATACCCGCTGTTTCCAGTCCACTCGTGACCACGATCAATGCAACTTGGCCGAAACGTCGAGGTTAGTCAAAATTAAATTTTGTTAATAATCTGTGCGCGAATAGACCCGATACATTAATATTACAATGAATTCAAAAATCAAAATCAATACTAATTTTATCAATGCATGTTTTTGTGATAGGGTGTTTGTGATGCAACCATTTATCGTAATGGCTATAACGGATTTCGATGAGACTTGTCCAATAGATATAATTTGGCGTAGTTGTCCAGCTTATAAAACTTGCCAACCATGCATGTTTCTTTTCTTTGCTATGTCGAATCGCCAGGAGTTGTGAATCCAAACGTAGTCCACGCCAAGCATTTTCAGCATTTCTCAACTGATTCTCGTTAAATTGTGTGAGCGATATTTTTGTGAATTCGATTCCGCCATACGGTTTCTATGAACAGACTCGAAAAAAAATCCAAAAATTATATCGACAAGGGAATTTCATATAATTATCGAGACTCGCGAGATCTACAGCTCCCGGAGCCACTAGTTTCTTAGGCACAACTCTTAAATTAAATGAACTATGGTGACAAATGATAAACTAGTTTGAGTCTTGTCAAGCTTGAGTTTTTGGTCAAAATAAAAACATCCTCTCCGATACGATTCTTTGTAGATCCCGCATTGATAGCTAAGATCTTTACTTCCTTGTTCTTTCCTATGCTTACCACCTTCGGCCACATCATCACTGACCATGATGAGGCTATCGTCAATTTCTAAATCAGGCATGCGTTGTAAAAAAATATTGTTTTTTGGGTAAAAGATCACACTGTGAATCTACTGAGGCAAATAATTTGTAAACCAAATGAGTTTTACTGTACAAAAAGCGAATTCTAAAACATATGCAAAATAGTTAGTGTAAAGGTAAGGAAGGTACCTTCTATTTATTTCCCGGCGTAAAAGTAGTTTCAACTTTATATCAGTAAAAGTTTCGACGTTTTGAGTGGATTTATTGGGTTTTATGTTATGTTGTGTGAAGTGCTGCTGGTGGAACACCGGTAGACTCTGCGATATTTTATCAACTAGAAGTTGGTAGGCAGCCAGGCGGGGACTAAGATGTACTCTGTCTCCGTGCTATGATGTCCTGACAATGTTTTCCTTCACCGAAAGCTCAAGCTCATTGAAAGATTCGAGCTCACTATTGCTATAGCATTTAATGTGAATACCACAGAGCTATCCATTCCAGAATATATTAGCTTTTTTCATCTGTTACTTGATTGAAAAAGAGAAATTTTGTGAAAGGTGATATATATGGGTAAGAAAGGAGTGAATGATGATATGATGGATAGAAGAGTCGAATGGAAGAAAGGAACATAATGCGCCGACCTCAGATGAATGGGAACAGTGCAGACGTATGCTGATGACTCAACAAACGGAAACTTCAATAGTCCAAAAAAAAACATCACAATTAAAATTTTAAATCATTTATTCAAATAGGCCTTCGGAGGCACTTATGAAAAGTCTGACTCTAATGCTCTAATACCGTTTCGGAAGGTTGCATTTGCTGAGAAGAGCCGGCAATAAACTCAGCAATTATTCTTTTCAAAACAAGCTTAGATTCATTACATAATATTTAGATTCTAATCGCACTGACAACAATTGCGTTCCCCGGCGCGACTGCAAAACTACAAATTACACTGAATCTATATATAAATGGCAAACTTAAGTAGACCAGCCCCCACAAGCAGCATCTGTTCACAAGTATGACGCGTGTGGTAGCCATCGCCCTCCTCGCCATATTGGAGGGAAGTGAGCGAAAAATAATATAAATGTCAAAACTGCATCAGGTTGATCTCTTATAGTCACGTTGCACTTTGCAAACATTATGTTCTTAAACTCGTATCTTTGGGCCATATCACTACTAACCGTAGTTAGATCATCCGATCAAAAAACACAAATCTATCATCTCATTTCATTTGAAAAATTACTCACTGAATTCCATCGCGACTTCATGAAGGCTAAAAGACTTTTTGAAAAAAAGGCCTCCAAATTCATGAATTTAGCTTCAGCGTCGGCCCCGTCCCATAAACACAGAGTAGTGATAGATGACGCGGTATAACGGTATCTATTCGGACATAAAGCGTTTATCGCCGTACGATCGTCCGGACAATGGCCGGACGGGGGCGGGAGGGGCGTCCGGGGCGAGGGCGACTTCCGTTTCCGTCGGAATCGGAAATGGCTGATATGTGACTTTGTTTTGCGCCGTTTGTTGAGTTTCCTTTACTTACGACACGGGAGTTGTTGATCATTATTAATATAAGAGTACCTGATTTATTTATACCTTTACTTGACTTTGCTCTTTTTATATGTTTTGCAGTGATTTTTTTTCTCCCATTTTTTATATTTCTACATAATCTAAGTTTTTAGGGTTCCGTGTAAAAATGGTGCCAACTAGGGTCCAGTTGGCACCATTTGTTATCATCTGTTCGTCCGTCCGTCTGTCAGTAGAAGCTGTCTCATGAACCGTAATAGGTAGACAGTTGAAATTTTCACAATGTGGATTTCTATTGCCGGAGTAACAAACATAATGTATATTTCAATTGTCGCTATATTAACAAATAATAAAAATGAAATAAAAGAAAAATATGGGCCCCTATATAAGAAACTTCTTTACTTTACGGAACCCTTCGTGTACGTATCCGACTCGCACTTGGCCGGATTTTAACAGTACATTACGATATTTATGATACAAATGAGCTAACATAATGTGATATAAAATGTGTAAAAACTTGGCATGCAGATGGCCTATTGTATGGAGAAAGACATAGGCTACTTTTTATCGACAGCTAGTAATATTATAGTTAGGATTCTTTTTATGCTTGTTATACAAGCCGAATCAAAATCATAGAAAATCTGATTAAAATGCCAAATTCGAAAGATATCATTACAAGGACAAACTACACCTATTTGCGTGTACCATCAAAATATTCCGATTGATTCGTTGAATCGGAATGCACCTCGTTCGGAGCTGGTACGTGGCCTGCGATTGGAGCCGAGCGGGTTAAATTTATCAAAGGCGAAACTATTGCTATTTCGTATTGAGCTGTGACGTTGCTAGGGCTGGGATACATACAGTTACTCCGGGATATGTAGTTGTGTCCCGGCTTAAGAATATAAATCATAAATACTTTTTCAAAAGGAAATAATAGCGAGAATCATACTGCCCCCTTGAAGGTTTGCACCTCGCGTTTGCGTCGTTGCCTTCCCTGGTAAAATCCATGCAGTGGAATGGTCCCCGCATATTATCAGCATAGCGCCTCCTCATAAGGCTGTGTATGGTCGAATAGCTTTCCACCCCGCGATTAAGCTTAGGGATTGACTTTTGAAAAACCCCTCCTGAGAGGATGTCTACGTAATTTGTGGACCCTGTGTTATTGTTTTTCATACCACTAAGGTTGCAAACAAGCTTTCGGCCCGCCGCAACACCAGGGGTATCACTCGCGCGTTGCCGGACCTGAAGAAATCTCTTCACATCCTTTTCGAAGAACCCCATGCTGTACTTTATTGGGAAAACCACGGTGGGGAGCTCATTCCACAGTCCGAGCGTCCGCAGAAGTAAACTCCTTTTAGCCCACACAGTTTGAAACAATTCTGGTTTCAATGTGTGAGGATGGACTCCCCGTCGATGGCGAGAGTTGCGATGGTGGAAGTTAACCGTGGGCATCAAGTCGAACAATTCCTTAGAACACTCTCCGTTGTACAAGCGGTAGAACACACATAAGGAGGAAAAGTCTCTCCTTAGACTGAGGGGCTCTAAACCGCTTGTGAGCTCTGGATCGTCAATAATTCTGACGCACGTCGCTGAACCGAGTCTAAAGGCCCAAGCTTTTACAAGTTTCTAGATTAACTCTGCTCGCTGCGAATGGTACCATTACGCCATGTTACATCGGTCAGTCTTTAAGTTTCTCATTTTATTTATTATTTTTTTGACGGGCTGTTGGCGCAGTTGGTTAAGACGTGGAGTCTTAACCTATAGCGCCGCAGGTCGTGGGTTCGATTCCCACACAGGACATGCATTTGTGTGCATGAAAATGTCTGTATGTCCTGAGTCTGGGTGTAATTATGTATGTATTTACAAACAAAAAGTAGTATATGTATTATATCAGTTATCTGGTTTCCATAGTACAAGCTCTGCTTAGTTTGGGATCAGATGACCGTGTGTGAGGAATGTCCCAGGATATTTACTTATTTATACACATAAAATAAGATAGTTGTTTTTATTATACCAAACATCTATCCAACACTGTTGCTTAGAAAGATTATCGAGCCTGTACCCGTTCCATGTCCCAACACTGGGCTACCAGCACTGGAATTCCTCAAAGCGATCTATAATA
Source organism: Achlya flavicornis (assembly GCA_947623365.1). Lineage (NCBI taxonomy): Eukaryota > Metazoa > Arthropoda > Insecta > Lepidoptera > Drepanidae > Achlya > Achlya flavicornis. The sequence continues at coordinate 567,503 of OX392481.1, read as the reverse complement.
TGACAACGTGACGAGCTTGCACCGATCTGATTTCGTCATGTTCTGTCGATACGTGACTAAAACGGCTTTGTGTGAGAAAAAAAATGGAAATCACTTCCATTTGTCGACTATCTAATAATACCCTTAAATAAAATGTAACTCGTCTTTGTTATTTCATAATATACTGCATTACAGTTGGACATAGCATTGATTCCAAGGCAACAGATTGATTCCAAGATACGAAGCGCTCGTGGTGTAGCATGATTAGCCGTTCTTAATCGATCGGCAAAGTTAAGCTACGTCTGTCTTGGTCGGTACCTGGATGGGTGACCGCCTAGTGGTATTTCAAATCGAGCGTTTCCGTGCTTCGGAAGGCACGTAAAGCCGTTGGTCCCGGTTATCACTTAATTGTGATAATCGTTAAGCTGGTTGGATGCCTCCTAGGCGGCTTGAAAACTCCAACAGTAGGTTGGCCACTAGCCTACCTCCACCGATCCGCAGTGGGCACGCGTGGTGGAGTATCTGCCCATTCCCTTTCACCCTGATTTGTGAAAGGAGGCCTGTGCTCAGCAGTGGGACATTATAGGCTGATGATGATATTACTTGTTTTTTTTTTACTTACTTCAATATTGTGTATGCCTCTCTTTCTTTTTCGCAAAGTGTTCATTAGGTTTGTGATCTATTTTCAACACTTCGTTGGTCTTTTTAACGTAGCGAAAAATTCCAAAATCTATGCTCTAAACCGAACTGATTGAATGAGTTGACAGATTAACTTCGTATGGTTCACGAGAGATCCAATTTCTCACTATAATAGAAAAAAACGTAAAAATTACTTCAGCCCCCAGTGTATAGAGACTCAAAGCAATTTCATGTAGAAACTACATGTTTTCAGTCTCGCAAATCGTGTATTGGCGAACACTGGATGCCAACTGCATGCAGGTATATCTAGATTTCTAGATATTTCTAGTCTTCAGAGAGAGCTTTATTGATTATGTTTATTTCTTTCCTATTGAATAAAATAACGCGTTTTGTTGAAACAATATTGAATTTTATGTTTCGGCGTAGGAGTTCAATAACTCAAAGTGATTTCATAGTTTATCTTAATTTCAATAAGGAACATATTCCTTCAAAACCTTTCTAAGTGTCATGCTTCTAGTTTAGTATTGCCTGTCAGTGAGTCAATCAATCATCATAAATAACTCAACAAGAGTGATAATAGCTTTGGCAGCAGAAAAGCAACCATCACCTGTGATTTCTACAGATGTCAAAAGAATTTTATTCAAAATACAACCTTATTTTTATAAGGTCTAGCAATTATTATTACCAGTAAGACTAGATTGTAAATATTCTGTAATGAATCTCAGCTTGTTTTGAAAAGAGAAATCCGAACCAGCATTAGAATATATTCATATGCCTGCGCAGGTGTATTTGAATAAATTATTTCGAATTTCAAAATAAATAAGTTTTATTGATAAGGCTTTAATCATATATTTATAGCATCTTTGCTGTCAGAAACTTTTAAAACGTTCTTAACTTGAGATTTAGAATGCAAATGAATTCAGAGTACCTACACGTCGCAGATCCGACAGTTTTCGATCGCTCAGTTGTAAATCTTATCTTATCGCTATAAAACTGTCTGTGCGTATATAAATATCTAAGAAACTTTGCAAGGAGACGTGGCATTTGCATCAAAAAATATTTTATACAGCAGCTGGCTTGAAGGGTGTAATTCAATAAAAACAAATAGTTTATTTGGGTACATATAGATCAAGTTTATTTTTAGAGATAACATTTAATACAATCTAAGAACTTGAAAAATATGACAACGAAGTCAATCCACTTATTAGTCATGAGTCAGAACAAAATAAATAATAATGGATGAGTACGCAGAATCTATAGTAGGTAAGTGCTGCAGATTTTTTTAAACTTCGAAAGAGTTTCTATTATGACGATGTAGAAAGCTGTGCGTTCATAGATATCTAAATTAAAAGCTCTGTGTGTACATTACTCTTATAATTATGCGGTGTAATATTAATATTAATAAATCATTTTATTCATTATGTTTTCACATATGATTACAATACATTCATCGTCATCATCATCATAAGCCTATAACGTCCCACTGCTGAGCACAGGCCTCCTACACACAAATGAGGGTGAAAGGGAATGGGCAGATAATCCACCACGCGTGCCAACTGCGGATCGGTGTAGGTAGGCTAGCGTTCAACCTACTGTTGGAATTTTTTAAGCCGCCTTGGAGGCCTCCAAATAGACTATCACAATTAAGTGATAACCGGGACCAACGGCTTTACGTGCCTTCCGAAGCACGGAAACGCTCGATTTGAAATACCACTAGGCGGTCACTCATCCAGGTACCGATCACGACGGTGGTAGCTTAACTTTGCCGATCGATTAAGAACGGCTAATCATGCTACACCACGAGCGCTTCAATACTACACTACTAATACAATACCTTAATGAACATAATAGTATGATAATTTATTTTGTGAAAGACTGGTACTTGAAAAACTATAGAGCACCAGGCTTCCCCACGATAGTGGTGTAGTAGCTCATTCAGTATAAGTGTAGAGAAAGTCAATGAAGAGTTATCTATCTATATGTCTATCTAAATGAATTTTTAAACTGAAGTTCGATAATCGAATATTTTTGTAACATTTTAACATAACAATAAAGTACCTCTCATTCGAAATGAGATGGCAACAAATTGTTCCAGAACCTTCGACGTACCGCCACTTTACAGCTCTCTCCAAATGTGTTTTGTTTATTTGATAAATTGTTCGCGAACAAGTTCATTGAACCGATGCTTTCTACAGAACTTGGGATAATGGGATACATTCGATATTGTTATGAATGTACTGCGTGTGGTTTTGAGGTGTCATTCCGTTACATATAACCTATATTTTAGTAAGGTGGAATTGTAAATCGTAGTAATAGGTATTTTGTAGTCTAGGATAGCATAAAATTCTAACCTTACCACTTAACCACATAAAACGGCGCTATATGATAAAAATATTTTGGGAATGGCCCCCAAGATATATAACAAAATTCCCATAGATATAAAGCTAAAGGATGATTACAATTCTTTTAAAAAAACATTAAGCAATTTTCTTATAGGTGGGGCATATTATTCAATTAATGAGTACCTCACAGAGGGTGAAACATTTTTCTGACATTATATTTTTTGTTGTTGTTAATCTTATTTCATTGTAATTGTATTAATAGTATTTTTTGTATTGAATTGTTTTTCTCATAATTAATTTATATATAGTGTACTAATTTTATTGTCGGCAGCGACAACTTGCATGCCACACATGGCGAATACAGTGATACCTACCTTTTAACTTGTACCACCTTTTATATGTACCTGTATTGCAAATAAAGATTTTGAATTTGAATTTGAATTTGAATTTGAATTTGAACCTTTTTAGGGTTCCGTAGCCAAATGGCAAAAAACGGAAACCTTATGGATTCGTCATGTCTGTCTGTCTGTCCATCCGTATGTTACAGCCACTTTTTTCCGAAACTATAAGAACTATACTGTTGAAACTTGGTAAGTAGATGTATTCTGTGAACCGCATTAAGTTTTTCACACAAAAATAGAAAAAAAACAAAAAAAAAATGGGGGTTCTCCATACTAAGAACTACGTCATAAATTGAAATTCATATCAAATACTCAGGTTTATAGACTACCATTTACTTATATAGCTACATGTTTGTACGGAACCCTCGGTGCGCGAGTCTGACTCGCACTTGGTCGGTTTTTTGTTAGTGTCTGGAATACTTTTTGCTTATTTTTTTCTAGAAAGATTATGTTACTTGCGGTTTATTTCTGTTCACTAATAGTAACAATGGAGCAATCGTAATAGACAATGTCTTTGGAAAATGTTGATTGCACTTGTTATTAAAAATAAATCTTAGTTCTTAGATCAGAACACTCTATACTATACTCTACACATGGTACCTTCATTGCCCCAAAATATATACTTCTCTAAAAACCTTTCTATACTATTAAAATAATTTATAGTTTCTATACTATTAAACTAAGTAATTATTTGTATATTTTTGAAAGTGGCTCTAACGATTTCGATGAATATTGCTGTACGGGCGTTTTTGGAGGGGAGGGGGGCGAAAAAATCGATCGAGCTAGGTCTCATCTCTGGTATGTAGGTGTTACCTACCTAATACGCGTATTTCCATATTTTCATAAAGCGCTATTTAACTAATATACTGTTTAAAGGATCACGTAAATTTATTATTGCGAATTAATTTCGGGTACTCATTATTTTAACTACAGCTTATAAATTAAATGCACTATATATTTATTTACCTGAAACGTTGATATTTCAAACAGGTATACTTAAAATAATTAACCAATTCAATTATTTGTTAACTGCCGTAATGAGTTCTGCGGCTACAATAATTTTAGACCATTTTCAAACGGGAACTATTTTGAATATTGTGTACTTAAATTGAATTAGTAAATAAATGGTTTATTGGTTATAATTTATTGAATATATTTATTATGTTTTTAATATTCACAACGATTCTAGTGAGAAAATTAATAAAACAGAATTTATTGAACCTGAATCTTACAATCTAGGAACTTTCAAGACCAGAGTGAATATGTTTCTTCTGGATAACCGTGTTCCATCTTCGTCTTCGTCATCGTCCCTTATGGTCATCTTAGGGTGGTGGTCAAACAAAAGCCCATCTAATAATAAAAAAAACAAGATTGTCCGAACCAGTAAGTCATTGGCGGTACAATGTAGATTTTTAAGAGTAATCAAAATAAAATTTCGCTGATTTTCTTGTTGGTTCTAGACAGAAACCTGACATCTGAACCGGTTGTCACATATACCATTATAAGTGCTTTAATGGATTTTGATAGTATAAGTGTGGCCAATATTACGTACTTTTCTGCTTGAAATATTTTTACATAAAATTATGAACTCCTATCAAAGTTTCTCTATTAACTCGACACAGCCTCAACCGAGCAACAATCATATATTATAGAGTTCCAACTATGTGTAACTAACTCAATTACTCGCCATGTACCGAAATAGGCACCATTTCACGATTTAGCCAACTTACTCGAGAAACTGAAGTTTTGTAACTTTCTAAAGTTACCTTTGAATTTAATTTCATCTGTAAGGTCTACGGAACCAGACAGTTTGGCACACAAGTTGGTTAATTAGAAGGATTACTTTGGACTGTAAATAATTAGTTGTTTCATCCAGTATTTGTTAATTAAGGTTATACTATTAAAAAGAAGAGCTCATGGTAACAGTTTCAAGCAAAGAGACACTAATACTTATATTATTTTAAATAAAACATCATCATCACCGACCTGCTATTTTCCAAATTATTTGGCATCGGCGTCATGTATTACGCTTCTTCTATTCGGTATTAGCATTCACTCCTTTCTTACTCATATACAATCCATCCTTCTCTAGTACAGTCTTCTTCATCCCGTATATCATAATTGTAACTCTTTTACTCACGTGGCTTTCACTTCTCCTTATAACATGTACATATTATTTATTTATTATATTGTCCATACCACGACAAATGACACTGATGCCACTTTCAAACTTCTTCTTATCCATTGTCCTTCACATGTCCATCTCAGCTGCATGAATCATGAAACTATTTACTGTTTTTACTATTACATACATTTTTCATCAATAAATGACAAATAATACCTGACACATACCTAAGATTGAATTGTTCTTAATCTTTTTAAACAAATATTTAGTTTTTCATTTCTTGTTAATAATTAACCAAAGATTACGGTCGTTTTAAACCATATTTAGTCTTACGAAAATTGTTGCTGCTGTGGGCTAAATAAATAATGAATTAAATCAAAATTTATGGTGAGGGATTTCAGAAAAAATGGCAATTTCGCATTCTGCCAAAATCGGCGTAGATATTGATAGTTTCGAAAGCGAAGGCTAAGGCAAAACAATGACTAAGGTACGAACAAAATCATGTCAGAACCATTCTACGGTGGCATACATACATACTACACCTATTATATATATATTATACACCTAGTTACCTTTCTCAAAGTTAAAGATCTGTCGGCAAAAATCCGCCAGTAGCTGGACTGAAAATTCATAACCTTTGTACTACCTTATATCTTTAGCCCTTTTGTCCCAAATAATATAGTAATCTGTCTAGCAATTTAGTAAATGTCTGTCCAGTTATGACTTATAGAAAATGGCTACGTTTCGAATTCGTGCGTGATCTAGTACAAGAATATATTTAATTTCGTAGAACTACACTGGCTATTTTGTGAGTTCGTGATTTAGTTTCTCTCTTTTTCCAGAATATTTGTGAAAGAAAATAGACAGTTCAAATATGTTTCGAAATAAAAACTAAGTTATGAGTAATTGTTTGTCAGTTGTTCTTATGGTTTTATCAATTCGTACTGTATTTTGCTTTTCACAAATAAACTTAGTTAAGAAGAGTCTTTTATATTTATTTCTTGACCCTTATGACGATTTTATCAAAGAACTTTTTGTTATCGTTACAATAGTACTTTGTTCTGGCCCAATTTAATGGTCAAAAGACTCAATAAATTTTCGGGTAACCTAACCTAACCTAAATGACAAAGAAATGTATAATTAAGTAAGATTTATTTCATGAAGGTACTACAATAAGATAAATATAGGTATAAGCCAAAAAATACGTACGTAATAAATAACTAAATGATTCATTAAAAATAACTTCGCGGCGCTACACGTGTTCTCGAGGATCCAATTTTATACTTTATTCCTGGGGCCATAGGTACATAACAAATTATATGCCAAACTTTTTTTTTATATACCACTAAGTCGTTAAACAAGCATACGGCCCGCCTGATGGTAAGCGGTTACCGTAGCCATATGGACGCTTGCAACACAAGAAGCATTGCTCACGCGTTACCGACTTTTGCCCCCTCCCCTATGAGCTCTGGCGACCTTACTCACGCGCAGGAACACATCTTTACACAACATAAAGTTATTTGGCTGCGGTATTCTGTAAGGTGGAGGTACTTCCACGGTCCGAGCAAACCATTATACGTATCTTGTGATCTGTCACATATAACAATGATAAATCAATTAATTTCTGTAGGTATTGTATCAGAAAATCATATATGAATAGGACTTCACATTACAATGCAATATGAAATTAAGAATAAGATATTTATTGGATAAAATGTTATTAATATAAAAAAATGCTATATTTAAAAATTATTTTCAAATATTTCGAAGTCATGAAGTGTAGTGGTGGAATACCATGAAATATAATAATAAATATCCTGGGACATTCCTCACACCCGGTCATCTGATCCCAAACTAAGCAGAGCTTGTAGTATGGAAACCAGATAACTGATATAATACATACAATAACTATTACTTTTTTGTTTGTAATTCATACTTGATATACATAATTACACCCAGACTTAGGACATACTGACATGTTCATGCACACAAATGCATGTCCTGTGTTGGAATCGAACCCACAATATAGGATATAGAATATACGATATAGGATATTTATTATCTCAGGAAACAAAATTCAGCCACTTAGGTAGGATATTTCGTTTTTAATAAGCACTACTCCATAAAAAATTTAAGGACCCGTATACAATTTTACGACTTCAAAATGTTGCTCTCTGATGTAACAAAGAAATTAACCAAACTGCTGTAAAATAAATTAAAACTTGCTCCGAAGGCGGCGGGCGCACCTAAACGTAAAGTAGGCACATACGTAGATATATAACATTGGAGTCTGCGGCTGTCGGATGTTTGCTAGAAATCACGATGTTTGTTACAAGGCTGAATAGAGCACTTACATTGTGGTTATATAATAAAGAACTTATTTAAAAATATTAGTTATCTAAATTAATACAATGGAATTTATTTGTGGCATGTGAAACTTCTTGGACTGTCCATTAACGGATCAAAAACAAAAGTTATAGTGGTGTATCGAAATAGATCACTCAATCTCTAAGTAGATGACATCTCACACAAAATCATTCACATAGTTTCAACAACTGTCTCTGCCACATTGCAAGAAAGAGAGGTGACAATCTGTAGTAGTTGCTCATTACTGCCAATAAGGAGGGAAAAGTCCGATGCGTTGGTCTGACCAAATACCTACGCTCGAAATTGGACACCAGCGAATATGCTGCTATTGACACAGCAGAAGCTAGATCCAGGGCGAGGAACACTCCGCTAGAAGATAGTTCATAAAGGTCACGTACCGCAGCAATAAAGCGTACGATGTTATTAGGAAACATCTTTTAAATCGACCAACCACTGAGGGTTATTTTCATTGCTCCCTGCAAACAATAATTAAATCTTAATGCGTAGGACTATAGATAAGGACGTAGTAAATATAGATATATATAAAAAAATATACATTTAAAAATATAAAAAACAGTTCCCCACCGGCATCGCGAACAGGGTCCTAGGTACCGGTGGTTAAGGCTCCAGAGAGAGGAACCTCCTCACTATGCGTGCCGTTTCCAGGAGCACTGCCTTCTGAATCTGGCCCTTGATCCAGCTACCTAACGCGAGCCTCTTAAGGTGTAATTATTATTATTATTATTATTATTAGGAAATTATGTGACAGTAGTCCCAAAAGGGCCCCGTACTATAAATCTCCTGGCCTCCTCCTTTCAAGATTAACATTTTTACCCGACTTTTTTATGTTTCGCTTTCATAACTTCGTCACTTTTTAAACGATTTGGTTTTTTTTTTTTTTTGATATTTCTATCAGATCAGGATTTGATTACTTCCTATAGTACTTTGAAAACGGTTTAAGTTTTTTGTAAAACATATTTCAATTATGTTATTTAAGAATAAATAAATAGCGGGTAAAAACAAAATAGTGTGTTTTTGTTTCAATAAAGACTGCAACAAAACAACGGCTAGACGGTGTCCCCAAGGAACGTCGCAAATAGAAAGTTACGCCAACTATACTATATCTTATAGAACGAGCTATGACATAGTGCTATAACGCTTAGACGTGAAATTAGTGCTGGCTATAAAATCAAAAAGCCGCTGAGAGGGGGCTGGCTCACACCGAAGTGTAGTGAAGGTTTAATATAACACATAAAATACAAAAACTAGAAGCAAGATCAAACCTTGGCTCCTACTTTATAATAATAACCTAACTAATATAAAAAATTGGGACTGTGTTTGTTTATTTGTTACCCGATCCTCATGAAATTTCGCATGCCTATGGTATGGCAAAGGATATAGAATTCTCCAAAAAACCATGGGATATTGGAACCCTTTGAAATGCGATTGAAACCATAGGACATAATCTAGTATAATTTCTATTATTACATATATCGTAAACTAGCTGTCCACCGCGGTTTTACCCGCGATCCCGGATTAAAAAGTAGCCTATGAGCCTATATCCTTTTCCATACCAAAGGCTACCTGTTTGTTAAATTTCATGATGATCCGTTGAGTATTTGAGGCGTGAAGGCGTAACAAACAAACTCACTTTCGCCTTTATAATATATTAAGTTAGGATAACTATTTTCAATTCCATCATATACACACACTAATGATTGAGTGTAAGCCGTCATTTCAGAATACTACTGTTATGGCTTCCCATGACGCTGTTTCTGAGCTTAATACGATGATAATTTCTGCATTTTTCAAATTCTGTCGACTGTTCGGTTCGGTGTGACGGTGGCGCCTTCTAGCGGAGGCAGCCAGTAATTCTCAATCGTGGCCAACGAGGGAAGTTTAATGAAATTCTTGCTACCACCGACTCGACGTACAAGCTACATGTACATGATGTTTTTAAACTTCTATCTTCCCTTATTGCCTTAAACAGGGCGTTCGAGATTCTGCTCTGCGCCACTTGTATGTGGACGCATAATGATTGTAGCTTTTGACTGCCTAAACTCGAACCCCCTTATTCATAATAAAGTTATCAAACGTTGATTAGCTATAATTCTGAAGTCTTTATTTAACACGTGACATTTGGTGAACGAAAGAGTGAGACGGAGGACATTATTACACTGATTTAGTTAAAAAGCGATATGTTAATAAATTTTTAACTTTAGTTGTCTTATTATAAATACGATAATTGTTTGGACTTTTATTACTTAATCCCTGTGTAGTAAACTCGTAATGTCACATGTGCACATTAAGCATTCCATGAACAATCAGTTATTGCTCAAAGCAAGTTATTGCTCATTATGCTTGTCCGTTGACTAAAGTGTCCCCCAGAGATTTCCATACTTTTCTATCATTTGTCAGTGTCGTTCATATCGTTCCTGCCAACGCCCTTATATCGTCGCTCTAACGTTCTTGTGGTGTTCCCTTTTTTGTCGTTTTTCTCAGGAACGCGTGAAGGTTACAAGCTGAAAATAATATCAAATACGTACTCAGGTCCGCAATTCCTTGGAGCAGTGACACAATCAAACTTCTAAGGCAACGCAAAAAAGTCTAAGTCAATAGCAAAATGCCAAGAAACAAGGTCATATAGCACAAGTCCCAAAACAATAACAAAATCGGAAAAAAGTGGAAAACTCTTCGAGACTCGATTCCCGTGACAAACCGACTATTTACATACCTAGAAGTCTATACGGAACCCTCGGTGCGACTCAAACTTGGCAGTTTATTATTCTACAATATCAGTCCAATACCATTTTAGTCCTTTTGTTGCCCTGCTCTGCATCAAATGCACTGTCCACATGAAACAGCAGAAATAAACTATTATCATAATAAATAATAAAATACTGATTTTGTTATCAAGAACGCATTAATTTTTAAAGCTTTCGCTGTCTTAAGTCGACATAATTCTAATTTAGACCAGACTTTATTAAATTACGTCTAGTCTAATTTTGAATAGCAGGCAATTTTCGTGAGCCATTTAAATTTAATTTGCTAAAACATCATAAAACGTAATTACCTGCGAACTTCAGTTAGTGCCCTTCGGCACCTTCTTGTAGGCATTTGGCACTATGGAACTACACGTAAAAGTTGTACGAGTAGTTTCTCAAGAACTCTTAAGTTACTAAATGTTTCGTATTATTATATATTATCATTTCATGATTAATCAGGTTGTGTATTTATTAATTGCTTTTGAAGATAATATCAGACAGTTTATCAAAAGATTTACTAGTTAAGTTGGCTTTACACTACAATTTGGTAGGTCGTGCTTTATTTATAAATATCAATTTGTTATAAAGCTAGTTATGATATCACCATAACAATCCCTGTGTTGATGTCTGGACCATCCCACGCAATTCTCTCGCACCTGAAGGGGTAACTAAATGCTTATGCATCAAATGCAATCTGAAAACCGTGGCATGAACCACCGCATCGTACCATTATGCAAGATTGCAATAATGGTGTGACCATGCTGGGCACGTAAGTCTAGAGACATCAAACTCTGTCGACGGACGTAGCCCTCAGCTCTTGTAATAATTAATTAAATTAATAAATTCGTTCAAACCGAATAAGTACTTTTTAAAAAGCCATCAAGGCGCTCCCCAAACGTTAACTAGCTTCATGCGAAAGTGAGTTTGTTTGTTTGTTTGTTACGCCTTCACGCCTCTACGGATCATCATGAAATTTGGCATTCAGATAGCGTATGGTATGGAGAAGGACATAGGCTTCTTTTTATCCCGGGAACGCGGGTGAAACCGCGGGAGACAGCTAGTTATATATAAATCAGGCCGATTGAAGAGCGGAGAATCGAACGACAAAATACTCCAAAGTAGAATTAAACTACTCAACTTTATTTAATTTCTTTGCAGATTTTGCTTTTCAGCAAAAATATGGCTTAAATTCTGTTTGCTATTTGATTGATTTTCGTCAATTCGCATAATTCATCAGTATCATGTTAATTAACACGATTATCAGTTGATTACAGTTGTCCTGTATCCAGTTTAATTACACCAGTACACGTTATTGACCTACCGTTATCCGGAACTGATTTGATTAACCAATGAAATTTAATCAAACATTATTGATGGTTTGTAATTTTCTTCATTTATATTCTATCTGATATTGATGAGGTTAATAAAAATAACTGTTTTTTTAATACAACTAAGTCGGTAAGCAAGCATACGGCCCGGCCCGCCTGATGGTAAGCGGTAACCGTAGCCATATGGACGCTTGCAACACGAGAAGCATCGCTCACGCGTTACCGACCTTTCCCCCCTCCCCTATGAGCTCTGGCGACCTTACTCACGCGCAGGAACACAACTTTACACAACATAATGTTATTTGGCTGCGGTATTTTGTAAGGTGGAGGTACTTCCCCAGTCGAGCCGCTCTCTGAGCGAACAAACGCTATGCTTACTTCTCTCAAAATATTCTTATTATAAGAAGACACGCCATAGATCAACATTATTGCACTTCAAAACAGAGTAAATACTATGACTATATAAGTACTTATTTACGCCTGAAAGAAACTTTTTTTTTCTATCACAGTTGCATTATAATCGCATATCCTACTAATGTTATCCGACCAAATACATTTTCATGTCAAATGTTGCCAAGACGAGATCATATGGCTCGCACAGTCAAAAAGTTATCAGATCTCATGTAGAGCCCGGCTTATAACTCTACACGCCCTAACTCTACAAGCCCTAACTTCACAAACTCTACACTTTAGTCAAAATATGTGGTATGGCCGTTTAGGGTTATTTTATAACCGCAATTACAAAACAAACACAAACAACAAAATAGCAATTACTGTATTAATTAGTTCTAAAATGCCACACTGAAATAGTTTAATAAAGTCTGATTAAAATTATTACCGCACGTAATTGCAATGAGGTTTATTTATATAGCAGCTAACGCTGTGCTTCGCGCTTCAAAAGTTCACACTATCGTGTTAACCCGCTACACAACTGCTAGTCAACTATAATAGGACTTATATTAAGCATTCGTGTAACGATTTTGTTATTACACGTATTTAAAATAATGTTTGTTTATTGCATAGAAATAAATATACCTAGAAAGAACGTCGCCATACTACACGAATATATAAAACAGGCCAACTTTTACAGGCTGCTGCGCGTAACAGCTACGTTTTACGCTCCCTCTGCGTCATTCTGCTTGTCATAGTGACGTTCATAATGATAGCAGTTGTTGAAATATTCCCATTAAAATCGGGAGAAATTTAAATATTAAACATTATATTTTTATCGACGTGTGCACAGCTTCAACACTCAATCTGGATGTATCCTTAATCAAAGGTTTATTGTTATAGAAAAGTTCAGTTTAATCACTTGACTAGTGCAGTTCCTGGGATATTTTCATACGTCGTTAAGGACGCGCATCGCAAATGCCAACCAATACAAGTGTAAATATAGCCAAGGACCTAGCGAAGCTTTCTGCCCCTCGGATTCACCCGGGATCCTTACTTTGTGTTATTTGAGGAACCTGTGTCCAAATATTTTTGGTTTCAGTTTCAGATGTGCAGCTGTCAATGTTTTTATAATTTACCTATTTGGTTCACTTTGCGGTCCCTCGAAACATTGAAGGGTCAAAAATCATTTGAAATTATTATTGGGTCGTTGCGACGAATGCGGGATTTTTTATTATTTATATAGATCAAAGTTAGACTTTTATTTATACCACTGAGGTGGCAAACATGTATGCACAGCCTATGGACGCTTGCAACACCGAGGGTATCACTCGCGCCTGAAGAAACCTCTTCACACCCTTTTTGAAGAACCCCATGCTGTACTCCATTGGGAAAACCACGGCGGGGAGCTCATTCCACAGTCCGAGCGTCCGCGGAAGAAAACTCCTTTTCGCTCGCACAGTTCGAAACAGTTCTGGTTTCAATGTGTGTGGATCGATTCCCCGTCGATGGCGAGAGTTGCGATGGTGGAAGATAGCCGTGGGCATCAAGTCAAACAATTCCTTAGAACATTCTCTAGATTAGTTCTATATTATCAATGATCTGCATCTTTATACTGAATCTGTCAACTTTAGGTTGCCTCTTCACGAATAATTAGTTTTTTTTACTTTATCAGGTACTAGCTTCCCCCGTGGTTTCTTCCATGTTCCCGGGTTGAAAGTACCTATAAGAAAGCCTAGAGTGCTATAGCACCTCAGGGAAATGTAGCTCCTGTTGCTGAAAGAATTGTCAAAATCGGTTCAGTAGTTCCGGGACTTCCCCTCTACATCCAAACATTACCTCTTTATAATAATGATCATTGTAGTGTAGATCAACGGAATTCAGGAGGTAATTGTTTTATGCTAAATACGGACACAGCGTTTTGCATCCTCATTTATAATGCGGACAGCAAGGGAGTGGTACTTGCTTCCGGCGTCTGTGTTTCCTGACTCATACAATCTAGGGGCTTTCAAGGCCAGAGTTAATAGGTTCCTTCTGGGTAAGCGTGTTCCATCTTAGGCTTCGTCTTCGTCCCTTATGGGCGGGTCAGTGGTCAAACGCATGACCATTTAGTTAAAAAAAAACTGAAATACGAGTCTAGCTAGAGTGGCCAATTATTTCAATATTTTTATTATGATGAAGCAAGGTTGACCGTTTTAAGTTGTTTTTCTCGTATTGTCTTTTGGTTCCACGGTGTTTATTTATTAGTACTTCCAACCTTAAAGCGGTGAAGGTTAAAGTTAATCCTGTATATTGAAAGAGGAATTTCCTTAAAGGAGATTGCTAAAAGTCTTACCCTGAACAGCGTGCTTTAATCATAAAGGACAATGGTATGTGGGTCGCGCGCATCGACGTGGCGCTAATGTCACCGGATAGCAGCAACTCGGCACAGGCCTAGGGTTACCATTATCTAGAAATGAAAGGAAACAAACATCACAAGGAAGGTCAAACGTCAGAAGAATATTAATTAGTACTGAAAGACGCATGGTTATAATGATTGAAAGCTTAATTAAAGGTAATATGAAGGGTGTATAGAAAACAGATCTAGGGCAGTTTGCAAATATCACGCTTTAATTTTTTTTTATTACCATGGTAGCAAATAAGCTGTCGGCCCGCCTGTTGGTAGGTATTTACCGTTGCTTATAGACGTTTTTCCGTGCTTCGGAAGGCACGTAAAGCCGTTGGTCCCGGTTATCACTTAATTGTGATAGTCGTTAAGCTAGTTGGATGCCTCCTAGGCGGCTTGAAAAATTCCAACAGTAGGTTGGCCACTAGCCTACCTCCACCGATCCGCAGTGGGCACGCGTGGTGGAGTATCTGCCCATTCCCTTTCACCTTGATTTGTGAAGGGAGGCCTGTGCTCAGCAGTGGGACATTATAGGCTGATGATGATGATGATGATAGACGTTTGCGACACCAGGGGTATTACTCGCATATTGCCGACCCTACAATAACCTCTTCAAATTCTTCTTGATGAACCCCATACTGTATTCTCTTGGGTAAAAGAAGACGGGGAATTCTTTACACAACTTTGTTAGTATCTAAATGTTCTTAGGCATTTAAATTTATCCAGCGCACAGCATTAGCGTATGTATTTGACCTTACATTTGTACCAAACAGTCTCAGGTAGCCAACCTGGTTTAATTTTGTGCTTTCAAATTACAGGCATGTTTCTTCACCGCCAAATAGTTCTTACAAAGAGACGCCTATTATGACAGATAAAACGCTGGAAGTCACATCCAGCGTCGTTATTTCCTGACAGCTATAGCCTGTCTCACTTATGTGTCCCTAAGACAGCTAACTGGAAATTTTAGGTAATCATGTTACATCTGCGGCGTATAGTTTCGTTGCATATAAAAATCAATATATGTCAGTTTATCTTTTTGTAACGTATATGCTCCTATACCATTAATTAAATTCAATAAAACATTTGTAGTCGGAGAGTTATTTTACTTAGTCCACCCCCCCTAGACAAGATGGTTGTCGACAATCGTTATCGTTAGTAAGCGATCAACCGTTCTGTGGGAGTGACATAAGAGTTATACAAAATTTAATGGTGAGTATACAATTATTGATGGAAAGTAAAGCCAATTAAATAAATTAAAAGCCAATTAAAATAAGAGGTCAATCGAAGAATCCAAATCGGCTGGGCAGCGTTCGGGAAGCTACGACATATCTTCACGTCCAAAATACCTCAGAGTCTGAAGACAAAGGTCTTCAATCAGTGCGTGTTACCAGTGATGACATACGGGACAGAGACGTGGTCTTTCACTGCTGGCCGCATAAATAAGCTCAGTCACTCAGCGAGCTATGGAACGAGCTATGCTCGGAATCTCTCTACGTGACAGGGTCTGAAACGAGGACATTCGTAGCAGAACGAAAACTACCGATATAGCTCGTAGAGTTAGTAAGCTGAAGTGGCAATGGGCAGGCCACATCGCTCGAAGAACTGATAGCCGATGGGGAAGGAAGGTTCTCGAGTGGCGACCACGTACCGGAAAGCGCCGAGCGGGACGACCTCCCACCAGGTGGACCGACGACCTGGTCAGAGTCGCTGGGCGCCGCTGGATGCAAGCGGCCCAGAACCGTTCGAAGTGGAAATCAATGGGGGAGGCCTATGTTCAGCAGTGGACATCCATGGGCTGATATGATGATGATGATGATGAAAGCCAATTACAGATTTCTACAGATAACAATCAAAGTAAAGGTTACATATTCGAGAAACAAAAAATATTTTGTTCAAACAAATAAAATCATTTATATAAAAAGCTGAGCGTTTACTAAAGATGACGATTGTCAAACAATTCCTTATTATATCTTGTCTAGGCGCCATGGGAAGGTTTTTGACGCAGAACCTTTACAAAGCATGCAGGGCATTAAGCTAGAAACTCACGATTTACACAAAAAAATCTGTAAATTCATAATGGCTGGTAGCCCTAAGTACACTACACTGCCAAATTTGAATGCTCCGGCACATTCAGCTGTCGGCACTGCGTTTCCTTACTGAGATCCTTTACGACGGCGATGGGACTAACTAGGCTTTAGTTTGTGAACAAGTTACGTACGTTTCAGTTCTGTATGACATTAAAAAGTAATATGGAACTTAATAAAATCTTGTGGATTTGCTCCTTGATGCGAAATCTTATTTGCGGTTTATAAAGGAGTTTGTGCAAACTTCATATCGTGAATCTCATGTGTATTGAAATCTATTTGATGAAGTCGTCATGATGTTTGTCGTCAACCTAAAGCCTTCCTATTACATTATGCTTCGTATTTGTATCTAACGAGACATAAACATATTTTATCTACAATCATGCTATAAATCCTCTATAACAGTTCCTGAAACAGTTAGCTAATAGCCAATATTAAAACACTGGTTGTCATAGTAACCATTATATCATCCAAAACAGTGTTATGTTGTACTGAATTTCATTATATTAAAAAAATAACTTAGAGGCAAAGATTTTCATAGGGCATCGTGCCTCTACCCAGATGGATAATCCGCCTTACTAAAGCATGACATTTAATTTCACTCCGCTTGAGGGGCTCCCTGAGCAAATCGCTCTCAGTTCGTACTGCGCACGGCTGTCAAATACTGTCAAATCTGGCTTGTTTATTTCATGTTCCCATAGAGGCGACTATCCTTCTGGACGTTTTAAATTCTTTGCTTAGAGGTTATTCGAATTCACGTCGTATGCCGCCATTTTCGTTCGATATTAGAATTGCAGAAATTTATTACTTTGTTGTTTACAAAAATGATCATGGGTGTAGATAAAGTGTTGAAACTGTACATAATTAGGAATTAAAACCCTCATGTGATACTATTATCCCACATTCGTGTTTTAATACCCCTTATTATACTACAGTTGCATAAGTAACTAAATTCAGTACTTTATTCGAATGAACTAATAATTTAGTTTTTCTGCGTATGTCCGAATAAAAAAAAAGAACTGTAATTTTTTATTTAAATTTGATATTTAATAAATGCCATTTATTACTGGTAGATGGCGTTCGACTTTGATATTGTAATATTTTATAGGTATTTAATCATATCAAGTATACAAATAAATGCCAAACTCTGTAAAGATATTTCAATGGTCATATGACTCAAATCCTACGAACATTTTCTTTCTACATTATGATCTTTCGTTAGTATTTAGGCTTACGTAACATCATTGTTTTTAGATGAAAATGTTGGGTTAAATATACCTACATAACATTTAAGGCCTTACTTATAAAGCGCAATTTAACTAATATACTGGTCAAGTAGCCGCAGGTCGTGGGTTCGATTCCCACACAAGACATGCATTTGTGTGCATGGACATGTCTGTATGTCCTGAGTCTGGGTGTAATTATGTATATTAAGTATGTATTTACAAACAAAAAGTAGTACATGTATTATATCAGTTATCTGGTTTCCATAGTACAAGCTCTGCTTAGTTTGGGATCAGTTGACCGTGTGTGAGGAATGTCCCAGGATATTTATTTATTTATTTATTTAAGTAAATAACGTCATATTGTTTGACTACGACAGTAAGGTGATTATATATTTATATATTTGCATAGTCATCTGTACTTAAGTACATAGTTCGTTGTTAGAGCTTAGCTCCGTGTGTATAGCAATTTGGTCTTAGTTTTGCTTGTTCAGTTTAACTTTCCGTCCCCGAAGTGTGACTATTTCTAGTTTTGGTGTTTGCATTGTGTGCTCACGTAATCCTTAGCTTATACAAATATTAGCAAAAAGACTTTCGTATCTCATCATTAATTTATCATCATTACCAGCCTTTATTTTTACTTCTTTCTTTCCTCGGTGAACCTTTCCCTCTTACGATTGCGTTTGATATTCATCTCGCAAAATGCTAGGAATTAGTAAACTTGTTCTTCCGATTAAGCTTTTTCTAATGAAATCCTATAATTACTTTAAAGGGTCTAATATAAGCTTGAAAGCACCGAAATAAATGTAGCATCGCGAAAAATTTCCAAGCTTTTAGTTACAAAGTGTGAAGTTCCAAAGCTCTCAGAAGCTTAGTGAATTTAAAGACGGGGTCTCTCAAGCCTCCCATTTAGCAATATCCTATTACAGATGATTTATTTTATTACGATCCGCTGAAGACGATAATGTTGTACAGCTCGAATAATTTCGGGCCAAGTCAAATTATTATTCCGCCCCGAAATCATCCGGTCTTATTTACATAAATGGACTAAACTTCAATTCAGACTCGATTGTAAAAGTTTCAAGACTTCAGGGCATGAATACTGAATAATTTTGTTTGAGCTAGTGAAATTTAAAAGAACTTACATAGTTACTCTCAGGAAGTTACATTAAAGACAATCAAAATGGTTGTTGACAAAGCTAGGAACAATCGGTAACAAAAAGCAAATGAACATGAACTAAACTTAAAAAAGCGAAGCATTGTATCGCTGTTGACAAAGCTAGGAACAATCGGTAACAAAAAGCAAATTAACATGAACTAATCTTAAAAAAGCGAAGCATTGTATCGGTAAATTGACACTTATTGTACCGTTTTTAGTATCTTAATGCAGCGTATTACGCACTAGTGCTTTTTACTTTACATACAAACTGTGCGATAAGTTTTATGACAGGTATAATCCCGATTATGTTAAGTTTGTACCTCACTGCAAGTAATATGTGTTTAGACAAAGCATTCTTAATTTAAACGGATAAAATAGTTTGACAGCGCATAGCTGTCAAAAAAAATAAACTTGTGCACCATATTTGTTAATTTTGTCATTGAGTGGTTGATTATTATAAAAAAATCTACTTAAAAAAATACAAGTTTGCTTTTTTCCTCCTTCCTGAGATTAGCGCGTTCAAACAAACAAACTCTTCAGCTTTATAATATTAGTATAAATATCGAAAAATTAACTAAAAAAGTGATTTGAAAATGTATGTGTTTAAAACCTACATACAACCACAAAGTCAAATCCATTTATTTATTATATTTTATTATTTATTAGTAGGGCACTTATGAAGATCAAAGCTTCTGAAGTTACCACTGGTTCGGAAGCTGGCCTTGAAATTTCCCGGTTCGGCAAAATACTTTGCAGTAACATTTTTTAAACACAACAAAAAAACTGACTATATTGACTATTTTTCCTCAAACATTTTACGCAAGCATATACATAAAAATAATAACGCGTCTTGTATATTATATCAATGATGTATTTTATTTATTTAGTGTGTAGGTATTTTGTTTAGTCACTTATATTGCTGACTGTACTGAACACCATTTTGCCCATGTTCCTTTCAAGTTCATTTTTAATCTTGAATTTCCCAAACATCACATCAAAAAAGTATGATCGTAAAAATTATGAATTTATACGTAGCCCTCAGGGCAGAGCAGTACCCTGTAGGGTACTATTATGTGTAATTTATCGGGAGGCCAGCAGTCGGCTATCGACTCAACTTTAAGGTCTCGTCGTAACGTGCACGCGGCGCCTTAAGTTCCGTTTGCGACTGTGTGATTGAACCCTCTAGGATTTAAAGTTATTGTATATGTTATTGGGCTATAGTGTTAGGTATTAAATAGTTATAGTGTAACGGTTGCTTGGATTTTATAGGTTTTTGTCGCTTGCATTTGAAAATACGACTGCTACGTTCATATGAGGACTTATTTTGAAATCCTCTCCTTTGAAGTCCTCTCGATATTTTAAGGTTTACCAGTACTCATCAATATCTTGGCTATGCAAAAATGTTTCTTAATCTTCACAGTTTTTAAAAATAAATATCCTGGGACATTCCTCACACATGCTTATCTGATCCCAAACTAAGCAGAGCTTGTACTATAAAACCAGATATAGAACTGATATACCTACCTAATACTTTATACTACTTTTTGTTACATACCTAAATAAACATAATTACACCCAGACTTTGAACCGCTCGTGGTGTAGCAGAAGCGCTCGTGGTGTAGCCGTTCTTAATCGATCGGCAAGTTAAGCTACCACCGTCGTGGTCGGTACCTGGATGGGTGACCGCCTAGTGGTATTTCAAATCGAGCGTTTCCGTGCTTCGGAAGGCACGTAAAGCCGTTGGTCCCGGTTATCACTTAATTGTGATAATCGTTAAGCTAGTTGGAGGCATTCTAGGCGGTTTGAAAACTCCAACAGTAGGTTGACTACTAGCCTACCTCCACCGATTCGCAGTGGGCACGCGTGGTGAGGTATCTGCTTATTCCCTTTCACCCTGATTTGTGAATGGAGTCCTGTGCTCAGCAGTGGGACATTATAGGCTGATGATGATGATGATGATGACACCCAGACTCAGGACATGCCATCGTACAATTAACCCAAAGAAGAGCGATGACGTTCATTTTGCTCGCAGTCTATTCCGCCAATTTGCCACCATCGACAATGCGCTCTGATTGGCTAAGTCAAGGACACATGTGCTCTGATTGGCTAAGTCAAGGACACATGCGCTCTTATTGGCTAATTCAATGACACATGCGCTCTGATTGGCAAATTCAAGGACACATGCGCTCTGATTGGCTAAGTCAAGGACACATGCGCTCTGATTGGCTAAGTCAAGGACACATGCGCTCTGATTGGCAAATTCAAGGACACCTGCGCTCTGATTGGCTAAGTCAAGTACACATGCGCTCTGATTGGCTAAGTCAAGGACACATGCGCTCTGATTGGCTAAGTCAATGACACATGCGCTCTGATTGGCTAAGTCAAGGACACATGCGCTCTGATTGGCCAAGCCAATAAAATCCAATATAATTGAGAAAATAAAATAAAAACACACGATGCAGTGATTGGTCCTTACTGTATAAAATCAGTGCAAAATCACTGTTCTACTCACCCGATCACTATGAAATTTGGCATGCAGATAGCCTATAGTATTGAAAAGAACATATGCAACTTGTTATCCCGGGAACGCTGGTGAAACCGCGGTGAATGCTAGTTAATTTATAAATCAAAGAGCAAGGTAAAAATAACAACAATTGACTACAAATCAAACAAATGAATGGGCGCTATAATTCACAATTTCCAACCGAGTTGATATTCCCCGGCCACAGAACAGTTCAATAATTAATTTAAATAGGGGTCGCGGCATTAATTTCGTTGTTTATTAATGCAAATACAGGAAATTGTAAACATCTCTTGTTATTTAAAACAGGTTGGTGTTAAAATTTAATATGTTTTTTTATTAACATGGTTCAGATTTTGCAAATTTACATGTTAATTCTTCATAACTTTGCATTTTAAATACTATGGAAGTCAAAGGCTGACTGGGAAGAACCAAAAAGAATTGTGCAAAGTTACTAATTATTTATATTACTTTTAGGGTTGGCAGCGAGTGAGTGATACTCCTAGTGTTGCAAGCTTATAGTAGCTACGGTAACCGCTTACCATCAGGCGGAATACTTTGTTTGCTACCTTAGTCGTATAAAAATACATTTTTGACCGTATTACTTTGTACGTAGCTACCACTATTATACCTACGATGAATTTAATAATACGTTTTAGTAAAAAATAAGGTGGATGCTCAGCATTAGGCGGTTTTTTTTTTTTTTTTTTCAAATTTTACGGTAAAGATTGAAGAATATTTATTTATTTATTTATTAGGTTTACATACACCAACAGTACACACATTGAAAATAGTTACAAAGTCTTAATTCTAAAGATTATGACATAATCATAATATGCAGATGTGTGCACCCATTATAGGTGTACTGTACACAGCATTCATGGTAAACAAAACTAGTGCTAGGCACCTACGAGACAACAACAAATAAACTATACACAACATAGACTGGATTAAAATTGAAAGCAAACGATTATAATAATAATTGTACATATTTTTACATAAAATTACACTACAGAATTCTTAAAAAAATTTCAAGTTTTTGCTTGAAAAGATGCAGAGAGTCCGAGAAAATGTATGTGTTTAAAACCTACATACAACCACAAAGTCAAATCTATTTATTTATTATATTTTATTATTTATTAGTAGGGCACTTATGAAGATCAAAGCTTCTGAAGTTACCACTGGTTCGGAAGCTGGCCTTGAAATTTCCCGGTTCGGCAAAATACTTTGCAGTAACATTTTTTAAACACAACAAAAAAACTGACTATATTGACTATTTTTCCTCAAACATTTTACGCAAGCATATACATAAAAATAATAACGCGTCTTGTATATTATATCAATGATGTATTTTATTTATTTAGTGTGTAGGTATTTTGTTTAGTCACTTATATTGCTGACTGTACTGAACACCATGGAAGAATTTTAAATACTATGGAAGTCAAAGGCTGACTGGGAAGAACCAAAAAGAATTGTGCAAAGTTACTAATTATTTATATTACTTTTAGGGTTGGCAGCGAGTGAGTGATACTCCTAGTGTTGCAAGCTTATAGTAGCTACGGTAACCGCTTACCATCAGGCGGAATACTTTGTTTGCTACCTTAGTCGTATAAAAATACATTTTTGACCGTATTACTTTGTACGTAGCTACCACTATTATACCTACGATGAATTTAATAATACGTTTTAGTAAAAAATAAGGTGGATGCTCAGCATTAGGCGGTTTTTTTTTTTTTTTTTTCAAATTTTACGGTAAAGATTGAAGAATATTTATTTATTTATTTATTAGGTTTACATACACCAACAGTACACACATTGAAAATAGTTACAAAGTCTTAATTCTAAAGATTATGACATAATCATAATATGCAGATGTGTGCACCCATTATAGGTGTACTGTACACAGCATTCATGGTAAACAAAACTAGTGCTAGGCACCTACGAGACAACAACAAATAAACTATACACAACATAGACTGGATTAAAATTGAAAGCAAACGATTATAATAATAATTGTACATATTTTTACATAAAATTACACTACAGAATTCTTAAAAAAATTTCAAGTTTTTGCTTGAAAAGATGCAGAGAGTCCGAGAAAATATCTAGATCGCTTATGATACCACTTATGTATTTGTCTGAAACACGGTACAAAATAGGTGTAGTACAATAATGATGTGGCTCAACATGTTTCACCAATTACTGGCATACATAATAATTAGTGGTTACTATGGTTACTACCTACATCACAATATTAAAATTTGATGACACAGTCAATCAATAATTAAAAATAAACATTAACAATTTAAATACACACACGATGTCATAAATACAATTAACACAAAATACAATTTATTAATTTTAAATGTCTATAAATATCTATTTATCCTTGAAATTAAAAAATTCTTGCATACTATAAAAACAATTTTCTAATTTTGATTTTAAATAAATTTATTTGTAATTCCGTGATGGATTTTGGAATATTATTAAAACATTTTATTGCCATTACGCTACATTTTTTTTGGTATAAGGCACTTTTACAACTGATCATTTTTAATCTGCTTGGGTCTCTGGCATATAATTGATGTTTGCCTAACGCATGCCTAATGTTTCAAACATGTCTGGATGCTCCTTAACAAATATAGCCATTTGCATTATATACATATTGGTAACCGTCAATAATTTTAATCTCTTAAAGAGTGGACGACACGATTCCCAGGGGCTGACGCCACATATTGCTCTTATGCTTTTTTTTTGTACTAATAGCACTTTATTTATGTCTGTTGGGTTGCCCCACAACAACAGACCATACCGTAGAAGGGAGGCTACGTATCCATGATAGGCTGTTAATGCTGCCTTTTTTACCGTCGTATAATAAAATGGCTAAATATTTCAATGATTCGCGACCGTATTGGTTCATTCGGCACATTGTATTATGAATGTTTTTTTGTATAAATGAGCCTTAAAACTAACTTTTTTACTGAATGTACAAAAATAGTTATAAACAAAATGTTTCGATTGCTCAAAATGTCAAATTTACTACTACGGTCGCTAATCACTGAAATATTTAGCCATATTGTTTTAAGAATACACAGTTCCAGAACACGTCCCTGAACATCAGCAAAAGCATCGGGATCCTTGGCGTCGACATTTCTAGCGACGTTTTGTTCCGAAGTCACTTAGAAGACAAGGTTAAGCTGGCAGCCATAATGCTTGGGGTGCTCAACAGAGCAAGGCAGTACTTCACATCGGGGCAAAGGCTGCAACTTTATAAGTTGCAAGTCCGGCCTCATATGGAGTACTGCTGTCATCTATGGATGGGGGCACCTGGGTACCAGCTTGATCCTTTAGACTCGGTTCAACGACGTGCCATCAGAATTGGTGACGATCCCGAGCTCACAAGCGGTTTAGAGCCCCTCAGTCTGAGGAGAGACTTTGCCTCCTTATGTGTGTTCTACCGCTTGTACAACGGACGGTGTTCTGAAGAATTGTTTAAGATAATGCCCACGGCTGCTTTCTACCATCGCAACTCTCGCCATCGGCGGGGAGTCCATCCTCACATATTGAAACCTGAATTGTTTCGTACTGTGCGGGCTCAAAGGAGCTTCCTTCCGCGGACGCTCAGACTGTGGAATGAGCTCCCCGCCGTGGTTTTCCCAATGGAGTACAGCATGGGGTTCTTCAAAAGGGGTGTGAAGAGATTTCTGCAGGGTCGGCAACGCGCGCGGGATACCCCTGGTGTTGCAAGCGTCCATAGGCTACGGTAACCGCTTACCATCAGGCGGGCCGTATGCTTGTTTGCCACCTAAGTGGTATAAAAAAAAAAAGAAGGTAAAAATAAAAACTTGAACAATTACCGCCTCATGCTGAGCATTCACCTTAATAGACACATAAGAAATAACCTTGTATCAAGTTAGGTGACAGTCAACAGCAATCGATTACACGGCAAAATTAAAAGCAACACACTTAGTTTACGTAAGGAACTCCCGAATGACCTACAGTAATTTGTAGTGTTACCCGGGAGCGGGATAAATGTTAGGAGAGGCACTTACGAAAGCAATAAACAGCCTCTCAGGGAAGATGCCTCTGATATTTGTTGGGGATAGGACATTTCTTCTAACTTGTAGGTACAAGATTATGTTTACTCCACGCTTTGAGTTAGATTCTATTAGTTAATCTTAACTGAAATAAAATATGAAATACTTTCAAGGATTTTTTATGGCGTAAGTGGTCCTTTTTGTGGCTTTTTTACTTTAGAATCAAATTTTTCTAACGAAATCCAAAGAATCTGCGACACGGTTCTCATACTTCTGCAGATATCATCTTTTTTTTAAATGATTGTAACATTATGCTGTTCCTAAATAAATATTTCAAACTTACAATCAAGACACCTTAGAAGAGATTTCTTAGAGACAGTCGAACATAAACCCTAGCCTGATATGATATAGTTCATTACCAATAAATAAAAAATAATGATAATATAATAAAGCGGAAGAGTTTTTTTGTTTGTTTGTTTAAACGGGTTAATCTCTGGATCTACCAGTCGGATTCTAAAAATTCTTTCACTAATAGGAAGCTACATTATCCCTAACTCTTTATCACGGGAACGCGGGTGAAACCGCGCGAGGCAGCTAGTTTCCAATAAACCAAAAATAAAGATATATTATAAAATAAAATAAAAAACACCATTTAAATAATTTCTCAAATACCACATTCATAATGATAGCAAGATCGTACAAGCTAAATTGCGTTTTATAAGTTAAGCCTTTGGGAACAAACTTGCTTACTAATTTGACTTATTACCAAAGCTCCCATAATGTCCGTAATACTTATAAACCCAGGGTCACTGCGAGCAAAAACCCATTAATCCAACACCGTCGCAGGCGAGCTCTACCCACTCATAATAAGAAAAAGGGACTGCTCAGTGTTTGTCCACTTGGCCCTTCATCCCCACATAACGTCTAAATAAATCCTTAGTGGTAGAATAGAACTGTTAACAGTATCTTGAATGAAAATAAAGAAACACGTAAGAAATGGCTCAAATATCTGAAGTGAACTGAACTGATAAAAAACTGACCATGTGGTTCCGGAGTACTGTTAATTTAAAAAACTGTTTTACAAAAAACTTAAACCGACTTCAAAGTACACTTAGAAGTAATCAAATCCTGATCTGATGACAATGGGACCAAACGGGAAATGTACCCTTCCAAACAAAAAAGAGTTATGAGGAAACAAACATAAAAAAAAAAATTACAATCGAATTGAGAATCCATCCTTTTTTTGAAGTCGGTTAAAAATGGGTCGACTACTTCGTGAAGTAGTATAATAATATTGGGCGGGATAGTTTACATTGTAATTTCAGTCACTGATCTAGGACAAAAAAAAATTGTATTATTTATTTATTTTTATTTGGCTTTTCAACAATGGGAGGAATACATTAATACATAAACAACAAAACACTAAAATTCAAAACAACATCTAAGTGTCACATTACCTGATTTTCTATTGATTGTTTAATTTTTGTTTACTTATATTCCGTAACGCAACTGTTCACAGGAGCGTGTCTCCCACGACACAGGGTGCCTAAACATTTGGTTTGGATAGGTGAGCCCGTTCTTGAGTTATAAAATTACAACGAAAAGTGCCATTAATTTTTGTATATATAGATAAATATAGATAATATGTCTAAACTAATATGTTAGTCGCTGGTGACAATTAATTTCTTTTTTATTAAATTAACAGTCACTAAAACTTGCGTCAATTTATTCATAGTCCCTAAATACTGTTGAAATTATTATAATATAACATTAGGTCCCGCGAGGTGCCGGTACCGGGACGCGGGTTGTGGGACGAAGTACGCGGGTTGCGGGACGCGGGGCAGTCCGGGTGTCCATTAATATTAATTACAAGACAAATTTAATAATCGCTGCGATTGTTTTAATTAGTTTCGAGAAGGATGAGGTGTTATTAATTTAATTTAATACGTATCATCTGGTTTGACGCAGCATATAAATTATCTAGGTTTTTTGAGTTGGTATCGTGTTAGGAATACCTCTGGTGTTGCAAGTGTCTATAAGAAAACAGTTACCATCAGGCAGGCCATATTCTCCTTTGCTACTTTAGTAGTAAAGTATCTCCATGTTTCTTTAACGTTCTTTCAGTCTGTCACTCTAACTAGTATTCTAGTACAGCACAGTAAATGCGAAATGAACAGTAAAAAAATCTAACACAACTTATTTCAAAGGTCTGTATCAATAATTCTATGATTCCACTTCCCTCCATTATGGCTGCGAGGGCGATGGCTGCCTCATGCCTTATTCTTGTGAATGCTGCTTGGAGAAAATATATTACTAATTTTAAACCCATTTTGTACGGTGACATTCATCAGTTAATTACTGTTAGTTTTACTTAAATTTTAACAACTTAAATAATTTTTTCTGTTTCCTCACTATCTAAATTTAGCAGCCATTTAATTTTGATTTGTCTTCTTGTTTCTTGTTAGAGTATCTCACCACATACAATCTTTGTGCAAATGAGGTTTTAACCGCAATCGGTTCACACACTGCATTGTGTCTTCTAGTTTGTGTTGCACTATTTATCTTTTCCACAGACAAGGTTGAGTGTTTACACAACACAGTTAACATATTTTTGTTTTATACAACTAAATCGGTAAACAAGCATGCGGCCCGCCTGATGGTAAGCGGTTACCGTAGCCATATACTCACGCGCAGGAACACAACTTTACAATAAAGTTATTTGGCTGCGGTATTCTGTAAGGTGGAGGTACTTGCCCAGTCGAGCTGCTCTTTTAGCGAATATACGCAAAAAAAAAAAAAAAAAAAAAAAAAAAAAAAAAAAAAACAATAAAACAATATATAAATCTAACGCACAAAAGTGTCTCAGCTTCTTCGTATAGTTTAATTGTAGGGAACAAACTAGGCTTAGATAAGTTTATTAGTTAAATTTAAATTTTTTTTCGTTTTTAAAAATTTATAGTTCGGAATTAATTCGTGGAGGCTTGGAAATAGGCTGTTACTATTTCCAAGCCTCCACGAATTAATTCCGAACTTCGTCCACATCCTCCCTTGGGGGGAATCGCGGGATTTTTTTAATAAAACTTGTCCCGTTAGCCAGCTATAATGCGTGAACAAGCGTGGTTTGTTTACAATAACAAGATAATGTCTTCACGGGTCACTATACGCCTTTATTGTGGAACTTGGACTATTCGAGAGCGGGTAATGAAATCGAAAGTGTTCGTGTTGGTTTACTGTAGTTTGTTTTGTTTCTTGCTCGATTTAAAAGGATGTTTTAATTGAGTGTTAGGATTTTAATATAATTACTAGCTGTCCCCTGCGGTTTCGCATGTATTTCCGTGATAAAAAGTAGCCTATTATACTCGGGGATATTGTAGCTTCCTATTAGTGAAAGAATGTTTCGCATCCGACTGGTAGTTCCAGAGGTTAGCCCGTTTAAACAAACAAACAAAAATCCTCTTCTGCTTATTATAACAGGTGGAGATTTCGAGATGGCATATATTCGAAATCCAACGACTAATCCAACATAGGTTTCGAAAATATGCCATCTCGAAATCTCCACCCAGTATACCTAAGTATATTTAAAAGGTCAGGTGACTTTGTTCCAATCGCGTAGCTTACATTTCAAAATGAGAAGATTATTTAAAACAGATTGAAAATTCTATAGGTCGCTTGGTATAGTCCGACCACACAAACAAAAACCACTTGCATCCAACGCAGAGAAGCAACAACGCGTGTCTCGAAAAAAAAACAATAAAGAAAAGCAACTTCTTTAAGAAGGGGTGAATAGATTTATGCAGATTCGGCAATTAGTCGCCTACCAGTAGAGCTACTTTAATTATGCAAAAAAATAACTCTGCACTCCATTCTTGAAGAACACCATGCTCTAGCATAAGTAAGAAGAGGGATATATACCGTTTACCCCAATTGGGAAGAGGGCAGGTAGATGATGGTATTGGGACATAGGCAAATTTTTATCCCGGGAACTCGGGTACAACTGCGGGGACAGCCAGCACAAACTACTAGTCTGTCGATATAAAATTATCCAGCCGATCAACTTTATAAATTGCTACAGTTTTTTTTTAACTTATAACAATAAGTTTTACTATAAGTGGGTACTGAAGTATGTTAAGCTTTCAAGTTGGACATTCTTCAGAAGATCAACAGATTAGTTTAGTGTTCGATAAAGGAAAATATTTAAAGTATTCGCGGTTTTCTGTTTACTTATGGATTAATAAAAGTTATGTGCCGGTTTTTTTAAAACGGAGGAGGTTTACAAGTCGTCGCGTATATTATTTTTTTATGTATGATCACAACTTTTGACAGAGTAGTCTTTTTTTATTGGATAGGGTATACCTCGAAGTTGGTCCCATATACATTTGGAAAAAAAAACAACCCTAAGGGTGGGAAAATAGGGGTATTTATTGTTCACTCACATATTTGAATGCTGAGGTGTGTCCATTAAAAGAAATCGGGGATAAACAAATATTTAAAAAAAATACATACCTACGTAGGTTATTTTTCTTTAGTTTATTTATTACGATGAGATTGATTGAAGTATTTAACAATGTGTACAACTCTAAATAATTCCTGACACGATCAGCAGCAGCGTCAGCTGCGTTTCAGGAATCAGTAATGAGATAGTACATTCATCGTGCTATGGTTTTCTGACATCGTTTTTATTCACAAAAAGCTCAAGTTAATTACAGGATTCGAACTCACGACCTTAACCACGTCAATCAACGTCCGTGCCACTTAGCTATCATTGCTTTAAAATACCTATCACCAGTAAAAAAATATGACCAGTTACTTATTTAATAATAATCAGAAAATTGACATAAAACAAAATACAAAAATAATAGATAATAATAATACACTATATGAGTATCGTGTTGTCGGCGAATGGTCTAAGTACGGGATTCGATTCCCGGCCCACCTGTGTCCCTCATTGTTACATAGGACGTGACTATTTCAAATTAGCTCTCTAGTTAGGGCTTTTGTACACTTGTTGTGTTAAGAAGCGAGAAATTCTTTGTTATGAAAAAAAATTGTTATTGTAAATCATTTGTCATCTGTTTTATAATACAATTTATTTTGTCAACTTGTTGAATTACCATTATTACCTTAATAACAATGTAAAATAATTCTTTCCATGAATTCATAAGCACTTTCTTTTAAAAAACTTCTACAATATATACAATATTTTAAAAACTTTATTAGTCTTTATATTTCCATATGACCTAACAAACTCAAAGTCAAACCTTAAGAAACATTTATGAACTTCAATGCTACTTAAGTTAACCATACCATAATTAACAAGCTTATTTAAACATGCCAAAATGATTTTCAATCTAATTTCTATTTTCATCAATACAAACAAAAAATATTCTATTGAAATCAGCAGACATGTGAACCCAACTCGACGATTCCATTTCATCGCAGCGGCGAGATATTTCACATTTTCCAATTCAATTATTAATTAAAGTTTCTTTCAGCACTAAAATATTACGGGGATCGTTTTGCGTCTCTTTTTCTACTTTGTTCACTTTGCAGCTTCTGTCTCATACCTTTTTTTGTCTATTTCGCTTTCTGAGTTATTATTAAAAGTGCAGGCGGCTGCGGAAAAATGTTTCGATATTCCCCATCTGGAACTTTTGCATTTGAAAGTGTGGAAGGGTTGAGTGAGCATTATGGGGAATGGAATGCCATTATGGAGTTTTGTGTGTGTTGTGTTGCGTAAGTAACGTTAGGAAAATTCTGTTGAGAATGTTGTATTTGAAAAGTTTACGACTTCAAACGTCCGGAACTACTTGGTACTTATATTTTTCATTTATTTATAAGTATTACTTCCGCCGCACGGTTTCACTGTTAAGGCAAGGGTAAAGAAAACTCCAAACACTTTAGAGAGGTAGAGCATTGCGTTTTTTCGTACAAATAGCAGCTCGACTGGGGAAGTACCTGCTTACAGAATAGTGCAGCCAAATAACATAAATAATAATAAATATCCTGGGACATACTGGTCCCATCATCTGGGGTCATCTGATCCCAAACTAAGCAGCGCTTGTACTATAGAAACCAGATAACTGATATACTACATATAGTACTTTTTTGTTTGTACAGTTTAAGTTTACATATAGTATTTTCTGAAATTCACATGTCACAAGGAGTCAAATAATATGATGGAGGGGTGGAGAGCGACATCCCACGTATCCGGACATAACGCTTCGCTTCAGCAGCTGTACGAACAGCAAAGGAGTGGACCTCTCTTCCGGGGTCTGTGTTTCCCCACACCTATAACCTAGATGTATTCAAGGCAAGAGTGAATAGGCTTTTTCTGGTTGTGCTACATCCTCGGCCTTGTCATAACTCCTCATGGGGTCAGTCGAAGATCAAATGCAAGCCCATTCAACTTAAAGAGAAAAGTTAGTCTTACATACGTCTGTATAATGAAATACTTTGTTCTGTTTTTGTATTGTGTGTTTCTTGTGTAAATAATAAAGAATTTTGTATTGTATTGTATTGTACTTTTTTAATTTAAATGGCTGGTGCTCATTTCAAATTATGTAAAGTTCAAAATCACCATGATATGGATTCTTCAAGATTTTTCCTTCATTATATAAACCAATACCCAAGTCTCGCTTTCAATAATACTACAATGAGTAACAATAGCCCTTATATAAAGAAAAGCGTACGTTAGAAATATATTTACAGATAAGGCACAAATATATAACATTAGTCCTTTATCTAGTACTTTATCAGACAGAAGTGGGCCGCGCTACAAGTTTCATATCACTTTTTCTGGATAAACGATCAATAATGGCGCCATTTTGCCCGGATATCATTTTAATATACTATTTCTAATACCGGCCGGTACAGGATAAAGATTTTAGGGCTGCCTCGTGGCTGTTTTGTTTCAATTTCTCTACTATTAAGTCATTGTCAAGAAAATGTTACAAAATTGATATAAGAAAAATCTTCCTTGAAGCGCAACCGAATAGTCTTGTTTCTTTATTGGATACTTAGATAAAACCGAAGTATGTAGATATGGTTTGGATTATCAAACGTGGATGACTAAAATTATGTTCATTGACATCATGTATTCCTGTTGACACTAGCTCTAGTCAAATTTATATAATAATTGAAAACCGTTTCACAAAAAACTTAAACCGACTTCAACGTCTACTAAGAAGTAATCAAATCCTGATCTGATAACAATGGGACCAAACGGGAAGTGAACCCTTCCAAACAAAAAAGAATTTTCCAAATCGGTTAATAAATGACGGAGTTATGAGGTAACAAACATTTAAAAAAAAATGCAACCGAATTGAGAACCTCCTCCTTTTTTGAAGTCGGTTAAAAAGAAGAAACTGACTGACGTAAGACTGAAGTCTTTATCTTATAAGTAGGCATCCACTAAGGAAATACATGGTACAAAAAAACTCAAACTTAATCTTAATAAGACAACCCTATTGTGAATGCAATCTCCGCTAAATGTCGCTTTAAAGCGCTTCAGGCTATCGTGTCGCCATGTGAGGGCACATTACTGTGTATTGTACGGCCTTTTTTAGCCTTTATGTGTCGCTACAGCGCTGAATGGTGTTACAGGTTCGAACGGTGGAGCTTTGTTGCATTATTGCTTATAATAAACTAGCTTTACGACAGTTAGTTTTTATCGAGAACAAATTAATGACAAGGCACATAAGTGCCTTGTCATTATATGTTTAGATATGAATCTACATACAAACACAAAATACTTTTGTGTTTTTTTGTGTTCACTTTAACGGGCCATAATATCTATGTTAACTATTTCATAGTGCGTTAATGTTATTGTTATTTCAGCCTAAAATAGCAAGTAGGTGCTACGCAGGTAATTCACACACATTTATCTTGTACACGAGCTTTTAATACATCTTTTATCCCCTCCTCTGGTTTATTTATTTCCTTTGCCATAGTCCCAACTCATTATTCTAGCCCATTGTTACTGTACATCCATCCGCAAGCATCCAATTCAATACAATATAAAACTCATTTAAATATCTACCTTAGCTATCTAAATTTAAGGTCTTAAATTGAATAGTGTGATTTTTTCTTAACGTTAAAGTGCGGTGTACCGTACGCTTCACGTAATGTGGTTACGTTTTGCGTAACCGCTTCCCAGCTACGAGCGCTACGAGCGCTACGAGCGCTACGACCGCTTCGGTGCGTAGCCCGTAGCAGTGAATGTGCTACGAACTTATAAAGGAGATGTATTGCGTTGCCTTTCTCACTTGGAACTAAACTTGGAACAATTTATTGGGGTTACAATTTTTGCGGAAATAAACAAGATCTTTTTCTCTATGTAGGTACCTACTTGATTTACTATAAATATTTATTTATATAGTTCGCTACTGCTTTACTTAAGTTTCTTTTTAAAATCGTAGTTTGTTAGGCATCCAATACATAGAATGTGTCTTTTGACCTCTGAGCCGGTAGACTACCTAGATCTTGGGTGCTAAAAAGGAAGCTAAAGCAATATTGCTACGGAATTCTATTTTCGAAATCTCGGCAGATCCTACATAATTCCAATATTTTTTGGTAAAATAATTACTCTTAATTAATTCATTAAAGGATTCGGCATGAATGAATTGCATAAGATCTGCTGTAATTTCGAAAAAATGAATTCCGTTAGTAATATTGCTTAGCTTCATTTTTAGGGGGCCTGGTCGCCTTTTGCCGTTAATTCCATTAGAGGAAATCTCTCTGCACAAGCGTAAAAAAAACAAATATCATTTCAAAATTAAATTCATTCCCATTTCAAAAGTATTTGAATAATTTATTCTTCAAAAAAGTTACTCCTTAAATACAACCTGACTCAAAGTCAGGGCCAAGTCTAGGAGCAGAAGCGAGATAGTACGTTAGTTACGTCAAGTTACTCTGAAACGTGTCGGAAGTTCTAGATAGCTTGTAGACACTTGTTTTGTCCCAACTTAGGAAGCAAAGTTGAATAGACACTTATAGTTCGAACAGTTCTGACACTTGGTTTTTATCGCTAACGTGTATACAAATTAATTAGTTTCAAGTTTTTTTTTGTTTCATTTTTAATGCTAGATTTATTGGACCACAATCTTACAATGGCACCCTATTATGGTGCGTCCATGCTTGGCGAACCGAGCACGAGCCGAACCACGAATGAGCACACTGCGAGCACGATTCGCGTAGCGTGGACCGTATTAGCCTCGAACGAGCGCGATTGTCAGTTTTTTCACGAACAAAGGGATTCGCATCGTGCTCGTTGTAGGCTCGTTCGTGGCTCGGCTCGTGTTCGATTCGCGTAGCATTGACGCACCATTATATTTCA
Source organism: Achlya flavicornis (assembly GCA_947623365.1). Classification (NCBI taxonomy): domain Eukaryota; kingdom Metazoa; phylum Arthropoda; class Insecta; order Lepidoptera; family Drepanidae; genus Achlya; species Achlya flavicornis. The sequence continues at coordinate 532,423 of OX392481.1, read as the reverse complement.
ACATAGGATAGGAAACCAGATAACTGTTACATACATACATACTTAATACTATTTTTTTTAAGATGCAAGCACATCATTTTGGTCACCAATTTTATTTTCAAACGTTCCCGGAAAATTACAAACAAATTCACAACTCCAAAAGTCATAAATCCCAATTCGAATCCTAACAGAGATTATCCCGAATTTGACGTTTTGACCAAAACAATGGCAACTGGCGACCCTCCACTGACGAGGGTACAATGAAGGTCCACTACACCCATTAAAAGTTAGATTAGTGACAAATTTCAAATGGATTTTGAATAATATCAGTGCTGTGTAAATCCCCTAACAAATTAGATCGATTTAGTGAACCAGGTATTTTATTATTGCTGTTTGTCCCACAGGGCGCGAGCGTCAGTGACAGTGACTGAATGTAACTAAATCCTATCTGTTTTATACTGACAGCGAGGCGATTTAGAATTTACTTGCTAGTGGCTACCTACATTAAATGCCAAGTTTATCGACAATGTGTTGATAACCGTTTTTAACCGACGGAGGAGGTTTACAAGTCGACGCGTATATATTTTTTTTATGTATGATCACCCATAACTTTTTACAGAGTAGTCCGATTTTGATAATTCTTAATTCTGAAAAATACCTACCCTAAGGGTAGGAAAATGGGAGTGATTTATTGTTCACTCACCGATTTTAATGGCGAGTTGTGTATTACATTATAAAAGTAATCAAACATTAAGGATGTAGTAATTACAAAAAATATACATATCTACGTAGGTTATTGGTTTTTCCCCGACTGCAAAACCTTATAAAATTCAAGTTATATTCAAAATTCTATATTTAAAAGGTTTATTATTTTTTGCTTTTCAGTTTTTTCGGTGGTTATTTTTTTTTGTTAAAAAGTATTTATTAAAGCTTGTACTCAACTTGGCTCTTAATTTTGCAACTCCACCTTGCACAAGTACACATTGTACAAAAGCCAGTTGAGTATATAATTATGAACTTGTTTAGGTTATTATTCTATATTTATTTCTTTTTTTATGTGTATGCTTGCGTATTCTACTTTTTAAAATATTTGGATAAAAAAAACCTCGCTGAGTTTCTTACCGGTTCTTCTCAGTTTAAACACAGTACATATATCAAACTATATGTTTTGATTTGCTGTTTGAAAAGTTAATTATCTTCTATATGGGATGATACTATTTTACGGCATGTACTTTATTATGTAACAAAATAATAATAATTACATATATAAAGATGAATAAATCAACTTTAGTTACTGTCTCGCTCATACAATCGATGACAAAGCAAAATATGGAGCAACATTAACTCTAACATTTAAATTCCTGGAAAGAAACAAAACAGAGAAATTTGATGGTAGCGTTTCTCTAGCTCTTTCATATCATCGCATAGCTATCATTACACCCCATCCTAATACTGCGACATGAGCATGAACAATTATTTTGACAGATAGCGTAAACAAACTTAGTCGGCGCGTACAATTTATAAAGTTTCTTCGCGAGTAAACGGCGCAAAAATATTGCACTGAACCGGGTACAGTCCTTTTGAAAAATTCTACAACTAGTTTTAAAGCATCAAAGGAATTTTCCCTTGGAATATTTAAAGACTTTATTCTGCTTGAAATAGAAATGTTTTTGCAATGAAATTTTTATTGAGTGAACATAAACAGAATATTTTAAATATAATGTTGAATAATTTACCATTATATAAAGCGTATACAGTACTAGTTTACAGCGGTTTTAAGTTTATTACAATAATTAAAAATTAGAACAAGAATTAATAAAAGTAAACTTAAATGACGCGAAATAAGGGCGTAGCCCTATCCCCAGATTCCAAACTACTCTATACTGCCAGTAAGATTAGCTTTGAAAACAACACATAAATATCCTATTTCAAAATATTGGTAAGGAAAATTATTTAGCAATATATTTTTTTCGGATCTTATTTTGTCAACAAGAAAAGGACATGGTTCATAAGATTCAAATGTATTCCCACCCTTCGGAATTCTCGTCGCAAATCAATACGGAGTCAGCATTCATCGCATAGATCCGCAACGAATCGCCGCGTCAGGGATGATTTGCCAGATTTGCTCGATTCGCCTCAATCGTCGTTTCATATATCTTTATACAGACTACGAAGTTATTGAAAATGTAACATTTTAAAAGAGATTAGAGTTCTCTTTTTGAATTTATTATGTGCCAGAATTTAAATACAATAAAGACTTTTTGGCGGGAGCTTGCAGAGTGACGTAGCGTTTTCATTTTTATTTTCATAAATTTGTGTATTTTCAGTTTTATTGTGTATTGTTGGTGGTATTTTACCCAATAAAGATCACCCATGTGCACCAGTGAAGTGAAATGAAATGAATTATGTGTATCGTGACTTTTCAAGTTGTCTCAAAATGTCCGTGTAGAGTTTTAGTACAATGACCACCACTGTAGTAAAACATGACTTTTATGGACGATGACTGACTGAGGACTATAATCTGAAGTGATTTATTGCGACTGGAAACTCTAATATAACTCGACACTGGCAGAAATTAGCCCTAATGTGGGCTTGGTTGCCAAAATTAAAAAGAAGAAGAAGAAGAAAGACAATAAAATAAATGACTGTCTTTGATAAACGTTTGTCAAATGTTTGAAAAAAGAATCAATTGTTTATTAATAAATACTGTTGTACTTAAATCAGTGTTTAAACATGTGACAGAAAAATAGTTATTTTTTTAATGATATATAAGTACAATTCATATGAGTAAAAAATGCAATCAAGCATAACCTACCAGAGACTCCCTTGGGCCAGAACCTTCATGTAGAAATGCAATATTTCACTTCTATCAAAGTCCAATAGATAGTCAATCTCCAAGCTTCAAATCTATTTTCATAGCAGACGTGCACTTACCACAAGATATGGCTGAACTATCTAAGGCACAACGTAGTATCTGTGGTTAAACTTGGTAGGTATATGAAATTTTGCACCTCACAAATATGCAGGTTGTTTGAAAACTATTTATTATCTATCTACTTTGATAGCCGTATCATCTTCTGCAGGGAAAAAATGCTCGCATCAGTATGTGTTGAACTGGACCATGAAGCACTGGAGGACCCACTTCAACCAGGCGGAGTGATGAACACAGACCCTATAAGATGTAAATGAGACGGTCTTAAACTAAGATAAAATATATTATTATAAACTATATTTTTTAAATTTCATCTTTATTGAAGCGTAAACAAATGTTTTCAATCGTTTTTAGGGTTCCGTAGCCAAATGGCAAAAAACGGAACCCTTATAGATTCGTCATGTCTGTCTGTCTGTCTGTCTGTCTGTCCGTGTATGTCACAGCCATTTATTTCCGAAACTATAAGAACTATAATGTTGAAACTTGGTAAGTAGATGTATTCTGTGAACCGCATTAAGATTTTTACACAAAAATAGAAAAAAAACAATAAATTTTGGGGGTTCCCCATACTTAGAACTGAAACTCAAATTTTTTTTTTTCATCAAACCCATAAGTGTGGGGTGTCTATGGATAGGTCTTCAAAAATGATATTGAGGTTTCTAATATCATTTTTTTCTAAACTGAATAGTTTGCGCGAGAGACACTTCCAAAGTGGTAAAATGTGTGTCCCCCCCCCTGTAACTTCTAAAATAACAGAATGATAAATCTATAAAAAATATATGATGTACATTACATTATTTTTAATAGGTCATAAATTGAAATTAATATCAAATACTCAGGTCTATACTACCATTTACTTATATACCTACAGGTTTGTACGGAACCCTCGGTGCGCGAGTCTGACTCGCACTTGGCCGGTTTTTTTTTACAATTAGTAGTTGATTTTGAGAGAGGTAGAGCGTAGCGTTTATTCGCTCAAAGGTTTGCTCGACTGGGGAAGTACCTCCACCTTACAGAATACCGCAGACAAATAACGTTATGTTGTGTAAAGTTGTGTTCCTGCGCGTGAGTAAGGTCGCCAGAGCTCATGGGGGAGGGGAACGGTCAGTAACGCGTGAGCGATGCTTCTTGTGTTGCAAGCGTCCATATGGCTACGGTAACCGCTTACCATCAGGCGGGCCGTATGCTTGTTTACCGACTCAGTCATATAAAAATAAAATAAAAATTTTAAAATTCAGTATTTTTTGTAATTGCGGTTCTCATGATGATTTCATAACGTGGATCAAAATGTCCCGCGTGAATCAGAAATGAAATATGGTTATGTCCAGTTTATGATCCTATTTAAATTAAATATAAGACTTTTTTGAGAGAACCTTCTACAAAATATTAGAAAACTTAAAAAAATGGATAATAAAAACGAAATAGGGATTCATGTTCATATATGTCTGGGTGTAATTAAGTATATTAAGTATGTATTTACTAACAAAAAGTTGTATATGTACCTATTATATCAGTTATCAGGTTTCCATAGTACAAACTCTGCTTAGTTTGGGATCGGATGACCGTGCGTGTGAGGAATGTCCCAGGATATTTATTTATTATTATTTTATATATAGAATAGATATATATATTATCGCAAATAAACCTCTCCTAAAGCTCATCGCACACTAACCATCTATACCTTAAGTTAATCGGACAATATTACATAAAATCTGTTTTCATATAACCTTAACGGTTGCTTAATCCAGTGAAGTGTACCGTGAAAACGGCTCCGAATGCGGAATGCAACCATTACGTTGAACGATACCTACACTTGTGTTTCTTGCGAGTCGACTGCCTTCGCACATGCTGGTTGCAGGAGTTAAGGCCTTGGTCACAACTGAGCGGAAGCGGGTCATGGATCTTGAAACATTAAAAAAAAATGGACAGCAGAGGTAATAGGGTCCAGTTAGCACCCTGTGGGTACTGTGGGTTAAAACCCTCCTCCTACTGGATAGTTGGATTACTATCATCATCAGCCTATAATGTCCCACTGCTGAGCACAGGCCTCCTTTCACAAATCAGGGTGAAAAGGAATGTGCAGATACTCCACCACGCGTGCCCACTGCGCATCGGTGGAGGTAGGCTAGTGGTCAACCTATACTGTTGAAGTTTTCAAGCCGCCTAGAAGGCCTCCAACTAGCTTAACGACAATCACAATTAAGTGATAAGCGGGACCAACGGCATTATGTGCCTTCCGAAGCACGGAAACGCTCGATTTTAAATACCACTAGGCGGTCATCCATCCAGGTACCGACCACGACGGTGGTAGCTTAACTTGCCGATCGATTAAGAACGGCTAATGGGTTGCTATACTTCCTATTAGATTAATATATTTGTAACTAGTTTTTGCCCGTGATTTCCTGGGTTACCGGGAGACAAAGTGTCCTATCCAGGTTGTGACGATCGGTTGTGTCATTGAAGCGTCAAGAGGTAAACAAATAAACAAACTCCCTTTGGCAGTTCTATATATTGAGCTATTATTACTACGTATAGAGAAGAGAGGTAGAGCATAGCGTTTATTCGTTCAAAGAGCAGCTCGACTGGGGAAGTACCTCCACCTTACAGAATACCGCAGCCAAATAACTTTATGCTGTGTAAAGTTGTGTTCCTGCGCGTGAGTAAAGTCGCCAGAGCTCATAGGGGAGGGGGGAATGGTCGGTAACGCGTGAGCGATGCTTCGTGTGTTGCAAGCGTCCATATGGCTACGGGAACCGCTTACCATCAGGTGGGCCGTATGCTTGTTTACCGACTAAGTTGTATAAAAAAAAAAAAAAAAAAAGACGCTAACCAACACAACTATGTTCCGTTCAATGAGCGTAAGCGTAAAATCACGGTGTTTGCGAGAAAAATACTCCTAAAAGCTACGTGCTACGCGCTAAGTATTTCTACTGTCTGCTTAGACGACTCATAATTGTTTCAGCGGTAAAGGGAACTTTATTTGACTCTAAAGAAATGGGACATAACCTTTGCTTATGATAGCTTATCTACGAGCTTGTAATATGGAATTCAGATAATTGATATTTCTACCCAGACTTCGAAAAGACACATATGTCCGTGCATACAAATAGGGTATTTGACAGTGTAATAAATAAATGATAAAACACTATTCAGTGTATAAGACATCAAAAAATACACCGAAACGTCAAAATTCAAAAAATTCCAAATTCAAAATCATTTATTCAAATAGACCTTCGCAGGCACTTATGAAAAGTCTGACTCTTATACTCTAATACCGGTTCGGAAGGTTGCATTTGCTGAGACGAGACGGCAATAAACTCAGCAATTACTCTTTTCAAAACAGGCTTAGATTAATTACATAATATTTACATTCTAATCGCACTGAAAACAATTGCGTGCCCCGGCGCGGCGGCAAAATTACAAAGTAGACTGAATAAATATTTAATAAGTAAATAAATAGCAAACTTAAGCAGACCAGCCCCCACAAGCAGCACCTGTTCACAAGTATGACGCGTGTGGCAGCCATCGCCCTCCTCGCCATATTGGAGGGAAGTGAGCGACCCGTCACACGACGTCATTATATGTTACACTTTAAGCTTTTAATGATATTTTTACCAGTTACACCAATAAGAGTAGGTCAATTAAGAGTAGGTTAATTAAGAGTAGGACGCTGTAAAATTGTGACGTCACCTGCTTGTATTTCATACAAACCTCCATATTAGCTATCGCTTTTGACATTTTAATTAAAAGTTGCTGATTTGAACTGCCGTGAAATACCCTATTTTAGTCTACCATTGATCCCGGGAATGTGTTTGAAACCTGGTTCCCTGCCAGTACTTATAAAATGCAGTCCCCGGGCATTGAATACCTGGAATATCTTGGATTCTCGCTGCACTATCAATATCTCAATATCCGTAGTCATAAAGGTCGGGTCGGTTTATTTATTCAAGTACACCCCTCCTTGCATCGTATGCCTCATTGCTGAGGGACGTCGCCTTTGTGGACTATATCTTCTCGCGGACTATTACTCGCTATCTAGTTCTATCTTCTGCTGTGTAGATAGCAGCACATATCCACAGTAAGTGCTGCTATCCAGTGTGAAGCGTATTTGGTCGGACCAACGCATCAGACTCCAATCTCTTCAACTCTTTCGCTCCACCTTGTCAGTAATGATTACTCTCTCTTCTGAATTCTCTATTTTAGTACTTTTTTTTTCCAAATTTATATTTAGATTACCGATAACATGTCCTTACCCTTAGTCCCTTACCTTGCGTATGTAGTTTGTACGTGTAAATGGTGTTCACTTTTTACAGCTCATGTTGTATACGAACATACAGTGTGTATACAGGGCGGTTATATTTGCGTCCGTTAATGCGATCTCGAGTGCTTCACGTACGTTATTTGCCGGGGAAATTGGTTTCTATGTTAGCTTTGCAGTATTTAATGGGTGAATAGCCGATGTATGGGTAAAAATAGGTGAGAGATTTAGAGAATTAACGGTAAAATTATATAATGGATACTGCAATACAATACAAGCTAGAATAATAGAATTATAGTTCATTATTTTATATTTTAATGAAATGTAATTATTTATTAAGGAAATAAAGAGGCTATAATAATAATAATTTTATAGGTCAAAATTAAAAAAAATGTGTGGGCACATTATTACAATAATTTACGTACAGACAGCAGAGTCCTCCATGTTGTCTTTCTTTAAATATCAATATTTTAATCTTATGCAATAAATTACCTATTTCTGATTTTGTTTTTTTTTTATTTGATATTATTTGCCAGTCAATTATTGACCTGACTTGATGATAACGCCATAACCATTATAATTTATCCAATCATTATTTATCTCAGGCTCCAAAATCTGCAAGTCATAAAACCCAACTTCACTCAACTACAAAATTAAAATCATACAACAAACCCCGAAGAAAATTATGAAAAAAATCCACTCGTTTACAAATACACCCGTGGCTTTGACGCTGATAAATGGTTTTACGAACTGTTCAAAGCTCAACAACTTCTTTGTTTGCCCTGCAATGGACTGACCCGATAACTCTACTTACACACTATGATCACCGAAGCCACAGCTTAAGAAATTCCCATAACGTTGTTTGAAAGACTGGTGGTAAGAGGGATGGAGTGTTGGTAGCAAATTTAAGCTATGGTCAAATAATTGTTGAAAGGATGGTATTGGTAGTTAGGCGTTAATGTTTTTGTTTAGTGACAGGGGTCGACTAGGGACGGGTAAACACTTTTAGCTGAGACGCGAAGTTTCCGAGAAAACTGGGCGCAGTCGATGTTTGCTGTTGGATGTGTATCGTTTTTTACTTGCGACAGTTTGTTTTAGTTAGGCATTTTCTTATGTTTGTGTATGTAAATGAATATTTTTTGAAGATTTATATGATTGCACTAGCATATACTTATAAGGGCATTTTTACTCAATGTAAATTAATAGTGTGTTTTTCACAAAAATGTAACAAAGGGTACCATAAAATATCTGATGTTGTCTGATGATGTGAGGCTATTTTAAAAACATTCTAAGATACGTACTTTTTTAAAACCTAAAGAATCATCAAGTAGGTATCTACATAAAAATTATCATGCTAAGTTCCTTGCCGCAATTTAAGTGTATTACGAACTTATAGTAGAGTCAATAAGTACCTTATTAGAGCCTAAACTGAATAAATTATTCACAACAACTCACAACTTCCTACTACACAAAACACATTAGTTTCAGAGAGACACTTAATCACCTGGCATCACCTGATGGATGGTAATTAATGAGGTCTGAGAGGCCCAAGAGATCGGCCCGCAACTACTTTACGTAACGATGTACTAATAACCATCTGTACTGTTTTATTTGTGGATATTTCTTATTTTGTAAGACACGTGTTATTTTCTCTGCCTGCTAATTTTAGACAAAGAAATAGTCAGTCGTAGATGTTAAATTTCTGAGTGAATATAGGTATGCATGATATCTGTGTGAGCATTTCATCACTTATATAATTTTGTGATCTAGTGATATTTGAATTAGGTTTGTATTAAACATCCCTTATTTACTGAAAAGAAGTTGGCTTAAACAAGCTAAATCTGTATTTACACCGTTGGTAAACTTGGTAATTACCACAAAATGAATTAAAACACTTTTTCCAATGGCCGCCATTATTACAATTATACTTTTCTCGTGTTGCCATTCCTCGATATTCAAATACACAATATCAAAATAAACCGTTTTACACTTTCATAATAAATAATGCTGACAATTAATTATAATTAATCAATATTCAATGGTATGAATTTAAATAATATAATGTTAATGCTAACATTTGATATAAAATAACATGTTAAAAGAAGGTACGTAGAAACACTAAATAATAAAAACCAGCCAAGACTATGAGTCTGGCTCACGCACCTAGGGTTTAGAATAAGAATAAGAATAAGAATAATTTATTTAGACACACGTAATACAAGAAATGATATAGTATATAACAAGTAAATAATTAAAATTAAGGTGTGTCGTAAAAGGTAATCGCTCAGCATGAAGTTGCGACGACAAGCGCCACAACGCTGGTTTTCAGCGAAACCTTCCGACGATGGACATACATGGTATTAACACAAATAATATAGACAGACAGTATAGACAGTACAGATAAAAATAATAATAAAAAAAAAACACTCAATTTTTTACATAAAAAATACTAATAATAATTGTATTATATGTATATTTACAACAAATATGTACAAAATACAATCTATATTTACAAAATATAATCTATATATAGAAAATTTCCTCAAGCCTGCCGCTGCTTCCGATTAACGGCAAGGTTCCCAGAAGGCTGGCAGCGTTTCCTCTTTGGATAGCCAAGCTGACGCGTTGGCGGAAAAAGCTCCCCGCCCGCTGGTCTCCGGAGGTCTCGATCAATTTTGAAGACAAGGTGCGAGCAAAACGGCGAGCTTCTGACCCCCATGGTCCCAAGGTCTCGACCGCAAAAGGCATAAAAATATAATTGGGTCCAATCGATGCATATTTTTTGAATTTTGAATTTTCCGCACTGGCCGCCGCTGCCCCTGCAGCTTTACAAGTAGCCGGTAAGTGAGATGGCGCGAGTGTATCGACACATGTGGCATCCCACACCAGCGACTTGCCGACACTCCAAGGGATCAAAGACATACCATCTGGTCTCTTGCCATCGCCCCGCGCAATACCGACTGGTTCCAGTACGGAAGGCACGTTAGCGACAACAAGAGCCCTGCGGATAATGTCATTAATAGCCGAGTGCCGTGATATTCGACCAGCACTTAGGGAGCACGAAAGTCCATGGTGGCCGAGCTCATTGACGAGGTCTCCGCAGCGGCAGCGATGAGGCTGATTGGTCCTGCAACCAAGACGAAGACAAATACACAGACTTAATGTTATACGGTATAATAATAATTGATACAAAAATACAATATTCATATTATATACAGTAAATAGATACCTACATTATAATTAAATACACTACTCAATTAAACAATATTTATAAAAATAATAATATTCGGTTAATAATAATATAAGGTTTCGACCTTCCTTAGACGTATAATTTCTTGGTTTAGGCTATTGCCGCTATGATAGACGGACAGACGGACGGAGTGTCACCATAAGGATCCCTTTTCACTTTTTTTGTTCGTAACCCTAAAACATCTTTACATTTACATTATTTTAAGGTAATTACCTTGATAAATATATCAAAATCAAAAAGGTACCATTAATCAATAGATTAAAAAAAAATGCAGTTTTATAGAAATTACTCACCATGTTTATGAGTTTTATGTGCACACACATAATCTAAAAGGTCATAAATCACATTGTATTGTCGAGGAATTTATTTTAAACCAAAAACAAACATTCTCAAATGATTAAAGTTGTTAAAAACTTGATTTGTGGTCGAAGCAGTTTTTCCTCACTCTTTTGGTCGCGCTAGAGGAGATCTGCAATTAATATTTGTGAAGTATGTCCCGGGATGAACGGGGAACTTTTTCAAGTCCCGCGTTTCATAGTTTTCCAGTCGTTAACTAACTTTGAACTTTCAATCTCGTGTATTCAATAATAACGCGATAGTAGAGATTTGGGTCAGATAAATCATTAGGAGTCGGTATTATTTCTTTGTAAAATTGTGTTTGTTTATAGTTTTATAGTTATTTGTATGTTTTGTGATTACTATACTTAACGAGTAATACACTGAAAAAATTACGGTGACAAAGTGTACGTTAGTTGTTGTCTGGAAACTAACTTTAGTTACATTTCTTATATCTTCTAGATTTAATTAACTAATTTAGTAATGAACCAAAACTAGTTTTTTTTGTTACTGGTGATTTTTAGTTCGCAAGTCATTTTTCTTAGGTTATTGGTAGTAAAATTTTGTGTTACTGTAAAATATTTTTTTTTTCAGTGTAATTGTATATACACGCTGCTTTTTTAACCGACTTCAAAATAAGAAGGAGGGTCTCAATTCGGTTGTTGTTGTTTTTTTTTTTTTATGTTTGTTACCTCATAACTCCGTCATTTATTAACCGATTTGGAAAATTCTTTTTTTGTCTGGAAGGGTACACTTCCCGTTTGGTCCCATTGATATCAGATCAGGATTTGATAACTTCTTAGTGTACTTTGAAGTCGGTTTAAGTTTTTTGTAAAACAGTCCAATTATTTCTAGCTCGAGATACTACAAAACAACTGAATATCGCCTTCAAAAATAAAAGTCCGTTGAGCTAAATTAAAACCTCAATGAAGATGGATGTTTTGTCGATGGCTTATTCACATTGCTCAGGTGTAATATCCCTTGAGAACACTGCTTTCCAAGCATTAAGCTCATACTGCTCACGCAAGTGAATAACAACCTTATTTTAAACGGTATAAAGATGATTTTTGCTTGAGACTGACAGAAAAGATTTTTTCAGATTATCCCTACGTTAAAGTGAAGTGCAATAAGCATTCATTCATGGGATTTTTTGTGGAATGTAAATATTTTCACAATATATTTATGACGCCTAAAGTTGAGCGTATAGTCGAGTAGAAATAAAATTGTGGTTTTAGTTAAGTTTAGGTTATGAAAGGTATGAGTTTTGAAACGGATGTGGTTTACGAAAAGGCTGTTTACAATGTCTGCGGCACTGTGGTTGCAACTATGAGCTTAAAACCTACTAGAAAAGGACCTAGAATAGTTTTAAATTAAGGATTACCATCTATGAACGCAAGGTTGTCGGTTCAAACATAAAACTAAAAATGATTTATTTAATACTGTCCCGCCCGGTTTCACCAGAGTTCCCGGGACACAAAAAAACCTGCGCACCAAAATTCAGACATACGGAGTTACAGGTTTCAGTTACATCCTGCCCATTCACATGGTTCATTATAGGCTGATGATAATGTAATAGATTATTTCCATTAAAGTTGCTAGTCGCCTTTTAGGCTTTGTAAACGCCACATATATGATGTGATATGGCAGGGATTCTCAAAGTGGTCGGTTATATCGGTTTCCCAGGGGTCGATATAAACGAAAACTGATTTTAGGGGTCAACGAGGCCTAAAAATCGGCCCATAATTAACATAAGTTCTTTTTTGAAACTTTAGTACTGTATAAGTTGTGTTACGTGGCTAATATTGTAGTAGGAAATATCTTTGTTGTACTTTAAAAAAAAACAATGTTTTTAACTTTTTATATTAATAGGAAAAAAAACTAGAGATGGGGGTTTTAAAGTAATTTGGCTATGGGGGTCTGAGGTATCAGTTCATTTTGGAAATGGGGTCTATGCCCAAAATAGTTTGGGGATCCCTGCCTGATATTGCTATTTTTATAGTCAACAGTAATCGCTTACCATCAGGTGGTCCGTCTATATACTTATCAACTTCTGTAAGTATGTCAAAGAATATAACCATCATCATCGTTCAAGTTCCGTTGACAAAACGCATCAATTTAAGTAATTGTCCCCTAAGTGTCCACTCTATTTTAATCAGAGGCCTTATGGGCCTTTAACATAAAGACGCTCTCAAGTGTCGCTGAGTTAGCCCGGTGGCTCAACATTCTGAATCTTATGTTAGAAATGACACGAGTAAGTATTAGGGTTTGTCTGTCCGTCAGCCTGGGAGGGTAGGGTTGCTCGCGTCCATACGTTTTACCTAATTGCCGTACACGTGTTCTCCGGTTGGTGCGAATTGAGCAACAGCCCACATCTGTATTTCCCGGACAGATGGGGTTCGCAGCTGGAACTACGGGTCGGGCTATTTGGATAATGGAACGCGGGGTCAGGTAGGCCCAACGTCTTTTTCAAGGCGGCACCTGACATTGGAGAAGGTCTCGCGGTGGTGTATGTGGTGGTTGCAGGGGAGTAGCATGTTGTCTGCTCGGCTATGTGTGTGTATAGACCAAGGGTGTATGTCCGTTAGTGTGTATACAATAGCCATTTTTAATCGGAGACTATTGTTACTACACAGTTTTTTCTTTCGTGACTAAATACGTGTTCCGTGTTGAAAGTACTCATGAATACAAACAAGTTTTAGTATGGGGCCAACTGAAAGCACGTTTTAGAGATATTATGTGATATTTTCGATTAAATACAGAAATAACTATGAGATTAAAATAAACTATTGTCTCAAAAATTTACTACAAATTACATACATGCAGATAATACCATCACGCTACGAAACCGTTCATAGTGCTTCGGTCCCTTGGCCGGTTTATTGTTAACGTTTTCTTCTGATCTATTTAGTATTAAGCGTCTTTATGTTATTCAAATAGAGTTGCTAATAGTATGACAAAATAATAACAAATAAAAGAAAGACTTACTCCTCCATCAACTCGAAAAATACTCGAGCATGCGTGAAATTTTTTCCACTTAGTTCGATATTTTTAGGCAGTTTTCAGGGTAGTTATTAGACTTTGGATCATAATGTTATGTATTTTAATGACTTTTTATACTTGTATTAAATTTAAACAACAAATATGTACAAAATACAATCTATATATAGAAAATTTCCTCAAGCCTGCCGCTGCTTCCGATTAACGGCAATGTTCCGAGAAAGCTAGCAGCGTTTACTCTTTGGATAGCCAAGCTGATGTGTTGGCGGAAAAAGCCTTTCGATTTAAACTATATTATTTTAGTTGTGTTACTATAGTTTTCATATAACTTAATAGTAAAACAAAATCTTATCAGTGGAAATTAAACTACAAACCTAATTTAATAATGTGTAACCATTAAAACTCTATTATATAACTTAATCACTCCCTCAAACGCCATAACACTATTAACATCTTTCAACCTTACAAAAAGCACTCAATTCAAACACCTCTTAGGTACTATAGTGCCCATGTTTTATGTAGTGTAAAAGAAAATGGCTGGAAATCTAGTTGTTATCCCCGGAGCCGACGCGTCCGTAAAATAGCGTACACCACACTACAATTTAGCTGGAGAAGCGTGCTAGTGGAGGGCTAATCCCTCCGAGTAGGGAGGCCAAATGTAATGGCTTTTGAAAGACTGACTGACTCCTTGAATATTTGTGAAAATAACAACTCGTGTTTTTAGGGTTCCGTAGCCAAATGGCAAAAAACGGAACCCTTATAGATTCGTCATGTCTGTCTGTCTGTCTGTCTGTCTGTCTGTCTGTCTGTCTGTCTGTCTGTCTGTCCGTATGTCACAGCCATTTATTTCCGAAACTATAAGAACTATAATGTTGAAACTTGGTAAGTAGATGTATTCTGTGAACCGCATTAATATTTTCACACAAAAATAGAAAAAAAACAATAATTTTTGGGGGTTCCCCATACTTAGAACTGAAACTCAACATTTTTTTTTTCATCAAACCCATAAGTGGTGTTTATGGATAGGTCTTCAAAAATGATATTGAGGTTTCTAATATCATTTTTTTCTAAACTGAATAGTTTGCGCGAGAGACCCTTCCAAAGTGGTAAAATGTGTGTCCCCCCCCCCTGTAACTTCTAAAATAAGAGAATGATAAATCTATAAAAAATATATGATGTACATTACGGTGGAAACTTCCACCGAAAATTGGTTTGAACGAGATCTAGTAAGTAGTTTTTTTTTAATACGTCATAAATTGAAATTAATATCAAATACTCAGGTCTATACTACCATTTACTTATATACCTACAGGTTTGTACGGAACCCTCGGTGCGCGAGTCTGACTCGCACTTGGCCGGTTTTATATTTTTTCTTTACTTTATATGAATTTTTTCGTTTCACTTTTTAAAATCTTATCAAACTCAAAATAAACGGAGCTATTCCTAAATAACATAGTATACAACTACTGGAGCATGTCGTTAGGTAAGAATCGTGTTTTTGAGAGTTAGAGCATAGCGTTTATTCGCCCAAAGAGCAGCTCGACTGGGGAAGTACCTCCACCTTACAGAATACCGCAGCCAAATAACTTTATGTTGTGTAAAGTTGTGTTCCTGCGCGTGAGTAAGGTCGCCAGAGCTCATAGGGGAGGGGGGAAAGTTCGGTAATGCGTGAGCTTACCATCAAGTGGGCCGTATGCTTGTTTACCGTCTAAGTTACATTTAAAAAAAAGGTAAGGATAGAGTACCCACAGTAAACTAGTTGTTCTGTGAGCTGTAGACCTCGTGAGTCTCGATAATTATATGCAAAATGTGAAAAAAACTACTCAATAAAAAAATCCATATAATTAGAGTACCTGCTCTCAAAATTTCACGAGAAACGGTTTAGAAATGGGACCGGACTACTGAACAGATAAACGGAGACGCTTCGCATTTATGTGAAAATTACAAAAAATACTTAAAACATGTGCACCCTACCCAAGCTCAGGCGCAAAATCCTTGCAACCCGTGTATGTTCCACGCAGTAATCTGATGGGGCTGACACAGTCGCCGGCTACCCTCGCCCTCGCCACTGAATCAAATTGAAATTAACTCAAACATACTACCACACCGGCTCTAAGAATATACGGGTTAGCAATAATGTTGCTGATGTATTTTTTTAAGTTATACGAGAATTTCTATTTAGTATTTTTTTGTTTCTTTTGTATACCACTAAGTGTCGACTCTCGTAGCTGTCTTCGAAAACACGGCTCTCACGTGATTGGTCGTCCCCCACTACTACGAATTTACTTTATAAAAATTAAACCTGCGCAACGGACATTGTTCCTCTAATTTTTGTATCACGGCAATTTATTTTCGATATTTCTATTAAAAGCCAAGTTCTAATATCACTGAAGTCTACATCATTTAATGCAAGCCTCCTCCTCTACAACATTTGGACCTTCGGAGCCAGATAACGAAAAGAAGATTCCACATCTGCTACGACAAAGGGCGGATCAGTGACGAACAAAGAAGCGATCTATGCGATATTGCGACATACGTGCGTGGATGGAGTGATCAGCTTTGCAATCAGTGTATTTCAGTGAGTTATCAGCCAGTTTTCTACCTATCCTCATTGCCTACCTGTGCTAATTCCGTGTCCACAAAAATTAAGTGCAACTTTAACATCAACGTCAAAAACGGGCAACCATTTTGTTGCGATTTGTTAATTACGCGATATTTCCTACGCGTCGAGATTTAGGTACTATCGTGCAACTGTAAGTACTCAGCTTTCTTTCATTGTTCACCAAAATGAGTACTGAGAAATTACACATTCCAGAATTAAAATCTCCGAGAAGTGCAGGTTCAAAAAAAGATGAACCTTTTCGCGAACTAACTAAGAAACGGGGTATAATTAGAGGCAGGTTAACGGTGTTCACAAAATATGTTGGTGGTTTGAACGCGCAAGAAATAGCATCAAATTCAAGTAAACGCGCTGAGCTAAAATTGCGAATTGAGGGAGCTTCAGTATTTTTTAGAGAATTTAGTAGTATCCAAACCGAAATAGAAGTCTCAGTGGACGATCATGAGCTTGTAGAACAATTAGAATTGCGTGAAGGCTTTGAGAGTTCATATTACGCAACTATAGCTCAAGCTAAGAGCATGTTTTCTACTGATGAGGTTCTTAGCACTAATAATACCAGGTTACATGCTGTAAAACTACCTAGATTAGCGATGCCTACCTTTGATGGGTCCTATGAGCACTGGCTAGAGTATAGGGACACATTTATGTCTTTAGTTCACAACAGTAAAGATATTTCAGAAATACAGAAATTCCACTATTTAAAATCTTCTTTGAAAGGTATTGCAGCGCTAGTAATAGATTCATTGGAATTTTCATCAAACAATTATTCGGTAGCATGGGATTTAATTTGTAATAGGTACAATAATACTCGATTGTTAGTCCACAACCATGTCAAAGCCTTATTTTCGATTTCCAATATAGTCAAAGAATCCCCAAGTCATCTCCGCAAGTTAATTGATACCATCTTAAAAAACCTACGTGCTTTAAAGCTACTTCATGAGCCGGTCGATTCATGGGACACGCTCATTATTTATATGGTTGTTTCCAAGCTAGATAGCACCACAGAACGCGAGTGGGAGCAGTTCCGAGGCACCATAACCACAGATAAAGGTGTAGACGAGTCTAAGAGTTCAATTACGGTAATTAAGATGGAACATTTAATTACATTTCTCAAAAATAAGGCAGACATGTTGGAAACGTTGTTGGTTACACATGGCAGTAACAAAGAACCTAAACAACTACCTATCTCTAAAGTACACTGCCACGCGTCACCAACTTCACTCAATACACAAAATTCACCACATAAACACAATAAACAATCACGAGCATGCATTTTTTGCAACAGTAATCATCCTATTTACACTTGCCAAACATTTAACGATTTAAATTTACAAGATAAGCTTAAATGCATACAAAATAATAACTTGTGTCCTAATTGCTTGCGATCAGGACATTCGTTATCTCAGTGTCGATTCGGTAGTTGTCGTAAATGCAATCAACGTCATAACACTTTGATACATAACGATCAACTGGTCGGCGCGGCCGCATCAGTGTCGACCGATGCGAACAACACGCCGGTTCCCGGTCCTAGCACTCCTAGCTCCGCCATAGCAAGTGTCGATCAATGTACATACGCGCATAGCGCACACGTAGACAATCAATTACAATGCGCAATATCGTCTAGTGTGCATCCAGTTATTCTATCGACGGCACTTGTGGAGGTAGCTGACCAAAACGGCAAACATCATGTCGTACGCGCACTTCTAGACTGCGGAAGCGAAAGATGTGTTATTACACAACGATTATGCGATATAATTAATAAACCTATGATACAGTCCACGGCACAAATAAAAGGTGTTGGAAACTCAATAACATATAGCTCGCAATTATGTGAAATTGAGATCAAAGCGCTAACCGGCCCTTTCGTCACACATTTACAATGTTTGGTGTTAGATCGAATAACATCATCGTTGCCACAAATTAATATTAAATACGATACAATTCAACTACCAAACAAAATTCAATTAGCTGATCCAACTTTTTACGAAACTCAACAAATTGATATTTTAATCGGTGCAGATAAGTTTTGGTATTTATTAGGTGAAGGGAAAATGCGCTTGAAGAACGGACCTTTTCTTCAAAATACAAAATTAGGATGGATTATTTCCGGGCCTATTTACACTGGTAATTTAAAAGGCGAAAATATAGTTCATTGTAACTTCACTCAATCTATTGATACGCAGTTAAAAATGTTTTGGGAACTTGAGGAGCTGCAAAAACCTAACTTACTTAGTGATGATGAGATAGCATGCGACAAGCACTTCATTGAAAACACTAAGCGAACTCCTGAAGGTAGGTTTTGCGTTCAAATTCCTTTTAAGCAATCACCTGATACGTTAGGAAGTACATACACACTAGCTGAACGTCGTTTTTTAGCACTTGAAAAACGGTTACAGCAGTCACCTACTTACAAAAAATTATATACTGATTTTATCAACGAGTACATTAGTTTAGGTCATATGAGTCAAGTTGATACCTATGGAAAGCCACACTTTTTCATGCCACATCATGGTGTATTTCGAGAACACAGCACCACAACTAAATTGCGAGTGGTGTTCAATGCAAGCCAAAAATCTAGTTCAGATGTTTCTCTCAACGATTTGCAATTAGTTGGGCCACCTATCCAAGGCGATTTAATGGCCATATTATTGAGATTCAGACAGCATAAGTTTGTAGTGTGTGCTGACATTGAGAAAGCCTACAGACAAGTCTTAGTTGATGAGCAGCAGCGTGACCTTCAAATGATTTTATGGCGCGAGAACCCCTGTGATCGTATAGGTTTTTACAAGCTGAACACTGTTACGTATGGGACAGCTTCTGCTCCATTTCTTACTTGTAGGTGTATAAAGCAGTTGGCAGCAGAATGCAGTGATCCAGATGTGCAGCAAATAATTAATGAAGACTTTTACGTTGACGATTTTATTTATTCTAACGACTCGAAAGATAGTTTGCTACAAATATGCGATAAGATAAAGAATATTCTTAATTCTGGCTGTTTTCCTTTGCGTAAATGGGTATACAACTTTGACATAAACTATGCTACAAAGAAAACAAAAAAGGATCTGTCGTTAGGTGAAAATGTTAACTGTCGCACATTAGGTTTAGGATGGAACAATTTTAGTGATGAACTTTATTATCATACACAATTCAAATCAAATCAAATCAAATCAAATAATTTATTTTAAAAAGTAAAAAATTACACAGATAATTAAACAATGGTCCCCGCACTAGGATAATCCTGTATCGCGGGCAACCTCTATAGTTTACAAAAAATGATTTCCAAAACAGGGGGAAGTTATAAATACAAAAAAAAAAAAAAGTTTGCAAAATGACACGAAAGAAATAACCAAGCGCTTAATATTGTCTAGTGTCTCTCAAATATTCGACCCGTTAGGTTTACTGAGTCCGACAATAATGATAGGTAAAATCTTATTACAAAAGTTGTGGTTATTAAGACTCGATTGGGATGAACCGGTTCCAAGTGACGTAGCAAACGCATGGATTCGATTCGAAACGGCCCTTTCGATACTTAATAGCCTACGCGTGCCGCGCCACGTTATAGGTACTTGTCCTAGGTATATAGAATTACATCTATTTAGCGATGCCTCACAGCTGGCGTACGGTGCATGCGCATACATTCGCACTATCAATACAGACAATACAATTACAGTTAGGTTGTTATGCTCGAAAGGTAAGGTTGCTCCGATAAAACCATTAAGTATTCCGAGGCTAGAATTATGTGGTGCTTTACTGTCTGCTAAGCTATATACCAAAATAAAAGAATCTTTACGTTACAGTTTCCATAATGTTATTTTTTGGACGGATTCTACGATTGTCTTAGGTTGGTTACGCATGACACCGAGTTTACTTAAAACTTTTGTTCAAAATAGAACTGTTGAAATATGCGAGTTGACAAAGGAATGCCCATGGCGTCACGTCAGTGGCAAGGATAATCCAAGTGATCTAGTCTCGCGGGGCTTAGCGCTAGACTCACTAAGAACATCTAGTTTATGGTGGGAAGGCCCTGAATTTCTTCGTGAACTACAGATAGATAGTCTAGGTACACACTCAGATGATAATAATATCATGCATGAGCAGGAGCTTCCTGAAGTTAAAACAATTACTACTATTACACATTTACACGTTGCTAATAATAAAAAACAATTTAAATTCCCGTTTGAAAGATTCTCTCAATTCAATCGTATGGTTCGTGGTGTAGCTCGTCTAAAGCGTTTGATGTATAATAAGGTTCACATAAATAGTCCATACGCAGGGCCACTGAGTGTAGATGAAGTGAGAGAATCCCTCAATGTTTTGATTCGTTTTGCGCAGTTAGAATCATTTTCAGATATTTACAAAGTTTTAAATAACAATCATACATTGCAAAAACAACATAATTTGGCTAGTTTAAATTTATTTATTGATGACAACCGAATCATTCGTGTTGGGGGTCGTCTGGAGAATTCCTCAAGTTTCAGTTACAATAAGAAACATCCAATTTTAATTTCATCAAATCATTATTTTACTATTTTAATTTTTAGAGACGAACATTTAAAACTTCTACACGCAGGACCGCAATTACTTTTATTTACATTAAGAGAAAATTGGTGGCCAATCGGTGGGCGTAATCTTGCGAGGAAAATTGTCCATGACTGTGTGTTGTGTGCACGTTTGCGAGGTAAGACAACACAACCTATAATGGGTAATTTACCAAAAGAAAGGTTAAATCCTGGCTACCCGTTCATGTATTGTGGTGTGGACTATGCTGGCCCAGTGCTCATTCTAAACAGAAAAGGTAGGGGAGCGAAAACAATTAAAGCGTATATTTGTTTATTCGTATGTTTCACTACACGCGCTATACATTTGGAGTTGGTAAGCGACCTCACCACTGATGCATACTTGCTCGCATTAAAACGTTTTATTTCACGCCGTTCAAAACCTGCCGAAATATTTTCTGACAACGGAAGCTGCTTTGTAGGACTAAAAAATGAATTTTCAAACTTTTTATCTTCTTGTTCTAATGATATCGTAAATTACGCAACTAGTCAAGATATCAAATTCAATTTCATTCCGCTTTATGCACCTCATTTTGGAGGACTGTGGGAGGCTGGTGTCAAAAGTTGTAAGTACCATCTGCGACGTGTGGTAGGTAACGCTCATCTAACCTTTGAGGAGTTTAGCACTGCATTAGCACAGATAGAGGCAATCCTAAACTCCCGACCTTTGACTCCCTTATCTCCAGATCCTCAAGACTTGCTTCCTCTTAGTCCAGCTCATTTCCTGGTCGGTCGTCCATTGAATGCACCTGTTTGCGCTGACCTAGAAAGCAAGCCTATGCACAGCGTTACCAGCGAGTAGAACAAATACGACAACATTTCTGGAGCCGCTGGTCGAAGGAGTACGTGTCAGAACTGCAAACTCGAACTAAATGGAAGTCGAATACATCGGATCTCAAAGTTGATACTTTAGTTGTGATGAAAGACTCCAATACTCCACCACTTAAATGGAATCTTGGTAGGATCATATCAGTTTACCCTGGACATGACGGCATTTCAAGAGTTGCTGATATCCGGACTGCATCAGGCGTTGTAAATCGAGCATTTTCAAAATTATGTCCGTTACCCGTTCCAGTGGCTGACGAAACTCAAGACGCTGCATCTTATTGAAAGCATCAGCTTCCAAGGCCGGGGGCATGTCGACGCTCGTAGCTGTCTTCGAAAACACGGCTCTCACGTGATTGGTCGTCCCCCACTACTACGAATTTACTTTATAAAAATTAAACCTGCGCAACGGACATTGTTCCTCTAATTTTTGTATCACGGCAATTTATTTTCGATATTTCTATTAAAAGCCAAGTTCTAATATCACTGAAGTCTACATCATTTAATGCAAGCCTCCTCCTCTACAACACTAAGGTTGGCAAACAATCATACGGCCCGCCTGATGGTAAGCAGTTACCGTAGCCTATATGGACGCTTGCACCACAGGTATCACTCGCGCGTTGCCAACCCTGAAGAAATATTTTCACGCCCCTCTTGAAGAACCCCATGCTATACTCCATTGGGAAAACCACTATATGTATAGTTTAGTATGTTGCTATTTACCTATTGAATCGTTCTTATCGTCGTTCCATCGATTCGGTCTTAATTTATAGTTTTGCTTCCGGGACACTCAATTGTTGTCAGTGTGATTAGAATGTAAATAGTAAGTAATAAATCTAAGCTTGATTTGAAAAGAGTAATTGCTGAGTTTATTGCCGGCTCTTACAGTAAATGCAACCTTCGAACCGGTATTAGAGTCAGACTTTTCTTAATTCAAAATTCAAAATCATTTATTCAAATAGACCTTCGCAAGTCTAATTCTAATACTCTAATACCGGTTCGGAAGGTTGCATTTGCTGAGCTATATTATAGAAACTTAATTATGTTTTATAAGTTCACTATTGACATCATGTCTCGAGAATTTTGTTTTTCTGATATAATCCAAACCCAAGTTCATTATAAGGGTTCAAAAAAACGACGAAGCGCTTCGCTTGGCTCGTCTTGGCGGGAGGCACTCCCGTGCCCCCAGATTATGACAGGTATAGTTATTCAATTATAAGAATTCTGTACTGGTTCTAGATAAAACAATCTGAATCCCAAATGTATCAACTAATATTACTATCTATTAATTTAATCCTCTTGAAGTGAGCTCATTATGTCGTTAGTCAAGGATTCTTTGATTCCCAGTAGACAGACAGACTTGATCTAGGTAAACGAAAATGTTATTTCATTACCGTAACATATTACAGTAAGATTACAATTACACGAGGGAAGTCCAGACTGACAACATACAGTTTTCAGTGTGTTACTAATTATACATCTTTTGTAAATGTATTTTGTCATTAAATTGAAAATTAAGTTGGGATACATTAAATAAGAAATTATTTTCAAGCGCTCGTGGTGTAGCATGATTAGCCGTTCTTATTCGATCGGAAAAATTAAGCTTCGTCTGTCGTGGTCGATACCTGGATGGGTGACCGCCTAGTAGTATTTCAAATCGAGCGTTTCCGTGCTTCGGAAGGCACGTAAAGCTGTTTGTCCCGTTTACTACTTAATTGTGATAGTCGTTAAGCTAGTTGGATGCCCTGATGGTTTGAAAAATTCCAACAGTAGGTTGACCACTAGCCTGCCTCCACCAACTCAGTGGGCACGCGTGGTGGAGTATCGCCCAGTCCCTTTCACCCTCATTTGTGAAAGGAGACCTGTGCTCGGGGTGGGATATTATAGGCTGATGATGATGATGATTATTTTCAAAGTCTGTATTAAATATTAAGTTGAGGTTGTATTTATTTTATATTTTACCACCACCTTACAGAATACCGCAGCCAAATAACTTTATGTTGCGTTCCTGCGCGTGAGTATGGTCGCTGGAGCTCATTGGGGAGAAGGGAAGGGTCGGTAACGCGTGAGTGATGCCTCGTGTGTTGCAAGCGGCTATTTGACTACGGTAGCTTGTATGGCGATGGCGACTAAGTTCTACAAAAAAATATGAAAATCCCTTCTTTAGTGAATACTTTAAATAAGAAGCATGTGTGCAAAGACTGCGTATTGAGCTATGGTAGCTATGGTCTTGAGCTATGCAGTCAGTCAATTACTTCTCATTCACTCTTGTTAATTAATATGTTAATTCACGTTTAGTCAGTGTTGCCATTAATTCACCAAATCCTTCTACCACAACTGTACATTAGCCAACTCAATCGGACCAACAATCCAACTCTCCGACATGTAAATAACACAATGTGTAATTGTATTCTTATAAAACACATTAATTTATTCTGTCCTTAATATTACCGACTGAAACTTAACATGCTTGTTAAACAAAGCTCGTTATGAATATAATTGAGGTTGTTTTTATGGAACTGCCTTGTAATAAAAATAAGGCACTTTTCATTCGAATAAAGCGCTTGTTATTTACTTGTGATGGAATAACTTTACGCTTTAGGTTTTCAAGTGCTCAAGCCAGATATTTTTTGCCTCTTATTCAAATTTACAAACGAGAATCACGGCTCAAAAAGGGGGAAAGTCGACGCTATTTATTCAGTGTAAGCTTTGGGTACATATGAAAGTCAAAAATAATGAAGTTACCACAAGTTCGATGTCACCTTAATTGGGAAGAACTTGTAAGAAACTGAGCAGGATACTCATATATTTTTGGACAAAAAAGTTTCAAATCAAATTATTTCAATCGTAACTCAAAATTTTTGTTATTGCGTTCTATTTACTACCTAACTCAAAAAACGTTATTTTTCTACTTTTGAAATGCTCTCGACGCAGTATTACGAAAAGGGACAACCAACACCCAAATACCTGACCTGCCAGAAAGCTGAAAAGTCTGGCGTTCATTAATATGTTAGAAAATAAAAATGGTTATTATTTAAATACGTTTAAAATATAATATCAACGTCATAATTTTACTACCATAAAATCATTTGCAGCTGTACCGTAATGTAATTTTCCAAAGTTCAAAGTGGAACGTCATGCGAACCCAAACCCCCTTATTACGTGAGATGGTTTAAATCAAGTCTTGAAAAATTCAGATTTATATTCTTCTCTTTTTAACGTAACGTAAACAGCCGGTACTCTCTTAAAACCTAGGTTCATGTAATAAGACAGAATCGTTTTATGAAATTAAAAACTAATCCGCACATTATACATCTGCTAACTTTTATTCTATCAACCAGAACCATAAATTGCTATCACAGCGACTCCCAACTGCAAGATAGCCATAACCATCTCCCCCACCATAAATCGATGGCTTATCTCAATTCAATTCCCCCGTTCTTTTCTTACGTTAATCACATTTGGGCCTCAATTATACCGAACCATAACGGTTATATTTCCTAAAGCACACATTCATAGGATCCATTTTGTCGGTCCTTTGTCCCAGGGTCGCTTTGTCCCTTTGCGGTGCGTTCGCGTGGAAATACCTACTGAACAGTACCAGGGTTGAGGAATATTTTCAGATTAATAAATACGGATTCACACGCGGCGATTGTTGATTCTCTTTGGAGTGTGAATTTATTTCTCGCTTTCATTCTAATTGCGGTGTTAAATTCAGGGATAACTGAATTGTTGAAATGACAGTAGCTATGTTTTTAGCGACATCAAATATTTACAATGAGATAATGATAATTATGTTACATTAATTGTCACATTGATAGTAGTACGTTATAATATAAATGTAACGTAGCTTTTTAGCAGTACTATAACTCAGTCTGAGATGATGTCAATGGTTCCTTATTAAGAAATATTCATCTGACATTCTGTAAAGTTGAACTCCAACAAGTAATGCAACTAGGAGTTTTATAAGCTTCAGTTATTTCTAGTTTGCTTTGGTTGGAGTTTGGTATCGGTATACAAGCATACGGCCCGCCTGATGGTAATCGGTTACCGTAGCCATATGGATGGACGCTTGCAACACACAAGGCATCAGTCACGCGTTACTGACCCTTCCGCCCTTCCCGATGAGCTCCGGCAACCTTACTCACGTGCAGGAACACAACATTATAAATTATCATAAAGTTATTAGGCTGCGGTATTCTGTAAGGTGGAGGTACTCTTCCCCAGTTGAGCTGCTCTTTGAGTGAATTAACGCTATGCTCTACCTCTAGCACAATGTTCTGAGATTAGTCTTTAACTGATATTCGTAAGGTTTCAATCATAGATAGAGCGACTGTACTAGATTATGTGCAATGGGCACGGGTAGGAACAACGCTGCTTTGAAACGAAATGCGCGTTCAGAGTTTGAACGACTGAATACGTAATGAATGCCATAATCTCGGTTTTTATCGATAATTTTACCAAGAACAAATTACAAGAAACTCTAGTCAGTAAATCACTAGTGTAAGATAGATGAATACATATACTGGGTGGAGCTTTCCAGATGGCTTATTTCGAATACTACGTTGGATTAATCCTACTGAAAAACTTTTGCTATGGGACCAACACTAAATTCAAAAAAAAAAAATACTTTTCATACATTAGGATCGAGCAAGGTTAACATTTTGTTAGAAAAGTTTTTTTTTTTTGAGAATTTACTATTGTTGTCATAGTAAAAGTTGTTCATTATGACTAACCCAACATAGGTTTCGAATATATGACATCCCGAAATATGCAAACTAGTCACGCTTCGCATAAGGTAACACTCTATTTATAATTCTTACTCTATGATTTAAATTTAATTAGGTTAAGGTTCACTTTATGAGTGAAACTAAATACTTGTAACATTTAGCTCGAACTGTTACAATTACATTGGAGTATTGATTTTTCATGTTAAAGCTCAAAACTGCAGTCTCGCAAATACAGTATTTGTTTTAAACGTTAAACTAATTCCCTAGCTACAGTTTTAAGCTAACTACGTTACGAATAGCCAGTGGAGCCTGGACAGTCGTGTAAGGCTCAATTTACAT
Source organism: Achlya flavicornis (assembly GCA_947623365.1). Classification (NCBI taxonomy): domain Eukaryota; kingdom Metazoa; phylum Arthropoda; class Insecta; order Lepidoptera; family Drepanidae; genus Achlya; species Achlya flavicornis. The sequence goes on along the minus strand of OX392481.1, from coordinate 505,601 downwards.
TGCTGCGGAATTGAGTGGAAGCGAATTTTTACAACGAAATTGTATGCCAATTATATAATATAGGTACAAACTAAATACGAGCCTAAAAACAAGGAATTCTCGAGAATGCGCGAGGATTCCCGGAAGACGCGCAATTTCTTTTTTGGTTCGTATTTAGTTTGTATGTTATACAATTGACATACAGTTCATTATGCTATGTACAATTCATTCGCTTCCGTTACATTTCGGGGCATTGTAAATTTACCCTAACTGTTGTAATAATTATATTTAGTTTTGCTATCGTGAAATACATTCATATTATTTGTGTATTTGTATTTTTCGTCTATGTTCACACGGCTACAGATCAACCTATATATTTCTAGTATAAGCTGACCTCCCATTGTACGGAAATCCTATACAATGCGAGATCAGCTTATACTGGAAAGTTATAGCTTGATCTGTAGCTTGCTATCTTTTCCTGTAGGTTTCCTTTTCGCCAAAGTTGGAAGGAATCGCTTGAAAGATAAGATTTACTTTGCAACTTGTGTCTCGTTACTTTATCTTCTTTTTTTCCTATGATATTGGTGAACAAATAAAATGTATTATATTCGATGTTCTTTTTTATTAATTTACCTCTTGGTAACCTCGATAAATTTCTTCCTACAAACCCTAAAAATGCGAACTAGCTACTTATCACATCAACATTTTACAAAATGAATGGAACATCTAAAAACCTTCAATCTCTAAGCTCGCAATCTCCCGAGCACACCCCACACAATCACTATGTCTTGTAAGTAACAGAACTTCACATACATCCGTTAGACTTAGGTCCTCATTACAGAGTATTGGACTATGGCCAAACTCGTTCCGCGGAAACTTTTGCAATAATTGTTGTTTTACAGCTAATGGGACTTGCGCAACCATCTGTGCATAACTGGTTATAAGTACACGTTGGCTAATTTTTATTTGATATTTATTTTAATCCAGTTTTTGCACCAAGAATTTTGAAAAATCCTTTCTTAATGTGTTTTTTTTTTACCGTGGGTAAGCCTCTTTTTGACCACAATCTCACCATGGTAAGTGATGATGGGGCCGGAGGTGGTAAGCACACAAAGCATAGAAGGAACTGGCTCTCAAGTACAGCTGTCGGAACACACCGATAGGTGTTTGGCGATAGATTTTCAACTTGAAGGTGGTAGCCAGCCAGATGTACTACAAAGTACCGTGCTACGGTTTCCTTCACCGAAAGATCAAGCTCATTATACGATTCAAACCCAAGACCTCCGTCTCCGTATGCCGATGTCACTACCGCTGAGCTATCATCGCTTTAAAGCGCCTGTGTGCGCTATTTAAGAAACCGGTGTCCAAAATTCTCCTTCTAATCTTAGCGACTTAGGCTGTGCGTTTATAGATTAGGCAGTTAAGAAGGACATGTTTTTTATGTATACACAGATGTCATTCGGCGTCGTCCTGCAGTTTTACTTATAGTACAAAAATCATGCAAAATTTTACTTACTGCAAAAAAGTCATTCAAAATTTGAAATTTTCGTTGAATCAACAGTTTTCGGTGAAGGAATACATCGCACACTAGCTATCTATGTTGTACGGCAGCTGTACCTACTAGAGAGAAATCAAACATCAAAAAAACATAAACATAACTTCTTGGTATTACGAAGGTTGTAGTTTCAAAATCTACAAAGAGCTTGAGCTAGAAGAACAGTAACGTGAGGAAACGATGTCATGTGGAATGGTAGTAGTATATTGAAGGATATTTACATCCCTTAATTTTTTTACAATATCTTACTCACAGTTTAAACAGAAGGAGCGCACGAAAAAAAAAAGCCAAACATAGTCAGATTGTCCAAAAATATTAAAAAAATTTAACCTTGCTGAGTTTCTTGCCGGATTTTTCTCAGTTGAAGGCCGAGTTCCGAACCAGTGGTAACTACAGTAAATGTGACATTCATAAGTGCCTTTCTGGGGCCTAAATTTAATAAATGGCTTTGAATTTTGACTTTGACTTTGGAACACGGGAGTGAGGCCATTAAAACAAACTTGTTTAACAAACTTTATTTAAAGAAAAACATAATTTTTGTTTAAACCAAGCAAATACAAATACCAGGTAAGTATGTGTTTCGCTTTTGTGGCCTCACTCCCGTGTTTCGCGCGCTCTATCAGCCTTTTGTTCTGTAATCTGAGATCATACTAAAACAGTTGATTTTTGAAATTTGATGTTTATTGTTACCATTTTAAAGATTAATTTCGCAAAACAACCCTAATCATGACCTTCATAGACCAGCACAGCTGACGTTAACCTGACTTAACATAATTTATGTCCTTACCTTCGTAAGGCACCGACCACACAACGTTCCTTGTTAACCCTCCACCGACGACTGGACGGAATAATTAATTCCACTGTCGGGGAAATGATTTAGACGAGATTCCTGCCAGTGGATGCGTGGAAATCTTAATGAATCAGCTAGAACTGCTATCTGTAAAGGAAAGACAGCATAGAGCTATAACTGATGGTGGGGTACCTTCTAGTACTCATAATAATGATCATGAAGCATCATCTAACTAGCTAGTCGCTCGTCATTAAAAGATATGGTTGAAATAAAATCGGAATTTAGGCCGGGTTCCCACTACGCCGGACCGGCAGATTTGCCGGAAACCGGCTCCCGGACAACAGTGTTCACATTACACCGGACGCACAAGAAAAAAATTTATAAATTGTTTCTTCTTATCTCAGAGTATATAAATACTACGTATGAGTACAATTCTTATTCTTAAAACAATTAAGTATACCCACTTTGACTGTAACATTTTAAACTTCTGTCTTCAATTCTTTATTATAAAAATTAAGCAGCGACACTAGCACATAATAAAAGTAGTACCATTTATTCTGCTTGTTATTCGCGATTTCACCAGACCAAAATTCGTCCACAGACGACAGTGAGTTAAAATGGAGATGGCCCACATGCAGGCCGATTTAATTACATAAAAATAACCGATCAAAAGCGAGTCAAGCTCGCTCAATTAGGGTTTCGGCTATATATAATGTGCGCGTCATCAAGATCTATCACTATCCCAAATTTCAAGTTTCAACATTGCTGGGTCTTCGAGTAATACCTTTGTGACAGACGGACGGACACCAGAGTGATCTTATGAAGGTGTTTTTTTCTTTTAAAGTCCAGTTAAAAATAACATGAATAAAGGAATGGTGTCTTTGCGTAAGCATATTTAGTAAATAAATAGAAAACAATTTAGGAGCATACTGGGTGGAGATTTCGAGATGGCATATTTTCGCAACTTATGTTGGGTTAGTCATGCTGAACAACTTTTACTATGGGACCAACACTAACTTCTCAATTTTTTTTTTTACTTTTTATACATTATTGCTAGTGATATTTTTCAGGAAAGCTAGGATAATAATAATATGGCTAATATGACATGACAACGTCAATGCAAAAATACCACTTCTATACTAACAGTTATGAATTTAGATTTCTACGAATAAAATGGTTGAATTGCTGGATACACAGAGAGACGCGCTTTGTACATAATTGCAGAATACCTTGTCAAGGTTGCAGGGTGTGTCGGTTTTATTAAATAGTAGCCTAGCTTGCTTGTCGGGGATAGAAGGGGGAGGGGGAGGAGGGAGGGGAGGCGGAGGAGTTGGTGATGGACGGTACGACCACTTTGTTTATGATAGAGTGATGTAAGATTTATTTAGCTGTTTTAGAGCTGAGTTTGACGGAAATAGTTTCAAAACTATTCTGTCTATGATAATGGTTTACATATCTTATATAGTTTGCTACCTACAGTTTTTTTTTGTAATGTTTAGTATGTAGTGTTTACAAAAATATGTACAAAATACCATCTATAGGTAGTTCTTTCTTTCATTGTGGATCATTATCATCATCAACAGCCTATAATGTCCCACTGCTGAGCACAGGCCAGGGTGAAATTCACAAATCAGGGTGAAAGGGAATGGGCAGATACTCCACCACGCGTGCCCACTGCAGATTGGTGGAGGTAGGCTAGTGGTCAACCTACTGTTGGAGTTTTCAAGCCGCTTAGAAGACCTTCAACTAGCTTAACGACTATCACAATTAAGTGATAACCGGGACCAGCGGCTTTACGTGCCTTCTGAAGCACGGAAACGCTCGATTTGAAATACCACTAGACGGTCATCAATACAGGTACCGACCACGACGGTAGTAGCTTAACTTGCCGATCGATTAAGAACGGCTTATCATGCTACACCACGAGCGCTTTATTGTGGACAGCAGCACATATTATGCTGATATCCAGGGTGCATTTGGTTAAACTATAAGACATCGTACTCAGTCTCCTTGTCTTCTTCAGATAGGTATTTCAAGTCAGATAAGTAGCCGCTGTACTTACGGCTTTCCAGTAACAAAAACTCAATATCAATAACCTTCTCCCGTATCGCTGATGTTAACGTGGAGCCTCGTGAATTGTGCGGATCTTTTAAGACTATCTAGGACTTTGAACGTCTTGAGCGTTTGACGTCAAATCTACCGTGAACCTACAAATCTACTTTCGTTCGAGGTTTTCTTTGGTTTTCCATGAGATGGTCCTATTATATCTTCTGCTGTTGTGACATAGCGTTTATGGCCTTTCCTATTCACCTTCTAAATTCCTTTTTTTCTAATGTATTAACAAATTTAATGTGGGATTAATTTTGACATACACCACGATAACTATTAATAATTACAAAGATCCAATCAAAATATCTAAAAGTCTTTTAAGCAATATTATAAACGAAAACGAATAAACTTGCACTTTCAAAAGAAACTTCTCTTCAGATCTCCATTAATATGAAACAAGCACAGGAAGAAACTTACTTTCCATTACAAAGGCCCGCATCGATGGTGCTAAAGGAGAAAAAGGCGAAATTCTAAAAGCGAACCCTTTTAAGAGACAAGACACACTTGTCAGTTAATAGAGTGTAGACAAAGGTGTTTTCCATGATAAAGAGGTCGCGAGGCGAAGCGAAATAAGCGAAAAAAGCGCGCTAACGCTTTGACTGTGTCACTCGATAAGTGAAAATAACGCGGCACGCGATTATTTCGGCTAAATGGAAAGCAGTTTTCTGTGTAAATGGATTCGGTATCTCTCTAGAGAATGTATTACGTATTTTCGCTCTTGACAATCTTTACGATCAGAAAATGAGTTTGTTAAGTACGTGAAGATTGAGTTACTGGTATTTGTTATAGACAAACTTATTGGTAAAGAGTAGATTATATTACATAACAATTTAAATCATGTCCATTGTCCAATTATGTGTTTTGTGTGATTAAAATAAATAAAAAATAAAATGCATTTATTTTCAGACAACAGGGTCCATAGATTGTTAGTAAATACACACGTTAGTGCAAATTTAAAAACATTAAATAAACAGAAAAATTTACAGCCGTATAATATACCTTTGAAGGATGATCAATAATTGCGACTTGTAAAACATGTTGAACGGTTGATCTACCAAAGCCGAATAGTTCCATACATCAAACAGTAATTATAGGATACGATGGACGTTGATCAATACAGCAATAGGGTCTGGAGCACGTAACGATAGATATCGCTCTAATCATCGTTGATCAATGTTAAGGCGATGATGGCTCAGTAGTGTCCGATGCTGTGCAAAAGATCTTAGGTTGGAATCCTATAATGAATTTGAACTTTAAGTGGGTAACTATACATAAAATAATAACTTCCTCCTCAAAGATCGTCACGAAATAAAATAGGTCACTTGACCACCGCACATTCGGTGATAGAACAGCTGACTGTCCTACTAAAATTCATCGAAGCATTGAATCCCAAAAGACGCGAGTTCAATACAAAGCTAAAATAAGCAAGATCTAAAATCCAATGAAAATAAAAACTTTACCTTCGTCAAATCAGCACCCCCAGAGACTAGATAGCGTCGAAGCGTAGAAGTCGCGGCCGCATTAATTCAACTTTTAATGGATACAGGCCGGTGTCCTCTCTGGGGACTACCTTTGTCATCTGCTTCGGCTTCGACGAGGAACCTTATCTCACCCCAGATATTCTCTTTTATGAAATACCACTCTGTTTGTTTAGTCTATTTATTTTCATTCTCAATTTTACATAGCAATGCAAACTATTTGAAATTGCTTTTGTAACTTTGGACCTAAGTTTGATAGGATCGGATTTAATTTAAATATGCAGTTTATTTTGATTGCATTTGCATTTTTGGATCCATTTTTAAGTTACGAATGACCCAAAGGCTAAAATTATAACATTTCTATGCCTTGTATTACTGAACAGATGGATTATACGTTTATTTTTGGATTTTTTAATAAAACGATCTTTCCATGAGTAATGCTTTTCTAATATGATTTCAAGAAAAAATAACAAAACAATATCGAAAATAGACAAACAATATAAAAGTAAAATATAAAAACATATAGACAAAATATCAAAAAGGTGCCATTCGGGCACATGCTCCCCTTTTTTACAAAATAACGATCTTTTTTAAAGGACGCCGCAATGTGCCTGCTGGGGTCCGAACATCCACTACCCGCACAACCCCGTCACGCCCCGGGTGCAGAGCCGCAATCACGCCGCGTGGCCAGGTCCCCCTCGGCAAATTCCCGTCGCCGATGAGGACCGGATCACCGACTCTAACGGCGACATCTACTCCCGGTACGCGGCGGGGTGCCAAGGCGGGCAGATATTCGGACACCCAACGACGCCAAAAGTGATCACTCAGCCGGAGTGCCTTCCTCCACCCGCTCCGACCAAACAAAGCTGCATCCGTCAAATCCTCGGCCGGAAAAGGGCGACCGGATGAATCCCCTAGTAAAAAGTGGTTAGGGGTCAACGCCTCCTGGTAATTCCCATCTGGAGAGACGTGAGTCAGTGGGCGCGTATTCACGATAGCCTCGGCTTCAGCTAGTAGAGTCGCCAATACCTCTTCTTTCGGTGCCCGCTCTCTCAAAGTCACTCTCAGGGCGGATTTAACGGACCGAACCAGACGTTCCCAAGCTCCGCCCATGAAAGGAGCTGATGGGGGGATAAAACGCCACTTAATTTTTTCATGTGCTGCAAAATCTGGTACCGCGGCATCGTACAAGGCTCTCAGCTCCCGATTTGCTCCCACAAACGACGTCCCGTTGTCCGAGAATATTTCTGTCGGTGTACCACGTCGGGCGATAAAGCGTCGTAGGCACATAATAGCGGAATCTGCGGACAAACTGGCTACGATTTCGAGGTGGATCGCTCTGGTTACTAGGCACGTAAATAAGGCGACCCATCGCTTCTCACGCCGACGCCCAATGGAAATGGATACGGGCCCGAAGTAGTCCACGCCGGAGAACGTGAAGGCACGTCGATGATGAGCAAGTCTGGCCTCTGGTAAGTCTCCCATAGGTGGTTGTAGGGTAGGACTCTTCAGCAACTTGCATAGCTGACACCTATGTACTACTGCCTTCACGGCGTTCCTTAGTCCGATAATCCAATACTGTTGTCGCATCTCGTTAATCACAGTTTCAGTATTGGCGTGCGCAAACTTTTGGTGGTAGTGGGCGATTAAAAGACGAACGGCTAGCTCTTTCCCTTCTAAAATCATAGGCTGACTGTTAGAGATGGCTGAGGTTCTTCCTGCGAGGCGGATCACTCCGTCCGTGAGTACCGGCGACAATTTGGCTAATCGGCCCTTCAAAATGGGCTGCCCACGTGACAAATGACGCAGTTCTTCCCCGAAGGCGCTAATCTGACTGCTAGCCAAAATGTGGAGCTCCGCTTGAACGATGTCTTCAGCGATCAAAGTTACTGGAGCGGTGGGAGGAGTGACATCCAGCTGTGAACCACGGTTAGACATATCTCTTAAACAAATACCCCGAACCCAAAAATTTCGAAACTCACGACCCCGATGATTTTTGAAAATGGCAGCAATGAATTTATGTGTTCTAGCTGTTGCCCTCACCAGCCTTATCCAAGAACTAAAATGGTTAATGTTAGCTACTACTGGTAAGGGCAACTGATGAGAAATGATGACGTTAATGTGTTCTGTACAACGTGATTGTGATTGATGCAATGATTTTGACTGACGGAGAGATGGCTTGAGCTCCTCCTCTCCAAAAGCTACTGGCGCTGCGGCTTTGGGCTCTGAAGGCCACTCAATAGTCGGAGCCAGGAGAAAGTTCGGACCATATAGCCAACGTGGTTTAATGTTGGCTTTACCCCTCGTCGCATCGTCAGCCACGTTAAGTTCAGTTGGAACCCAACGCCATTCATCTACACTAGTGATTTCCAAAATCTCTCCTACACGATGCGCCACAAAAGGTTTATAATTTCTCGCATCACTGCGCAACCACCCTAATACGGTCATGGAATCGCACCAAAATACACGTCGATTTGGCTTAAAACGGTGGGATTCACAAATACTAGTAGCAAGTCGAGCAGCTATCAACGCGCCTGGGAGTTCCAGGCGCGGTATCGAAGCTGGTTTCAATGGGGACACACGTGCCTTGCTAGCTATCAACGCCAGTTTTACGTCACCATTGAAAAGCAGAAATCTCCAATAGGCAACGGCGGCATGTGCCAGCTCGCTAGCGTCACAAAACACGTGTAACTCCAGCTCCGAGAACCCATACAAATTATAGCACCGTGGAACTATCAATTCTGAAATGGATTTAAGGCGCTCAATCCATTCGAGCCAAGTTTCCTGGTCAGCCTGTGATAGCTCCTCGTCCCACTCAAGGTTCTTGCGCCACAAATTTTGAAATAAAATCCGGCCTCTTACTACAATGGGAACTAGAAAGCCTAGTGGGTCGTAAATGCGCATGACGTGGGCTAACACTACACGTTTTGTGAAATGTTCAGGAGTATCCTTAATGCTGAGGTTAAAACTGATGATGTCCTGAGATGGTTTCCATATAAGACCTAGAGTACGTGTGGTGGTAACTGAACACGGTAAACTACCTAACTCTACACTACGACGATTGGCTAGTGAGACGTCAGACAACAACTCGTTTGGCAGATGATTGAGTGCGCCGGGCTCATTCGACACCCAACCGCGCATCTCGAATCCTCCGCGCGTATGAACCTCTACGATATCGGCTGCCAATCGAGCGGCGTCCTCCGTAGGGATATCTACACTTCCGATATAGTCGTCCATGTAGGTATCAGAGGTGATAGCTTCTACAGCCTGCGGAAATTCGGCTATAAATTCCGATGCGTTTCGGTTGAGGATGTAAATCGCCGTAGATGGACTAGAACACGCCCCAAAAATCATAGACGACATTCGATAGATTTTTATTGGACCCGCAGGATCATCGCGCCAGAGAAAACGCTGTGCGTCGCGGTCGCAGTCCTGAATTTTCACCTGCGGGAACATCTCCTTTATATCGGCGGTCAAGGCAACTTTCCCCTCTCTAAAACGCATCAATATTCCTAATAGAGGTTGTAAAAGATCAGGACCCGAAAGAAGCATAGAATTTAGTGACACACCCTGTACTTTAGCAGCTGCGTCATGAACAACACGAAGTTTCCCCGGTTTGTTGGGATTTACCACGCCGAAATGCGGCAAGTACCAACAAATCGATGTGGGCGACTGTCCTGTACACTCCTCAGCAAACCCCTTAATCCGCATGTCATTGATATTAGCCCTATACCTTTTGGCAAACTCTAAATCCTTCGACATTTTTAGCTCTAGACTTTTGAAACGAGACAGCGCTAAAGGATAACTATCAGGGATAGGTCGGTTGTCTGCCTTCCATAGCAAGCCAACCTGAAAGTGCCCGTCTGGTCGGCGCTGGGTAGTTTGTTCAAGGATGTGTAAAGCCCGCTGGTCATCCGCGCTGCGTGGCTCCTGTTTAGTTATGCCAATTGCATCTAACCTATACTGATCCTTAATGAGCACTTCTAGATCACGCTCTGGACGCTCACGCAAGTGGCAAGAAGTTTCTACTAAAGCCGTCCGACTGCTGGCACACCCGAATAAAACCCACCCCAGTGGAGTTCGGATGGCGACAGGCTGAGACTTTGTTCCCTTTCGAACCTCCGATGCTATGATAAGAGGCCAGTTGTCGATCCCTAACAAAATGGTGGGCTTTCCCTCGGCATAACACAGTTCCTCCATCACATCAGAGAGGTAGGAAAAGGAACGTAAGGACTCGCGTGTGACCGACTGACTTCGCAGTCCCAAGTTCTTAATTGCCCTAGCTTGCTGTATTGAAAACGTTTGTAGGGTAGATCGGCCTTTTATTTGAAAGTCAACAAACTGTACGCTGGTATCCCTATATAACCCTCCCACACAAGCCAAATGCAGACTACCCACTGGACCCTCGGCTCCAATTTCGGAGGCGATGTCGGCATCTACAAAAGTAGCCGTCGAGCCATCATCTAAAAGAGCAAAAGTATCTACACTCCCAGTTGGCCCAGAGACTGTGACGGGTATTACTTTCAATAGCGGACGAGGTGTAACTTCAACCTGCGAGTTGTTAACAGCTGCAAGAACCTGATCAATTTTTTCGGTCTCCGTTTTCATCGGTTCAGGTGACATGACCTCCCGGACGTGAGCCGAAGTACCATAATTATCGTTGTGTAAAACGGTATGATGCCTTTGCTTACAGTCAGCTATTGTGCAACTAGCCTTATTTTTGTTACAAAATCGAAAATTGTGCGGAACTTTTTGAAGGCAACGATAACATACTTTATTGTCTTTGACAAAACGCCATCGGTCATCGACTGTCAAAGATGTAAATGTCGGACAATTTGACAGCTGATGTCCCCCTTTGCAAAATAAACAAACATTTTCCAGATCTAGTGTTTTTGCAGGTTTCGATTTAGAATTTGATGTAGTTGAAGCTACCGCCGCCGACTCAGAAACTGCATGTGCTCGCTGTTTCTGTGCAGTGCCGACCGATGTCGTCTCAAACGTTGCGCTAAACTTCATGGTCAAATCCACTTCACGATCTAAGAACCTCGATAATAATTCAACCCTAGTTTGGCCTATATCCTCATATTTATCAGCAAAGTCTAACCAACGCGCGCGCAATAGTGGAGAAAATTTACTTAATATGGCTGCAAACAGCTCCGGCGAACGTAAATAGTCAGTATGCTGCAACAACTTGGCAATCTCGACACAATTGCGCACACGGGTGGTGAAGACGTGTAGGTCTCTTACCTCCGACCCCAGTTTGGGCAGCGCCTTGATCGCACTCACCTCTTGTAGAACGATTTGCTCAGGTCTACCATAGCGACGATCCAGGACCTGAATGACGTGGTTGGCGTGAGGTGCCAACACCAACAGCATGCTGACGGCTTCGCGTGCTGCACCTTTTAGGGCCTGGTTAAGGCGCGCAAGATTTTCTGCGTCTGTAAATCCACCTACAGTATCCTGAAAAGCCCGCTTGAACATAAGCCAGTCAAGGGGAGAACTACCATCAAAACACGGAAGCCTTATAAATTTTTTATTGGTATTGGGGACGTTATTCTTCGCAAGTGCCTTTAGGGCCTCCACTAGCTGCGCAACGCCATTTGAATCGCTGCCGTCTCCGTGAATATCAGTGGCAGCGGTCCTGTCTGCCCCGCTAAAATTGTGCTGAGGCAAAGGTCCAAGACTCTGTGCTGCGATATCATGAGAAACGGCATTTCGGACGTCACGTGAAGGCTGGGAACACACGAAAACGTTAGGAGCCCCTACCTCACATCCATTGGTAGATCGAATCCTATCATGAACAGGTAATTCGGCAGGGAGGGCAGTAGTGTCTAGCCAGTTTTGGACATTGGCACGGCTGTATGCACTGTGCGAACCGTGGTTACTGCCTTCCGCCTCAATTGCTGCGAGCTCAGCTTTATATTCTGCTTCTGCAGCTTCGCGCTCTAGTTCCATCTGCCTAGCCTCTACCTGAGCACGCATCTCTGCCTGGTTAGTCTCGAACTGTGTACGCATCTCTGCCTGCTTAGCCTCTAACTGTGCACGCATCTCTGCCTCCATTTGGGCAATTTGTAACTGTGCTACGCGACGAACATGTTGCGCTTCCGCTGCGGATTTTCTCGCCGCAACTACCACGGAAGAGCGACTAGTGCGGCTAGTACGACTCGCGACAGATCGTGCACTCGTTGTAGGATTAAACTGTGATTGTACCTGAATTTCCCCGGTCTGTGGTGCTGGAACGGGCTCACTACCTGATTGGGCAGGTACATTCTGCTCCTCTTGAGGCAGTTTAGATTGTGACCTGGTGACTACCATCTTTCGCTCGCTGAAAGAAAATCGCTGAAAAAACCTTTGTGGACTAGTTAAATATAGTTCAAAACCCTCGAAGGACCACTTATTACTGAACAGATGGATTATACGTTTATTTTTGGATTTTTTAATAAAACGATCTTTCCATGAGTAATGCTTTTCTAATATGATTTCAAGAAAAAATAACAAAACAATATCGAAAATAGACAAACAATATAAAAGTAAAATATAAAAACATATAGACAAAATATCAAAAAGGTGCCATTCGGGCACACCTTGACTTGCTTTCCGCCTCGCAGTTTGAGCTGCAATCCCCACTATTACTTCCTCAGAGGTTGAATTTATTCTTACATTTAATTAAGAAGACAGTTTTATTATAATGTGATATTTTTTATTTTTTTTATACGACTAAGTCGGCAAACAAGCATACGGTCCACCTGATGGTAAGCGGTTACCGTAGCCATATGGACGCTTGCAACACACGAAGCATCGCTCACGCGTTAACGACCTTTCTCCCAATTAGCTTTGGCGACCTTACTCACGCGCAGGAACACAACTTTACACAACATAAAATTATTTGGTATTCTGTAAGGTGGAGGTACTTCCCCAGTCGAGCTGCTCTTTGAGCGAATAAACGCTACGCTCTACCTCTCTTAAAAAATACTACAACTATTACAATTTAGGTAGTATTACATTTATATACACTTCATAATACCCTACAAACAATTTTATTTTAGTGTTATTCAAGCATAATAATTCAATGGTTTTTCATTTAAATAAGTATACAGCATTAGTTCAAGGGGCCTCTCCCCTAACTAAGGTTTTCACAAAGGGTTGTTATATATGGAAACTCTATTTCTTTAATTAAATAGTTATTAATTAGCTTTCTGAAAGAGAAATAAACAAATTATTATTATTAATTATATTTTTTTATTTGATGTGACTGTGCTGCTATTGACCGTGGCTTCACTTTTGGTCATATCTGTAAACCAATACTGTAGCGTCTCACAGCGCAGCATAAACTAAGATAGATGCACATTTTTCGCCTAACACTAATGTGGTTCTGTAGAGTTCTATTATTTTGTGATTCCAAAATAAACGTCTTTTATTTCTTTCATATCTGGTGGCTTCTATTTCTTAATGTTGGTTTAACGTAGAATATAATGACTTTGACTTCACTATCATGAATTTCAATCATCTCAAAATCATCAATTTTAAAACCTTTATTGCAAAAACAATTGTGTGTTAATTTTACTATTATTTTGGTTATCTGCGCTATCTATAAAAAGGTTTCTCGCTTATTAAGCTCTTTGTACATAGACAGCAAAATAAATATTTGAAATGACCATTGTAAAATATTTTTATAAACAAGATGCGTCTGCTAAGCCGATACAAACAAACCAGCTTTGGCTAAGCACGTTTGTGTGCTTCTGGAATTTTATACTTTCAGATAATTTGTTTAACCTAAATATAAGCTTACCTAACGTTCATCTTTGCTTTGTTAATCTTTTCTACAACCTAGTTCTGACAATTACCATTCGTTTTTATGGTTCTGAACCAAAAAAGGTAAAAATGTACACTTATGTTGCCAGTACAGTGTTATGTCCGTCAGTCACAGTGTTATATTTAGTAACAACTATAATACACTGACGACTTGACGAGCAATATAAAAAAGATTTGGCTTTTTTAGCACAGTTCTTCGTACTCGTTCTTTATAACATAAAATAATTTTTTTTTTCCTTATTAAATACATTTGAATGTTGTTCATTTGTTTCGTTCTTTGCGTTGCACTTCTAGAAGCTGTCTTGCGTGGTTTCGGAAGTACATAAATGTACACATAATAATATTATAGCAAATGTTTTTTTTAAACTTATTTTCATTTTCAAAGTTCAAGTTTAATGTGGAGTATGATATAAAAAAAGCTTCGTTTGTATATTCCAAAACATGTTTTTATTTAATTTTATTTGAGTAATTTTTGACATATAATGACAATTACAAAAAATATATATACAGTTGATAAACATTGATGTAAATATTACAGGAAAAATGGAACAATGTGTGTAACTAGCATAGTTTTTTCAAAATCTTCAAAATCCCTTCACAAACAAATTTAGTTATGCGGTCTGGTTTTTCGAAACAGTTATGGCCCAAACCAATAAATATAGGTCCAAAGAGGGTCGGAACCTCGGTGCGCGAGTCAGACACAGACTATTTCGGGCTCCTCCGTATTTCGAACATATATCTCTCCTAATAAACAAAAGTAAACCGTCTTTGCTTTACTATAAGTACGTTTATCCCAAGACAGTCCATTATTAAATGCTTGGCTCCATCTAAGTGTTGCGTTTAGTGCGTGACATTAATCAGTTGTCGTGTCTGCGGCTGCGGCAACACAATCACTGCCAATTACCGCGCCTTAATGAATACCCGTCGTGAGCCTATTAACGAGCAATTTGCCTTTACCTTAAATTTTCCAATAAGAGGAATGGATGGCTGCAAAAAAAAAAAATAAGCTTCTAACATATCTATTGCTGTCGCGCTGTGCCCTATCCCGCCCGAGGGCGATAGAGACATCTACAGCTTGGACCGATTATACCTATTTAAAATAGACGAAATCGCTATTTCGTAATCCCCGGTTTTCTCTGCCAAAACTGGATCGATAAAAAAAAAACAAGGATCATAATAAGAAGGGGTCTGGCTATTTTTGTAGGTTTTCCTTTGTTGTTTTATATTCGTCAAATTTGTTCACTGGACGTCTGATGAAGGCGTTAAAAATGGTAAGTTGTTGTGATTTTAGAAGGCTCCTAATCCTTATAGTAATTTATTTATGGACAAAAACACAACCGAGGGACATACAGTGGTACCTACATGGTTGCATGGTAGAATAATCATTGCTCTAGTGTCAATATCCAGAGAGGAAACTGAGGACTACGTTTGTATGGAACAAACACCACCAGCATTTCCTCTTAAGCGGCCAACTGAATGGAGCTTGCACAAATAATAGATTATTAATGTCTTCGTTTAAGAGCTCATTCTTTTATATTTTCTTTTTAGAAGTGGGTTCTTAAAATACCTATTTGGGACCTTTCTTCGATCAGGTAAAGATGGACACTTATCAAAACTGGGCATATATGAATAATCATACATCTTTAGCTTTGTCGTATAAGATATGAAAACTAGTATTAGTATAAAAAGAACAATAATGAAAAAGTTATTACAAGCAAATGACGGCATCCCGGTATTCACCGAAGGAGAGATGGGTGGAGAGGAGTTGTGTTTTCTTACAAATGACAAGACGGGTGGACTGCAGTGGGAGTCTTGAAAACACATCATTCTGCACTCCTTCACTCTGGTAGTTATTAATAATATAATCTTGTTTTTTTATACTACTTTGGTAGCAAACAAGCATATGGCCAGCCTGATGGTAAGCGCTTACCATAGCTTATGGACGCTTGCAACACCAGGTGTATGCTAATAATATTAAATTACACTTTTCGAAATATGATAGTGTATACATCAAAGCAAACAAGTCATTATTTTCACAGCTATCCATTTATTTTATAAAATCCATTTTCACAAACGATTGTTCTAAATGCACTATGAAAGCTTAATCTATAAAACATATTGGTATTGTTTGCCCACTCCGCTGATTCCACTTAAAAATATTTGTTTGACTTGTGTAGCTTTATTCAAAAACAATCGGCGGATTTGCTCGCAGGCAACGCACGCTAACCCAACAAGCACACTGCACAGTATACCTGTACTGGCCTAGTATTTATTTTGCTTCAATCAAGCCAGTGTTATGACAGGCACTCTCGCCGCTAGGCACAAAGATTAAATGGAAACATAATATAATTGAGCCGTACATGCCTACGTTTTGTTTGTATACTAATAAATATTTTTTAGGAATATGTGAAATGGATTTTAGAGCAACCAATTTGTTTTGAACAATCAACATTGTATCATCTGAGCGGTTGGATTCACATTTATATTGGCAAAGACCTTTAAAGAAGTGACCATGTTTCTCCAGTATCCTTTATTTCATTACATTGAAATAAAGTCTCAAAGATTTGTCTTTGAATGAAAAATTTACTTGGATCTCGAAATCCCTATTTTTATTTATTTACATTGCCTGCGTTGGACTGCGTTTAAAAACAATTTCACGATCCATTGATCCCAAGTTTAGTCATAGATGTTATCCCTCCAGTACCGCTTTGAAAAAATCTATCACATTTATATACTTTAGTACCTAAACAACATCTACTATACACAGCTATATACAGCTTCGTCCATCCAATACACAATGTATCCCAGTTTCTAGCTAATTCTGTCCAATCTGTCTAACTAACATTGTCTACAAATTACATACAGAACCTTTTCAATTACGCGAGTTTTGTCTGTGAACGAAGCATTGTTTGTTTGTTTTACTTTTTATCCGAATGGACTGTATTGGGAATGTTCGCTTTTATATTTTATTGTATGTGATTAAGATCACCTGCGGCCGTTCGTGTGCCTATTTCAATCGAGATTGTGGTTTCGATTAGTGTCTCTGATGTCTCTGTTTTATATTGCTTAAAAATACTTAATACTTTTCCACGTGGATTCGATTCCTATTTAGGAAAATATTGATAAGCAGTCACAGGTGGTACACCAGACAGTGAGTAGGCAGTAGTAGGCGGCTGCCTGCACATCAACAATACTAGGAAGATTGCCAATGTTGCCTGATCATCTACGCAATTGCAAACTTAATATTGACTTTTAATTTCGGCCATAAGAATCTTTTGTACTACCAAGTCAAAAAAGAAAAATAATGCACTAAGATCCTTGTTCTGTTTGACAATAACTCAAATAAGTGACATAATTTTTTTTTGTCATAATTATTACTACGAGGGAAATGCGTTGATATTCCCTGTCGTTCTCATAATTTAGTTTACAGACATAACAAATTTATTAGCGGGTACGTCGGCACGTCGCTAAATCCCTGTTATTTACAACCACCCGACAACGTGTTAAAATTAAATAGGAAAAAAATATACGTTGAGATTTTATCGCCCATCCGATAATCCGAGGTAATTGATTGCCCAACCGCCTTTAGATAAAACGACTGAGAAAAAATACTCTATGAATTTTAAATCCCTACTCACTTTGTTGTTTTGTTATTTATATTTCCTTATAACTTTTTATTTCAAAATGGTTATTAAAACTTGACCGTTATTTGAAACCTTATATATTGAGAGCGGCCTTCCTTGTTTTCTGCTCTATACTTCCTTCTTTGTCTACCCTAATATTGCCGTCTCGCTCGCACATCTCCCCACCATCCACCCAGGCAGAGCGCGAGCTTGAGCCACGCGCGCTATCTCGTCATTGGCGTCCTGTTTTCTGCAACGGACGGTTGTGCCTAGCCTAGCCTAGGCACTCGTAAGTTATTTGTATATTTTATATACCTTTGTACCTTCTTAATTTATTAAAATAATGATATATGATTTTAACGGTTTTACCGTTCGATATTTCAATTTAATTTTGATATTTTATGTTCATGTCTTTGAACAACTAATTCTTAAATTATTTAATCTACCCACTTTTTATTGATAATTTTGCTTCTATTAATTTTTTATCCTTGGTTTTTCCTAGGTTAGTTGCTGTTTTGTTCACAGTTGAACATTAATATTTAAATTACATCAAGTGCTAACTGTATAAATCACAACGTGCGAATAGTGATAACGGATATTGCCCTGAGCAAAAATGATCTAAAAGGCAGCGTAACAATGGGTCGAGTAGTACCTCTATAAGCTCCTCAAGTAAATCCAATGATATCTGATTCTCGGATCTAAAATAAAATTAATAATGACCGCAGGCAGTTAAAGTGTAGGAAAGGTTAGTTGTGCCGTGAAGTGCCGTCTAAATAACATGTGTAACAATTTATTATATAGTTAAATATTTATGAAATTTGCCGCGGTAACAACTTTTGTTCTAGCATGTGTGTTACTAGTTACTTAAATAAACCTCTGTTGAGGTTCCTGCAATGAAGCGGTGATTCTAATTTAATAAAAAAGAATTGAAAGTGTTATGTAGTGAATCAGAATTATTACAACTTATTTGTACTGAAATTATTCAAATGAGGAATCATGATCCGCTAACCAGAAGATTTCGCCTGCCATTTATGCTAGCCTAGTTACAATGCTTAAAAAAGGTTAAACATTTTAGCCTCTAATAAAAAGGATCAAATGCTCCTGCTTAGCAAGCTTGTCTGAACTGATCCATACACCAACCCGCGCAGGGCCAGGTGACTCAAAACATACCCACGCAGGGTATTTTCGTGGATGTTGTGCCCGTACGCACATTCCCCATTATTATTAGCCCCGCGCAGGGGCAGGTGACTCAAATCATACCCGCGCAGGGTATTATCTTAGATCTTGTGCCCGTTCGCACATTACCCATTACTATTAACCCCGCGCAGGGGCAGGTGACTCAGAACGTACTCGCGCAGGGTATTTTCTTGGATGTTGGGCTGGTACGCACATTCCCCATTATTATTAACTCCACGCAGGGGCAGTGACTGAAAAATGAAAAATGTGCTGGGTATTTATTCTCTTGGATGTTGTGCCCTTACTCCGTATGCACATTCCCCATAATAATCAACCCTTTGCAGGGGTAGGTGAGTTGAAATATACCCTCGCGTGTATTCTTTTTGATGTTGTGCCCGTACACCAATAATAGTTAACCCCTTGAAGGGGCAGATGAGTTGAAATGTAGCCTCGTGAGGTATTTTCCTGTATGTTATGCCTGTACAAACATTCCCCATATTAATCAACCGCTTGCAGGGGCAGAAATATACACTCGCTGGGTATTCTTTTGGATTTTCTATCATAATTCACCTCTTACAGGGGTAGATGACTTGAAATGGACCCTTCAAGTGAATGTGGTTTCAAATACATCACAATGAACCCTCGCAGGGTCATTTGAATGTCGCGCCTCACGCATATAAATCTTGGCATGACCTTAGAATACACTCTCGCAGGGTACTATGTTTGAATAGTGTGTCTCTACGCACAGTAATGATGAAAGGATTAAAAAGGCAGCGTGGTTCGCACAGCAATTAATAAAAATTAAATGATTCTGCTTTGAAAACAGGTCAAAGCAGATTTTTAATCTAGCCCTGCCTCGTAGGGAAAAGGGACTCGAAATATATACCCTCAACGCAGGGTACTTTACCTAGATATTGTACCTCTTTTCACAATCGCCATCTAAATCAACCGATGCAAGGGCAGGAGATGAAATGTTCTGTCGCACAGTCTCTAATATGGCTAATAATATACCCACATGGGAATAGTTGGTTTTAAATGTACATTTGCAAAGTCCTATGCTGAGATGCCTCTACGCATATTTCCCATCATTATCAAATCTCACTGGGGCAAGCAACTGTAACATGCTACCCTTACAGTTACTCTTAAGTACCTGACTTGGATGTGGTGCCCTTACGGACTTGTTCTTATATATTTAACCCTCGCAGGGGTCTTGCCATACCCGCAAGGTGCTTAAAGATTGACACTTAATAATTTCAAAGCGGGACAATAAATTCTATTCCACCAGCAGGGTGACATCTAAGCACCCCCGGTTTATATACTGAAAATAATATAAAACACGGTCGATGCGTATTGTTTTACCAAAAACCGTTGGTAATGTTGGTAACCGTTGTACATTTGGTTCAGTACTGTGGTATCAGATATCAAGTTATACCCGCACCATTGAACATAGTCTGCTGATGCTAAAAAGTGGTGTCTAAAAAATGCAAAGAATATAATAAAAATCTCACTGACTGACCTATCATAACGTGTGATTAAGGATTAACCGTCTTACTAATAAAAATATGGAACACGGTTGTTTAACAGCTGTATAGTTATGCAGTGTGTAAGCCTTACACAGTTGCTATACACTCCCTTTACTAATAATCAGTGTGTAAGCGTTGTATAGTTATCTATTTGTTAAAACAAAAACGACTGGCAACTTCTTAGGAACGTTTTGAAACTAAAACTATCTAACTTCAAAATACGGGAGAAAATATGGGGAAAAATGTGAAAACACCAAAAGATACTGAAAAATAATTATATAAAATATTCATCATATCACAAAAATCAGGTTTCTTTTTCTTAAGACTATTTTTATTTTAATAATTAAACAATAAAATTACTTTTAAAAAGATTCAAATAGCTAATGGTGGTTTTGAACGAAACTGTCTTGTGCTTATGGCTACAGTAGCCATTTAACCAAAGAAGAAGAAGAAAGAAGAACGTCATTGTCAAATTACAAATGTTACGTCAACAAACGAAGCAAATGGCTGTGCCAATGACTTCAAAACTAAGGATACACCTACCGGAACATTTTGCATAAAGTTATCAAAATCAAATAAATTGACAATTTTTGTTTTATTTTATCCATAACTCCAGTATAAAACACAAGCCTTTCACTACGCAACTAGGCATTTTTATGGCAATTATAAGCAAAGAATGAACGAATGAACTGTTCCGTGGACCGCAGTATGACCGCAGTCGACTGAGTCGCGTTGGCCCTAAAATGACTTTTTAGGGCCAGCGCGTTGGTGTCATTTTGTTGCGCGGTTGGCCTGGTCCGTAGTAAATGGACACAACACTTGATTGTCAGACACAGCTGATCTATTGAAATCCGCCATAATGTTCTTATACAAACACTAAACAAGGGTCCTGGCCCGTGTAAGCCCTGTGTAAATTTCCTAGGTAACTAAAACACGTGTATACAGGCTTTGTGTCAAAAATGTTTTTATTAGTAGCAATTATCCTATAACAGATGTGTACACCGCGTGTAACTTTTTATTTGTAAGGCTGTAAATGTTTACCGTATCGCTGATTTATTTCAACCCCGACTGGTTGTGCAAGATTCAGATCTCAGGCGTGTTTTCATTAGTAAATGTGTGCGACACACATACGAATCTATGACCAATAATGGCAACAATATTATACATAGATAACTTGCCTACCTTTCTGTCTCAGCCAAAGTTTTTTTGCTTAATTAACCAATTGGGTAACAAACATATAGGGAATAAGGAATACCTATTATCGATTATTTGAATGACTTTCTCCTGCCTAGCAAAGGCGTTATGTTTTAATTCTAAAACAAGAATGAATAAAATTGTACTACAGAGGCTTACATATTGTTACATGTTACATTGTTACATGTTTATATACTATGTTGACAAATTTACCCACCCTCGCAGTGTTTTTGGGGGTTCAATGGAATACTAGAAATATTATTGATTTTCTTTCAAAATCACCTTAGAGCCTAATCGGTCTAATTAACTTATCGAGCTTTGTAATATCCTAAAAGAATCTGCACAACCGTGATTCAGCATACTTTTTGATTCAACTGCAACCGTAATCTCATTTCCTATTGATATATATAATCAGATGAAGCCTGTAAACGCAATAAACAGTCGAGCAGTTTTAAGGAAAGTGTTTGCTAGTTGTCTAGCCAAGAAAATTTTGCATTGCAATAACAAAGGACTCCTCGCTATCTCGAAAGCATGACAAAATCTAAATTAAACGTCACCTATGTTCGGAATGAGGTGACAATCATCTGATGAACCGTATCATCGTCATATGTATGTAACATTCCAATTTCTTTCATATATTAGATCCTCATCTATTGTTACTGATTACCAACTACTGTTAGAGGAGCACTTACACAACGGATACGCCTGCACAATAATATGTAATGTACTTAGTTGAAAGTTTTGTCTTTAGACTAAAGCATGAATAAATGTGTTAAGAAGAAAAAAGCACCTTTGTTTTCTTACTCGTGGAATTACCACCTAGTATAAAATTACCCTCTATTTTGTTTAATCTCTAAACTGCTAGGCTACCTCAGCTAAATTGGCTCGAAACAAACTTTTAGTAAGTAATTCATAGTATTTTTGAGGGCAGACCTCAAGTTCAGTATTTTGGCAGCCCCATTCACAATACAGCGCTATCGATAGATACATGGACGGTTTTTCTACCTCCAAGTAGGTACCATAAGATGGTCCGGAATTATATAAATATGAGTATTGGATCGCTTGTTGTAATCATGGCATCTTTGTTCAAAAATCGCTTCTAACCGTAGCTTGATTGAAATAAAATGAACAAACATATGTAGTCCATTTGTCACAATGACTCCTGTACTAATAAAGTTATTAACTACCTGCTTCTTATACTACTTAGATGAATGTTCATTATGCTGAATAAGTCAGTGGTATCAAATTTATGCAGTTTTGAGTTCTCATGTGTGGGTTGGACATATTTTGGATATATTGATACGATAGATAGTCGATTGACTCGTGTCATTTTTAGAAACATATCTAAAATTTAAGTAACGAATTATGTATATCCAGACTGACACAGCGTTGTCTTAATTTTGTAATGTGTTAAGGTTGCCTTCAACCTTGTACTTTGTTTAAATAGCCTTTTACCTACATGACGTCACTGTCCAGTTTTAGAACAGGTAAAAGTAATGATGTTACTTTTGATCGGACTTTAGAACTTATATTTCTGGTTAATGTTTATGCAGTAATATTGCTGGTGATTATAACAAAATACCACATGAAAGTAAAAATGTACTGTATGTAATTAACGTTTTTATTATAATATATGATGTACCTACACTTGTCGGAGAATAATAATGTCGGTACATAGACTGTAGCAAAACATTAAGCTATCCGTTACTGTGTGTACAGATTGTATTCACCTTTTATACGATAGACGTAACACAGCAAAATGCACCAACTATTGAGAAGACCTGCTACATCTTTAACAGGGTGCGAAATAGAATATTTCATCGCTGGTGCTGGCATAATCAGTTCAGATCCACTAAATCTGGTCACATGCCCATTGGAGATCTGCAATCCTTTCAGACAGTTAAATAGCTGATAATAAGCCACTAATCGCGGGATTATATTATCTTCGCATGATTAATTAAATACTTGAATGTTGCTTTTCAATCATATACGATACATGTTTTTATACTCATCAATGATTTGATTAAGATCTTTGCTTCTAGCATGTTTACATACCATAATATTTGCACACCTACATATTTTCGTGTGTACTTCATAAATAAAATTACAGTACCTCGCACATCTTAGTATTTTTTGATACCTATTCTCTCTCACGATACCTTCAGACTCACACAGAAGTCTGTACGCGTATGACCTATACTGGAGAAATCACAGGTACTTACCTGTGTCACAAATAACTTTATGCTACAAGCATAAAATCACATTGGCATCCACTTTCACCAGGCGATAACAAACACGTCTCAATATATAAGGTTTCAAATAACGGTCAAGTTTTAATAGAAGCGTTTTACCTGAAAATAAAACGCATATTAAATACTTACCTTATTTGAAACCTTAATTTTTAGTTCTGCCTGGTATTTCGACTCAATGACGAGATAGCGCGCGTGGCTCAAGCTCGCGCTCTGCCTGGGTGGATGGTGGGGAGATGTGCGAGCGAGACGGCAATATTAGGGTAGACAAAGAAGGAAGTATAGAGCAGAAAACAAGGAAGGCCGCTCTCAATATATAAGGTTTCAAATAAGGTAAGTATTTAATATGCGTTTTATTTTCAGGTAAAACGCTTCTATTATTAGCTCTTTTAAGACTTTAGAAAATCAAAAAAAAACGTTTTTTTTTTATTTTTTCCATTAAACAAGAGGATCCATTATACAGGCTACAGCGTAAAAAAAAGTAAGGAACGCTTTTATTCTAAAGACCGTTTAAAAAGAGAATCGAAGAGTAGCAGAAGCGAGGCCGGACCACTGCTCGCAAGATTATTGTTTGACGCACACGTGTAAGCTTTCCGTATTCCACACGGCCAGTTCTGCCAACACCTATAACTATGTATGTAGCATTATATTTTTTTTTAGATTGTGAATTAGTCTACTTTTACCATTTTTTATGGACATTCTCCATAGGCATATTATATTGCTAGTATGTGTAGGCGCATCACCCCAGGAAAAATTATAAAGTTTTTTAATAGTGTAGTTATTTTGTATTCAAGGAATGATACTGCTGAATTGATATTTTCCGACCAAATTCAAATCGCGAGAGTGATGGAAACAATTCAAAACGTACATATTTGAAAATTTAAAAGGGTATTTTATTTATGGCCAGTATATACTATCTGTTATACTACTGAAACTCTTACATTTATTATTATAATTCAGAAAGATATTTGAAATATCTTTTCATTTATCTTGGTCTATTTTACACTATAATATAATGTAGCAATTTGCATTTTACAACAAAAACTTTTCATTTGAAATGCCTCACAAAATATATATCCATCACTATTTAAAAATAGTTATGAACTCAGGACTATTATCCTTAACCATTAATTATAATTACTAAATAAAAAAACTGATACCGCGTTCTCCGTCCCGAGAACCCCCATTCGTTCTCTTCGCTTTGTTTTACTTGCAGCTAGCCAGTTAATAACAACGAGTGTTTGAACTAGGTACGTGTATATACAAGCTGCGTGTACATAAGTGTTCTACATAGTACCTATGTACTGCATCGCACTACGTAAGCGGCTAATTAACCACTCTGATTAATTCTAAATGGAAATGGATTTCTCATTTAGTTGGAGATAGTTTTATAGGTAAAGTTTTGGTATTTAGTAGTATTGATTTTATTTTAATTTAAGGGTAAACACAGTTACGAGGCGGGAAATTTTGAATTTCTCGAGTTATTATTTTCTTTTACCTTCGTAGAACAATATGGATAGATGTTTCAGTGATTAGCGACATTAGAAATTCATTTGGCACATCGTGGTATGAATGTTTTTTTTATATAATATGTGCCATATTTGAATATTTCTCACGGTTTCTCTAAAAACGGTAGAACTTACTATTTTGGGAAATGTACACAAATAGTTAATGTTAAACAAAAAGTGTTAATTCTACAATATGCTAAATGAACTACTATGATCGCGAATCTCTGAAATATTTCCATCCTGTTCTGATCCATATTGTTCGAATTCTACGAAGGTAAAATAAAAAAATCTCAAAAAAAAAGGTTCCTTTTTTAACTAATTTAGTGAAAAAAACCTTTTTTTAATGTTTAAACCATAATATCTCTGTTACTATATTTAACTCAGCTAAATAGTCTACGTGCAGATGAACACTAACCTAGTTCATGACACTAACATAGTTCGAACAAAAACGAAAAATCGAGTTACAGCAAAATTCAAATGTAATTCCCATACGTCCAACTAAAGGGAATAAAACTCGCCCACTCGGGTATTTCGGTAATTACAATACACTGCTGCTTCGCGTTGTTTATTTGGACGACAATTTTAATTAAAACCAGAGTTTTTGGTCATCAATTCACAAGTCTAATAAGCAATTGCTTCGTCACTGTTCGTGCTGCCAGCCTAGTTCGCACCAGATTTGTTGCTGTTTATTTTGGGCGTATTATCACGGGGTTAACAAGTGGCACCCGCCTTTTTTCGTGGAAACTTGGCGGTTTTATGCGTTTTTCCGCCGGTCGCTCGGCGGGTGTCCGTTTAATTCTGGCGGAGTGAATTTTTGCGGTCTACAACGTTCCCACTTTTTGCTCGTGTGAAAATAAAAGAGGATGCCATTTTACGCTTCCCTATGGCGCAGGGGATGCTTTGTGCCTGCGGTTGTAGATATTTTGTTACCGAGTTCATTTGGGGGCTTCGCCCGTAGCGAAGTCTATTTGAAATGTTGCTAAAAGCTGGGATACAAAAATTCACCGAATAAGTTCTCGCATATTTTATGCATGTTTCGGAAATAATAATAATAAATTGAAAAACTCCTCGCACATGACCATATTATCTTAAACTAAACAGAGCTTGTAGTCTTGTAGTATATAATATAGGCAGGTCTCCATGAAATCGATTGCTTAGTAATAGCAAGGCTCTTGTTTTATTTTGGCTTTAAATCTAAAATAAATCATCAATCTCTAGAGTTGATTTTTTGATAGACTAAGCCGATTAAATTGTAAAAAGACGGATAAATGGTGCATTCAGAGAGGTTGTATTTTTGGTAATAATATTTTAAAACATTAAATTGAGCTATTTTATAAACTATAGCTGACGCCTACGGTTTCACCCGCGTATGGTTTTAATGTTTTTTCTAATATGTTTCTAAAATAAAAGTAGCCTTAGTTTCTCCTTATAATATCTGTTAACTACCAGTGAAAGTCCTATCAAAATTGGTCCAGCAGTTTTGGAGATTAACTGTAATAAACAGACAGAAAAAAAGTTTTTTTCGGTATAGGTAGACGTTGAAGCGGTTGGTTAAGATTCCACCTTTCGCGCCGCAGGTCGTGGGTTCAATTCCCACACAGGACATGCATTTTTGTGCATGAACATGTCTGTATGTACGGAGTCTGGATGTAATTATGTATATTAAGTGCGTATTTGCAAATAAAAAGTAGTACCTATATGTAGCATATCAGTAATCTGGTGTCCATAGTATAAGCTCTGGATAGTTTGGAATCAGATAACCGTATGTGAGGAATGTCCCAGGATATTTGTTTATTTATATACGTTCTTATTTCAATTATAAAAGCATAGTAACTCACAAAAAATATGTGTATACGTGCTATAATTTGACATAAGTCAAAGTCAAAGCCAATTTATTCAATTTAGGCCCCAAAAGGGCACTTATGAAGGTCACATTTACTGAAGTTACCACCGGTTCGGAACTCACCCTTCAACTCAGAAGAATCCGGCAAGAAACTCAGCAAGGTTACATTTTTAAAATATTTTTTGGACAATCTGACTATGTTTGGCTTTTATTTCCATTACATTAATCCATTATACGGGGTGGATACTACAATACGACATTGAATGAAATTCAGAATATTCAATCTCAGTAGTATTGTCGAATCCACACCGTATAACCAAAGTTAATAAATAAGTAAATATTTAATATCCGTCCAAAATATTACGCAAATAAATTGATTAATTAATAACATTGCTGTGCGCTTGTTGTACATAAATTAATATTGTTCGTGACTACTGTACTTAGCGAATTAATGTGAGCAAATTTTTCACCAGCCTTTGTTTTGGGTTTTTTCGTAATTAATAACAGGGTAAAATATTGTTTTGTAACAAAAATCTAACTGGGCACCTCAGGTTCGGCAACACAAAGCAGTTAAAAATAACCCACAGGTCCGCTTTACATTAGGTTGATCAACTAATGCTTGTTAACTTTTTGAGAGAGGTAGAGCATAGCGTTTATTCGCTCAAAGAGCAGCTCGACTGGGGAAGCACCTCCACCTTACAGAATACCGCAGCCAAATAACTTTATGTTGTGTAAAGTTGTGTTTCTGCGCGTAAGGTTGCCAGAGCTCATAGGGGAGGGGGGAAAGGTCGGTAACGCGTGAGCGATGCTTCGTGTGTTGCAAGCGTCCATATGGCTACGGTAACCGCTTACCATCAGGCGGGCAGAATGCTTGTATACCGACTAAGTTGTATAAAAAAAAAAAAAAGTATACACAAGTAAATTGAAAAGAGTTGGACTGTGTTGTTGTTAACTTGTTCTTGGAAAAGTTCTCAAAAAGTAGTGCAGACTTACCAAAACCGACTTTATCATCGTGTAAACGTTGAGCCTTTGTAATCCAGCTCGGCACGATCACGCAAATAATAGTGAGACGACTCATAAGAACTAAACCTTTTATTGTATGTAGTATTAGTTCTTAAAATGTAACGTTATTCTAGAGCTACTAATAAAGAACACATGAACAAATCCCCTTGTGAGTTATTGCGAGTCTAAATACTGGTGCTAATTCTGTTGTTTACAACTAATCTAGTCTTACTATGTCTCTTTCTAACAAAGAACATAAGAAAAGGATGTAAGAAATTTAGTCCTGTCAAATTAGTCCAATGCTTGTTTTCAATATAAATGTCGCTATCTATCGCGGTTACGTCTAAATACACGCAAATGAAGACGGCAAAGACTGATTTGATAGCTTTAAAAATGTTCTATCCTTTTTCAATAATCTTTGTAAGAATGAGATGTGATGCTAAAATTAGTTTAGTGCGATTTATAACAGAATCAGCACCATTATCATTACTTTTGGATATTATATAACTTCATGAAAATGAAATTCGACATTGAAAAAATTGAATTCGAATCCCGGAGTTAAGTTTTAATGCCGGCAATTGGGTCATGCAGTCCAATTTTATTTTACATAAAAAATTACAAATCATTCTCGCCCTTATCTTACGAGGTTTTTAAAATAACTGAAATGATAACAGATGATGAATATCACAGGAATAACGATGTCGATGATAGAACGATGTTTCTAGCTATCACAGTTTTTTAGAAATCATCAAAATTCTTTCATCCATAGTCCAAACAAAGGAAATATACGTTCAAGGAAAATCCGACCCTCGGCGAATGAGTCAGAATCTGATTTGGCCGGTATTTCGAACATTCCACGGTCTGCGCACAATTCACCAAAGTTTTATCTCACGAATGATATGAGAGCGCAAACATTACAAACAATTATTTATATACGTCCTTCAATCATTCAACCAAAAAAGACCAACGTAAAATTTTGTAATCCATGCACACTTTAAACTGCGAAACGGATGATCACATATAATAGTTCCTTTTGATCAGTCCACCGGAAATGAATAAATAAAGTTCTTTCAGAGGCAACATTTCATTATTCATGCGAGTGCGATGCCCCTTTGATACAGTTTCAGTAGGTTTCCATATTTCAGATGGAACTTAATACCGGGCGCTGCCCGCTGGAGTTTTGACGAGGTTTTAACATGCTCGCGTTGTGAGATTTATTTCGGACTCTGTTTAAATAACGCTGAGGGGGTTTTATGTGTGTGCATCTTTTATTATGTTTTTGATATTTTACGCTCTGACTGTATTAATTATGGCTTTAGAATCGTTGAGATTCTTAGCAACACTTTTTACATTATTTGTTTTTGAAGTGTTGAATTTCATCTTCATTATTTAATTTCTTGGCTTCCTTACATCACTCACTCGTTTGTGTTGGTAAATAGCGAATAAGGCCTAATTAATACAAGCGATCTTTAAAAACGAATACTACTTTTGGCGGAGGTTGGCGGAGGGGTAGGTACAAGTGTCACTTCTTTACGCAGTGATAGTTGGTACTCTTTGTCTTCCTACGTGCTACTACTACTTCCTACATTGGCGATAAGACCCGCCGCAAATAATATCTGGTGCCAGAAACAATGTGTTTTTTTTTTTCTATGACCGTAAGGTTGACAAAATAGCCCAGCACCTATAGAGTTCATTATGTATGATGATGGGATACATATCACACATAATGAACACTGTCAACATCCCAAGATACACTAAACTGCATCCAACAGTTCAGCTAATAACCTAATCACAATATAACCTCACCGGCTAATGCTGCCTTTATGCGATCATTGTTTGGGATTGTATTTCTAAACAATATTATACATTTGACATATTCAATTACACGATTGAATGCTCAGTTATTACTCAATTTGTTTGTAGTTGGCATCATCTGACAATTGTTGCAAACATCACAAACTACACTTGGGACCAAATAAATGGAGCCAATCAACTTTTTAAACGACTTCAGAAAAGGAGGTTCAAGTTTCGATACGTTTTTATAAATGTATGTTCACCGATTACTCGGAAACGGCTTATGCGATTTAAACTGCATTATATAGTCTAGTGTAATATGTAGTCTCATATACATTTTATTTTGATATGATCATGGACTATGAAGATATTATGATGAAATTCCTCAACGGAAAAGAGCACACATCGCGATTGGAGCATTTTATTCAATATTGTCGATAATTTACCAATAATATACACATCCACTGTCATCCTAGGTAATGAAAAAACCGGCCAAGTGCGAGTCAGACTCACGCACCGAGGGTTCCGTACAAACCTGTAGGTATATAAGTAAATGGTAGTATAGACCTGAGTATTTGATATTAATTTCAATTTATGACGTATTAAAAAAAAACTACTTACTAGATCTCGTTCGAACCAATTTTCGGTGGAAGTTTGCACCGTAATGTACATTATGTATCTTTTATAGATTTATCATTCTCTTATTTTAGAAGTTACAGGGGGGGGGGGGACACACATTTTACCACTTTGGAAGTGTCTCTCGCGCAAACTATTCAGTTTAGAAAAAAATGATTTAAGAAACCTCAATATCATTTTTGAAGACCTATCCATAGACACTTATGGGTTTGATGAAAAAAAAATTTTGTGTTTCAGTTCTAAGTATGGGGAACCCCCAAAATTTATTGTTTTTTTTCTATTTTTGTGTAAAAATCTTAATGCGGTTCACAGAATACATCTACTTACCAAGTTTCTAAATTATAGTTCTTATAGTTTCGGAAATAAATGGCTGTGACATACGGACAGACAGACAGACAGACAGACAGACAGACATGACGAATCTATAAGGGTTCCGTTTTTTGCCATTTGGCTACGGAACCCTAATTCCATTTGGCTACGGAACCCTAAAAAGCATATGAATCTTAAGTTTTAAATTTAAAAAGACCGCCTTCAAAGTCGGCAGTGGAAGGGACACCGCTCTCAGCACAGCACTGCCTTCCAATGGACCATCACGTGTGAAACCATGGCTATGATAACATAAGAAGCATTATATTTCAATCTGATAGTCACGATCCGCAGAATATAATACACCGCAGCTAATGCAAAATTAACCCAACATTCTCAAGTAGCTATATATCCCTGGGTTCATATATCTAAGTTGTAGGTTCACAACTCCGGGTTCATATTATTATACACAACATAAATTCTATCCACTCGACTCCACTGAATGCTTAGCTCTAAGTTATGCTATTAATATTAACATCGTATCTTGGCTGTTCCCCGTTTTACTACCAACAGGCTTATTTTGAGTTGAAATTGTGGTTATATTGAAAATGTTAATATAGAAAAAAAATTAAGAGGTCTAAATAAATAAACTTATAACTTACAGTGCATCAATATGCAATGTATCGTACACGCAAGGTAATGCTCCTTGAAAAGAATTCGCATAGAATGGACGTGGTGCACGCAAGAAATGTGCCACCGTCGTGCACGCTAAGAGCATTGCATGGTGTGCGCGGAGCGATCCATCAATTGGTTTTTGACATGGGGTTACTATATACACACGTGGTATGTGTTGGTCTTACAAACATAATCCGCCCCACACAACATTTTTTTTTAAATTAAATGGCCTTGCTTTTGTCCACTGACTCGCCCATAAGGGACGAAGACGAAGCCTAGGAGGGAACACGCTTACCCAGAAGAAATCTATTCACTCTGGCCTTGAAAGTCCCTAGATTTTATGAGTCAGGAAACTCAGACGCCCGGAAGCAAGTTCCACCCCCTTGCTGTCCGCATTATAAATGAGGATGCAAAACGCTGTGTCATATAACAAAAAGAGCCGGGACTATCTTAAAACCTGGGTTTACTAGACTCGGCTTAAACCATCTCATGTAATGGTGCCTCCATGCTACGCCAAGCGAGCAAGAGCCGAGCCACGATCGAACAGAATTTGTTCGTTGCTCGCGATATCAAGTGGGACGTGTCTTAACGAGCCTACAACGAGCGCGATGCTAATTCCTGTGTTCGTGAAAAAACTGACAATCGGGCGGAGCACAGTCGAATGCCAGATAAATGCTCGTTCGAGGCACGCAAGTTCGTCCATGCAACATAATAAGACAGATTGGGTTGCGTAGAGGTTTCGTAGTAAATGCGCGGAACGAGTGCGCGACGCGTCCAGACTGACGCAACGAACGCTCTAAACAATTGGATATCAAATTCAAATTCAAATTCAAACATTTATTGCATCACAGGTAGTTATAAACATGTGGCCTCATCTAGGGCATTGCAATATATTAATAGAAATAAATAACCTAAAGGTAATACAATACAATACAATATAATAATAAGACGCACCGCTACATTTCAAGAAATCTGTCTGAAAAAAAATCTTCTAGCGAATAATAACATTTATTTATCAATATTTCTTTTAAGTTTTTCTCAAAATGTGTGTCTTTATTTATGTCTTTAATGATATTTGGGATGTGATTGTAAATTTTTACTGCCATAATATTTGGGCCGGAGCTATGCATTTTTAACTTAGAGGTTGGAAGTATTAATTTATGTCGAAATCTAGTGTGGTCACGGTTCGGTTTGTCAGCTTGTCTATTGAAAAAATTTGGATATTTTCTTACAAATTTACAGATCTCAAGAATATATATGGATGTCAGAGTTAAAATTTTATTAGATTTGAAATGTGGATGGCAACTTTCGGGAACTCTAATATTTACAAGTGCGCGGATGCACTTCTTTTGTACTATAAATAGGATATAAATATAATATAATAATATTCTTGATCTTCAGATGATCGATTCGCTAGGATTTGTCACAGGGTTATTTCAAAAGCTTTTTGAGAATTTAAATTATAACCTCGTGCGAGGAAACATAGTTAACCGTTAGTTTAGCTTTAGTAACTTTAATACACACGAACTTTGCGCACCGAGGAATGTAATTATGATATGAAAATTATTAACTCTACTTGAATGTTTCATAGCGCGATTGAAAACAGTAGTGAAACTGCACAACATTTTAAAATAAAGTCGAATGTGATGCCATTAGGTCGTGGATTTGATCGGTCAATGAGGTTTAGATGATGGAATGTATCGTGAGGACATCGTGCTGTGGTGCATGGTGGTTGAAGCCGCAGGTTAATTTTCAATCACTTCAAAACCGTAGTGGCCGTAGTATAAAACTTAAACCTACCGATTTGTTCCGCCAGATATACTTGGGAGCCGGTTTAAAAGACTTTGTAAGGGCATCAATGCATTGAAAAGTCCCTAGTGGACCTAGACGAGGAGAGCCACTTTCAATCAAGTTTTTTTTTTTTTTTATACTACTAAGTCGGTAAACAAGCATACGGCCCGCCTGATGGTGAGCGGTTACCGTAGCCATATGGACGCTTGCAACACAAGAAGCTTCGCTCACGCGTTACCGACCTTTCCCCCCTCCCCTATGAGCTCTGGCGACCTTACTCACGCGCAGGAACACAACTTTACACAACATAAAGTTATTTGGCTGCGGTATTCTGTAAGATGGAGGTAAGTACTTCCCCAGTCGAGCTAAAAGTTAATCATCTATCTTGTATACGCTACGCTTGTTCCACTGCTGTCTCGGCTACTGTGACCCTGCCGCTACATTAATGTCGAAGCTCCAGATATATAAGTTTGTCATTAGGTTACATTACCTCCGCGGTAATACTTTACATCAGGGTTGGCACTCATGTATTTATTTTACAGTTTAACATTTTTAACCGACTTCAAAAAAAGGAGGAGGTTCTCAATTCGGTTGTGTTTATTTTTTTTATTTTTTAAGTTTGTTACCTCATAACTCCGTCATTTATGAACCTATTTGGAAAATTCTTTTTTTGTCTGGAAGGGTACACTTCCTGTTTGGTCCCATTGTCATCAGATCAGGATTTGATTACTTCTTCGTGTACTTTGAAGTCGGTTTAAGTTTTTTGTAAAACAGTCCAATTATATTTCATAATTTTATATGTTACAAGCTATTATTTAGTCTCACCTGTCCGGTGTATGTAATCAAGTCAAGTTTTTGACCCACTTCCCAGTGTTCAATTGAGCTGAAAGTTGGTATACATCTGTATATTGGATGAAAATGTAAGTAGAGATAACAAAAAGTACAGTCGCGATAGAAAGCTTGTATACATTTTTAAGCTATTGTATAGCTTCTATCGCGGGCCTTGAGCGTGGAGACCGAATCCAGAAATTCCGTAACGAAAATAACCTAACACCCCCCACTCCGACCGGCACAGCGGTGATACTTTTTAGTTTTGCCATCTATCGATGAATAGCAGAACTTTTAATGACTTTTTGAAATATCACGCTTGTCTCTTTAGTTCAGCAACCCGCCTCTAGGTGGCATTGATGCAATAGCTTTACCGCGGCAGTCTCCGAGTGCCACACGTTTTTTTTTAAAAAAAAAACTTTTTTGTCATCTCTAAAATACAAGACTTAACGAAATGCGATGATAACTCAGATGTAGACGTTGAATAAGGCGAAGGTTATGTCGTGGGTTCGAAATTCGAATTCTACAATGAGCTTGAACTATTGGTGAAGAAAAAAAAAAACATCGAGAGGAACTCATGTCACGGTGGTAGGGTACTTTTTAGTACCCACCTGGCTGGCTAAAACCCTCAAGTTGCAAATCGTATAGAAGTAGTTGCAGCTGCACTTGCCAGCCAGTTCCCACCTAGGATTTGTGTGCTTACCACCTTCGGCCACATCATCACTTACCACAAAGAAAAATGAAAAATTGGGACACAAACACATGTTATGCTGTCACATATTTTTCCACCAACCGACTGTCATTGTCAAACAAATGTGTCATCATCATCATCAGCCTATAATGTCCCACTGCTGAGCACAGGCCTCCTTTCATAAATGAGGGTGAAAGGGAATGGGCAGATACTCCACCACGCGTGCCCCACTGCGGATTGGTGAAGGTAGGCTAGTGATCAACCTACTATTGGAATTTTTCAAGCCGCCTAGTAGGCATCCAACTAGCTTAACGACTATCATAATTAAGTGATAACCGAGACCAACGGCTTTACGTGCCTTCCGAAGCACGGAAACGCTCGATATGAAATACCACTAGACGGTCACCCATCCAGGTACCGACCACGATAGACGTAGCATAACTTTGCCGATCGATTAAGAACGGCTAATCATGCTACACCACGAGCGCTTCATTATTTAGGTGACCATTTTATCAGTAAGGCCAAACCTAGGCCCAAAATAACCATAAGTCCACATTTCTATCATAAAACAACGATCGAATGCGTTTTGAATATTCAAACATCGCGCATGTTGCTACATCAAATATCATAAATAATACAATATGCAAATAGCTACGTCAAAATATCACATGGTTCATGCAAATATTGGACGATAATCCTATGGAAAGAGGCTGAGTTGTTTATGGTTCGAATCAGCTGATAGACATCAGTCATGGCGGGCTTTTTATAAATAATACTGACGGTATTCTTCCACAGCCCATACGAGACCTTTTGCAAAACTGTGCTGTCTACTATCACGCTGAGTAGTATCCCAGAGGATTGAAGAGAACAGAGTACAAGCTTCTAAGGAGCTTTCAAAATTTATACCTATTTTGATAGGGTTAGCACAGGAGAATTAAATTTAATAAATAAAAATGTTTACCTATCAGTTTTCGTGATGATGAGAATATTTCTATTTACAAAATTACATTATTACAGATTATTACGAAAGGTAATAAAATACAGATCTAGTTTGGACGCCGACCATACCTGGGTGACTAAGATTCGCTCGCAATCGAGTTGTCCCTAAGTTGAGATAGCTAGATCACTTTCGCCCCCAAAAGCCCCCATATAGCAAATTTAATCAAAATCGCTAAAGCCGTTTTTGAGATCTCAAAACATACAAATTTTTCTCGTTAAATAATGTCCCCTTTACTCTGTGGTAGTATGGAATCTGTAGATCCACCTGCTCTAGTTGGGTTGAGTTTTTTCTGTGCTCTGTAGTTGTTTTGTTATAGTTTAAGATTGGAATTTTAAATCATTTTTATTAACCGACTTCAAAAAAAGGAGGAGGTTCTCAATTCGTTTTTTTTTTATGTTTGTTACCTCATAACTCCGTCATTTATTACCGATTTGGAAAATTCTTTTTTTGACTGTAAGGGTACACTTCCCGTTTGTTCCCATTGTCATCAAATCAGAATTTGATTACTTCTTAGTGTACTTTGAAGTTTTTTGTAAAACAGTCCAATTATCTCATTGCAAAAGGGCTTATCTTTAGTGAATGTCGTGTATTTAGTATTTTATCCTAGGCGAGTATTTATGTACAGCCTTACTAATAAAAAGTTACACGCGGTGTACACATCTGTTATAGGATAATTGCTACTAATAAAAACATTTTTGACACAAAGCCTGTATACACGTGTTTTAGTTACCTAGGAAATTTACACAGGGCTTACACGGGCCAGGACCCTTGTTTAGTGTTTGTATAAGAACATTATGGCGGATTTCAATAGATCAGCTGTGTCTGACAATCAAGTGTTGTGTCCATTTACTACGGACCAGGCCAACCGCGCAACAAAATGACACCAACGCGCTGGCCCTAAAAAGTCATTTTAGGGCCAACGCGACTCAGTCGACTGCGGTCATACTGCGGTCCACGGAACAGTTCATTCGTTCATTGTTTGCTTATAATTGCCATAAAAATGCCTAGTTGCGTAGTGAAAGGCTTGTGTTTTATACTGGAGTTATGGATAAAATAAAACAAAAATTGACAATTTATTTGATTTTGATAACTTTATGCAAAATGTTCCGGTAGGTGTATCCTTAGTTTTGAAGTCATTGGCACAGCCATTTGCTTCGTTTGTTGACGTAACATTTATAATTTGACAATGACGTTCTTCTTTCTTCTTCTTCTTTGGTTAAATGGCTACTGTAGCCATAAGCACAAGACAGTTTCGTTCAAAACCACCATTAGCTATTTGAATCTTTTTAAAAGTAATTTTATTGTTTAATTATTAAAATAAAAATAGTCTTAAGAAAAAGAAACCTGATTTTTATGATATGATTAATATTTAATATAATTATTTTTCAGTATCTTTTGGGGTTTTCACATTTTTCCCCATATTTTCTCCCGTATTTTGAAGTTAGATAGTTTTAGTTTCAAAACGTTCCTAAAAAGTTGCCAGTCGTTTTTGTTTTAACAAATAGATAACTATACAACGCTTACACACTGATTATTAGTAAAGGGAGTGTATAGTAACTGTGTAAGGCTTACACACTGCATAACAATACAGCTGTTAAACAACCGTGTTCCATATTTTTATTAGTAAGACGGAATGTCTTTAAAGAATATATCACATTGTTATATTCATTAAAAAGCGGGCATAACACCGATAGAATAAAATCAGCAAATAGAAAGACAGCTGTTTCTACCTTTACCACTTACAGATTGTGAATGTGTTTTTATTTTGTCATCCAAATAAAATACCAGTATAAAACCGTTCTTTATGGCTCTTTGTTGGCGTAAAATCATTTGAAAATTTAATACAGCTGCAATAATAAAAATTGGATTTGTATCACTTGAATGAAACAAAATAAATATTGTATCATGCAGTGTGCAGTCAATGGTCGTAACATTTTGTATTAAAATCTTCTTTCATATTTTGTAAGTTAAGCTATTCCACCCCACGGTTTTGCCCACGATTTAGGGGTAAAAATAAGGTGTGTGGTGTCTTGTTACACAACATGTGAAGAAAATACTGTAGTACTGTGCGGGCTCAAAGGAGCTTCCTTCCGCGGACGCTCAGACTGTGGAATAAGCTTCCCGCCGTGGTTTTCCCAATGGAGTACAGCATGGGGTTCTTCAAAGGGGGTGTGAAGAGATTTCTGCAGGGTCGGCAACGCGCGCGTGATACCCCTGGTGTTGCAAGCGTCCATAGGCTACGGTAACCGCTTACCTAAGTGGTATAAAAAAAAAAAAAAGGATTTGGATGAAATTTGGCACGCTGATAGAATATATTCTGGGTACCTTTTATACCTCCGTCGGATACGCGGGTGATACCGCGGGGCGCAATTAGTTTATAATAATATTAGAAAGTGACGTGAAAAGATACTATTAGTGCGGTGACACTTGCTTATGATTTGAATTCAATTCAGTGATAGAACAAAGGTATAAATGCTTTGAATAATTTATTTTGAGTTGTTTTTTTTTAGCCTATACATGATTATAATCTTCACTCCTGTCAGATAGATATATCCACAGATTACAGAATAAGGCAGATGGAGCTCAAAAGCGAATACCAGGTATGTGTGTTTCAATTTGTATTTGCTTTTTTGGCCTCACTCCCATGTTCCGCGCGCTCTATCTGCCTTTTGTTCTGTAATCTGAGGATATACCCTTCTCCCTTTACACGTTTTCTTTATACAACGGAGAGCGTACGGTATAGGGTGTGGACAGTTTCATGTCTCGAGAACCTGTAGTTTGATGTATCTGTGAATCAATCTTCTAAGCCACAAAGCGAGGAAGGTAACTGAACTGAAGTACATTTAACTACAAATTATTTATCTGTTCCCAAGCACTTCCACAAAAATTCAACTTTTAAAAACCAACTCCCGAGATGCATTGTAAAATTTTACAAAAAAATACCCTCTAATACCAGGTCAGTACAGCACAGTCAGGCAAGTTAATGTAAACGCAGGGTCGGTTATATAATTAGCGGACGCGGGCTTTGTTCTTTCAGCTATGTCCACCGGCCATTGCATGTGAGGTACAAGTTATGAGATTACTGCTACTTGGAATTTAATTATTTTATAAAATCTTTGGTAATGAATAAGAGAGAAGATGGAGATTATTAAAGAATAGCTATTTTGTATAGAAATGTATGTTTTGATTCAAATATGGGAAAGCATTTGATACCTAACTAATTATGATTTGCTTCTTGATATATCTTTTTGCTATTATATAGGCCAGTCAGACAACTATTGTTAGGAGAAATAAAAATATTATAGAATAATCGTTTACAAAAATTCTGCATAGATAAAAACATGTTTGTAACATAGTCTGTGGAAGTCTAAAGTCCAGCCCTTTTGTTGGTAGCTTTGAGCACTCCAGTGCATCAAATTTCAATTACGAATATTAAAGCCTTATCTTTATTTCTCTTCTACGAATGATAATGTACAAACTACTTTGTTACTTGTACCAATTTTAGCAAAATTAAATCGTACCGCTTACATCTTTAATCTGTGGTACCGCGTAGTGCAGTGCAGAGCTAAACACTTAGAATTAAAAGTGCAACTCAAGCTAATTATATTACTCCAAGCTGCTAAAACGCACATTTCTTTTGAAATATTGTGTTTTAAGTTCGAATAATTTTCTGACCTTTAACCTTTTCACGACTAAACCTGTGAACTGATCGGGATGAAAGGGAACCAGATAACCCATAGTGTTGAGAGGGACTTAGCTACGGGATAAACGGGATACGGGAGAAACTGAGGAAGAATTGATACAATTTAAAAATATCAGTAGAATAGTGCCAATAAGTTGAGACCTGGCGCGGTGACTTTACAGTTGCGTGCTTGTATACCACACACCATGAAGCATGGTTCCCGTATTATACGTATAGCGGGATTATTGCTACATACTATCCGTCTTACTAATAAAAATATGGAACACGGTTGTTTAACAGCTGTATAGTTATGCAGTGTGTAAGCCTTACACAGTTGCTATACACTCCCTTTACTAATAATCAGTGTGTAAGCGTTGTATAGTTATCTATTTGTTAAATCAAAAACGACTGGCAACTTTTTAGGAACGTTTTGAAACTAAAACTATCTAACTTTAAAATACGGGAGAAAATATGGGGAAAAATGTGAAAACACCAAAAGATACTGAAAAATAATTATATAAAATATTAATCATATCATAAAAATCAGGTTTCTTTTTCTTAAAGACTATTTTTATTTTAATAATTAAACAATAAAATTACTTTTAAAAAGCTTCAAATAGCTAATGGTGGTTTTGAACGAAACTGTCTTGTGCTTATGGCTACAGTAGCCATTTAACCAAAGAAGAAGAAGAAAGAAGAACGTCATTGTCAAATTACAAATGTTACGTCAACAAACGAAGCAAATGGCTGTGCCAATGACTTCAAAACTAAGGATACACCTACCGGAACATTTTGCATAAAGTTATCAAAATAAAATAAATTGACAATTTTTGTTTTATTTTATCCATAACTCCAGTATAAAACACGAGCCTTTCACTACGCAACTAGGCATTTTTATGGCAATTATAAGCAAACAATGAACGAATGAACTGTTCCGTGGACCGCAGTATGACCGCAGTCGACTGAGTCGCGTTGGCCCTAAAATGACTTTTTAGGGCCAGCGCGTTGGTGTCATTTTGTTGCGCGGTTGGCCTGGTCCGTAGTAAATGGACACAACAGTTGATTGTCAGACACAGCTGATCTCTTGATATCCGCCATAATGTTCTTATACAAACACTAAACAAGGGTCCTGGCCCGTGTAAGCCCTGTGCATTGAATTATTACGCTTAGAAACAAAGTACACGCGCGAAAAATAATCCATTCAATTGAAGCCATATATGGCTTCATTTGACCGCCGCGCTGTCAAAGTTCTGAGTGACGTTATAGTGAGTGCAGCTCTCAGAAAAATAATAAATATGACGGTTTGTGCTATAAAATTGTGTCATAATTCCTCAGGGAAGAAAGATAAGAGTTCAGACGTAACATTTCACAGGAAAGCTATTAATTTCCTTGCATAATTCATCTAAAATAACAATATTATAAAATAAAAATTCTTCAGTCATATTTCGAGTAAAGTGTTGCCAGTTGTTTTCGGCAGATCTTTGCGTAATTGATACTGATTTTTTTATAACTTGGTTTTGGTCCCTGACTAAGGACCGAGGTTGAGAGTTTGCTTGCCGCATTGTCCGTGTAAGGGTGTGAAGATTCCCTGAATATTCACCTTCTATTAGTAAAAAAAAACCTGACTGAGGCTGTTAGGGTCAATTCACACTATTTCACACTCAAAAATATCGGCGAATTGGCGCGTAGTGGGCTGAAAGTTGAAACTGAAAAAATTGGGATAGAATTATGTTTTTTCAAAAACTGTTGTTTGTTTTTATATCAGTCGCTAAAATATAATATACATATTATATTTTATCGACATACGGCCCGCCTGATGGTAAGCGAACCGTAGCCTATGGACACTTGCAACACCAGGGGTATTAGAACACTCTCCGATACTCTCTCTCTATAATCTGATGTAGGTATATGATTATTATAAAACTAATACTTAGCGAAAAATATAAAACAATAATAGCCGACTTGTACAATCGTGTACCTGTGTACTTGTACCTCTGAACATTGTCTTGGTTATGTTAAAACACCCGAAATGAGTACCATCAAACATAGCCATTTAACTAGTTATAAATAAATAACAGGCCTGTGTCTATGAAAAATTGTCTAAGACGCAGAACTTTTTATACTATTTAATAAATTTTATGAATACTAACTTCCAATTTCAAGTAGGTAGGCAAAATCTAAAGTTAAATTTACCGAAAAATTTCGTTTAGCTTGCAACATTACTCGTGCGCTTGTGTGCGTGTCAGCGGGTGTAATTATATGGTAGTCACGTGGTAGTCATGCACACATTGGTTGTCCGGTGGCTTACGTTTCACGAGGCATTTTGTTCGAAACTTCGCTTCTAAGCGTAATAATTCAATGGCCCTGTGTAAATTTCCTAGGTAACTAAAACACGTGTATACAGGCTTTGTGTCAAAAATGTTTTTATTAGTAGCAAATATCCTATAACAGATGTGTACACCGCGTGTAACTTTTTATTAGTAAGGCTGTATAAGTACAATACGGGGCGCCATCAGAGAATTGCAGGGGAAGCAGGCGAGGGAGTCGCATTCCACTCGGGTCTCAACTTTTCGCGCACGGTACGCTTTAGGTGCAGCGCAGACGAAAGACTATCTGGGGCACAGTTTTTAGTCTGTTAAAATAGAACCTATACAATTGTACGCAATAACACGACAAAAAGTGCGGCGCACAAGCTTTTGTTTTGATGACCCAAAGAAGCGCAATGACGTTGATTTTGCTTGCAATCTATTCCGCCAATTTCCCACCATCGACAATGCGCTCTGATTGGCTAAGTCAAGGATACATGCCCTCTGATTGGCCAAGTCAAGTTCACACGATACAGTGATTGGTCCTTACTGTTCAAAATCAGTGACAAATCACTGACTAGTATCGGAATCGCATTGCTAGGTATTACTACTCCTCGATGGCCGCATACTTCTTCACACAATAATTGTGTCGTCTGAATTGCACCGTAATATAAACTGTAATAATACAACCTAAATTAATTACAAAAAAATATATAATAATACCGTAAACACAAATTGAACCATCAACACCGAACCGAAAGTCGTTATTCACATGTCAGTCCATTTCACTCGCGTTCTCATTTTAAATTGAACAAAACGTCAAATATAATTTTGCTGTCATGTTTCAATTAACGATACAGAATTTTATTCGTTCAGTGACCGGCTGCGGGCCATTCATTCGTTACTTAATACATTCAGGGGCATGATTTAATCGTTTTTTTTAATGTTTTTAACATGAGGGGTCCTAGGGTCACATCCTAAGCCAGAAAAGCATGCAGTATTTATAATGGTGTAGCTGGTATCCTCTATGCGTATTACCAAGGAGTTTGCTAGTGTGCTACAAACTGGTAGAAGAATCCCTAGATAGGCCATTTTTTTTTTCGTGGGGAAATCCTCATAGGATACCCGACTGCCCCGGGGGTAGGGGTCAGGTTATGGCGGACTTTTATCGGCTAAAACCCCATGATGATCGCCATCTGCGCTGTAGAGGGGGGCGGGCTCTCGTTTTGAACGCGTACCTGCTCACCCCTCCAAGCGCGGCGCTTTGATAGCTCGTCCCGGCGTAAGTCTGACTCCCCCCAGCACCCTCGCTGTGCCATCGCACGATGAGTCGTGACCACATCGACCCATCGTCCTCCTTGGGGTCCCTTCTGGGCGCACAGAGCCCCAGCCCTGATTGCCCACGATCCCAAAGGCCCATCTATTTAAAAAGGGTTATGTTATCATTACTCTTGCATACTCTTCAATTTTCATCAAAACTTTTGTATTAAAACTCGTAGTTTCAGCATTGCTTCAGGCAATTTCACCGAATTCATATCAGATGGCCGCAACAACTCGCAACATTTAATTAAATTAATGAATTATAATATAATATAACTTTACTAAACATTGAAAGAGTCAGTAGGTGAAGTTGTTTAATTGGAAACTTATACACATGTCTTATAGCTCTAAGTTTTACAAGTGTAATTATAGTAGCTGATAACGAGCTATGAGTCATATAAAAATTAATTTGATTAATAAATGGTCTCTTTGGATATTCTTCAGGCATGGCTATCTGATCACAAACCATGCAGAGCATGTGCTATGGGGACCAGATAACTGATATACTACATATTATAATTGTACCATGTTCATTAATTTATGTTTTTTTCGTAAATGAATAATTTCACTTGATAATTTGTCACCTAGCGGTCAAGGGACTTGAAATCCATTGCAATGCTCTTAGCACCCTTGGCCACGTATTCACTGTAAAGAGAGGACGATAAGTGATTACTGAAAAAGTAATTTTAACCTATATTACGTCGATGTAACTAAATGATATAGGTCCTGATAATTTTACTTCTTAACAAACCAGATCTAAGGCCTTTATTAATATAATTCGTCTGTATTGGTTTAAGACAATCCCGTACAATCATTTTCCTACGATACTAACAAACATAGAACAAATAAAAAACCAAAAACAAAATGAAGCAATTAAAACCAACGAGTCACACTTCCGACCATACATCACCCGGCTATTTCAAAGTATAACCTAAAATAAACAAATATACGGCCAAAAACAACGCGCACGGGAAATTTGTTACTTGTTCTCGACGCAGATTGTTTGGATGTCCCATTTTTGTTTAATTTATGGCCCCTCCCTCCCCCCTTGTTTCACAGGATGAGGAAGTTTCATTTGGGTCAGCGCTAATTACCCGAGACATTATCCCAGGATCAGAGATCTTATACAACTGTTATAAGGTTTTTTAGGGTCCGTACCATTGGGAATATAGATGACTTACAACTAAGTTCAAAAGAAAGAGACAAGGAGCTTTTGATTTTATAATTATAAACATTAATTATAGATTACTACAAAGTAGTCAACAATTTGTACTATTTAAAAGTCAAAAATCAAATTATCCTTGAAATTACATTCGATCAAAGATTTCGAGTGTTTTATCCTTTAATCCGTGATGCGTGAAATAGTCCGCTAATAGGTTTAAAGAAATCGGATAGAAGCCGTTTGAATAAATTCCTCAAGTAGTAAGACTTAATAAATGGAGCCTTGACATTCCTTCCTTAAAGACGGAACAATAAAAATGCACAGACATGCTTCATAGAGACGTTACACTCTTAATTGTTAAGTTTGTGTAAAACTTGGTATGTAGCATTTTTTTAAATCATTTTACTTCATTGTATTTCAGGCTTTTTTGTACGGATAAAGGTCATTGATGTAGGAATGGAACGTGTGATAGATGCAGTGAGGGAGTGAAAGGGATGGTTTTCTCAGTTAGTCCCTTTGTAAAAATTGTTAAACATAACGAACCTAAC
Organism: Achlya flavicornis; assembly: GCA_947623365.1. Taxonomy (NCBI): domain Eukaryota; kingdom Metazoa; phylum Arthropoda; class Insecta; order Lepidoptera; family Drepanidae; genus Achlya; species Achlya flavicornis. The sequence goes on along the minus strand of OX392481.1, from coordinate 461,021 downwards.
ATACGTGAATCAAAAAGTTCCTATCTCAAAATATTCACCCAGTTTATAGGTACGACCATCTAGTAATAACAAATTAATATGACAAAAGCTTCTGTAATCACATTTACTGATACCGAATATACCAAAATATTTAGTGCAACCCACCTCTGAAAGTCAGTTACCAGGTTCCAATTTCCGGCAGTGGCATCAGACAAGTGTTTTACAGCTGTCGGCCATTGCGCAGTTTAATTAAATGCGCCTCGGCCCAGCCCTGCTCGCAATTAAACGCTTATATTTTATACATTATTGAGTTTGGATGGTGCAGCCGAGGTAGGGTACCTTGGATACTGGGTACCGTTGGAGGTATACTAGGTATCTGTGTAGTAATTGTTTTAATTAAAAGTATTACTATTGGAATTAACGTTGCAATAAACAGTATTTATACAAGATTCAAATATTGATACAGTTTTGCTGCTGGGAACGCAATTGTTGTCAGCGAGACTAGAATTTAAACGTTAATATTTTCTAGCATACTTGGGTATTATTACTATCCTCAAGTACAAATACTCGTCCTCCGTATTATGATAATGCTAATCGTGTTTGCCTTTGACATAAGCTAATGCTTCTACAATTCAAACCCATGACGTTTGAGAAGGAATTCTATGTTATTATCACTGAGCAATCATCGTATTCAACGTTATTTGGGTAATTTTGTTTTATTGATATTTAAACGTGTACGAAATAAGATACAATTCACGAGTCCTACCTTTATTTACTTATTCAACTCAATTTTAACAACTAAAAAATAAGCCAGTTCTTTTCCACTCCGATGCACTTTGAAAGAGAATTCTTTTAAAAGATTTTAAGAAGCAATTTGAACCAAGGAATGCACTTAAACCTATCTGGAGAGTGACTTTTTAAAAAGCATCTTCCGCGATATCGAGTCTGGTTGCGTTTTCTGTGACCCAATTCAGATAAGAGTAGCTTTTATAAAACTCTTTTAATTATATTACTTATTGATTTATATCTTGAATTATTAAATCATTTGAAAAAACATCAAAACGACAAAAGACATCTTTAAATGCCCTCCCTTTAATTTTATTTCAGTTTTATAATTTGTTGATATAATCGGCAATAGAAATACATATTCTGTGAACATTTCAACTGTCTACCTATAATGGTTCATAAGATACAGCCCATTGACAGACAAACGGAGAGACGGATGGACTGGACAGCGGAGGCTAAGCAATAGAGTCCCGTTGGCACATTTTGGGTATGGGAATCCCTAAAAATTTACTAAGTGGCCGAATTTAGTAAATTTTTAAAGTAAGGTTTATTATTTTTTTGTAAATTTTTCCAGAGCGACGTAATCAAATTTTGATTAAGCTCTTTAATAAAGTTAAAAAGGCGATTGGATTAAAATATTTGACCATGAAAATAATGAAAAGAACACAGGCATGAAAACAGTATATATAAGGAAGCGCTCGTGGTGTAGCATGATTAGCCGTTCTTAATCGATCGGCAAAGTTAAGCTACGTCTGTCGTGGTCGGTACCTGGATGGGTGACCGTCTAGTGGTATTTCATATCGAGCGTTTCCGTGCTTCGGAAGGCACGTAAAGCCGTTGGTCTCGGTTATCACTTAATTGTGATAGTCGTTAAGCTAGTTGGATGCCTACTAGGCGGCTTGAAAAATTCCAACAGTAGGTTGACCACTAGCCTACCTCCACCAATCCGCAGTGGGCACGCGTGGTGGAGTATCTGCCCATTCCCTTTCACTCTCATTTGTGAAAGGAGGCCTGTGCTCAGCAGTGGGACATTATAGGCTGATCATGATGATGATGATGAAGTATATATGCTGCGGGTAATGAAAAGGGTATACGGGGTGGATACGACAATACGAAATTAAATGAAACCACGTGAAGTACTCCTGTATACGGTCAACTTTTACTACGGTACCAAATATGAAATCGCAAAAAAAAATGCGATGCTTTTGGTGGTACATTATCTGCGACATCATAGGCTGGCTGCGGTGCGGGCGATACCAAGGATGCCAAAAATTATTCTATGGGTTCTACCATGATCTTTTCACTACGGATTATTTTTGTGGAGATTGTTCCCTGTGAATCATAAATATTTTATTTAATTTATAGCATCTACAAAATTGAGGAATGTTAATAGGTATGCAAAAGCGCTTGAAAATTTGTATCAGTAGAGCAATTACGTATACAAATACATTAGTTTTTGTTTCGTTCAAAAAAACCAAGTAGTTATGATTTTACAGACATTTAAAATTCCCCTAAATATCGAGGCCCGCTAACGGTCACGTGACCGCGAGGTGACGTCATGTTCCAACGCTCCGTTCACTCATATTAGCCGCTAGCGGTTGTACGTAGGTATCTTGCGTTATTAGTGGAAAGTATTTTGGATTTGAAAAAGGGCTACTATAAAATCTACATAAAATAAATGGACTTTTGGTTGAAATGAAATGAAATTGTTTACTTCGCCAGAAAATGTCGTACAATTTAGGTGGAATCTTAAAATAAGGTCTACACATTTCGCTACAGAATAGCATGTAAAACTATTTTAAATTGAATCTAATAATCAATGTAATATAATTATTACATTCATCTTATTTCTATTTCTTATTCATTTTATTAAAAACAACATAATTAAATAAGATGTCCAAATCACATACATATATTTTAAAAGTTTTATTATTTATCGACGAATAGTTATTCCGTTGCCGCCGAAAAGCAAGAAGAAAGAATGCTAATGCTTACTCCTGTCTGCCTACGGAAGTAGGTACTTATTTACCTTTTAAGTTTCATGTTATAGACAATAAATTAATTATGTTTGTCTATACCTATTTATACTCTTCTTAGTAAATTTAACTAAATAAATTGATATATTGCAAATGTAGCGAGTTGAATAGATGTACTTAACCTTTTCTATGTCTTATCTTTTTTTATACGACTAAGTCGGTAAACAAGCATACGTACGGCCCACCTGACGGTAAGCGGTTACCGTAGCCAAATGGATAGTTGCAACACATGTAGCATTGCTCATGCGTTACCGACCTTTCCCCCCTCCCCTATGAGCTTTGGCTACCTTACTCACGCGCAGGAGCACAATCTACTTTATTTATCCAAATAAATAAAATTGAATATGTAATATCAAAACACAGATTACAGAATACTCAGATGTAATGTACGGGACAAGCACTGTGAGGCTCGTATTTAGCTATGTGTGCGTGAGAGCACTGTAGGAACACGTGTGACAGTGTGCGTTTAGGGATGCCAGGCTGCATTTAGGACTGCCAGGCTGCGTGTAGGGCTGCCAGGATAATGAAGAAAAAACTCCCACGTTTTTTATTGGATAGTTATTATCAACTTAAAACTATACTTTCAAATAAATAAATTCTGAAAAGGCTTGTGATTTGAGAATGGATTAAGTCAATAAAAATATGACCAAATTACCAGCATAATATTAATAATCCATGTTAAAAAATAAAGAATTTGCCAAGTTCAATTAAGAAAAAAAAAAAAAGATAAAGAGATGTCATCATTTATTAAAATAGAAATAGGTAACATACATTATAGTGGATTTCAAATAGCATGACTTCGGTGACACATGGTATTTTATTAGATTTCTCAATGGTTAATGTTCATTTCGATATAATAAAGGAATACTATACTATGATAGAGCGAGGTTTCATGAAATATTGAGAGTACTATTTCAGAGTAATCAAATGGAATTTCACAAGATATTGGTAAAAAGCCCTTGACCTTGACGACTCATCTATGTGAAATTGAGTTTAACAGCCTTTATTCTGCACTAACTTCTTAAAATATTGCCTTTTGTCACCTATAACTCTAGCATTCGTTTCTAATTTTGCTATATAATGAAATCTTATATTAATATATATTTTTCTATTACTATTTTAATAAGGTCAATAAAATGTATGTATGTTTAATAAAATGATATTTTATATTTTACTAGCTGACCTGACAAACGTTTTTCTGCCATATCGGCTCGACTTCGTTTGCGTGGTGCCCTACTCTATACCCTAACCTACTCTACTCCACTATTACGTTTTTTTTTTTTTATATTTTTCTTCCTAATTCGAATACATAATTTCGGTACCGTATACAAAAAAACATGTTTCATATTCAATATGTTTGAGTAAGCAATATTTAAAACTTATATTCAATAAAATAAAACCAAAATCATTAGTGGTTACTGAAATGTAACGCTGTGATAGACGGACAGACGGACGGAGTCATAACATAAGGATTCCTTTTTATTTTTTCGGTTCTATTCGGAAGCATTAAAAAAATGGCGTTTGGAATCAGGGTCATCATCAATTACCTATAAATTCTAATATTCAGCCCGTTCACATAAACTATAAGCGCCATTTATTTTTTCATATGGTACCAATAAATTTCTCTTGCCTATTTATTTTTGTTAAATCGATCGATCTTACAAGGCCCCATAATACCACGACTTCAAGGAAAAACTTTCAATGTAACCTAGCAACACCAACTGATTTTTGTTGAGGTTTTGTGTTCCTAGTGATCAGTGACAAATACACGAAAAAATAATACAAATAAGTGAAAATATCTATAATTACCTATGAAACGACATTCCGTCTTCCTTTTTTTGTTTTTGGGAACAATTTTTACAATATTTCAAAATGCAGGACGGCATAATTTTTAAGAACAATTTTGCAACTAGAGACGTACTTACAATACGAAGCCTTGTTTCGTACTGACTCAAGTTTGTATTTACTTTTGAATCTGTATTTGGTGTGTTGGCCTCATGCCCGTGTTCCACGCGCTCGATCTGAAGTATTCTGTAATCTGTGTATCAAAATATCAATTTGTAAGCGGGTGAAACACTAGTTTGTTCCGGCTGATTTCCAAAACGGCTGGACCGATATATACGAGACATTCACTGGTAGATAGCGGATGTTATAAGGAATAACTTAAGATTCTTTTACTTCAGATAATTTATAAGGGGTTTCGCGCAAAATAATTAAAACGCTACATGCGGGTGAAACCGCGGCTGCGCTGGGGTATCAAATAACTGCACACTACAAAAGTGGTTAGGTACATAGTAGATAGACTGTCAGTATTCTTACGTCAAAACTATCTTCACACCAATAAACTTTGCTTTCGTCTCTAAATAGATCCAACCCCTTCACAGTTTTTACCCATTTCTCTCACATTTGGACATTCATTGGAACGATTATAAAATCAACTTTTCCGGTGGACTGGTGGTTGTATTATTACATTTTGGCACAACACATGATTTTCTAGTATTTATATTGGAAATTTAATTAAAAGAAACAAATAACCCGACTGCATAAAACAAAAATTAACTGAAAAGAGAAAAACAAGCGCACGCAGTCGGGTTATTTGTTTCTTTTAATTAAATTTCCAATATAAATACTAGAAAATCATGTGTTCTGTGTTTTGTTTCTTTTAATAATTTAATTTATTTCAGACTTTTTAGTTTTATACAGAATGAGTTGTAAGTATTAGCTGTATTAGTAAGTAAATGAGCGGTACGGTAAAGTAACGCTAACAACCATCGCAACTCTGTGAGTTACGTACGGTAACCGCTCATGGTACCAATACCTACTGTCCTTGCATTAAAAATGTTTTTTTGTAATTTACGTCAAAATGGTAGCACAAAAGTATTACAATGTATACATATATGGAATAGGCTGTTCACAAGCTTTCATTTGATACCCATATTGTTATAATAACGAAATATTTGTTTTGAATATCCCCCCTCTTTTTTTATCCGTAGACGCCATATAAAAATAATATACCCTATGACACTCCCACAGTCAAGATGAATCTAACGGCACCTAATATGCTTAAATCCATCAACCCATTTAGGCTGCAGAGCGTGCCAATGAAATAGACATACATAATTAATACATACATACATACACTCGAAAAACATAACCCTCCTTTCGGGTCAGTCGGGTAAAAACCAAAAAAGTCATAATCATCTAGGGAAACGTACGGAAGAGCGCGACCCCGTCAGGGTATTTGTTCTGTGAGCGCGATTGACTGAGCGAGCGTTGGAACATGACGTCACACGCATCGAGTACGGGCCGGTGGAATCCAGCGTCGCGCGCTCATTTTAAAATTCCATATCTCGGAAACTAATTGACGTATCGAAATAATTCTTTCACACGTATTTTTTATTTTCTATAGAAAATACGGAGACCTAAAAATATAAATTAGTGAACATTCTTCATTATTAGGCATAAAAAGAGATAGTTGTCCTAAGTACACCATAAGAAATAATTATAATAATCAAATCATGTTATAGGTATTTGGTAATAAAATGTAATATAAAGTAATAGAATAAGAATCCGTAAATATAATAACAAATTAGTTGTTATCATAGCTTTTATGGTCTGTAACTCGCACTCGGACGGATAGCAGTTTGTGTGACGATGGCGGGCGGGAGCGAGATATCTATGTGTGTGTGTTGAGTACAATGCCCTTGGATGTAGCCCGTCTAATTCAAGTTGGTTGGTACGAGGAATGCAGACCATACAATATCAGCAGTAAACTTTACTTAGAAGGGTTATAAGTTCGTTTTAAATCTATCGATAAACTGATAATGATGTAACTGTCATAAATAATTGCTAAAATGCTGCTCCCAATGCTGATTTTCCTGGTCTTTATTATATTACCCATGTCGTGAAATTATAATTAAATCAACTTTAACACTAAAAAAATACTATAAAATTAATAAAAACAAAACTACACAACTAACTTTATATTTACAAGCACTATTGAACTAGATTATCACACTAAACTTAAATTAATACGATATTACAAACTATAATACTATCTTTAAAGACAATAAAGAATATGCTACGAAAATATTTTATGTTTAAAACTACGAGAGCCGGTCGCGACAACTAGCATAGGTCCGTCGTCGACAAAGGCTACGGCCGAATAGTCCTAGCGATGCAAGAGTAGTAATAAATACGTTCACCGTAATTTCGTATGTGCCAAAAAGAGATGACTATAGTGCTCTCAGGTACTCGCCCAGGCAAGCGGCAGCTTTTAATAAACGACGTAAGTACCAAACCAAATATAAATTGTTTATAAAATAACCATGCAATGTATAGAAAATCTGTTCTTCACATCATAAGAAGAATGAATTACCAATTTTTTGCATTAAATTTCACTGTAAAATTCGCCTGCTTGACGGAGTTACAGTAAAAAAGATTTTTATTTAGAGGCTACTTTGGAATTAAACTTTATCGAGAAAATTTCTATCAAACGTGTTTTCCTTCATTGGCAAACTCAATTAAGATCTCAAAAATCATATAATAAAAACTCAGAACCCCAACTCTTGTATTAATTACGATACAGGGACACAAAGATATCATTTTTTTCCAATATAGCACCTTAAAGTTAAGTATTGTAATTTAGTACGAAGGGTTATGATTACGCTTAAAATATCCGAGTAGTATACTGGGTGGAGAATTCGAGATAGCATATTTTCGAAATCTATGTTGGGTTAGTCATGCTAAACAACTTTTACTATAGGAACAAAACTGATTTCTCAAAAAAAAAATACTTTTCGTTCATTATGATCGAGCAAAGTTCACATTTTGTAAGAAAAGCTAAAAACAATTTTGAGAATTCACTATTGCTCCCATAGTAAAAGTTGTTCAGCATGACTAACCGAACGAGTGAGTCCCATCGGACCCGGAGCCTCTGCCCCGTTAACGGGTCCGATCGGAAAAAAAGTGCCATCGGACCCGGTAGCTTCAGTGTGTGCGTGCACCGGGTCCGATGGCACTCAGCTCCGTTAACGGGGCCGATGGGAAAAAGCGTGCCATCGGACCCGGTAGCTTCAATGTGTGCGTGTACCGGGTCCGATGGCACTCATTTTTCGATCCGCCTCAAGAGTGAGGCGGATCGAAAAGAGAGTTTCGAAAATATTCCATCTCGAAATCTCCACCTGTTATAACATTTTAGTTTGTTATTAATGAAAATTTTATGAGTTACAAATTACAAAATTATAATATTACTTGTTTAAGCAATCGTTTTATTTACAAACATTGCGTTCAAATTACCTTTCACCGTTTCTCAGTTATTACGGAACAGTATTTTCTCAAGGAAGCAGCTATTTTTTTATTTTATCTTGTTATTCGCGCTTAATCCAATACTGTCGACAATTTATTTTCGTACACTCAATTCTTCAGTTTTTGTATTCATTAATCTTCTTTGTGAATTCACTGGACTAAAATTAAGCTTAGATTTTAGCATTTTTCTAAAGCCCCAGAGAGCTTTGGCGTGTATATAAATTCACTGAATTTCTTCAGCGATTTTTACTAATTTCCGGGGATATTTTCTTGAATATTATTAACTAGTCGTCACCCACGGTTTCACCCGGATTCCCGGGATAAAAATTAGCCTGTAATACTCGGGGATAATGTATCTATTAATTGAATATTATTTCAAATCCGAATGCTGTGCCCACAGAACAGAAAAAACAGTTAGAAAGCGCAAGTGGGCGGAACCGCCGTAGTACATAGTAAGCGTAGTTCCGCGCACTTAGAGCTCCGCTCAATTCAGTCGTGATTTGTCACTACATTGTTTTGGTGGCGTCGTAAAAGATTTAAAATGTTAGTAAAATGCCTTATTGAGCTGTTTTACAGTGCAAAAACGATAGCCGTACAATAAATTTAGCGAAAGGAGGTATATCATACCATCCGTAAGTTATATTTTGTGAGTAAATTAATTTAAAATTAAGAAAAACCTAATTGTCTTGAAGATGAATGATCGCGAACGAAAGTTGACTTTAAAATTTAAACTTTAAGGTCTAGTTTCTTTCAAACTTAAAACTTACTGCTTCTCGAAGTTTCCATACATGCACTTGATGTGACGGTTGCTACTCGATTAGAGACGTGACACACTTCTTTATAGTATGAATTATCGATAGTTTAAACTTTTACAGTTGTGATTAGTAGTGCCATTTTGATTTTATATTTAAATATTATTATTATTTATTTGTATGCGTTATGTTATATTTTTGTGATTTTAGATTTCCTAAGGCTCCAGATATAAAGGGAAAATGGATTCAAGCTACAGGAAGGCAAAATTGGTTTCTTTTAAAATCAAGCACAATTTGTTCAGAGCACTTTGAAGACAAATATTTTATAATTAAAAAAAGGGAAATAAATACTTGTATGAAACAGCCATACCAGAGCAAAAACAAAAATATTTCCAATTTGTGTCCTTTTGTTATTCCAAAAGGTGTCTCACTGGGCTTCCTACAGAACACTCAAAGAACAGAATCTGTTTAATTTTCATAAATTGAATAAAGAGAAAATCTATCGACAACTAACAATTTTTATCCTTCTTTACCAAGCGTGAATTTTTACAAAACGTGCTACAGTTTAAGGCCTTTGAATTTTATACTATCCTAGCTTCGCCCGCTTTGAATTCGTTTATAAGTGTAATTTCAATAATATGTGTAATTCGTTTATCCTACGGGAACTGCTCACTTTTCCGGTACAAAAAGTAAATATACAGGGTGATGGGAAGATGGTTGCAAAGCTGTAAGGCGATGATAGTATAGATCATTTAGACCCTTTTTAGCCATGGTTGTCTAAGACGAAGTGTGAAATTTTTTTTTTACCAATCTTTACTGTAACTAAAAACTGATGACACACATGTTTAGTGCATGTTTGTTTGGATTGCTTACAGATTATTTTAAATAAATAATATGAAAAAGAATTCACACATCATCCAAACTGGCTATAATTATCAATTAACGGATAAGTTTCGGAGTTTTGAGCCAAAAACCAGAAAAGATTGGTAAAAAAAATTTTTCACACTTCGTCTTAGACAACCATGGCTAAAAAGGGTCTAAATGATCTATACTATCATCGCCTTACAGCTTTGCACCCATCTTCCCATCACCCTATATATATTATATTTGATTTGTTGTTTTTTTTGTTTTTTTTTTTATGTTTATTCGTTTTGATGATTGTGTATTTTATTTTGTAAAATAAAAAGTATGTATGTTTTGGAACTATACTAATGTTTTGGAAAAAAATAGCCACTATATAGTCAGATTGTAAAAAAAAAAAGAAAATATTAAAAAATGTACCTTCATAGGTGCCCTTCTTGGGCCTAAATTGAATAAATGGCTTTGACTTGACTTGTCTATAAGCTGTGTGTTAATCTAGTGTGTCATCTATCTACATACCAAATTTCATCGAAATCTGTTCCGCCGTTTAGGCGGAATAGATTTCATTCATAATATTAGTGTCATATTTATAATAATATTAGCTGTCCCGCGCGGTTTCACCCACATTCCCGAGTAATCGTATGATTTCCCGGCATAAAAAGTATCCTATGAACATATCTGAGAATCTGTGTTCCAAATTTCATCCAAATCCGTTCAGTAGTTTTTGCGTGAAAGAGTAACAAACACTCACAAACTTTCGCATTTATATTATTAGTAGGATATACAATAAACATTTATCGATACTTTCACTTATGACGTCATCTATCACCTACATCACTAATTGAGTAGCTGACGAAATCGAATAGCGCATGGTGTTATAATCAGAATGTTATAAATCCATCGACATGCTACACGAATGTCAACTTTATCTTGAATGTAATTAGGATGATAATAACATCCACTGATAATAACGCCATCTATTGTTGGATAGCGAAACTTACTCGTCAATTGTTTTCCTTCATCTTCATATTACAAAACGTCGTATACACATTCTACAGAATAACAAAATTAATTCTATTTGTACATGTGAAGGTATATTTTCAAATGTAGAATCTGTGATTTCTGCTAGTTTTGTGTTGAATAAAATCTACCAATGAAACGAATTGTTTGTTTGTAGTGCAGTGTATGAATAATTGTTTATTTGTGTGAGTTTTGCCACACAGGTTCCCGTGCTAATATTGTCCCTTGCGCTTTCTAACTGTTTTTTCTGTTCTGTGGCTGTGCCGAATGGTAGTTCTAGTCTATTTAAATATACAAATAAACTCTTCCGCTTTAGAAACTAATCTTCTACTACAACTAGTAAAACGATTAATGTTAGACGTCGAATCCGTAATGAAGGTCCTAGTTTAGAATTACAACGAGCTTGGACATCGTGAGGTAACCATAGCACGGTGGTAGGGTACTTTGTAGTACCCGCCTGCCGCCTTCCACCCTCAAGTTGAATATCTGTCGCCCAAGCACCTGCGAATGTTCCGGCAGTTATATTTGACAGCCAGGTGCCTTCCAGGCTTTGTATTTCTCGGCTTACCATCAGGGGGCCAAAACTGCTATTTTAAATCAAAAGCGTACTTCTGATGCGATCCTATTATAACTCCACTGTCATTGAGCCAAATCTGTGTTGTCTACTAAATTCATAATGGTTTTCGATGCTATTTAAATAAAACTTTCTATCAGTCAGTTGCAGAAACGTTCTTTAAGTTTTAAAGTCGGCATTAAACACTAATCTTCCATTAAACTGTTGCACAAACAGTCATTTGACTAATATTTAATGCATCCTTTAAATTTAACTAATGAAATGTCATTCGATCCTTTAAAACCTCATTTACGTAGTTTTATGTTGCACAAAGCGACATTAGTAACTAAAGTTCCATTAAAATGACAGTTATTTAGATTGAATTTAATAGGTCAAGAAGCACCCACAAACATTAAACACATTTTAGCTCAAAAATAGTGGTTAAAAATGTAAAATAAGAGTTTAATATATGTCTATAAAATCATTCATAATTTTCGGACATCACCGGGTTGTAGAAAGATCACCATTATAGCTTCTTTACGAAATGTAGACATTAAAGCTAATGGGTTCATTAGTTTAAAATTGTTGCACAAAACTACTTCATGCCTATTTAAGGTTCATTAGCTTAAACGTCAAAAGGAAATGTGACAGAAAAGATGTCAGAAACATTGATTATTTATTGTTAGATTGATCAATATCCATCAAATGGTATATTCATACATTTATTAAATTCTATTTTATCTGATTAATTTACTTATTTGCAATTTATATGAGCACTAGCTGTCCCCAGCGGATTCACCCGCGATCCCGGGATAAGAGTAGCCTATGTCCTCCTCCATACCATAGATTACCTGCATGCCAAATTTCATGACGATCCGTTGAGTATTTGAGGCGTGAAGGCGTAACAAACAAACAAACAAACTCACTTTTCGCATTTATAATATCAGTTAGGATTAAAAAGGAGTAGAACCTTTCATACGTGCATACTAAAAGTAATTTCTGCACAATCATCAACAAAAATAATTTCAAACAATAAAATATTGTCACACAAACGACACAAACGTATTCAATGACAACTCAACTGACATTGTGCGCAGGGAAAAGATTTTAGCCACCAACAATTGGGGGTCCATTTTTTTCACCGCGTTTAATGCTTAGATACATTTAAATAATCTATACATTTACATAATCAATGGTCAGAAATATTAGTGTAGAGAAATCATTCATTCCATTCGTTCAATGTTGCCATTTTATTGATTTGTAACTGAGAACATACTTTTTGACGTCTTTAGCTAATGAACCTTTAATTATGCATAAAGTGGTTTTGTGCAACATCTTTAAACTGACGGATTCATTAGCGTTAATGTCTATTTAAGTAATGAAGCTTTAATGGTGATCTTTGTGCAACCGACTGATTTTGGAACTTAGTTTCCATTTTTAACTTTCCCGTCTATTATTTCCCCAAACAATACAGTTAATGTAAATATACCTCATAGGATATTAATGCGGCGTACCGGTACGTTATTGCATTATGCAGTATTATCGGCCGCGGTACGTACCGCAGCGTTCTGGATGCAAATTGCTGCGCTGTCCATATTTTCAGCACGCCGTGTATTTAGCTCATAAATCGAGGTAGGTATTAAGGCTAAGCTGAATTTATTTTGAGGTAGCTAAATTGGTTGGGATTATTAAATGAAATTATTTTATACGTATTGTTGATTATATCTAATGTGCAGGGATATGTACGGGTATTCAAGTTTTGTTTTGCGAAGTTTTTATTCAACTTTTGATATTTTATATGTCTCTATGGACAGCTGTACACCTCGTCACAGAAACCAGATGCATTACCGGTAAGTGACGTAAGAGCCAAGTTGACCCGACATTACACCGAAGATATCCCGGATGTCAGCCTGTACGAGATTAGAATGGCTCTGAAACAGCTTAAAAACAACAAGGCGGCGGGTGAAGACGGAATTACAACAGAGCTTCTGAAAGCGGGTGGTAAACCGGTACTTGTAGTCCTTCAGAAGCTATTTAATTCCGTCATACACGAAGGTACAACGCCAGAAGTATGGAGTGGAAGCGAGGTGGTGCTCTTCTTCAAGAAAGGCGATAAGGCCCTATTGAAGAATTACCGCCCGATCTCCCTCCTAAGCCACGTTTATAAGCTGTTTTCGAGAGTCATTACGAATCGTCTCGCACGTAGGTTTGACGACTTCCAGCCTCCCGAACAAGCCGGTTTCCGTAAAGGCTTTAGTACCATAGACCACATACATACACTCCGCCAGATTATACAGAAGACTGAGGAGTATAATCGGCCATTATGCCTGGCGTATGTGGACTATGAGAAAGCCTTTGATTCAGTCGAGACATGGGCGGTGCTACAGAGTCTACAGCGATGCCAAATTGACTATCGCTATATCGAAGTGTTGAAGTGTTTGTACAGCAAAGCCACCATGTCAATCCGAGTCCAGGACGAGAGTACGGTACCAATCCAGTTGCAGAAGGGTGTAAGACAGGGTGACGTAATTTCCCCGAAACTCTTCACCACTGTAATGGAGGATGTATTCAAGCTCTTGGACTGGAAGGGATATGGCATCAACATCAATGGCGAACATATCACTCACCTTCGATTTGCCGATGATATAGTTATAATGGCGGAATCGCTGGAAGCTTTGAACATCATGCTCAATGACCTCAACAGAGTTTCCCAACAGGTAGGCCTAAAAATGAATATGGACAAGACAAAAATTATGTCAAATGTTCATATTCCGCCAATGCCGGTGATTGTTGGGAGCACTGTTCTCGAAGTTGTAGACGAGTATGTTTACCTCGGACAAATTGTCCAATTAGGTAGGTCCAACTTCGACAAAGAGGTTAATCGAAGAATCCAACTCGGCTGGGCAGCGTTCGGGAAGCTACGGCATATCTTCACGTCCAAAATACCCCAGAGTCTGAAGACAAAGGTCTTCAATCAGTGCGTGTTACCAGTGATGACATACGGGACAGAGACGTGGTCTTTCACTGCTGGCCGCATAAATAAGCTCAGAGTCACTCAGCGAGCTATGGAACGAGCTATGCTCGGAATTTCTCTACGTGACAGGGTTCGAAATGAGGACATTCGTAGGAGAACAAAAACGACGGACATAGCTCGTAGAGTTAGTAAGCTGAAGTGGCAATGGGCAGGCCACATCGCTCGAAGAGCCGATAACCGATGGGGAAGGAAGGTTCTCGAGTGGCGACCACGTACTGGAAAGCGCCGAGCGGGACGACCTCCCACCAGGTGGACTGACGACCTGGTCAGAGTCGCTGGGCGCCGCTGGATGCAAGCGGCCCAGAACCGTTCGAAGTGGAAATCAATGGGGGAGGCCTATGTTCAGCAGTGGACATCCATGGGCTGATATGATGATGATGACTGTATAAACATAGCGATAGTGTAGCGACAGAGCTGTCCTCGTAATTGTGTTATCACGTGTTCGCATCTCCTGCAAGATGTGCACCTGGACACCCTCTTGGCGAGCTTGGACGGTATTACATCGACTTTGTTATGGAGATGGTAAGTATTATCTTGAAATATACAGGGAATATTCACGGATATTCTTTTCTTTGTGCCAATTTGATGATCACAGTCTAATAAACAATTTGTTTTGGTATGGAAATGTTATGAGTCACTCACACAACTCTCAACATCGACGGGGAGTCCATCTTCACACATTGGAACTTAAATGGTCTGGAACTGTGCGGCTTAAAAGTTACTTCCTATCGCAGATGCTCAGGCTGTGGAATGAGCTCCCCGCCGTGGTTTTCCCAAGGGACTTCAAGAAGATTGTGTAGTGATTTTTTCAAGGTCTGCAACCGGCGAGTGCTAGCCCTGGTGTTGTAGGCATCCATAGGCTACGGTAACTGCTTACCATCAGGTGGGCCGTATGCTTGTTTTGCTACCTTAGTAGTATAAAGGTTTAAAAGCCACACGACTAAATTATTTATGAAGATGAACTGAGAGATGATTGTGTCACAGATCATTTATGAGTAATACGAGCAAATATGTTGATGTGACTCCAAAATTGAGAACAGTGATTATAATTCCAATGATGATTAATTAAAGAAGATGGGGCTCAGAAGCTATACTCGGAATTTCTTCTACACAACAGGATCCAAAACAAGGACATTCGTAGGAGAACGAACCAATAGCGATGGAATTAGCTCGTTGTGACGTCCAATACTGTGACTAAGGCCGTGGGTTCAATTTCTACAATTAGCTTGATCTTCCTCTTTTTGTAAAATATCGTGGGGAAACACTATAGCACTAGAAAATTAGATACTTCGAGTACCTATAGCTTGACTGGTTAACCATAATTTGAAAATCTTTCGCCCTACTGTACCAGCGATTTTCGGCAGCAGCACATGAGAGCCAGTTCCGTTCTTGGCTTGGTACTCCTTTGAGCAAAGCTTATACAAAATCTTATTTTTGGTAAATTCCCAAAACTTTTTTTTTCGCCCAAATCACAGTTGTAATTTATTAAAGATATTTTATGTCTATGCTATAGCTTGTTCATCACTCAAAATTGATAGCCAATAAACTGTCATCATACAGTAACAATTACTGTAACTCGAACACTCATCAAATAAAACAATAAAAAGTGTAATAACCATTGATCACTCCACATTTAAAAACCCTATTAAAATCACATAAATGGCTTGAACTTTCGACGGCCATTATCGTTTCACAAACACTGCCAAAAAGCAAAGAGCATATAATAAATATGAAACACGGACACATGATTGTTTGGGGAAAAAATGGGCTGAAGTGGAATCGAGCGAGGTTTAATATAAATGCAGATAGTGTTGTAGGCACGGAATGAAACACAATGAGGCGGCGAGGTAAACAATTGGTCTTTCGACCGGTGAATAATTCATCAGACAGTGAATTACAGGCATACAAGCATTGGAGCAAAGATTGTGTCGAACAGACGTGTCTGTATTTGGGAAGCGAATTATGCCTACGAGCATCTTATTGATCGTACTATAATTATTTCATACACAAAAATACTTAACACACCTTACAGTATACTATGCAGACAAGAGTATAGATTTGAAGAAAGCTAGTTCAGTCCAGTTCTAAATTGGGAGCAGCACAACTAAGGAAGTATGTACGCAGCCGCTTGCGACTCATCTCAACTTCTCCGCAAACTCCTTTTCAAAAAGAGCCGGGCGACAGAGTCGGTAGTGCGTGAGTGATACCCAAGGTTTTGCAAGCGTTTATAAGCTGCGGTAACCGCTTTCCAGCAGGTGGGTTATACATCTAAATAGATTCCGCAAGTGTATGTACTTCGCGTGTCAAAATCTGTGCAAAATTGGGGCCGAATGTTCTTCTTTTGAAATTGTTTTGGCAGACAGGGAACTCGCATAAGGCTGCATGTCCACCAGAGATGTGTAGCGAAGGATATGTTTAGCTGAAAAATAGGATAGCATCATTTTCACGTAGAAAATCTAATACCATACCAACCTAACTAAATCAATCTTGTGACATTATGGCAGGTACAAAAAAAGTTATACACTTGGTTTTCATACGGATGGAGGGACTTGCGGTATCTATTTAGATGTCTGTGGTTGTATGCTAGTTTGCTACCTTCGAGGCATATTGAAAAAAAACGTACAGTAAACAAAAAGCGAGGTTGCTTTGGCGGATCACTGCCTATCAGAAGTCTGCTTGAATGTCATAGTAAATTGAATAACATTTAAAAAGTGACTGTGAAAAAGTGAATCGCATTAGGTGTTGATATCTACCTAGGATCAAACATTCTAATAAAGTTATGTACGACCAAATATTACACGTCCACAGAAATTATAAAGAGATAGGTAAACATTGATTAGGGAAGTGATCCATCTATATATGCTTACTCTATGGCAGCGGTAGGTACGCAGCGCAGGCGTGTGGAAACGCGTATGTTATCCGACAATGACGTGGAGGGAATCATGTTAAATTAATGTTATAACCTGAATACACGTACATGTTTAGCTATTGACATGCATTTCACATTTGGTCAAGTTGTAATTAATACGTGCATAGTTTTGATTACATGGGCTATATATTGTGCTGAAAGGAAAACCTACTATGTTACATAAAAAAAGTAATTTAAAAATATTAAATCGTCTTCAAAACTCTAACTCTAATCTGACACTGATTTGAAGTTAGCGAAATATTTTCAATGGAATACATCGTGCTCTTTCATCATCATCAGCCTATAATGTCCCACTGCTGAGCAAAGGCCTTTCACAAATCAGGGTGAAAGGGAATGGGCAGATACTCCACCACGCGTGCCCACTGCGGATCGGTGGAGGTAGGCTAGTGGTCAACCTACTGTTGGAACTTTTCAAGCGGCCTAGGAGGCATCCAACTAGCTTAACGACTATCACAATTAAGTGATATCCGGGACCAACGGCTTTACGTGCCTTCCGAAGCACGGAAACGCTCGATTTGAAATACCACTAGGCGGTCACCCATCCAGGTACCGACCAAGACAAACGTAGCTTAACTTTGCCGATCGATTAAGAACGGCTAATCATGCTACACCACGAGCGCTTCTGTTCTTCGTGCTCTTTCGCTGACTTCAAATCAGTGTCAGATAAGAGTTATTTCACACTTTTTTATTTTGAAGTCTATTAAAAAAGACTACTACTAACCAATCGATATCTTATATCCATCTTAAAATTTGAAAATAATTTCAAAGACTACTTACTATTTCTACATAAAGAAGGGACTAAATCCTGATAGTATTGCCCCGCCCTATAGCCTCATCACTCGCTGCGTGTGAGTGTAATTCATAGCGTAGCATTCGAAATTGACGTCGTATTTGAAAAAAATTTGCTCCATATTTTTTGCGTGACACAAACTATGACACACTATGATATGTCCGACTTACGAATATTTCCCTTCTACCTATTAGTTTATAGCCTGAAGTATACCATTATAAACTCGCAAATTACACATAACATAATTTAATTTAGCAACACTTTCATGTTCAGTTAAATGTAAATACATACATTACCAATAATTCCGCAGAACTCATCTCATACCGAGCCCAGCGGAGTGGAAAGAGATAATTTGTTTGCATTACAAGTTTGCCGCTTACGGCAATTCCAGCCGAGCGCGGCGCCACTGCCGGCAAACAGCACTTGAAAAGATTTCACCGGCAAACATTTACGGCATATGTATTGAATAGTCAATCGAGGGCATTCACGCTTCACAGCCGCTCTGTCACCTTTGTAAATGTTTGAAATGCCTCCGACAAGCTGACAAAATTGTGATCTTTGACATTTATTTTATAGTTCGAGGCGTTTTTATTGACATGACATACTATTTGGACACTTTGGATTATCAAATTATTACAAAAGTACGAGGTTCATTTTGATTTTAGGACGTCAAGCAGAGCTAACTGTCTAGTTTCAGTAGTGTAGTGTCTAATCAGTATTTGGTTAATATTTATTAGTTTTGTACTATATTTTATGGATCTTTAAATAACCTTTCTTCATTTTCTTGCTTCATTCATGAAAGTTGTTTTTAGCTTCAGTACCTTTAACTTGGGCTATATAATAAAAAAAAAAAAAAAGTTTGTTGATGCTCCGCACCATATTTATTTAGTGTGCCACAACAATGTCAAGTCAGCCCACCTTTTGAAATATTACACAGGTTGTTTGTTTTAGCTCTCACAATTTAGATATTTTCTTTTCAAAAAAGTTCTTTGTTAAAGACAAATACTTCACCCAAAAGGGTTTAAGTTTTACTCTTTTGGTGTTTTCAACAAAGCGTCATTTAGCTCTTAATTTTGTTTCGTACTTTTTCACAACAGTAGGCCATCTAAATTATATGTTTCTTTTTGTCGCGTTTTTATCATCGCAAAGTTTTTGTATCCCTTCAATGCCAGAAAGATACAAAAAGTAAGCAAATTATTCATACAATAGCGATGATTCAGTGTTTGCAAAAAACTTAAGCGTTTTATCTCCTTTATATTGTTTTGAGGGGAAGAAATAAAAGAAAATATGAACCAACGAGGTGCTCTTCACCCCGCAGACAGCGTTTATGGCTTCGTTCGTATTCTTTTCCGTTTTTCTCATGCTTTTTACTGCCCTTTTATTTCTCTAAACTGGATTTTCTAGTAAAAAACAGAAAAAATCGAACATTCGTGCCAAAAAATTTAAATTTTGATAAGATTGAAAACTGAAAGAGAAATAAAGCAGAAGGCAATTACGACAAATATTTACCTACACGTGTAAGTTCATAAATGAATGCGATGGGACGTGTTCCAAATTATATCTTGAATGTTGACGTTTTGCTCGGAAGGGTTATTCAGGGAATATGTACCATCTTGAGTGTTATGTCACCTTAACAGGTTGATGTTAAAATTATTTGTTTGTGCTTAACATATCAATAACTCTAACACTGGCTGACTTATAGACAATGCACAGAGTAAACCGGTGGGTCTAGACGCATAAAATGTAACATAGAAGCTTTTTATATAACCTACTACTATACTAACTATAAACTAGTATAGACTGAGAACCCCGCTGTGGTTTTCCCAAGGGAGTACGAGAGTTTTTATAGGGTCGGCAACGCGCGAGTGATACCCTTTGTTGCAAGCGTCCATAGGTTACGGTAAATGCTTATCATCTGGAGAGCCGTAGGTGCCTTTGTTTTGCTACCTTACTAAATTAGTATTAAAAAAAAAGGGTTTTTGAAAATTCATCCCGATCCCGCAGCGAGCGGTTTAGAGTTCTGCGTTCCGAGTTTGCATTTAACCAAAGCGACCGCGGTGGTCAAGGAGAATGCACGTAGAACTCTGACCGCAGAACTTTAGACCACTCGCTGTGGGATCAGGCTAAAGCCAGACTGGAAAGTGAGTATAAAAATGAATGTTCCTTTGTTTGTCCAGTCCGTTCATCCGATTGCCATGAAACTTTGGTGAGATGTTGTGCACAGACCTGGGAATGTTTCTGATAGTTAAAAAAAGAGACAGTAGCTATTGTGTTTAAGAAGATTGCAAATGTTCATAAACAACATGTTTTTAACCGTCCAAAGTTTCTTTTAGATTAACAATTACAGCTCCCAATGTTTATAACAAAAATGGTCTAATATATCGTATAATTATACAGAAAAGCATAACATTATTAATATGGCGCGCGATTAAATCTACAGTAATAATCGTATAAAGTTAGCTCAAAATTAATGATATTCAGGGTATAATACGAATAAGTTGCGGCAAACACATCAATTTCCAGCACCGCAGCCGCAACGTCGCCGCAAGACACACGTCACGGAATCGCTGCATCAACGCACATCATTAACAAGTATTACTGTTGATTTATTTAGAGAAAACGAAAGAAAATTACTGGGTTCAATCTAAAACTTTGCAGCTTTTGATGACGAAGGGAAAAATTTTGCTTCCTATCAGTGAAAGAATTTTCAGAATCGGATGCAGTAGCTGACATTACCCCCAGAATTCATACTTACAAATTCAAATCCAAATGTTTATTGCATTTTCCATGTGTAATAAGAAGATGACATATTAGGTATAATAAGGCACAACATGAAACCCTATTAGGGCAAAAAAACCTCATTATAATATTTTTGTAATCTTTATTTACAAGCCTGCCGCTTTCCAGAAGGCTAGCAGCGTTTCTTCTTTGGATAGCCAAGCTGACGCGTTGGCAGAAAAAGCTCCCCGCCCGCTGGTCTCCGGAGTCGATCAATTTTGATGACAAAGTGCGAGCAAAACGGCGAGAAAATATTTATAATAAACAATATTTTAGTAATATAGTATAGATACGAATATATTAGTGACTATTTGATAGATTTCCGAGCAAAACCGCAGTCCGCAGTACTACTATATCTAAACATCGGCTAATGCCCGGTTTCTATAAACAACAACGAATCGTTTTGCTTACCAATGGTAGGTTTTTTATTGCCTATCTAGGCATATAGACCATTTCGTAAGCTAATTTTATCTGTGATAGCTACTTCCATATGGGAGGGTCTGCTATGCAAAGCTTTGAGGTCTTTGCTTCATTATTAGTAAAGATATAAGTCTTAATTTTAACCGATAACGGTCCGTAAGTTTTAGGAATCGGCCATAAGCAGATAGAAATGTGTAGGTTTCGAGAAGGAAAGTCTCGAACTAGGCAGATCTATAAATTATTTTGTTGGAGTCAGAGAGAGAATATAAATTTAATTATATATATTTATTTTTAGTAAATCAACTACACTTCAAACTAACTACACTTTTTCAAAAATATTCACGAAAAAACCAAACTTCTGCATACATAATTAAAGTATGTCTAGTGTTTACATGTTACTACCTACTCCAAACAAGCCACCCCCGCTACTCTCAGAGAGCCATAAAACCAAATATATAATGTAAACAGTAAATAACGTTGGTTAACACGAAACATTCCTCAAAGTGAACCTTTGAAGTCCACGACGAGATGAGTCGATAAAAAGTTACTTTGTACTTTGAATGAAAACAAAAGGTAAATAAAAACTTAATTAGTTCTAGAAAGTGGTTCAGAAAGGGTGTTCGAAAGAACCCGGGAACACGGATGAAACCGCGGCGGACAGCTAGTTTAATACTAAAGGCTGACAATTAATTTGAGCTTTTAGTGAAGGAAATATTGTGAGGCAACTAAAGCACAGTGGTAGGGCGCTTTATAGTACCCATCCAGCTGGCCTCTTCAAAATGAAAATTCTGCCGCGAAGCACGTGTAGAGTTTCAGTACCTAGACTTGATAATCTGTTCCCTGCTTGCTTGCTTTTAGTAGAAAACGAAGTCATCACACGATTTTTTTAAGTTTTTAATATCCGCCTGTCCGTCCACTGTAAATATGTAATGAGAGTTAAAAAACTTGGTTGAGCGACACAGCGCGGGCGCGCTCCCGGGGGGGACATAAGTTCACCGGAGCGGGACTCCGATGTCAACGTAGGATACTCTTTATGTGGACACTCACCATATTTCTCTCAAGACTTAATTCTCGAGAGGTGGAGACCAGGGGATCCATAGTACGGGGTCTACTCAGTTTGGACTCCTGTCTGCCGCTACATATTTTAATGAATTATCACATAAAAACTAGACAGTGGTATGACAGAGTACCTACTTACTTTGCAGTAATTGCCTGGTTGGCCCTCAAGTTGAAAATCTGTCGCCAATCACCTAGAGGCATGTCTCGTGAGAGCTAGTTGCCTTTCTAGGCTTTGCATTAAAAATAAACATGGGAACAAATAAATGGTAGGGTCACCTATATTGCTTTATAGAACGAGTTTCCCCAAAAATCCCAAACCACTAAATGGCTCATGCAAATGATACTACTTGCAACTTTCTTCACGGTCTTTTGCATTACCCGTTTTTCATCAGTTTGATCTGCACCATCGGGGTTACGATAGACAAGGTAGAGTGAGTGAGAGATAAATGCTTTCTCTTTAGGTAGCATGTATTTGTATTCTACCCGATTCTAGTTAACACTGTAACTGGAATCCACCGCTTTTACCGCACACCGGACAAGATTGGTCATAAATTATCTCAGATTAGATTGGGACCCACAAAACATTTACCGGCATTGCAGTGGTCTTAAGACTATCTTCTAATGCGCTGGATTTCTGCGCCTGCGCTAAATATTCGTATTCTGCATTAACATAAAACAATCATTATTACCACGACCAGAGGATTGTCAATTTGTGTCATGTGAAGTTAAAAATACGAGTATGATTTTTTCCTCGCAATGCACAGCACACGCGTCATACGTTTTTCATTACATTCATCATTACATTCTCGGCTCCCTTATCGCACTCGAATGCGGCTCGCGCGCTTAATACCGCCTCGTGTGTAATAACCAACTTTGCACACTCGTATCATAATGTATTTGTATTAATATTTCATTAGAAAATGTTTTCAATAATTGCACGCCTAATATATGTATATTACAGTGGAACTCCTACATGTTAACATCGATTATATATTGTACCTGTAGTAACGCAATAAATATTTTGATTTGATTTGAAATGTACTATTATCCCATCCGTTTATTTACTATTAAATAAAATGATGAAAAAAGTGGTAGCTCCAATACTACAAACCCTCCACGGTTATATCAGGACACTGAGACCCAACTACCTCTATATAGTACATACCTACCTATATGTCACGTAGATTTATAGCGCTCCTGATAGAGTAGCGCTTTACGTCCTCGCAAGAAGTGTTTTAGCAATCCCCTGTTTATTTTTAAACGAAATTTATACCGCCGCTGATAGGAAATACTCGATATCGAACATTTTATTGGCACGGCTGGAAATTGGCAAGGCGGGCAGATATCCTGTAGCTGGTCTCGTGTACTATTTGTGTAATGAATTGGGTCTGAAATTCATTACATACGTTTTGGTTCGGGTGAAAGATTTATAGTGTTTCGTCGGCTGTTACGAACGGGATGTGTTGAAGACAGATTACACTGAATCTAGTTATTTAAAGCAGTATCAAAAGGATCGGAAAGTGAATTGATTATTTATTTTAACAACTAGCTATCCCCCGCGGTTTCACCCACGTTCCCGGGATAAAAAGTAGCCTATGTCCTTCTCCATACCATAGGCTATCAGCATGCCAAATTTCATGATGATCCGTTGAGTAGTTGAGGCGTGAAGGCGTAAAAACAAACTCACTTTCGCATTTATAATATTAGTAAGGATAAGGATTATGGCTCCCCTCGATCTACGAGTCAGACTCTGACTCGCACTTACCTGTTTATTTCATTATGTTCTTTATTAGAAAGAGAAATAGTAAGACTAAATTAGTTTAGTTTGTATACAACAAAATCAGCAACATTTAATACTAAAAGAACATTCTAAGTATAGAAGAAATTATTCATCCTAATCCGTAAACTGAACATGAGCCAAAAAAATCTCGTACAGAATTGTAGCTGTGAAGCTAGACGCAAATCATTAGCCATTCAGTGAAACGTGGAAACGTGGACGAGGCGTCAACGCGACGAGGCGGCGGCCGCTACGTGACGCGGGCGACAAGATTCAATGTTGCTAAACATAGATGTAAATCATGCTAGATTCACTATATCTATCATTTACTTAAACACTAACGGTCTGTACGTAACGGACATACGAACATAAACAATTTGAGCGAGAGTAGTACTAGTTCTATAGTGTAAATTCATTAGTAGTTCAAGTGCTACTAATGAAGAACACAGTAATAACTTAACAATGATGAATCCAAATATTTTAGTTTAATACAAATTACCAATCAATTTTAAACTAATGATAGCTCAGTTATTCGGTGTATAAAATCGTATAAGGATTTATATTTTTTAGCAAAAGGAAATAATTTAACAGTCGGTTGGCTGGCCGTCCTCTCACATCCCAGAGCGTGTCACAACTATATACCACGCACTCCTCGGTTTATCCGTGGTTACTCCGATACAACTATTCAGGCACCAGTCATTATAAACTAAGTTACATGGTGGTTGATGCTTGAATGGTTGTATCAGACATAGGTCGGTCGTTCTACTAGCTGAGAGTAGTGCTAATCATCATCATCATCATCATCATCAAAAGGAAATAATTGAAATCCATATCTCAGTCGTGCCTTCTTTCTAGTCCCTGCCAGAATAACATCGATGTTCTGCCAACTATGCTTCACAGCCTGATTCGTTCTAGACTTTGTGTTTTCCTCATAATGAGTTAATTAATTCCCATACGAGAAATTTTGACCCGAAGGAATTGCAAAGGCTTTTGAGTATTATTTCTATTATGGTGCATCTAATTTATTCGATATCGTTGGTTTACAACATTGCGATGCAAAGCACGTGCCTACTCTACAATCTACTTGCATTCGCAATTGTAATGCACGTGCTAAAAATGGTTCTGGCATCTTTGAGGTTCGATGAAAATGTGCACCCCTTTGTTAAGTACTGTGGCATTTACCGGAATTTTCTGAAAGCTCAATTGCAATAAGATTATTATCAAAACGATTGCCATCATTGTATACGCTATTGAAATACCAAACAAGGTTTTTTTTTTATTATACGACTAAGTCGGTAAATTAATAAAAAAATTGATGATAATCTGCAATAAAAGAAAGAAATATAATAATTTTATAATAATATAATAATATTGTAAATAGTATTGTTAATGTATTAGTTTCTATTTTTAAATGAAAATTAGTTACAATACTGATTATTATATAAACTACACGTCAACAGCAAAAATGTTACAAACGACCCAATACCTTTTCAAAGCGATCGTTTCGCTACAGTCCACATTTGCGATAATAACGTTTAGCCGATAGCTCATTCGAATAGTATCGATAGGGCGCTCGGTGACCCGTTAACGCAGGCCGACATCGATTATCGAATCGTCACGCGTATCAATTCCGAAGCTCTTGTTTGCAGCTGTCCAAATATTTAGTAAAGGTACGCTTATTGGCGGTATAGCCATTATTTTGCCTATACACGGTGACTTTTTAATCGTTTTTTCGTTAGAACAAACGTTGTTCAGACCATCGTCTACTAATATTCTATCATCAAATAAAAAAACGTCATTGGTTTTTGAAAAAAACCAAAAAACTGAAAAAAGAAAGGAAGCTGCGGATTCCCACACCTGCTACAAAACTGGCATGCCGCCGCCGTGCCGCAACTACATTGAAGTGCAAGTGGGGTGTCTGGGTTGTAAGGAGTAACGATAATCCCGACTTTTTTAACTTTATTTTGTTTTTTCAAAAATCATTCATCAAAATGTCATTTTTAGGGTTCCGTAGCCAAATGGCAAAAAACGGAACCCTTATAGATTCGTCATGTCTGTCTGTCTGTCTGTCCGTATGTCACAGCCATTTATTTCCGAAACTATAAGAACTATAATGTTGAAACTTGGTAAGTAGATGTATTCTGTGAACCGCATTAAGATTTTCACACAAAAATAGAAAAAAAACAATAATTTTTGGGGGTTCCCCATACTTAGAACTGAAACTCAAAAATTTTTTTTTCATCAAACCCATAAGTGTGGGTTGTCTATGCATAGGTCTTCAAAAATGATATTGAGGTTTCTAATATAATTTTTTTCTAAACTGAATAGTTTGCGCGAGAGACACTTCCAAAGTGGTAAAATGTGTGTCCCCCCCCCTGTAACTTCTAAAATAAGAGAATGATAAATCTATAAAAAATATATGATGTACATTACGGTGGAAACTTCCACCGAAAATCGGTTTGAACGAGATCTAGTAAGTAGTTTTTTTTGAAATTAATATCAAATACTCAGGTCTATACTACCATTTACTTATATACCTACAGGTTTGTACGGAACCCTCGGTGCGCGAGTCTGACTCGCACTTGGCCGGTTTTTTTTCATTTGATGTTATAGAATGTTAGTAGACCGTGGTCTGAACAACGTTTGATCTAGCGAAAAAACGATTAAAAAGTCGTCGTGTTATAATAAATGTGAATGTGAGCTTGTTTGTTTGTTACGTCTTGGTTTATATTTAGTTTGTTATTATATTTTCCGTTCGGGGTTACTCTCGTTGCCAGCTGATCAGCGCTGCTGATAACCGCAGCACATGCTGAGCTGGTTCCCTTTTGACATCACACCTTACGGTAGACGATGCGAGGCTCAATCAATCATAATGCACTTTGGCTCGGGAATAGATTAGCAGCATATAGGATACCACATTGCATCCCGGGAAAATTTAGGTTCCTCGGGAACGTGCGTTGAAAACGTGCGAAAGTCTTAAAAAGGATGAACGCTAGGTTTTTTTCATTCAATTTATTTCTGCTGGGAACCAAGCCGGCGGCAGCCGGAAGAAGTTTCTATATATTATAGACTGTATTTTGTCTATTTCATGGAAACATGGTAATTGAATAAAAATATTCTTTGTATTGTAAATTGATTTTAATTATTTGCCCATCAATATACCTACTCGATCTCGTTTTTAATTTGCTTTTATAGAAATGCAAGTTCAATGCTTCAGAATATGAAGTTTGCTCATCAAGAGTCTGTAAGATATTTTTTCAATCGTATTTAAATTAAATCGTTTTAAATGTTTTATTCATGATATTATAATCGTTTTATGTTTGACCTGGACAAGCGAAGGTAAAATATTTTTTATTTTTTAATAAAAAAACTACAAACGTTTCTGTATAAGTCCTACCTCAGGCTTCATTAGTGTTCTGGATTGGAATTGAAAATTCCATGAATAATGTCAAATATGAAAACACTATTATATTTTATTAATTAAAAACAATATTCCAAATTAGATGTGTTCGTCTAGAAAAGCATTCCAAGCCCATTTATGTATACAGACTTGGCTCTTACAACTATTTCCTAAGTAAATAAAATGACCGTAAAAAACGAAAATGAATTAACTCATTGACCTACTGTCCTAAAAAAAGTACACTAGGTACCTATTTATTCATAGGACACGAGAAAATGCGTACGATTCAGATACGTCAGTGGCAGTGACAATACATCGGCAATAATGTGACATCGGAAATGATCGGCAATCGGGAGGCGGTCGTTCGCACGTGCCGTTTGTATGCCGTATTGTGTTGACGGCAAACAAGGTCGGGTGGCGTGCGAGTGGGAGAGAGTGGCGGGTAAATGAGATTGTGGTAAGTATTTCTTGCTAATACTTTAAAAAAAGTTTCCGTATAATTCTAAATGGAATGTTTAAAGTTGTTAACGGTATTTAAGAGACACTTTTGTGACATTTGAAATAAGATAAATGTGGTCACAGTCGCCTATGGACATTCACAATACCATGGGTGTAGGGACTCATAGCTTTATCCCTGCAATATAAAGCGTTCGCCGTGTGCGCCGCTCGCAGTCGTCACACTCAGTCGCCATAGAGTTCCCACTCTCATCGCAATTTCAACAGTTGCCTTTTGATAATTACACGTGTCTTGTTATTACTTGTTATGCACTCCTAGTATAGCGTAATAAAATAATATTCGCAAGTTGGAGTTTTGTTGACTCTGCCCACAACGTTACCTAAATAATAGGATTGGCTACATAAGAGTCCTAACCTAGGATTAGCCATACGAAGAATACTAAAATGGAGATTGCCGATGTGTTGCCGACCTTGAAGAGATCTTTTTACGCTCCTTTTTAAAAACCCCATATCGTAGCGCTAAGGGAAAGCCGTAGTAGAAAGCTCATACCACTTTCCTTCAATTTATTCATTGCACATTAATTTATAAACTTTCTCATATCCTTACCTATAATACCTACCTCTTAACAAATAATCTAATTGCTCTCCAGCTAACACACGGCCCCCACCATATCTCCAAGACGTTTGTAATAAACGTATCCGTAGAGTCCCGTTACTACGTACTAATATGATTAGTACGGCCGTGCTAAGGCCTCACTGATAGCGAGCTGCTCGCCGGCAATTGCCGATGTGTGTGCCGAGTATCCGACCTCGGCAGCGACGGGCCTATTGAGATGTTTGCTTTACTTCCTCATATTATCTTGACGTAATTGTTTACCCATTGATTTGATCTTTATTATTTACTTTTACATCATATTTTCATCATAATTGGATAACGAAGGCTTTGAAGATGGTTGAAATTGTTAAACATATAAAGAAACAAGCAGTGCTCCTTGGAAAATCTTTTTTTATTATTTTTTTGCTTGCATTTTAAGAGAACTCGCATTCTATTATTTGGATATCCATCGAAATAGTATTATTCTCTCACGCTCTGTATTATTCGTTTATCAAGCTTAATATTGGATATCAAAAATAAAACTGAATAGATTCGTGGAAACCATGTGTACCGTAAACGGATGTTCAGATTCGGAATAAAAGTATCATTGAATATTTAGCAACTCTCATGAGATAAGTAAGTGCTTTTATTATTTTCTTGTATGAATATTTTTTTTTATTAAACAGGCTTACGTTTGGTCCTTGACTCGACAATAAAGGACGCTTATCCAGAAGAAGCTTATTCACTCTGATCTAGAAAGACATTTGATTGTAAGAGCCAGGAAACACGGACGTCTCGGAAGTAAGTTCTACTCGTTAACTTAGTTGGTAGTTCCAGTACCTACTGTTGACCTTCATAAGTGCCATCCTAGAGTCAATATGGCTTTGACATTGTAGGAGAATTCAAAACCATATAATACAGGCCGCTATAAGCGTCATACTTGTAAATAAGCTTCAGTTAGCTACTTATTTAGTCACTCAAAAGTTTTCTTGGCACCAAAACACTCAAATATTGTCGGGAGACTACAGTGAAAGTTGAATTCAATAAAATATATTTTTCGAAAGAAGTAAATAGTTGCTCAGTATACTGTTAGAGCTCTTTACAGCAAAGCAAACTTCCGAATCTGTATTACATTTTGATAATAAATAAGAGCTTGTGAACTTTCCTTACTTTGAAATTACTAAATGTTATCTTTTTTAATTTATTTTATTTCCAAAAAAAACCTTACATGTTTTCTTTATTTTAATAGTCGCCAAACTACTATTGCAGTTTGTAGGCGTGCACTCTTTCACAGTTTTGTTGGTTTTGTACGTACATATAACATTATTACTTAACAATCACATGCACTATACATATATTCTAGGTACTAGTCCAGTAACTTATGAAAGAAACATAATAGGTATATCATTTCTTTCTTAAGCAACTAGACTGCTTCTCTAATAAATTCTCTTTTACTTTTCTTTACATTTAATCTTATTATGATACTTTTTTATCCTAGCAAAAGTTATCATCAAACCTATATGCTTTAATCTAATCTTCCAACGATTCTTCCGTAGTAAGCGATGAAGATTTAATAGCGTTGTTGACATATTCCCAACGTACTCATTAGAAGATAACTTGTAATCAAGATGTTACGTCCGACCTCGGCCCATCCATCTTTCTATCACATCCTCACTCTGCCCTCATATTCCAAACGACCCCGTGTTTATTAATCGTCCCCTCGCTATGGACCATCGATGTATAAGGGATTAGATGCACTAGCTTGTGATTTTTACATAAACCGTTCGGGCTTTGTACTGAAATAACAAACAAAACTGCAAAACTTACAACTATTGTAAACGCATAAAAGGGGTGTTTAAATTTTGATATCAATCTCACTTATATTAAAGTTAGGATGCACGCTTCAACAACTCAATGGATCTGTATGAAATATGATCTGGATTATAGGTACTTTAACTTTAACATAGGGTACTTATTATATCGGGAAAGCAATATATACCTCGGGTACGCGGGAGAAACTGCGTGGCGCAACTAGTACCGTATAAAGTAAGGAATAAAAAGTCTTTTAAATATACGACTGTCAATAATTAGGTATTAGGTACTGACTGCATTCGTAAAATAAAGTATGTAAATAATTATTACATTTAAAAATTGAATATTTTATTATTATTTTTTACATTATTATAAGATACTTATTAACATTAAGCGTTGGCGTCGTCAAAACTCACATCTATGGTTTATCCCTTAGTCGCTAGGGATACGAGTATTAGGGCTCGCCCTTCATAAAGCCCTCGAAAGTGTACATACATACTCCCTTCCTCCTGTTTGTACTTTAGATAAAACTTTATTAACACAACAGGGAAACTTCCTCGCATTATTAGGGCGTACACGTTTTGTTTAGAGTATAATCTTGAAATAAGCTTACTATCTTTGTAATATTTATAACAATAACATATAACATCTTCAGTGTTCCAAACAATAACATTTCTGGATAAACACGTTTAGGACGTAATATTCAAATGCCATTCGTCTTAAGTGCGCGGGACAAAACGAGACGCGACTCAAATATCAAGATCCCTGAAAAAAAGTTGACTTCTTCAACTGAAGCACTAACGAGCAAAAAGGTCAAACTATTACCTGCTTCACCTACCTCGTTCAGATAAACCAACCAAAATAAAAAGTTCACAAATAATGACTTGTTTTGCCAACTGCCATTTTGCCCCGCAATTTTACAATTGACTTCCGGAACAACGATAAGTGTCATAAAATCTTTATGACCTACATTTCCTGGTATATTTTATTCCAATTGGCTCAATTTCTAGCAGTCGGTCGGTTTGTTTGCTGATAATAATGTTATTTGAACGATTATTAGTTTAGTTTGGTTAATGGCTTAAAGCGGGGCTAAGTGGATAGCTGATAGTTTGCAACGTAGATTTTCGTGGAGAATTCCTGTTTATAACCTGTTCTAGAAATGGGAAACAAAGAGGGATAATGGTTTTGGCGCTGGACGTGTTATAATCGTCTATTTATGGAAATGTTACGAGTACAGCGGCAGGTTCGGATGCTTTAGGCAATCGTTTGTGGTCCAGCTAATTACGTTTATGTGGCAAATTGATTCTTGCGGCTTGGTTCAAATTATCATCAATTTAAATATGCGGTCATGATATCATATTGAAATCCCAGTTTTGTTTAGTTAATATATTTTACTGTAGCATTACCTACATGAATACTTGCAAAATAATGTTGTAAATTCTTGTCATAGTTATAGCTAGATGAAGTTGCTAATTTTAGTGAAAATCATTAGAATTATTCTAAAACTAAAGTGAGATCATCAAATTAATAATAATCTTTTATACATTTTCACAGCTAAAATACTTCAAAACCAATCAAAGTCTGCCGCATTAATACATTTGTTATAAATATTTAAATTATATTATTATAGCCTATACATTATTTGTTTGTTGACTAGTAACAATAATTTCTATGAAGTTGTATGATTAAAAGTAGTTGTATTTACTGCGTGTGATTGGTCGAGGCTTTGACAGTTGTCGACGACCAATCACAAGCAAGTATAATGAAGCTTCGAGCATTCTAGTGGTATGCCCGGGCATTCGCTTTTCAACATCGGTGCTAGTCACTTACATTGTATTGCTGTTGGTATTGCTAACTGTACTGCTGTAACTATAGCAATAAAGCTGATCCTCAAAGTATAAGGTGTTTTTTGTATTCAAAGTCCTTGCTTCCGAGTGTTGAACCAGTGCGGTCCACATCTCCGAAGTGGGATTAGCAACTTAGTGCCCACATAAGGATCGGAGATACGCTAAAGTATTCGGCGTACGTAGAAAACGTAAGTGTTCTTTGTTAATTTTATTTTAATTGTTTGCCTACCCTCACCAACCTGTGTATCGAATACGGTTATAAGTGAATTTATATTATTGCAATTTTTAATACCAAAGTATAGCAAGTAGGCCACAAGTTTATTCCTGTAACGTTTTTTTTTTGTCTTTCGTCAAGTTTGCCTCTATTTATCAGACTACTAAATGATTCGATAGTCCTATTTGAGATACTTTAGAATTGAACTGTATTTACCGTAACGGAGACATTCCGGAGGTTTATATGGTTAGTCATGCATGTTGATCTTGCTAGGGTACTCCCTGGAGATGAACATGTTTGATATTTTCGTTTTTAGTTTGAGGAACTGAACTGTATTTACCGTAACGGAGACATTCCGGAGGTTTATATGGTTAGTCATGCATGTTTATCTTGCCAGGGTACCCCCTGGAGATAGACATGTTTGATGGTCGTTAATAAAGTATGTGCAGGTCAATAAAAATCATGTTTACAAGTTTAGTATTGCGAGGTTTATTAACTCGGGTGTTTTCCTTTCTTTGTTATGTATTGAGGCTGCGAGAACATGGACGAACGTAGGTCTAGTTCTCGAAGAGAATGTGATGGACCTAGACGGACCTCTCGCGAGACGCTGACGCCGCCACTAAAGTGTCGTGATGCAACTCGAAGCCGCAGCCGTGGCCGTGGGCGTACACCTTCACCTGTAGAAAATCGTGGCAGCCGCCACCGACGGTCGCGGTCCAGGCGGTCGAAAGGAAGACGATCGCGACTGACGATTAGTCGGTCTCGTTCCCGGTCACACTATTCAAGAAGGACAAGCTCGCGGCGTCGTCGTACTGGGCGCTCCAGGACGCGTTCGCGCACTCCAGAGCGGCGCGATACACGTCACGTGGAATCCAGGCATTCACCTAGGAGCAGAGCTTCTCGGCTTCGTACACCGTCCCATGAAGAAACACATCGTGATCGTAAGTCAGTTAATAATTTGCTTATTGAGAACTTTATTAATGTGCTTAAGGGTATGAATAATACAAGCGATCGCGATAGGTTTCCTGTTTTAAATAATGTAATTCCTGATTTTGATCCATTGTGTAAGGAACAAACGGTTGATACGTGGCTTCATAAAGTTGACGAATGTGCACAGATCTATGGTTGGAACGATAAACAAGTAGTCCATTATGCCCTACCAAAATTAACAGGGGTAGCTAAAACCTGGTATCAGGGTCTACGCTCACTACTATTTTCTTGGTCAGAGTGGAAATTAAAACTGAGGGAATCTTTTCCAACTAGGGATAATTATGCAGATTTACTAACGGAAATGCTTAATAAAAAGGTACGCTATGGGGAGTCATTAGAGATATATTACTATGCTAAAATGAATCTTCTTAA
The DNA here is from genome assembly GCA_947623365.1 of Achlya flavicornis. Classification (NCBI taxonomy): domain Eukaryota; kingdom Metazoa; phylum Arthropoda; class Insecta; order Lepidoptera; family Drepanidae; genus Achlya; species Achlya flavicornis. The sequence continues at coordinate 427,254 of OX392481.1, read as the reverse complement.
TCGTTGTGAAATATCAGGAAAACGTGCGGTTGACTGTGTTATAGCAGGTATAGAAGATCGTGGTGTTAGGTTAGGAGCACAAGGAGCAGAATTTACAGAACCAGAATTGGTACTAAAATTTTTGAAGACAGTAAAAGTAGGTCAAGATAGGTCCACAAACGAACAGCAGAAGGTTAAGGATAGAGATAGGCGACCACAAAATAACGCAGTTACAAGTAATAAAGTAGGTCACAGCTCCCAGAAAACAACCGGATCCAACATGGTCTGCTACAATTGTAAAGAAACCGGTCACCCATTCTTTCGATGCACAAAACCAAAGATTCAATGTTCTAAATGCAACTTATTAGGACATAAGGACACTGAGTGCCCTGGGACGAAGCAAAGTGCCAATGATAAACCAAAAGCAATATTGAAAGTAGAAAACACAGGCGATTCAAGTGCCAAGTATAAAATGCCTATTAAAATAAATGGGTTGTTTTCAGAATGTCACGTCGATTTGGGGAGCGAGGGTACTTTGGTTCGTCTTAGTGAAGCTCAGCGTTTAGGACTAGATTGGAAAGTAGGAGAAGTACCACTATTAAGAGGAATAGGTAACGTGCCATATAAACCCCTTGGCAAAGCCAACGTCACGATTAGGGCATGCATTACGGGATTCCGGAATCCCGTAACTCCGGAATCTCGGAACAAATATCCGATATTTCAGTTCCGGAATTGGGACTAGTTAATATCGTAATTCCGGTATTCATAAACTTTACATATTGAGTGATATTTTAATATATTTTTTTGTACGCACCAATCTAACTATAGCGGAACTTTACACCCGGGGCAACACAAACTCTCGTTCCGTCCCCCCCGCACGCCTAACCTCTCACTACGCATCGTTGTTATTATATTCGTGTATTCTTAAAGCTCTAATAGACTGGAAATCACCAATATCCTTTACCGAAGATGAAATTCAAAGATTGAGAGACATTAATTATAGCTTGGATGTCATCAAATTGGCTGTACTAATTATGCACCCTCGTGAATCGTGATGCAACACTTTACACAGCTTTATAAAAAACTTGATGAACAGAATAGCTTTTTGCCCTCTAAACTTGTCATGAACTTGCGAAGTCGTATAAAAGAAACAAGACTACCTTTATGTGGATTGCTCCACTATTAGCATGATCCGGGAGACTTAAACAAGCAGATGATGATACCTTTCTCAAACCCGATAATCCAGCATCCGAAGCCAGCTTAAGTTCAAAACTCCTAGTGACCTCAACGACTCTGCGACCACAAGTCGTGCACCTGCAGTGTCCTCCGAGACAGATTTTACAGATAACGACGTTGAAGTTATTGTACCAACTCTACAAGAGCAATTAAACAAAGAAATGGATGAGTGTAAAAAAGTCTGTCAGAATCTGTCTGCCAATTTTGACCTTTCAGGGTTTGTAAAATTTTAAAAAGGCTATGTACGATAACGGAGGAGATCGAGATGTGTAATTGTATATCACAGGAAGTTTATATTTTGTGCGTTCTGCCCACTAGTGTGAAGAATGAGGGAGTGTTTTCGTGTGCTGGGTAATTTTGTAACCGATTACGAAGCTCGCTGTCTCGCACAATGTTAGATGGATTATTGTTCTAGAGAACACATTAAGAACAACGTTTCGTCTCAAAAAGTAATGATTGTATAAGTTAGTTGTAACATGTTGATTGCATCTCAGTTTATTGCCAATTATTAATCTTTACAAATATATAATTATACGACTTTACGAAAAAAATACCAATATTTTATTTTAAGTGAGAACTAATGTAAAAATTATTTAATTTTAGATGTCACGTACTATAAATGAGCACCGCTATAAAGCTCAAGTGATTAAAAGTCAAATGTGGCTTAAATTGATTAAAAGGCTGATCAATTAAACTTTATTGATTCAAAACTATTCCCAAAAACGAGAAACCGTTAAATAGTTGCCAGTTCCGGTACCAGTTCCGGAATTCCGGAATTGAGTGCCCAATATCGGAATCTAGTTCCGGAACTGAAAACCCTCCGGTATTGCATGCCCTAGTCACGATCGAAGTGCAAGGTGTAGTAGAAAATCAAGTGGAGTCATTGGTAGTAGATGATTACTTAATAAATTGTTCTGTACTACTAGGCCATACATTCACCGAAAGGCCCTCAGTCAAAATAGTAAAGACTGAATCGGATGTAATTTTTCAGCGGGTTAGTGAGGAGTCTGTTTTGATTTGTCCGCTTTTTTGCGTGGAGGACACGCGTATAGGACGGGGCGAATTAGGGGCGATCCCAGTTAGCTCACGTAATTCTTTCTCGGGAAAAATCTTCGTGAATGGAACTGTGCGTAATATTGAAGGTCATGAACATTATTTGTTGCCCGGCGAGTATCAATTAACACAAGGTGCGGGTAGGGTTCTCGTTCAGAATATCAGTGACAAACATCTGGTTATGGAGAAGGGTAGTCTTATAACTAGAAGCCACACTTTAGCTGAGAGCCTACAAGTCCAAAAATTAGATTTTAGTGATGAGTCACCCATAGATGAATCACCAATCAGTTGCGGAGAAAATTTATTAATGGATCAAAAAGAGTCATTAATGGTCTTGTTGGATAAATATAAATATTGTTTTTCTAGTGGTTTAAAAGATCTAGGGTTCACAACGGAAACTGAAATGGTGATTCAACTGGATGATCCCGATCCTGTCGTTTACCGCCCATACCGGTTGTCCTTTACCGAACGCCAACTGGTTCAAAAGATGATCAAAGAAATGCTAGAAAGCGGCATTATAAGGGAGTCTAACAGTCCGTACGCGAGCCCTATAGTACTAGTTAACAAAAAGTCTGGGGAGAAGAGGTTATGTGTGGACTACCGTGCTCTGAATAATAAAACTAAGAAAGAGCACTATCCCCTCCCTCGTATCGAGGATCAGTTAGACTTATTATCAGGTAGTTCACTGTTTGTTACCCTCGACTTAGCGTCTGGATACTATCAAATCCCAATAGCTGAAGGCTCTCGAGAGAAGACCGCCTTTGTGACCCCTCAGGGTCAATACGAGTACAATAGGATGCCCTTTGGGTTAGTGAACGCACCATCAGTTTTTCAGCGTACTATGAATAAGATAATTCATAATTCGCCTGCTTCATCGTATGCCTTGGTATACATGGATGATATTCTGATTCCTGCCAAGTCATTCGATGAGGGGATGGTACGTTTGGAGGAGGTGTTGCGGTTACTGGCAAAAAGCGGCCTAACACTCAAAATGAGTAAATGTAATTTCTTTTACAACAAAATAGATTACCTGGGGTACGAAGTCAGTTCAGAGGGTGTTAGACCAGGGTCGCTCAAAACAGACGCCATATCCAAATTCCCTACGCCAACAAATGTTCACGAAGTTAGGAGGTTTTTAGGCCTTGCTAGCTTCTTCAGGAGGTTTGTCGCAGGATTCGCATTAATAGCACGTCCTCTGACTGGTCTGTTGAAGAAGGACTCTACTTGGAGTTGGGGTAGTGAAGAACTGGAATCATTTGAGAAATTAAAACAGATTTTAGTACAAAGACCGGTCCTAGGACTTTATGATCCTACCGCACTAACCCAACTCCACACCGACGCGAGCAAGTACGGGGTAGCCGGCATTTTAATGCAACATGATAAGTCTGGGGTGTTCAAACCTATTGCTTATTATAGCAGGCAAACCAGTCGGGATGAGCAAAAATTGCACTCCTTCGAGTTAGAGACCCTCGCTATTATTTCCTCACTGAATAGGTTCAGGCATTACTTACTTGGTATTAGATTCACCATAGTAACAGACTGTAACGCTTTACGTACCACTTTGAGTAAACGCGACTTAGTCCCACGAATTGCTCGCTGGTGGCTGCAGTTCTTAGAATACGACTGCTCAATAGAATACCGCCCTGGTGACAAAATGGCACACGTAGATGCCCTCAGCAGGGGTGCTATAGACGGTATTCCAGACGTTGATCACGTGTTAGATGTACTTTCAGTAGGTACTGACGATTGGCTTGCAACGGTGCAACAGACGGACGAAGACATTAAAAATATCGCGGAGATTTTAGGTGATTCTAAATGTAAAGATGCCGTTGACATATTCAAAAATTACAAGCTTGTAAATGGGCGGGTCTATCGTATAATTGACGAAAATACTATCCGTTGGGTTGTCCCAGGTGGCACTAGATGGCAACTGCTGAAAGCCAATCACGACGATGTGGGACACTTCGGGTTTGACAAAACTTTTGCACGCTTACAAGCCACTTATTGGTTTCCAAAGATGAGACGGTTTGTAAAGAAATACGTCTCAGCTTGCCTTCAGTGTGCACATCACAAGCTGCCGGGTGGTGCCAGGCCCGGTGAACTACACCCCATCCCTAAAGCTATCATACCGTTCCATACCATTCATGCGGATCATCTCGGTCCTTTTATCCGCACCAAGCGTGGCAATACATTCATCCTTGTTATCGTAGATGCATTTACTAAGTTTGTTGACATCACCGCTGTGCGAAATACCAAATCGGCCACAAGCATTCGAGTATTCAGAGAACATTTTAGTTACTTCGGCGTGCCCACCCGTTTAATTACGGATCAAGGGACAAGCTTCACTAGTAGGCAGTTTAAAACATTTACTCAATCATGTGGTATAAAGCACGTGCTCAATGCTGTCGCCACACCCCGAGCGAACGGCCAAGTGGAACGGTACAACCGCACCATTTTGGCAGCACTCGGGGCAATGAATCACGAAAAATCAAATGGTTTATGGGATGAACATTTACCAGACATACAGTTGGGTATCAATACCACAGTCCACGCTACCACCAAAAAGACTCCAGCGGAGCTTCTTTTCGGGCGAAATCTAACTAATCCATCTGAAGGTTTGTTAAATGACGTAATTAACGAAGTTACATCTGAGGTCGGGGAGAGTCTGGACGATGTTAGGGCTACGGCCGGTGAGCTTATTAGAACACAACAGGACAAAGACAAGAAACGGTATGATAGGTACAGGAAAATGGGAAGGGCTTTCAAAGAAGGTGATTTAGTTAGAGTAGTAAGAGCCGTGACAGGAATAGAAGGACAGTCTAAGAAGCTCGAACCTAAATGTAAAGGCCCTTACAGAATTAAAAAGGTGCTCCCCAACGACAGGTTCGTGGTGGAGGACACTCCCCTGACAAGGACTAGTAAGAGGTACGAGGCTGTGGTAGCCATTGATAAAATATTCCCATGGATCTGCTTTAACGGACCCGTATCAACCGGTTGTGAACCCGAACGTAATGATTGCGAATCTGAATGTGAAGAGTTGTAAATAGATAATAAAGATGAATATTGTACATAGCATTAAAATTAAGAAGGCAATTAATGACACTATAATAATCTTGGCTGTCAATTGCACTGTGTATTTCTAATAAATCGATCAAATTATAAAGAATAAGAAATCAATATCATAGTAAAAAGTTATTATAATTTGGTTTTAAGTTACATTGATTAATGTCATGTATGAAATACTTGCTGAAATATTTGCTGGTCAACGTCATGGACCAGTAAATACCGATTCATTAGTTAGGGTCATGTACTGATGAGTTGGTGTGAGGTATCAGGTAACGGATGCCTCTCATTTTAGCAGTTGGGTCATCAGTATATCTACTGGTCAAGGTCATGGACCGGTACATATACCTATTGCCGATATAAAAGATATAGATTAAGTTATGGGTGTCAGGTAACCGACACCCTTAAAGGTTAAAAGCATTTTATTAATCAAAGTCATGGATTAATAAATACATTTAGGAGTAAATCTATTGTAAAGTAATTGTATTTAATATGTATTTAGATACTAAAATGTGCTACTATGATTACTTAGGGTCATAATTATTAATTTAAGGACTAATGAGATAATGTATGTTCGATAAGTTACATTTTGTAATTTATGTATGATGAAATACTGAATAGACTGCTTAATGTTTTTTTTTCTAGTAATTAGACAACGAGAGACTCGTTGGAAGCCGGATGGCCGAGCTGTTATAAATATTTAAATTATATTATTATAGCCTATACATTATTTGTTTGTTGACTAGTAACAATAATTTCTATGAAGTTGTATGATTAAAAGTAGTTGTATTTACTGCGTGTGATTGGTCGAGGCTTTGACAGTTGTCGACGACCAATCACAAGCAAGTATAATGAAGCTTCGAGCATTCTAGTGGTATGCCCGGGCATTCGCTTTTCAACATCGGTGCTAGTCACTTACATTGTATTGCTGTTGGTATTGCTAACTGTACTGCTGTAACTATAGCAATAAAGCTGATCCTCAAAGTATAAGGTGTTTTTTGTATTCAAAGTCCTTGCTTCCGAGTGTTGAACCAGTGCGGTCCACACATTAGACACTGAAAATGGGCCTAGGATATTTTTTATCTCGGCAACGAGAGAGATTCATTATGCATTAATAATGATTCGCAAAACCAACTCAATATTAGCATCAAATATTGTAACACAAATAAATACTTTGGTAAAATAAAGGTTATTAAAAAAAAATGAAGGTTGCCTAGCAAAACGTGACGAAAAAGACAAAAGAAACCACTCGACAGCAACCTTTAAAGGCTAACGACGTTATTAATCAATACCCTGGAGAAGTGCCATTCAGGTGTTCAGAAGGAATTCATTTATTTAAACAATACCTCATCGGAACAATTGGTACTTATTGAATCGTGTGCCCAAATTATATGGGAATTCTGCTCTCTGGGAGTCGGGTTCGTTGGTTTTGCTTTCTACACCATTTCTAAGGTTTTGTTATAATATTAAGGTAAAGTATACTTCACCATATGCCACCAACGCATTCTTTCGTATTTCGGTCACATGGTGCGCAAAGGTGATGAAAATTTGGAAAAACTGATCATACCTAGTTGGGAACACGGAAGGAAAGCGACTACGTGGTCCGATCAAATAAAAGACTCATCGTCCTCCAAATTTTACACGGTGGTAAGGGACGCGTTGGACAGAAACCGGTGGAGGCAGATCATCCACTCTAAAAGCAAACCCGATGCTAAACACGATCTTCAGACATGAGGGAACTACTATAGAGAGAAAGATACTTCACAGTATGAAGCTGTATTCAAAATAATACCTCTTAGCTAAAATAAAACATTGGACAATGTAGAAAATGCCAAATGTGTTAATAAAATAACAATGTAGTATTGCACCGTGGAACAAGCACTGGACACAATATGGCACGTGTAAATAGCAGGTGTATATTGCTACAAACATCTGCTGGTGTATATAGCAGGACGCACTCACGCGACATTGGGAGCACCTGTGCTCGTATTACTTATAGCGATAAACTCACGGCGATCATATTTTATTTGGGAATTTACTCAAGTTTCTTTAACAATAGAGCTGGATACATCGGGTTATGGTTATGGATGGACTCTTCATGTTTATATGGATGGTTTTAGAAAATTTGTATATATTATTTCAAATTTAGCATCGGCATTCATACATTAAATATAAAATTACAATAAATGTTTGCATCTTAAGCTTTACGTTAAAATTTATTAGCGATTCACCCGACCTTGCTTAGGTACCTACTTCATTATACTCCTTAAAAAAGTACTCTAAATTGTAGTAAAAACCGCAAATATGTCTATTGCCTAGTTAAAAAGAACTAAATGCCCGAACAAGCAGATGGAAATAGTAACATTGTTTTATACTATTTAGAGATCTGCCTTAGGGATATGGGCTTAATTAGGCCTTCAAATCTTAAAGTGACTTGACTACTGACCTAAATAACGATAACAAAGTCATCAATGCCAAGTCGGGATATACGCAATACCAACTCACTTGAGTCGTCGAGAGTAATTTCCACTGCTTTACCGTAATATATTTGAGGATGAAAAATGTAGTCTCTGTAATGTTGGTATGTTGGTAAAGAGTCATTTAGGAAATTTTCCTGGAGTCTTGTAGTTAGTTCTAAAAAAGAGAAGAAGAGGATGTAAACTGTAAAGAAATTAACTGAAATATCCGTCAGCTATAGATTCATAGTTCCAATATACAGTAAAGAAAGAAATTGTAACACACCGTACAAATAGAAAGACAACTAAAACGAAAAACTTATTCAAACCCAGCCAATATAAATATAACAGTTTAATACGAAAATCCTGTGAGCACATTAACTTCCAGTATTAAATGACCAGTAAGTAGACAATATAAGGAAGTTGTAAGACTGGCTACTGGGTGGCTTAAGGCACCGCATTATATCGAAATTGCCCCAGTTTTAGTAACTTCTACACCTATATAGTTTGACTGTAACGTCCAACAGTGTCAAACTTCTTTAATATGGCACCTGGTATAGCTCAGTTGAGAACAGTAACTCATTTTTTTTTACAACTTTACGTACCTAGATTTCATGTTGTTTTCATAGCATCCGCCTGTTCAGATTCCATCTAATAGTGTCTCGGCAACTGCAGTTGAAAATTTTCATCTAGGTTGTATTCGGCCATGCTATCATTTAACAATAAAGGTTGTGGTGAAATACTTCCCTATACATAGTAAAAATTAAAAGAGCCTCCAGAAAAATATAAACTCTAAAAAGTAAAAACATACTTGTACAAATAGTCACATGGCGTTGCACCATTTCATAATACCTATATCAACAATAAGTCGCACGACGTGAAAGAGCGACAAAAAAATAAACAGAGGGTCGAAGGCACACGAAGTTTTGGCCGTTTCTGAAAGTAAAAAAAAAAAAATTGAAGCATCAGAATTTGAAATTTTGTAAACTGTATTCTGTGAGCTGATATCGATTTTCAAACGTATAAATCAAAACCTTACACAAGTTAACCCACTGTTCCTCGCTACCCTGTGTTATGATCCCGGGAGACGTGCGATGGCCACATTCACACCTAACTTTGACTGTATCTGGAAGTGTACGTGCCGTGCCGTGACGGCGTGTGGTGTGCCGGTCGTGGCGTGGCGTATTTGCTCACACCAATCAATTCGTGTTTATGTGGATTGAACTTTACGACTAGATTCCAGAGGATTACTGCATACCTGCATTTGGATCGATTTGTTTTGATGTGTTGGTATATTGACGTATATTGGACACGATTTTGTTTCAAACACAAGTCACCGATTGCTATGGGGGAACTGATTTTGATTGGCAGGCGCAAAGAAAACTGGTGGTCATTTATAATGTCAGAAATAAAAGCAAACGTAAAAGAGGACTTTTACGTTTGCTGGGTTCAATTTTGAAAAAGAAAGATTATTTTAGAAACTAATTTTATAAATATTTACTGGTTTTAGAAATTAATAAAGATTTGAGTACGTTTCTCCTATATATTCTTTTTTGGAATTACATTGTTTTTTGTAATAAATCTCCGTCTGTTATCAATAGAATTAACGAAAATTAACATATGCGAAAAATATCATATGTTTGGTGAGTGCGGTATCTCCGCACGCGCTCTCCACGGGCTTTATACTTCTTGATTATGACACATAAGGCGTTGATAGTGACGTTGAATGCCATGACGAAGAAGTCAAAGGAAGGAAAATATCGTAGGGTAATTTCGTAATATCTAAACACCCGGGGCCCAAGTCTACTATTACAATTTTATTGTGCTACAATGAACTATCACTGTTGTAAAAATTAACAGACTTGACAGTTTTGGTAGCCTACTAATGGAATAGCGTCAAAGCTATCATTAGTTTAGTAGACAGTCAGACAGTAAAATAGCAGACTTGGCCCCCTGGCTGGCTGACCACTACTGTCATGTTGAGAAACTGTCAAGCAACTATCAGTGTGTTCTAACGCTTAATAGCCATTGAGTTCCCATCTAGGCTTTCTGTGCTAATTCAAAGTATGCTATTATTATTATAAGTTATATTTTTAGGTTACAGATTATATTACCTATTGTAATTAAATTAATTCAATTCAATGTTCTTCATTTATTTAGTTTGATATAAATGCATCGATTTATTATGTCTGTCTAATTGTTATATTTTTTTATTTTGTGATATTTAGTCTAAGCTTGTCAATAGTCACAGTGATAACAAATTGTGTGTTTAGTGTTTCCCTTTAGTTATTTTTTATTTCTAAGGCAGACTTAAGTAAGTCATGCTCACTTTAAGGCCTTTGCTTTTATTGTGCTTCAATGAACTATCACTGTTGTAAAAATTAACAGACTTGACAGTTTTGGTAGCCTACTAATGGAATAGCGTCAAAGCTATCATTAGTTTAGTAGACAGTCAGACAGTAAAATAGCAGACTTGGCCCCCTGGCTGGCTGACCACTACTGTCATGTTGAGAAACTGTCAAGCAACTATCAGTGTGTTCTAACGCTTAATAGCCATTGAGTTCCCATCTAGGCTTCTGTGCTAATTCAAAGTATGCTATTATTATTATAAGTTATATTTTTAGGTTACAGATTATATTACCTATTGTAATTAAATTAATTCAATTCAATGTTCTTCATTTATTTAGTTTGATATAAATGCATCGATTTATTATGTCTGTCTAATTGTTATATTTTTTTATTTTGTGATATTTAGTCTAAGCTTGTCAATAGTCACAGTGATAACAAATTGTGTGTTTAGTGTTTCCCTTTAGTTATTTTTTATTTCTAAGGCAGACTTAAGTAAGTCATGCTCACTTTAAGGCCTTTGCTTGCGGCGGCGTCGTGTGACGGGTCGCTCACTTCCCTCCAATATGGCGAGGAGGGCGATGGCTGCCACACGCGTCATACTTGTGAACAGGTGCTGCTTGTGGGGGCTGGTCTGCTTAAGTTTGCTATTTATTTACTTATTAAATATTCTTTCAGTCTACTTTGTAATTTTGCCGCCGCGCCGGGGCACGCAATTGTTTTCAGTGCGATTAGAATGTAAATATTATGTAATTAATCTAAGCCTGTTTTGAAAAGAGTAATTGCTGAGTTTATTGCCGGCTCTTTTCAGCAAATGCAACCTTCCGAACCGGTATTAGAGTATTAGAGTCAGACTTTTCATAAGTGCCTGCGAAGGTCTATTTGAATAAATGATTTTGAATTTTGAATTTTGAATTATCACATTTGGCCACATCATCACTTGCCATTATGAGATTGAAGTCAAACAAAAGCATTTTTTTTATAGTATCAGTTTTCTGTTACTTTATTTAGATTTGTGTATTTGTGTCTTATTCTTTCTTAGTGATAAAAACCCCAGTGACTTTCGCTTATTGTATCTATGCTAAATAAACTGGCTTCAAGTAAAAGATTTTTCTTCGAATTGTGTTAATAATGCAAATCTTCAGATAATGACTTCAGACCTTTTTCTGATTCTTATCTGTGATTTTGCATTTTATTTTCTAGGTCAATTATTCTAATAGCTTGAGTGCCCAACTAATAATTAAGTTTGTATTCCAGTCAGGGAAAATTCGTTATCGTATTGTCAGGGGACGTTAGAGCTTTGGGATTTTGAATATACATACCTGCCTCTCTAATAGATTTATGGCCGATTCCTATAATTTACTGACCATTACATATTGGTTAAAATTAGCCCTCTTGTATCTTTGCATTAGCTGTTTTAGTAGCCATGATGATTTTTATCCAATTAGTAAAATTACTTTGAGTCATAAATAACGTCATATTTACTAGGTTTTCGCTCGCAACTACGCTCGCGCAGTCTTCATAAATGTCTATAATGATTACCTTTATATCAAAAAAATAATAATCCTATTTGTTGAACAAAGTTAAGCTTAAATTATTTGTGTTAACCCTTTACTTTCCAAAAGTTACCTACACAAAAAGTTTAAAAATCGTTCCTCGTAATGATGAACCCCCATTTACCCTCTTAAGAGATTACTTTGTTAAATAACACGTGATATTTTATTTCTTTTATAGAGTTTTACAAGCCGCCGTCATAGTGACCTAAAAATAAAAGTTGTTGAAAACCTTTTCACTAGTTTAGGAATGAAACTAAAAAAAAAACTCAATTAATTAATTTAAGAGAGGTAGGGCGTAGCATTTATTCGCTCAAAGAGCAGCTCGAATGGGGAAGTACCACACAGAATACCGCAGCCAATAACTTTATGTTGTGTAAAGTTTTGTTCCTGCGCGTGAGTAAGGTCGCCAGAGCTCATAGGGGGGGGGGGAGAGGTCGGTAACGCGTGAGCAATGCTTCGTGTGTTGCAAGCGTCCATATGGCTACGGTAACCGCTTACTATCAGGTGGGCCGTATGCTTGTTTACCGACTTAGTCGTATAAAAAGAAAAAAAAAAAAAAATCTTATCGTATGTATGTATAGTACAGTAGTATTATGGTCATAGAATTAACGTAACAAACTAACCAGAGCACCTAATAATATGTATTTGCGTAACAAATAGAACCAAAGAGGGATACAAAGGTGCCTCCACAAAGAGCGGCACCATGGCCCGACCGCACAAAACAAATTAATCCAGCCTCTAGAAGGGTCACTATTTGGCACTAGACAAGCTTCAGGCTGCATTAAAGCGGTATTAAAGCGCTGGCGATGCTAATTTGCTTTAAAGCGGACGAAAGCAAATTATGTAATGTGGTTGATACAGACACTATGCTGGAGGGGACTTGTTTGATACGTCAGTGCTGTTCTAATCGAATTCACTTCTTGTTAACCCGATGAACTCAAATTTGGGGGGGACGAGAGACGCCCTGGATCCCACCGTACTCAGCTTCCTCTCTATTTGTTTACAACGTCCCAAGGGATCTTATGATTTTGCAGCATAAACGTAATGTAAACCTATGCTTTATTCTGGAGTATGATGGTGCTAGCATCGCTTTTGGGCGTGATTGAGTAACAAACATAAGTTCACAAAAACGAACTATTTATTCTTTATTTTTATTTATTTTTTCAATATTCTAATTTCATAATAACGTGAAGAAAGGGTGCTGTTGGGCGTTACCCAAGTCTCCATCATAACAAAAATTAATTCATCAAACAAAATACAATCCGCGCGTAATTGACTACGGGCGAACTGGGAAACTTTTCGCGTAATAGAGATCGCTTCGGGGGTGTTCGGCGCCGGAGGGTTCGCCTCGAGAATGAGGCGAGTGAATCTATCAGAGTCCACTCGAGACGGAACGAAACGCGGGAACTTGCTCGTGTGAGAGTTAAACCGATTACGGGATGCACCCGGTTGTTGACCGGGAGCTGGGTGGCTAAGAAGATGGGTTTTATTCATAGAACTTAGTTCGTTTCGTCTAAATACTGCTTTGTGGTTGTTTATCAATGTATAGTAATTGCAACATTGGAGGTACTAGTGTTGGCTATAAATAATTCTTTCTTTTTTCTTAATTTCTTCAATTAACACAATTACATTCTCTGACAGTTCACAATATGTCGTATTATTTCAGCTTTACAGCTTAAAAAATACTCCAATTAATGATCTCTGCATACAGTTCACGAAAGGCTACTGTAGAAAAACGTGGACGCGAGCGCGAGCTAATACTATCTTAGGACAACTGGTAAGCTCGACTTAACACACTAGCCAGCTCAAACAAAAATGATGACGCGACATAATGTGCCCCTACATAACCGTTAAATAAAATACATCGGCATGTTTTTATCAAGGTTCAAAATAATAAAGTTAATGTATTTTAATTAAGCGCTTTTTTTAGGAAGAAAGGATTTAATTAAACGACAGCTTCAAGACAACTTCCCTATCCCCTTCACAAAAATGCCTATGAAAAAGTAATTTCCCATTTTTATGAATAAATAATCGGGCTCCTGATCTAAGTTGCGGGAACATCCTTTATCCGGGCAAGAAATTGGAGCCCGGGTGAAATGTACACAAAGCTAAGTTAATAGGCGAGTATTTTTTTATTGTGTCCCGCACCAATGGACTTATTTTAATTCCTCTTCACCAGGAATTAGGTGGAAAAGAACTTAGATGGCGACGGTAATTTGATGTCACTGCTACCTAACCTAGCTAGGTACTTATACCTAATTGACTACCTTTTTCCCAGCTATTCTATAACGTTTCTGATGAACTATATCCTCACTAATATGTACGTAGTATTTATATACTCTGAGCTAATATACAATTTATATGACCAAGTAAATAACGTCACATTGCTTGAGACTGACACAAAGATGGTCGATAATTACGTATGGACATACGAACAGTAGAATAAATCATGAGTAAAGTCGTCAGCGTGTCAGATTATCTCTAATATACACAACTAGCTTCTGCTCGCGGCTTCGCCCGCGTGGCCTAAAGAAAACAAATGACATATTTTGCTACAACGATAAAACAAAACAAAACAACTTCATCCCGCTTCAAGGGAGGAATTATTAAAAACGCTGAGACACGTATAAATTAATTTTCAATCTTCAGCCTAAACACAAAATTTGAAGATCCTAACATCGAAACTGACGGACTTTCATACAAACTTTCATTCCCTATTTTACCCTCTTAGGGATGGAATTTCGAAAAACCCTTTTTTAATGGATACCCAGTCTTCACAAAGAATATACCCTCTAAAATCGATATAGAGCGAGAGAGAGGAGCAACGTAAACAAATCGGCTCCGTATTAATTGAGTTAGAAAAAATAGTTCTTGCAGTTTTTTTGAGTAAAAAAGTTTATAACTGTATACAATACGAAGACCTTCAGCGATTATCGTTGCAGTACAGAATAATTTTATGTGAAAAGCTAAGAAAAGAAACAAAATATTATCAGTGGAAATACCGGTTGTGAAACAAGTGAATCCTATAAAATTGTGAGATTGTTGCAAAAATAAATAATGCAATAGCGATAGAGTGCCGCTATTAAGAGCCGTATGTAAGCTAAACGTCATAAACAGGGTTCGCTATTTTAGTGGTTTATGAATGAAAACATGAAAGAAATAGTATTATACGAACATATTCATAGAATCAAGACACCAATTAACAGATCCGTGGAGGCCCTTTTTTTTTAATTTGCTTCAATAAATAGCAAAAACAATATAAATATTACCAAAATCATAAAAATGGAGGTTTACCGTTTTAGTGATACCATCAAATTTAGAATCCATTTTGTAAAAATTATATATAACATCGAATCACAAATATATGTACAACAGATCCGTGGGGCCACATTTTCATTTTTTTGTACGAGAATAATGTAATTTATTTATTTATAAGCATCAATTTTGCGACGCCATTTGTCCATACATTTTTCTATGAAATGTCAAGTGAAGCTTTATATACAAGACGCAATCGCGAAAACAGTCAGTTCCCCCCAGTGTCCCAAGGTGACACCACGTCGCTTTTTATTGACACCGGAAATTACGTCATCCACATATCTGTATACATGCGCTCGTCAAAAAGAACATGATAAGTGCATTTTTATTTTTTACATTATTAGAGTTATTAAATTCCTTAGAAATAATTAAATATACATATTATATCATCATACGTATCAATTTCATGGTTTGTTGGTGTGCCTAAGATAATGTTTTCTACTAAGCATTTTTAAGAAAGTTTGGCTATAAGATAGGTAATAAGATAAGGGGTTCTCCCATTCAAAATTCGGAGCAGCCCGACCGGGAGTACCTCCACCTTACATACGATCGCAGTCAAATAACATTACTTTAATTTTGTGGTGTTACAGTGATGACTCAGGTCACCAAGCAAACAAGGTAAAAAAGCACACGGCCCTGCGGATGGTAAGCGGTTACCGTAGCCATATAGACGCTTACAACACTCGGGGCATTACTCACGCGTTCCCGACATTTCTCCTCTCCCCAACTAGCTCTGGCGACATCTATAAACGGATACTATCTCTGCCAGTACTATTAAAGAGATACGTGCAGAGATAGCACCCGCGAAGTGCAAGGACTACTGCAGAAAAGAAGGAAACATAATATAATTTTTATCTCAATATATATATAAATGAATCCCTATTCCCCTTGGACACGCCATAACTTGAGAAAGCCTTTACCGATTTTATCCATCTCTTCTTTTCAAGTTTTCTAATACTCTGGAAAAGGTTCTGACGGAAAAAAAATAAGAAAGTTGCGTAGAAAAACCGCGGGGTGCAACTAGTAATCAATAAATATTATATTTTATTTTCGCATTTGCTAGTAATATTGCATTGTACACACGGCTACAGATCAAGCTATACATTTCTAGTATCAGCTGGCCCACATTGTACGGAAATCCTATACAATGCTAGATCAGCTTATACTGGAAATGTATAGCTTGATGTGTAGCCGTGTGTAAATAATCATGAATATTTTCTTCTCCTTCATTCTTTTATCATTGATAGATTTGCCTATTTGACATTGTTATGACAAAAATCAGCTGGCAGCCCAATTTGTTTTTCAGTTAATACTGTCATTTCCCACAATTTTCAGTCCTGTCTCTCTGTTTTATTGTTAGTAATTTTGCAGATATGGGAAAGAATAAAGGAAATTATTATAAAAAGATCCATCGAAAAAAATGCATTCAACGCCGTTAATAGACAACTAGCACTCTGGCAAGCGAAAACACAGTGGCCACACTGCGCTCGTTTCTTGTTTAATACATACAACGGTCATGTGGAACTTGTTATTTGTGATTCTGACATGAGACTCTACAGCAAAGAAGGCGTAACTCAGGGAGACCCATTAGCCAAGCTGCTCTATGCCCGTGCAACACTACCCATCATAAACAAAATGAAAGATGAACAAAGTACTATTCAATCTTGGTATGCAGACGATTCCTCAGCCCAAGGTGATTTCAAAAGCCTAACTTTTTTTTTTTTTTTTTTTTAATATATTTATTTTATAAAAGTTACAATAAAAACAATAATTTATATCTGCCAAACTGCATAGCAGTTTGTCGGCAGTAAGTTCTCTCTCATGTTCTAAAATTTAAAGTAAGTATACTACATAATAGTATAAATACATAATATAACATGACATAACAATTAAAACAGTATCAGGGGCGAGTGGCAGGGGCGTGCAACTGTAGCCACCGTCCCAGCAACTGTGAGTCCCACCGCTCGACTAGCGTACGTATGATGCTGTTTGGGCTGCCACGCAGGCGAGACATCAGTTTTCAGCGCACCGTTTTCTTATGATTGCATAAAAGCAGTCGGTGCTTGCCTCTGCAAACATCCCTGATGCGCTGCAAAATCGTTGCAGCCCAAACAGTACCCTGAATGCATTATTATATTGCACACGCAGTGCGCCGTATGCGCTCCGCGTAAAATTGACCCACAGACTGCACGTGTAGAAGGTCTGACAGTAGGCTTTGAAAAGCGTAAATTTAGCTTGCTTACTACAACGTGCAAATCTGCGAGCCAACATATTGCAGCGAACACACATCGCCCAGCGCTCCCGCTCAATATCCACATTGTCTGACAAGTTATCGGTGACCCAGTGGCCCAGATACTTAACCTGATAGACTCTTTTTAAAGGGGTACCGAAAAGATCCACAGAGGGTACATTTTGTACCAGCTTTAAAAACCATTAGCTCACTCTTAGCGACATTATATCTGAGCCCATGGGACACCGCATAGGTCTCACAGATGTGTAACAACCTTCGCAACGCACCAATCGAAGGGCTCAGCACAACCATATCGTCGGCGTAACTAATATTATTTATGCACACACCATCCACATGACATCCAACAACGCACCAATCGAAGGGCTCAGCACAACCATATCGTCGGCGTAACTAATATTATTTATGCACACACCATCCACATGACATCCAATAAACTGACTGCTGAGCTCACGGATCAGTCGGTTCATGTACAGGTTGAACAGTTTCAGCGAGCTCAAGCCCCCCTGTCGCACTCCACAACCAACCCATATACGTCCGAATGTACGCCTGCCCACCTCACACAATCCTTTTGGTTGTTGTACCAATACCCAAACATTGAGATTATCTCAGGGGGTAATGTAGTATCTTCCTTTAATTTTTGAAATATGTTATGTAATATGTTATGTTTTATACACAATGTACTAAAATATTGCATCTCGCTGAGTTTGCTTTGCTTATAAATGTTATGAATTCTACTACTTAGTAAACCTGTTATGTAAGCTTTTGTTGTGCCTATTTAAATAAGATGAACACAAAAGGGAAAATAAATAAAAAATTAAATGTATATAATGTAATATTACTTAAATAATTTATTAGCATTTCATCGGATGGTACCACGTTATGCGGTACGCACCTAACTTGACGCAACGAGCTGATGCATGTGTGCGTGCCTGTAACACGACTGCAAAGTAACAAATGAATGCTGGTTTTGGCGCGCGATCTAGCTTACATCCGACCCTTAAGCAACAGGAACAAAAACAAAGGTACATTTAAATGACAAATATTATTATAACCTAATGTTATCCAGGATTACTCCAAACTTGATAGAGATTATTTATTACGAATGACATCCTCATTACCAATAACAGCGCTACCTGTCGATTGCAAGAACAAACAGGTTGATATCTTATATCGACCCTGAATTACATCTAAATACCTAGCCGTGATAACACATAGAGGGCACTGTTAATCATCAGTTTATTTTTTATTTTTACCAAAAATATCACAAGATGTCGTCTACGTCTGCGTGCGCAAAATGTAAACAAAAGCTAATAAGCCGACAACATATGACTTGTTCGCATTGCAATAAAACATATGATCTCGATTGCGCTAATGTCTCCGTCCAGCGCTTTTATAACACAATGACACCAGCGCATAAAAGGACATGGAAATGTCAAGCTTGCTATGACAAAATGACAAAAACAGGGAACTCTACAACCCCTTTACGTCCGGACGATATTCTTCAAAAGCAAATTACATCAGCAGAAAAAAATAATGTCACTCTTCGTAAAAGGATAAATAACTCAAAAAACGATACGATTAGCTCTGAGGACTTGAGTGTACTAGGTGACACCATCAACCCAGAAGATAATATTATACCTATTATCGACAAAAAAACCGAAATAACATTGCAGAGTTTAAGTGAAATTATTGAAATTCAACTGAAACAAAATAATAAATCCATTATATCAGAGTTACAAAATACAATTCAAATAGAAATTAATAAAGCTATTACGAAATTAAGAGAAGATATCAAACAAGAAATAAATACCCTATTCAAACAAAACGATCAGAGAAAAGAGGACATACACATAATAAACACTGAAATAGAAAAATTAAAGAATGAAAAGGAAAAATTAAAAAAAGACCTAAATGAACTTCAAAGCAAAATTATAACTCCTGGAATACAAGCAACGCAACACACGCCTGAAAATAATAATAAAAAAATAGTATTATATGGCCTTGCTGAATATTATAAAGAGCCAGAATATAATCTTCATAACAGGATAGAACAAATATTCCAAGATATCCTCCATGTAAATCTATCGGGTTACATTGAAGACACATACAGGGTAGGCAGGAACTTTAATAATAATAAAAACCGGCCTCTAGTGATTGAACTTGTCAGTAAGAAAATGGCTAAGCATATAATTAGCAATAGTCAATATTTTCAAGGAACTGGATTGTTTATCTCAGAATTCTTGGATGCAAATGCGCTAAAAAGAAAGAAAATACTGAGAGAAGAAATGCTTAGGGCTCGTAAAAAAGGGTCTCATGCAATAATACGGAACAACCAACTGATTATTGACGGAGAAATTGTGAATGTACAAAATGATACATGCAAACCCCACATAACTAAAGATTTATCAAGCGGAGAAATAGAAAATGAAAAAAATGTTTTGAATAATAACAATACTACTACTAACACAAATAAAAATTGTCAGAAAATTACAAATAATACTTTTCGTAAGTAATGATATCCAGTTTAAAATATTATTTCAAAATATTCAAAGTCTCTACAACAAACAACATATTCTTGAAGCTTTTCTTGAGGAAAATCCTGTTTACCAAGCTATATGCATATCGGAATCCTGGCTATCGCAAGAAAAATTAGAATTGATGCAATTTTGTGGCTACAAAATAGCTGCATCATATTGCCGGAAAACACGAGGAGGTGGTGGTGTTTGTATTATACTACAAGAACATATAAAATGTATAGAGAGATACGATATAACAAATATGTCAATTGAATATGTGTTAGAAGTGTGTGCGATCGAGTTACCAAATGAAAATATTTTAATTATTACTTTGTATTGGAATAGAAGAGAGGAAGACGAATTTTATTCGAGACTTAAACAAATCTTATTCTATATAAGTAGTAAATATTGTAAATTTAATATTATCTTGGGAGGTGATTTTAATATTAACATTTTACAGAATAATTTAAAAACTAATCTTTTTTTGGACCTTATGTCAGAACACAAATTCACTCAACATATAAAAGAACCCACCCATATAACGCAAACTGCCTCAACATGTCTTGATTTAATATTTACCAACTTTAAAGACAAAAATCTACGCACTTCAGTGGAGGAATTAGGTTTTTCAGACCACATAGGCACGATTATACAGATGAATTTCCCTCGACAAATAAAACAAGTAATTTGGACTGTACAAAAAAGATTATACAATAACAAAAATATAGATAAATTTAAGTCAAAACTATCAACTATAAATTGGTATGACACACTTTCACAAAATAAAAATATAAACGAAAATTATAACATATTTCAAGATAAACTGATGGATATTCTGAACCAATGTATACCCAAAAGAAAAATAAAACTAAAAACAGAATCAAAAAAATACTGGCTTACTGTAGGGATAAAACTTGCCTGCAAAAATAAAAGATTATTAAAAATACTTACTTTAAAATCAAACAATCTGGTATTAACAAAGTATTATAAGAAATATGAAAAAATATTAAAAAATGCAATTATTGCGGCAAAAAAATTACAATATATAAATAAATTAAAAAAATCTAATAATAAGGTGAAAACAATGTGGAGTATTATTAATGAACGAACAAACAAGACAATCAAAAATAATAGAAATAACATAAAACTATATATAAATAATAAATTTACTTCGAAACCAAAACAAGTAGCTAATACTTTTAATAACTTCTTTGCATCCATAGGCGAGGCTTGTATCGGAGGAGACGCTACCGCGCCGCAAGGCCGGCCCGTGCTCTACCCCACAGAAAACACAATGTTCCTTAATCCTGTAGACTATCACGAAGTTTACCACATTATAAAAAACCTTAAAAATAATAAAAGCCATGGGATAGATGAACTCCCACCTACCTTATTTAAACGATGTGCATTCGAATTAACCGTACCCATTTCAATATTAATTAATCAATCATTTAACGAAGGCATCTTTCCCGACGCACTTAAAACAGCACTAATCAAACCAATCCACAAGAAAAATACTAAAACAGATCCTACTAATTACCGTCCAATTGCCCTTTTGCCTTCTGCTTCAAAAATTTTCGAAAAAGCTATGTTTAATCGAGTATACACATTCTGCGAGAAATATGGTATCCTTGATGACTGCCAAAACGGTTTTCGCAAAAAACGATCCACGGTACTAGCAGTTTATAAATATATGCAACAAGTCCTAAACATCCTTAATAACAAAAACTATGCAGTGGGTATTTTACTTGATATGACCAAGGCTTACGATAGAGTCCAATATGCTGTGTTATTAAAGAAATTGTATGGAATAGGAATACGCGGCTTAGCACACAAATGGTTTGCATCATACTTAAGAAATAGAGAACAAATAGTAGAAATTGAATATATTAGCAGTAAAAATAACGAAATAAAAAATGTTAGATCAAAGTCAAAGATAGTCAATGCCTCTATCCCTCAAGGAAGTGTCATTGGATGTCTTTTATTCTTGATCTATATTAATGATCTCCCTAAAATCATGGAAGAACCGTGTGTTTTATTTGCAGACGATATTTCGCTTATCACCTCATGTCAAAACAGCAAAAACTTAAACGAAAAACTAAATTCTATACTACAAAAAACAACAGACTGGATGAACGACCATAATCTTGAAATAAACTTTTTAAAAACTAAATTAATGATTTTTCACCCTTATCAAAAGACACCTTTAAAATTAAATTTCATATATAACGGTACGAAACTAGAAGTCGTTAATGAATTCAACTTGCTAGGTTTAGTTTTAGATACACATATCAGCTGGAAACAACACATTCAAAAAACCAGAACAAAGCTATCCAGATTTACATTATGCGCTTCGTGAAATTAAAAAAACTACTGATCTTCCTACTGCACTTGTTACTTATTACGCCTATGCTCATGCATGGATTAGCTATGGAATTATCTTATGGGGAAACAGTACCGACTCACACACCATCTTTACACTCCAAAAAAAACTAATACGTATTATAACCAATATAAAAGATACAGACAGTTGCAGACCGCATTTCCAGAAGCATAAAATTCTCACATTAACAAGCATCTACATTTTAGAAATATGTAAATTCGTTAGGCAAAATACAGATATTTATAAAAAAAGAGAAGACGTACATTCCAAACAACTGCGATATAAAAGTAGATTAATGGTCCCAACCTCCCGATTAAAAATGCACCAATTGAGTCCTTTTGTAATGTCCATAAAAATATACAATAAACTACCAGAATTATTAAAACAAGAAACAAATAATAAAGTATTTATAAATAAATTAAAACAACTATTAATAACAAAATCTTACTATACTATAAATGAATACTTAAGCGATAAGTTAAGTTAATGATTAAATTTTATATAATTTTTCCTCCTCTCTCCTACATTGCTTAGTGCCCAACAGGGTCCTTAGTGTATAGTGTTATTTATTTACCTTAAGGTGCCTATGTAACATTGTATACCTATGTAAGGAAAGCAAAATAAATAAAGTATAAAGTATAAAGTATAAAATTAATGTCTCTAGGACCAGTGGTTTAGGCTGTGCGTTAATATATCAGACAGTCAGTCAGTCAGGTCTTTGAATTTTATATATATATGTAGATTGAATCATAATAAAAATTCAAGTCGTTGGCAATAAAGTGTTCTATGGATAAATGAAGACACTCCTTATAAGTCCGTATTAAAGAAACTGTATCAAAACTTGCAATTTGAACCCAGGGTTCACGATATGAGGTCGATTTTTGTCTAACCTTATTTTTTTTATACTACTGAGATAATACTCAAAGAATGGATGCTAACATAAATATTATACTAACGTTCAACCGGGATAAATGTATCCTATAATTTCAGAGCATTATCAATCTGTGTACCGTTCGAAGTGGAAATCAATGGGCCTATGTTCAGCAGTGGACATCCATGGGCTGATATGATGATCAATCTGTGTACCAAATTACATCGAAATCAATTCAGCCGGAAGGCGTGATTGAGTAATAAAAATCCAAATCCTCTTTCACAATTAGGTGATCATAGTAAAGTTTGTTATCGTCAAAAAGAATTTTAAATAAATCAAAGATAAATGAACAAACATAATTATTGCCAGAACGTTTAATTTGTTGACCAATTAATCACATTAAGGCTGAAATAATATTTAAATCAATAAATGTAACATTAATAGTGAGTATACGTCGCTGCAGGCTATAATTAATGTGGAGCTGATGATGTAAAGGTCTTCATTACATGAAATATTTAAACATGTTGCTACTCCGCTGAACAGAATTAACGACTCTCATAAATGATCTCATAATATTTTTTGTAAAATCCAAGTAATAATAATGTATTACAATTTTTTATGTAAGGATTTTTATTCGATATGATATTTTCTGGTTGATTTCGATGGTATAAGTTTGGTTCCCAGCATAACCATGTGTGTGCATGAACATGTCGGTTTGATAAATAGCCCATAATATTTAAAATAAACACCCACGACCCATCAAGAAATTCCTGACAGATTGTCGAAAAATATTTGCACTCCCTTCAAAAACAGTGGTGACACAAAAATAACTTTTCCCTAGTAAATAATACATCAAAGGGCTAAGTGATTGATGCAAGGGGTTAGAGGGGGGGGGGGGTTAGAGAGGGGTGGGATGGGTCATTAATCTTTCTGGGTGTCGCCGCGCGTGCGGCGTGAATTTGCCAGGTCGGTCTTGAGGGTGCTGATCGGTTGTTTTCATCGTAAGTGCACTGATATCTTGTGGTGCGTCCATGCTTGGCGAACCGAGCACGAGCCGAGCCACGAAAGAGCACACTGCGAGCACGATTCGCGTAGCGTGGACGGGCTCGCGAGCCTCGAACAATCATTCGTAGCGTGCTCGACTGCGCTCCGCCCCGATTGTGAGTTTTTTCACGACTGAGATTAAAGTACCTATTTGTGAATTTAGCTGCCATTGATTATTTTGCGGAATAATTGAGAATTGCTTATAGTAAGTATTATTTTAACATACTAAGTAACAGAGAGAATTACAAAACTCTAAAAGTAAGGAACGTTTTAAAGTTAGGATAGAATTAGGGCAGTAAAATTATAATTACAGCAAACTAAATAAAATTTCGGAGTTGTCTCCCTGAGTTCTGTTTCTTTTTAGGGTTCCGTAGCCAAATGGCAAAAAACGGAACCCTTATAGATTCGTCATGTCTGTCTGTCTGTCTGTCTGTCTGTCTGTTTGTCCGTCCGTATGTCACAGCCACTTATTTCCGAAACTATAAGAACTATAAAGTTGAAACTTGGTAAGTAGATGTATTCTGTGAACCGCATTAAGATTTCCACACAAAAATAGAAAAAAAACAATAAATTTTACTTAGAACTGAATCTCATTTTTTTTTTAATTAAACCCATAATTGTGTGTTGTCTATGGATAGGTCTTCAAAAATGATATTGAGGTTTCTAATATAATTTTTTTCTAAACTGAATAGTTTGCGCGAGAGACACTTCCAAAGTGGTAAAATGTGTGTCCCCCCCCCTGTAACTTCTAAAATAAGAGAATGATAAATCTATAAAAAATATATGATGTATATTACAATGCAAACTTCCACCGAAAATTGGTTTGAACGAGATCTAGTAAGTAGTTTTTTTTAATACGTCATAAATTGAAATTCATATCAAATACTGAGGTCTATACTACCATTTACTTATATGCCTACAGGTTTGTACGGAACCCTCGGTGCGCGAGTCTGACTCGCACTTGGCCGGTTTTTTGTAAAGCTTTCACGCCTTAATTTCGAGAATTCACATAGGTTAACAACATAGGTTTCGAAAATATGCCATCTCTGTTATAGTATAGAGAAGGACATACTTTCTATCCTGAGAACGCGGGTGAATCCGCGGGCGGTAGGTAGTATACCATAAAGTACCTTCTATCAGTTTTTGAAAGCAATATAAGATACTAAATAAAACAACATAGATTGTATAATTTCAAACAGAAATTCACAAACATAAAAATAACATATTAAGTACGAGTATTATGGTACATAAGTACGAGTAAAACAACTTAAAATAAAAAGAAGAATTTGTAACCAAATCGTATGAAGTCAGGAATTTTGAGCAAGAGAAATAAAATGTTTGGCACAGAGCGCTCGCGAACATTCCTACTCATATATGTACATTCAAGAACGTAAAATCCTCTCGTCAAGATACAAAAGCTTTGTTAGCTTTTAAACTTATTCGTGAACAATTCCGTTTGTTTTTTGTGCTCTACTGTACTTAATCAACAAAGACAGCGAACGTTTCCGATCCAACATCTTCCTTAAATAAGGTTCTATTTGGAGTACGCACACATTTAACACCAAAGAAAAAGCAAACAGAGAACAAAGAGAGTGCAAACATACTCGAATTTATACATAACATTGTTTAAGTACAAAAAAACAAGGCGCGGTGTATTGCCGGTGACTGTTTTTATTTCCGAAACCGACATCGAACGCCTTTGCCTACAGCCATACACAAAAAAAATATCTTTCAGGAAACGTCGGAAAACGCCAGTGTGCAAACATTCGTAAAGCAGCAACATTAGTCTGTGTAAAAAATAAGCAAGCAAAAAGCAAAGAATAAGTGATAGCAAGGCCCGTACTGTCGACGTCAAAGGAAACCATTTATTCCTGTAATGTCTTATTCCGATCGCGAAGAGCTCTTGCTAGAGCGAGAGGGAAGACTCTCTTTGTAATGAAATATTTACGGTGATGTTGTTTGGTATTTAGCCGTCGGCACAAATAGTTTTATTGTGTACCCATGATTAATGTACGCACTCTAACAATGAACACAAAGGACCAAATTTTCTGTTTTGAATAGCATACTCCAGTGGAGCGCTTTTCTAATAATAATTGACGTAATTTAGTCGATTGTTTGCTATAAAAACCTACAAGCATTGTTCTTTTGTACATTATTTCGCTAGTTAAGGTACTTTAGCGTTGTATTTATCATTGATTGCACTATATACCTCTTCATCATACCTGTCTCTGCCTAACCACGTTATTTCTATTTGTTACGCTCCTGATACTTTATAGGTTGCCTATTACGCCAATGTGTTTTCTATTCTCACACAGTCACGCCTCAGTCATTTTGGGAGAAGCAATCAATAAAACAATTCAATTCAACTGTAATTGCTACTTATCTTCGAAATATAAATATTTTTGAGGTAAAATGTGTGCTAGTGGCGTCTGGAAATACTAAACTTGTATTTTATTTAAATAAAAATGTGTAAAAATCCGAACCGGTATTAGAGTCAGACTTTTCATAAGTGCCTGCGAAGGTCTATTTGAATAAATGATTTTGAATTGAATTGTGTTTTGTAAATCAAGTCGGTTGCAAGCCCTGGACTGCGTCCTCCGCTACTGAAATTGGTCCTACGTAAAAATGATATCTAACAAAAATATGAACTATTGGCTCTGCGAGCTGTAGACCTCGCGAGTCTTGTTTACATAGCTTACAACTGAATAAATTTTCACTGCGCCTCTTAAATAAAACAGAATCCTTATTTCAACCACCATTTTGAAACAAATCCAAATACGACTCCATAAAAAAAACCATAAAATTACCGAACCTGCTCGCAAAATTGCACAAGAATCGGTTGAGAAATGCGACCTGTAGAACAGTCGGACAGTTTCGCTCGCTCGGTCAATGATAACATTTAAAAAACCTGTAAAAATCTTAAAATCGAGTGAAGCCACAGACAGTACCAATCAAATCCCAAGTATTAGAATAAAGGAAAGCAAAAAAGCGTTCCAAATCGAAAGACGGTCCCATTAATAGAACAATCAATATCTTTCTTAAAACTAAGCAAAAAAGCAAAAAGCACCAATTTCGGGCAACAAATCTATTACTACAACCGTAAACATCTTCAAATAGAACCAATAAATAGAAGTTAACGAAGTCTTGTCTAACCAACATACAATAATTTTCCGTTCCTGTGACAGAATTTCAACTGATAATCATCTTTATTTTGCAAGAGATAAATATCAAGGAAGATTTTTTTCGGGTGTTTAAGTTAAATTTGCTTGTTCAAGTCCGTTTATGTCCCATGAGGCGTAAATTGGGTCCGAGTTCGACCGAATTTGAGAGGAAATATATAAAATAATAACCCAATATGTTTTACATGAAGGTTATTTGATAAACTGTTGATAACCCCCCCCCCACCCACCCCACTCAGATGAAAGTTTCACTTTATCTATATTGAAACTATAATTGAAGCGCCTTTGACCTGTTTAATCTAGTCGATCTTTGAGAAATGTTGCAGATTAGTCAAGGGGTTCTAGACCACCTGTTGATCTAGAACGATAAGCATTAATTGAATTACAATTGCGGTATACCGTTGATACCGTAGATTTGTGGAGTCAAATGTGAAATTATAGAATTCTGATCCAATATTGTATCATTTGTAATTTTGTATTCAATTGACATACTAATATTAATATTGTGAGTAATTGAAAAACTTACAATTTATATAACCTGATCAGCTAGTATTATTATTTCATTTTTATTTATGTTTTCTGCCTATAATAAATAAATAAAAATTTGTTATAAGTACTTGGGGCACTAATAAAGGTCCCACTGGTTTGGAATTTATCCTTTTACTAAGAAGAACCAGCTAGGAACTAGATTAATATATTCTTTGGCAGACTTTATTTTAAATGGCTTAAAAGTTTCTAAACAATAATGTCTGAATTGCATTCAAACTGATTCTAACGCATTGAATTCAGCTCTATAAAGGAAGAGAATAATATCTTTCGAAATCTTGGGGACATATTCCATGACATCTACAATACAGAACCTCATTGGGGCATCATTCGAAAAATAACCAAAGTAACCGATTTAGCTCAATGGATTAGCGAGCTAAAATAGAAATGGGCCGGTCACGTCTATCGAAGGAATAGTCGATGGAGCATTTATGTCTTAGAGTAAAGATAGCGTCTTGGTAAGCGTAGTGTGAGGCGTATCCTAGCCCGACATTTAAAAAAAATAATAATAATTGTTTATTTAAAGAAATTAGCTCACAATTTTCTTATTGATAAGTAAGGCTAGATACATGGATTACTAGATAAAGAAGCATCTGTTGCCGAACTAAGAATAAAATTCCTGTATTTCGACAAACAGTGCCAAATCCCCTCAGAATTTATAAAATAAGTTGCTAGCCTATCTTTATAAAATCTTAAAACATATATTAAGTATGACAAATTGAAAAATACTAAAAAAATTGCCAGACTGTGCTGGACGCGGCTGGTAAGGAACCAAAAGGACCTATTTATGTTTAGTAGTAGATTAAAAAAGGCTGATAATGATGACAATGAGTGGTTTATAGCTTTAAATTTTTTCACTTTTCGTGATTATGTAAGGAGAATAAATTCACAAATCATTAAGTATAAGTTAAATATAACTAGCATACATGATAATTTTGGTATTATGTATAAAATCAACATAATCATGTATACTTGTCGGTACTCACAAACACACAAAGGATATCGGGAATATAAAAAGTATTCTAAAACACTAGAAAGAATCTGAAGGCTCGCGAGGGAATTCAATCTTGCCCTGTCACTATCACTCAACATTCTCTGTATGAATTGTGAGTACATGTTCTTTGTTAAAGAAGGCCTTTATCTGAATTATAAAGAGATATTTATTGTGAAAGAGTATATTTAATTAGTTGTATTTTAATTAATAAAAATCTACGATGCTAAAAGCTTGACAAGCATTTGGCAGTTTTTTTTTTATACAACTTAGTCGGTAAACAAGCATACGGCCCACCTGATGGTAAGCGGTTACCGTAGCCATATGGACGCTTGCAACACACGAAGCATCGCTCACGCGTTACCGACCTTTCCCCCCTCCCCTATGAGTGACTGGCGACCTTATTCACGCGCAGGAACACAACTTTACACAACATAAAGTTATTTGGCTGCGGTATTCTGTAAGGTGGAGGTACTTCCCCAGTCGAGCTGCTCTTTGAGCGAATAAACGCTATGCTCTACCTCTCTTATTACACTCGAGGCGGTATTAAGCGCGATAAGGGAGCCGAGAGTGTAATGACCAATGCACACGCGTATCATAAGACTCTACCTCTCTTGAAACGCTATGCTCTACCTCTAATAAAAAACAAATTTAGTTATAATTATATATATATTTAGTTACAAATTACCAAAAATAAAATATTCATCATACGGGCTGGTTGGTGTTGCGATTTCTACCCAGAATTAGCTTTGCGTAGGTTGAATATAATTATGGTCTTGATAAACCTAGAATAGATACTATAGTTACAAGGTTTTCAAAACTACCTGTAGCTATTCTATCACTGTTATAGGTATAAATCTCGATCCATTGGTTTCCAAGATCTGACTATTGATTGTGAAATCAAGTTGAAATCGTCTCTAAATGTAACTTTGTAGCTACCTAGTATTTGCACATTGAAATGCTGATACCTAGTTTCTAATAAATCGAGTTTTACCACGAAATTGTAGTTGTAGAAGTGTTGAAGAAATGTGGTTAATTCTATTTCCAAGTCTAACTAATGAGTAATGTCAATCAAGTAATTAGTGGCTAGAACACGTCGAGTTTTCAGTCATAAAGTAAAGGACTTTCGATAAGAATGCCCGAAGATTTTTCCACATTAGTATTCAATAATAAACTCGATGAAAATATCCAGTTTGAAAAATGGACATGATTGTCTTTAATTTACTAATTTGGGAATTAAATTAATCACCTAGCAACTAATTAAAAAAAAGTCCCAACATATTGGGTTCTTAAGCTCCTTTTACTATTTATTTATTTATTGGAGTATAAAACAGATTACAGACATTAAAAAATAAACAACTTATATCAATGAATATTAATTACTTTATTTACAACAAATATGTACAAATAACAATCCATATAGGTAGAAAATTTCCTCAAACCTGCCGCTGCTGCCGATTAAAAATATAAAGTAAAATAATAATAAAACAAAATTAAATGGGAGATGAGTAGGGACATACGAAACAAACAAAGACAGGCAAAGTGAATAAATTATTGATAATCTAAGAAAAATCTTCATTTTTTTTAAGTAAACTAAACCAATACTAAAGATATCGAAATCGATAGTCGTATACACTTACTATATACTTACTTACTTACTTAGTATATACTTACAGCACGCTAAATAGTAAATCCGCCAAAAGATACGATTCACCAGCAATTCTTTGTCAAATCGGAAGTGTGTGTAATTCATTGCCCCTTTGGTGGGGCAATCGGGCGGATTAGTCGAGCCCGGCGAGTTATGTACGCTAAACAACGACGT
This sequence comes from Achlya flavicornis, assembly GCA_947623365.1. Taxonomy (NCBI): domain Eukaryota; kingdom Metazoa; phylum Arthropoda; class Insecta; order Lepidoptera; family Drepanidae; genus Achlya; species Achlya flavicornis. The sequence continues at coordinate 396,647 of OX392481.1, read as the reverse complement.
AATGTATTGCTCGCTCCACTATTTACGAGCTTTGTTCCGATGCGCTGGCTGAATCCAGATTGAACTGTGACTTCACTTTTTGGTTTATGCACGCGAGGGTGGTGAATTATGTTGTATAGATTGTATAAATGGGTCTTGAATAAAGAACTTCGAATAAATAGATTCTTAGGGTATTGTCGCGAGAATCTTCTCCTGAGCTAGAACTGTGATGACATAAAAAAGAAATAAAAGCATGGCAAAGCGTTTATTCGCTCAAAGAGTAGCTCGACTGGGGAAGTACCTCCACCTTACAGAATACCGCAGCCAAATAACTGTATGTTGTGTAAAGTTGTGTTCCTGCGCGTGAGTAAGGTCGCCAGAGCTCATAGGGGAGGGGGGAAAGGTCGGTAACGCGTGAGCAATGCTTCTTGTGTTGCAAGCGTCCATATGGCTACGGTAAACGCTTACCATCAGGCGGGCCGTATGCTTGGATACCGGCTTAGTTCTATAAACAAAAAAATGGCTGCCTCACACTCATACATGCTTAAAACCTTTCGCCATGAACCAATCACACATTGGTGCGTAGGGCTTCCCAAACTTATTTTACCTAACTGTGACGCCCTTGGGAATTTGCCAATATTTTTGCGACGCCCTGGCCTTCTTGCCATACAATTACCTATTAGTTGTAGTTCTAGACCAATAACAATTTGTCAGTAAAACTCCAAATAGCATCTAAAAAAAGATAAAGCACTGGCCGCCCGCTCCCGCCGCATCACAATGCGCATTGGCGTTCACTCGACTCGGTCGCATCGACACAGATAGCAAACCTATTTAGATCGCCTCACGACACCCCTGGGATAATACTGCTGCGCCCCAGGGCGTCGCGATGCACAGTTTGGGTAGCCCTGCCTAGTGCGTACCGATCAAAAACGATAAATACATTGAAGTCGAAAATATTTTATCTATAATTTTAACAAGTAATTAGCAATAAGTCTCTGAAACTTTTAGGAACTTTATTGAAATTGTAAACCATAAACTTGTAGGATAGCTTCAAAAGCTCAGTAATTCTATATTTGTTTCGACATCCCCCGCATATCTCAAAACTTTTAGGTAGGTACTATTGAATTGGATAATGTTACAAGTTTTTGACAAGTATTTTTGATGTATATTCGGAGAATATGAGGCAAAACTTGGTTATTAGACTGTATATTAATGAGGTATTTTATTTTTAAAGTATTTTTTCTAAGGTGAAATAAATACAAAAATATAACTAGAACGTATATTCTACTCAATTCGCACATCTCAAAACAGTTCAAATCCGACTCAAATTTGTCAACTGCCAACACAAGAACGGCGCATTTGTAAACACTGACAGTAGATCGCAGAAATGGCTCTAAATGGCCTACGGATTCTCTTTACCCTGTGCTGTGGGCACGTCACGCGCGTGTTTACCGACGCGGGACGTGTTTGACATGTCATGTGGCACGTCCCAGCGCCGCCGCGCGACCGCCCAACCGAGAATTACCCTGATAGTGATAATAGTGTTATTATGATGGATATACGATCTTGGGGCATTTGGTTAGTCAGCGTATGAACAAGGATTGAAGCTGTATGTTATGTTATTCTGTGACCGCTATTTCACGTATATTTCGGATAATATTTGTTCATATTCTGTGGATATTTTTTTAACATAAATATTTCACATATCCAGATTGTTTGTATACTACGAATTCGGCGAACAAGCATACAGCCCGCATTAATTTTAAGCATTAGTAAATTAAACTACTGATAAGTTACCCTATTGTAGACCCAACACTTTGCTAATGGACATTTCTTGGCCCCTTCATCTTAAAAAAACTTTATACACACATCAAACCCGTCCTGATAGCTGACGCCCGTCTCCTGACGCCTGACGCCAGGCGACAGACGCTTGGTGACTCACGCGATGCTAATGTCTACAAACACAGTCCCCGCACTTCCGCGACCATCGGAAATGGCTGTCCAAGCGATTGACACCGAGATATTTCTAGAAAGAATTTTATTTATATGTGTATTTTGCTGACAGCGTGTGTTGATTAGATATGGTATGATGGTGTGCTTTTCATATTTCTAGCTGGTATGCTAACGTAAAAGTTCATATGCGCTCGTAGTGTAGCATGATAAGCCGTTCTTATTCGATGGGCAAGTTAAGCTACCATCGTCGTGGTCGGTACCTGGATGGGTGACCGCCTAATTGTATTTCTAGCCGTTGGTCCCGGTTATCACTTAATTGTGATAGTCTTTAAGCTAGTAGGAGGCCTTCTAGGCGGCTTGAAAACTCCAACAGTAGGTTGACCACTAACCTACATCCACCGATCCGCAGTGGGCACGCGTGGTGGAGTATCTGACCATTCCCTTTCACCTTGATTTGTGAAAAGAGGCCTGTGCTCAGCAGTGGCATATTATAGGCTGATTATGATTCCTTTGCTGGTTGCCAAGATAAAGATTACTCCATATTAAAAAAACACATTGCAGTGCTAATTTATGTACAAAAATTTAAAACAACATTTAAACAAAAACTTCTTTATATACGGCGTAATTTATTTTATTCGTTCAAATATAATAAAATATCCCTGGGTATTTCTTGCGAATGTTATTCGGAATTAAATTATAATAATATCTCAAGTGATGCGAACCGTCCTCAGTGAGGTACACGAGAAAACATGAGGTCAAGGACTAGCGGCCTCTTGTGGGCGATAATTGCGCTATTATTGTTGTATTTTAGTCCACTGTCCTTTAAACAATAAGAAATAAATTCGCGTTGTAGCTTTATTACTATAATATCTTTTTTAATCAAATTTAATGAAATATAGGTATTTTATAAATGAACCTTAGGGCATGCTTTTTGACAATAATTTTATTCATGTAAGAAATTTATATAATTATGGGAACTAATTTTTTGAGCTGTTATTTAAATATTCGAGATGATCAGTTGAAAAACATATTGAGCAGTTATTTAATTTAATGGCGGTTGATTAATTATTGCGAAAGTAAAACATGGACAGTAATAAAAAATCAATTAGTCGGTTATTTTATAATACAATGTCAATTCTAAAAATAATTGAGCAGTTCAATAACTGAATGAGCGGTAAAAATGATGGAATGAGCGGTTCGATAAATAGTTCGGCAGATCATAGCGAGCGGTGACACCCGAACTCAAATTCATTGAAAAGAGAGGTAAATTTTCGTTAGTTGGGCGGAGCTTATTAGTGCGGGTGGCGGAAGCGACCAATCACGTAATCGTTTAAATTACGAATAAAAGTTCCTATTATTATTATACAATTTGTTTTATTTAATTCCTTCAGTCAAAGCAAAAGTAATTTAATTTTTCATTACTATTTAAGTACTGTTTTTAGGGTTCCGTACCAAAAAGGCAAAAAGGAACCCTTATGGTGCGACTTCGTCCGTCTGTCCGTCCGTCCGTCACACCGCTATATCTCGAAAACTACTTTACCACCTCATTGTTTATAGAATTGCTTAGAATGAGATTTTTTACCGACAAATTCCGATTTATTACTGCCCGTACCAAAAAGGTAAAAAGGAACCCTTATGGTGCGACTTCGTCCGTCTGTCCGTCCATCCGTCACACCGCTATATCTCGAAAACTACTTTACCACCTCGTTGTTTATAGAATTGCTTAGAATGAGATTTCTTACCGACAAATTCCGATTTATTACTGCCCACACGTAACCGCTCGTTCAATAATTTTTACCGCCCATTTAATTATTTCCTGCTCAATTATATAGGCACTGATTTAAAGAGGCAGTTGTAAATAGCGGTTTTGGTAAGTTAAAAATTATAAATGGCACGTTTAATAACTAGTTCAGCAGTTAAAACTAAGCAGTAAAGTAAACAAAAATGAGTAATAAAAAATAATGAAATGGATCAGTGAATATATAATTGAGCAGGAAATAATTAAATTGAGCGGTAAAAAATATTGAACGAGCGGTTACGTGTGGGCAGTAATAAATCGGAATTTGTCGGTAAGAAATCTCATTCTAAGCAATTCTATAAACAATGAGGTGGTAAAGTAGTTTTCGAGATATAGCGGTGTGACGGACGGACGGACAGACGGACGAAGTCGCACCATAAGGGTTCCTTTTTACCTTTTTGGTACGGAACCCTAAAAACAGTACTTAAATAGTAATGAAAAATTAAATTACTTTTGCTTTGACTGAAGGAATTAAATAAAACAAATTGTATAATAATAATAGGAACTTTTATTCGTAATTTAAACGATTACGTGATTGGTCGCTTCCGCCACCCGCACTAATAAGCTCCGCCCAACTAACGAAAATTTACCTCTCTTTTCAATGAATTTGAGTTCGGGTGTCACCGCTCGCTATGATCTGCCGAACTATTTATCGAACCGCTCATTCCATCATTTTTACCGCTCATTCAGTTATTGAACTGCTCAATTATTTTTAGAATTGACATTGTATGATAAAATAACCGACTAATTGATATTTTATTACTGTCCATGTTTTACTGTCGCAATAATTAATCAACCGCCATTAAATTAAATAACTGCTCAATATGTTTTTCAACTGATCATAATAACATTTCGAATATTTAAATAACAGCTCAAACAATTAGTTCCCAATTATATATTCACTGATCCATTTCATTATTTTTTATTACTCATTTTTGTTTACTTTACTGCTTAGTTTTAACTGCTGAACTAGTTATTAAACGTGCCATTTATAATTTTTAACTTACCAAAACCGCTATTTACAACTGCCTCTTTAAATCAGTGCCTTTATATATCAGGGGAATTTCAGAGGAGACGCTTATAATATTTTTAATATCTTATTATTACAACAGGTCCTTCGAAATTATTCACGTAGTTAATTTAATGAAAATACTTTACTATTTTACAAGTTTTTATTTTAATGAAGGTTATTCAAGAACCGGCTCGAACATTCACTAATATTACTGCTAGCGTAAAAATATAATTTATCGGAATATTTTTTGGTCTTTATTGCTTTCTGAGCTGGAATTAAAATTTAAGAAAATATCTACTCATTTATAACCATTTATGGACTAAGAAAAAATGTAATAAAATCAAAAGGTAAAAATAATATCAACTCTTGATAGATAATCGCGAGCGCTTGATGAGCCGTTCTTAATCGATTCAGTTTAGCTACCATCGTCGTGGTCGGTACCTGGATGGGTGATCGTCTAGTGGTGTTTCAAATTGATCGTTTACGTGCTTCAGAAGACACGTAAAACCGTTGGTCCCGGTTATCACTTAGGTAATTGTGATAGGTGTCAAGCTAGTTGAAGGCGGTTTGAAAACTCCTACAGTAGGCTTTTAAGGCGATGATAGCTCAGTGGTAGTGACGTCGGATACCGAGACGAAGGCCCCGGGTTCGAATCCTACAATGAGCTAGAGCTTTCGGTGAAGGAAAACATCGTGAGGAAACCATAGCACGGTGGTAGGGTACTTTGTAGTACCCGTCTGGCTGGCTACCACCCTCAAGTTGAAAATCTGTCGCCAAGCACCTATCGGTGTGTTCCGACAGCTGCACTTGAGAGCCAGTTCCTTCTAGGCTTTGTGTGCTTACCACCTTCGACCACATCATCACTTACCATAGTGAGATTGTGGTCAAACACAGGCCTATACACAGTAAAAAAAAAAAAAAAAAAAAAAGGTTGACCTCCACCGATCCGCAGTGGGCATGCGAGGTGGAGTACCTGCCCATTCCCTTTCACTCTACATTATAGGCGGCTGATGATGAGGTATTGTAATAGGAAAATTATTGGCAGTGCGATGAACCCTTTGCAAAAAGCGCTTTACAGAAAAAATGAGAGCGTAATAAATATACACGGCATTTTTACATAATTGACTACTTTAATATAAACCCTTACAAATTAAATTAATTAAAATTCTTACAATCCCTAATCCTCAATCGATCAGATCAACCTTGAATACATCACTAAAGGGAATTGTTCAAACAAAACTTTTTGGCAATAAGGAAATTGTGATCAAAGCGAAATCAGCGTCTCTCAATCAATGCATACTCTACAAACTGAAAGGGAACTCTTCAGTAATTTAAAAATATCCGCAACATGAAAAACCTGTGGCAAAAAATCTATTTCAATCTCAAAAAGCTGAGTTGAAAAAGGAGCGTCAAGAATACACTCAGACAGCGGTAGAGGCGAGGCGGCCATATTCTTGTGTGGCGTGCTAATCTCTCGATCGATGCGACGTCGCTTCAATTCAATTGATATATCGCCCCGCAAATCGTTCCCAACATTCATCATACTTTTACTGCTCGCAAATGGTCTCGGGGGCTAATTTTTATGTGAGGATTTAAGAGCTGCGTTACTTATATAAAGACTTGCTTCGACAATTTATTAAATGATTTTCACTAGCATAGATATTATTTGATTCTTTACAAGACAGGCTTAGTAACTTCAATAAAATAAACGTAAAAATCCTGAAGCACCTTTAAAACTCGACAAAGTAAAGAGCAACATAAAATCCCCATCAAAAACATAGGATAAACCTTCGATAAATTAAACACATTTAAGCCCCACTTAAGGGGGTTCCCCACCTCAATGTATCTCTCGGTGGATTTAATAATTGCCGGTGTCACTCTCATCCCGGACATATTTCACGGGACTCGGTGTCCGGGGCCGCTACTCCAAATACTATATATTACTTGGAGGGTGCATATTTTATTTTTCGTATGACGAGAGAAAAATTTTTGGAACATCTATTTTGGTCATATTTTCTCAAAATGTCATAAGGCCATGGAATTTTTGTGACTGAAATATTATTTGTAGTTTATTTAGTTTTTTTTTAATTTATATTATGTTATTGACGGGCCAGTTGGCGCAGTTGGTTAAGACTCTGGTAAAAAATCCACCTATTGCGCCGCAGGTCGTGGGGTCGATTCCCACACAGGACATGCATTTGTGTGCATGAACATGTCTGTATGTCCTGAGTCTGGGTGTAATTACGTATTTACAAACAAACAAGTAGTATATGTATTATATCAGTTATCAGGGTTTCCATAGTCAAGCTCTGCTTAGTTTGGGATCAGATGACCGTGTGTGAGGAATGTCCCAGGTTTTTTTTTTTTTTTTTTGTATTTTTTTATGATAAACACAGCAAAGGAGTGGAATACACTACCGGCGGCTTCTGCATTTCCTGCCTTCAACAATTTGGTCAAGTTAAAGGCTAGTTTCAATAGGCGCAAACGTGGAGCGTCTTCGGTTTTAGTATTGCTCATGAATGAGTGTGTAGGAAATATATGTGTCACATACAGAAAAAAATAATTTAAGAATTATTTTAAAGCGTCATAACACAGCAGAAAATACTCGTATACATATTATATAGGTAGGTTCACTATTATTGTAAGAATATTCTGGACAAAACTAATATCTCAGTTCCCGGCACAAATCGCATCTCACACAATATCGGCTAACGAACACGAACGAAGAATTTCCGCATCGCCAAAATGGTAGTAATATTTCGATTAGGTGTTATCCCGGGATGGTCCGTTGGCCCGGGATTGGAGTCTCGTGACCGGGACGCGTAGCTCTGCGGTCAATGGGGATCTACCTTTAAATTTTGAGGTATCTGCGGTCTGGTAGTTCTTTTTGATTGCAACCTTTTCGATTTATGTAGGGTTCAATATTTTGTCGTATCATTATTATGAATACGTATTTTTTATCAGAAATTTCAATTATCTTGGCATACATAATCAAATCAAATCACCTATTTTCCTACTTCAAAGCAAAATTGTAGCTTAAATAAAATACAAGTACAAATAATCGCCAAGCAACGCACGCAAATCTCATAATTTCAATAAAAGGAAACAAATCCAGGAATAAACACTTTACATATTCAAAGGGACGTGTCAGTCAACGCAGTCACTTCATACGTTCGGTGATACATCAGATCCGTTTAGTGAAACTAATGAGGGACCGGATCAAAGGATACTTACACCATTCCAACTAATTTTAGAACAAATGGCCCGCCTCTCGGAGCGACTAATCGACGGATTTGTCACGCGACATCTACATAATTTCTGAATTCATAATTAGAACACATTCTTATGGGTATTTGTTTTCAGTAAACGTTGGAACCAATGTTTGTGATGGTGGCGTATTGGTTGGTTTTTATTCAAGCAGGCATAATTTTGGTTGTTATTTCTAATCATTCAATTGAAATCGTGATACATAGGGTAAACGCAGGTATTACTGCGGTAGTAAAAAATCTGCAGGTATTACCGAGGTATGAATATAATATGAATATAAATGTATTTTTAAGCAATTGCAGGCAAACCTAATAGACCTTATATAAAAAAAAAAACGTCAAATATTTTTTCAAAACCTATCTAGATCTCTACAGATTCCTAAAGTCCGAACCTCAATGAATCAGATAATATAATAGTTTTTACTATCGGATATAATTATTTTAAAGGTCCAAACCTTAAGGTCTATTGAGGTCTTAAGGAGTATTGTTTATTATTAGGTACCTATTTCTTTTGTGTGGGAGTAAATTAATTAGCCATTAATAAAACTTAATGGATAAATAAAAAAACTAAAAAAAAAAAAGTTCATGGAAATAAATTAATTCCCAAAATAAAAACAAACATTTATAAAAGCTTCGTATTGTTTACTATATACCTACTTATATTTCTTATTATTTATTATATAATGTAACACAATTATTTGATCAAATACAACTTGCGATGTTCCAATGTTGGTGCATGTCACAAAGCAGTGTTGGTTTAAAAGTGAGCCGTCTCATTTTACGGAACGTTTCATTCAAACTGGAAAAGTTTCCGAATAATTTCATTATTGTAAAAGTTCCGTAGGAAGGTCAACAATTGAGCTTATTTGTCACAATGGGGTTGAATTTCAATGCTTTAGAATACAAATGAATTTTTAAGGTAATCGCTGATTCAGTCGATTGTCATGGACCTCGTTTACACCGACGTGTAATGGAACAGTTAATATTTAAAATCACTTTGTGATTGCTTAAATTTCGGTGGCATCATCTCTTATCCAGTTTTAATTTTGGTAATTCAAAAGCATAATGTAATGATAAGCATATAAAGTTGAGTTTGAAACTAGCTCCCAAATTAGCTCTCTAATCTAGCTCCCAAAATTCCCCAGTAGACGCTGGACTACATATTTTCAACTAGAGGGTGATATTCAAACAGGCGAGTACTACCAACTGTTACCCCCTCAAGTATAGTAATACCTAGGTTTTAAATATATCCGTCTCTTTCTATTGACATATAAACAAAAAGGGCTGGGGCTATTTTAATACCTGGGTGTTACAAGACTGACTAACACCTTATTTTATTAATAAGGGGGTTAAAGTTCCTTGTCGCAGAGCTGTTGTGTTGAGAGAGAGTGCTTATTAGCCAGCCAGCTTTTTACAACGCATTGTAATCTAAACCCTTTCTACCATATCGAACTTACTAATCTTCTCAGCAAATGCAACCTTCCGAACCGGTATTAGAGTACTAGAGTCAGACTTTTCATAAGTGCCTGCGAAGGTCTATTTGAATAAATGATTTTGAATTTTAAGAAAATAACTTAAAAATAATAATAATGGTTACCAAAATAACTACTAGGAGTTAGGTATTTTCCTGTAATTAACATAATTTGACCCTATAAGTGAATTAGAACAATACAAAATGTTAATTGAACAAACATTACGCGTCGGTGTACAAGCAAGTTATGATATCAATAAAAATATTGTAGGGCGAAGTCACGCAAAGGCTCAATCAGTGCTGTGTTGCCCTTTTAATTCTAACTCCACTTTGTTCATACTTATAATGTGCTCGTAATAAGTTTATCGTTTTATTGACGAATTATATTAATCTATCGAATAACGCTGCAACGGCTTGATTGAGGACAAAATGATTGTGATTGCATTTAAAAAAAAGCTATTTTTTTTCTTTTGCGACCCAGATAGAAAATAACTTCAAATTGGGTTGCTCCAAAAAGTATGAATTAACGATGTAGGGACTCTCTGACTGTGTAATTAGGTAGGTATTGCTTAATTTTGAAGTCAGCGTCAAAATCTGCTATACTTTAGACTTTAGTTACAGTAGAATGTAATGGTACGTTCATGCTACGCGAATCGATCCCGAGCCGAGCCACGAACGAACCTGCAACGAGCCTACAACGAGCACGATGCGAATCCCTTTGTACGTGAAAAAACTGACAATCGTGCTCGTTCGAGGCTCGCAAGCTCGTCCACGCTACGCGAATCGTGCTCGTTCGTGGCTCGGCTCGTGCTCGGTTCGCCAAAACAACAAAGCATGTTTAAGTCATAATAAAATTGAAATAATGTGCTGCAGCAAAAAGTCAAAGAGGAAAATATTTACGCATCCCTCTCAATAAACATAGATGTTCCTAACTACCATTGATAATCCTCAATTTCCCCTAACAACCCCCATAAGTATTTAAAACGCCGCTATCCAACGTCATAAAATTATTCCCCTTAATTAATGAAGTTTTCATACGCGTTGTAACAAATTAGTTATGTGCATACCATTACTAGTTCAGCGAGTAGGCACCGCAGCGCGGAGTCGACTCGCTCGTCTTGTATGTACTCATTTGAATAATCGACGCGGGAGATTCTATGGAAGTAATTATTTCCATAAGAATGAATATTATGTGTGCTTATTTGTTCAAGGGTAGTGTTTAAGTTTTGATGTAAATCACTTTCAGATTAGTTGTTCTTACAGAGATTATTATTCATAATTGTTGAGTATTTTATATTTAATTTAATTATAGTTTAGAATTCTAACTATTCACTTTTTAACGTCACCCTTGCTGAAGGTGTGTGTGTAACATTAATACACTGTTCGATTAATTGCAACTCACTTATAAATCCATCAAATTCAAAATTCAAAATCATTTATTCAAATAGACCTTCGCAGGCACTTATGAAAAGTCTGACTTTAATACTCTAATACCGGTTCGGAAGGTTGCATTTGCTGAGAAGAGTCGGCAATAAACTCAGCAATTACTCTTTTCAAAACAAGCTTAGATTCATTACATAATATTTACATTCTAATCGCACTGACAACAATTGCGTGCTACGGCGCGATGGCAAAATTAGAAAGTAGACTGAATAAATATTTAATAAGTAAATAAATAGCAAACTTAAGCAGACCAGCCCCCACAAGCAGCACCTGTTCACAAGTATGCCGCGTGTGGCAGCCATTGCCCTCCTCGCCATATTCGAGGGAAGTGAGCGAGCAATAGCTCTTCTTTTTTTTTTTCTCTTTCACTAACATCCGTATACTTCCGAAATAAAATAAATGCCATATTTTGTAAGGATGATGATTAGTGACCTTAATTAATGTCATGGGTTTGAATCCTACCATCAGCTTGAGTTTCAGTAATGGAAAACATTTCGAGGAAACCGTAGGTAGCACGAAATGAAAGATACTCTGTAGTATCTGCTTGACTGGGGCGTCATTTGGTATTACACCGCTGGTCCACGCATGGTGCACAGGGCTAACTCGAGAAGCTCTGGCGAACTAACTTACCATTCTTAATTTATGTTATTAGGCTGTTAGCTAACTACTTCCCTAGTCGAACGGCTCCGAATTTTGAATCGGAGTTTGGATGCCCCAACTCGCCTAAAAATACTAGTTAGTAGCATTTCAAATAGTTACTTTATTCACTCCAAAGTAGTTAATAATGCATCACTCAACAAAAAAGAAGGATAAGAGAGACTCCGCGGACATCTCTTTGATCACTGCGCCCTGCGAGTGTTCTCGGAACGATGTTTATTTCTGAACAAAGAGCGTATTTTGAGGAGCACACATAGGATTACTTCTTTGAACATTATTCGTAAACAATTGAATATTATAAACGATTTAGTGTGAAATGTTTACACTTTATTAAAGCCCAGTTTAAGAGAAAAGGGCTATGTTACCTAAACATGGAGTATCAAAGTACTTTAAGTGCATGGTTAAATATTTTCTTTCTGATACGAATCGTATCAAAAAATACGCCATAAAAGTAACTCCTCGTAATAGAGCTGCGTCGTTTGAACTTGTTCGTCCCGAAGATTATTTATATGACATTTTTTCCTCTCAACCCCTTTTGGGTATTAACATAGCATACGGCCCACTTGGTGGTAAGCGGTCACAATAGCCTGCAGATGTTTGAAATAGCAGGGGTATAAATCACGCGTTACCGAGCTGCTTAAAAAAATATGGACACTATTTTAAAGAACCTCAAGCTCCCTTGAAATATTACGACTTCAAAACTTGATTCAATTATCGACAGAGGATTCATCATCATCATTTCTCATTAACACAGTCTAGACTGTTATTGTCGTTCTAAAATAACCATCTATAAACACGGTACCTAATCTTATAATATGAATGGCGCTTGAAACAACAATGATACGAGTATATCTATTATTAAGTGAGGGAGTGTGTGCGACGCGGGCGCACGGTAGCACGCAATGTTTCAATTATACCTGAGATAATTAATGAAGATCTTGCCATAGCGGTATGTAAACAAATGTAAATCAAATTTTGGTACGACGTATGAAAACACTAATTTTAAGAATCTCTGTTAGTTTAGAAATCACGACCTACGTCACGACTTTCGAGGTCCCTTCTCCTTTTTTTTTATACCTATTAGGTGGCAAACAAGCATACGGCCCGCCTGATGGTAAGCGGTTACCGTAGCCTATGGACGCTTGCAACACCAGGGGTATCACGCGCGCATTGCCGACCGTGCAGAAATCTATTCACACCCCTTTTGAAGAACCCCATGCTGTACTCCATTGGGAAAACCACGGCAGGGAGCTCATTCCACAGTCTGAGCGTCCGCGGAAGGAAGCTCCTTTGAGCCCGCACAGTACGAAACAATTCAGGTTTCAATATGTGAGGATGGACTCCCCGTCGATGGCGAGAGTTGCGATGGTAGAAAGTAGCCGTGGGCATCATCTTAAACAATTCTTCAGAACACCGTCCGTTGTACAAGCGGTAGAACACACATAAGGAGGCAAAGTCTGTCCTCAGACTGAGGGGCTCTAAACCGCTTGTGAGCTCGGGATCGAGCTCACAAGCGATCTCCTAAGCTATCATCACTTTAAAATGAATAAAGAGTTATCTATCAACAAAAATTTTGCTTTAACACTTTTCTTTTTAATATTCTAAAATTTTACTGTAAAAATCTCTATTATTTTATCTATCTACTAGCAGACCCCCGCGGTTTCACCCGCGTACTGTTTGAATTTTCTCCATCGAAAACCAAATCACGCCACTGATTATTAGACACAACAAACAAAACAAAAACAATTATTTTTACAATTAAAACCTATATTATACCTTCACAAAAAAATCGAACTCAAAGAATCTTATTTAATTATTATAAAAACAAATGAGAAAGAAATTAAATTAACTACACTCAAAATATTCTAATGAAATAGATATTTTTTTTCATGGGCGTCACACGGTTGTGTATTTTACCGATTTCCAGGTATATTATATAAGTTATAGTCACAATAAATCACTTTCACATAGTCCTCATGCAGTTTCACCGTCCATAAAAGTCATGTTATACTACAGTGGTGGTCATGTACTTAAAACTCTTCACGGACTTTTGAAAAGACACGATACATATAATTCATTTCATTTCACTTCACTGGTGCACATGGATTGATCTTTATTGGATAAAATACCACACATTACATATGCAATAAAACTCAAAATACACGAATTTATGAAAATAAAAACGCAACGTCACTCTGCAAGTTCCCGCCAAAAAGTCCGAGAAAATGAACTTCCAAACAAATTTCGAATTCTAATCCGATTTAAATATTCTTTTATATTTGACATTCCAATTTTAAAGATCATTTCAGTTTCCAGAATAAAAGGCAGATAGAGCGCGCGAAACACGGGAGTGAGGCCAAAAAAAGCAATTAGGTACAAATTGAAAAACACATACCTGGTATTCGCTTTTGAATTTATATTTGCTATGTTTAGAATCTGCTGTGTGCTAATTTATTTAAAAGAAAGTGTTTTCCGTTAAATAATGTTTTTTAAACAAAGCAAATACAAATTCAATAAAGAATACCAGGTATGTGTTTTTCAATTTGTATTTGCTTTTTTTGGCCTCGCTCCCGTGTTCCTTTCGCTCCATCTGCCTTATTCTGTAATCTGTGAAAATCGGATTGGGATTTCAAACATGTGTCAAAATAAAAAATGTTATTTAAATCAAAAGTACTAAGGAGTATTGATATCAACTTCGATGAAAATCACCCCTAAAATAACTTTCTTCCTCTTTTTGACCCCGTCAGGCGATGATTTTCAATAAAATACGAAACACATCTTGCATCAATTCTGTTAAGGAAGGTTTATGCAAAAGCAATTAGGTACAAATTGAAAAACACATACCTGGTATTCGCTTTTGAATTTATATTTGCTATGTTTAGAATCTGCTGTGTGCTAATTTATTTAAAAGAAAGTGTTTTCCGTTAAATAATGTTTTTTAAACAAAGCAAATACAAATTCAATAAAGAATACCAGGTATGTGTTTTTCAATTTGTATTTGCTTTTTTTGGCCTCGCTCCCGTGTTCCTTTCGCTCCATCTGCCTTATTCTGTAATCTGTGAAAATCGGATTGGGATTTCAAACATGTGTCAAAATAAAAAATGTTATTTAAATCAAAAGTACTAAGGAGTATTGATATCAACTTCGATGAAAATCACCCCTAAAATAACTTTCTTCCTCTTTTTGACCCCGTCAGGCGATGATTTTCAATAAAATACGAAACACATCTTGCATCAATTCTGTTAAGGAAGGTTTATGCAAAATTTGAAGTAGATCGGACCAAGGAATCACGTTGTCCCATACAAACTTTACCCCCGTTTTTCACCCCCTTAGGGGTAGAATTTCGGAAAATCCTTTCTTATCTGATGCCTACGTCATACAAAGAACAGACCCTCCAAGTTTCAGGTCTCTACGATCAGCGGTTTAGGCTGTGCGTTGATTGTCAGTCAGTCATTCAGGACAAAGCATTTTATATATATAGATTATGACGGCAATATAAAATAGCCCGCATAATTTAATCCTCATAAATTGAACGCAAAGTTGCAACGCTAGCAATTTTACTAGCATTTCCTCACAAACGTCTATCGAACGATCCCAGAGTAAACCCTCAGCTAAAAATGTATTGTATGACGTCACACTTCCTGTAGTTCCTTATTTAGTTAAGGTGTGGGCAGCTTCCGTCCTAAACAAACTTTAAGGGGATTACAAATATACATCTTGTTTCATTACAGCGTAGGTATAGATTTTGTCTAGAGGTTATGTAAACTTTGTTAACAATAATAATTGGACTGTATTACAAAAAAACTTAAACAGACTTCAAAGTACACTAAGAAGTAATCAAATCCTGATCAAACCCCAAACGGGAAGGGTACACTTCCCGTTTGGGGTTTGATTTCCAGACAAAAAAAGAATTTTCCACATCGGTTAATAAATGACGAAGTTATGAGGTAACAAACATAAAAAAAAACATACAACCGAATTGAGAACCTCCTCCTTTTTTTGACGTCGGTTAAAAATAGGTTATGTCATTATTTAATAAATCATTTTTCGTATCAAAGATTAATTAATGTTTCGTAGACGATGTATTAGATTTTATTTCAACTGATTACAATTTATAGCCTTCAAAGCTAAGCTAAGCTTATATTTATGTATGAAAGTTAATTAAAATAAAGCGGTTTCTTATATTTATTTAAACTCATAAACTGATGAGATTATTTTCATTGAACAATCTGGTAATATCAATAAGTTTTGAAGAAATTAAAAATCTACAGATTATGATAAGATTAAAATATCCTGACACAAATGATAATATTGAATACCGACTTACAGAATACCGCAGCCAAATAACTTTATGTTGTGTAAAGTTGTGGTCCTGCGCGTGAGTAAGGGCGCCAGAGCTCAAAGGGGAGGGGGAAAAGGTCGGTAACGCGTGAGCCACAGGCGCGAGCGATGCTTTCGTGTGTTGCAAGCGTCCATATGGCTACGGTATACGCTTACCATCAGGCGGGCCGTATGCTTGTTTACCGATTTAGTCGTATAAACAAATATTGAAAAGACAAACATTCCACAAAATCTTTAATGACTTTATAATACCAATTACAAAACAGTGTTTTGTAGAAATTTTTAATTACTTTAGCTCTGTCATTAAGACGAGAATTCAGCAATAAAAACTAAGAGAGATAAAGGAAGGAACAAATTAAGTAGCCACACGTAGAAAAACACTGTAACGAGGAGTGGCCATCATGTTTTGTTTCAGGTCCATTAGTAGCTCTGTATGGTGGTTTTGTGTGTGGTTTAAAAGTTGTAAAACTAATTTGTGAATCCAGACGATAATCTATTTAAATGTACTATTATGTGGTATTATCATAACATCTAATTAGTTATCAATTCGTGATTTCCACTTATCACTTATGTAAAACAATGTACATGATATTATTAAATTAAAAAATCATCATCAATCATTTATTAAAAGACACTTTCGCTGGCTTTTATGAATATTCTGACTCTAATACCGGTTCGGAAGGTAGCTTTTGCTTTAAAGACAATTCGTAATTTAAAGACATTGACAATAAACTTTAAGCATCAATGCTTCGAAATTATCCTTCACGTAACTATTAACTTTGTTTTTTTCAAAGTGAATCATTGAAAACATAAAAGAGAGGTACATCGCAGTAATGAAGTAATGCGATCGTTTCTATGCGCCGCCGTTGGTTCGACTCCCAACTTGCTTATCACTCCAGGTCTTAACATTATCCACTAGAAATGGGGTTTCTATTGTAATGTTGTTGCCATAATGATAGTTGTACTTTTTCGAAGTCCATTTAAGTTTTATTGGCCTATAAGGATTATGAAGTCGGCTGAAGGGTAATGCGGCTCCTAGGCGGTTTAAATGGCAGTGGCCTAAAAAATAAAGGTTTCTTTTCGTTCATAAATTTTTGTAAGTTCACTAAAAAATCTTGAACAAATTCTAAGAATTTGTGACTTTTAAGTAATTTTGTGAATTTCGTAATTTTTGTTGGATTTCTTACCTATAAATTATATAAAAGGGAGATATATTATTTATTCAAATAGATCTCCGCCGGCACTTATGAAGTCTGGCTCTAATACTCTAATACCGGTTCGGAAGGTTGCATTTGCTGAGAAGAGCCGGCAATAAACTCAGCAATTACTCTTTTCAAAACAAGCTTAGATTCATTACATAATATTTACATTCTAATCTCACTGGACACATCTGCGTGCCCTATCTATTGTGTCTCTATCTGTTTCTAGCATTTCCCAAGTTTCTTGGTTTATCAAACAAGCCAGAAAAATGTTTTTACACTGAAGATGCACACTAGTTATTTTTTAATTGGCAAGTTAGTTTTTAATAAATAAAATTCCAAATGTCTTAGTAAACAATGCTACCTACCTGTTTACTTTTAGTCACCATTTCTCCACACTGCGGGTGTGTAATCCGGGTGGCTCGGATCGAACTAATAAATCACTGTTTAAGACGCCCTCTCCCCACTACTCCCTCCACCCGCACCCACGCTCAGTGTGAACTTCCCGTGGAAAAATAAAAATTGTTTAATTTATCACTCACCTCTGAGACTTTAGATAAACGCTGCGTTTTATTATTTTGAAAAAAGTTTTGTATAGCCCTTTAGAATTGAAATTAAATTTAGCTCAGTTGTAGATACATCAACTGCTGAGACTAAAGTCCCGGATTCGAATCCTACAACGAGCTTGAGGTTTCAGTGAAGAAACACATCGTGAAAAAACCATAATCTTTATTCGATAAAGAAATAATTGAACTGTTTTACAAAAAACTTAAACCGACTTCAAAGTACACTAAGAAGTAATCAAATCCTGATCTGATGACAATGGGAGTAAACGGGAAGGGTACCCTTCCAAACAAAAAGAATTTTCCAAATGGGTTAATAAATGACGGAGGTATTTGGTAACAAAAAAAATAATATACACAACCGTATTGTGAACCTCCTCCTTTTTTGAAGTCTGTTAAAAATGACGTGAAACGGAAAGGGCATATCCATAAAAGTACAAGACTTCTTTGGTATTAGGCGCTCAGATAGCGAAAGTCAAATTTATTATGATATTAGCAAGTGACGACGAAAATAATAATAAATATCCTGGGACATTCCTCACACACGGTCATCTGATCCCAAACTAAGCAGAGCTTGTACTATGTATGGAAACCAGATAACTGATATAATACGGTATACAAATACAAATGCATGACCTGTGTGGGAATCGAACCCACGATCTGCGGCGCAATAGGTGGAATCTTTACCAGACTCTTAACCAACTGCGCCAACTGGCCCGTCTGATATATACAAAGATGATTGTTCATTACACAGATGAAGGTATATTTATTTATGACAAACTTTACTATACTTGACAATCAGAATAAAATAAATTAAAACAGCAAAGGCAAAGAATCAATAACATTACCGCAAACTATCAGAAATGTATCCCCATCGTATCCCTATCCAAACAGGACGAAAGGCAAAAACAGCAAACAGCCGGGTAGTTAAAACAATGGTGCTATATGGAAATCTAATAAATGTAGAAGTGTCCTCTTGACCGCAGGTCGTGAAGGTGAACCATAGGTTAACAAAACCGTAACGGTTTAGTCAATGTTTGGTCCTCTGAATTGGTTTAGTTATTTTCTTTTTTAGTTTTTATATTTGGTCTACTCTGTATCAGGTAGTTGTATTAATTATACTGACAGGATCATTTTTACGAAACCCTGCCCCTGCGGTTTCACTCGTGTTCCCGGGATACAAGTTTAAATAAATAAATACTCGGGAATAATGATGCTTCCTATTAATGAAAGAATTTTTCGATTCTGACTTGTAGTTCCAGAGATTAGTCTATAAAAAAACTCTTCCACTTTATAATTATATGAGTTTAGAAGTTTAGATTGACTTTTTGGCGTGTTCGCTCGTTATTATAAACTTGTTTGAAATAGTCCGATTGCAAAAAAAAATATGATTATTTTTTCTGTTGCTGTCATTCTTACCAGTTCTTCTCAGACTTAATGCTGACTTACTATTAGTAATTTCAATACTATTGAACTTCAAACTGCCCCTCCAGGGTAAATGGCTGATAAACGTAAAAAAATTTCGCCGGGCAAGAAATTGCTTGTTACTGCGAGAGATCTATCACGTCTCTTGGTGGCAATATGAAAGGTACTTCTAAATTCTTTAGGTAACATTTCTATATGTATTACGTAGATGTCTGGAATAAAGTTGTAGGTGCGGTCGGAGTCGGGCCTCGACACAAACAGACATTAGCGCAGTGGGGCTCGTATCTCCAAAAGCAGACAGTTTGTCTTTGGACCTGAACTTGCTAAGGATGAATGTACACTTGGAGGGTTATATGTTTATTTTGATGAAGTAATTAAATAGTTAGCTTGGTTATCAAAAGAGGAAACGTTGCCAGCCTGCTGGGAACCATGCCGTTAATTGGTAGCAGCGACAGGCTCAAGGAAATTTTCTATATTATATACTATATATTGTTTACCTATGTACTTTAATATAGTATAGAGTACAGTATGAGGCACGAGTAGTGAGCACAGATAGGCAGTAGTGGGGGCAAGCTCGCGCATATACACTTTTGGCCAAATCAAAGTAGCCAAATGACATGCGAGAATCCAATAGACTGACGAACTAATCGTGTGCAGCTCGGCGCTCGCCCCTTCTTCATTCTGCCAAATACACCGAAAAATTAACTACTGCGCAGGTCTCAATTTGTGCTCTCCACTCGTTCCCCTTACATTACAGCCCGTTCTTGAGTTATAAAATTACAATGAAAAGTGGCATTGATTTTTATATATTTAGATAAAATTTAACGTTTTTTTTTATTCTGATGAAGATTTCCACCTTCTATCTCAGGCGTCTCTTCGATACCTATGAATAGTAAAACTAATTTCGCACGAATCAAGTTACATTATCATGTTTCAGTGTACCCCAAACCCACTCCACAAAACAATGGTGACAAAATGTCATCCAGCTACTACACTAGGCACCTACAGAGCAGACCTCCGTGACGCAAGGCCTACCTATGTCCAACACGACACGTGCTGTGATTAACGACCTCAGACTTTGCGTACGGCATTTATTAGTACAGTGTACTTGACTTTTGGAAGGCTTTAATGATGTAACATTGAGATAGGTACAGGAGTTGGAAGACAAAACATATTTTTGTACTACTGTGGTATATATCATAACTCAAGTTTCTCTCTTGAGTGTAGTGTTAGCTTAAATCTGAATTTTAAATTAGCATGGCGGACTTACCGAATCATAGGTATATGCGGAAATTCATTATAGTTTTAGCAGCTATAACCACGGCGCTGGTGGCAAATTAAATTCCATACCTAATGATACATTATAATTGACTTTATTTTTGTTAATGTTGGAATTGTTTATCTACTAACTAATAGGTAACTATTTTATTGTATTACATGAAATATTATATTTTATTAACCACCCGGGCGCATACCTGTCTGCTCGTTAATTCAAATTAATTTTGATTTGAATTCATAGTAATTATAATTTGGGCGGAATGTCAAATTCTGAGAATTTTATTGCTTACGAAAGGATAGTACATTATTTATTACCTGTTTGTTGATGTATGAACTTTGCAAATGTAAATTTAAATTTATCTTCGTCTTGGTTGCAGGGCCAATCAGCCTCATCGCTGCCGCTGCGGAGACCAATGAGCTCGGCCACCATGGGCTTTCGTGCTCCCTAAGTGCTGGTCGAATATCACGACACTCAGCTATTAATGACATTTTCCGCAGGGCTCTTGTTGTCGCTAACGTGCCTTCCGTACTGGAACCAATCGGTATTGCGCGGGGTGATGGCAAGAGATCGGATAGTATGTCTTTGATCCCTTGGAGTGTCGGCAAGTCGCTGGTGTGGGATGCCACATGTGTCATACACTCGCGCCATCTCACTTACCGGCGACTTGTAAAGCTGCAGGAGCAGCGGCGGCCAGTGTGGAAAATTCAAAATTCAAAAAATATGCATCGATTGGACCTTATTATATTTTTAAGCCTTTTGCGGTCGAGACCTTGGGACCATGGGGGTCAGAAGCTCGCCGTTTTGCTCGCACCTTGTCTTCAAAATTGATCGAGACCTCCGGAAACGCTGCCAGCCTTCTGGGAACCTTGCCGTTAATCGGAAGCAGCGGCAGGCTTGAGAAAGTTTTCTATATATAGATTGTATTTTGTAAATATAGATTGTATTTTGTACATATTTGTTGTTAATAAAGATATATTATTATATTTTAATTAATTAAATTGATTAATTAACAAAATCACAAACCGAAATAAAACGACATCAAAAAGTTATCACGAATGATCATGACACCATTATTAAAAACCACAAATTACCAGAAATAAAAGCGAATGCGGGCCCAAAAAGTTTGAAGCAATAACTGTTACGGCTAACCAATTGTCGCATTTTAGCCGGACCCGCGTCTTTACCCACCGTTACTGCGGGAAACTTGCACAATTGCCCTGAAACTTTACGACGGTAAAATTACGGAATTGTCCTTCTTATTAGGTAAATTGTGTAACCACTGCGGTATGCAGGCAAACATATGTTGGAACTGGATTTACCCACTCAAGGCGGAGTGGGTAAATCGGGACTCGTGATTACTTAGCTTAGAATTGAATTGCGCAGTTTATATACAACTAGATGTAGGCCACGTATTTTCCCGCATAATTTTGCGCTTAAAAAAGATTTATTGCTACAATAATAAACTTTATTGAGTCTTGTTGAAGTTTAAATAAGAATTAATTGATGGCGATTTGTTTAGAAGAGAAAAAATTATGTTATTTCGGAAACAATGCTTTGTTTCTAAACAAGCTGTACCGCGTGGTTTCACCCGCATTCCCGAGGGATCGTATGTTTTCCCGGAATAAAAAGTAGCCTATGTGTTAATGCAGAACATATTCTATCTGTTCAGTAGTTTTTGCGTGAAAGAGAAATCCATAGGTACCATACAAATTTTCGCCTTTATAATATTAAAATGTATGTATGAAGTAAGGATAAAAATCATTGATATGGCCATAATCAGGAAAGATAAGATTTTTTTACTTTCATATTATTTTCCTGGCCAAGGTGCATTATTTTATGAAGCCATAACTAATTAAATAATAGGATACAAAAGCTTTCAGGATTATTCGTACTGAAGATCAATGATTTATGTTCAACACAGAATATTATGGTGCGTCCATGCTACGCGAATCGAGCACGAGCCGAGCCAAAAACGAGCCTACAACGAGCACGATGCGAATCCCTTTGTACGTGAAAAAACTGACAATCGCGCTCGTTCGAGGCTCGCAAGCCCGTCCACGCTACGCGAATCGTGCTCGCAGTGTGCTCGTTCGGGTATCGGCTCGTGCTTGGTTCGCCAAGCATGGACGCACCATTACAAGCCGAAATATAAAGGCCTATTCAGATATAGGCGATTCGTTTGTATCAATTTCTAGCAGTTAGCGCGAACCGATTGGTTTTTGCTTCCAACAGCGGGAGCCAATAGGTACCTCCAATATCGGAGAATGTCTTTACGATGAAAACGATACCATTCTTTACACAAAGCCAACGCAATCTAGCTAGATTATCTCAAATAAATAACACGACAGCATCCAAAAGTTCCATGCGACGGTAGAGTTCATTGTAGAACTTATTTGCAGATCTGTTGCGCAGCACATGTTGCAAGTCTGTGGTACAGAACAGTCGCGAGTGCAAAATATGGAGTGTCTAGACTGTGTGAAACTTTCTAGAGACAAGCTAAACTGCGGGGTGGGGTAAATATTTGTGTTGTTGGCCAGAATTAGATAGCAAAAATCTTGGAACTGAATTTTTTATAAAAAAAAAGTTTTACTAGTTTCCGGTTTGACCCGCATTCCCAGGATAAAAAGTTTAGTTTAACTTTTTTAGTTTTAAAATTACACACTGCGATTTTTAATATAATACACAACTTTGCGAGTTTTAATATAAGATACATAGATGTTAAAAATAAACTTATTAAGAAATAAAAGGTCTATTTCGTTTATCGTGCAATTATTTAATTGTAGTTAGATTACAAATAACTTTCAATAAAATTTCAACAAAACGTTAATATCAAAAAGAATCTTGCATAATATTTAGATTTAGATTATGAACTCTGTTATGTTAAGCCAATGAACAATTTTGGATTGAAAATATACACTGTACTCCAATAGATAAACAAAATATTATTTTAATTTGGCATTCCAAACAGAATACGAGTATTTCGTTAAATCTAAAAACAAACATGGCGTCGATACGTGACAGGGCGGCGCGCCCTCAAAGCATTATTGACAAATCTGAAACCCAAATACCTATTGTATTTCACTATGTTCACATTTATCAGCTTTTTGATTTGTGTAATTCAGTAATAAAAGAACATCTACTTGATTTATTGGAAATATCTTTTGTATCAATATATTATTTTTATTTTAATCATAAATCAAAAAGTGTCTTAGTGTATTAGTATAGCAAACAATAGCAGCCAATCTTCTATTAAATCCTTCTAGGCTATTTGTGCTACCTTTGGGTACGTTTTCACTCTCTACTCAGAGATTACCGTCGACAAGTCTATCTGCGGTTAATAATATCTTTTTATATAATTTTGTTAATTCGCTTAATTAAATATTAATAACAAATACAAATATGAGAGAGCCAGTTCTCTTTGTTTTACCAATTTCCATAATAGTTACAATTATGACATTGTGTTTGACCACACAAGCCTATAAAAAAAGAAAAAAACAGGCCTATAACAGTCTGCGTCACCCTGCATTGCCTCTCACCTACTGTTGTGGGTGCGGAGCAATGCGGGGTGAGTTGTGTTCAACTACAATAATGAAGTAAGAACATGTGCACTTCCGAACAAGTGCTAGCCATAAATCCACTCAGTCACAGGTGCTACTACCTTCCTTCTACATACCTTCTACATTTTAGAAACTTGTTGTCTATGGTAACAATGGCGGCAACGTTGTTTAGTTGAAGTTTCCTCTGAATGTTTGGAATCGAATTGCATTGAAACTGCGGTTCTATTGTAGTTTATCTACAGGTGAAATCGAAAAACATTGTACAAATTTTAAGGGATGGTTCTATTACCGATACACATTAATTTTGTGATGGTGCGTCCATGCTTGGCGAACCGAGCGCGAGCCGAGCCACGAACGAGCACACTGTGAGCACGATTCGCGTAGCGTGGACGGGCTTGCGAGCCTCGAACGAGCGCGATTGTCAGTTTTTCACGAACAAAGGGATTCGCATCGTGCTCGTTGTAGGTTCGTTCGTGGCTCGGCTCGTGCTAGATTCGCGTAGCATGGACGCACCATGAGGTTTTGAACAAAATCCGAAACATTAAAAAAAACTTTTACTTTAGCCGTTCTTGGATTAATATACAACCATAAAATAAAGCTTTTTTTTTTATACCCCGTCTTATAACATATCATATTCATAATTCCAGAACACTTTGTTTAAACATGTATCAAGCCGCAATTTATTTGTTTATATCTAGCCTCTGTGTGAATCCCGCAACGCGCACCGACAAAAGGAGTGTTTTTTTTATACATATTGACATTCAGACTAAATTTTTATTGATCTAACGTCCTATTAAATTTTGTCAAATGATTTTAATTTCACCCTGTAGAAGGTAGCGTATGTTATTTATAGTGTTTCTTGTTTTTATTGTTCTGTGGTTTCAGGGGTAGAGTTTCGAAAAACGTTGATACCTACGCCATACGGCATAAGGCACCTATGCGCAAAATTTCAAGTTTTCAAACCTTGCGCTTTGAGCTGTGCTTGAGTGTAATTGAGAAATTTTCGCCTTTTATATGTATAGAAAATATCAGAGAATACCAGGAGAATCGCTAATGTTGCCGACCTATACAAAGGCAAAGAAATTGTTCTTTGTGGTAAAACATATTATTATCTTAAAGTTTCAAGCTTACAGAAACGATGACGGAGGTGGAGACGGTGTTGGTCGCCAGAGCTCATTGGAGAGGGGGAAAGGTGTATTGCAAGCGTTCATATGGCTACGGTAACCGCTTACCGTCAGGCGGGCCGTATGCTTGTCATAGAAACAAAACTGCAAATAACCCACCAACATTTAAACTAATATAATATCAGTTCAAATAGTTCATAACAAATTTCCGCGTAGCTGTCTAGTTTAAGTTGGAGTCCCCACCAAAAAGAAGTAAAAAGTATGAAAAAAGTTTTAATTAAAAAAGCGGAAGCATTCAAGGCAGCGGAGCGGAGTCAAGTCCGCGGCCGCGCATACATTAACATGGGTAAACGGATAATTCTAATAGATTCAGCGATAACTTCCTATAGGTCTTATATAGTGAAGATTAATTCTCCTTGATTCATTATAACTTAATTTAAATGGATATATACAAGAGTTATTTAATTTAAATCAGTAATGCACGCTGAAGCTCTCGTGTAGGATGATAAGCTGTTCTTAATGTAAACACAACGCTTTGTCTCTTCTGCTTCTGGCACAGCGACTCTTCTCAACCAGAGTTTTGCAGATCTTGCAACACGCGAGTTGTTGCAAGCGTCAATAGACAGCGGGCCGTATGCTTGTTTGCTCTGTAGCTCTTTACAGTTTGTATGAGAACTGTTGATTGCGTAATTATTGGTCTTATATCAGCTACTTTGGGACACTGACTGTCCCTCCGTAATTAATTATATTTTGCAAATAATGTTTCGGTATATCTAATTTTTAATTCCAAATTAGCGATCTTCATCCTAAAAAATATTAGTAAAAAGGTAAATAATAAAAGTAAACAATACAAAATCTGTAGGCTTATATTTTTTTATGAGATGAATATTAAAAATAAGTATTGAAATACGACTGAAAGAATTTAGGTACACAAAAGCTTAGCTATATAAGAGTTTCATTAAGGTAAAGGTTTTCAGCATTATATTCATGAATTGAGTCTCACTGAACACTGAAAATAAATTGGATAACACACGTGTTGCGAATTTATTTTATCTCTTTCAATGCTTTTTAAATCCATTGATTGCTCATTTTTAATACTAAATCACTTTTTTTAAATAGAATAATTTATAAAAATTCGCTTAAGGTGAGTTATATTAACGTTAATAATGACTTTACTAATTTAGATGCAATTATAACAAAGTTCAAACACTATTTGCAATAGATTCTATGAGAGATTCAATACAAACGAGTTTCTCAAATTGCGTAAACAAAAAGGTATTTATTTAATTTAATGGTACGTGTTCCCTCAGATGAGGCCAATTCATAATTGCTGGTTACTTCAGTAACATTCATATTGCCCTGCAAGGGGATAAACTAAACAAAAAAACTTGACTTCATAAATCTAAGGATTTTTATCAGTATTAAGAAAGCTCAAAAAACCTACTTCAGACAGAAAGAAATGTCATCATCATCATCATCATCAGCCTATAATGTCCCACTACTGAGCACAGGCCTCCTTTTACAAATCAGGTGAAAGAGAATGGGCAGATACTCCTCCACGCGTGCCCACTGCGGATCGGCGGAGGGCTAGTGGTCAACCTACTGTTGGAGTTTTCAAGCCGCCTAGAAGGCCTGCAACTAGCTTAACGACTATCACAATTAAGTGATAACCGGGACCAACGGGTTTACGTGCCTTCCGAAGCACGGAAACGCTGGATTTGAAATACCACTAGGCGGTCACCCATTCAGGTACCGACCACGATGGTGGTAGCTTAACTTGCCGATCGATTATGAACGGCTAATCATGCTACACCACGTTCACGTTGAAAGAAATGTATGTATTTTAAATGGTACGAGGTATACTTTTCCGAAACCTATTAAAATTTTACCAAAATTGGCCAGTTTTACTTCAGTTAATGAACGCAATATATTAATCTTGCTACATACCCTCTATGGCCAAGTGATGTAATCCACTTTGAGAAACACTTGACATATTACGTAAATTCCAAGCAAAATTGGCTTTTCTACTAACACAGACTATTGTCTATGCTACCTAGGTTCCCTGTTTCGTCAGAGCTGCCAAAATTATGGCGTAAAATCTAATCTGACAGAGTAAAATGTAGGTAAATCTTAGAGTAATGGTTCATCAACAGTATCGTGGGTGATCACTGGCTCAACACCGAGGCATTAACACAATCTCACATCAGAAGCACCTGATTTATCTTCGCACATCAACTTGCCTTGATAGGCAGGTTTTAGGAGGGAATTAGGGGCTGCGAAAGTATCTGTGGATGGTATGAAGATATATTTTATTACTTTTTAGTATAACTACAGTCAATATAGAGTTGAAAATATACTCTCATCCGAGGTCTGTGTTTAAACTAACCTAACTAAACTAAATTAAACTATAACCTAGATTTATTCAAAGCCAGAGTGAATAGGCTTTTTCTGGGTAAGCGTGCTACACCTCGGCCCCGTCATAACTCCGCATGGGGTCAGGCGAAGGAAAAACGCAAGACCACTAAACAAAAAAAAAATTGTTTACAGTTTTGTCCGGCGTGAAGCATACGACCCTCCTGGTGGTAAGCGGTTGCAGCAGTCTTATGGACGCTTGCAATACACGAGGCATCACTCATGCGTTACCGACCCTTCCTCCCTCCCTAATGAGCTCTGGCAACCTTACTCACGCACAGGAACACAACATTAACCTTATGGCTGCGGTAGTCTTAAGGTAGAGGTACTTTCTCAGCCGAGCTGCTCTTTGAGCGAAATTAAGCTTAGCTCTACCTCTCTTAAAAAGTGCTACGTTTAGTTATAACTTCTTTTAGTGACAGTTTATTGCACTAATAAGCCGAGAGTGTAATAATCAATGCACACGCGTCATTACGACTTTTTTCAACACACTTGCGAGTAAAAAACAGACTTGTAATTTTTTTAAGTAGATTTTTTGGTAATAAATAAGGAACCACACAATGAGAACGTTAACAAATATGGCGCGCAATTATTTTTTTTGCGCGAATAAATTATTTTACCCGTTTATTAAGAATGCTTGGTCTACACACATATATCACTTGCAGTACAAACTTATCATAATCAGGATTATACCTATCATAAAACTGCGGTTATGTAAAGTAAAAAGCATTAGTGCGTAATAAGCTAAAAACGGTGCAATAAATGTCACTTTATGAGCGAGTGTGTTGAAACTACATTATTTCATATACTGCGTTTGATAAGAGGTAAATTCATAATGGTGATATGGTGATAGATGTAGTTAAGGTTCACTAACCTATTACCCAGTAAAACACGGTAGTTACCACAGAGAAAAGAAATATAAATCTCTTTTCCGTGGTAGTTACTATCGATTAGTTTACGTTTGGCAAATTAGTAATCTATTATTAAATTGTAAGACATAGTAGACTGTTAGTTAACTGCAGTCATTGAATCACAGTGTAATTTGTTCCTTTGATTCGAAATTGACATAAAAATTAGAGTGTATCGATGTTATTTTTACAACAAGGGTTTACTTAGCATGTCATCATCGGGGCCATCAAACAATTATTATATTCTATTCTATTTTAAAGCTATTGAAGTTACCATCAGTTCGGAAGTCGGTCGTTAACTGAGAAGAACAGGCAAGAAGAATTGCTGAAGGTTTTTATGATTTTCATGTATAAATCTATGTATTCCACAAAACCTACATCCTAATCTTAACATATAATATTGAGAAATGCGAATGTGAGTTTGTTTGTTTGTTTTGGTTTCACAATTTAACTACTCAACCGATTATCATGAAATTTGGCATGCCGGTAGCCTTTAGTGTGAAGAAAGTACTTTTTATATTGGGAATGCGCGTGACACCACAGGAGATAGCTAAAAATAGAATACATTTCATATGTTTGTTTGTTACCACTTGACGCCTCAACGTGATGAAATTTGAAACTCAGGTAGATCATAACCTAGAATAACACCTAGAATACTTTTTATCCCGCAAAAACATTTAATCCTTCGAGAATGTGGGTGAATCTACAAGGCTAAAACTAGAGTATCTCTTGAGTATATGACGAACAAAAATGAACATAAAATGTCCCGAAGATTTGTAACCGCATGGTACCCAAGCGAGCTGGCGGCACGAGCAATAGCCGCTGATTGTAAGCGTGACAAATTGTTGCAGCTAGCATTTGTGGCCAGTAGCACAGCGATATCTTTTGTTGAATATTCAAAATTCTAAATCATTTATTCAAATAAACCTTCGCAGGCACTTATGAAAAGTCTGACTCTAATACTCTAATACCGGTTCGGAAGGTTGCATTTGCTGAGAAGAGCCGGCAATAAACTCAGCATTTACTCTTTTCAAAACAAGCTTAGATTCATTACATCATATTTACATTCTAATCGCACTGATAACAATTGCGTGCCCCGGCGCGGCGGCAAAATTACAAAGTAGACTAAATTAATATTTAATAAGTAAATAAATAGCTACAAATAGAATACATTTACTCTCATGTACACTATACATAATGAAGCGCTCGTGGCGTAGCATTATTAGCCGTTCTTAATCGATCAGCAAAGTTAAGCTACGTCTGTCGTGGTCGGTACTTGGATGGGTGACCGCCTAGTGGTATTTCAAATCGAGCATTTCCGTGCTTCGGAAGGCACGTAAAGCCGTTGGTCCCGGTTATCACTTAATTGTGATAGTCGTTAAGCTAGTTGGATGCCTCCTAGGCGGCTTGAAAATTCCAACAGTAGGTTGACCACTAGCCTACCTCCACCAATCCGCAGTGGGCACGCGTGGTGGAGTATCGCCCATTCCCTTTCACCCTCATTTGTGAAAGGAGGCCTGTTCTCAGCAGTGGGACATTATAGGCTGATGATGATGATGAAATAAATAGCAAACTTAAGCAGACCAGCCCCCACAAGCAGCACCTGTATGAGCAAGCTATTAGATGATGTATTATTAAATAATTAATTAGATGAACGCAGATAAATGAAATCTTTCTCGGATTTCGCATTAGGATTTTTATAGACACATACTTAGAGGTCATTATACTTCATTGCTTCGTCCTCGAGATTAGATATATAAATTTGTAGTATACGTCCAGTAATCGCCAATCTACCACTAAGTTGAAAGCAGAGTCAAACTGCATTCATATATAATAAAAAATGTGGGTACTTTGATGTCTTCCTCCTGCCCCCGCACTGACCGATACTCATTCGCGTTTTAGTGCCTCGCCGATCACCACGTTATTATTTCTTTTCGAAAAAAAGTATAAAACGGTGCCGAAACGAAGTCACAGAAACGACAATAGTGATTATTTACGCAGGATACGAGCACACTTTGACATGTCGTCAAATTAAATCCCAAATAATGGGTTATTGTTATATAGTGTACATTTAAAAGGAATGTTACCTTCACGTTATTTAAAGATATTGTGAATAGTTTACAAGGACTATATCCGTACGTATCTAACTTTGACATACCGTCAAAATTCCAAATTGTGTTGTGTACATCTTATGGGGATGTTACCTTCATATCTTTTGGAATCCCAAATAATGGGCTACTGATAGTGATTTAAAGGGAATGTTACCTTCACTTTATTCATCACATTGAAAAAGATGGTAATAGTTACGTGCCTATTTTGTGAACTATCGCCGCGTTACCATCTGCGGCCACGGCAGTGCCCAGTCAGCCAAGTCGAACGAGACTTATAGGTGAGTAACAGTATAATTTCAATTGAAAACTCATTGCAAAATCAGACATTTTGCACGTTTGGTAGGCCTTGTCATTTCATCTTGCCCTGCAATTCAGTATGGTTGGATGTAGTTCTAAATGGGCTTGTGTACCTATTGTTGTTGAATACTCTTGCGTATACCAAGCGTAATACCAAGCAAATGGAAAGATGCAAATAGTGTGTAAATGCTTTGTGTAATACAATTAGATATGAGCACGCTGGCGCGCCGCCGCCGCCGCGCATTTATCCGCGCCGCGCCGCCGCCGTCTGCATGGATCGGCGCGCCGATTAGTATCCTCCTTTCCGATGGTTTCGAGATTTGCGTGCTACATTATTTTGTTAAACATTTATTTGAAAAACATAAATTTATGATATGTACGATAAAGTTAAGGTCAAGCCGCCGACCCTATTAAGTCGACGCGCCGTCCGCCGACTGACTACCTATACTTTGGCGCTCATGGCTAAAATACTAGAAGCTAGGATAGTTTTATGTCATTTTGTGTCCTGATCACAGTATTTACTGATGATTATGCTTGTTGGTTATTTTTAAATGAATAAATAAATAAAATCTATTGTTATCACAATAAAATTAATTCCATAAAACTGGACAGCTTAGAAATGATTTCTGAAACCAGTAAAAAGGGGGGGCGTAGTATATGTCTGCCAACGGCCCGAGGAGTACATACATATATCGAAAATATATATATATATATACAGATCATCAGTATCAATCTGACATATTAATTATTTAGTATTCAATTTTGAAAAAATAAGAATATACTAAATAATAACATAATCTAAATAATAATATCTTTTAACTAATTAAACTAAATTAAAATTCATTCAGAATTAATAATATTAGTAATAAATAATAAAGCCTTTTTATTAATTCTTTATCACATTTAATCCCTTGACTTGCGGTTAAAAAATAACAATTGATTTCTATTGTTTTTCCTCGCCCGCGCGGGTTTTTTCAAACAGTCAAAGGATTAAGCTTATTTCTAATACATAAAGAAAAAATCTTATAATCTAATTTTAGTTATGTTAAAGACCCCTGATGGGTATAGGCCTCCTCCAACAGCTTCCATTTGCTCCTTATCTTTGATCAGAACTATTACTGTCGAAGAGTTCCAGCCAGGTACATCCATCTCAATGACACAAGTCGCTGTGACGGAGTCACCGTAGCCGAAGGCAGAACTATTCCGTCGAAACAGGACTTGATCCGGAACTAGATAAGGAGATTTTTTAACCTATTGGGAGAAATGCCTTCCAAAGATAAACGATATACAATACACCGGATATTCGATGTGAGTTAGCTGTGCGATGGGAGCACATCGCTTATAAAACATCTTGTTCCGAAGGATGCACAAATATCGACGTACTTATACAAGCTAAATCCGAAAATTAAAATGGCCTTATCGGAGATGCTCGTTAAAAAAGACAAGGCTTAAAAGAAAAAGCAAATACAATTCGCAGTAAGTACATCTTGCATCAGTTAAGCTTTCACTCAATTGTTTTCCTTAGATCAGAAAATAATAAAATTATTGAACGAAGCTGGACGCCTAATGTGTGACTCGCAACAAAACGAATCTATGACAAGAAGGCATCCAAAAAGCAATATCGAAATCTGGTGCCGAGATAAAAATGAATGCACCAATTAGGAAGGTTAATACAGCGCAGAAACAAAAGCTGGCTCCTACCAAAGTATCAAACCATAAGCCTCCGCTCCCAGCAGCCAGGCAGGCGGGAGCAGCGAGGAGATTAGAGTAGACGACACCCCGCCCACGGCAGCTGCAGCCGCAACCGCCACGACAGCCGCCGCCGCCGCGCCGCGCTCGCGGCACTACCCAGCCCCGCGTCGGTTGATCCGGTAGGTTCCGATTATTATGATCAATGGCGATTGATAACTGATGGACCCCATCATACTAATTCTCGGGGTCAAAAGTTATAATAATTATAATATGTTTATATCAGCCAAAAAAGTCATATTTGGAATATAAAATTCAAAAGTATGAGATACCTTTTTTTCAAACCGGTTTCTCAATCATATGAACTGAATCCACCTGTCTTATCCGTATCCAAAACCGTTCAAGACAGAGTGGTCACTGATCTTTTTAATTAAGTATTGAAGTTATATCACAATGTAAACCATGTGAAAGACAGTTTCTCCCTAAATATTTTAACAATGTCTGTTCTGTTTAATCTGTCTGTTCTAATCTGTTTATACAGATTAATTATATATATACGTTATTTTCACGCTAGCGGATAAAAAGCACCTTTGTCTTACGATTGAAGTTTGAGGATAATATTGTACCAATTTGCTCAATGTCTCTTTGTTTCACAAAATTATTAAAAATCAGTAATTTGTTTACTCAAATCATTACCACGGTCATTAGGTTATTTGTCATCTATTTACTTAATGTATTATTTCTAGAAGTTATCAAAATTGCAAATAATATCAAACATACAAAAACATTTTTGAGTCTTTACGATGTATAATCTATATCGAAAAGAGCTATATAGTTTCAAAATACCTTGTGCAAATTTCTTGGCTTTCTGATAAATACCTAAGCACGTTAGCTTAACTGAAGAAAAGCGATATTTAAAAAACGAATACCTACTTATTAATTAGGTACTTAGAACTCCTGGCAGTTTTCTTAGGATAAGGACACATAATAGGAAAGGACTTCCAAAATTTACATTTTGTATCGACATCACTATTTCGTAAATCAATCGTATGGTTAGATTTCCACATCTCACTGAAATAACCAAATCTTTATGGCAGTGGTGTGAATGAAGCTCGCAAAATGTCTGTGTTCGGTTCATACATAAGTTCAAAATAACGGAATAGCAGACACGAAGATCACATCCAGATACTGAATGGGTGTACAAAGATCTGTTTTTTGAAATGATTGTAATTTGTCAATAGACATCCATATTGACCTTTTATGCATCTCGTATGAATGAAAAATGCGAAAATATGTCTCATGGAATAGAGACCCCGGAGCATTTGCTATAAATACATTTACATTAAATCGGAAAGATCTTTCTTTTTATGCTCTTCCACCCTTTGCGGTTACGTTAAAAGTTTTAAGAAAAATTATAACAGATCAAACGTCGTATTTTGACCCACGCAACCCTGGTTTTCTCCTATTTCAGGATGTTCTCTGTTTCGAAGTAATTCAATTTAGACCCTCTGATTATGTATTATTATTATCTATTTAATTATCTATTATCGATTTTTTGGGTGATTTTTTGAAAAAGTACATCTTTCTTACAGTAATTCTTAAGTATTTCAGTCCGGATTACAATAAAGATCATTAGAAAGTCATCGCTTCGCTCTGTCATTGATCTTAGGATCGAGAGTAGGATCTGATGATCCGAGTTATTAGGTTTTTTTTCAAGGGTTTCTATAGACTTCGCCCTCCAGCTCCCTAGTATAACGTCACTGGGATCCATCAGTAGTTTAGATTTCTTATCGATTTGGTATCCAAATAACAATTAGAGTAGAGAGAGTATTTAACTTAAAAGATTGTCTCTGTACTCATGCTGGTAACTGCTCAAAGAGTACGGACTATCATCATCAGCCTATAATGTCCCACTGCTGAGCACAGGCCTCCTTGCACAAATCAGGGTGAAAGGGAATGGGCAGATACTCCACCACGCGTGCCCACTGCGGATCGGTGGAGGTAGGCTAGTGGCCAACCTACTTTTGGAGTTTTTCAAGCCGCCTAGGAGGCATCCAACCAGCTTAACGACTATCACAATTAAGTGATAACCGGGACCAACGGCTTTACGTGCCTTCCGAAGCACGGAAACGCTCGATTTGAAATACCACTAGGCGGTCACCCAACAGACTATAAGCAAAATAAATTTAGAAAATATTATAGTTGTTAATAATTAGTAAAATCCCGACTAGGTTCAAAAATCAACCTTGTGTGTATATTCCATTTTACAAAGACCGACAGGAAATATGAACGGCAGTAGTATTACTAGCATACAAAAAAAAAAAAAAAAAATATATATATTTTGATTTGACGCATCCTTGTATAAAAGGAATTGTATAAACGTAAACGTTTGATAAAAGATACGCTATCAACTAGTTAGCTATATTCTCAGCTCACTCATACATTCATACTTAAGTGTGTATTTTTTAGATTACTTTTTCTGTAAAAATGTTATTTATATATGTTGTACCTACTATTACAATTGATAAAATTTCAATCAAATCAAAATAGGTATCTTAAACTTAAACATGCATATAATCAGAAATACTGTTGGATGGAGTGGCAATTCTACAGTCTTCGCAAAATTTTATCGAAGAGATTTTCAGTATAATCAATCAGTTTGCTTTCACAATCTTAAACGCAGAACCTGACTAAAATATAAAATCATTGTGTTTTTAATTTCAACTATATAAATAGTGTAATTTACTATGGTTAATAAAACCATAATTTGTTATGAAGTACCGTACCTAATTAGTTAAATTTGGGTAAAAACATTGTTATTACATCACAAACATTAAATAAGTACCTTTAATAATAATTACATAAGTTCATAAATTTTTTGATCATTACAATATCAAAAAGTTTAATAAAATTAGTGTTTTAATATTTCACTATCTTTCAAAATCTACAAATTTATATATCTAATCTCGAGGACGAAGCAATGAAGTATAATTAGGGATTAAAAGAACTTACCTGAAGTGAAGTTCTATCCAAATTATACGAGTTGCTTCGTCCGAAGAGATTAGCTCCCTCCCAGCCCTTTAACCCCCATATAAAGTGAAATATTAAGATTCCAGGCTTTCAACTGAATGAGTATCGGTCAGTGCGGGGGCAGGAGGAAGACATCAAAGTACCCACATTTTTTATTATATATGAATGCAGTTTGACTCTGCTTTCAACTTAGTGGTAGATTGGCGATTACTGGACGTATACTACAAATTTATATATCTAATCTCTTCGGACGAAGCAACTCGTATAATTTGGATAGAACTTCACTTCAGGTAAGTTCTTTTAATCCCTAATTATATTCTGAGGTGAGTGAGGGTAAGCAATATTTTTTTTTGTATGATAATGCTCAGAACCTTTAAAAAATCTATTACACCAGCATACATTACAAAGAGGTAACAGCACTGATTATAGTTCACCAACATATATCGCTGTTTCAGTGGCCTGATGCTGCCGGCAGTAATCTGAGAACGATTTGCGCCGCTCTGGAACCG
The DNA here is from genome assembly GCA_947623365.1 of Achlya flavicornis. NCBI lineage: Eukaryota > Metazoa > Arthropoda > Insecta > Lepidoptera > Drepanidae > Achlya > Achlya flavicornis. The sequence continues at coordinate 360,624 of OX392481.1, read as the reverse complement.
TATTGATGTGTCGATCTCAACGCTGCATACAAATAACATAAACAGTCATCATCGACTTAAATTAGTTGCCACCTCGCCTTCTTTTCTATCATTTTGACGTTTGATGTTTTGTATGACAATCGAGTCATCATCGGCCTGTGGTCGTCCACTGCTGGACGTAGGCCTTTCCCAATAGTCGCCATATCTTCCGTTCCACAACTTTTCGCATCGACCTACCGCCCGTCAAGGTCAAGGTGTTTTTGAACCCTTATAACTTGATTATAAAATAAAAATAAAATAAGCTTTTATTGCTGATGTTACAATCAACACTTACATGCCTCTATAATATAAATATGCTACTGTAATGTTACATTTAATTTAATTACTCTTAACTTAATTAATATTAAAAATCGGCAACTGGTTTTACATTTGCCACAGCTTGTCTTTCGACAAAGGCCTCCGCTAAAGATTTCCATTTTATCGTATCCCTTGCTTCTCGAGTCCATTTTGGTCCTGCTACTTTCTTCATATCAACCTCCCAACGTTTAGCCTATCTGCCTTTGCTTCTTTTGCCGACTCGTGGATAATCTACTATTAATCTACTATTAGTTTTGTCAATTTTTCCTTATTCTCTCTTAACATATGTCCAGTCCATCGCCATTTTAGTTGTCTGTACACATCTCTATATTCCATCCACAAATACCGGGACATTGTTAGATCGTATAACATTAAAGCTGTGTATTTGTTTGGACCAAATTATATTTTTATGCTATTTGCAGTCGAGACCATGAGACCGTGGGGGTCCGAAGCTCGCCGTTTTACTCGCACGTAGTCATCAAAATTGATCAAGGCCTCCGGAGACCGCGGGCAGGGAGCTTTTTCCGCCAACGCATCAGCTTGGCTATCCAAAGAGGAAACGCTGCCAGCCTTCTGGGAATGCAGCGGCATATATAGATTGTAATTGGTACATACATATTGTTTTAAGAAATTAAATATTAAACATTGTGAAGCTTCACAAATTAAATATAAAGCGGAAGAGTGTTTGTTTTTTTTGTTTATACGGGCTTATCTCTGGAAATACCAGTCGGATTCGAAAAAATCTTTCAGTAAAACGAAGCTACATTATCCGAGTGCATAGGCTTTTTTTTATCCGGGAATGCAGTTGAAACTACTGGGGATAGCTATTGTAACATATATACGTTTCTATTTCCATTCTACTCGGTACTAATTTTAAAACAGCATTACTTTTTCATCGCCCAAAGTAATTCATAAAAATATTATTATTGTTTTTTTTTCTCGTGCGTACCTTCTGATATTTTTGAATTTCTTTCGTGTTTATTTAGGCCATTCCTATAGCATATTACGGCATCTAAATATATTATAATAGCCTAGTTTATAAAATTAATTTTATTTAGGTGTTTAATTAAAAGCTTAGCTTCAGGCAGGAAATTAATAACGTTTGAGAAATGTTACAGGTTTTCAAATGAAATGAATATTAATTTCGATGAAGCGTCATCTTATTAGGTACATTATTATTTATTTTAATAAAAGCCTCGTACATTAGTATCTCCTAGAAATATTTATATCTATATAGAGTAAAACAAATCGGTTATTACAAGCTCTTATATTAGTTTCAACTGTCCGGTGTCTGTAATCGAATCTTGTAAGTTTTTGATCCACTTGTCGTGTCTTCTTGTCGTGATTGAGCTGAAATATGGTACACTATCCTCATCATCATCATCATCAGCCTATGATGTCCCACTGCTGAGCACTCCTTTCACAAATCAGGGTGAAAGGAATGGGCAGATACTCCACCACGCGTGCCCACTGCGGATCGGTGGAGGTAGGCTAGTGGTCAACCTACTGTTGGAACTTTTCAAGCCGCCTAGTAGGCATCCAACTAGCTTAACGACTATCACAATTGAGTGATAACCGGGACCAACGGCTTTACGTGCCTTCCGAAGCACGGAAACGCTCGATATGAAATACCACTAGGCGGTCACCCATCCAGGTACCGACCACGACGGTTGTAGCTTAACTTGCCGATCGGTTAAGAACGGCTTATCGTGCTACACCACGAGTGCTTCGTTGGTACCTATACATTAGTATATTGGGATGACAATTCAAGTACAGACAACAAAAAATACAGTCAGTAAAATGAAATTTTTAACAAAAACATGTTTTGTAATAAAATGTCTCACGTGTGATAGAAATTGGATCTCCAATTCAACCGCTTTTAGGGTTCTGTTACTCTAAGTGTGCTAACTGTGCCAATACTATCCGTCTGTGTGTCTGTATATCACAAGGCTGTATGTTTATATCAGCTGCTATTTTTACAGAATAAAAGTTATAATTCACATTCTATTTATTATTTATTTAAGAAACAGACAGCTATTCTTTCACATATATTTTTCGTTATATTCTTGCCCGCTGAGACGTCATCGCTGGCAGAACAGTTGGGTCGAATATAAAAAAAAAACAAATAGCTCTAAGATTGCCTTGAAGGAAACGTTCTCAAGACAAATTCTTTACTTAATTAATTAGCAAAATGGCATACCGATTCTGAAACTTTATTCATTTTCATCAGTTAATTCATATTCATATTACATCTTAGCTAATATAAATTTATTTCATAATTAAATATATCAATATTAACTGAAATAATAAATATTGTTGAAATGGTATCTGCAAAAGTAAAACTTTTCATAATTCTATTGGTAGGATTCCTAACTTTTAACAAAATTTTAATGTCCTTGGATTACAAAATTGTCAAAAACTGAACTTTTATACATAAAAGGTTATTCCAATTTAGTTTATCTACGTTCCAGCTTTCAGTACTGAAAGGATTTATGAAATCGGATGAGTAGTTTCGGAGATTAACTCCTACATGCAAACATACAAACTTTACCTCGCCATACTATTAGTATAGATTATTGTAGGCTTTACAGTAAGAGGTACGCAAACTCGGGAAGAAAATGTCTTTCTAATAACATAATAACGATTGTATTGTTAAATTTATTTTGCAGGGGAAAGTTCATAAACAAATTAATTTACGAACGGAATAAGTAAGTGGCTCATCAAAGCAGATTATTATGCTTAATTGCGAGCATTCACCGGCGCCTTCGTTTCGGTATACTTTACCCGTAAGCCGATTATTAGGGAAAAACAAGAAATTTTCCATGCAAATTATCTATACATTTTTGAATTTTTGTAGGCGTTTTTTCTGGTATTTAAAGACTCTTAAATTATTTGCAACTGGAGAGAATCAAGGCTGTTATAGTATAGGAAGTTCAAGAAGTGTATCTAAAGGAGTGGAAGAAGATACTTATAACTTTGATATAAGTCCAAAGATTCTATTAAATTTAAATTTGGGTTTACGCTACGCGAACCACACACGAGCCGCACACAGGTGGAGAACGAATTTGCGTAGAGTAGACGGACTGGGGAGCCTCGAACGAGCGTTCGGCTCGCGCTCGACTGCGCTCCGCCAATTGTCAGTTTTTTGACGATCACAGGGATTCGCAACGCTTTCGTATACGTCCGTACTTGACATCGCGAGCGACGAGCGAAGAGCAGCTCGGTTCGCGTAGCGTAGACCCATTTTTAGGACTAAAGCACTACATATATCAAACATTGTTCAAATTAGATTTGCTATCTGACATCATCCCCAATCCTCCATACATAAATTCAAATTTAGATCAAAGATCGGTTACACGAAAGAGATAGTGTTGTACCAACATTTCGCTCGTTTGTCGCTCAGTGTCGCTCGTGAGCTATCGTGCGCCGAGCGGCAAGCAGCACCGAGTCCGAGTGAATGTGACGCGGGCGAGCATGTTTCCATTAATCACCGCGTCACGTCAACGTGACAGCGAACGGGCCGTGAATATTGATTACGGGACATGACTACAAAACCGCTCTATTATAGGTAGGGCTCAATTTTTGGTAAATATGGTATTGACTGATGCATTAATGATTTGGTAGTGTTATGATATGTACGTTTTGGTTTGTACTGCGATATTCAAAATAATAAGGACAAAAAGTTTTTTTAAATATTAATACAGTGTCAAACAAGCATTCGGCCCGCCTGATGGTAAGCTGTTCCCTATTAGACGCTTGCGAAACCAGGTATATCAGTCGCGCGTTTCCGACCCTGCAAAACTTTCTTCACAATGACCTTAAAAAATAATCACTCAAAGTACATACCACGTGGGGAAACATTGACACAGAATGCAAGAGACTTTCCAAGATCTTGGACTTTCCATTGTTCTTATTTTAACAAATACTTCATTCACACTTATAAATAGAATTCCTCAAAGAGAGAAGTACAAAATTTGCAAATTTGTTTTCGAAATTTGCTAATTGACGGGGGGCGTCAGCTGTAATTATGTTTGGCTGTTCCCATCTTCATAATCACTTTATTGTGCTCCTAGATTATTAACCCACTTTCTAGAGGGGTCGATCTAAGAGTTACTATTGTTTGTACTTTTTTGGCTGAAAAGCATTAAACTCAGATGACTGATACAGCCTAGCGAAACCAAATATTATTTCTATATTTACCCACACAACAGTCCATAATGCACAAAATATCTAATATATACCCGACATATAACGGACAGTGATAGATCAGCACAGTGTCAGTTGCCAGCCGTCCAACACGAGTAGGACACTGTGACGTCACACTGTCAAGTCAGCGTCTCGAGCGAGTCACTGGAGCGAGTAATATCAGCTGAGCTGAGGTGTTAGGTGCGCCTCGGTGGAGTGATTATGTGAGATGCTCTATTGTTCTATAATTGCAACAGATTTATGTAAAAGAGGTTTAGATGGTCGATGTGGACTGGAAGTTATGATGTATCTAGTAACTGGAAATAGATTCTTAGACAGGGTCAGTTGGTGTATTCTCGGAGAAGAAGTCATTAATTAAATTTGTTAAGGTTCTGTACCACAAATGAAAATAAAACGGACACTTATGTTAGCAATAATTATTTAATTAGCAATATTTATTTAATGTGATCACATTTATTAAGATAATTTTGTATAATACGTAAAGATGGCGCCACTTTAATATGTTTTATAGTTGACTACGCACTACTTCCGGTGATAAAGTAAAAGTTGTTGGTAGGCGCCATCTTTGCATCCATGTTGAAAAATACAATTACAACTAGTCAGTCGTTATCCTATCGTCGACTATAACACTTCTTGTAAAGATATCAAATGTTAGTTTACAGTGTCGTGATATATTATATTGTGTAGTGCAGGGTTTGTTTAATTGGACAGAATTATATTACTAAGTAAGTACATCATTATTTTTATTCTCTTTAAACCTATTTTACCCTGTGGCGTTTACATCTCAGAAGCGGGATGACTACCGCATAGACCCACACAAGTGACTTTTAAAAAGGGAAATATCATTATGTAGAAAGCACGTGCTTTATGCATATTTTTTTTTCTTCTCTCTAGTCCCATGTCTATTTTTTATTATTATTCCATGTTAAATGATTTTTAAGAGTGATGCGTGGTCTGGGTGAATCCTTGATAGCCTCAGATTATTGAAGGTGTTTCATTAACCTACGTATTCATCCATTAGTCTACGTATGGGCTGTGGGAAATTGAATGCTAGGGGAATCTTCTTGGAATCTATGCATGGTCGGGACTATATTTCGACATTCAAAACGTAAAGAGCCCAAATAATACCTACTAATACTACTACTACTACAAATAATCCTTTACCATAAGTGTATTATTATACGAAAACAAAATGTTTTGGTTTGAATTAATTTAACCAGTGGGCCACGGTTTCATTACGTTTGGCTAAATTAATGTCTGGAAAATTCCTATTATATCTACATTTTACCTTTTACATGCTTACTCCAAGTAACTTGTGGTAGGTAACGGTTTACTACGCGATCAATGTTTTGTTTCATTGGATCCAATCGAAAAACTGGGTGGTGCATAATGGTCGGTGGCTCGCCCGATCGAACGGGGCAATCAATCTCCGATCCTGGTCAACATACGACGATTGCAACCTCAAGCCCGCAGCCGGGCTGACTGCCGCCGTTCGGGCGGCCAGATCAACCACCATCCGCATGCAGCCGCAACTTTCGTGGCCGATCCAATCGCCGCTCGCGCAGTCGCGCCGGGCACCGCCCGCGGCTTCGCACAGGGCTGTGCCCGCGCAGCCGTAGTGGGCGCCGCTCGCGCAGTCGCGCCGGGCACCGCCCGCGGCTTCGCGCAGGGCTGTGCCCGCGCAGCCGTAGTGGGCGCCGCTCGCGCAGTCGCGACGGGTGCCAAGCACGCCTTAGCGCAGGGCTCTGCCCGTGCAGCCGCAGTGGGCGCCACCCGCACCTTCGCGCAGGGCTCTGCCCGTGCTGCCGTAGTGGGCGCCACCCGCGCCTTCGCGCAGGGCTTTGCCCGCGCTGCCGTAGTGGGCGCCTCCCGCGCTTAAGTGGTGGGTGCTGCTCCGCCGCTCTCGCAGTCGCGCCGGGTGCCGCCCACAGTCGCGCCGGGCGCTGCCCGTGCTGCCGTAGTAGGCGCCGCCCGCATTGCCGTAATAGGCGCTGCCCACGCTGCCGTAGTGGGCGCCGCCCGCGCTGCCGTAGTAGGCGCCGCCCGCGCTGCCGTAGTGGGCGCCGCCTGTACTGCTGTAGTGGGCGCCGCCTGTACTGCCATAGTGGGCGCCGCCCGCGCCTGCGCAATCGTGCCGGGTGCCGCCCGCAGTCGCGCCGGGTGCCACCCGCATTGCCGTAGTGGGCGCTGCCCACGCTGCCGTAGTGGGCGCCGCCCGCGCTGCCGTAGTGGGCGTCGCTTTTATTGGCGCTGCCCGCGCAGCCGTGCCAAGCACCGCCCGCGCAGCCGTGCCGAGCGCCGCCTGCGCAGTCGTGTGACTGCGATGTTCCTCTTCTTTTACAAGGTTTTCATGGCGCGATCTTGGAAGTGCATCTTTTCTATAACTATGCAATTTCCCGGCTCGTCACAGCGTCGTCATCTTTAGGATGACAGTTTTCCTGCCAATAACGGCCTATCCACTTCGTGAATGGTATGCCACCGTTCAATGCTTTCGAAGGGCTACGGTTTGTGAGATGGTTTGCCGTAGCTACTGCTTCTGCTTTTTAGAGCTCTTTGGGGACATTTTCTTCAATGAACAAGCATCTCGCTTCATTTAGCAAGGACCTGTGCTTCCTCTCGCTCTTCCGATTTTGTTGTGGGGTGTAAGTTTGAGAATTTAGCTGTGCTTCCTCTCGCTGATCCCGCTGATCCGATTTTGTTGTGGGGTGTAAGTTTGAGAATTTAGCAAGGAGCTGTGCTTCCTCTCGCTGATCCCGCTGATCCGATTTTGTTGTGGGGTGTAAGTTTGAGAAAGTCGACAAACTCCTTGGTATTCACAGCCGTTGTCAGATTGTACCTAGGTGTTTTATCCTTTTATCGTGGAACGTCTAGTCTTCGTAATAGATTTTTGTTACCACTTGCGGTGAAGAGTGAGCAATGAGGTTGTTTATAATTTATTATTATGACCTTGTATGTACCACAATTCGAGCGAAATAAATCATTCATTCATTCGTTTTATGTTGTTTGAAAATCGTCAATACATCTTTTCAAAAAAAAAAAAAAGAGAGATGAATTGACTTGGCAGTATTCGGATTATTCCACAGACGCCAATGTGAATTATGTCCAGCACTTGCGTCCTGAAGAGTCTTGTGAAAGATAATCTTGGCAGCTTGCTTTTCATGCAGGTTTCCAAGTTCAAACTTTTCGTTGTTCCAGTTCAAACCGTACAGAAGTTCATCTGTAGCAAGACTTGATCAGGTCCTTTTCATTTGGCGAAGTTTTTTTTGGCCAAGTTTACGGTGCCATTCCGTGTGATGCCACCGTATTATCTTTTCTCTTTTTTGTGAGTAGTTGGCAGCCTCTTTTCTTGTCAGACTTGAGTTACCTTGAGGTAGTACAGTTCATCTGTTCCCTGTGCTATCAGTGTCACTTCACCGCTTTTCTCTACGATGTAGGCCTTTGTTTTTTGAAGTTCATCTGTTATCTGTGCTATCAGTGTCACTTCACTGCTTTTCTCTACGATGTAGGCCTTTGTTTTTATAAGACGACTTTGTTGATATCTGGTATCTTGCCTACAAACAGTAAGTTGACTAACATATCAGGAACAAGTAAGGTATCGTTAAAGTACCTTCTTTTCCTGTGGTAACTGAAACCTTTCTAAACCTTTCTCTTGCCTTCAATTTTGCTTGTATTATTGCAGTTTATGTCTGATAGCACTATTTTTATAATCTGTGAAAGTGCTGCCAGTACGATAATCCAATGCTCTTAAGAATTTCTTTTGCACCATTTCCAATCTATCTATATGCACAGCATATTGTGGACTCCTGTGGTGGATTGTGTATTTTAATGTATTAGTGTTTTTTTTAATGATGTTAAAATGATTTAGCTAAACGAAGAATCATACCCATATAGCCGTCCATATGCTTTAGTTATTATACTGTCTATGTATGTCAAATGTAGTTTGGAGTCCAACACAATACCTAGGTCTCTCACACTGGTAACTCGTTGAATTGTACGCCCAGATATACAGTAGTTGAAAGTATTAGGATTATTTTTCCGTTATTGAAAGTAATAGGATTATTTTTCCGTGTAAAGGTGATTGTATGACACATCGGTATTAAGAAATAGATAATATTTACATATGAGAACAGCCGCAATCTACACCATACGTTCTCATTAATGTTTGGATTTTCAGTCAGACATTGAAGTTCTTTCTTTCATGTCCGCTCGTTTTCTCATTTAATAATAATTATCTCTTGATTCTGTGGCTATCCGAAAGTTTTCGAATGCTGTTGGCAGATTGTATAAGTTTGACTTTATACTGAGCAGTTCTGGAGGTAATTTTATTTCCATATCGGCGTGCTTAGGTACCAACTATGTCCATGAAGTTATTTATGTGAATACTGTGAAGTCATTAAGTTATCACGGATGTCTTTGTTATTTGACATTTGCTCGAGAACTAGCTGCTTTGATAAACAGCTTTTAATTTGTCTCAAACCGATTTGGCTGACGTGCATATTTTTATTTGTTTCAATTCTGACTGTGACTAAAACAATATTTCAGCTCTTGCCTTCATCTTCTTTGATGAAAGCCGATTTTGCTGTTGCATCCGCGTCTGGTAACAATACTTTTCGCCTCTTACTATGACCCAATAATTTACCAGAACAGCTTGATCTTGTGGATACCATAAATGTCATAGTTCGACTTCTTAGCGGTTCTAAATTGCTATAACTCATCGATGTAGTTTTACATATTTATTTATTGTTGCTGTATTTTTGATAATCACGCTCTGCGTCTACTTGATGGGGTTAATTAACGTGGAAAGACTTTTAAGAATATTATTTTATTAGGTGACAGTACGGTGGCCAGTACTCACAACTGTAACTCATTGCGGGCTATATTTCAGAACAGAGAACTGTTAAAATACTGTTAGAATTCTAAATGACTCAAATCTTTAATATTTCTTTGATACAAAGAGATATTTTATATTGATAAGCTATTTAGGATAAGATCTGATAAGGAATGGTGGTAAGTCCGTTGGCAAGTTGTCAGTGTAAGCATGATGATACTGGCCATTTCTCGGTAGACAAAACTCTAGAGAAGGTGAAATCGTTATACTGGTTTTTAAGTGGAGGATACCCCACTAACTGAAAAGGAAGGGAGGAAATTCTCCATAAAAGCTATTGATCGCATGGACATGGCCCGTAGGTAAATTCAACTGTGTGTACTTACTTATATAATTTCTGAATATTAGGGTACTTATAATTTTGGACCACTTGGGTACACTAATAAATAATAACCATTTATTTCAGATAAATTTATTAATGATTTTGTGTTCTGTTTTAGATGAGACTACCCTTTTACCAAAAGGTAATCAGGACGTAGGGGGCCTGATGCCGGTAATCAGGACGTAAGGGGCCTGATGCCAAACATTTAAGTTGAACCACCCTATTGTCAAAAGGTAATCAGGACGTAAGGGACCTGATGCCAAAGATTTTAGGTGGGACTACCCTATTGTCAAAAGGTAATCAGGACGTAAGGGGCCTGATGCTATAGATTTTAGATTGGACTACCCTATGGTCTAAAGGTAATCAGGACGTAAGGTGCCTGATGCCGAAGATATTCAGAATTTATTTATTGTTGTACTGGTTTAACTAAATTCGAAAATAATTGGTATGTATGTATGTAAACGTTTATTAGTGAATCTTTTCAAAATAATTACATAGTTACATCTGCCAAACCAATAACAGTTTGTTGGCAGGTGAGCTCTCACATTCACTAATACAATTAATGACATTGGTAATACATACATTTTAAATAGTTAACTAATACAATATCCCTATTATAACACTACAACTAACTATTACAATTTTACATATTTAAAAGGGAATTTTAATTTCGAACTGCTTTGAGAAAATTAGATTTTATTTTATTAATACGAATTTTGAACATTTGGTGTTAAGTATAAACAGCTTAGGTACTCATCTAGTTTTAGTTTACCTATTGAATTATTTATTTAAGTTTAAGCTCATTATTGTAATGTAATTTGTCATTTACTTCATATTTATGTTACTTATCTGATTGTTATTAACTGCATCGTACGAGGTCGTACGAATGTTTTGGATGGCCGACTGTTAGCAATAATTATTTAATTAGCAATATTTATTTAATGTGATCACATTTATTAAGATAATTTTGTATAATACGTAAAGATGGCGCCACTTTAATATGTTTTATAGTTGACTACGCACTACTTCCGGTGATAAAGTAAAAGTTGTTGGTAGGCGCCATCTTTGCATCCATGTTGAAAAATACAATTACAACTAGTCAGTCGTTATCCTATCGTCGACTATAACACTTCTTGTAAAGATATCAAATGTTAGTTTACAGTGTCGTGATATATTATATTGTGTAGTGCAGGGTTTGTTTAATTGGACAGAATTATATTACTAAGTAAGTACATCATTATTTTTATTCTCTTTAAACCTATTTTACCCTGTGGCGTTTACACTTATAGGATCACTTTGGTGTCCGTCTGTCTGTCTGTCCGTCTGCCAAGACCCTTTTTCTCAGGAACGCGTGGAGGTAACAAGCTGAAATTAATATCAAATACTCAAGTCTTCCATTCCTTGAAGCAGTGAAAATCTTCTAAGTCAACGCAATCATAAGATACGGCCGTTTATGCCGAATATTTTGACGATCGCAAGGGAAACAAAACCTATAGGGTACATACCGTTGACCTAGAATCATGAAATTTGGCAAAAAGCAAAGCCTTGTCGCACAAGTAAAGGAAGAAATCCGAAAACCGCGAGTTTGTAGTTACATCACATAAAAAATAACATAATCCGGAAAAAGGGGAAAAATCTTCGAAACTTGATACCCGTGATTAACAAACTATTTACATACCTACAAGTATGTATTGAACCCTAGGTGCGTGAGTCCAACTCGCGCTTGGCCGGTTTTTATTCTTAATAAGTAGGTACATGGCTTTCCATTTGAATTTTGAAAATTCAGTCCATCAAATTTTAAACGGTTTAGGATTAGTGTTAAGACAAGTAGAAATGCTATGTACCGCAATCACCGTAATGAATAAGTACCTATTTTATGAAATAAATTATAAATATCACATCAAAAAAGGAACCTTGTTCCCCAGTCGAGCCAGTCTTTGATCAAATAGACGCTACGCTCTACCTCTCTGAAAAAATTATTAAATAAAGTTAATAAGAATATTAAGTTGTGTGCGTTTGAATAAAATAAAATTCAGTTTAGTTTTACTAGCCCATTCAAGTCTTGATCATTAATCACAACTCTCAAACTACAAAATAAATATCAACGTTTATTAATCGCCAATCCAACAAAATCAGTTCACTGCTCAAAACTTATCAAATATGCATCGAACGCTTAACGTCAAACGCCTGTAAGGCATTCACAATCAATCTCCCTTGAAAACATCTTAAAATAGAATCTTCATTGAGATCATCTATTAAAGTCTGGGCTAAGTCTATCCTGAGCGTGGCGCGGTGAATAAATAAAAAATCACTTAGCGTCAGGAGGGCGCGGGGTGGTACCGTCAGCTGCGCCTGTCAGTTACCATCGACAACGATGAGTGCACCTCTAGTTGACGATGAGTTGAGAAACAATGGATACGCGCTTTTTTGTAGGTAATTACTTATTTATACGCGAGCTATAGCAATCGTATAAAGGCTTCAAAAATCAAGGCTTGTTTGCTACGTAAGTATAAGATTTTAATGTTACATCATGTTTAGGTATATTCTGCATGCATCTGTTTTGCATAACTCAAAATAGTCCGTGGTGGAAGAGGCTGGTTATCCTTAACACTGGCTCCGGCTTAGCGTGGATACCAGTTTCTCCTACAAACTTTAAAATTTCATGTTTATTGTGTAAATTGTTATTCTAGTGTGTAAGGAGAAAGAAAATAAATTTAATAATAATAATATTATTAAAAAAAAAAAGTAAAAAAAAAAACTACCTATCCTAAACCATATAGAATGAAATAGAACACTTTATTGTATACCACATGACAGATCATAACTTATTATTCTTTAACTGTTTTTTATATTGGGCAAACAATAGGTACCTACTCAATAAATTACAAATATTTTAGAATCCATCATAAAATGCAACACTATATTGTTTCCTACATGGAGGGGTACTGTATCATAAATATTGATGCAGCAGCCGGCTATCGTATACGGAGACAAGACTGTCTCTCCTGCAGGCTGTCCACAATATCTATCTTCATATATATAAACTTTAAACTATAATAAAAATTGAATAATGTTTTCAAACCAAAATAAACTATAATAAGAAATGATTTGTGCAATCTCTCAAATCAATTAATATTTTACAAAAGATATCCTAGTAACCTAATACTCCTTCCTGCTCCGGTATTTACGTTCGGGTTAAGATTGCGTACGTTGTGTTTGTTTGTGACACCCCTGACAGTGAGGGCAATGATGTGGCCTCCCCTGTGCCCGTGACATTGACAGCTATCAACCCTACGCAATCAATTTCAACTGTGTTTAAAAGATTTTCGCTTTTTCCCTAATGTAATTTATTAAACTTGTTTGTTTTTATTTGACTTACATTATTATGTTGATAATCTACTATATAAAAATAAGTCGGGTTTTCCTTCCTGACGCTATAACTCCAGAACGCACGAACCGATTTCCACGGTTTTGCATTCGTTGGAAAGGTCTCGGGCTCCGTGAGGTTTATAGCGAAGAAAATTCAGGAAAAAATTCAACAGAAAAGCGGGAAAATCTTTTTTCACATACAGCGCCATCTCTGATACATAGCATGTACTACAAACCAATATTTTAATTTTGGGCAGTCATACGTAGGGTAGGGTAGGGTAGGGTAGGGTAGGGTAGGGTAGGGTAGAGTACGGTTTTTATTTTTTTTTAAAGGCACCCAAAGGCCATCACAGGGTGTTGTTGCTTTATTGTCACTATTTTATTGTGACAATTTAACCAATTAAATTTTTTATTTTTATTTACAGTGTGTTACAAACTAAGATGTTATTTAATAGATTAACATTCATTTCATTCATAATAACATTAAAATTCATTACTTATTCATACACTTTAATATTAGAACATTAAAATAATAAATAACTCAATACAACACAATATGATGAATTTTAATTAATGATAAAATAAAAATGACTAGACAGTTTGATATATATATACTATTTAGAATTCATTACTTAATTATAACCAGACTTTGATGCTTAGTAGAATTAATAAGATTAAAAGTTTAAAAAATAATAATAAATGTAATGTGTTAGTGTAAATTTGGTGTAGTTAGTATGGGTAGGGTAGGGTAGGGTAGGGTAGCGGCATGCGCGCAAACGCGTTGTCGAAGCAGTCCTGCCGGTCTTGAGGCCTGGATGCAGCGACAAGGTGGACGACTCACCTACAGACTTACACAGATACTCACCGGGCATGGGTGCTTCGGTGATTATCTGTGTAGGATCGGACGTGAGGGAACGGCGGCTTGCTTCCATTGTGGTGGGAGCGACCAGGACTCCGCATCGCACACGCTCGCGGTGTGCCCCGCGTGGGAACCCGAGCGGCGGATCCTGGTCGACCTGATCGGTCGGAATCTCTCCCTGCCAGCAGTCGTGTCGGCGATGCTGAGCGGGGATACGGCGTGGAGGGCCGTAGCCTCCTTCTGCGAGACCGTAATGGTCCAGAAGGAGGCTGCTGAACGGGATCGGGAGAGGGCCGATCCCGCTCGGAGACAACGCCGCCGAGGCGCAGCAGTGCCTCGTGGCGGCCCTCCTGCCCTGTAGCTGGGGCTTAGAATCACAGCTACGGTGTTCCCCTGCCTGTCGTAAAAGGCGAATAAACGGGGACCTTCGGGGTCGTGGGCAATCGGGGCGGGGGCCCTGAACGCCCAGAAGCGGCCCCGAGGAGGACGATGGGTCGTTGTGGTCACGACTCATCGTGCGATAGCACTGCGAGGGTGCTGGGGGGAGGTATCACACTTCCCCCGGGACGGGCTATCACAGCGCCGCGCGTGGAGGGGCGAGCAGGTACGCGATCTGCACGAGAGCCCGCCCCCCTATGTAGCGCAGGTGGCGACCACCGTGGGGTTTTAGCCGGTAAAAGTCCGGCATAACCAGGCCGCTCCCCCGAGGGCGGTCGGGTATCCTAGGAGGATTTCCCCACGTAAATAAAAAAAAAAAAGGGTAGGGTAGGGTAGCACTATAGGGTAGGGTAGCACCACGCGAACGAAGTCGCGCCGGGCAGCTAGTAATAATTATATATCTTCTGTTGATTTTAAGCAACGTGCATAAACAGGCTTATTAGCAAGATTTAATTATAAAAAAACTAGACACATCTGCCCAAAAAAAGCACTGAAAACTAAAGTCTAGTCTCAAGAATAAATTAATAATTAATCGATAACAAACCTTGGGGCTAAAAAGGAAGCTAAAGCAATATTGCTACGCAATTATTTTTTTTCGAATTCTCGGCAGATCCTAAGTGATTCTAATTTCAACTTTCTATTGATCTATCATATGAATTTAAGAGTAGCAACCTTAGCAAAAGCAGTGTGTAAGGACCCATACAAAGCCCGTCGGACCGAGGACCTCCAAATAGAAATCGCAACGGGTTGGATGCGGCAAGGAACGACGGGACGCGTTTCAAAGTTTCTTCAATCTCGTAAATTGAAAGATACATAAATTAAATTACTTATATTTGGTTTACGATAATACGTAGCCTCTTTGCGGTGGTCTCTAGGATCGGAATTTAATAAAAGTACCTCATTGCTCTCAGACTTTCTTAACGTTATTTTCTGTCGAATCATTCTAAGGGCACTTTAGAGAACGTCGATTCTGGGCCCGTAAAAAATATTGTCCCTCGGGACATGTTGGGGTCCATTAAATATAATGGACCTTCAACAAAATGTCTCTTCTGTGAAACAATATCGATGTGAATGTTATCTTATAACATGAAAGGAAACATATATGATATGGAAAGCATTTGTGGTTTGGCGTTAGATTTTATATTCCTGATTTTATTGACTGTCTACTGAAGAGTTTAAAAAATTATCTTATTGATTTATCTTGTACTACTAGTATATAATGAGTTTTACATAGACTTTTGAAGACTGACTTCCAAAGTGGTAACGTCAGCTTTGACCTTCATAAGGCCCTCCTCGGAGCAAATAGCTTTGACATTAAAATTTTGAAAAATGATTTGTGGCGGGGCACATTGGTAGGTGACAGATTTTCTACTATCGAGCCGTAAACAGAAAGGCCGGTATCGGTTATCCTATCATAATGCTATGGTTTTTATACGATGTATTCCTTCACAGAACTCGCTATTTACCTACACATAGCCCTTGAATCCAAATCAATTCTAAATTGATATAGACAAAATACACAATTAGTGTTCAAAAGGAGACTCCAGAAGGGTCACTTCTCATAATTGCAACAAAAACAATCCAGCATAATTAGATCTCCGATTAACAAATAAACTCCCCTTGGGTTTAATTCACAAAGCGTGTAACGGTGGGGGTGGGGGGTCACATTAAGATGGTACCGTTGTGCAGATTGCAACAGAAGTAATCCGGTACTGGGCCCTCGACTAAATGCAATTAGGAAACGAATAGTGACGCCTGTGAAGGCTTTACTATGTCTTACACTACCTGCCAATGCAAAATGAACAATTATAAAAGGGAAGTGTTAATAATTGGACTGTTTTACAAAAAACTTAAACCGACTTCAAAGTACACTAAGAAGTAATCAAATCCTGATCTGATGACAATGGGACCAAACGGGAAGTGTACTCTTTCAGACACAAAATAATTTTCCAAATTGGTTAATAAATGTCGGAGTTATGAGGTAACAAACATAGAAAAAAAAAACTCTACCGAATTGAGAACCTCCTCCTTTTTTTGAAGTCGGTTAAAAATCGGTCAAGTTTAATCCATTTACTCCATACATAACTAACTAAATATCTTACTTATAAAACGCTTTTTAACTCAAATACTGTTAAGTTATCACATATTCATCGATTATCTTACGTTCGTTGTCAAACAATATGACGTTCCTAAAGTAGTAGTAGTATTAGCTCAGAGTATATAAATACTAGGTATTAGTAAGTTATTTCCATGACCATATCATAGATAAATAGCGTTTTATAAGTATGGCGGACGCTTAAGAGTACGTTTTATATGAAACTCTGTGAACCTCAAAAAAAGATGTTCACCTTCTTTCTCTCTTTCTCGCAATAATCGTCAGAATTTAATTTTAGTTTTTAATCTACATTTATTTTTAATTAAATTCCCGTGACAATCAACACTGTAGTGTTCATTGTACAGAATAATTAATAGTAGACTACACTTAGGGACTGAAAATAAGTACATGAAAATTTAAAATATAGGGGATTACTCAGCAGAATTAAAATAATTCGCCACACAGCCGCCGCTCGATATATTATAGGAAGATATTAAATTACCTTCTACTACACGAGCGATACAATAAATGTGACACTTTTAGTGTCCCAAAGAGTACACTTAGCAACTGAAAACTGGACAAATAATTTAAATGCAGCACTAGTTTAGGAACCATTTACTTTAAGACGTATCTTTTGATATCAATTTATCTATATATATAAAATTCAAAGTCCTGACTGACTGACTGACTGATATATAACGCACAGCCTAAACAACTGGTCTTAGAGACATGAAATTTAGAGGGTATATTTTTTGTGAAGAATAGGATTCCACTAAGAAAGGGTTTTTATAAATTCCATCCCTAAGGGGGTAAAATAGAGGATGAAAGTTTGTATGAAAGTCCGTCAGTTTCGACGTTAAGATCTTCAAATTTTGTGTTTAGGCTGAAGATTCAAAATTAATTTATACGTGTCTCACGTGTTTTGTTTTGTTTTATTGTTGTAGAAAAATATATCATTTGTTTCCTGTAGGCCACGCGGGCGAAGCCGCGAGCAGAAGCTAGTTACAAATATTTTAGTAAAACAACTTAGAACAGGAAAAACAAGGGTTAATTATATACACTATGGTAAATATGACGTTAAATAAGATTGTAGTTACTGCAGTAGCATTATGAATCCTAAATTGTTGAGAAGCGCACTCCTTAATACAATTAGTGTTACCTTTCCAATTACTTGGTGACTCGTTTTGCTTAAGCTTCGGTCTACTAACAGTATTATGCGAAATGCAGTGTTAGCTTTATGCAGTTTTTACCTTTTAGGCTCTATGAATTTGAAGACTAACCAATTTTAATGTTTGTTAGTTAAAGGAATTGTTGTAAAAAAACTGCCTGAATAATTTATGTTCATATAAGAACAGGTGTCCCAAAAATTTGTGTCAATTGGAAGGCCAAAGGCCAAAGCACTCTGATACCTCTCTTTAGGGTCGGCAACGCGCGCGTGATACCCCTGGTGTTGCAAGCGTCCATAGGCTACGGTAACCGCTTACCATCAGGCGGGCCGTATGCTTGTTTGCCACCTAAGTGGTATATAAAAAAAAAAACATTAACACACGTCCGAACTTAGTGCGGGCCGAATTTTCTCGTTTTTAGGGTTCCGTAGCCAAATGGCAAAAAACGGAACCCTTATAGATTCGTCATGTCTGTCTGTCTGTCTGTCTGTCTGTCTGTCTGTCTGTCTGTCTGTCCGTGTATGTCACAGCCATTTATTTCAGAAACTATAAGAACTATAATGTTGAAACTTGGTAAGTAGATGTATTCTATGAACCGCATTAAGATTTTCACACAAAAATAGAAAAAAAACAATAAATTTTGGGGGTTCCCCATACTTAGAACTGAAACTCAAAAAAATTTTTTTCATCAAACCCATAAGTGTGGGGTGTCTATGGATAGGTATTCAAAAATGATATTGAGGTTTCTAATATCATTTTTTTCTAAACTGAATAGTTTGCGCGAGAGACACTTCCAAAGTGGTAAAATGTGTGTCCCCCTCCCTGTAACTTCTAAAATAAGAGAATGATAAATCTATAAAAAATATATGATGTACATTACGGTGCAAACTTCCACTGAAAATTGGTTTGAACGAGATCTAGTAAGTAGTTTTTTTTTAATAGGTCATAAATTGAAATTAATATCAAATACTCAGGTCTATACTACCATTTACTTATATACCTACAGGTTTGTACGGAACCCTCGGTGCGCGAGTCTGACTCGCACTTGGCCGGTTTATTGTTTTTTTTGGATGAATTATTTTAGGTTTTCTCACAAAAGAAGGAACTTGAAAAAAACATCTGGACTCGAACCGGGGTCTTGTAGGACCACCCGATTTCCAATTACGACCTTGTAGATGGTGTCGAAATTTACCTTCATATTGTAATGATATTGTAGCAGTTTTTCATTGCCTGAAAACACGGATAAAACGACGTTTTCTACAAAATGGAACCTAGCTAGATCGATTTATCGCCCTCGAAACCCTCCGGCATAATAGATTTCATGAAAATCATTAGAGCCGTTTCCGAGATACATATCTAGAATTGCTAGTTTAAAGGTATTAGATGTAGTATAAATTAATTAATTTCTTTATGTAGTATTACTCAAATAAAGCATTTAAAATTTGCAAATTATAGCATGTGGCGGAAAGCTAAATTAATTGAACAGAAACATCATAATAATAATATTCAGACAAAAACTCAGCTTTCATCCAATTCATAATAATATGTTCAATTAACTGAAACGTTGGTATAATAGATAGAAGATTTCGAAAATCAAAACATTGTTTATTTTCAATATCTGGTTAATTGCATTCATCAACAAATCAGAGAGGGCAATGACATTCGCTACACTAAATGGAAATTCAGGGAATTAATTTAAAAAAAACCGGCCAAATGCAAGTCAGACTCGCGCACCGAGGGTTCCGTACAAAACTGTAGATATCAATATAAGTAAATGGTTCTTATTATAGACCTGAGTATTTGATATGAATTTCAATTTATGACATATTAAAAAGAACTACTTACTAGATCTCGTTCAAACCCATTTTCGGTGGAAGTTTGCATGGGAATGTACATCATATATTTTTTTTAGTTTTATCATTCTGTTATTTTAGAAGTTACAGGGGAGGGGACACATTTTACCACTTTGGAAGTGTCTCTCGCGCAAACCATTCAGTTTAGAAAAAATTTATAGCTATTAGAAACCTCAATATCATTTTTAAAGACCTATCCATAGACTCCCCAAACGTATGGTTTTATTAAAAAATAAAATTTAGTTTCCGTTCTAAGTATGGGGAACCCCCAAGATTTATTGTTTTTTTTTTATATTTTTGTGTGAAAATCTTAATTCGGTTCACAGAATACATCTATTTACCAAGTTTCAACAGTCTAGTTCTTATAGTTTTCGTTAAAAGTGTCTGTGACATACGGACGGACAGACAGACAGACAGACAGACATGACGAATCCATAAGGGTTCCGTTTTTTGCCATTTGGCTACGGAACCATAAAAAAGGCCAAGTAAAAGATAATAATGATAATACTTTGTCGATATATTACCAGATATTCTCAATCGAAATAAATCAAACAATGGACTTAAACACAAGTGGACAATTTTATTGTGAAAATCCTGACAGTTTGACCGCAATAAGTTGTCGCGGATGAGCGGAATTGCTCTCCAACTCGAACTAAATTCGTGGGGAACTTCAAATAACACTCGTACTTTGTAGGATTCAAGCCTCAAGAGGCACGAGACAGCGGCATAGACTATTTTGCGCAGATGTGTTATGATCCATTTCTTCTATAAAATATAATATTTAAAAGGAGAAACAAAAGGTACGCTGCCCCAAAAATGCGTGTTAATTCTAATCTTGAAGATGCAGAATTCATACTTTTACGAAAACAGAAAGACGATCTGATACCCCCAAAAATAATTAATAATAATTCGTGCTAAGGTTTTGTAATTTGCTTTATAAAATAAATTAAGTTAATAAAAGAAACAAAAAACCCGAATGCATATAAAATAAAAATTAACTGAAAAGAGAAAAACAAGCTCTATTTTTGAATATAACTTGAATACTAATTAAGGTATTGTAGTCGGGGACAAACCAATAACCTAAGTATGTATTTTTTTTTGTAATATTTGTTTATTCCCGACTGCAATACTATTAGTAGAGATTCCCAAAATCATCACCAAATTTTCAAACATCTCAGCTAGATAAAAGTGATCCAAGAATTAAGATCTTGTTATCGTAACACACTCACACACACTTGTGCTCATTTTGCTTGCGGCGGCGTCGTGTGACGGGTCGCTCACTTCCCTCCAATGTGGCGAGGAGGGCGATGGCTACCAAACGCGTCATACCTTGTGAACAGGTGTTGCTCGTGGGGGCTGGTCTGCTTAAGTTTGCTATTTATTTACTTATTAAATATTTATTCAGTCTACTTTGTAATTTTGCCGCCGCGCCGGGCACGCAATTGTTGTCAGTGCGATTAGAATGTAAATATTATGTAATGACTCTAAGCTTGTTTTGAAAAGAGTATTTGCTGAGTTCATTGCCGACTCTTCTCAGCAAATGCAACCTTCCGAACCGGTATTAGAGTATTAGAGTCAGACTTTTCATAAGTGCCTGCGACGGTCTATTTGAATAACTGTTTTTTTTTTGTAAGAAGTTTAACCTCTGCAAGTTAATATTTGCCTCAAAACGTAATCCACATTAAAAAGAGGAGGGGGACAAATTTATTTCATTAGCGGCATGTGCGTCAAATTATAATCCCGAAAGAGATTTAACTCGGCGCACAACTCGGGAACTTGCTACTTACATGACGATTACAATTTCGGCGTCGGCTTACAAGTCGCATGCATATTCAACGAGTAGGTAATTGAGGAGTTCTTGAGTTCTGAGGATTAATATCGTGATTAGTTAGGATTTCTCTAACGTGGCCTTAGTTTGTATTACCGACCATGCCATGGCTAAATGATGAACGTAATATGAAAGGGCAGTTTATAACCTCAGCCGTTCTACATGAGAGCTATTTCCTTAGAGCGGAAAATTCATGTTGTATGTAGAAGTTTACGCAAACTATTTTCTAGTGATGAAAGTCACGTGACTGCGTTTTTTATGACACCTAGGAGTGGAATTGTATGAATGGTTGATAGTATTGTTAATCGACTTAAAAAAAAAGGAGATTATTAATTCGATAAGTATGTATGTAATAATATTGGAACTGCATTATATTCACATAATGATAATCTATTAAGGCTTCCAAACAAATATACAACATTTCATAGGTGTATGTATGTATGTCCACGTATATCTCCGAAGATATTAATCATATTGTAACCATTCTTTTTTTATTGGTTTACAATTACTTAGTGAACAGTGCAAGTTTCATCGAAATCTGTTCAGTATTTTTCAAGATATGGACAAATATATGTGACGGCCTGGCTTATTGATACGAGCTACGGGTGTGGTGTAAAAGGAAAAACATCTCAAAACTTTGGTCAATTTCTAGTGTATTTAAGAGAAACTATAAAAGATTCAGTAGTTTTCAAGATATGGACAAATATGTGTGATGGCCTGGCTTATTGATACGAGCTACGGGTGTAGTGTCAAAGGAAAAACATCTTAGAACTTTGGTCAAATTCTAATGCATTTAGGAAAAACTATGTATTTTGAAGTTTTTTTTTTAATTACTTTTTATTTATCATCTTCATGTTAGCCTATGGACATCAGTCTACAGATGCATCGTCTTCCATTACCAGAGCCCGTTCGAGCGTACCTGTGTTTACTCGTAATTCGACCATTCTTCCCCATCAGATTATATTGACATGATCGCCTTGTTTTGGTCACATTATTGCCCTTTGGCCACCAAGTGCCGGGACTAGGGTTGGGTTTCTTCCCGGGAATAAACCCAACTTCGAGTAAATTTCCAATTTTGTGGGAAAGAACCCGGGAATTTTCCCATTGGGTGGGAAAATACTCAAATGGTCATATTTAGTAGATTTTGCGTATATAGCGAGAAATACCTTTACCAAATCGTTTGAATAACATCTATTAGGGTCATACTAATATCATACAATAAAAAAACTAAAAAAAAAAAAGTTGCGTTGTTTTTAAAAAATGCGACGTTTTGGGGTGTAAGGGTTGTGGTGGACAGTCGGTGGACAGTCAGACAGACGGTCTCGTGCAGAAAGAGCACGTGTGCATATGTACGACGCTTATATAGCCCGTCCCGGGTCCCGAGGGAGGTGTTGCAAGCGTCCATAGGATACGGTAACCGCTTACCAACAGGCGGGCCGTATGCTTGTTTGCTACCTAGGTAGTATAAAAAAAAGTGTGATAACTTCCTCCAAGGTCCGCGTAGGTCCGCGCGTAGGTGATGTAGGTACATACAACAGCGAGTATGATTAAAATAACAATCAAAAGCATCAACAAATATTTTTTTTGAGGAACATAAAGCCATTTGAGTATTTTCCCGCCGTTTGGGAATTTTCCCGTATTTTTCCATTCTTTTCCGTATTTTCCCGTATTTTTCTTTTCTTCCCAATATTTTTCTTTCCCTGCCCATCCATAGCCGGGACACGTGTGCCGTGCAGTAGCTACAATGTCCATCTCGGGAATCAATATTTTAGTTTCACGATGTTTATGTACGGGTACTTTGTAACTTTGTAAGCGCTGCTACGTAAACAGAAGTGGGGATTTTATGGAGCCATATTCTTTCGCCTTTGTTCAGTTATAAAGGGAGCTTGCATCTGTGTAAGTATTATGGTTGTTTTATTTTATATATCGTGTGTTAACAGATCTTGATCGATTTTTATAGGGTCATCACAATAAAAATTTGGGAGCCATCTAGAAGAATTTATACTAAGCTGGATGATGGGCACCCTTGACAGCTTGCCTTGTAGAGTTGTAGAGGTCAACTAAACATTGGTAATTCTCCTTAGACATATAGCCTATGTCTAAGGAGCATATGTCTTCCTAGCTTCGTAGCTTTCCGCTTTTCTATACGATTTTCTTCAACGAGGACTGATAGAAAACTTTGAATTTATAACAAAGTGAAAATATACGTTCAACTTGAAAGACAAATGTATTGACGTTAATAGAAAAACGTAGTTAGAGTACGAAAAACCTATCAGAGGCTAAGGTCATACTCAACTCATACAATAAGACATAATTAACTTAATGAAGACCGACAATCGCCGGAGTACTCGGCCTAAGGACACGAACAAAGGGCCCGCACAAAGATGATACCAGAACAATTTATGCGGATAATAGCAAGAGCTTGTACGTCATTTGGAACGGAGGATGTACAGGGCTATTGTATTCGGTTGGTTTTTTGTCGGGTCGGATTAATTGTTCAGAAGGCCTTGAGGCCCTACTAAATAGGATATGGGTATGGGTTATGGCATATTGTATTGATAGTGCGTTGCGACGGTGAACTGGAGTTATGGTTTTTGTATGTGAGCGTATTCTGTGATTATGTTAGTTTCATAATAAAAATATGGAAACTTTGCGGTATTTTCAGTAAACGGAAGAATAGTGAAAGAAAATCTGGAAGAAATGTATAACGTATAAATTTTTCATGTTTATAATATGCCATGCCAAATCTCATGATGATCCTTTGAGTGGTTGAGGCGTGAAGGCACAAATAAACTCACTTTGCATTTATAATATTAGATAGGATTAGGAAGTTTGGATTAAGATTATTAATACGCAAGTGACAATGAGGGTTATACGAGTGACACCACAGGCTATGACCTACAAAACCGTAGCGATACTGTCCGGTGGCAGCCACAATCTGCCACCGATGCATCAATCTCAATGTAGCGCCACAGCGCTTTGAAAGCTTTCACAGCTACCATTTCTAGTGTAGGTACACCACAGTTTCATCCGCGTTTCACTAATGGTTGACCTTGGATGTGATAATCGCTCTTTATATGCCTGAGCACTACTGTAACGATAAGACCTTTTTAATTGACGTATAATTACGTGGGTTATTTCTTTCTATTCACATCACATTTGCTCAACAGAACAAGTTAAAATGTATATGTGTCTCTTTCTCTCTCGCAAAGTGGCATAAGGATTGTCATATTTCTTTTCTATGATATATACGTCTGCTTAGCGTAGCGAAATACTAAGTCTTACTATACTAGAATCAAAACAGAAACGAAGTCTCAAGAAAATACTACTTGGGCATATCTATATGTAGGTATAATAATATCTGCCTGCCCTGTTCCCAGTTATCATAATCAAAATCAAAAAGTAATTTATTCAGTTTAGGTCCTGGAAAGGCACTTAGGAACGTTAAATTGGTACATACAGTTGAATTGACCACCGGTTCCGAATACACTTAAACTGAGAAGACTCCGGCAAGAAACTCAGCAAAGCTCTTTTTAGGGTTCCGTAGCCAAATGGCAAAAAACGGAACCCTTATAGATTCGTCATGTCTGTCTGTCCGTGTATGTCACAGCCATTTATTTCCGAAACTATAAGAACTATAATGTTGAAACTTGGTAAGTAGATGTATTCTATGAACCGCATTAAGATTTTTACACAAAAATAGAAAAAAAACAATAAATTTTGGGGGTTCCCCATACTTAGAACTGAAACTCAAATTTTTTTTTTTCATCAAACCCCTAAGTGTGGGGTGTCTATGGATAGGTCTTCAAAAATGATATTGAGGTTTCTAATATCATTTTTTTCTAAACTGAATAGTTTGCGCGAGAGACACTTCCAAAGTGGTAAAATGTGTGCCCCCCCCCCTGTAACTTCTAAAATAAGAGAATGATAAATCTATAAAAAATATATGATGTACATTACGGTGCAAACTTCCACTGAAAATTGGTTTGAACGAGATCTAGTAAGTAGTTTTTTTTTAATAGGTCATAAATTGAAATTAATATCAAATACTCAGGTCTGTAGGTATATAAGTAAATGGTAGTACATTTACTTATATACCTACAGGTTTGTACGGAACCCTCGGTGCGCGAGTCTGACTCGCACTTGGCCGGTTTTTTTGTTTATGATAATAATAATATTTATGATAATAATATCAACTCGACTCGAATACTAAGAATAGAAAGAGTAGTCATTGTAACCTATGGTATACACTTTTTATTCAACAAATATCTGTCTCTAATGAGAGAACAGCTCTAATCCTTTAGGTACTACATTTTTTTTTACAAGTAAGTTACGTAACCATAATTATACAATATCAAAAAACCTAAACACGAAAAACTTTTAATAAACAAGTAAACTTCAAGGGTAATCAACTAGACCTGTTCTCTAACAAGTTACTCAAATTCAGAAAACATTACTTGATAATTAAGGATGTTCTGTAACAACCCTTTATTACGGAAAATACTTGTAATTTGAAGGTAATTGAATACTCGAATATGAAGTAATAATTAGTTAGAATATATTTCCTTTAATTGGCATGTAATTGTTTAGATAGGAGTAGTGACGTCATGCAGGTTGTTTGTTCCCGTGGCATCGAACAAGAACCGCGGTCACGTTCATTTTGTTTGAAATCTATTCCGCCGCTCTGATTGGCTAAATCAAGGACAAACTAAATGTTTAGATGCATTGATTGGACCGGTTCAAAATCAGTGCAAAATCACTGACCAGTTGAGGAATTGGAATTGGCGGCGTTGAGTAAGGTCACTCGAAGCGTTGTCTTGGCAGTATGCGAGAACCAGCGGTATCGTACACACGGCTACACATCAAGCTATACATTTCCAGTATAAGCTGATCTCACATTGCATAGGATTCGGTAGCCGCATGTACCAAATGACACTGTGCTTTGTCTCTTCCGCTGGGCGCAATGTCTCCTCTGAACTCCATTTCAAACTCCTTATGCGCGTGAAGAGATTTTTGAAGGTTCTAACTCGCGAGTGATACCCTTGGTGTTGCAAGCAGGTTACAAGTCTCTAAGGCGGGTCGTATGCTTGTTTGCCGCCATAGCTGATCAATCAGCACTGATTGATTATCTCCAATGGACAATGGGTCTGTTTCCGACTTATACAATGCCTAGATGACAAAAGATCTGGCTTTCGAATGTAACTGTAGGAATAATAATAAGGTGCTTGGTGACATTTTACTTGGAATGATAGCCAGCCAGATCGGTACGATATAGTAACTCACCGGGCGTTACACATTTTAAATAATTACCATGAGATATATATACATGTCGATAAATTCTTAAAATATCTTTACAATGTGAATCGTATAATTAACCAAGTTCATAATTTTAAATACATTTTCAGGAAAATCAACTGCTAAAACAAAAACCAAACATGTAACAATGTAGGCTTTGGCAATTCATATTAAAAATTCTTAGAATTATTGCTTACATTTAAATCAACATGTTTAACATTAATAATAATTATTCAACTCACTTTAATTCAAAATTATATGTTAACAACAAATATGTACAAAATACAATCTATATTTACGAAATACAATCTATATATAGAAAATTTCCTCAAGCCTGCCGCTGCTTCCGATTAACGGCAAGGTTCCCAGAAGGCTGGCAGCGTTTCCTCTTTGGATAGCCAAGCTGACGCGTTGGCGGAAAAAGCTCCCCGCCCGCTGGTCTCCGGATTATATTGTTTTAAACATAAAAAAATTATGTTAAAATAAATAAACAAAATAATTCAATATTGAATGTAGGTTACACAAAACACTCAGGAGGCCTTACGCAAAATCTGGAGAGCTGTGAACCAACACGGACTTAGCACAAAATAACTCCTCTCAAGGAATTAGCGAGCTCTTTTCTCCCCGCAGTTAAGATCCACTTAAACGCCGCAAAACAAAATACCTAAACATTTAATGGTGGCATTAAAAGCATTCCCTTATACATTAAATGTAAAATGTATTTATTTTTCAAAGACTCAAAATTAAGGGCTATTTTCGTCAATAGATTTATCTTATTTTTCGGGGTTCATCTTAAAGTTGTATACTTTAGCATTTACTACATTACTTCTCGAACATTAACAATAATATAAATTCATTATACACTACTTTCTTTTAAGTATCAATTGTGAGGAATCTCCAAACTTTACCAGCAACGTATACATTGCAATCAATAAGACAGTGAAGATTTTTATGTGTCGTATCATCGGTGTAGAGGATTGGTTCTTAAAGGCAGCTCAGATAAACATCTGAGAAAAGAAAAGGTCGCTTTCGTGAAATTTCGTTTCCCATTCGACCTTTTTTTGTGAATAGACCAGATTCTTTCATTTTCCTGGCGTTCCAGCGTAGATGATATTGATAAAAGGGAACTAAAATCTCGGGTCAATGCCGTGTCGTCACTTACGTAATGCTCCACAAAATGACGTGTATTAGGAAGGGTGCAATTCACTATTAATAGAAAATTAATGGATAGTTACGTGTCCGATGATAAATTTTGATCAGATTCACTTGCGCCAATGGGAATGCGTTATTTCCGTGAATTCTGCTTCGTCACGGTGGTCGATTGAGGCTTCCATAGTGTACAATGAATGTGGTTCTACTATCTGAACATTGGTATCATTATATTGCTTGAAGGTTATCTTGATTATGCTCCTACACATCACCGGGCTATCTCAAGCCAACATCTATACTAATATTATAAGTGGAAAGATTTTATTGTTTTTTTGCATTGATTAGGCTCCGAAACTACATAACCGATTTGAAAAATACTTTCACTGTTGGGAAGCTACACTATCCCCGCGTGACATAGGCTATATTATATTTTCAAAAAAATTTGGGATCCTTACTAAAACCTCAATAATGTAACCCAAGGTGTATAAATTACATAAAATATTCTTTAAAACTATTGAAAACTATTGATGACATAATAAAATAGTGTACTACAACGTTGCAGAATACATAATTATTTACAAAAAGTGTCGCGACAGTATATGTCTAACTATTATAGCTATGCCACAATAAGTGTTCTTTTTTTATTTTAAAATTTTAACCGACTTCAAAAAAGGAAGAGTGAATGAATGAAATGAATGAATGAGGAGGTTCTCAATTCGGTTGTATGTTCCCTCCCCCGAAACGGTTCGACCGATTCTTGTGAAATTTTGTGTGTATATTCAGTGTAGAGAGAGAGAGTATGTAGAGAATATACTTAAACTATTTTTCATAACCGTAGGGTAGGGTAGAGTAGCACCACAGGGTAGGGTAGCACCACGCGAACGGTCGCGCCGGGCAGCTAGTATTTATTTAAATTGGATTGAAAACGCATTCAAAGATTCAAACCCTTCTTTATAATATTAGGCGCCGATACCAGAGCGGCGGTCTAGAGTTCCGCGGCCAGAGTCCTGCGGCCAGAGTCCTGCGTTCCGCGTTCACTGTAATCTAGGCCGGCGCTTTTGATCATTGCACACAGCGACCGCGGCGGTCAAGGAGAACGCACGTAAAGCTCTGACCGCTCGTTGTAGGATCAGTGCATTACTTACCTATTCATATTTTTTCCATTTTTCGCCTTAATTACTTTATGTAGAGCTACCTCAGTGATTGGATACATTGACCTTTATAAAATGTCTCGTGTACAAAACCCGAGCCCGTCTGGTCAGCCAGCAATATAAGGTTAGGTAGATATCTCGGCGAGCATAGACAATCCAGTGGCATTATTTAAAGGCACCCGGTGCTCCTAACGATGTCTTCCGAACGCCCGCGCCATCTCGCCTCCGCTTTTATAGTTACATGAGGTATAAACCTACTTGCTGTATATTGTAGCTATGTTTTTTTAGTAATTAATACTGGTTTTATTTTTCATCGTGAATAAGTTTTATAGGTACAAAATGTATCCATAGAGAAACGCAAAGCAAGGACCGTCACCGCCCAAAGTTCAGCGTCTGGAACTAGAAATGAGAACTTAATGAAGGGTGGGTTTTCAAATTCAAACTTCGGGAGGATAAAAAACCAGCCAAGTGCGTGTCAGATTCGCGCACCGAGGGTTCCGTACAAACCTGTAGGTATATAAGTAAATGGTAGTATAGACCTGAGTATTTGATATGAATTTCAATTTATGACGTATTAAAAAAAAACTACTTACTAGATCTCGTTCAAACCAATTTTCGGTGGAAGTTTGCATGGTAATGTACATCATATTTTTTCTTTAATTTTATCATTCTCTTATTTTAGAAGTTACAGGGGGGGGGACACACACTTTACCACTTTGGAAGTGTCTCTCACGCAAACTATTTAGTTTAGAAAAAAAATATATTAGAAACCCATCCATAGACACCACACACTTATGGGTTTTATAAAAAAAAAAATGAGTTTCAGTTCTAAGTATGGGGACCCCCGAACATTATAGTTCTTATAGTTTCGGAAAAAAGTGGCTGTGACATACGGACGGACAGACAGACAGACAGACAGACAGACAGACAGACAGACAGACAGACAGACAGACAGACAGACATGACGAATCTAAGGGTTCCGTTTTTTGCCATTTGGCTACGAAACTCAAAAAAGAGCTCTATTCGGGATTAAACTCTATATTTACTACAAATAGATAGCTATTTACTGTGAAATAATTTAGCTCGCAAAATTGTTATTATGAGCACTTCAACAAACTGAAAGCCTACTTTGTAATTTCGTAATAAATCGAGAATCCAAAATATTATCCAATTAAAGGTATCCCGGGGCTGTGTATCCGGGTATTAATAATTATAAATATCGAGGATTTATCCGTACATCGTGTGTAAATAGCTGTAAATTAATTAGAATAGGTAATCCGGCGGACGTGGGGTCGGTTCAGAATTGATAATAATTAGTTTGTAGAATAGATACGCCCTTGACCGGGTCCGCGGTCTGCCGACGTATATCTATGAGAACGGCTTTCGACCTTCTATAGTTTGCAGTCATCGTTTATTTTGTGCTATCGGTAACTGAATCTATTTACTGAAATAATGTCCTTCGTTTTTCAAAAGTAGGTATAACATAACGGTAACCATTATCAGTTGCATCGGTGATGTGTTATAACCATAATAATTAATTACGGGGGTTAAGATTTAATTTCCAACTACATTGAGGTGGTTAAATTTATGTAAGAATTTGCAATCTGCTAGTACTTTGTAATTATGAAGAACATTTCCTTTAAAAACTGAGACTATTGTGTAAATCAAAAATAAACCTTATAACAGAAGTAACATGTTTCAAATTAGATTGTTTCAATATTGACAGATAATTTGAAAAGGCAAGTATGTGTTTTTATTTTGGGAAGTAATAACTGAAATTAAAAAAGGAATTACAGTTACCTGCTTGCCAAACATAAATATCGCTAATGTTTCCTCAAAACCGCACTACTTTATAAAACACAATTTATCAGCCACGCTTTCCAACGATCAAGAAGAGTAGGTATACGTAGAAAATATGACAGTCGTCAAAATGGGGGAGGTTGAACAAAGCACGAAAAAAAAAGATAAAAAGGTAGGTAGTTGGGAAGTCGAGTGATATTTCAGAAGCAGATGGGGTTGCGTCGGACGTTTTACAAGTTCTGAGTGCGGGCCGCGGGGCCAAAGTTTATTTTAAACTTGCTCTGCTCCTTGTATGGGGGTAATGTCTACGTGATTTCTAGGAGCAAGTTGCGCTGCTAAAAGTGTAGAGTTTATGGTTGCTTTTTATAGTCTCATTTTAGTTTTTTTAAATTCCTGTCGCATGAAAATTATGTTAGAAGGGAAACTGTGTCTATATATTATGTCGCAGTGAAATAGAGTTGTATTAAAATTAATAAACTTAAACACAGACAAAAATATCGTAACGTTTGTTTCCTATTTTGAAGTATGCAGAAAGGCAGAGCATAGCGTTTATTCGCTCAAAGAGCAGCTCGACTGGGGAAGTACCTCCACCTTACAGAATACCGCAGACAAATAACTTTATGTTGTGTAAAGTTGTGTTCCTGCGCGTGAGTAAATTCGCCAGAGCTCGTAGGGGAGGGGGGAAAGGCCGGTAACGCGTGAGCGATGCTTCGTGTGTTGCAAGCGTCCATATGGCTACGGTAACCGCTTACCATCAGGTGGGCCGTATGCTTGTTTACCGACTAAGTTGTATAAAAAAAAAAAAGCAGAAACTACTGATTTCCAATGTTTGTCCACGTGCACATGCTTTCTTTGTGAAAAATAGGATTGAATGAAATATGGAAAAAGTAGTAAAGTAAAGTAGTAGTGAAATATACCTAAAATGTAGATTTATTATATGATTGGTAAAAGACGAAGATGGGACCAAAATAAGTGTTAACATTTTTTTTTGATTAGATTAAATTGCCGACCGGGCAAAATCTCCTGAAGACACCCTTCATGAAGAACCCCATGCTATACTACTATGGGAAAACATAATGGGAATAAGCTCATCCCATAACCTGTCATAACTTCTTACGATGTAATTATACATATATTTTTTTTTTTTTTTTTTTATTGGGCTTGCCTTTGGCCACTGACCCGCCCATAAGGGGCGATGACGAAGCCTAAGATGAAACACGCTTACCCAGAAGAAACCTATTCACTCTGGCCTTGAAAGTTCCTAGATTGTAGGCGTCAGGAAACACAGACGCCGGAAGCAAGTTCCACTCCCTTGCTGTCCGCATTATAAATGAGGATGCAAAACGCTGTGTCCGTATTTTCGGTATGTCAACAACGTACGGGTGAAAATTTTCCCGGCGTCTTGTGGTTTATTTATTTATTTATTTATTAAGGGACAATAAACAGCTACAATACAAGGTCTTACATATAAACATCCTATGAAAGTAATAACAATATTGCAGCCTACTACATTATCCACAAATTAAATTAAGAGATTAGCTAAAATGTGCCACTAGAGGCATAAAGTGATGCTCAAAGGGTTGTAATAAAAGACAAGTAAGAAAAATAAAAATAAGAAATAAGCAAGAAGTGAAGTAGTTATACAAAATCCAATGCATAATAATAATTTAACACACATACTATAATTTATTTAGTTATTATCTTGATTAATTAACTGATTAATTGGCAAACTAAGTAAATGTCTAGACGCGTCTCTTTTAAATTTAAATTTCGGACATGCAAATATATCAATATCTATAAAGTTAGTATTATAAGACTCAACCATTCGACGAATAGGGCAGCGTAATCCGGTGTTCGTTCGACAAGTGTTTACAGCGAATAGGTTTCCGGCGCGTACTTTACGTTTGTTATTGGTCCGAGGGACTACATAGCATATTTTGCTCGTTAGGTCAACGGAGTCAAACTCGTTATGGACAATACCATACAGAATGTTGGATTCTAGATATTTACGCCGCGATTCTAATGAGAGAAGTTTGTATTTATCTAGGAGTTGTGAATACGGCAAACGCTCTCTGCAGCACCTAAAGAGCATGGTACGAAGAAACTTTCGCTGTACCTTCTCGATCTCGTCAACATACTTCTGATAAAAGGGGTTCCAAATAGGCACAGCATATTCAAGCTGTGATCGAATGAGAGTTTTGTAAAGGTAAAGATAGGTTGAGGGTCGCTTGAATTCGGTGGAGGATCTCATAACAAACCCATACATTCTAAAAGCGCTATTAACAATACTCTCAATATGTTGGTTCAGTTGTAACTTACTATCAAGCCATACACCCAAATCTCTAACCGCGGAAACACGGCCCAGAATAGTGTTACACAAGCTATAATTCAGTTCAGTAATATTTTTATTCTTGGTAAAATGTATGTAACTACATTTGGGTAGGCTCAGTTGCAGTTTATTGCCAACGCAATATTTTGTGAGTCTATCCAGGTCCTCTTGAAACAACTGACAGTCTTCCACTGTGTGAATGGGTTTATAGATTTTTAAATCATCTGCATACATAAGGAACTTAGAGTTTCTAAAACAGGTTTTAATGTCGTTTATGTATAAAGTAAAGAGAATTGGTCCCAATATCGAACCTTGCGGCACCCCTGACGTAATATATATATTGTTAGATTGGAAACCATTCACAACAACTTTTTGTGTCCGTTTTTGTATATAAGAAGAGAACCATCGAAGAAGATTTCCGCGTATGCCGTTGAACGCAATTTTATTTAGGAGCATCTCATGGTCCACCTTATCAAAAGCCTTCTTAAAATCTGTATACACCGCGTCTACCTGCACTCGTTTGTCGATGCTTTCAAATAAATAATCAGTAAAAATCAGTAAATTTGTAAGAGCTGATCGACGTTTGACAAACCCATGTTGCTCAGGAATGATGACGCTATGCAATGCCGGGTAGATCTGAGCATGAACCAGTTTCTCAAAGAGTTTTGACAGGGCTGACAATATCGAAATCGGCCGGTATTGCTCAATGTCATGCTTTGAGCCACCCTTATGCACAGGTGTGATATTTGCCCTTTTCCATATCTCAGGAAACACGCCTTCGCTTAAGCATTTGTTGTAAATGATGTAAAGTGGCTTATAGATGCTGCTAGCTGTATATTTGAAGAATAAGGCTGGGAAACCATCAGGACCAGGTCCTTTTGCTGGGTCAAGTTGCTTCAACTCCTTTAATATAGTGGATTCTTCTATATGTAAGTTAGTTAGCAGTACGTCATTACTCGTAGAACATGTAGGGGGAGTCCATACTGAAAGCGTAGGTGATGTAGGTTCAAAAACTGATAAGAAGAAATCTGAGAACATGTTACAAACTTCATACGGATCATTAGATTTATGACCCTGGTATTGCATCACAGACGGGACACCCGATTTTACTTTACGGTTTGAAACGTATGTCCAGAAATGCTTTATATTAGACGTAAGGCTGTCTTCAATGGAGTTCATATAAGATTTATAGCAACTCTTGCACGTTTCTCTAAAAGTAGACCTATAATCGGAGTATTTGTTAAAATCCTTAATGTTATTATATCTTTTCCATTTGATCCAAAACTGTTTTTTCTTTTTGAAAATTTTGATTAAGTGCTGTGAAAACCAAATAGGAAAATCAAATGAGCGAAGTCTAGAAAGGGGGACATGTGGCCTGATAATGTCACCCAACGTATTGTAAAATACATCCAGGGCCTCCTCAGCCGATAGGTGATTAAGTGACGATGACCAGTCAGTTTCACAAATAATTTTGTTAATAGCGTCAAAATTTGCTTTACGAAAATTAAATTTTGATAAGGGCTTTCTTCTCATTATCTTTACTGTTAAACTAATAGGTGCAAAAATTAAAAAGGGAGGATGATGGCAGTCCGCAGGAAGTAAAGGGTCTTTTATGGCACTGACTGCGCATGGAGTATTGGAGATGAATAAATCTAGGATCCTTCCACCACTATTGAGCAAGTTATTATATTGATTAGCACCGAGTGTAGACATAAGCTGTTTTAGCTGAGAGCAAATGGGGGAGGATCCTGTGCACAACGCACCAATTGCGTCAGCAGGGATATTATTTATGTCAACGTTCCAAGAGACATGAGGAAGATTATAATCCCCTGCAATATAAACATTTAAAATATTAGGCTCGATAAGCATATCCTGAAGTAAATCAAAGTGGGAAGTATATACGTCCATGGTGGCCCACGGCGGTATGTACACAGCGCTTATTATATGTACTTTTGTTTTATCACAACTAGGTAGTTCAACCATCAGGTGCTCAATACATGGTGACGCAGTAAAATGAGATTTTTTTGCGGTATCGAACAGGGCTGGCCGTAGTTCACGTAATACTGCAATAAGAACCCCCCCACCATCTTGCCTCTGGGTGGCTATTCTGTCTCGATCACACCTAAACACCGCGTAGCGTTGATCAATGAACTCATTATTGTCGATTTCGGGTAACAACCAAGTTTCTGTTAAAATTATAACGTCATATGAGGACGACAATATATTCATAAATAGAGTATGTAGTTTGGTTCTTACACCCCTACAGTTTTGGTAGTATATAGATATTTTTTGTTGTGTACTATCCATAATTAGCCCACGCCACTATTAATTCATATAAATAAAATGATATAATGCCCAAATACGCGTGGAAGAGTGCGCATAGCCTACATCGACAAAGAGAATGTTCAGGTAAAAAGAAATCACAACAGCCCCTCGCATGGCGGACAGAAACACTGCGTTTATCGTATTCACAACATATGTGGTTAGTTTTGTTTAAAATATTATAAATAAGTAGCAACATATTATTTAGGTTTCGAATTGTTGAGTCGCATTGAGATATGATATGATAAGAGAGTATTACGATACATTTAGTCATGTGAAAAGTATGCAATGAGTTACATTTATTTGAGTTTAAACATTTATTTACGTCTAAACATTCACTGCTTGCGTTTAAAAAATATAAAATAACATTAAGCAATAAGACATCCGAAACATTAAATAAAATCAAGATTATTTCATTATGGGCCTGACATTGGACGATATGTACGAGATTAAAACATATGCAAATAATGTGTACAATGGGACAAATCAAAATACAATCGCATTCCAGAGATATTAGTTGAAAGCAAATATGTAGGTATAACGATATTAAGGCAAAAATACCCGTTAGAAAAGGACAGCTAATTAGTTGTGGGTTTAATGTTCTTAAGGTCGCTTTCTCCGCGTATTGCAAATGCAGTAGTGTCGTCGCGTTCGCGGACCAGTATGGTAGCATTTTTGATCCACACATATTTGAAACCGTGTCTCTTAGCGGCATCCCTGGCTTTACGAAATAAGTGCTTCTTCTTCAGAGTTAGGTGTTCATTAATGTAGATAGACGACGGTGTGCCAGAAATACCAACCTGGTCAGACTTCAGTGATTTGGTTTTACGGAATGCACTTATCATATTATCACGCTGTAAGCGAGAAGTGAATTTAACAATAACGTTCTTCGGGTTGTTGTTTTGTTGATGTGCGTGCGGGACTCTGTGAACGGAGATAATGTCACCGAGTTTGACTGGACACTTCAAGGCAGTACCGATGTTCTCAATAAGTGTTGGCAAATGCTCATTACGCTTCTTCTGGTTCGGTGTAAAAATGGGGAATTAGGTTGAACAATTCCTGCGCACACTCTCCAAAATTGTGCTTTATAAAGTTGGAGCAACTGCTCAGGCGTGAAGTACCGCTTAACCTTAGAGAGGATACCCAGCTTTCTGGCAGCTGTTTCTGCCTTCGACTCAATAGAACAGCCAAAGTTTATTTTGGCTGTTAATGTTATGCCTAGGAGATCAAGCCGATCGCATATTGGCAAGGATATATTTTGGAAAGTAGGAGCCTGATGGTAAGGACTCCGTTTGGCGGTGAAAAGACATGCCTGTGTCTTGGAGGCGTTAAACGTGACCAGATTGGCTTTGCCCCAATCAGAGACTGCCTGTAAGGTCATGTTCAAACGCTCAACCATGGCCTCTCGAAACAATTAGATCTCGTCACTAGTGGCTCGTGCGC
Source organism: Achlya flavicornis (assembly GCA_947623365.1). Taxonomy (NCBI): domain Eukaryota; kingdom Metazoa; phylum Arthropoda; class Insecta; order Lepidoptera; family Drepanidae; genus Achlya; species Achlya flavicornis. The sequence goes on along the minus strand of OX392481.1, from coordinate 323,778 downwards.
TGGAAATGTATCTCTCTGCAACAGTGCTGTCGTCTGCGTACCCAAAGATACCGGGTTTTAACAGATCGTTGATATGCAGCAGAAATAAGGTTGCAGAGAGAACTGATCCCTGAGGAACTCCGGCATTGATTGCCAAGAGGTCCGACGAGCACCCGTCTATGACCACTCGTATAGACCGTTCACTCAGGAAATCGGAAATCCAAGCGCACAGGCCATCAGGAATTCCATATGAAGGAAGCTTGCTTAGAAGGCTGGTGTGCCAGACCCTATCGAAAGCCTTAGAAATATCGAGGGAAACGGCAATTGCTTCCCCGTGTCTCTCAATGGCTTCGCTCCAAAGATGTGTGGCATACACAAGAAGATCCCCAGTAGACCGTTTTTGGCGGAAACCGTACTGTCGGTCGCTGAGGAGTTCGTTATCTTCAAGGTATGCCAGGAGCCTCCGATTCAATACACGCTCCATTGTCTTGCAGAGTATGGAGGTGATCGCAATCGGTCGATAGTTTGTAGGATCGGCACGGCTGCCCTTCTTAGGCACAGGTTGCACGTTAGCAAGCTTCCAGACTTTATTGAGCGCGGATTACTAAAAATATATCTCTTATTAGAACCACAAGAAACAATCTGCAACATATTCATAGTCGGTCTCAGGTACACGAGCAAAGTTAAAATTTCCGCTCGGTTCGCTTTTAAAATCAATTTTTTATCGTCCGTGAAATAACCGGCTCGTTCGACCGCCTCCATACATTGCCACAGTAAAATTAGATATAGAATAGAAATGGCGACTGGATTGCTTTGTAAATCTATAATAATACCTACTAGTTTTTACACAGCAGTTTTAGCCACGTTCCTGAGGGATCAAATATCTTTCCGGGATAAAAAGAACCCGGGATAAGAAGAGGTAATGTCCAGATCAAATGATTGCTGTATCCCTGATTGCTACAGGCTACTTTTATCGCGAGGACGCAGGTGAAACCGCAGGGGACAGCTAGTTCCTAAATAAAGAAATTACGTATCTATATAAAAGTTTAATTGAATTGAATAGTTTCGTTCGGAAATCGATGATTCAGCGCAAACGAAAACTCTTCGCAGAACTTATTTTTCGTGGTATTATGTAATCAGATTTGTACGTGGATGTTTATTGCAAAACAAACTTTATATTGGTAATAAAATGTTATAAATTTGTCCAGTTGCAATTAATTGCAGCTGTTGGAAAATAAATAGGCAATGCTAATTTCGTTATATTAAACATATTTTAAATAGCATAGCTGATAGTATAAAAAATTTACTTGAGAGTACACCTAAAGGCTTAAATACATGATTTTAATGGTTTAATCAAAGAAATTGTATGGTCAAGAAGTACAAAGACAGATCTAAACGTGACAAATGAATGTTTGGGATTTGTATGGGAAAAATAAAAACTAGTCTGATAATCTTAATATATAAAATGATAAACTGATTGTTGATATATCAGCGCACAGCCCAAACCGCTGGACCTAAAGATTTGAAATTTTGCACACAGATACCTTATACAGTGGAGGCATCCACTAAGGAAGGATTTTTGGAAATTCCACCCTTAAGAGGGTAAAATAGGGGATGACAGTTTGTATGCAAGTCCGTCAGTTTTGAAGTTAGGATCTTCAAATTTTGTGTTTAGGCTGACGTTTGAAAATTAATGTATAGTTATCTCAGCATTTGTGATAATTCTATCCCCGAAGGGAGGAAAAGGGGGATGAAGTTGGGTATGCAAGGCCTTCAATTTCAAAGTAAACTTCATGAAAGTATTATTATACGGTGTAGGCATCCACTAAGGAAGGATTTTCGGAAATTCCACCCCTAAGGGGGTAAAATAAGGGATGAAAGTTTATATGCAAGTCCGTCAGTTTTGAAGTTAGGATCTTAAAATTTTGTGTTTAGGCTTACGATTGAAAATTAATGTATAGTTATCTCAGCGTTTGTGATAATTCCACCACCGAAGGGAGGAAAAGGGGGATGAAGTTGTTAATGCAAGTCCTTCAATTTGAAAGTAAACTTCACTAAATGTATTATTATACGGTGTAGGCATCCACTAAGGAAGGATTTTCGGAAATTCCGCCCCTAAAGGGGTAAAATAAGGGATGAAAGTTTGTATGCAAGTCCGTCAGTTTTGAAGTTAGGATCTTCAAATTTTGTATTTAGGCTGACGATTGAAAATCAATGTATAGTTATCTCAGCGATTGTGATAATTCCACCACCGAAGGGAGGAAAAGGGGGATGAAGTTGTGTATGCAAGTCCTTCAATTTGAAAGTAAACTTCACTAAATGTATTATTATACGGTGTAGGCATCCACTAAGGAAGGTTTTTTTGGAAATTCTACCCCTAAGGGGGTAAAATAAGGGATGAAAGTTTGTACGCAAGTCCGTCAGGTTTGAAGTTAGGATCTTCAAATTTTGTATTTACGCTGACGATTGAAAATTAATGTAAAGTTATCTTTTTTTTTTTTTTTTTTTTTTTTATACCACTTCGGTGGCAAACAAGCATACGGCCCGCCTGATGGTAAGCGGTTACCGTAGCCTATGGACGCTTGCAACACCAGGGGTATCACGCGCGCGTTGCCGACCCTGCAGAAATCTCTTCACACCCCTTTTGAAGAACCCCATGCTGTACTCCATTGGGAAAACCACGGCGGGGAGCTCATTCCACAGTCTGAGCGTCCGCGGAAGGAAGATCCTTTGAGCCCGCACAGTACGAAACAATTCAGGTTTCAATATGTGAGGATGGACTCCCCGTCGATGGCGAGAGTTGCGATGGTAGAAAGTAGCCGTGGGCATCATCTTAAACAATTCTTCAGAACACCGTCCGTTGTACAAGCGGTAGAACACACATAAGGAGGCAAAGTCTCTCCTCAGACTGAGGGGCTCTAAACCGCTTGTGAGCTCGGGATCGTCGACAATTCTGATGGCACGTCGTTGAACCGAGTCTAAAGGATCAAGCTGGTATCCAGGTGCCCCCGCCCATAGATGACAGCAGTACTCCATATGAGGCCGGACTTGCGACTTGTAAAGTTGCAGTCTTTGCCCCGATGTGAAGTACTGCCTCGCTCTGTTGAGCACTCCGAGCTTTTTGGATGCCAGCTTAACCTTGTCTTCTAAGTGACTTCGGAACAAAACGTCGCTAGAAATGTCGACGCCAAGGATCCCGATGCTTTTGCTGATGTTCAGGGACGTGTTCTGGAACTGTGGAGCCACAGCAAATGGGGTTTTCTTAGCGGTGAACGCGCAGGCTTGAGTCTTAGTGGGGTTGAAATGGACTAGGTTTAGTCTGCCCCAATCGGTGACACTAGTTAGTGTACTCTCGATTTCAGACAACAGCCGTTCGCGGCTTTCCTCCACCTCGGAACGAGGGATATTAGCACGGCCCCTGTAATAAGCGTCCCCTGTACTGTCGTCTGCATAACAATGAACGCCGTCAATAGACAGCATATCATTGATATGCAGTAGGAACAGTGTTGGGGACAGCACAGAGCCTTGCGGGACGCCGGCATTTATGTCCATGCTGTCGGAGCAGCTACCGTCAACGACGGCTCTTATGCATCTGCTGGACAGAAAGCTGGCAACCCATTTGCATAATCCCTCGGGAAGCCCGTATGCTGGTAACTTCGTTAGAAGACCCCGGTGCCAGACCCGATCGAACGCCTTCGCCACATCTAGGCTTACTGCCAATGCCTCACCTTGACTCTCGATGGCGAGTGACCAACGGTGCGTGAGATACACAAGGAGGTCACCAGCTGAGCGACTGTGGCGAAAGCCATATTGTCGGTCGCTCAACAAATCGTGATCCTCCAGGTATCTCAAAAGCTGCGTGTTGATCACTCGCTCCATGACTTTGGAGAGAAGGGAGGTGATGGCGATAGGCCTGTAATTCGTCGGGTCTGATCTGTCACCCTTTTTGGGCACTGGGTGCACATGGGCAGTCTTCCACGAAGACGGGACTTCCTTTTTGGTGTAGGAAAGCGCGAAAAGGCGCGTTAGTACTGGACACAATTCAGGAGCACACCGCTTCAGCACCACTGCCGGTATGCCGTCTGGCCCACTCGACTTATGGATGTCCAGAGAAAGCAATTCCCGCCGGACCTCCCGTTGGGTAATGCTTATCTCTGGCATGGAGCTGTCACACCGCGGAATGGTAGGCGGTGTGGCGCCACCATCATCCAAAGTCGAGTTCGAGGCAAAGAGAGAGCCTAAAAGGTCAGCCTTCTCTTTAGCACTATGGGCCAAGTTCCCGTCCGGCTTACGTAGTGGTGGCAAGGACGACTGGCAAAAGTTTCCCTCAGCAGCTTTGGCAAGAGACCAGAAAGCGCGACTCCCAGAGGGAAGGCTAGTTAGTCTCTCACCAATTCTGCCGACGAAATCGAACTTTGCCCTGGCAATCATTCGCTTACTGGATCTCGAGGCAGCGTTAAATTTGCGTTTCGCATCAGAGATTTTAGGGTCCTGATTAGCTTGGGCCGTGGTCCAAGCCTCATACAAGGTCTGCTTATTATGTCTAGCTATCTTGCAGGGCCGATTAAACCACGGTCGTTTCTTCACCCCTGCAGCCACTAGCGGGTTAGGGATGTAACATTCCATTCCCGCCAGTATCGCCTCAGCGACGCGGCGACGGCAGCTGCACAGGTGTCAGGATCATCTGATGCGAAGCAAAGCTGTCTCCACGGGTACGATGCGTAGTATTCACGCAATCCATCCCAGTCTGCTGACTTATAGTGCCACACGCGACGACGCCCGGGTGACCGGATCTCAGCATTTATGATAATTCCACCCCCGAAAGGGGAAAAAGGGGAATGCCTTCAATTTCACGATAAACTTCACTAAATTTATTATTATACAGTGTAGGTATCCAGTAAAGAAGATTTTTGGAAATTCCACCCCTAAGGGGGTAAAATAGGCCATGAAATTTTGTATGGAAGTCCGTCAGTTTTGAAGATAGGATCTTCAAATTTAGTGTTTAGGCTGACGATTGAAAATTAAAGTAAAGTTGTCACAGCGTTTGTGATAATTCCACCCCGAAGAGGGAAAAGGGGTAATCCCCCTTTTCCCTCTCAGTTGTATACGAAAATCTTTCATTTCCATAGTAAACATCACTAAATTTATAATTATAAAGTGTAGGTATCCACTAACGAAGGATTTTTCAATATTACACCCCTATGGGGGTAAAATAGGGGATGCGAGTTTGTATGAAAGTCCATCAGTTTGGAAGTTAGGACCTTCAAATTTTGTGTTTAGGTTGATGATTGAAAATTAATTTATATGTGCCTCAGCGTTTTCGTTAATTCCGACCCCGAAGCGGTAAAAAAGGGATGAAGTTGTGTATGGAAGTCTACTAAATTTATTATATAAGCTTGGAATATAATTAAAATTTGGAAACTAACGCAAAGAATATCGGTGTTGTTGGAATTTGATCCATTAATGAGTGAACAGGGGGATTAAATTTTGTATTTAAGCTGTTCATTCACATAATTTTGTATTCAAGTAAAATAATGTACACGTGTATTATGTTATTAAGAAGCCTACTGCCGCCCATCTATCTGTCTGTCTGCCACGAGAAAAATTCTCAGCTGTCTGGTTGAGGAACTTTTGGATAGATCTCCGCCCGTGTCGATCCGTCTGTCTGTCTGTCTTCTACGGGTAATTTTTAAATTATTATTATTATTTAAATTTAATACTAAGGTGTCAAACAAGCATACGGCCGGCCTGATGGTAAGCGGTCACCGTATGTATCACTCGTGCGTTGCCGACCATACAGAAATATCTTCACACCCTGGCGCCATGGCGGGGAGCTCATTCCACAGCCTGAGTTTACGCACTAGAAAACTCCTTTGAAACTGCACAGTAGAAACCATTTCGGTTCCAATATATAAGTATGGACTCCCCGTCGATGGCGAGAGTTGCGATGGTAGAAGGTAGCCCGTGGGCATCAAGTCAAACAATTCTTCAGAGAACTGTCCGTTGTACAAGCGGTACACACATAAGGAGGCAAATTCTCTCCTCAGACTGACAGACAGACAGAAACATCTCAGCTGTCTGGAAATTATTGAGGAACTTGTGGATATAGGTGTATTCGTCTGTCTGTCCGTGTGCCGTGAGCAAATATCTCAGCTGTCATGAAATGGTTGAGGAATTTGTGAATAGGTCTCATGGCGTAATTTTAGATAAATAATCCCGATCTCGACACCTCCCAAAAAAAACATATTTCTTCTTCAGCTAATCGGACAGTGTATGTATGTATATTTCTGCCGGTAGATTTTCAGATCTTCTTCTTCAAATCGGGCAGGACTGTTTCAGTTTTATGTGGCATGTTCGCATGTAAGCTCTCAATCTTCCTGAACTTTTGTCAAATATCACACGTAGTGGCGGGCTATAGCCATGAACAAAGCTCTATATTGTAACAATGATTCATATCTAGAAAAAACCGGCCAAGTGCGAGTCAGACTCACGCACCGAGGGTTCCGTACAAACCTGTAGGTATATAAGTAAATGGTAGTATAGACCTGAGTATTTGATATTAATTTCAATTTATGACGTATTAAAAAAAAACTACTTACTAGATCTCGTTCAAACCAATTTTCGGTGGAAGTTTGCACTGTAATGTACATCATATATTTTTTATAGATTTATCATTCTCTTATTTTAGAAGTTACAGGGGGGGGGACACACATTTTACCACTTTGGAAGTGTCTCTCGCGCAAACTATTCAGTTTAGAAAAAAATGATATTAGAAACCTCAATATCATTTTTGAAGACCTATCCATAGACACCCCACACTTATGGGTTTGATGAAAAAAAAATTTTGAGTTTCAGTTCTAAGTATGGGGAACCCCCAAAATTTATTGTTTTTTTTCTATTTTTGTGTGAAAATCTTAATGCGGTTCACAGAATACATCTACTTACCAAGTTTCAACATTATAGTTCTTATAGTTTCGGAAATAAATGGCTGTGACATACGGACAGACAGACAGACAGACAGACAGACAGACAGACAGACAGACAGACAGACAGACAGACATGACGAATCTATAAGGGTTCCGTTTTTTGCCATTTGGCTACGGAACCCTAAAAAGAAATAATCTACGCGGACGAAGTCGCGGGCTAAAGCTAGTATTGTGATAAAATATATTTGAAAACATTCCAATGAAAAAAAAAACGTATGCACCTGTGAATCGTATAATTTTGTGGGTTATTTCTTTCTACTGTCTATAGCATATACTTTTCTAGTTTTATTTGCACGGTCATATTGCACGTACTCGGGACGCTACGGGTTCCTTACTCGAAATTTTGGCTCACGTCAAAATTGTGTATGCGTCTCTTTCTCTCACACAAAGTGTTCATAAGGATTGTAATATCTCTTTTCCACGCTTTGTACATCTGCTTAGCGTAGCGAAATCCGAGCCCCCTTATTCATAATCGCTTCATTAACTAAATCAGTGTAATAGTGTCCTCCGTCTCACTCTTTCGATCACCAAATGTCACGTGTCAGATAAAGACTTCAGAATTTTAGCTAATCAACGTTTGATAACTTTAGTATGCATAAGGGCGTACGTCTATGGGTCACGTAGCCTCCTGTTGAATAAATCCACCAAAAATAATTGTACAGAAATTCTGTTTACCACTTTGTATTTTATTTGGTTACCACGGACGTACAATAAAACGCATTATATGATTAATTGTTCGTTAAAAATTATTACACGAGATTATAGTCAGGTCACATAAACACGGGCTTTTTTATTTCGCCCCGCGTTTCCGGGGATATATAACGCGGGATTAAAATTACGGTTGCAATAAAGACTATGGATGTAAAAGAATAATAGAAGGGTGTTATTAAACTAGGTACAAAATAACTGTTTTGGGTACAAAATAATAATATTATAAGACTTGGTTGGTTACATACTCTAGGATAGGTTAGAGTCACGATATTTGATTTGAATCCTCGTTCAAAGCTAAAATCTATTAGCGTGTGTTTATTTCCTAACTAACTGGTTGCAGATGCTTTACTTTTCCATCTTCAAGTGGAAAATTTATTCCTAGGCTGTTCAGAAGGTTGAGCTTAAAAACTAGTTACCCAAGCAGCACGCAAGCATATTCTACATCAATAAACCAGCCCATTTAGAACTTAGAGTTCTTTTAGAGACTTACAAGAGTGTAAAGAACAGTTTTAATACTTATAAGAGTGATTTATGAGATATTATACAGGTCGGTTAACTAAAGCTGGCACGTTTCAACACATTTACACCGTCTCTCTCGCGCAAAGTCAAGCTTATGAGTATGAAGGAGACAGTTATTGTTTTGCTTTTGCTACTGCTCATAAATATAGAGTGGTCTATTTTTGCATTCGTCCATTAGACTTGACTGATTGCAAATTTATGAGTACTGTGAACGTGCCAGCTTTCGTTAACCGACCTATACAGCTCTAGCTGTATAACATTCTTAGTAAGGGATCCGCGTCAGCTTGGGGTTCTTAAACAGAATATCAAAACTCTACTATACAGCGTTAAGAATTTAATAACACTCCAAGCTGGTTTTATCTTTAAAGCTGTATATAGGCTGTATAAAGGGATCCGCGTCAGCTTAGGGTTCTGAAACAGATATTATAACTCTATAATACAGCGTTAAGCTTTTTCTGACACTTCAAACTGGTTTTATCGTTAAAGCTGTATACAGGCTGTATAAAGGGATCCACGTCAGCTTAGGGTTCTGAAACAGATATTATAACTCTATAATACAGCATTAAGTGTTTTCTGACACTTCAAGCTGGTTTTATCGTTCAAGCTGTATACAGGCTGTATTAAGCATGTGTTCACTTACTTAATACAGCAATAAACGTTCATAACTTACTTAGTACAGCTACTAAGACTTATAACACACTCCAAGTATCGTTTAGGCTGTATAGCAAATTGTCGACATTTTTACATTTACAATAACAACATTTAAATTACAATTAAAGGAATATTTCATAATAACTATAGCCGTATCATGGTTATCAGCTTGAATAATGATCGTGTATACTCATATCCATTATTTATAAATATATTTTTAACTTCCTAACCTTAAAAACAAACACTTATTTACTGTATTTAGTATAATTTCTTTATTTTGGCTTGATTATTTTGTTGGCGCGTGAATATTTTGACGGAAAACATACACAGGTTCACAATAAATTAAAATTTGCACATTGAATTCATCAATGAACAGCATTAGATATCCATGTCCAAGATTTTATCCTTTCCATTTTAATAACAATATTATGTCGCCATTCAATATGGCTTCGTAAATAGTTTTATTTATTTTATTCTCACATAATTCTCTTCGACAACCTATTTAGAACTATTATTCTTACAAGATACTTATAAGAGGATATCCGTAGAGTATAGGCTGCTCTATACACCTAATAACAGCCCTAATACAGCTTTTATACTTGTCTTTTGTTTATACAGCCTCTATACAGCTCCAATAACGAAATAAGCTGTGTAATGTGGGCCCTTTTTACACTTATAAGGCCTGTATAAGCGCTTATACAGCCTTTTTACAGCCTGAATATTCAGCTTTTAGTATAAGAACGAACTTTAATACAGCCTTTAAACAGCTTGTTATGCTACTTGGGTACCTTTTAGGCTTTGTACAGGTTGGCAACATTCTACCAGTCCATCCGTCCACCGGTTAGACTTAATCACCCACGAGGATTGCATTGTTAATAATCCATCGTATTTTTTTTTTTCCATCGAAATTTGATCCTGACGCAAGTTCAGCCTAACTACCATAGTATTTTGGGAAAAATTCTTTATGGATGTGTTTTTATAATATGTTTGTATAATTGCAACCAAATAACTTTATGTTGTGTAAGGTTGTGTTCCTGCGCTAAGGTCGCCAGCGCTCATAGGGGAGGGGAGAAAGGTCGGTAACGCATGAGCGATGCTTTGTGTGTTGTAAGCGTCCATATGGCTACGATAACAGCTTACCATTAGGCGGGCCGTTTACCGACTCAGTCATATAAAAAAAAAACCTCATTGATCGATGACATGTTGGTTATAGTTCAATAAACTTGGAAGCAATAAGCTTGGAACGTAGTTTGGGGCGCCCACCAGCCCGATGGACTGACGACCTCAAAAAAGTGGCCGGACTGGGCTGGATGCGGGTGGCAAGAAACCGGAAGGAGTTGCGCGCTCTGGGAGAGGCCTATGTCCAGCAGTGGACTTAAAAAAAAGGCTGATGATGATGATGATGATGATGAAACTTAGAAGCTAAAATTTGGTATAAACTTTTGACTAATTTATTTTGATCTGAAACTTTTTATAGAGTGTCTGTACCTGATGTAGTCTTCACCCCTTTCAGATGTATATAACATTTTCTTTAGACCCTGTATAAACCGGATTTACATTAAACTTTTCACATCGATGGATTAATCTTGTAAAACATAAATTATACTTTCTATCGCGAGGCAGAAGCTAGCCTTGTATATTTTTATCGGATATTTGTAAAGTACAAAAAGAAAGAAAAATACAACTGCCTGACGTCTCAACCGAACCTACAAATACAATCGTGAAAATAAAATCTGAAGACAATCTAAACTACAAGCATTAAGCTGTAACAAACGATCTCTGTAAACACTCCCGTTTCTGCATAAGTTTGGATTTGCAAACAATGCCGGGCAAACTTACATATTTAACTTTGCTGTCGACTTATTTCTTATCACAACTGTGTAGGGTAAAAATTCGCTTAGAGTTGTGGTTAAGGTTAGGTTTGTTAAATAACTCGGTGCATTTACAAAGCTAGCTTCTGGCACTCGCTTACACTATTTGCATTGTTAATAGAGTCAACTGATTCAATATTATCGATGTGCTGGACCGTGGTGCGCCGGATCGTGATATTTTATAAAATATTTATTCCATCTATTCATAGCTGCGTTATAAAACTCACTTATTAAAATGTTTTATTTTGTCTCGGAAGTTACTGTGAATTTAAAAAGTCCCTATTTATAAGTCTGTTACCAGTTTTACTTTATGCAATAGATTTCAATGCGGTTTTACAACTATTAAGAAAAAATCTTCCGAATGTGATGTTATATGCCTTTTTGGCTTAGTGGTACTTAATATAGTACAGAAATCTTGATATTTGTAAGTCCAATCGTAAAAGGACGCTTTTCTGGCATCAAATTAATGTGCTATAGAATTGATGGTCTTAGAAGATCTACAAATTAATCGGCAATAGCATTTTCGGTAATTGAAAGAACTTTTCTCAATAATTTATGATTTCTTTGTTAAGTTTTTTCTTTCTTTATTTCCCAAAATGTTCTCACTAATTTATTATTTCTTTGTGATGTTATTATTCATTATCAACGACTTTTATACCAAGTAATTGGAATAAATATCTTATTATACAGTGGATAGTAGATAAAGTTGATTTATATCCTTATACAAAGGACCTTGGGAATGAGTGGATTTGGATTTCTGCGAAATTGACTGTCGCAAAGTGTGCAGATATAGTGGTTATCAAAATTTCAAATCAAATACTAGGCTACTACTAATAGGTATTGCAAATATCTATAGGTCGCACTGACCACAGTCTGCCTGCTTGTCATAAAAATATTTTAAGTAAATAAAGTTATGGAACAAGTGTTTTTATTATCATTTTCTATACAAAATGGAAGCAAATAAGTATACGGACTTGCCGAACGAGAGTACAACTACAAAAATACACTTTACATTATTCTTAAGGAACCCCGTGCTGCCTTCGGTAAACTACTCATTCCAAAATCAGACCGTCCACAAAACAAAAGAAAGACTCAAATAAACAATTAAGATCCTACCCTGTCGGGCCACCGGTGACAGACTTTAATTCATTTTGTAGGGGCTCATAACACGTTGTAGCAAGCGTTCACTCATCATCATCATCATCAGCCTATAATTTGCCACTGCTGAGTACAGGCCTCCTTTCACAAATCGGGGTGAATGGTAATGGCCAGATTCCACCATGATTGCCCACTGCGGATCAGTGGACGTAGGCTAGTGGTCAACCTACCATTGGAGTTTTCAAGCCGCCTAGAAGGCCTCCAACGTGATAACCGGGACCAACGGCTTTACGTGCCTTCGGAAGCACGAGAACGCTCGATTTGAAATACCACTAGGCGGTCACCCATTCAGGTACCGACCACGACGGTGGTAGCCTAACTTGCCGATCGATTAAGAACGTCTTATCATGCTACACCACGAGCGCTTCAAGCGTCCACTCAATACTTTATTGATTATGTATTAGAAGTTTCTATCATTTTTCACTAGTAAGCCTTATGCAATGGGGGAGGCCTATGTTCAGTAGTGGACGTACATAGGCTGATATGATGATGATGATGAACCCGTATGCGTACCCTAAAACAATACATACATAAAATCCTATATCCATGTACTAGTAACCCATTGTATCGGCAAGTCCCTACACAAGAGCTATGCAAAGTGTGTCGTGTCCTCGAGCCGACAGCCGGCTGCCTTGAGACGCGTCGCACAAAGAAATAACAATCACATCGCATATTACTCTCATTTACATAACATTCACTCGAACAGAAGAGACAGATTTTGTTTTTGATATGGCCATATTGAAGAAATGAGGCAAAGAGCTGTTCAAAAAGCAATACAGAATCACTGAATACAGAGGAATGTTAAGTAGAACTCATAAACAACATTTCATTTTACTGTAGGTATTATTAAAATATAGCCCTCTTTTAGCACTACCGCAGTCGGGTAAAATTTCAAAACTTTTGTGTTTGATTGTCCTTTAGAGCATTTGTTTCTTGCGGACCGAATCTACCTCTTCAAATTAAGACATCAACATTTTAGGCTTTTCGGTACGCGGACCGAACTAAGAGTGGACCGAAAGTACTAAAGACCCTTATTATGCTCATAAGCAGAATATTTAGAAAATTTACTGTTTTTTTTTTTCACACACGGTCGTCTGATCCCAAACTAACCAGAGCGTGTACTATGGAAACCAGATAACTGATATAATACATACACTACTTTTTGTTTTTAAATACATACTTAATATACATAATTACACCCAGACTCGGGACATACAGACATGTTCGTCCATGCACACAAATGCATGTCCTGTGCGGGAATCGAACCCACGACCTGCGGCGCAATAGGTGGAATCTTTACCAGACTCATAACCAACTGCAACAACTGGCCCGTCACTGTATATTTAGCCAGTAAATATTGTATTTTAACCTTTTTTACAAGCATAATTAGGCCTGTTATCTCAACAAAGCATGGTATAACTTACGCGTATAATAAAACAAAACTTTTGCTACTAACTGTCAACAAATGATTAAATAAAATATGACTGGAACTTGTTTCAGCTACTAATTAATTTTCGTTACTGTAATTAATATCAAAAACTCCAGTCAAATATAATTTAATATTCCAAAGGTAAGCTCAACTTTATTCGTGGTTTTATGGCTAAAGTGAATTTAGTCTTAAGTAATTTACTGGAAATCCCTCCTTTATCAAGTTAACATTACAGCATTTATTTTTTACTTTATGTATTCTTTTTTTTACTATGTATAAGTATGTGTGACCACAATGTCATCGTGGTCTGTGATAATATGGCCGTAGGTGATAGGCCTAGAGAAGGGAAGGCTCTCAAGTGCAGCTGTAGAAATACGGCAGGTGCTATTAAAGTAGGTAATGAAAATTAGTTTTTACTAGTACTAGGTATGCGCTGTTTGTTTTTTGTAAGGTTTTGTGAACAGGTGCTGCTTGTGGGGGCTGGTCTGCTTAAGTTTGCTATTTATTTACTTATTAAATATTTATGCAGTCTACTTTGTAATTTTGCCGCCGCGCCGGGGCACGCAATTGTTGTCAGTGCGATTAGAACGTAAATATTATGTAATGAATCTAAGCTTGTTTTGAAAAGAGTAATTGCTGAGTTTATTGCCGGCTCTTCTCAGCAAATGCAACCTTCTGAACCGGTATTAGAGTATTAGCACAGTAGATATATCAAAAACCGTTTACCATCAGGCGAGCTGTATGCTTGTTTACGACTCCGTCGATCGTCGAGATTTTTAGGGTTTGATATATCTACTGTGGTATTAGAGTCAGACTTTTCATAAGTGCCTGCGAAGGTCTATATGAATAATTGATATGAAATTTTGAAAATAAGGTATTTATGCTATTTGAAAAAAAAAAAGTTAATAAGTTTTAGCTTAAATATTTTTATGCATATCATTGACTGAGCGAGCGAAGCGAGCGCAGCGTCTCCGTTTCAGCTTGGACAAAAATGCTTTCGTATGTCTGTCCAGCCCACAGTGGTCCAGCCAGATCTCCGAAGGATGTCCAGCTTTTCTCCTCTACAGGTCATATTTCTCAACCGATTCTCGTGAAAAGTTGTAAGCAGGTTTGGTAATTAAATGGATGTCTTTGGCGAGGCAGTTTTCGAAAAAACACTGAATCGACGAAGAAAATCGTGGTCTTCAGCTCATAGAGCCAATAGGTATAGTAGATGTAACTAACTTTATCAGGAACAAGACTATTGAGATATGTTAGTAAGTACAACGTTAAGTTATCGAAGCGGCGTGAATGACCGTGGGAGCGTGAAATCGACACGCCAAATATGGATTGGATATTCCTGTAAAATATGTAAGTGGTTTATTGTGATGATAAAATTATTAGATATAGAAGACTTTTTAGTAATATTACCCACAAAACGGTTCTCACTTTTAAGGTTTCCGTAGTCAACAAGGTACAGCTTTCTAGTGCTCAGAGTCTCACAGGACAGACCTTTCTATCAGACAGATCGAAAGACAGATAGATGAATGGACATGGCGAAACTGTAAGGGTTCCTTGACTACGGAACCCAGAAAACTACCATATTTTAATGAAGACGGTATTTTGTAATTGGGATGTTTCCTGGGTAAAAAAAAAAACTAATTAGTCCGTCAGTTAGATTATCAAAAAATATTGGACACGTATTTTTTGCTTTACCAAATCATTAACAATTGACGAAGATAAAGCGCGACTAATTTCGGGAGTGGGGGCTCGTGACGTCACTTGTTGCTAAAAAGTGTACCACACCGTGATGTCACGCACGAACTTCAACAAAACATATCCTCGTATTTTTCGTTTAATTGACAAAAGAAAAAATATGTTTATTGCAGGAAACTAGCCCATTAACGAATTAAAATCTTTTCGAGGAGGATCAGCTCTCTGGTATACAAAGAATAATGTTGTATATATTATTATTATATTAGTATATATAAATATCGCTTTACAGTAATAGCGAATACTTCATAGAAATATATCTTTATGATAAAATATTCAAAGTATGAGTAAGTTCGTAGGGATGAAATATGGAATACATTTTAAAATAACGTTCAAAAATGTGTATCAAAAGAGATTTCATATGGAATGCTTCGATGAGCGAGAAATAAATTGCTGTAAGTACATTCGAAATAAATTGCTGTGAAGCGCTCGTGGTGTAGCATGATATGCCGTTCTTAATCGATCGGAAAGTTAAGCTACCACCGTCGTCGTTGGTACCTGGATGGTTGGCCTAGTGGTATTATATATTTCAAATCGAGCGTTTTCGTGCTTCGGAAGGCACGTAAATCCGTTGGTCCCGGTTACACTCTCAATTCAACTCAATTGTGATAGTCGTTAAGCTAAATGGAGGCCTTCTAGGCGGCTTGAAAACTCCAACAGTAGGTTGACCACTAGCCTACCTTCACCGATCCAAAGTGGGCACGCGTGGTGGAGTATCTGCCCATTCCCTTTCACACTGATTTGTGAAAGGAGGCCTGCGCTCAGCAGTGGGACATGATGATGATGATGATGATGAAGTACAGTCTATACTTGACTGATTCAGTGAAAACATACCTGATAACTTTATATCCTAATCGGAAAAAATAATAATAGAAACATGTAGGAAATATAATCTGACTGATTCATCTGAATTATTCCAATTTTACGGAAGTATGAAGTGATGTATTAAACAAAAACAGAGGCGTTGAATTGAAAACTGCTAAAAATAAAGGCCTTTCTATAACCCTTTTTCAATAGTATTTATCACCATTAAAAACTTGAAACAATGTAGGTATGAAAAGGTAGACAGACAGGCCTTCATATTTTGCATCCATAGACAACGGGATAATTTTCACCCATACGCTGTTGACATACCGAACATACACGGAAAGTAAGGGGAACTTACGTCCGGCATCTGTGTCTGTGTTTTCTAACTTCTACGATCCAGGGACTTTCAAGGTCAGAGTATAAGTTTCTTTAGGACAAGTCTAAGTGTACTCCATATTATACTTTATCATCCTTTATAGATGGCTCATTGGCCAAATGCAGCATTTCGTACATGCAAATCTTTTTTAAACTTAACATCTTACGTTATTTTTGTCAACAGCTTATCTATTATTTCTGCATCAATGTCAGTTTGTCTATTCGCACCTCGGGCGTGATTGGGCCTCGTATCTTGCGAGGGGCGGAATGTCCCACGGCGATCTAATCGAAACGTTTCAACACGATTCTTCACTACAGGGTTGACGCTGTTTGCGATACGATCATTTGATTGCCCTCCTGGGAATGTGGCGATGACGTCACCGGAACTATGTTGTCAATTTTTGGAATCGATTTGAAAGAATGAACTTTAAATTGAAGACTTTTATCAAATATAAAACCGACTATTAAGACGTGTTAGCACTAAAAAGTATACAATAACGATGTAGGAACTTTTTCTAGGCACAGTTTTTTTTTTTTTATTATTATTTTTTGTTGATGTAATTTTATTACTTATTTCTTTATTGTATTATTGTGTTCCTTTTTATGTACCTATTTGTATTTTGTGCATTGTGTTTTGGTAGAAATAAAATAATTTTCTTTCTTTCTTTCTTTAACTTTAATCTGTTTGTGTAATTGGGTAGTATTTGAAGTCATATTCAAATCTTTTATTTCAAATAGACCTTCGCAGTCACTTATGAATAGTCTGACTCTAATACTCTTAATATTACTCTATTCAAAAGCTTATCGCTATAACTACCTAAATCAAATACAATTCAGTGAAAATAAACTAGCCTCATTATCTTCAACAATAATATGAAATAGTTCAAGAATCAAATTCAGAATCACACTTGGCACAATGCCAAGCATTCAAAAAGATAAGCACCACACCATGGTATGGAGTGGATAACGAAGTGAGCGCTATGAAATAAGTAGAGAATATATTTTCACGACAATAATATAAGGGTAATGTCTGAATGATAAAGATATAATACTTTGATAATTCTATAGCAAAATGTGAACGATGACTAGTCGTAGTAATGAAATGAAATCAACAACAACTCGATTACAATGACAATGACAGCTCGATTAGTTTATTTTAGTTATTTTCATAGTGTTATGTCTTATGGCATTTTACTTTGGGGTAAAGCTGCTGATATAGAAACCATTTTTATTTTGCAAAAAAAAGCAGTGTGAGCTATATATAATATGAGTTCTCGAGCTTCCCTCAGAGATAAGTTTAAAAATATAGGTATCCTCACAGTAGCATCGCAGTATATTTATACAAATATATTATTTGTACATCAGAATATTAATATTTTTGTAAAAAAAAGTGACGTGCACTCTTTTAATACTAGAAATAAGCATAAACTTGTGACCTCTGCTTATAGACTCCAAAAAGTGCTAGGTTCATTTTTAGGACTGAGTATACAATTTTATAATAAGATCCCTAATAAAATTTTAAATTTACCGTCACATAAGTTTAAGGAATGTATTAAGGCCGCTTTAGTACAGAAGGCTTACTACAATATTACCGAATATTTAAATGATAAAAATGCTTGGGTGTAGCGCTCGCTCTGCAGGAAACATCTGATGTAATAAATTTAAGTTTGATTTTGAAAAGAGTAATTGCTGAGTTTATTGCCGGCTCTTCTTAGCAAAAGCAACCTTCCGAACCGTGCATTAGAATATTAGAGTTTGACTATTCATAAGTGCATGTGAAGGCCTATTTGAATGAATAAATTATTTCATTTCATTTCAATGAAATAAATTTATTTACAAGAATATGGTAGTATTGTACATGTCTTGGAGTAGTAAGTTTTGCCTCATATTCTACCTATTCGGTATGAAAATATTATGTTGTTTTATATTTAATTTATTTCTATATCTTAATTATAATCTAATTTTAATATAAAAATAATAATTCAAATTTAATACCATTGTGTCAATACAGAAAAAATACTATTATAAACATTAAGCAAAAAAATACAAATTATAGTCAACATTATTTTAAACAATCAATTTAATTAATTGGGAACATGTATTTTCTACATAGTTATTCAAGTATGGTGGAGTCGTATAAGTCAATAAGTTAAGTAAGACAGTAATAAAGTGGATTCCAGATTGATCAGTCGTTTCCTTACGCCGAATTTTAGCTTTTTTTAATTTAGCTTTATAGAGAAGAATTATGATGATCTCTTAAATTAAAATAAGATACAAGAAGTGATACTAAAGTGAAGTGACGGATGAATTCAAAGAAGATGTTGGCAATAGACATAGTTCTTAATTTTGAAGAGCATCTTCTCGCTAGCCTCATATTCGTATCTAGTGTGAAACATCAAAAGGCTTATAAGACCTCGTTTCTGTAATATAATGGTATTTAACAAACTGAATAATCATGCTGAGATGCCTAGAAAAATCAGATGAAAGATGTAAATATAAACATAATGAAGGTGAATTTTGAATACTGAGCATACCTTGTTATAAATATGTTATGATTTAGCAAGGCTATCTTTCGCTCGCTGCTATTGAGACATATACTCAAGTATAAGTTATTAAGTGTAGTCACAGGAGTGTGGCGATCTGCGGGCCGCCCTGGGAGCCATCGCGTTACTGTAATCCGCTGGATTGTAATCGGAGTTGTGGGGACGAAAATAAGTTACTGTGGACTACTTCTTTACTTTGCAGGGTTGCTTAGGACAGGAGGTTTGGGATTTTATAATAGACCTTTTTATCATCTAAAGCTTGGTCATATATTTTTTTTTTTTTTATGCCACTTAGGTGGCAAACAAGCATACGGCCCGCCTGATGGTAAGCGGTTACCGTAGCCTATGGACGCTTGCAACACCAGGGGTATCACGCGCGCGTTGCCGACCCTAATGCTTTTATAAATCGTTTTTGCATAATGTTTTTTTTAAACTCAGCGAGCACTATTTTTAAGTGGTAAAGATGGATGTGGGAGTCTATGTTCAAAATTTGTTTAGGTTATTTTTGTGTGTAGCGGGCCACTCATTGTGGGGTTGATTGCGGGCCACTCATTCCCACCTAGGTTTATTATAATTTTTAGGAACTAGACTGTAAAGATTTAGCGTTTAGCGTTTAGCCTTAGTTAGTTTTCAGCAAATGCAGAAGGTTCTCAACCTGGTTGGTACGTTATATTTTTTTAGTATACAATTTTTAATGATAGAACGGTGTTAGTAATACGGTCCAAGGTTGTATGTTGGCGTGTTTTACCAATAACCCTGTCTATATAGAATACTGAAACAAACATAAACATAATTAAACCAAACAAATAAATCAGACAATTTCTGTACTTATTTCTGACGATGGAAGTTAAGGATATTTCTAGGAAATTCGTGAAGTTATTTATAGAGAAGTGAAGTGAAGCGAAGCAGAGCGCGGTGATATTTATTTATAACAGGATACCAACCGTTGACTGCCACTTGTTTCTGAAGCGTCTACATCATTGGAGTTTCCGAGAAAGTAGGATAGGATGGCATACGTCAGGCATCAATGTCAAATACATGGTTTATATTATACAGATGAGTTTTATAACAGACCGGCTAAAAGGTTTAATCGTAATGGATTACGCAAAGAATGCCTTGCTGTGTTTCTCAGCTCAAGTGTATTCCGAACGCTAGTAAGTGCTTTATCAGGGCCTAAACTGAATAAATGACAGGTTTTTAGTTTTATGAAATATATTAAGTAGCAAATTTCTTTGTGATCTCGAAGTTGATCTATTGTAATAAGGTTATTCTAGAGACAACAAGGCATTCATTTTTTGAATCGATTATAGTTTTATTGAAGAGTATTTTTTCGTCTTCGCTATTATTACGATAAGTACGTATAGTGTAATTTAGTATAATTTATTACATTATAACAAACAACTCGATAGTCGAAGAGTAATACTTGTACATAGATCAATAAGACACAAGTAATATTTAGCCTTGAGTCGCACAATATTCTGTAATCTTGTTCAACAATAAACTGAGCGAATTGTAAAGCAGTTCTTGTATCGAAGGCGGTAATGTATACAGTACATGTGTAAATAGTAGTGAAACAATGATCTTTCAAAATTCAAAATCATTTATTCAAATAAACCTTCGCAGGCACTTATGAAAAGTCTGACTCTAATACTCTAATACCGGTTCGGAAGGTTGCATTTGCTGAGAAGAGCCGGCAATAAACTCAGCAATTACTCTTTTCAAAACAAGCTTAGATTCATTACATAATATTTACATTCTAATCGCACTGACAACAATTGCGTGCCCCAGCGCGGCGGCAAAATTAAGAAGTAGACTGAATAAATATTTAATAAGTAAATAAATAGCAAACTTAAGCAGTCCAGCCCCCACAAGCAGCACCTGTTCACAAGTATGACGCGTGTGGCAGCCATCGCCCTCCTCGCCATATTGGAGGGAAGTGAGCGACCCGTCACACGACGCCGCCGCAAGCAAAGGCCTTAAAGTGAGCATGACTTACTTAAGTCTGCCTTAGAAATAAAAAATAACTAAAGGCAATAATAACTTTTAATGATAAATACATTTATAAACATGCAGATATATAAAAACACTTACATATAATATACTATAACATACTTTAGTTTACATGCCACGATAGACCCGATTAACATATCCATACTAATAAAATAAATGCGAAAGTTCTATCTGTTTTTTTGTTGTCTTTTCATTACTATACCGATTTCAATAAAATTTTACACGCAGATAGCCTATGGTATGGAAAAGGGAACAATAGTGAAATTGCGGGAACAGCTAGTGAATTTATAATTAATTGATTATGTTTCTTATTGTTTACTTGCACTATTGCATTAGGAAATTCCTGTTATAATGGCTGTAATTTTTGTATAAATAAATTTATATAATATATTATCTTACCACAAATAAATGTATACTATGTATATAAATTGATTGTACAAGTGGGTGTAAAATTAACAAAATTTTAATCTTACCTTAAACGAAAATGTTCTAAAATAAAATTCAAAGAATACACTACAATTTTTATTTTGGGTCTAACTACTAGAATGAAAATTGTTACGATAAATACTTTCCCCTACTAAGCTGATCAAATCATAGACATTCTTGATAAACATTTAAGGTCTTTATTAAACGTTTGTTGAAGTGGTAATAAACGCTTCACATTAAATACATTTCCGCTCACTTAAACCCTCTCCATAGCTCACACGACTATGCGTAATCAATTGGGCGCAATCTGGAACGTTCTCGAATTAATCCACTGATATCTCCCCTACTGTGCCACGGAGCGGAGGGGTGCAAAGGGAATGCGAATAAGACAATATTGTCTGGCGAGCGTTTGACCCGCGATAAATATCACCTATTCTATCTCTCTCGCTCTTACCGGAGTGCTGTATATTGGTCTCGTTTCACGGCACACCTTATTCCGATCTCTAATGGAGAGGAATGTAGTGTTCTCCGGGACTTACTTAAACGACGAAAACAAGTGTTGACAGCTGAACTCTCTAGAGTGTTTACAGTTCTGAAGGTATTTCTATAAAGCTTTTGCTTTTTGTTTTTATTTCATTTATTGTTCAGAGAAGCGCTCGTGGTGTAGCATGATAAGCCATTCTTAATCGATCGGCAAGTTAAGCTACCACCGTCGTGGTCGTCCGTCGCCTAGTGGTATTTCAAATCGAGCGTTTCCGTGCTTCGGAAGGCACGTAAAGCCGTTGGTCCCGGTTAGAGGCCATCTAGGCGGCTTGAAAATTCTGCAACTAAGCTGATGATGATGATGATGATTGTTCAGTGAAATTGTATTAATAGGACTGTATGCCCATGAAGGACGATGCCGAAGCCTAAGATGGAACACGCTTACCCAGAAGAAACCTATTCACTCTGGCCTTGAAAGTCCCTAGATTGTAAGAGTACACGGAAGCAATTTCAGCTCGTATTTTCGGTATGTCTACAACGTACGGGTGAAAAATTTCCTAACGTCTTGTGGTTCAGTGTAAAAAAGGGGATGGTGGAATAAGGTGGAACTATTCGCGAACACTCTCCAAAATATATCCTGTAGAAAACTGATAAGCAACCTTTAAGTAGAGATTGTACTATGGAAACCAGACATCTGATATACTACTTTTTGTTTTAATAATAAAATAAATAAAAATAAAAAATAAAATAAAATAAAAAAGCCTTTTATTTCATGCTTAAAAATCAAATTACATTTACATTTAAAAAATACATTATCATTATTACATTAATTTTTGAATTATTATTAAATTTAAATTCGTTCCGATAAATATATACTTATAATTCATTTTATAGTAATGTAAATTCTCATGGTTTAACAATATTTAAATTACGTTTTATTACATTTTGTTTTATTTATTTAATAGTTTTACAAATGTTACAAAATCACAATAATAGTCTTATAACAAAATACTAATTTAGTTTAGTTTAGTATATAATTTTACAAAAATAATTTCAGTTGCAAGTATATTTTTATTAACATAATATTTGTAAAAATGTAGATAAACAGTGTAGTTAAAAGCAAGAACCCCTCTTAGTGAAGGTGAAGGCCTCCTCCAGAGTAGACCATCTCTCTCTATCCATAGCTGTTGCTGTCCAGCTCCTACCAGCGACTTTGATAATATCGTCCACCCACCGTGCGCTAGGTCTGCCTGTTTTTCTGGAACCCGTTGGTCCTGACCATGACGTCAATCGATGTGTCCAGCGATCGTCGTTTATCCTAGCTACGTGACCCGCCCATCTCCACTTTAGTTTTCTTGCATAGCTAAGGGCATCGGTTATTTTGGTCTTTTCACGTATGGCAATGTGTGGTATTCTTTGTACTCGTCTGATGTTCATGATGCTTCTCTCCATGCTTCTCTGACACGATCTTATTTTATTTTCGACTATACGAGTGTACTTCCAGGTTTGGCATGCGTAGGTTATCGAAGGCAGTAGGCAGCCGTCCATAACTTTTTTCTTAATATTCGTTGGTATTTGACTTTTGAGGACTTCTTTCATGCTCCAAAATTTATTCCATGTCCCTTTGATTCTACGTTCTACTTCCAGCTCGTTATTCTTATTGTCAAAAGATATTTTTTTTCCGAGATAAACATAGTTATCGACGTATTCCAATGGAGTGTTTTCAATGCTTATAGGGGTTTTCAGGTGATTTGTCATAATTTTAGTTTTTCCAAAATTTATTTCCAAGCCAGCTTCTCTACTTGCCTTCTGTAATGAGTTCACCATACATTCTAATTGACAGCTGTTTTCTGATAGTAATGCAATATCATCTGCAAATCTCAAGTGACTCAGATATTTACCATTTATATTGAGACCCATTTTATTCCAATCCAATTTTTTGATTACATACTCTAGCACCGCTATAAAGATTCTTGGTGATAGCGGGTCGCCCTGCCTCACTCCTCTTTTAATTGGTATCGGAGGCCCAGTATTTTCCAGTTGAACTCTACTATAGCTGTTGTGATAGAGGTGTTGTAGGACTCTAATATACTCAATTTTTACCTTTTGTGTTTTTAGAGCTTCCCATATAGACGAATGAAAGATGGTGTCGAAAGCTTTTTGGTAGTCTACAAACACTATGTAGAGTGGCCTTCTAAACTCTTGGTACTTCTCTATGAGCATATCTATTGAGTGGATATGGTCAACAGTAGAAAAACCTTTCCTGAAACCGGCTTGTTCAATGGGTTGGAATTCTTCTAGAGTTCTACTTATCTTTTTCTCTATGAGTGAAGAGAAAAGTTTATAAAGTGAAGGCAAGAGACTTATTGGCCGGTAGTTACTGATATTTTTTGGGTCACCTTTTTTGTACAAACCACCTTGTTTGTTTTAATACAAACTTAATATACATAATCTTTCAAACATGTGCGATCAAAGGAGAGAAAAGATTTGCCTTTTATCTTTTAAATAAACAACAGAATTCTCTGTAAATACAATACTTAAGCGTAAGAGTGTCAAGATTATACGTATCCTTTTAGACTCATTCATATTTAAAGTCTCTTTCATACGACACCTTTATTAGGTATTTTCAAAGAATTCTGTAAATACTTTAAAATATCACTGAATTTTACAAAGAAATTCTAGTGAGAGCATGTTGAATTTTATTTCGCTGCACTCAGTTGTATTAGTTGACAGTATTTACTGAGCTTGGAAATAAAATTTAAACGGCTATTGTGTGATCGTTTGATTTTTTATTTTTTATTTATCTAGACATTGTTTATAATCAGAGTCAAGTGGTTTAATAAATTGAATTGAATATGTAGACCGTACTGTATATGGCTGTTTCTAGCGAAGAAGAAGGAATAAAAATATAATTCCCAATCATTTTGACAGACTAGGTATAAACTAGGATATTTTTTTATTAGGTAACCCATCTGTACCTATATTTTTGAATTCTGTTACATTTATAATTCAAATAGGCACAAAACATACACAATTCAAGCATACATAAAACCTATTGAAATCAAGAAGCAGGACTCAAAAGGTTCAGTATAAAGTAGGGGTGATTGTGCCTTCAACGAGGAGGCCTGATAGTGACGCCTGACGCGTGCACAAAGCGCTACAAACTCCGTTCGTGGAACTGGTTTTGATGGCCAGCTTTGCCATATATTGTAGCAGATTTTTTTAATAAGAACTATGATACTAATGCATCTGTGAGTAGGTTTCAAATCTGACCGTGTGGACAAACTACTAGGAAATATATACCTACCAATATTAATGCACTACAAAACAGCCCAAATTTTCTCGTACAACTGAAATTTTTCTCGTTGTTTTATAATTCGCACATTGTGTATAAACACAGGCAGAAATTTTTTCAGCAAAATGTTGCAAACATACATATAGCCTTATTACTGTTGTATGACTAATGGCCGAGTCCTATAATTTACGGACCGTTATCAGTTAAAATTAAGACTCTTATATCTTTACTAATAATGAAGCAAAGACCTCAAAGCTTTGCATAGCAGACCCTCCCATATGGAAGTAGCTATCACAGGTAAAATTAGCTTACGAAATGATCTATATGCACAGATTGTCAATAAAAAAACCTACCGTTGGTAAGCAAAACGATTCGTTTTTGTTTATAGAAACCGGGCATAAGTGAATTTCGGGCAATTACCTTGTTGTAATGGCAATATAGAGTGCGTGCAACACATCTACACTTGTATAAAAAAAAGCGTTTTTATAGGTTTCGGTCTAAAAGTAAAAGATGTATACATTAAAACATTTTCAACACTAAAGTCTGTCTACATCTGTTTGTTATATCCAGTGTAATGTGAGATATATTCTTGTTTATCATGTGTAATGCATCTAGTCCGCTATTAAGCTGAGTGTGGAATGGAAAATATATGTTTTGCTCCATAAAAGTTCCGCATATTTCAACTGGAATTCATTATTTTGTGCAAAGTGTCCTTTGCAAGGTGACATTTACAAAATGTATTTCTCTATCACAGGTGGAGATTTCGAGATGGCATATTTTCGAAACCTACGTTCGGTTAGTCATGCTGAACAACTTTTACTATAGAACAAATGGCGAATTCTCAAAAAAAAATTGTTACTTTTCTTACAAAATGTCAACCTTTCTCGATCATAATGTATGAAATGTAATTGAATTGAATTTTGTTTTTTTTTTTTTAATTTTGAATTTTGTTTCTAAAATGTGCCATCTCGAAATCTCCACCCGTTATGTTTCATCCCTTTAACATTCAAAGCACGTACTAACAAATTCATCGGGAACCCTTATCCCGGGTACACGTCACCACCTTCGAAATAGCTGCACATTCACACACAATGCTGGACATTTATTATTTAGGATCTGTGCCGATAATCGGTGCCATTACCCGATTTCTTTCACAGGGGTGACGCCCTCGCCTTTATTTTACAATTCACATTCCCACGCATTTATTGCGTGAGGTATAGAGTTGGGTATGGCGTGAGCGAATTGTTCTGGAAGTTGGTGTGTATTTTATCAGATGACGTGTTAAGGTGCGTTCGAAAGCATCACCCCGGTCCGTTGGGATCGAACGCATCTGCTACTGAAATTCGCTTGATATATTGTTTCATGTAAGTTAAACTACCCACTCTATTTCCAATTCATATACATTGTGATAGAGTCTATTTTACATCGAACGTTGTCTATGAAATGAGAACCCATTGCATTGGTTTAAAGCTGTGCAATTTGAAATGATGTGGGAAGGAACTATGGGAAATCATTAAAATTATGTATTTGTTATTTGCCAGAATATAAGGCTAGGTATTTTATATCAGCTGTAGTGATTTATAATAGTTATCATAACATAAATTCACATAAAAATGTGTAAGACCTTTTATTGCCCCATCTATCATACTTGGCTCTACCTTTTTATTTTATGTCGTTTAAAGTTACTAGAAGCAAACTTGCAGTTAACTTAATAGGTATTTAGTGACCACTCATGTCGTGGCAAAAGTCATAGGTTTAAATGTTTTTTTTTTGTAAATAGAAGGATACAATAAATCAAATCATACAATAAGCTCGGAATTTTGGTGACAGTAAACAATCAGTCCTTAATTTAGGAATCAGGGCTCACCACTATACTGGTAAACCTGTGTTGTGGAAATAGATTAATCCGTAGTTATTTTAATCCAATTACTTAAGTCAAAAGCTAGGTTAAAATGAAGTACGATGGTGTTATGTAACTACGGGTTAATTGGTTAAAACTTTAACCCAAGCTGACGCAAGTGAGAATACCTAATACTAACTGATTTGTAATATTCAAATGTTATTCACAATAATAAGGAATATAATATATGTTCGCAAAAAGCCGTGACAAGCTCTCCACGCATCCGTCACGAAGCAATATAAAATAAAGGTTTTGATATCGACCTCCAGACAAATAAGGTCATATTCGTTAGGTATCGAGTGCCTCTCTAGCATTCGAATACTCTCCATTAAAACAGAATAAGTGACATAGCGATAGAGTGAATACGCATCGATAATGCCACTTGTAAATCAAGCGCGTATTCGTGTGAATAAGGTCAGTGAAGGCTGTGATAGCTCAATATACCTAACTAGCTTCTGCTCGCGGCTTCGCCCGCGTGGTATACAGGAAACAAATGTCAATTTTCTACAATAATAAAACAAAACAAAACAACTTCATCCCGCTTCGAGGGTGGAATTATTAAAAAAGCTGAGACACGTATAAATTATTTTTCAATCTTCAGCCTAAATACAAAATTTGAAGATCCTAACTTCGAAACTGATGGACTTTCATACAAACTTTCATCCCCTATTTTAGCCCCTTAGGGGAGGAATTTCGAAAAACCTTTTCTTAGTGGATACCTACTCTTCACAAAGAATATACCGTCTAAATTTCATGTCTCTAGGTCCAGTGGTTTAGGCTGTGCGTTGATATATCAGTCAGTCAGTCAGTCAGGACTTTGAATTTTATATATATAGATATCAGTGACGCTGAGTGCCGTAACTATGGTGTCAGTTCTATTAATGAATTAGAGCATTAAGTATTGAACAATATCGTAAGGAAACTATATACAGTAGGAACTCTTAGTATAACAAAAGTAGTTATACTAAGCTTCTGATTGATGACCCATCATCATAATCAACGGCTCATTTAGAAGATATCCCTCC
The DNA here is from genome assembly GCA_947623365.1 of Achlya flavicornis. NCBI lineage: Eukaryota > Metazoa > Arthropoda > Insecta > Lepidoptera > Drepanidae > Achlya > Achlya flavicornis. The sequence continues at coordinate 295,858 of OX392481.1, read as the reverse complement.
CTTCTCCTAACTGTACCTCTAGGTATTCGAGCCATTTTTGGGGAGTTATGGACTTTGAATGTTAACTTCTCTGGCGTACAGGTTTCCTAACGAAGTTTAACTGAAAGGCCATAGGTAGATCCATACGTTAGTTTTCGCTTCAGAAAATTTGATCTCTCATGTACCTATATATATTTTTAGATTTTGTTTTATGACAGTTGTTATATAATTTTAGAAAATATAATCTTAAGCATCATAATTACAGTCATTTTAATAAACAACTCCACTGTGACGGCAAACAACCTTATATATAGGTGTATATGTAGGTGTTTTTTCACAATATAGAATCCACTTTTCACTCTTGAAAATGTAATAAGTCTGAGTCCCAGTTAAAGACATTCCCGGGAATAAAGCTCCTTTAAATATGATAAAATCTAATTCAGAGCTTTATGAGATAGGATTCGCTTATACTGCGCGATGTTACGAGCTTTACATTGTAACGTGTTTGGCCAACGTTTGATTACATTGAGTAGATTTGAGTAATAGCTTTAGAGGATAGAGTAACTCTAACTAAAATATTTTTTATTTCACATTTTAACAGCTTTTTTTTTGTACAAGCAGCTGATAATAAAACCTTCTAGACTTTGCGTGAGATTGTGACCAACTAGCTAATTAGGGCTTTTGTTCATCATCATCATCATCAGCCTATAATGTCCCACTGCTGAGCACAGGCCTCCTTTCACAAGGGTGAAAGGGAATGGGCAGATACTCCACCACGCATGCCCACTGCGGATTGGTGGAGGTAGGCTAGTGGTCAACCTACTGTTGGAATTTTTCAAGCCGCCTAGGAGGCATCCAACTAGCTTAACGACTATCACAATTTAGTGATAACCGGGACCAACGGCTTTACGTGCCTTCCAAAGCACGGAAACGCTCGATTTGAAATACCACTAGGCGGTCACCCATCCAGGTACCGACCACGAGCGCTTCATAATATATGGGCTTTTGTTATAATCATCAAATTAGGCATTTATTTTTTAATATGTTCTTAACTTAACATTTTCTACAATCAAGAATATACATGGCCGCCACTTTATGAGAATACAAATAGCTCCCCAAATATTCTAGACTCAGAGGGCTCTAAAGTTCCACAGAGTTATAAATACAGTAAACACAATTCAGCCGCTCAAATATTTCTGAAATGTAAGGATTCTGCGTTTACTATGTTGCAACCATTTTATGGAGACTGGCTGAGACTCTGCCTGAGACTCAGGCTTTTACTGATAAGTTAAACGTAGATAGCGACTGTATAAGGGGTGATAACTCAATTGGTTTTTTTAAGTTCAAAAGACTGACATGGAGGCCCTGCTATATTGATCGCTTTATTTTTTCGTCTATGCAGCGTGAATTTGAAATTGTTGGCATACTTTTAGAAAGACTGAAACCATCAAATTGAACAGTATTTAATATTCGCGGGACAAGACAAGAAATAAAGTTGCGTAGAGTTGCGTGTTCATAATAAATAAATATTCTGGGACATTCTTTACTCACTGATATCTGCCGGGCTAACGCGTATCTTTTTTAATAAAAATTAATTAATGGTGTTCGTTACGATTACCACCAAAGATACACGGTAGAGCCCCCAAACTAAATATATAAACGAGCTTATACTATCGAAACCAACCACTGATATACTATATATACTTTTGCTTGTAAATACATACTTTTAATATACATACCTAATTACACCCAGACTCAAGACACACAGATATGACATGCATGTCCTGAATGCGAATCGTACCCACCTGCGGCATAACCACACCAACTGGTCCGTCAAGTACAATTTAATCCCCATTTTTACATGACTGAGACTAGTAAAATCCAGGTTTTAAATATTTCTGCCAATTTCTAATGTAATAATATAACAAAGAGAGCCTATCTAAGAGGGCTATCTTAATACCTGGGCTTTACAAGACTTGCTTTAATACACCTCGTGTAATTAGAGGGATTCAGTTTGATGTTCTAAATCTTTTAAAAATAATGCTTCTATACAACTAAGTAAAATTGGAGTGTCTGTTTATGTCAAAATAACAGCTTTTTACTAAAATTAAATCTATCTGAAATCATATACGGTACTTATACCAAAAAAAAAAACATTTTTAATTTATTTTTGTTTGCTGTCTGCTGGACCGATTTTGACGAGACTATGGCAGATAGCTGATATTAAAAGAAGTAATTTAGCTCCTTTTATTTTAGAAAAAGTTTGAGTGCCACGCAGAAAAACAACCGTACGCGGGTGAACCTGCCCGAAATTTAAAACTAGAAATAAGACTTACCAAAAAGCGTCTAATAGAGGTTAACATATCATTCAAAGATGTCATAGCTAGAAGCGACATAAGCCAGTTTGTAGACATTCTACATAGTACGCAACACATACAAATTGAACTAAGTTAGTAATCCGACCTTTAGACTACGAAGCCGAGTCACACTGACTAGCTATATCAGTTGAGTAGTTGCTACTGGGCTGCCATTCTGATCTAGAAGGACTTAGCAATGGACACGAGTTTATGTTTCAGATTAATAAATGTACATATCATTTATTGTACCTACTTGAAAGTTCGATGCTTTCCTCATTTAATAAAGTGCAAAGTGTGTATTTGTTCCACTACAGAATAAGAACAAGAATTGGTTATTCCTTTTAGGAATGACGTTTTAGTGAGTCTCTAATGGTGCGTCCATACTTGGCGAACCAAGCACGAGCCGAGCCTCGAACGAGCACACTGCGAGCACGATTCGCGTAGCATGGACGGGCTCGCGAGCCTCGAACGAGCGCGATTGACAGTTTTTTCACGTACAAAAGGATTCGCATCGTGCTCGATTCGCGTAGCATGGACGCACCATTAGATTTTATATATCCTTTAAATAATTATTGGAATGCATGATTTTTGCACTCAAATCAGAGGAATCCTGACTCAATTAGATTATTTGAATTTCGTTTGAATAATATCTCACAAACCAGAGTAATGAGAGACGAAAAGTAAACAGAGACGGTAGCCACAATGTTGCCAAATATACAGAATTTTACGGCATCAAAGTGTGAAATTAAAATTTTTATTTTAAAATCACACTCGCGTCGCTGGCCCTCTTGAATAGTAAACGCATGAATATTTAAAGTAAATACGAAGAGGTACACAAATGAACTCTGAGTGACTCTGAGCTGACTCGAACGAACTTGTGGAGAGAAATTAAACCGAAGGTAGGTCAGGCACTATAATAGTGAAAAGGGTTTTACGTAAAAAATAGTTTAGGCAATTCAAAGATTTATGCACGTATCATAAACCTATTTTATTTCATATGAAATAAGACTTTTTAGAATATATTATATTCTTAGCAAAACCTTTTACGATCGAGATATTAAATAAAAGAGAGTAGATTCGACATAATATAAGATTTTATGTATTCGTTTATAAATTAACACAGGAAAAACATACTTAATTCAGTTCAGTTCAGTTCTTTATTCAGTTTATAAATGAATTTAGGAAAAAGATACTTAAAATATCATTGTATAGTTTTATGAAGAAAAGGAAATTGTTATCTTAGTTTCTTATTGTATATATCATCTCGAAAATCTCATTATTTCTATTCGAGCCTCAATAGTCTGAATGCCGGACAAAGACTTTCTCACTTTACCGTTTATTGTCCTAGTTATATTATGCTAGAAAATGTCTAGACTAGTAGCACAATAGTAAATACTATTCTAGTCATTACTGCGGGTCGTTTGTTATTTTAAAATCTAGCTCTAAGCCCGGTTTCACCTGCAATCTCCTACTTTATACCCTTAGGTGTCTACATTATAATTTATTTATTGCATCGTGCTTACAACATACAGCTTACTATTTAGTGAATGCATGTAGTATATGTACCTTTAACTCGGCTCAGCAAAATCCTTAATTCTTTCAAGGGGCAATGTATACGTTTCTACAATAAAGTACCCAAAGAAATACAAGAGCTACCTATACATAGATAAAAAGATAGTAAAACAGAAATTATGCAAGAAAGGGTACTATGAAGTTTCTGATTTTGTAGATGACAAGAATGCATTTGAATGAATTGTTCGCTTCGCAGGCTATTGTTATATATATCTTGTAAATTGTAATACTTATAATACACATTTAAAAAAAAAAAGACTTGCTTAGTTTCTTGCCGGAGTCTTCTCAGATCAAGTTGTATTTGGAACCGGTGTTTTGTTAACGTTCATAATCAAATCATAATCAAGTCACGTGCCTTATCAGGGCCTAAATTGAATAAATAATTTTTGAATTTGAATTTAGCACCCAGTAAAAAAGATTGCAAACTGAAGTTCGATTAAATCTATAATAAATTAGTTGCCACAAGTATGACGGAGTATCGCATGGGAACGGCTCGACCGATTTGGCTGTTTTTTTGAAATCGGAACCTGTGAGGAAAATTTCAAGTTCTTGGACCCTGCGTGTTATAGCTGGCATTGATACGTCAGTCAGATTCTTCTGTTATATATGTATAGTATAGTATATACTCGTAGATTGTGTAGTCTAGCAATGTCATAAAATACTCATAAAATTGAGATATTTCAAAATATGTGACTAAACTAAAATTACATATTCAACTCTATATTCATTATATTATGAAACTTTTTAGCATGCGACGTATTTGGTACATAGTCAACTATTTTGGGTCGTATAAGAAATTCATGATACAGAAGAAACCACAAACTTTTTATACACTTAACTCAAATAATTCGACAAAAACAAAACGGCTAACGTCAATGGGTCTCGTAAATTGTCGTAGGGGGTGGGGGGCCGGAACGTCCCCACGAGAGGTGAAACTAAGGCCACGGCTTCAAATTCAGTTACTTTATACTACACTGTAAATGCAACCTTACATAGAATATAAAGAATTTAAAATAAAATACATGTGCATCTAAGTTTGAGAACCTATGATTTAGTTCAACAATATAATAAATCATACCATTTTTTTTATCAATCATTGCATTTAAAAAACCGATGGACAAGACATATATCCCATTTATTTTATAAAAGGATCACTCATGCAACTACACTTCTAATAATTTATTATATTAAAAACAATATCCCAAATAAAATTATCAGTTTTTTAATCGCTTAATTACCACTGTTTCCCAAGCTTTGGCGCAGGGCCCCGTGCTCGCTACCGCTCGTGCTTCTCTCGTCACATAACTCTTGCCCGAGCCCCATCCCGATTATCGTCCTCGCTAAACAAAACAGAGGCGGCCAGTGTCGTAAGAACGCCCAAAGTGACCGTAAACGTCCGCCGACCGAGTTTTGTGGCGCATTCGCTACTAACCCCGTAAAGGCTTTATACAAACGTGCATAGCCTTTGTTGGATTGTACGAGTTGTCGACCGTATGTTTGTAGGTATTTACAGTTAGAAATACTGGAGTTCACAACTTTCTGTTTACACGTAGCCTTTCATGAAATATTGTGAATCTGAATGTATTTATTAATAGTCGACTTGTGTACGCTCCACTCATATTTATAGAACTTATTGTTTCTGTACTCTATTTGTAGTTGGTAAGACAACGATTTATTGTGTTATGAAAAGACAACAGTTTGTTATAATTTAATCGATATTTTATTCAAACATGTTCTACTTATAGAATCAATACAGTTAGTTACTGAGTGACGCAAAAGTAATGTCTTATGAAAATATAGTTGTGCTTTGACATACATGGTGTAGACAGATAGGGAAAACCTGACAATAAGCAAAGGAGCGATACACACTCAAAGAATGGGCCCGGGCCTGTATTGTCCCCCGTATTTGTGACTAGAGCTGGCCGGCTAGATAACCTGATTGTCTTCTTTAGGGGCTTTTTGAAATCTCGCGTTTAACACAATAAATCACAATACTTGCAAGGATTGAAATATTGGTGAAGAAATTAACAACCTGAGCCATATGATTTGGGAGCAAAAATTAAAAATAAATACGAGCACAAATGTGAATGAACTCATTTGAGCAATATTTTTTGTTAACTTAGGGCCACCATAAACGGACTGCTAAAGCAGTTAGCCATTGATCAACATACATGGACCGCTCTTGCAGTCATAGTCAACAGCTTGAAGCCGCCATTGATAACTCTCGTTGCAGTTACCTTAACTGCTCGAGTAGTTGGCGAATTCAATTTTAATTCAAATCAGTAGCATCATGTATTTTGAGGAAGAAGCACTACTGCTGCTGGTACTGAAGACGTCGTCCATTTTTCTCAATAAACAAACGAAGCAACCGGGCGGGAAACGTGCGTGACGTGGAATGAAGAGCGCAGGCGGAGGTAACTGCGCGAGAGCAGTCATTGTATGCCTGGCGACTGCTTGACCGCACGATGAAATTTCACCGTGCTGCCAACCGCCCGAAGCGGTTGCAACTGCTCGAGCGGCTCGTGTATGCACGTACGTCGACTCCTGACTGCTTCAGGCTGTCCGTGTATGGCCAGCCTTAATGTCATAATTTTACACCTCCAAATATTTTTTTCGTGATAACGTAACCCATGTTGCTAACAAAACGGGCACTCAATTTACACTATGATATTACTTTTACGCCATGTACCAGGTATATACCTTATTTTTGAAAGAAAAACATTATTTTTTAAAGACTCGATATTTTATTTCTCTTGGTAAATCCAATTCTTGGTAAAAGCAATTGAGATTAGTTTTCAATATTTTCCCTAATCCAAGTATTGTCCCTGAACCCTATTCATATAGTACAGAAATCTCTAAGATTAACACCAAATAGATAACAGAACGCACGACATTATTAATGTCGCTGAACTCTGGTTCCGTACAAAGGAGTAATACGTAACCATAACCCCTTTATCACTATGACCTCAAATAACATAAACACAATTCTGATAACCTTCGCAATGGTCCAACTTGCTTAATTTACTGTTGTAATTATACTAACTATCGTGTTAAACTGTGGCTCTCAAAGTTTGGATGCTCCCTAGATGTGAATTTAGAGGTTTCGGCAATTGAATTTATGTTTTGTAATGAAGACATAAGTTGCTGTAATAACTCAAGTAGATAATTATAACATTTTGGCATCGCATCATGCTTTGCTGTAGTAATTTAACATCACAGTACAAAAAGACAAAAAATCACACGATGCCTTTTTTCCTATATTTTTATTATTTTATGGAAAAAAATCTGAATTTCAAAATAAAAATTGGTAGCTAATTATTGCCTCATAAACTCTGGGCCACATTTTGAAAGTTTGAGTGCCACTATTGCAAGACGCCCACCGGAACGGGCCGGTCACGGGCCGCAGCCGGCGGGGGCGGACCCTAATGTCACATTACTTCTGGAGCTCAACCTTCATGTTACTTACCTACGTACAGATGTTTTTGTTAAGACTAAGTCGCAGGGTGTGGATTGAGTGGGGGAGACAAAGAAGTTTATTTGAGTGTGTTTGTTGTGAATTATATATTGCTGATTTCTATGATTGTCATTTACCTAGAAAGTAGAAAGACATCTGCAGCTATTTTTTTATTTTTATTTAATTTTATTTAACTGTTTTCAAGTATTTTGAATAATAAAAGTAAAATTAATACCATCAGCGTATTACGAGACATAACTTTGTTTTCCTTAAAGTGGATTTTCTTTTGTAAAATGATGAATGTAAATGATCCTTTTGACTGGCGTCGAATAAGATGATTTTTATTTTACTAAAATTTTTGCTTTGAACCCTTTGAGAAATATATTTCCTGCCCTTATTTATTGTACTTACAGGAAATTTGACATCCTGTTTTTATCAATATTGGTTTCAAAATATTAACTTTTTGTTTAAATTTATTAACAACAAATATGTACAAAATACAATCTATATTTACAAAATATAATCTATATATAGAAAATTTCCTCAAGCCTGCCGCTGCTTCCGATTAACGGCAAGGTTCCCAGAAGGCTGGCAGCGTTTCCTCTTTGGATAGCCAAGCTGACGCGTTGGCGGAAAATTTTCTTTTTTTTTCTTTCTCCGGAGGTCTCGATCAATTTTGAAGACAAGGTGCGAGCAAAACGGCGAGCTTCTGACCCCCATGGTCCCAAGGTCTCGACCGCAAAAGGCATAAAAATATAATTGGGTCCAATTGATGCATATTTTTTGAATTTTGAATTTTCCGCACTGGCCGCCGCTGCCCCTGCAGCTTTACAAGTCGCCGGTAAGTGAGATGGCGCAAGTGTATCGACACATGTGGCATCCCACACCAGCGACTTGCCGACACTCCAAGGGATCAAAGACATACCATCCGGTCTCTTGCCATCGCCCCGCGCAATACCGACTGGTTCCAGTACGGAAGGCACGTTAGCGACAACAAGAGCCCTGCGGATAATGTCATTAATAGCCGAGTGCCGTGATATTCGACCAGCACTTAGGGAGCACGAAAGCCCATGGTGGCCGAGCTCATTGACGAGGTCTCCGCAGCGGCAGCGATGAGGCTGATCTTAATGTTATACGGTCTAACATTGTTCCGGTATTTGTGGATGGAATAGCTTGTAGCCAGTGACCTGAGTCACTCTGAGAGACAGCTAACAAGCGCGCGCGGTCTGTATCTATTGAAAAGTTTGAAAATAAATTTTGCCAAGTTTTTTCACAAAGAGGCTTGTCCCACGCTCTCTGAGAGTGACTCAAGGTCGGAATATTTGTGCCGAATTATTGTTTAAATTATTCGTATTTTTTCATATACATATTACATATAATATAATTAATATTATAAAGCTGAAGAGTTAGTTTGAACGCGCTATCTCAGGAACTACTGGAACGAATTGAAAAATTATTTTTGTGTTGTCCATTTATCGAGGAAGGCTTTAGGCTATATAACATCACGCTGCGACTAATAGGAGCGAAGCATCAGTGTAAAATGTTGCAAAAACGGGGAAAATTATTCATATTTGAAGGCTTCCGTTGCCGTTGCTTACCGCTGCGTAAACGATTCAAGTTACCCAAAACGCGAGTGAAACCGCGGGGAACAGCTATTATACATATAAAGTGAGTTATTATGACAGTGTTTATTGAGCTCCTCACTTTTCATTGACACCGTTATAAAAACGAAACGAATACGTAGAAAAAGAATGAGTACCTATGTTTAAAAAAACTACTCCAAAATGAAAACTACTATAAGACAGAAAAAAGCATTGACTACTCTAAATATTACGCTAGTAGGTGGTATCTACAAACGAAGCTCGAACATATTTCACATCGCCACAAACGGTCGCCATTAGAGTCGTGAAATATGGAATATTGCATACACAATTAGTGGCTCACACAGGAAGAAAGGAAAAATTGTGTAACTAACTAACCCCTATTTTGGAGGCATTTTATATTTTTTCATTTTGTATCTATAAATATTAGTACAGATAGATAAATATAAAGTTTTTTTCCAGTTATTATTACAGAATCTTCTAAGGGAAACTAAACACTGGCTTGCACTTTCTTACCAATATTATTTATATCTAACAATGCATTTTCATTGAAAGTATTCTGTGTTATAAATTCTAAAGAGATCTCCAATGTGACGCTAATGTGTTTATGAAAAGTGATAGGTATATCATTGACGCCTGGCGGTCGACTCATTTCAATGAAGTGGCAAATAGGGAGGTTTGAGTCACGACTCGCTCGTGAGCATTCACATTACAGACTCGTAGCTGTGCAATAAAGAAATATCTATAAGTGACACGTCAATGTGTTATTTAAACTAGTATCATGTGTTTTTTTATACCACAAAGGTGTCAAACATACGACTCGCCTGATGGTTAGCGGTTATCGTAGACTAATGGGTCATCGCCATCGAACAATTAACCCAAAGAAGCGTAATGACGTCGACTTTGCTTGCAATCTATTCCGCCAATTTGCCACCATCGACAATGCGCTCTGATTGGCTAAGACAAGGACTCATTCGATCTGATTGGCCAAGTCAAGAACACATGATGCAGTGAATGGTCCTTACTGTTCAAAATCAGTGACAAATCACTGACTAGTTTCGGAATCGGATTGTTCGGTATTATTACTCTAAGGGATTGTTCCTCGATGGTCATCGCTCACTATGTCAGCACCGCTTCATCGCAGCAACGCGGCAACGGTCCAGCACCGCCTCAACTCAATCCAACCAGCAGCACGCTGCAGCGCGCCGCCTGCGAGGTGGCGAGTCGAAATTGGTGGTGCGGTTTTGGCAAGATACCGTTTGCTGGCGTCACGCAGCAAAGGAGCGGACCGCTCGCTGGAAGCGTGTGGTCAGCAGGACTAGTGACTTGTGGCCAGCGCGCTTGCTGCGAGGCGTTGACTATTTTATCTAGTCATTGTAAAATTTACTTTAATGCATACAATTTAAAGGCCTCAATTGCATGGCAAGGTAAATGCTGAGGCGTAGTCGTGCTGTTATGTTGAGCTGCGATCATCACATAAACACAACAGTAATGTTTCTTAACTGCGATCTCCCATAAGAATATTAATTTCTATAATCTTGTACACAAAGTTTTTTTTGTAACTATATTTGTTATTTTTTCTATACCTTTGTTTTTGTTGTTATAACTTGTATCATTATTTGAAGCGATATTAAATTGTACAGAACATTATCTCTGATACATGTAATACATGCAATGTAGAGATGCGTGTAGCATAAATAAGCTCATTTATCACAGACATTTCGCAGTCATTAACCTCCTAAACAAATTACAGTGTAATAAACTAGACAGAACTTAATCAAAATAAAAACTACAATATAATATTACGCTTGTAAATCGGAGTATATCAGTTGATTCGATTAATGTTTTTCTTTTAAATATTTTCTTCAAGCAAATTCTTGATATACATCAAAACATGTCTACAAAGGTGTAATGGTGCATCCATGCTACGCGAAACGAGCACGAGCCGAGCCTCGGTTCGCCAAGCATGGACGCACCATACTGATTGTCTGAAAGAATTAAGTTACCAGTTTTATCTATTTATCTTTTTCTTTATTTCATTTTTGTTGTAGCATATACAACGTTTTTACAATAATTAAAAAATATTTTTTTTTAGAAATAATTACATATTAATTTTAAAAAGGACCATATCGGCTTTTTCATTTTCTCTTTTTTTTTTACAAAAAGTGCTATCGATACTTTTCAAGATTAGTTTTGTCACAAATAAACATCACAACCTATGGGTTTTGATGGAGCAAATTAATTGCTAAATCCTTACTATTTAATATTATAATATGTGAAAGTGATATATGGAACATAAATGATATGATTTGTGAAGATGTTTGTTATTCTTTCACGCAGAAACTACAGAATGGTTTTACAGATAGAATATATTCTCGATTAAAGCCCATCACAGACGAAAGTATAATATATATTAATATGCCGAGCTATAATATAAATTACAGTGCAAGTTGGCGATGTAACAGAAATATATTATTATAGCTGCGTGTGCGGTCACTTGAAGATTAGTATTGAAAATATATGCTATGATTTTTATTAATATATATTATAGCTACGTCTGTGATGGGCTTAACACAAGGGTTTTTATGCAGAGATAACAAAAGATCACTCAAAAACACGAGTGAAACCGCGGGGCGGAACTTAATATAGTATACATATAGAAGGATAATCTGAAACCCAAACAGATTATTGTCCTAATTAAATTATTGACAAAGGTACAATGCATCACAAAAGCATTGCGTCAGGTTCCATTTGTCAATTTGATTGGATTGGCGTTCGATTGCTTTGGCTTCATCACATCATACAGTTTGTCCACTCACTCGAATCGTATCGTTGTTTCTACGGCTTCATTTGCCTTTTAATATCATTCGTGGCTCTCTCTATCACAATAGGTGTAAGAGAGATGGGTGATTTAGTGGTAATTTGATTTAGTGAATAGTAATGAAACCTTAGAGAAGTGCGTTCATTAGTAATATCAGTAATATGCCTGTGATAGTTGTCGAGATTTATCGGTGATGAAGCAGGTCAAATTACAAGCTTAGTGATAAGTAGTAAGGTTCGGTTTCAGTTACTTATTAATGACGGTTACAAATTCTAAACGATTGTTTTTGAATTTCTTTTCTAATGCAGTCTGAGAGAGGTAGAGCATAGCGTTTATTCGCTCAAAGAGCAGCTCGACTGGGCAAGTACCTCCATCTTACAGAATACCGCAGCCAAATAACTTTATGTTGTGTAAAGTTGTGTTCCTGCGCGTGAGTAAGGTAGCCAGATCTCATTGGGGAGGGGGGAAAGGTCGGTAACGCGTGAGCGATGCTTCGTGTGTTGCAAGCGTCCATATGGCTACGGTAACCGCTTACCATCAGGCGGGCCGTAGGCTTTTTTACCGACTTATTCGTATCACAGCACAGATTACTTCATAAGCTGGCAATATTTTCGACTTCAAAAGCGTTAGACAGTCGGGATATATGTTTTCAATACAGTATCATAGATTATTCAAGATACAAGCTCGTTGTAGCATTCTATATATCGACCTTCGCATGATCGTCGCCTAACCTTTTGAAATTGTTACTGTAGTTTACCAAGGATATAATGAAATCGTATTTTATGGTGCAACCGATTCATGATAATAAGAAATTACTAGTATAATATGTACATAGGTTTTAGCCAAAGTATATACTACATGCATATTCATTAGCTCTATACATACTTCCAGCGGTGTTGGTTTTATGAGACTTACTCTAAGTACAGAATAAGTATTAATGCTCTTAGTATGAACTGGAGTATGGACCTCATTTATAACACACATTTTGCTGACATTAACTTCGAAGTTAAGTTATAATATAACAAACAACTGCTGTCATCTATGGGCGGGGGCACCTGGATACCAGCTTGATCCTTTAGACTCGGTTCAACGACGTGCCATCAGAATTGTCGACGATCCCGAGCTCACAAGCGGTTTAGAGCCCCTCAGTCTGAGGAGAGACTTTGCCTCCTTATGTGTGTTCTACCGCTTGTACAACGGACGGTGTTCTGAAGAATTGTTTAAGATGATGCCCACGGCTACTTTCTACCATCGCAACTCTCGCCATCGACGGGGAGTCCATCCTCACATATTGAAACCTGAATTGTTTCGTACTGTGCGGGCTCAAAGGAGCTTCCTTCCGCGGACGCTCAGACTGTGGAATGAGCTCCCCGCCGTGGTTTTCCCAATGGAGTACAGCATGGGGTTCTTCAAAAGGGGTGTGAAGAGATTTCTGCAGGGTCGGCAACGCGCGCGTGATACCCCTGGTGTTGCAAGCGTCCATAGGCTACGGTAACCGCTTACCATCAGGCGGGCCGTATGCTTGTTTGCCACCTAAGTGGTATAAAAAAAAAAAAAAGAACTTATCGAAATATAATTTGATTTTATAAAATCAAAGTAAATAGTTTTTTCACGATTTCGTCCCATTTGGTCCCGTAGTCAAACTTGTTTGTAAGTATTTTACATGTTGTCTATGAAATATTTTGAAAGTTGGTATGTATGTTTTTACTCAATCTTTTTGTAATAGTTATGGAACGAATTTATATAAATCTTTGCACATAATATAGGTATACATCATAATCTAGACATAAATTATAAAATTGTTACGAATCCAAATCTGTATTTTTTTTTAATAGTAAGTACTATGCATAACGCGTACTATCAAAGAAAATGGCGGCTTGTATTTGAATTGACTGTCCATTTTGTGTGTGTGTACGCTTTTGACACGCGAAGTACATAGTTATACTCGTCTCCTCTATTAAATATAAATCGGTGTTATTAACAGTCAATATAGTATCTACAAGCCGCCATTTACAAAAAAAAACTTTAATGGTACGGGTTATATTAATATAATATACAAAATACAGACTCCAAAACAGCAACTTTTAGAAACTTTGTCTATTTATCTGTTTTTTTGTTCAATCATCACTCAGAATTTTTTTTTACCGATCGTGATGATATTTGGCATGCAGATGGCCTATATGGAGAAGAACATACGCTTTTTATCCCAGGAACACTGGTGAAACCGCGTAGGACAGCTAGGTAGTGCCTAATTTTAAAAAACAAATCATATTTGTATCCCAGAAATGTAGAAGATCCCAGAAAATTTACGAGAACGTCAACAAAACGGTAAAGCTAATGTTATAAATTCATTTTTTTTCCAATTTGGATACGCAATTGTATTATTCAACTACTTAGTACTAGGTATATTATATTATTCAATCATTATAACTACAACTAATGAACTAACAAAACAACAGGAAAAAGTAATAATAAAATTTAAAAAAAAAAATATCTACACAGATAATTGTAAATAAAACACGGAATTTAGGTCGCTGTCTATGGGTAGGGTGCCCAAAAAACTGGCTACGTTACCTCGTTGGATAGCAAGACTTATACTCTGCCCGAGGTACGAGCCAGCCCTTTGGTCTCCGGATGTCTCTATTAGGCGCGTCGATAGCTCTTTGAACAATTATTTTCAAGCATTTATTTATGTTTACTATCAATGACAACCTTAGCTAATTACGCCATAATGATTGATATTATATCCCAAGCTGAAGATATGCGTGGGATATATGTATTGAGATGGTGTCCCTTTCACATTCCCATTCGCGGCGTAATCTAATTATAATCTCTGGTATCTATTTTGTCCAAATAAATTCAGTCATATTTTGATAGATAGAATTTCACTAAAAGTATTTGAGGAGCCTTATGTGGATTGTGGATTGATATTTTGACACTATTCATTAAATTTCTTGACATAAAATACTGAATATGAAATATGTATTTTTTTAGGGTTCCGTAGCCAAATGGCAAAAAACGGAACCCTTATAGATTCGTCATGTCTGTCTGTCTGTCTGTCTGTCTGTCCGTGTATGTCACAGCCATTTATTTCCGAAACTATAAGAACTATAATGTTGAAACTTGGTAAGTAGGTGTATTCTGTGAACCGCATTAAGATTTTCACACAAAAATAGAAAAAAAACAATAAATTTTGGGGGTTCCCCATACTTAGAACTGAAACTCAATTTTTTTTTTTTCATCAAACCCATAAGTGTGGGTTGTCTATGGATAGGTCTTCAAAAATGATATTGAGGTTTCTAATATCATTTTTTTCTAAACTGAATAGTTTGCGCGAGAGACACTTCCAAAGTGGTAAAATGTGTGTCCCCCCCCCTGTAACTTCTAAAATAAGAGAATGATAAATCTATAAAAAATATATGATGTACATTACGGTGCAAACTTCCACCGAAAATTGGTTTGAACGAGATCTAGTAAGTAGTTTTTTTTTAATACGTCATAAATTGAAATTAATATCAAATACTCAGGTCTATACTACCACTTACTTATATACCTACAGGTTTGTACGGAACCCTCGGTGCGTGAGTCTGACTCGCACTTGGCCGGTTTTTTTTTTTATTCTTAATTCTTTGTGCAAACTTCTCTCTCACATAGACATTTGTATATACGCGAAACCATTGATATTCGACACTTATGGACATTCGCTCACCATCAGGTACACTGCAATAAGCATCATGACAAGGCTAATTATATATATTTGCTTTTGCAATACTTTTCTCTAAATTCATTCTTACTGAATGAGCTACTACATCATCGCGGGGTAGGAGCCTGGTGAGCTGTGGTACAGGTCATCCTAGTGCAGACACCAGTCTCTCACAAATTGTATCTTTTGCCAAACCTAAAATGCTCTTTATACAGGAGGATTTCAGGATACCTAATAATTGAAAAATGATTTCTTATGCTACTAATTTAAGGCAAGCTCTGTTATTATTATGTATTTAAAGTAGTAGTAGTATTATTGATAAATAAATAATTTTGAATTTTTGAATTTTTGAATCTTTATTGTTTTTATTTACATATAATTTGTGAAGAGAAAATAAATGATTGTATTATTTATATGAAATATAATATCAATTCACAATCTCAAAATCAAGGACAGATCGAATATTCATTTCTGGCGTAAATAGCTTTATTTGCATGATCCTAACCACGTACAAAATTGTGAAACTATATAATAAGACGTCACAGTAAAAATCTCGAGACTTGTGTTATTACGCGAGATCGCGGCAAATGATTTGATACGCGCTCGGCAGTTTTGAGAATTTGATAATCGATACGTATTACCAATCAGTATTGGATATCTCGTTATTCCGACGGCTTCACTTGCTTTTTATTTTAGTAGCTTTAACAAATTGGTAAGCCAACAGTGGTGATTTTCTCCTTTTTTCAATGTATTATGTTTTTATTGTATTTTATATTTTTAGAGTCCCGTGCCTCAAAAGGAAAAAAGAAACCCTTAAAGGATTACCTGTCTGTCTGTCATAGCCGATATGCTTCGAATCTACTGGACCGATTAAGTTTAAATTTGCTATAAATACGAGTATGAATGTCTGAAACCCAAACATGGACGTGTATCGAAATATGGCCATTTATTTTAGATATAATTGAAGCCATAGTTTTTAGTTGAAACCTAATATTAGTCTTAGTTAAACATGAAATAGTGCACATACATAAAAACCCAAAATAAAAACATTATCAGGGGCGTGTGGCAGGTGCGGGCAGCTGTAGTCACCGTCCCAGTGGCAGTTAGTCCCATCACACGAGTAGCCTATATGATATAAAAAGTGTATGGTCTTCAAAATAACGTGGTAAATCTGTAAATAATGTGCGTACAAACTTACATTTGAAGTTGAAATGTATAGGAAAACATGCAGAATCCTCCCCACGCGAGTTCTGGTCCTGTTTTTATTTCTATGTTTGTTTTCAATAGAGTAATTGCAGAGTTAATTGCCTGCTCTTCTCAACTGAAATTTTCCGAACCGGTTTTACAGTCTGTTATTCATAAATGCCGCAAAAATCTTAAAATTTTTTATTTAAAAAAAGCTTTGTTAAAATTAACTGTGATGTATTTAAACCAAATTTTTGTTGTGCCATTTGAGTTTAAAGTCACGTTTATCATCATAATAATAGAATATAAGATAAATATACATATAGCTGCAGAAACAACCTTCTTATGTTATTAGATACTCGTATGTGAGCTCTCAGATAGAATATTCAGTACGCTCAATATTCAGCTCATCACAATCATATCAAATATTTCCATCGAAGATGATACGTAATTAGATTTCCTAAAATATACATGCGAGATATTTATTCTACGTGGGTATTACACTTATTATAAGCCTTATTAAAGGATAGGAGTTCGCAAGAATAATACATTTTTATTGAATTAATTTACTCATGCTATTTTTAAAAGCAGTAACATTTTTACCCGACTGACCCGGAAGGAGGGTTATGTTTTTCGAGTGTAGGTATGTATGTATGTATGTATGTATGTATGTATGTATGTATGTATGTATGTATGTATGTATGTCTATTTCTTTGGCACGCTCTGCAGCCTAAACGGCTTGATGGATTTAAGCATATGAGGTGTCGTTAGATTCGCCTTGACTGTGGGAGTGTCATAGGGTATATTGTTTTTATATGGCGTCTACGGATAAGAAAAGAGGGGGGGTATTAAAAACAAATATTTCGTTATTATAACAATATGGGTATCAAATGAAAGCTTGTGAACAGCCCATTCCATATATGTATATATTGCAATACTTTTGTGCTACCATTTTGACGTTAACTGCAAAAAACCATGTTTAATGCAAGGACAGTAGGTACTATGAGCGGTACCGTACGTAACTCAACAGAGTTGCGATGGTTGTTAGCGTTACTTTACCGTACCACTCATTTACTTACTAATACTTACAACTAATTCTGTATAGAACTAAAAAGTCAGAAATAAATTAAATTATTAAAAGAAACAAAAAACCCGACTGCGTAAAACAAAAAATAAAAACAAGCTCTTTTATCTTTTCAGTTATTTTTTGTTTTACGCAGTCGGGTTTTTTGTTTCTTTTAATAATTTAATTTATTAGACATTAAATATTGACAAAGAGGCAGGACTTAACTGTAAAAAAAGTTTATTACAATTTTTTTATTAGGTGATTCTCGTCAATTATTTATTGTAGTGCGCAAACAAATAATTAATGTCTTGAAGTAGGTACGCAACATTAAATCTATGTGAAGTTTTTAATTGTTTGTTCTGTTTTTTATATTTTTTGTACAGGCATTAATTTAATGTTGTGTGTTGTCCCGAATAAATGATTTTTCTTTCTTTCATGTATAAATAAAATGTTTCGTGTCCATATCGTGTCTAAGAGCCATCATAATTACAGTGTGAGGAATTATAGATTCCCACAGAACCTTCAAAGTTTCAACTCGAACTTAAGTAAAATGAATTTGTTTCAAAAATGGAACGAACGATGAACGAGTGAATGCAAATGGCGACATCCCCGGCTCTATTAAGTGGTTGACTCTAATTTATTCGCGTCCCGTCCGTCTTAATTAAACTCTTGCACTTTTGAACTCGACTGTACGGTAGGGGTGTCGCTAGTGTTACACTGACCGGGTAACACATACTATTGGCTATCTATCTTTCTTTTATGAGTTATAATATATGAAAGTGGAAGATATTGATAGTTTGTTGGTTTGTGTGTGTATGGATTGTTTGTGTGAAAGATGACATGGGTAAGAAAAGAGTAAATGCTGGTATGACGGAAATAAGAGTCCAATGGAAGAAGAGTACCGACGGTAAGTGATTGGGAGCAGGGCATCTAGCAAGCTATGTAGCTGGTACCTATGACTGCAACTAAGCCATTTATTGCAATAATTAAAATATTTATATTTTTTATTTGTGTCGTTAGAATAGTCTCGGAATCTACAACGTATTATGAAACCTAAAAATAATCTAGCGGGTGTTAACTAGTGCTATTAAGATCTCATTATAAAGCTTATTAAAAATGAAAATATTATTTCGCAGGAGGTTTTTTTACAACCTCTTACCGCCCATGTAAAAAAGCTCTTAAGTATGTAAATAAAATGTACCCACTGGTGGGATGTCCTAGGGTATCGAGACCACGAAGTGATTCAATAACTCGTGATCGGGATTCGTGGCAGCCCTACTGTAAGTACACGGAACTCCCTAGTCCACTCTCTTTGAAATGAAGATATTTGGATTGTTCTCTACTTTAATGCTATTTCAATACTCATACCAGAAGTTTTATGTTTAACTTATTTAACAAGTTTTATTGTAGAATCGTCTTATCAAAGCTTGTTTATATAGTACAGTGGTAGAGTATTTTGTTGAAGATACCGCCTGGTGTACAACCTCTAGTTGACAGTCTATCTCGGCACCCTACTACGCTGTAAGTTAAGATTGTGGTCAAATAAACCAATTCAAATTCAAATTCAAAATCATTTATTCAAATAGACCTTCGCAGGCACTTATGAAAAGTCTGGCTCTAATATTCTAATACCAGTTCGGAAGGTTGCATTTGCTGAGAAGAGCCGGCAATAAACTCAGCAATTACTATTTTCAAAACAAGCTTAGATTCATTACATAATATTTACATTCTAATCGCACTGAAAACAATTGCGTGCCCCGGCGCGGCGGCAAAATTACAAAGAAGACTGAATAAATATTTAATAATTAAATAAATAGCAAACTTAAGCAGACCAGACCCCACAAGCAGCACCTGTTCACAAGTATGACGCGTGTGGCAGCCATCGCCCTCCTCGCCATATTGGAGGGAAGT
The DNA here is from genome assembly GCA_947623365.1 of Achlya flavicornis. Lineage (NCBI taxonomy): Eukaryota > Metazoa > Arthropoda > Insecta > Lepidoptera > Drepanidae > Achlya > Achlya flavicornis. The sequence continues at coordinate 276,209 of OX392481.1, read as the reverse complement.
GAGCGACCCGTCACACGACGCCGCCGCAAGCAAAGGCCTTAAAGTGAGCATGACTTACAATAACTTTGACACGCACAATTTTAATAGAAGATAGCTATTTAAATAAACTTGCTGTCAACCGCGTTTCAAAACTTGCCTATAGCACTCAGAGGTAATCTAGTTTTCTAAATATTCGTAAATCATAATACCTACATACTAACCAAACTAAACTGGCATATTTTAGGTAATTGACAATTAAATTCGAGACGCTAAACTTTATAACCAAGATCTGTGTATTGTATAAGAACTGATTAGTAATCCAAGTTGAATGTTCTCGCTCGTTTTCTTGATAAACAATTGTGACATCTCCCTTAAGGATTCTATTACGTTTTTAGAATCGTAATGCGTTATTTTATTTTGCAATTTATTTGCTTTAGAGGTACCAGTTTTATTATCTGTGTAGTAAGGTTCAAAGTAGGTTTCAGGTTGTGCAGCTGTTGGTACGATAGGACCAATTTTCAACTTGAGAATGAAAGCAAGTCAGAAGGGTAACACATAGTACAACGTGCTATGGTTTTTTATGATGTACTTAAGTGTTGAAAATGCCAAAAATGTTTCACAATCTAACTGTAATACTTCTTCGGAAGTTTGCATTTGCTGAGAAGAGCTGGCAATTAACCCAGCAATTACCTACTCTTATCAACATAACATAAAATTCATTACATAGACATATAAAAAAATCAAGATGGAGTACTGTAAAATCAGTACTAGCCCAAGCAGGCACAAATGGTACTGAGCCTTATTGTCACTGTCAACGTCTCAATACGGAATGACAACCGATCGGCTTCCTATGGTCTATATGTGTGTGTGAGGCCATGTATTTACAAGACCGCCGGCTTCCTATTACTTGCGTCACTTAAGATCATAGACCGTTCCGTCTTTCATTTTTTCTTGGTCCGAGATTCAATACATAATATTTTGCAATTGCTACAATGCTTCGCAGCAACATGATAACGTAGATTAAAAAAAAGGTATATAGACGATATTCGGAAAATAAAGAAAATACTAAAACATATTTGTCTACTTCTCTAGGTAAATATGCCTTCCATTCAATAAATATTTTCCTATGTAACCATGCTAGTTTTTTCTCCCCGCATCATAAAAGCTACAAAACCGCGACTAGTGGTTAGAACTTAACTTGCGGTCTAAGTTGTTTTCATTCAAGTAGAGTTTAAGTTAACGACTTAAGTTCTCAAAACTATTCCAGCGGTTTGTTATAAACGCTACACATAATTGAATTTAACAAAAATAAACATCGACTGGAAATGTTTAATCATTTTGATGAAGTTTACATTACACATTGTGAATCAGATATTGTTAATCTATACTATGCTTAATATAATGCTATTGTGAGTTCGTTTGTTACGCTTTCACGCCTTAACTACTCAACCGATCACGATGTTTGGCATGTAGATACCCTATGGTATGAAGAACATTTTATCCCGGGAACGCAGTTGAAACTGCGGGGGACTAGTAATAATAATATTTAAGCCGATGATAGCTCAGTGACGTCGGATGTCTAGACGAAGGTCCCAGATTCGAATCCTACAATTAGCGTGAGCTTTCACTGAAGAAAATATCGTGAGAAAACCATAGCACGGTAAGGTAATTTATAGTACCAACCAATGGCTACCACCGTCGCCAAGCACCTACCTAGGTGTATTCCGGCAGCTGCACTTGAGAGCCAGTTCTTCTAGGCCTTGTATGCTTACCACCTTCGGCCACATCATCACTGGTCATGGTGAGATTGGGTTCAAACAGGCTTACACACAAAAGTATTGTGTACAAAAATTTGATGAAAGCCGATACAAAGAAGACTTGAGAGTGACACCCAGGTGGGTACTACTAAGTACACGCTAATTGTAGCATTCAAACCTATCGTATCGTCACGGCAATCGACGTCACTATCACTGAGCTCACGTCGCTCTACTCTCAAACATACTTTAAATCTATTAGGTTAAAGTGAATAATAGGTTATTCTTCGTAGTGCACGGTCGGAGCGCTGCAAGGTTGCACATTAGCCGCTTCGTTAGTTAAAGAATATTCGCGGCTGCTAACACTGGAGCCTGATTTAATTTCACTGACATCGATATAGAGAAGTCTAGATGTGCCATAGAAATGCTCCTACAAATTTTCGAGTGTCTTAGTAGCTCTTCTTGAATAAGCTAGTTTCAGAATTTAAAGAGGTATCTATCAATAATGTCTTATCAATGTATTTTCTTTATCCAATCTATATTTAAATAAAATGTTTTTTAACCTTTTACCAGCTTAAAACCAAATTCTTTTATTTGTATAGTCAAAATTCTAGATTTTAGGGTCGGCAACGCGCGAGTGATACCCCTGGTGATGCTAGCGTCCATAGGCTACGGTAACTGCTTACCATCAGGCGGGCCGTATGATTGTTTGTCACCTTAGTGGTATAAAAAAAAATGATTCTACTTTATTGATTAATCTCCTATTTTGCCAGTTGAATATTACTTTTTAATTATTTCTGTTTAAATAATATGTCTAGTATGTTTTCCCATCAATGTCCATGTCCAATAAACCAGAGGGGCTGCCACAGAAGGGGCGCGAGGGGGCGTTAGGGGGTGAGGGGGCTCTCAAGCTAATCTCATTTGGTCCGAGTTGGTACGCGCGCCGATTTTGTTAAGAGAAACTGCTTTTATTGCACGAATCACTATACCCTACTATAGTTTACTATACCCAACTATAGTTTAGTACACCCGACTACCGCGCTCCGAACGTGAGTTTCAAGAACGATCACCTTTTTAGGGTTCCGTAGCCAAATGGCAAAAAACGGAACCCTTATAGATTCGTCATGTCTGTCTGTCTGTCTGTCTGTCTGTCTGTCTGTCTGTCTGTCCGTGTATGTCACAGCCATTTATTTCCGAAACTATAAGAATTATAATGTTGAAACTTGGTAAGTAGATGTATTCTGTGAACCGCATTAAGATTTTTACACAAAAATAGAAAAAAAACAATAAATTTTGGGGGTTCCCCATACTTAGAACTGAAACTCAATTTTTTTTTTTCATCAAACCCATAAGTGTGGGGTGTCTATGGATAGGTCTTCAAAAATGATATTGAGGTTTCTAATATCATTTTTTTCTAAACTGAATAGTTTGCGCGAGAGACACTTCCAAAGTGGTAAAATGTGTGTCCCCCCCCCTGTAACTTCTAAAATAAGAGAATGATAAATCTATAAAAAATATATGATGTACATTACGGTGCAAACTTCCACTGAAAATTGGTTTGAACGAGATCTAGTAAGTAGTTCTTTTTTAATAGGTCATAAATTGAAATTAATATCAAATACTCAGGTCTATACTACCATTTACTTATATACCTACAGGTTTGTACGGAACCCTCGGTGCGCGAGTCTGACTCGCACTTGGCCGGTTTTTTTGATTTAGCTTGAAAGTGTTTTCGATACGTTGCGATATGGATCACTTTGAAGTGCAAGCTGAATTTTCTTTTGTGTTTGAAATTGGGTATTTAATATTCTGTTTGGGTTTATTTAAATGAGACTATTTTCATATAATTCATTACACAAAACAGTGTCAAAAGAAAAATAATGTGTTTCGTATCTGAAACGCAAATACAAACATGTTTGTGACAAACATTATGTGACAGACTTCAGAAGCACGCCGATTAGAATGTCACATCGCTCAGCCGCCCGCTACGCCGTAGACCACCTACGTCGTAGCGCTGCGACTACGGCTACGAGTATTTAGTATTCTAGCGGCCACTGGCTATGAATAGGTTGTTACGTCGTCGGTAATAAATTTTTATCTTTCTATTCGTGCATTTGTAGTGTCATTTTCTTATGGATTGATTTCAATAAAGGGTTCGAACTCTTATTCTACGAAATAAATTGCATTTTTCATAGCACAAATCATATTTTTTTACCGATTGTGTCATTGTTTTCACGCCCCAGGTTAGGAGTTCTACACCCACCCAAGACAACAATTTATGTGCCTACGTGATACATAAATGTTTCTGCTGCCTTGAGTTAGGTTGTAATTATCTATAATAATAACGTGGTTTTTGAAGGCTAATTTGAGATCAGATAGTCGTGTCTAAAGATGTCACAAGGTATATTTAAATTTAAATCAAACTAAACAAAACGTCTCTTAGTTATAGACAGATAATTAGTATAATTTCTACACGTGTGTTAGTATTATTTGTGATACATAGAGAATTGATGGTGATAAGAGTAAGACTTTGGTATAGGCCATCTCTCTGATTGATTGAAGCGCTTCCTCGCTGAGAGATACCGACCCGCCCCCGCGCTGTGGATATATATGGAGCTTCAGGCTTTTTGCGTTAGACAAAGATCGAGCTAAGATTTACATAGAGGGATTTTAAAGTTATCACTTTACATTGATTTTGTTGATGGAGAGAGCGATATTGCCTTTTTTAACATAGTCAGAGAAAAATATTTAAAAATGTCACCTTGCTGAGTTTCTTGCCGGATTCTTCTCAGTTGAAGGCAGAGTTCCGAACCGGTGGTAACTTCAGTAAATGTAACCTTCATAAGTGCCCTTCTGGGGCCTAAATTGAATAAATAGCTTTGACTTTGACTTTTTAGTATCCACCTGCAGGGCTATTTTAAAACGTCGGATTCGATATCGGGAACGGATTCAATAATTTCCGAGGCGAATTTCACCAATTGCTTTTTTAATTTCCGAAAACTTTTCGATGAATCGAATTGATATTTCCGTAAAGAAACATCAAAAATATTCTAATTCAGAAATTAAAATAGCAATTGCGGAAAATCGCCTCAGTAGTTTTTGAATCCGTTTCCGATATCGAATCCGAGCGTTTTAAAATAGCCCTGTTGGACGGCTTCAATTTAAATCAGACCATGCCGGAATTTGTGTTACGTGGTCTTTAATTAGTACATGTTTTACTGATCTATAATAATAAAAATTAATGTTTCTGAGATGCTAGTTAAATACCTGATAGCCTTTCACAACTCCTAAAATATCTCAAATTTCTTAAGCTCTATAGACAATAACGTATGATTTCAAACTCAAACAGAAAGTTCTTCCTAAAAGAAAACAATATTTCTTACAGCTGATATTTTTCAAAGTGCTTTAATAAAGTATTTATGTTCTATGAAGTAGAAACCGGCTCCTTTGAACTCTACTCTCTTAAGTGAATTTTATTTCAAAAACATCCACATCAATGAATATAGTTCACTTAAATTAGATCTAATTAATCAGAATATGGAATGAGCCCATGCTATACTCCATTGGGAAAACCACGGCTACCTGTCGTGGTTTTCCCAATGGAGTACAAATCTATAATACAGCATGGGGTTCTTCAAAAAGGGTGTGAAGAGATTTCTGCAGGGTCAGCAACGCGCGAGTGACGCCCCTGGTGATGCAAGCGTCCATAGGCTACGGTAACCGCTTGCCATCAGGTGGGTCGTATGCTTGTTTGCTACCTAAGTAGTTAAAATAAAAAGTTTGTTAAAAATGTTTACGCTTGAAATACTAACATATTAAAATCACTATCACATTATTCAAAGGATGTTTTATTATGAATGAAATGATTTTAATTTGGTGTTGTTGTTCCTGCGGGGTGTAAGCTCACCAGAGTTCCATGGGGAGGCGGATTGAGGAAAAATCCCTTTAGAGCAGTAATACCGACCATTCTAATCCCGCAAATAGTCAATGCTTTGCACTGATTTTGAACAGTAAAGACCAATCATTATTTAGTGTGTCCGCAAGTTTCCTTGCCTTGGCGGAATAGATTTCACACAAAATGAACATTATTGTGCTTCTTTGGGTTAACTGTCCCATGGCTGATGGTGTGCGTCTCCGTAGCCAGCACAGCGACAGTGCTTTTTGCAGGATCAGCAAAACGTGAGTGATATCTCTGGTGTCGAAAGCGTCGGGTACGATTACCTCTTACACGCCGGCCGTATACATGTTTGCTATTAAAATTAATAATAAAAACTCATAAAAAATCGTGGAAGAATATAAAAATGTTATGAATTTGTAGCAATACAATTTTTTTACAGTTTTTTCCTCATTGTTATTTTTATATTTTTTTGAAACTATTTGTGCATTATTAATTACATTAGTGCATATTACATCAATCCAAACAATAGTATACAAGTAAGGTTTATATAAGAGAGAACCCTGACACCCATAACACAAGTTTAATCTTAGCTTGGGTGCCAGGAGTTTCAACAGATCTGTGACTTCAATTGTACAAAACAACTAAGTATTGTATAATATTTGTATGAGCCAAAATGTGTGTAACCTAAGCAGTACACAAATTTTGTTAATTGTAAAAAAAAAAACGAAACTTCTATATCAATTAAAGCGGAGTTACTGTGTAAATGAAAATAAACAAGCAAATATCTGGAAAGAGAGGTTGACTATTAGTGACAACAATTTAATAAGGAACATTTCTGTTGCGTCGTGGGAGCTAGTTGATATTACTCACGGGTTCTTGGATATATTTTCCTTCAGTCATATAATAACAGATCGAGACCTCCGGAGACCAGCGGGCCGGGAGCTTTTACCGCCAACGCGTCAGCTTGGCTATCCAAAGAGGAAACGCTGCCAGCCTTCTGGGAACCTTGCCGGAAGCAGCGGCAGTCTTGAGGAAATTTTATTGTATTTTGTACATATTTGTTGTAAATAAAAATTATAGTCATTTAAATAACAGATTTTTTAAATTATTTTGACGTACCTAATATACTGATAGATAACAATGGTTTGACAACATTACATTATTGACTTGTTTATGACATGCGAGTTTGCCCGGGTTTTAAAGGGATCTTTTTTTTACTATGTACAAGCCTGTGTTTGACCAAAATCTCACCATGGTAAGTGAAGCTTTCAAGTGCTGCTGTCGGAACACACTGAGGGGTACTTGGCAACTGATTTTCAACTTAAGGATTGATTGGAAGCCAGCCAGATGGGTACTACAAAGTACCCTACCACCGTGCTATGGTTTTAGGATTCAAACCCGGGATAGGATACACCTTCGTTGCGGTATCCAACGTCACTATCAGTTTGTTCAGAATCGTTTTACTATCGATTCTGAAAAAACCGTCCAACGACTTAGCATCCAAATCTGTTACACGTTGTATATAATATATATATATCTTTTTAATGTGGAATCGCCTTGCGTTTGGCTTTCGACTGACCCCGTATGATTGGTGTTTCGTATGATGATCACGTCAGATCGTGTTTTTTGATAATTTTCACAAAGCAAAGACCCAAATCTCCGTTATGTATCGCTTACCTATCAGCGAAGGTAAGCGCCGCGCTACGAGTTACCTCACTCTGCAGAAAGAGTGCCATATTTCACAGGGCCGGGCGCGGGGCGAGGGGCGCGGGGCGAGGGGCGCGGAGGGCGGGGCGCGTCCCTCGCAGATCGCACAGCTGCCGCGTAATCACCTGAACCTTTAAAATATGGCCTACAGTTTAATTTAACTTATTGAGGTGAAGTTTGGTTTTGCGTTTTTTTTTTCAGAAACTTTAATATTTGTTAGTTGTAAAATGTTGCTAGGCGTTTTTTAAATCAAAAGAATAATATTTTAACGTACTTTTGTGAAATCGCAGTGAATGATTAATTTGAATAACCATATAATACGTGTTCCGCATTAATTTCATTATTTGGTTAATTAATAAAACTGACTATATTCGGACGATTTTTAATTGTAAGAGAGTATCCCTGCGAATAAATTTATTTCATTTCATTTCATTTCACTTATAGACATCGCCCAGCTTTAGCGGTGGGTGTAGAAGCACAGGGAGTTCCTTAAATCCTGTAGATGAGCAGAGCCCTAAGAAAGGATTTTTGAAAATCATGGGTAAAATATAGCAAAAAGCTAGAAGTGTAATAAAACTTTAATTCCAGAAAATATGTCGCCCTACAAGCATTCTGCTCGCCTGTTGGTAAGCGATCCCGTAGCCTTATAAACGCTTGTTTGGTGCAATATCCGGGGCTTGTTGGTTTACCGATCCTTCCCTCCTCGATAAGCTCTGACGACCTTACTCACGCGCAGGAACACACATTAAGATACTCGGCTGCGGTCTCTTGTAGGGTAATTTACCAGGCGAGCTGATTGATAAAAAAAAACTATTTCCTACCTCTCTCAGCTTCTAAATCTTGACTTAAGAAATCCTTCTACAATATTGAAAAACCAAAATAATATGTCAGAATGTTCCAGTAGTAATATAATTATGATATTTGTGTCTGTAACAGGAATGAGACCGTGCGGATCGCTGCGTCAACACCAGCGCGGCGCAGTTTGCTCACCAGACCCCGCGCCCAGCCGGACGGTTGACAGATATAAACCACTTTGATATATTGATTCCACTTTATATTTGAAGAAATCCGCTGTAAAATATTTGTTATGAAACTCGTTTTGCCGCTGTGTCTCTTATAAAATTGTGGGTAAAGTTCATTTGACTCTTGGAAACAGCAATCGGTAAATATAAACGGTTTGAGAGAGAGATTACCTACTAAGTTTTACAAAGAAGGAATATCATCCTTTGCGAAACACCCACATGACATCGTCACCTGCAACTTAATGCCGTGATAGTACTTAATGCCGTGATAGTACTTAAATGCCGTGATAGTACTTCTGATAGTATTGACAATAGACAATAGACATAGCTTTATTTGACATCACAAAAATAAAATAAAAATTACAAAGAATCCAAAAAACAAAAACAAAAGCTTAAAATAAAAATAAAAAGAAATAACAAAAAAAAAAAAATGCCCCGCCCAACGACTAATGGCCACGCCACTCGATGCGTGTGATTCAAAGCATAGGAAATTTATTTAGTTCAATAAGTCTCTGAAAATTTTATAAGCGCTTATGAAGAAAGTTGAAACAAAATAATAATTTATTTCATAATACTGATATTTACTACTAATGTTGTTCTGTATTTTAATTAAGTATAGTTATTAATATAACCACAATGAGGAGTTATTGACATAGATACCTATTTTAATATGGTACACGTTACAAACTCTAGTTTTACTTAACTATATTATTTTCACGTTGGCACTATGTTTGCATACCCTCCGGGATTTGATTTTGAAATTGCTCGCGTGACTGCCTCTCTAAAGATTACCTTTATAAAGTAAAACTTTTTATCTTCTTTGTTAATTTAATATTGGCTGTACAAGAAGGTTTCAATAAAGTTGACGTGAATTTAATTTATAAATGTCAAGTACCTACGTATACAATATAATCGAGAGGTTTGTTTGCTTCTTAATTCAGTTACTGGCGTTATAAGGTACATAAAATATAATAAATTATAGTCCCACGCTGTGTTTTTTATCTGTCTGTATAGGCTAATCTCAGACACTGCTGTGGCGGTTTTAATTCGGTTTCCAGCTCGCCAGTTAGATTTTATTTAGATACAAACTACTTAAATTTAAATCTGTAGTAATAAATGCTTAGATTTTTATTTACTTTTCATACTGAATTTTTCAAACGTTGATTAGCTAAAATTCTGAAGTCTTTATCTGACACGTGACATTTGGTGATCGAAAGAGTGAGACGGAGGACACTATTACACATTATGATTTAGTTAAAAAGCGATTATGATTAAGGGGGTTACTTTAAAAAAAAACATTTGTATTACGTAACTTGTAATTAATTTGTACTAAGTTTTGAATGCCTCTACCTAATTAACAAAAACTGTAGGTATTCAAAGCTTCCACAAACTAAAAATATAAGTAAGTAAGAAAGAAAAGACCTTTTTTTCCGAAGCATATTTGTAACTTTCCATTGAAATTATTTAAAGTTATTTCAGTTATGGGAACACTAGAAGCTCATTCTTTTAAATAATAATATTTTATTATACAAAATATTATTTTGAGATACTTCTACGTGTTTGAGTAAATGTGTCACCAAAGAATGAAACCGATCAAGTGCGTATAACCGTTGTAATTTTGTTTGGACTTTCCTGTTAACATTGACAATAAAGCTTTGATTCAAAGGAAACGGTGCCGCGGTGTTAATAATTGTTTGTTTCATAAATTATCAAAAACTCAAAATTCAAAATCATTTATTCAAATAGACCTTCGCAGGCACTTATGAAAAGTCTGACTCTAATAATCTAATACCGGTTCGGAAGGTTGCATTTGCTGAGAATAGCCGGCAATAAACTCAGCAATTACTCTTTTCAAAACAGGCTTATATTCATTACATAATATTTACATTCTAATCGCACTGAAAACAATTGCGTGCCCCGGCGCGGCGGCAAAATTACAAAGTAGACTGAATAAATATTTAATAAGTAAATAAATAGCAAACTTAAGCAGACCAGCCCCCACAAGCAGCACCTGTTCACAAGTATGACGCGTGTGGCAGCCATCGCCCTCCACTGAAATAAATAAAGTGACAGGTCCGTATTTATATTAATTTATGTTAGTGTATAAAGACTTAAATAACTTAGTAAACGATTACAGGTATAGCAAAAGTATTGAGTATAATTATTATTAATATTAATGTATCGGGTCTCCCAACCAAGTTGCATTGACCGTGGTTACGAGTCCACTGTTACTTTGAACAAAATCTTTTATTTTTTACATTCAAATTTAAAACTTTTAAGTTATACAGAAGCATCAGACCCTCATCTAAACCTTGATTATCCATCTGAGTACTTTACATCAAAACGACTGATAAATAAGTCACCGAAAAAATAACTTAAGTCTAGAAGAAAACGTGAAAGAGCTAAGTTATTAGGATTATGTATTGTGTTACAAGATGAAGTTATTTGAATTCAGAACGAACTTGCAACTTAATTTGCACAATTCGCTTCATTCATGTATAAATTTGCAGTTTTGTTAAGTTTAATTACTTAATAGACAATGCCCTAGTTATTAATTTTTGTATTTCCTAGGTATTTAATAAAATAGTATTGAATCCATAAAAGTTGAATTTGTATTGCATGACAGAAAAAAAAACAAAAATATTTTATTGCGACTTTAACTATACAAGTATAACACATATTATTGCTTGCCAGTTTCATTAATCATGACATTTGATGTTTGATTTTCCCAATAAATGTAATATTTACGTATTTAAATTACACTTTAATAGTGTAGGTATACAAGTTTCAAACATCCACATAATAACTTAAACTATTTCACAAGATCTTAATCAAAGGTGTCTCCATTGATGTTTATTGCATACCACGCTCCGCTGAACGAATCAACTTGTGAAACAGCAAAATAAAACTGCCAAGGTGACATCGGCTATTTGAAATAATACTTGCGCATGCAAAAGTAATTCAGCCAGCCCATTGCAAACTTTAATTTAATATGGAATTAATTCGATTCGTGCGACCAATTCAACTTATCCAATATCAAATTTGTTGGTTCTAAACAAGATGATCAAATAAAAGTTGCTAATTAATTTTAAGCAATCTGTGTTTACTTTACAGATAAGCCTGATTTTGCCTGTTTGTATTTCACTTAATATTGCTTGGGTTGCGGCCTTCTATTCTTACATTTAATGCTGATACAAGTTTAGGATTGAGACAACACAACCAAAAACTTCTATTCCATAGAGCTATCATAATTTTATTGCTGTTCCAATCACATTTTTATTTTTTATTTTATACGACTAAGTCGGTAAACAAGCATACGGCCCGCCTGATGGTAAGCGGTTACCGTAGCGACATGGACGCTTGCAACACACGAAGCATCGCTCACGCGGTACCGACCTTTCCCCCCTCCCCAATGAGCTCTGGCGACCTTACTCACGCGCAGGAACACAACTTTACACAACATAAAGTTATTTGGCTGCGGTATTCTGTAAGGTGGAGGTACTTCCCCAGTCGAGTTGCTCTTTGAGCGAATAAAAGCTATGCTCTACCTCTCTCACATTCTTGTTTCGTTTTTTTTTTATCGTAATTATAAAATTAATGAATAACATCCATATCAACATTTTGTCCGTCACTGCCCGAAACGTCGCTCCCAGAGTTTTTCCTGGAATGAAAGCCCTCTCTTAATCTTACGTAACTACTTATAAAGAGATCCGAAGTAAGGCGAGGAGGGAAACTTTAATATTTCCTCTCCAGCTAGTGGATCGTGTTTCCTTTAATTTCGCCGGCACTTGACACGTTGATTTGACGTTTAATTAGGATCGGCCCGATCTAAATAATCTCGCGTTTCTGGCTGCGACGTGACATCTACCACGCAATGTTGTGCACTTCACGACTTAAAGCTGAATGTGTTATCCATTGCTGTGTCAGCTCTGATTAACACAATTTGTTAGTAGAATATAAGAAGCAATGGTTGTAGATGAATTGATTTTGTTAGTGCAGTGTGTCAGGAAGCAAATAAACGCGGAGCAATCATATTCGTCAGAGTATCGGTTGACATGGCGTTGCTAGGAGGATGTGAATAATCGGTCTCCTTTGCTTTGAGTCGCGGCCTCAGCGGAGCCCGAGCGCCTCTCCCAGCTGACCTTTTGTCATTTTACCTTTCATCTCTACTTATTATGTTTCATTTCCCGCTCAATTTTTTTTTTTTTACAGTAAAATCTTGTTTTTAAATTCAAAAGGAACAAAGTATTTTGCAAAAAATGCCACTCGTTTTTTAATGGTGATGAGAAAAAAGTTGTAATTAGTGAGTTCTTTGTTTTACGTAGTTTTAGTTTTAATATTTTTTTTACGTTTATGATGAACTATGCTTTATAAAATATTCAAAGGATATTTTCATCTGCCTTTTTCCACTACGTCTATTTCTGTGTTTCACCATAAACTCTCCACAGCATATGCGATGTCACCTAAGATGGTAAGTACACAAAGCCATTACGCAAGATAATTCAAAAATTATCTCAGTGAAATATTCGTTCCTTTTTGCTTTGTTACTAATCGAGTTCTAGCTACCTGAGGAAACTTATATGGTGTTATAAAATTAAGTTATTTCTCGAACAGTAGTAACATTGGTAGGATATTATATATCTATGAATACATCACAGACATTTATCTAAATAGATACATATAATTCATGTAACTAATAATTTATTGTAATTTTTTTTTTTTTGTAAAGCTCACTATAATTAATTGCATGCTGTGGTAGCCTATAATTGAGGCAACACTTGGAATGTGTATATTGGTATATTAAGATAATTTAAGAAAGTGTATGTTTTGTTGGTTGCCCTAAATAAATCAATAAATAAATAAATACCTAAAGTAAGTCCCTCCATCCTATAAAAACCAAGCGTGCCAATCCTGCAGCATATCAGTTTTGTTTCCATAATAATAATAATAATAATAATCATTTATTTTCTCCCACATATAGATAAAAGAACAAATTTTAAAATTATAACAGGTAAGTACATTTAACTGTGGGAGACAGGAGCTCAAACTAGGTTTCCCTGTGCTATGAGTCTCCTGGCTCCCCCTCTTGGTAGGGTCTAGTTATAGTTTGAAACAAACATTTTACATGAGAAAACAAAAATAAAAATAAAAATAAAAATAAGAAAAACGATAATTAATGTGCGTATGTGTGGTGTGGGGGTGTGTGTGGTGTGGGGGTGTGTGGGGGGTGTGTAGATGTGTGTGTTTAAAATTACAATTGGCTTTCTGATACGCAGTTATGTGCTTCCATAGCACATAACTGCGTATCAGAAAGCCAATTGCGAAAAAAGACCCGTGATTATTTTTACATTATATCTAGTTTAACAAGAGAGATGGTTAAGAAAGTACGTCACGTCGCACAAGTATGAAACATGAGTGCCACCTGAGTAGGTGTAGGAGGAAATCTATCAGCCAGGCTGTACCGGGAAGCCTCGCTATTTGGACAACACGGCTGAATTGCATCGTGTCTTCAGATTGTAGTTTGGGCAAGTGTTTACTCTGTTTGTATTTGTGGCGAATAATATTATGTATTATAAAAAATCTCTTTTACTTTATTACACAAAATATATCTCAGAACATAAGCGATAAGACACAACAAAATTGAGTAATTTGAGTATATGACAGAGGAAACAAAATGCAATGATATTAATGAAAATAGACATAATTTACCACCTAAAGTTTAATATTGATATTTTGGAATGCAATTAAAGATTATAAATAAATATCCTGGGACATTCCTCACACACGGTCATCTGGTCCCAAACTAAGCAGAGCTTGTACTATGGAAACCAGATAACTGATACAATACATATACTACTTTTTGTTTGTAAATACATACTAAGTATCATAATTACACCCAGACTCAAGACACAGACATGTTCATGCCCACAAATGCATGTCCTGTGCGGGAATCGAACCCACGACCTGCGGCGCAATAGGTGGAATCTTTATCAGAGTCTTAACCAACTGCGCCAACTGGCCCGTCATCAATTAAAGATTATGAATACCTTCTCGTTATAAATCAGAAAGAAATCATACAATCAATGCAATAAAAAGTAAATCATACAATCAATGCAATGTAAAAGAGCAATCGTGATCGGGAACCAATACGGGCAATTGATTACGAGCACTTACCATCGACGGGACTTAAATGGCAATAACATCTCGCCAGTTGCAAGCGAGCTTAAATTAGATCACCCTTGACCGTAGTGCAGCAGAGTTCAGTAATGCAACCTATGCATATGGGGCCAGATGTGGCACGAATGTGTTGAGTATTAGAATGGAACGAGAATATTACTGGATAATGAGATAACTCTTATCTTTTTGACTGTTTCATCATAGTTTTTGAAATGGCTCTTCTTAATTTAAATATTATCAGTGTGTGAGTAGAGGCTCTCGATGATGTATTCATACGTTACCTTGGATTCACTTAATTCACAGTCTCTAGATTAATTTTACAATATCATGAACCTACAATAAGTATGCTAGCAAAATTTAATAACGGTAAAGTTATCCCACCGTATCCCTCCCGCACTATAGCTACCCCCGCGCACCTCGCCCGCATTGCGACACTGGCTTTATTGCCCACGGATTGAACGCAGCCCATCCGCCCCATCACCCATTAATGCTGTTTGCCCCATGCCCCATGCCCCAACTTTACAGCCCACTGAGATGCCTGCAAATGTTATTGAGATGCAGTTACATTTGGTCATAAACTTTATTTATTATCGCTAAGAACCTGGCGCGCGATTTCGTCTACTTTAAAGGATTTTTCGGTATTCTATTTTCATTGGCACACGATTGAAGATTTTTATGTTCGATTTTGTTTTGTTTTTATAACTTGAATTGCTATTAGTGAAACTTTCGTAACCAGTGACCCGACTGATCGTTTGGTAAATGTTACGATCCGTCTATTTGCGACCTACTTTAATGGTCTCATTACAGCTATCTTAAAGAACCTGTTTCATCTCTACGTTGCTTTAAAACTTAATCTGTACGAAAGTACGTCGTTTTCCAGCAAAATCTTGCGCGTCGCTTGTACAAGCTAATATCGTTCAGTTAATATTAAGGGTTGTCAACGTTGCGTCCAATACCCGAGCCGGCTACATAATAACTTATTAATATAGCTTATATACAACTAGATGTAGCGCTACAACTTGCAGGCTATCACCGCCCATTGTGTTCAGATTGGATATCTAATATAGACCTGAGATATTTCTTTGATAATATCTAGAATATTAGAATAGATTAAATTCTGTTTCTTCTTTTTATTTATAACCTATAGAATTTTCGTAATTGTTAGCGATTTAATTAATAACCTTACTTAATTAAAAACACACTATTTGTAGAAAAAACTTTATTTAATCTTTTCAGAAGGCTGACAAACTGGCAGGTGGTGGCTGGTGGGTGAGCGGGTATTGCCAATAAGTTGCCACCCTTTACAAATCCTAGACGGCGACTGGCTTTCAACTATCACTGCTGAAATATATCTGTAGGATTAACATGAAGGTGGTAGCTAGCCAGTTGAGTACTACAAAGTACCCTGTCGCCGTACTTTGTTTTTTTTTTACTGTGTATTTGCCTGTGCTTAACCACAATCTCACCATGGTCAGTGATAATGTGGCCGCAGGTGGTAAGCACACAAAGTGTAGAAGGAACTAGCTCTCAAGTGCAGCTGTCGAAAAACACCGATAGGTGCATGGTCACAGATTTTCAACTTCAGGGTGGTACCATACGACCACAAGTATTGTAGGATTCGATCCCGGGACCTTCGTTTCGACATCCGATGTCACTACTACTGAGCTTTTTCCTCACTATATTTCTCTTCACAGAAAACTCAAGATACACTGAAAAAAAGGTTCTACAAAACTAGTTATGTAAGTTGACGTTTTGTTGACGGGAAACTGACTTTAGTTACATTTAATCGTATATCTCTTTGATTTAATCAAATAATTTAGTAATGAAACAAAACTAGTTTTTTTTACTGGTAAGTTTTAGCACGGTAAAGAATATCTATTTCTTTACCGTGTTTTTAGTCAAATTTTGTGTTACTTAAAAAAGTTTTTCAGTGTAATTTCATGATTCGAAAGACATTCCCCATCACAACCATTCCGCTACAATCTCTTCAAATTATCGCACACAATCCCAGTCGATCATTAATAATATTTGTGACACTAGATTAATAGCATCACGAGCTAATAAACATTGTAATATGAATTCCAAACGTAACAAAGGCAGAACAAGCAATATTCTGGGGCAATTCATTAAGTGCCGCTCCCGAGGCATTAAGTATTAAGGGGAACATCTTAGGCGCGTTCATAATTCACACGACTAATTTTACGTTTCCACCTGGAGTTCGTGGAGTGAGGTCCAACTGTGATCGCTCTAAATATTATTTTGCTTGAGACTTTATTTTGTTTTTTTTATGGATTGTGTTTTGTTTTTGGAGTTGGATAAGGGTTTTCAATAAAGAACAGTGATGCCAGTAGTTTTGTATGGTGATAGCGTACTCTGTAGTGCCAGACTGGCGGCACCCTCAAATTAATGAAATCAGTCAACATCATCATCATCATCAGCCTATAATGTCCCACTGCTGAACACAGGCCTTCTTTCACAAATGAGGGTGAAAGGTACTGGGCGATACTCCACCACGCGTGCCCACTGCGGATTGGTGGAGGTAGGCTAGTGGTCAACCTACTGTTGGAATTTTTCAAGCCGCCTATGAGGCATCCAATTAGCTTAACGACTATCACAATTAAGTGATAACCGGGACCAACGGCTTTACGTGCCTTCCGAAGCACGGAAACGCTCATTTGACTGACCACGACAGACGTAGATTAACTTTACTGATCGATTAAGAACAGCTAATCATGCTACAACACGAGAGCGAAATCAGTCGCCAAACACCTAACGGTGTATTTTGGCAGTTGATCTTGAGATCCAGTTGCCTCTCAGCCTTTCTGCTGATTTTAGGCAATACGTGTCAGAAGAAAAAAAAACAAAATAAAGATTTTTGTAAACAAAAATTAAAGATCTAAAGTTTCTTCTCTCTCTCTATAGTCGTTCCCTCATGTCTGAGGATCGTGGTCAGCATCGCGTTCGATTCTAAAGCGGATGATCTGCCTCCACCGGTTTCTATCCAACGCGTCCCTTACGACCGTGTGAAATTTGGAGGACGATGAGTCTTTTATTTGATCGGGCCATCTAGTCGGCAAACGACCACGTAGTCGTTTTCCTTCCGTGTTCCCAACTATGATCAGATAAGTTTCTTCACATAGATGCTAACTCTGATAAAAGTACTCAAGACTTTATCTTATTTTACACTTAATATAAAACTCCTATGCAACGTAGTGGAAGGTGTAAACTGTCGCCCCCACTTTGGCCCCACTATGTCCGAGAGCGAGATAAGGGATGCGCGTCTTATCCCCTCACGATCCACTCCTAATTAAACGAGAATACATAATTAACTTTTTCTCTCTCGGCTAAATAAAATGGCCAATAAACCACGACCCCAGCGTACTGTGGGCACAGTATAGTGAGGATAGTAACCCAACATCATGGACGCTCTTGGTATTAAATGGTTCAAATAATTTAAAAAAACTAATCACATTTTTGATGACATTGATACAAATTTTATTAGTGGTTTAGCTACCTAAAAGTCAAACTCAAAGATATTTGTTTAGTTTAGCAACCTAGCTATAAGACTTGTGTTACTTTAGTATGTGTATACTGTGTCGCAGGTCACTCATGAAAGTTAATGTGTGTTTTATTGTCTCCGAGATAATGTTGCATTCGTTTGTCCTCCCTTTATATTAAGTGCGACGTCCATGTTATTGCGCAGTACCTGATAATGTGCCGGCATTATTGATATCTTTGTTTAACATGTATGATCATTGTTTATATTAAAACTAATAAACTGTTTAAAAACGAGCAGCTTTTATGAGAAGATTGTCACAAAGTTGATTATTATTGTGTGGGAAGGAGTCTGTAGGTAGTAATGTATGTAATTTTGTGTTGGGATGTAATTTTTTAAAGATGTTGATGTTTTTCAATGAACGTCGAATGCAACACTACAATATTGTGGGAATCGAAGGCCACTGTGATATGTATGATGGACTTAACTTTACATGGTGTTTTACTTAAAAAAATCTAAGTATGTTTTTTTTACTTAAAAACCCGAAATTAATATGTTCCTACGTAAATTTAAAAAAAGTTTCCGAAGACCTCAACCTACTACTACTGAGTTACCAAGAATTATACTACACTAATTTAATTATCACAATAATATTGAAGATGTATCTTAAAATAGAGCAGATTTTAAATCGCGTCTGCCCTTCGGTGGAGTAATTTAGTACCAAATTACGTATACTGGGCTAAAAATAGCTTCGTCTTTGTGTGGCACAAGCCAGTTCCAGGCATTTTGACGTCAAGTCCCAGTTTAATAATGATTAAGTATATTGGCTTTAGACCCGTTTTTATCATTTGTAAACCTTTTTTGTTTACAGTTGGGTACCTACTTATAAGATTAGAAAGTAATTTATACCAAGAACATTTTCATTTACTATAGGTCGGTTAACTAAAGCTGGCACGTTTCAACACATTTACACCGTCTCTCTCGCGCAAAGTCAAGCTTATGAGTATGAAGGAGACAGTTATTGTTTTGCTTTTGCTACTGCTCATAAATATAGAGTGGTCTATTTTTGCATTCGTCCATTAGACTTGACTGATTGCAAATTTATGAGTACTGTGAACGTGCCAGCTTTCGTTAACCGACCTGTATCTCTGCTCGAAAGAAGAGAAGATGTTTGTAGATAATTTTTGAATTTAATATTTTCTTATTTAGTGGTTTTGTGTCGCAAAGTCCCACATCAGCTAAATTACATATGGCCCACGGCTAAAAAGGTTAATTATTTTCTTTTGCATGCCCCAATGAATCGCGGTTCGAATTAAAAGGTCACATCTCTAATTAATTCTTTTAAGGCCTCCTCCATGGCCCTGCGCTGGCCCCTCAGGTGGAATTTTCCTTTTATTTCAATGTTGCTCATTTAAGAGGCCCTGTGTGTTAATGAGTAATGGCACATTGCTAATGTTATTAATTTTATTTTGTTTTTAAAATAAATATGTTGCCAAATTATGTCCCAAAATACCTCTTTATATTTCCTTATTGGGTAATTAGTTCTTTGCATGGTAATGAAGTCCGTTACCTGCAATGTTAGCTGTATAATTGTACTCAGTTATATATTGTGTTATGTACTATGGCACACTTTTATGACGCACTCCAGCAATTTACTTATTTTACTAAATACATTGATACTGAAGTGCCATAATAAATAGATGAAGCTTTGTAGAACAAAATAACGATACGAAAAGAAGAACATATTGTATCACAAAATGTAGCTAACTTTTTTATTATGATACAGGAATTTGCCAAAACATTCTAGAATGTCTAGAAACATTGAGCTGGAAAATATTTAGAAACAGGCGGCAGGTAATGCATTTGCCTGTCTCTCCTCCAAAGCGCTCGTTTTGTACCCGTTCGTACTCGATGGAGCGAGCCGCTCTGCGAATTATACTTATACACTCTATGGCTTCGTTTAACTGCAGTGCCGTTAAATTTTATTCTAAGTTCTATAACCGTATGATATTCTTAGCTGAGCTTAGGTAATAGTTGAATTTCGTAAACGTCATTGTGATATAGACCGAAACTGCTTTACAAAAGGCTTCTGTGGTAAGCGTGGAGGTTAAAAGTCAAAGTCATTTATTTTATTTAAGCCCTAGTACGAAAAAGTATGAAGATCAAAGCTACTCAAAGTCAAAGTCAAAGCCATTTATTAAATATTTTCTTTGTTTTTTTTTTTGACAATCTGACTATATATTGGCTATTTTTTCCAAAACATTAATATACATACATACTTTTTATTTTACAGAATAAAATAGGCACAATCATCAAAACGAATAAACATAAAAAAGAAAACAAAAACAAAACCAACATACAAAATAAATAAAAAATAATAACCTACTGAAGTTATTACCAGTTCAGAAGGCAGCCTTCAACTGTAAAGAACAGGCAAGAAACTCAGAGACGTACCCTAACATTTTTTTAATTAGAACTTGCCATGTGTTTGATTCCCACCCAGAACAATATTTGTGCGCACGACTATGTTAACAAGTTCTGATAGCCATTTGAGAAGGACGATAACTTTTGATAACTAACCTAACATGATACAACATACATGCAATTCACCACAACAAGTGTAAATTTAATTGGCAATTGAATCCGGCACTCCGGCACCGGCTCCGGTGCCGGGCCGTCTGCCGGCAATCACAGACGGTAATCCCTCGCCGATTGGCTACACTAGAACATCTGGAATAAAATTTGGATTATTACTCATGACCAATGTTACATGATCCTTACAGCTAAAGTTTACTTGTTTAACCTAGTATTTTTAAAATGGTATGAATTTTATGTCTTAGTTACTATTTATATGTATCAGCGGGTATGCTTGTTTGCAACCTAAGTAGTATAAAAAAAAAACTTGCTGTCCCCTGTGGTTTCATCAACGTTCCCAGTGTAAAAAGTAGCCTATGTCTTTCTCCATCAGCATACCATAGGCTATCTGCATGCCTTTTATCGCGATCGTGAAGGCTTAGTCGCGAAAAGGTAAAACACAAATAGACAGAGTTACTTTACAGATCGCGATGAAATTCGGCATGCGGACAGCCTTTGGTATGGAAAAGGACATAAGCTACTTTTTGTAAAGGGGACAGCTAGGTTGAAATTATAAATTTGGCTTGACTTTTATCTTCACAACACATCACCGCCATCATCTTTGCCTCGAGCCGCCTCGATCGTCCGCAACGACTCAGTCTTACGTTCCTACTGCAGGCTATGGAGATGTAGAAGGAGCTCCCCATAACGGTAGTGCAACTGCGATAGATTTTCAACTTGATGGTGGTAGCCAGCCAGGCGAGTACTACAAAGTACCCTACCACATACAATATGCCTACCCATGACCTTTGCCACGGCATTAGACGTAACAACCACTGAACAATCTTCGCCTTACAAATTACCAATATGCACCTTAACCAAATTCAAATTCAAATTTCTTTATTTGCCTAAAATATGGTTCATTATAATGATGGTACATTCAGCTCATTTTGTTCAGCATATTTTGCCATAGAAAAGGCGTGCAAATTAACATAATAACAAAGTGAAAACAGTTCAAAATAATGTTCAACATAATCAAAGTTATAAAATTTCAATATACATAGGTTTGAATTTACAATATAATAATGTCATTAAAATTACAATCAAAATTATTTTTTATGTCAAGCATTTCATATTCCTTGTGTATTATTTGTGTATGTCATATTCTTGTATTCACTTATTGAATAAAAACTGTGCTTTACGAGCCAAACGGTTAACATATTTTTAAATTTACTGAGGGTAGTTTGTGTGTCCCTTATAAATGATGGTAAACAATTATATAATGCTATTGCCATAAAGTACACATTCTTTTGGAAAAGGCTAAGATTGCTTGACGGTAATATTAATTTATTTTTCCTACATTCTCTTGCTCGAGGATTTTTTTGTTCATGTGTTTTGAAATATTCTGGATGTTTCTTAACAAATAGACACATCTCTTTTATATAAATACAGGGTAATGTGAGAAGTTTATATTTTTCAAACATCGGTTTACATGAATCTCTGCTAGCAAGACCACATAATGCTCGGATACATTTTTTTTGGGCTTTAAAGGCCCTTTCTATGTCTGTACTGTTTCCCCATATGATCACGCCATAGTGTAATATCGATGATATGTATCCATGATATGACATAAGTGCTATTTGAAAAGATGCAACCTTTCTAAGTCTACTGAGTGCGAAAACAAATTTATTAACTTTCTTACAAACACCATCTACGTGCTTCTTCCAGTTACAGTGTTCATCAACAGTTATCCCTAAAAACACGGTAGAATCGACCACTTCGATTTGGTTATTATCGTATGATATACTAGTACTTACATATTTTTTTTGTCTATAATTAGTTTTGAATTTAATTGCTTTTGTTTTATTTATATTTATCTTTAAATTATTGTTGTTTAACCAGCCTATGACTTCTTTAATTGTAATACTTATGTCGTCCTCAATTTTTTTTACATTGTAATTTTTTCCACATTCAAATAAAATTGTGCTATCATCAGCAAATAGTATTGTTTTGTTGCATGTGATATCCGGCAGGTCATTTATATATAATATAAATAAAATAGGACCAAGGATACTTCCCTGTGGTACACCACATCCGTTACATCTAAGAGAGGAGCGACATACCACCTTTGAACCTCTTTCAACTCTGCATATCTCCGTGAACTGTTTTCGGTTTTTTAAGTAGCTATCTAACCAAGTATGAGCGTTTCCTCTTATACCATAGTCATTTAATTTTTGAAGGAGAATTTTATGATCTACATAATCAAACGCCTTGGACATGTCGAGAAATAGGGCTGTTACATGTTTTTTATTATTAAGACCCTCTGTTACATACTTAATCAGATTGAAGCAAGCCAATGAAGTGGATTTACCTTCCTGGAAACCAAATTGTTCTTTTTTGACAATATCATATTTTGCAATAAATTTTTTATTTTTTTTTGCCATAACTTTTTCGAAAACTTTTGACAAAATAGGTATTAGTGTTATTGGCCTATAATTACTCATATCAGTAGGGTCTCCTTTTTTATATAAGGGCTTAACTACAGATATTTTAGGTTCTCAGGAAACACACCTTCTTCTAGTGATTGGTTGATTATGTGAGTTAACGGGACAATTAGTTTGTAGGAGCATAATTTTAGAGCGGTAGTATTGATACTATCATACCCTACCGAGTTTGTATTCTTTAGACTCATTATGATTCGTTGCGTCTCGTATTCTGATATTGGAGTTAGAAAAATGCTATTATCAATTTTATTTTTATTTGTTTGAATTTTTTTATAATTATTATTACTAATATTTGTAACATCAATGAAATAGTTATTAAAAATTTCAGCTATGTCGTCTAATTGTTTGAATTCTTCATTTTTATTTTTTATCATTTTAATATAATTATGTCTTTGTTTGTTGTCAATATTTTGATGAACAATGTTCCACGATGCTTTACATTTATTTTGCGATTTACTTAATGTTTTAGAATTATGTATTTTGTGTGATTTGTGAATACATTTTTGTAATATTTTTGAATACATTTTATAGCGATTTTGTATCTTATTTTTATTTTTTATATTTGAGTTTATATATTTAAAATACCATCTACGTTTTGTACCGCAGCTTTTCTTTATTCCTTTTGAGATCCAATAATTTTTTTTTGGTTTATTATTAATTTTTATTTTATATAATGGAAAACAAAGTTCATAATAAAGTTTACCTAACCTGATAGCATATCTAAAATACGCTTCCTTCAGTGTAATATATTATTAGGCCATGGAATGGTGTAGGTCGGTGACACTCTATGTGATTACAGTTCCAGGTTGAGTAACTGCCGCCCTGAGAGTACTCGTAATGGCGCTGAGTTACTGCCACCTTCGCGAAATCGCTGCAATTATCAGACGCTCGTATTTGTACCAACTTTGGACGAATGTTGGCCTATTTTATTTGAAAATTTGAAGTAAGCTCTAAATGTTCTAAAGAACTAGGGACCACCATCTCTTACTTTGTCTTCTGCTTTTCGTTTTTTTCGAAAAAGTGGTTAGTGCCCTTGAACGTATTTGTTGGTAGTAGTGCTGGTGGCCAGCCTAGAATTAAATAATAATATGATGGTTGCAGTGGTAAGATATTTTGAATTGCCGGCTGGCTTCCACCATCGAGTTGAAAATCTTGGTGTGTTGTGGTTACTACCGATGCCAATGTTTTCTGACAGGTGCACTACTGTCCATAACTTACTAATTGAAACTAACAGGTGATTTTATAAAAGGTTTTTAACCTGTGACTAGGAATTAATCTTTTATTAGTTAGTGTAATATCTAGTCTATTTCACTGATATAATCAAGTTTCATCATATCAGCCTAAGGATGTCCACTGCTGAACATAGGACTCTCCCATTAACTTCCACTTGGAGCGGTTTTGGGCCGCTTGCATCCAACGGGGCCCAGCGACTTTGACCATGTCATCGGTCCACCTGGTGGGTGGTATATATAATAATCAAGTTTATTATTGTATAAATGTATCCATTTGTAGCATACGCACCCACCAAATGGCGAATGGCTTCCTACCACATTGGGACAGACGTGGAGTCTGACGATTAACGTTTTGGTTCAAATCTCGTTATAGGTGATAGCAAATCGATACAATGCACACACGTACCTTGGACTGCCACCAGCACTCGTTGAGTTTCCACCTTGTGATCGTTCTTGGATCTTCACTTGTACTTCTTGTGTTGAAGGAGAAAAAAGGCGCACGCGTCACGATCCGGGAACACAGATGAATTCGAACTGACTGGTCGCTCCAAATTTTAACCAATACGCGCGTGCCTAACGCCGTGACATACGACGTTTCGATATTGCTTACTTAGACGAGATTTGAACATCGATATTATGTTGATTATTTAGAAAAAATATAAAAAAAACGTTTTATTACTCGTAAGGTAATGAAACATCCCGCCCACCAAAATACCTATGGTATTTTCTGGTTAAAGATATAAAAAAAAACTAATTAGATTACGGTTACGAATGTTTAACTAAGATTAACTTCTTAAGATTAACTAAAGTTGTTATAATAAAAACTAGTCTTCTATTGGCATCGGACATAATTTTACCAATGGGCGTTGAATAAGATGGTTATTTGAAATTTTTACTGTTGCACTCCGAGCTACCCCATCTCCACCATAATGCAGATCTACAACCCGTGCTCGAGTCCAATGCAACGGAGCACGATTGTCATCTTTGATTATCACCATCGAACCTATAGATAATGGCTTAGAATCTTTTGTCCATTTTGCACGTTGTGTTAATGAATTTAAATACTCCGTTTTCCACCTAGTCCAGAAACTCTGTTGAAAGGCTTGTATCATCTGCCACCGAGGAAGCCGTTTTATGTTAATATTAGCCAGATCTTCATCGGGAACAGATGTCAAAGGCTCTAAGGTCAAGAAATGACCTGGCGTTAAACAAGAGAGATCATTGGGATCAGAACTGATAGGGCAAAGAGGTCTAGAGTTAAGCATAGCTTCAATTTGGACAAAAAGAGTACTTAGCTCTTCGAAGGTTAGTACCTGATCACCCACTACCCGAAACAAATGGGATTTGGCTGCCTTTATTTGTATTTCCCAAACACCGCCGAAATGCGGTGCGCCTGGTGGATTGAACTTGAATTCAATTTTTTCGGCACTAGAAGCATGTTGCATTAAGGGCAACAGTTGATTTCTAGCACCAACAAAATTGGTTCCGCAGTCTGCGTGTATTTCATTACATCGCCCTCGTCGTCCAACGAAACGCCGAAGCGTCGCTATAAAACCATCGGTCGATAAAGTCGATACAACTTCTAGATGGACCGCTTTAGTTGCTAAACAGACGAACAAGCATAGATAAGCCTTGTCTATCTTAGCACCACGGTGTGAACCTAGTTTGATTCGGAATGGTCCACCGAGATCAACGCCTACTATAGAAAAGGGTTTTATTTGGTTAATACGATAGGACGGAAGATCGCTCATAAAGGGCTGTAACGGTTGCGGGTTCATACGGAAGCATTGAATGCACTTAGAAAGACGGCGGCGAACGGTCCGTTTAGCAGCAACTATCCAAAACTGTTGAAGTATTAAGTAATGAGTGGTGTTTATACCTGGGTGCAAATGATTGCGATGAACGGAGTCAATGATTAAGGAAGTTAGAGGATGGTCAGAAGGCAGAAAAGCAGGGTGTTTTTGTGCAAATTGCAAGCCAGATCGAGAAATCCTACCGCCTACCCTGAGCACACCTTGATCGTCTAGAAATGGGTTTAGTTTTCGAAATGGCTTCGCTAACAGTTTATTAGTTTGCAAATTAGAAATTTCATCGTGAAAAACATTACTTTGTACGTTTTTAACGATTCGCATCAAAGATTTATGACGTTCGACGTTATTAAGAAACTTGTTACGGTTTGCCTGATTCGGATTTCGAGAATTATTAATGAAACGGTAAATATAAGTGACTACATTAGTAATTTTCTGAAGTGAAGAGAAGCGATTAAGCAAATTCTCATAAATTGTTGGATCGTTATTCATTACTCCATCAACCAGCCCAGATACTAAAACCATCGATTTACGTTCCTCGGCTTGTATTATTACTCCGTCATCGTGAGATATTATGTTGTCCGAGTGTAAAGGCCAATATGCTTGGTCTTTAGATAACCAACATGGCCCCGCCCACCATAACGAATTATGAAGAATTTCACTAGGAAATTGACCACGTGAGCAAATATCTGCAGGATTATCTCCTGAGGACACATGGTGCCAACATTCAGTAGATGTTATGTCTTGAATTAGACTAACTCGATTTGCAACGAATGTGGCCCAGCGAGAAGATGGCGAGCGTAACCACGAGAGAACCACAGTAGAATCCGACCACAAATAGATAGCACCGATGGGAATACGAGAGAGGTAAGTTTCACGTATGAATTTATATAGGTCTGCCAAAAGAACTGCCGCGCAAAGCTCAAGACGAGGCAACGAGGTACGCTTTAACGGAGCTACACGAGCTTTAGAAGAGATCAGGGAAATACTAACTGTACCGTCTTCATCAGTAACGCGTAGGTAAATCACAGCACCATATGCTAACTCAGAACTATCACAAAAACCGTGTAGCTCGCACGATTTTGGCCTGATACAAATAAGTTTGCGAGGGATTCGGAGTTGACTCAACTGCGACAGTTGATCTTTGTAAGTGGTCCATGTTTTAATGATTTCATTAGGTGGAGTTTGATCCCATTCGACACCAGAGATCCAAAGTTTTTGGATAAGAGATTTAACTTGAATTGTAATGGGAGATAAAAATCCTAAAGGATCAAAGACTCTAGCGAGTTCACTGAGAATGGAACGCTTTGTGCATGGCCGCTCTAAAGGTTTGATTTCAAATAGAAAGGCATCTGAAGAGGGATCCCATTTTAGGCCAAGAACCTTTAGAACTGATTGTTCAGAATCGTCAAGAGAAACTGAACTAGTTAAACAATCTTGATTGGGAAGATCTAATAAGAGTTGTGTATTGTTACTTGCCCATTTTCTGAGCGAAAAACCACCTAAGTTGAAAATTGCGATAAGTTCATCTTTGGCTTGTTTTGCATTTTTCAGTGAATCACAGCCGGATACGACATCATCAATATAAACATCCGTTAAGACTATCTTCTTTGCCATGGGATATGAATCTCCATCATCTTCAGCAAGCTGTCGCAACGTACGGCAAGCAAGAAACGGAGATGAAGCTACACCATACGTTACAGTATTCAAACGATATTCTTGAAGATCATCGCTTGGCGAGGCTCTCCAGAAAATACGTTGATAGTCACGATGCTCCGGTGATATCAAAATTTGTCGGTACATCTGCTTTGCGTCGGCCATGAAAACAATGTCATGTTCTCTGAATCGTAATAATATTTCTAGAATATTAGGTTGTAGTTTAGGACCGATAAGTTGAGTATCGTTTAAGGAACGGGAGTGACGATCCTTGGCAGATGCATCAAAGACTACGCGGAGACGCGTGGTGGTTGAACTAGGACGCAAAACACAGTGATGAGGTATATAATATTTTCCCATACCTATTTCATCGGCTGGAACTATCGTCATGTGACCCGTATTGATGTAGTCTGACATGAAGTCCACGTATTGACCTTGTAAGTTTGAGTCACGTGCTAGTCTACGTTCGATGGCATGAAATCGTCGCAATGCAACGTCGCGAGAGCCATCGAAGGTGGGTTCCGAATTGTCCTTGAATGGTAATCGCAATATATACCGTCCGAAGGCATCTCGGGAGTGATTGTTCAAAAACGACTGTTCACAAAGCGTCTCATCCGGTGTTAAGAGGGTTGATTTCGGAATTGAATCTAATTCCCAGAAATGTTGAACTAAAGAATTCAATTCGCTATCAAGATCTAACGATGTATGCAGTAAAGCGTTAGAAGCTAATCGAGTTTTGCCTAAAAGAAGCCAACCGAAGAGAGAATTAAAGGCGGTGGGTTGGCTGGAATTTCCCTTGATATGTTGATGAAGAAGCGAGTCAGCAAAAACGTCTGCGGCGAACAGTAAATCAATTGGTCCCGGGATATCAAAACCGGGATCAGCTAACCGCAGTGAATCAATATGTGACCATCCCGATGTATTTAATTTTGCGATAGGTTGATCGCCGCATATTTTAGCAATAACGTGCAAATTTAAGTTAAAAATTATTTTGTTGTTCGCACCTACAGAACATCTAACGTCTCCTAAAATAGAAGTTGCTACGTCTCCAAGTCCGCTAACGTTCACATTGGCTTGAGTAGATTTTAAATTTAAGCGTTTCATTGCTGATGCCGTGATAAAATTGCTCTGACTTCCCGTATCAAATAAAGCACGGAACGATTGCATCGCACCGGAAGCATCCTTTACTTGCACTATTGCAGTCGCCAGCAAAACGGTCGTATGAGTAGGTGACCTTGAAACCATAGACGATTCGGTTTGATTTGATTCTGTAGATTTATCGCGATGGAGTAAGGTGTGATGTTTTCGTTTGCATGTACGACACGTAAATATAGAATTACAATTTTTCAATTGATGAGACGGCTTCAGGCAA
Source organism: Achlya flavicornis (assembly GCA_947623365.1). Taxonomy (NCBI): domain Eukaryota; kingdom Metazoa; phylum Arthropoda; class Insecta; order Lepidoptera; family Drepanidae; genus Achlya; species Achlya flavicornis. Next base: position 247,030 of record OX392481.1, on the reverse strand, counting down.
TTAAAGCACCAATTCTTATCGTTAGCAACTTGGATGCGTTCATCAATAGATTTTTTAAGAAAATCGGTACATGACGTAATCGAATGTAAATTATCACAAAATGAACATTTGCTAGTATACGAAGTTGTATTTGAATTGTTTGCATTATTATTAAGATCATTCGCGGCGACTAACGACGATGATGCATTAGTAGTACGCTTGGATTGCGGTGGCGATGGCGTGAAAGGAATTCTTTGTGTATTTTTTGTTGATTTGGTAGTCTCAGAGAAGTGGGTATCGCGTAATAAAGCCTCGCATTTGGATTGCAAGAAAGTTTTAAGTTGTTCGTACGAGGGTAGTTCAATATTTGAATATTTTTCTTCAAAACTACGACGATATCTAGTGTCTAATTTTGATAAAATATGATACACTAAAATAAAATCCCAATGACCGATAGGCAAGTCAATTGTTTTTAAAATGCTCAAATTTTCTTCAAATAAATCGAGTGATTTTCGGAACTCGTGAGCGTCATTGCATTTAAAATCGACATTTAAAATATCCCGCCAACACGTGAAAGCCAAGTCGCGTTTACTCTTATAGCGCATAGTGAGTGCCTGATATGCGTCATGGTAATGTTCATGAGTCATCGGGAACGTCTTCACCACCGACAACGCATCACCAGTGAGAGATGACATGAGATAATGAAATTTCTCTGTATCATTTATAGAAGTAGAATTGTGTATTAAAGCATTAAACGCATCATAATATTCGGGCCATTTCTTGATGTTACCACTAAAGGTCGGAAGCACTAATTTTGGTAACCGAAGATTTGAAGACGAGCTAACATTAGAACGACATGTTTCAGGTTTTGTAAAATTTCTATTAATTGATAAAATCTTATAATACATTTCATCGAAACATTCCCGAATTTTGTTATCCTCTTTTTCGGGATCATCATCCAAAATCTCCTGAATTGTGAAATGTGCATCCTCAAAATTCGCAGCTATTTGCTTAACTTCCTGGTGGTATGATAAGAATAAATCTATTTGAGACGGATCACTCACCGCTAATGTGCCGATCTCCAAAGCCTTAGTCAACCGTTTATAAGCGATAGACCGTTTTCTACGTAATGAAGGTAAATCCTGCGTGGTATATTCGACGTCTACTGATTTAGATTTGGATTTTTTTAAAGTGCTCAACTTACGCGACGAATGCTTAATTGGGAGCGACATAATTATTTAAAGAATAAAAATAATATGTAAACAAACAAAGTGTAAAACGAACCGTAACTGCACACGTAAAAGATAGACACAACTTATACGTATGAAAGTATGAATAGCAAGTACACACACAGATATAATACTCGATGACTGAGAATTTTATCTACGTCATTCCTGCCAACCGGCAACTATTTCGTATGTATCAGTCGTGGACCGCTCGAAAGTTTTCCAACATACCCCCAAGATTTGTGATAATTTTGATAAATAATTTTATGGTTAGTGGGTGATTGACAAAATTAAGAAGGTAATAAATTTGGTGTGTTACGATAAAATTATGCGAATAGGTTATGATTATCCAACTATCCTGAGCCAAAGTATGCACCGATAATATACAAAATGATTGCAAAATTTGATCTCACAATAATTAAACCAATCTAAAACTTTATAGTTCTGATTCGCAACGTTTTTAAACGGATTACAACATATTGTAAACGGAAAAGATTTGATCAGAAATCAGAATACTTAAATAGAATGAATTCTTGTTCGATGGTGATAAGCAGTAAACAGGTAATTTGATAGGTATTTAATATGATTATTACCTCCTTAGGTAATTACGATGGGATAGAATAACTTAGAATGCGATAACTACCGTTTTAATAAGAAACAATAGTTTGATTGAAATATTCTAAGTTTCGATTTAACCAGAAATACTGTAAGTAAATTAACGATGGCGCTTTACGATTAGTGAATAGATAGAAACTCCCGGGTTTCGGCACCAAAAAATGTAGCATACGCACCCACCAAATGGCGAATGGCTTCCTACCACATTGGGACAGACGTGGAGTCTGACGATTAACGTTTTGGTTCAAATCTCGTTATAGGTGATAGCAAATCGATACAATGCACACACGTACCTTGGACTGCCACCAGCACTCGTTGAGTTTCCACCTTGTGATCGTTCTTGGATCTTCACTTGTACTTCTTGTGTTGAAGGAGAAAAAAGGCGCACGCGTCACGATCCGGGAACACAGATGAATTCGAACTGACTGGTCGCTCCAAATTTTAACCAATACGCGCGTGCCTAACGCCGTGACATACGACGTTTCGATATTGCTTACTTAGACGAGATTTGAACATCGATATTATGTTGATTATTTAGAAAAAATATAAAAAAAACGTTTTATTACTCGTAAGGTAATGAAACACCATTATATTCTGCGATGAACAATAACTGTTTTATCGATGATTATATTCAATATTACCCAAACCTTGAACAACAAAACTACCAAGAATAATATTGTGAAATATATAACAGATTTTATGTAAAGGCCAAATTATCATTAAATGTTTTACGGAAAGTTAAAGTTGCTTTAATTTTCTCTCGGTCACAGATTTCGCAGTCAATTCCAACCGCTTTCCGTATCTTCCCAAGAATACCTGGAAATCTAATATTTCGTAATCCGCTAAATTAGTTCGCTTTAAAGTCAAGTATTTCTAGTTATGAAATGATGTTAAAATTCGGTAACCTCTAATCATATTAAAATTAGGTAATTACTTAGTTCACGTTTATGAGCTTTCCTAATGATTTTCAAATCTCCAAACTAGTTAAACTAGACGTATTACTTTAAATATTAAAAATATCAAACTAAAACAGTTGTAGAAGTATACCCAAGAAATATAATTAGGTTGCAGGGGCAGCTGCGGCCAGTGCAGAAAATCCAAAATTCAAAAAATATGCATCAATTGGACCAAAATATATTATTATGCCTTTTGCGGTCGAGACCTTGTGACCGTGGGGGTCCAAAGCTCGCCGTTTTGCTCGCACCTTGTCTTCAAAATTGATCGAGGCCTCCGGAGACCAGCAGGCGGGGAGCTTTTTCCGCTAACGCATCAGCTTGGCAATCCAAATAGGAAATGCTACCGCCTTTTGGGAACCTTGTCTTTAATCGGAAGCACTGGCAGACTTGAGGAAATTTTCTATACATAGATTGCAATTTGTACATATTTATTGTAAATAAAGTAATAAATTGCAAATATTAGTCATTTTTGAATATTACTGCTGGCTTAGATAAACTTCCTACATTAAATGATGACAATCTGCAGTCAAATGTTTAGACGACAAAATTGAAAATGACCATAAAAGTATATATCGTCCAATACATCAGTTGTTTGCCCTCAATTTACACTCATTCAGTGAACTTCGCTGCATACTCGTCAGGGCTTTTTGCGTAGGTTTTTTAGCAGATCGAGTGTCGAACAGTTGTTTTGTTCAGAGAAGTATCGTTCAGGGCAATCGAGCGCGGTGCGGCGCGTCCGGGCGCTTCCACCGCGGAGTTGCACAGCTTACTACAGCTACGGTAGTTGTTTTTTATTTATCATTCACTTTGGGTTGCTGGTTGGCCAACGGTAATGAGTGCGGCGGCTTCTCGTGAGGCTGCTGCCGAACATCGGCGACCCGTGCTCTTTACAGGATGTACCTGGGGATCGTGCGATCAATGGTGCTGTATGGGAGATCCCGTATGGGCAGACTACCTGAATTACTTTAATAGAGTGTAGATTGTTTCACTTCGTAAAACAATAAAAAGTAAGTTCAAAAACTAAAACCCGACTACGCTCTAAAAAGTTTGAAACAAGAATTATTCTGATCAGGGGGCCTACCCCCATCTTTTACAAAACAACCTTATTGCAATACTGTTTTGTTTCCAGCATATAATAACCTTATTTATATTCGTACCATGACCTCTACCAAACACTATTGTTATATGATTGTTATATTGCTGCTAAGCACGAATGATTTTTGAGAATTTGTCTATGGGCTCATTAAAGATGAAAAGAAATAACGCTATGGGCCTAAGCAACTTTCTCTCTCTTAACAATTCTCATCTCTGTCACTCATCCATACTCTCTCGCTCTTTCAAACAACCTTATTCTTCTTTTCGTACCATGATGTCCCTAAAACAAGCTTATTTTATGCATGAAAACAACCTTGTTTATTTACCATAATGGTTCATTCAATTCGTACCATGAGCTATTTTTTATAAGCTTTTGACAATTAACATTATTGTTTTAATGTCAAATTTAGCAATCTTATATACGTTGTATTTACAAGCTGAAAATAACATTGTTTTCCAAATTTATGTTATAAAAATCTATTATAGTGTCATATAAAGTAATTATATCGAATTTATTTACTTATAGAATGAATATATCGGGATTGCGAGATTAGGTATCATCCCAAAATAATATAACCGATTGTTTATAAAGTTTTTAATTGCACTTGTCGTTCACTACACAACTATGCATCTACGTTAGTAATATCGATCCCTCGACCCTTAGCCTTAGATTTATATAGATGAAGCGGAGCTTAAAAATAGCGTGTTTATATATTTAGTGACTTTTCATTTAGGTACCTACCCACTATTAATATCCTGTTTTCATTATAACCAACGTACATCGATTAACCCCAGATTAATCCATAAAGTTAACTTTCCTGCAGTGTTAGTACTCAGAGTAGTCCCTGTGTTCCTGGAATCCAAACTACCTAGATTCTCTGGCAAATTTTCTAAAATTGGTCGTAACCTACATTAGCCTGGATGGAATATATTATTGTCAACAGACGGACAGACGACAGACTTATAATAATCTATAAAGATAATCATTTTAACCATCTAATGTAGTAAAATATTAATTAAGTATTATATATTTATACTGTTTCAGAGCAGATGTAACCGTGCGGGAAATTCTAAAATACACATCCATTGGACCTAACTTTCTGTAGCCTTTGTGGCTGTGGATAGAACAGTGGGGGTCTGAAGCTCGCTGATTTGCTCACACATTATCATCAAAACCTCGGCAAACCGGTTGGTGGGGAGCTTTTTGTGACAACGCATTAGCTTGGCTATCCAAAGAGGAAACACTGCCAATAACGAGCTTGAACCTGGAACCTTGTCGATGATCGACAACAGCGGCAAATATTTATATACCTACATACACATAATATGTTTAATTCCAAGACCTGCAACTACAGTAGGATTCCGGTTAATAACACAATGAATAAAAACACGAAAGTATTATGTACCTACATTCTTTATTCACATAAGTTTAATGAGAGTAAGATAATTATACACAATATAAGTATGGCATTAAACAATCTTGCAGATACAGATTCAAACTTTATTTCAGCGTTTATAGGTTCTTAGACTTCACTTTAGACCAGCCTCTCCATATCTACGTACACTTTTTTGAGAGTACTCCTTCGCTTGTAGATATCGATTGAAGGCGGTATTTTTGGTCTGTTTGTATTTAACCAATTCTACCTGCTGACTGGATCTCTGGCGAACTCTTCGGCTACAACTCTACAAAATGAATTGCAACATTTGTGCAACTTACAAATGTTTATAAACATGACATCTTAAAATTTCATGCACTGAATATTACTGTCGAATATACTATTAAGATGTTTCCATATTGATTGCACTTTGTTTGTTATTAAATTACATAAACAATTAATAACTAAATATCAATTCAATTCTTATTTATGGCTTTTTTGGATATCTTTATTAGACATTTGAGTATGACAAGAATGACAGGTAAATATTTTGTTCCGATTCATTTCATTTGATAATCTAGAGTCGGCAGTCTATATATTTTTTCAATTAATTTCCTTACTCTTCATAATAACATTTTAAAATATTTGTATGCATTTTATAGAAATTACTCGAAAATATTTTATTCTTTTAGTTACTTATACTTTACAATTAGTTTAATTTAATACTTTGCTAAAAGATGAAGAACCTCAAATCATTTCGGTCCAACGTGTGAAAGAAATGGCACTATACAGTTAATATATCGTTATTTCTTTTTATCTTTTATCAGGTTGTAGCAAGCCATAGACAAATTCTTACAAATCATTCATTCTTTCTCGGCACTTAGCAATGTTATATCAATGTTGAACGATTGAGCTCATGGTACGAATCAAAGTAATATTATTATAAGGTGAAAACAAAACAGTCTGGCAATAAGGTTATTTTGTGAGAGAAGATGATGGCCCTATAGGATGGAACGGGACAAAAAAAAATACTTGTCAATTGTGACGCACGAATTTTGAAACTCAATGTGCCCTGTTGCACTACATATTTTGAAATAATACAAATATACAAGTAAATATTTATTTACAACAAACGTAAACTATAAAAACAAATATTGATTTTATGTATATCGACTTTTATATTACTTGAATTAATATTACTTAGGTCAATATGAAAACAAGGCAAGGGGCCGCCGTTCAATAGTGATATTCAGTGAATGAAATTTAATATGGCATGGTTACAAACAGAAGTAATTCAAGTATTATTTTATTCATTTTGCAGTGAAGAATTCGCCGGAATTCAAAAGATTCATAAGAAATGTGCTGGAGAGAAATAGGTACCTAATCCTCAACTAGCAAAGCAATGGAGCACTTCTTGGTCATTACAAAAACTGAGACAAAGTTCATACATAAATATATACCTAGGTAGGTTTATATTTATGTATGGCACTTCAGTCTTAATACCTATAGTCTAGGCAGGTACCTATTGTCTTTAAATTATATAAATAAAGAATTTACCACAGGAATCAACACATATTTTTATTTATTACCTACCTTTTGTCAGGAATGCTACTGTAGTTGCAGGTCATACAATGAAACATTATGTGTATTTAGGTATATAAACGTTTATGAATACAGTACAATCACAGTAAAGCTTAATCTATACGATATTAAATATTTACAACAAATAAATGAAATACAATCTAGCACTCGTATATAAATTTTCCTCTAGGCTGCCGTAGATTATCGGCAAGGTTCCCAACAGGCTAGCCAAGCTAATGCGTTGGCGGAAAAAGCTCCCCGCCCGAGGCCTCGCCTGTCTATTTTGGTGACAATATGCGAGCGACTCGGTGAGCTTCAAACCCATACGGTCGTATGGTTTCGATAGCAAATGGCATTTTGGTCCATTGCATGCGAAAGTGTTGATTCCTCACGTAGCATAGATGCATACCACGTCGCTTTCGTGTATCTATTATTGGCTTCTTTGGTATTTGCTTCCAAAAACACAAATAGTTCATAGTCATTTGCCATCTTGAAATGCTAGATGGCAAAAGCTAGAAGGCTAGAGATACACAATTAATTCGATAAGTTAAATAAATACGATCTACTGACTTTATATCACTATAATAATAGATATTTGTATCATAAATTTGGATAATTCGTCGCGTATATAATGTTATATTTTGATTGATATATGCAATTGACATAAAAACCATAATGCTAGTTGTCAAAAGACACATCATGGCACGATTTGAATGAACGATTAGAGGTGACGTCATCAAACCTGCTAACAAAACAATATTGTTTTATGCCTATAATAAGCTTATTTTTAAGGATGTCATGGTACGAAAACGCAAAATAAGGTTATTTTAACCTTGTTTTAAGAGCTTGTGGTAGGCCCCCTGAAATTGTTTTGTACACATTAATCAATATTTATCGTCTATTAAATAAACAACTTACATGTAATATATTTAAATCTATTTAATACATATTGATAGTGATGTTCAGAGGATAGCCGTGGTCACACATTACATTCTAATCGTACTGACAACAATTGCGTAGTAGAATTTCTAGCCTTCCGGCTACATAGTCACTTCCGAGCTGGAATTATTCTAATACAAACATATTTATAGTAGAATGAAAAGTTGAATAATGACAGGGCTGTGCCAGCAGTTGCCTGTCTATTCGTATTGAAGCATCGATCGCGCGACCGCAACTTTACGCGACCGCAACTTTACGCGACCGCACGTTGTGGTCGCACTCGTTGGTCGACTTCATTTGACGTTTTCAACATTTCTTATTCATTTTATTGGTTCACCATATTGACTAAATAATATGTTTAAATGGATAAAAAAGATAAAAGCAAGTAAGTATATAGTTTAAATTTACCCAGAATTAATCTTTACTTTGTAGTAAATCTATCGCGAAGCACCTGAGAGCCAGGTGCCTTCAAGGCTTTGTGCCGGTTGGCGATATATTGGCAACCCCTTAGTATTGTTAATATATTTCTTTTATACTACAGAGTCGATAAAATTCAAAATTCTAAATTCTAAAATCATTTATTCAAATAGACTATCGCAGGCACTTATGCAGGCGGTTCGGATGGTTGCATTTGCTGAGAAGAGCCGGCAATAAACTCAGCAATTACTCTTTTCAAAACAGGCATTACATAATATTTACATTCTAATCGCACTGAAAACAATTGCGTGCCCCGGCGCGGCGGCAAAATTACAAAGTAGACTGAAAAAATATTTAATAAGTAAATAAATAGCAAAGTTAAGCAGACCAGCCCCCACAAGCAGCACCTGTTCACAAGTATGACGCGTGTGGCAGCCATCGCCCTCCTCGCCATATTGGAGGGAAGTGAGCGACCCGTCACACATAAATAAACAAGCTTAAGGCCTGCCAAGGACCCGCTTCATGCCATATGCAGGCATCACTCACGCGTTACCGACATTTCGCCCCTCCCCTATGAGCTCTGGCGACCTCAGCGCAGGAACACAACATTAAGTTATTTGATTGCGGTATTATGTAAGGTGAAGGTACTTCCCCAGTCGAGCTGCTCTTTGATCGAATAAACGCTACGCTCTACCTCTCAAAAATGTCTATAGGTGACGGTTACCACTTACCATCAGCTGGTAAGAAAGGTAGAGCACAGCGTTATTTCACTCTGTAATCATAAGGATCTTCATAATAATAAATTATACAAAGGCAGTTATAGCTCCCAGCGGTAAAGAAATAACAGATAATTTGAATATTAAAAAGATAATCAAAATCCAAAGTTATCTGTAGGCAGGAGATTATGTTCATACCGAACGTGTGTAAGAGTCACTACACTGTGCTCGTTTTCTATGTCATGTACATGAAGCCTTTAGAATTAATTCAGAGAATGTTTGTAAAGATGGATGTGGTGTTTGTTACTCATCCATGCAATAACGACTGAATGGATTTGGATGTTTGGCACATTTATAGAATATATTCTGGAATACTTTTAATCCCGGGAAAACCATATATCCCCTGGAAATGCGGGAGTAATCGCGGGGCAAAAACTATTACTAACTGTACCACGCCAAAAAAGGGTACTTGACTTTGCAATCATCGCAAATAAGAGGCACGATTAAGAGCGATGATAGGTACAGATGTGTGATGATAAGTAGACTCTCATCTTAGGGGTGTTAAAGGTTGTTATTCTTAGTTTTTGCTAGATGAAGTGCCCCTCGTATTAAAACTAAAAACTAAAGTTTGACGTGAAATATTTGTGAGTATTTTTGTAGCAGTTTAATTCCCCCTCAGGCAATTACAGTGATATATTTGCGTTGGAGTTAGTTCTGACAGAGTCTAGTTTACAGGGGTGCAGCACATGTACCGAGAGGGGTGGACACACTGCAATGCAGTTTGTACAATAGATTTTACTAGAACAATCTAATATTCTCATAGACTGAGTTTAACGAAAAGACGGCCAGTTGGCGCAGGTTCACCTTACGCGCCGCAGGTCGTGGGTTCGATTCCCACACAGGACATGCATTTGTGTGCATGAACATGTTTGTATGTCCTGAGTCTGGGTGTAATTATGTATATTAAGTATGTATTTACAAACAAAAAGTATGTATAATATGTATTATATCAGTTATCTGGTTTCCATAGTACAAGCTCTGCTTAGTTTGGGTCAGATGACCGTGTGTGAGGAATGTCCCAGGATATTTATTTATTTATTTAAAAGGGTAGGTATATACATCCGAAGGGGGTAAAGACTACATCAGGTACAGACACTCTATAAAAAGTTTCAGCTCAAAATAAATTAATCAAAAATGTATACAAATTTTTTGCTTCCAAGTTTTTTATATGAAGGCGCGGACTGACTACGATTTTGACAGCACTCGTTCTTCACTGGAATAGGGTTGAAAATGGTAAATCATAAATGTATCGACTCTATGAAATGGACATTTATTTACGGATTTTCTTTAGATTATACAGAATATAAACATTAGATTGAATAAGTGTCCGGTTAACATTCTAATATAATTCTGTATCTAATATATTCTTAAAAATAAAATTGTTGTCATCACTGAAGATACGGAAAATTTCTACTCGAAAGATTTTATTGTGACGTAACTTACGAAATTTTTATAGGGAATATCAAAGCACTTTTTAATATTTTATTCGGTTAACATGTGTGTGCAATGCTATCAAATATAGCATGCAAATAATTTCTCAGAATTCAGTTCAGCTGTATCTAATTTATTGTTAATTTACAGGACCTGCAATCTGGAAGCACTACGTCGTTCTAGCTATGTATCAGCATGACGAATATTGGCACTACAATGTTTGTGCCCTCACGAAAAAACAATAAATACTTTACCTTAACAATAAAATACCTGATTCTATACTTATTTTATAAACTAGCTATTCGTCGCGGTTTCACGCGCGTTTGCGTTTTAAAAACTGTGTCTTCACTAATTGCTGTGCCCTACAGGGTCCATGTGAACTATTTAATATTCTTTAAGATCTTACCACACACATGTGATGCAATAAATAAATAAATAAAAAGTACCTTTATGTCTTCGTACCATAGGCTATCTGCGTGCCAAATTTTAGCGTGATCGGTTCAGTGGCTTAGGCATAAAAAATTAACACACAGACAGACACATTTATATTTGTGAAGTATGGATAAGTTGTACAGCTGTAATAACCGTGTGTATAGCTCATAAGGTGTGCAATACATCGCGGGTAGACAACTCAATTTAGCGCGCGTTGCGAGTGAGCGACGCGAGCACTAACGCGACGCGGCTCAAATCTCCCTTTCTACTTGATTAATATAAATAAGCCTTATTACACGAGATGCACGGCCATCGTATGCAACTTTATATATAATATATACCTTGCATTGTTACTTGTATACACCGCCTTATTACATAGGTGCTGCGAACTTGAACCTTAGCATTTCAAAGTTATACATAGTTTATTTTAGTTAACGCTGTTTAACGTAGTACATAAATCAATTTTATTATAATTGAAACAAAACATTGCTAGATTAAACATATTGCACAATATGATTAAAGTTCAAAATATACTTGACTAGCGGCCCGGTACGTGCTTCGCTACGTATAAGGTGAAATAATAAAAATTTGATAAATGAAGAATCGCTCGACCGATTTTGTGCAAACTTCACATAAACCATCTACTAAATAGTCCGAACAAAGCCTAAGAATTTGTTTTGGATAGGTGAGCCCGTTCTTGAGCTATAAAATTACAACGAAAAGTGGCATTGATTTTTATATATATTGATAAGTGATTCAAAATGTAAGTAAAATTTAATTTTACCTTTTTACAATTTGCTGTTCAAAAAATTCAATTCAAAATCATTTATTCAAATAGACCGTCGCAGGCACTTATGAAAAGTCTGACTCTAATACTCTAATACCGGTTCGGAAGGTTGCATTTGCTGAGAAGAGCCGGCAATAAACTCAGCAATTACTCTTTTCAAAACAGGCTTAGATTCATTACATAATATTTACATTCTAATCGCACTGAAAACAATTGCGTGCCCCGTCGCGGCGGCAAAATTACAAAGTAGACTGAATAAATATTTAATAAGTAAATCAATAGCAAACTTAAGCAGACCAGCCCCCACAAGCAGCACCTGTTCACAAGTATGACGCGTGTGGCAGCCATCGCCCTCCTCGCCATATTGGAGGGAAGTGAGCGACCCGTCACACGACATAAATATATTTGGAAGGTCATACTTAAGGATGTGCTACTGATAAAATTACTATGCTTTGGCTAAGTATGAATTGTATAAAACAATCAAAGGCATCCATCTTCACGGCATTCGTTCGATGTCACTACCAAGCAGTGATCAATTATCATCACCTTTATAATACTTTAAATAAGTTTAAATTTTAATAAATTAATGTAGAGCTAGATTTATAGCATATTTCGCTCAAAAAGCAGCTCAACTGGACACGTACTTACCTTACAAACTGAATTATTATTCAATAATGGATATCCCTTTCTAGGTAACAAACTTAATACGAGTATCATGACGCAAATAATGTATGTATGTATTCTAAGGCCCGTATCTATAGAAGGTGAATCGAAACTTTAGAAGTCTTAAGAATTTAAAAATTATGTTAATTGATAATAAACCTTATACTGTAGAGCCAAGGTTCAAAACTTAACTTGAAACGAACTAAGTAGTTCTGTTTCTGTGAGAAGAAAGAATGACCATGTATCAATTTGTGTAAAATTTTATTATGATAAAGTGTATTTAATTTAAAAATATGCCGGACAGTCCTTATGGGAAACAAGAATTTATTTGAAACTATGTATAGATAATCTAGAGCTATTTACTGGGGCACTTAACTTTTTTAAGGGAAATAGGAATATTATTATCATTAATATTCAGGGCAAGATCATTTCAGATTATATATTTTTTAAGTATTCGGAAATAAATACCTATACAGAACTACCATAGAACAATATAAAAAATATAAGTAAACATGAAATATTATCAAAAATTATAATAATTTTTAATTATCAATTTCAACACTAACCCCCTTACTCATAAAACGTTATTTAACTAATATACTAAAATAACACCACTCTATTGTCATTGTCAAATAATGTGACCATTGAATTAATGTGACATTATTTACGTGATCATTTATAGCGCTTTATGAGTAAGGGGGAGAGTGTAGATAATTTGATGTTGTACGATTGACTATGATATTACAAATTATTATTTCATACGAAACTCATTTAATCTGTCCTTATGACTTTAATAAAAAATAACTGATTTGATATGTCAGTCAAATACCATTAAAATTAATATTAATAAAAGCTTATTTTCAATGAGGCTACTGTGCAACAGAATATATCCAGATCGACTAATTTATCATGTTCACAGGCACGCTTTATGCACATATTTTTTATGTAATCCAGTGACAAAATATAAATCAATACATAATACAAATAAACATAAATAAAATTAAAATGTCTGAAAAAAAAAACAATATAAAGACTTTATTTAAAAATAACTAAAACGGCAATAAACGGACTCCCACTCAAAATTTGAATCGAGCTTGAATTCTTTGGTCGTTTCGTGTCTTTTAGTAATGTTGATTTCTTACATAATTTCGTGTGATAATAAACTTTGTATAAATAAAACGTAGCATGTGTGTATTTATTAAGGTATTTATTATAGTCTGTATCAACAACTCCCCTGTATCACTCTGTATTGCGACGATTGCCTAAATTAACTTCGTTACACCCTTGTCATTGATAGCTCAATCCCCCGAGACATAACATCATTAACCGTCCTGCCAAGCAGAAATAAACCTTAATATTACAAACATAGGAGTCCCAGTGTAACGAGGATGAAAGTACAGGTTCGAAATTCGAATACACATGCTCGGAATCCTGTGATGAATACTCAAAATCCTTTGTAATATATTGATTCAAGTTTGTTTTGTAGAAAACAATTGTCAGGAGATTTGGAAGGTAGGCGATGTATCTTTAAGGGAAAATGATGCCAGAGTTCACTTTTTATATCTAGTAACTCGGTTCGATGTTTTTTCTGACACACGTTGAAACTGTATAAATATATGGTGCTAAATATTTTTTGAAGCGCTCGTGGTGTAGCATTATAAGCCGTTCTTAATCGATCGTCAAGCTACGTCGTGGTCGGAACCTGGATGGGTGAGCGTTTCCGTGCTTCGGAAGGCACGTAAAGCCGTTGGTTTCGGTTATCACTTTATTGTGATAGTCGTTAAGTTAGTTGGAGGCCTTCTAGGCGGCTTGAAAACTCCAAACGTAGGTTGACCACTAGCCTACCTCCGCCGATCCGCAGTGGTCACATATGGTGGAGTCTCATTCCCTTTCACCCTGATTTGTGAAAGGAGGCCTGTGCTCAGTAGTGGGACATTATAGGCTGATGATGATGATGATGATGAACTATTATTTTATGACCAACTTAATATTCTAAAATTGAGGTATAAGTCACATCCCTCCGGGGAGTGTCCGTATAACTTATCGTAGGTACGTTGAAAGCGGCTCCACCGGGCTTTATCCCTGTTTGTCTAATATCATTGGACAACACGACTATTTGTCTAAGTTAGGAACTTCCTAATGGTATTCAATACGCAGTCCGTTCTGATTATTCCAGCCCCAATGGACGAGTGGACTAATAATTCAGTCCAACGGCACCCCAAGGTATTGTGATCAATTCGAATCCTGCGCCCTCCGTGAGGGAAGTGTTTTAATTATAATCGGCGATTGGAGAACAGTTTTATCGGAATAATCAAAAGTCTGTTTATTGCAATTCACTCCCTTGCGATGCCCTATGTTATGCAAACCAATTTTTATGTTTATATTTAGGGCGTAGTTTTTTTCATTCGTTTCTTTTTTGGGGATTTCTTGTGCTTTTTGGGATTTTGTATTCTTTTTAAGTCTCATAACGCTCATGAGATGGAAATGATTATAATGCTGTAATGAATCTCTTTGTAGGTTACAAATAAAAATGTGATAAAAGATCGACACAATTTTCGACCCGGAATAGAAAGATTCCAGCAATTTTAAAGGACACGGACAATTCCTTTAGCAAGGCTGAAAACAAGCCGAGTACCGAAAAATATACATTTATTGTGTCGTAGCGTACAGGACGCGGCACAGGGATGGCGGCGGCGGCCGTGCCGTTGAGCACGGCCTTTGCTGGGATAAAATTGAATTTAATCCGTGTTACTCGGTCGAAGAGAAGCGACCGGATTGTGGGCGAGTGCCTAGAGCTGGGAACAACGTCCGCGAATGTAGATAATGTGCAGTGGGACTTGGAATACGCGTAGTATTTGTAAATAATAATGATCTAAAATATTTCAGCTATTTTTTTAATCCACACAGGGGCAGAAGATGGCGTTATTATTTTTACAGGAATTTTGCATCCCTACAGTAATTAATAATAATAGTATAGTTTAAGTAATTACACATTACAATATTTAATAGACAATGGCTTAGAAAACATCAACACTGTCTCCTAATCTTCTTCAATTTAGCAAAACATTTGTCAACCCTAGTCTGAAAACATTTCCAAATAAGCGTGGGAACAGAAGGAGCGTAGAGCAGCGAGCTGGAATGCGGTGCCGACCAGGCACGCGTGACAACCATGAGACGACTACGAACAAATGCTACTGACTACTGTGTCACTTGCCCTACTATCCTTTTTTAAAATATTTAAATACTAGAAGGTGTTAGCCTCATAAGGCTGACATCAGAGAAGCTGACTACAATTTCTCCCGAATGGAGCCGGAGCTGTAGTCCGCGCTCACCTCCCAATGCGTATCCACACATCTACCCTTTGCCTATAGCAGGGTTGTCGGATAGTTAATCTAGCGGTATAGCCTTCTACTTTATATCCAGGAAAGTGCAGTTGGGAGTGCCCACAAGCAGCACTTTGCCTTAGAACTTCAGACACTAGTTGCGAACGGGAGTGACGCTTGGTCACAGACTTACCGAGCAGACGAACATGCCTATCTCCTGAAACTAACCACAAATAGCCACCACAAGTCCGACATAAATAGTCAAGTTCTACCATACAAGGCAGAGGGCATCCACTCTACTCCTGTGTTAGCCTGATCCAAGCAGCCGGGCCCGAGCGGCGAGCCCCATCTGTCCGAGTATCTACAGATACGGACGGATAGTAGATTGATAAGCATAGTCTAATTCTTTAAGCTGCATTGGTCATGCATCATCGGTTAAAGAAACAATAAAGAAAGAGAGCACATCGAAGTTTGCTGAGCTTGACGATTTTCCACTAATTTGATTAATATTCTGGATGAATTTTCTAAAAGAATCTTACTTATGAATAATCGCTGCCAAGCTGTATTTAACAGTATTCTATCCTATTTTCTATGAATATCAAAGAAAGACCATATTTAAATAACAGGTGCCAAATTGTGTCATCATAATCATCATCATCATCAGCCTATAATGTCCCACTGCTGAGCACAGGCCTACATTCACAAATCAGGGTGAAAGGGAATGGGGGAAGATACTCCACCACGCTTGCCCACTGCGGATCGGTGGAGGTAGGCTAGTGGCCAAGCCACTGTTGGAATTTTTCAAGCCGCCTAGGAGGCATCTAACTAGCTTAACGACTATCACAATTAAGTAATAACCGGGACCAACAGCTTTCCGAAGCACTGAAACGCTCGATTTGAAATACCACTAGGCGGTCAGCCATCCAGGTACCGACCACGACAGACGTAGCTTAACTTTGCCGATCAATTAAGAACGGCTAATCATGCTACACCACGAGCGCTGCCAAATTGTGTGCAATTAAGTAATTCTTCGCTTATCTGATTTTGAATGACCTTTGCAACGATAAAGCCTTTGTATGATCGATTAACTACTCATTAAGAGTTTGCCAGCGTATTGTGAGGCCAGACAATAGGCCCAAACCTCCAGACACTGGGATAATGGCCACCCTTTGTCACAAACACACACGTATTCAAACCACTCCCCACACAATAGAAAAGTTATTTTAGCCACTTGTTCTCATAAACTCTATGAATATTCATTCAGTTCCCTTTCTCATTGGAATATAGAAATCGGAATCTAATCCGTCTATTAATTATTGTATCCGCGGAAGATTGGACGCTGATCTCTAAGTGGCTTTTTAGGGTTGCGTGAATACGTTAGTTAAAATCAGTTGCATCATTTAAAAACGTAAATACGTTTATAAATAAATAACCGAGGTTATTAGAGAAATAACATCAATCTTACTGCGAAAAATTAAGACTAAAGAAGTCTTCTGTTCTTTTGAGTTCTTTTGTCACTTTCGTATCTTTAATGATTTAATGTAAAATGGGCTTAAGTTTGGTAGTCGACTGACCCCAGAAGGAGTTAGGACATTAGCAGGTTTGACCATAAAATGCTTATTCACTCTCATCTTGAAGACGTCTAGGTTATAGGTGTCAGGAAACACACACGCATCTCATAGCCGCTTGAAATGCACGTAAGATAGCGTCAAAAATGTGTACTGGGGTTTCTGAAGTATGTAATTAATTTACTTGAACCTCATTTCATGGCAACTTTACATACGTAGCAATATCCCACACTCCGCTAATGAATAAATATGTTGTGTCTCTAGATAGTATCCAAATAGTTGTTTGACAGTTGTGTGAGAAGGAATACACGCTCTCTTTTCTCTTTGAGATGGTAAAAATTTCCAACTTTCCTCGAGTCCCGGGAGAACTTAATGATAACAAAAAAGGTAGTTTCCGCCCACTTCCGCAATACAAAGCTTAACGGTACAAGTTTGTTGGATAATTAAGTTACACCATTCGAATAAATAGTTTTCTTTGTATGTGGAGTAATTCATTAAGGGATAGAATTGCTCGTTTTTGGTTGGTAACAAAACGGATCAATCAAAATTATGTTATTTTCTTACTCTATTAGAGCTTTAAAGGAAATTGGACTTATTTACAGGGGGAGATTCAATTACTTTTTGATAAACTAACCTTAATAACTATAAGGATCCTGAAATAATTTAATTTGTTCCCCAATTTCTACGGCTTTTTAATTTTTTACGCAGAAACCCTTCATATTCTGAGCATAGAATGTAGCCTAGATTACTTTATGAAAAGTGTTCTGTCAATGAAATTACCTATCACATACCTCCAATTAAGAATTACACAGTATTTAGGGTCACTTACCCAGCTACAGCTTAAGAAAATATTGATGCACGTCATGATGATAATTTTATTTAAAGTCAAAATGTATCTTAATGATTATTAATCTGCATAAATCTTACGTATTCAAATTCTATCAGTAGATTCTTCTAAGTGACTTCTTTATCAATTTTAGTCTGTATATCAATAATCATAAAACTAAATAAACAAATACCTAATATAATGTTCAATTTAAATCCAGCATTCAGAAGTTACAGCACTGTATGTCATAATATCCTAATATTGAAATGGAATACATTAAGATTATAATCTGCGCTCTCATTTCAATACAGAGAGGGGTGCGGGTGGGGGTGGAGCGGAAGTGGAATGAGGGGGAGTACCATCTAGTTTCTGTACTGGAACGTCACTTGCCGCTCTGCAGTTGTTTTAAAGTTGTCGCGTCCCTTCACTCGCCCGATCCAGTTTCACCCAGTTCTATTCACTACTCCGGTTAACTCCGCTTCGATCCAGTTCACGGCAGCTCGCTCCGCTTCCATCCAGTTAATTTAAGTTCTCGGCCGTTCTATGAGTAATTGGTTAAGCGTTTACTCATTCATATGGTCGTTGTATTTGCTTAAACGGAGAGGTCGTGAGCCTGCAGGCATTGTGTGGCGATGACGTCACTGTGGGGTTGGAAGCCCGCCGGCTCCAGCCAATTAAGATTTTCAGGATGTATGGTATAAGTTGGCGTGTATTGGCTATGCCACAATGGGCATATGGTGGAATAAAGGTGTTCCCTAATATTTAGCGTAATGAGTGCGTTGCGGTACAGTTGCCAGTACTTGCCAACCAGTTTGGTGGAGAAGACAATGGCCAGGTACGATTGTTACGTTTTACTTCATCTTTGTCTCCACATGAATTTATTTATGAAGGTTGAATATTGTCAGCTTTGACATTGGTCAATGTTTTAGTGTTTTGAGCACTAAATATAGGGATTGAAAAATAGAAACTTGTATTTAAAATTTGAAGTTAAATGAGTAATTGGGATAAAAATAGAAGTGCTCATGAATCACGATTTACAGTGTCACCATAACTACCCGTACCCGGGTCCGTAAGAAATTATAAAATAAAACATTGGAACCATAATGAATAAGCGGATAGAAGAGCGTTTAATATTTCCGAAACAAATTGACCAATAAAACAAAAAGTTGGCAAGTCTTGATTTCCTCGGAGCTCGAACTTGTTCAAAGTTGCGATTGTAGTCGGATTGTTTTTTAAAGTACCTATTCTTGGAGGCGGTGTGGTCCCGGGGTGTCTCGGGGGACGTGGCGCACCTCCGCCACAGCCGCGCCGCAGCGGGGCGCCACAGCCTCGCCACCGCCAATCCACGCCACAACGCGTTTCATTATTGTTGATTATTGGCAATAATTAACGAGCGATTGCTTGTTGAGTTTTATTCAACTACTATGCGTTTTGATTTGATAGCTTGTTATATGGAAACCAACAAGTTATTATGATATTATTGTTTTTATTTGCAAGATGGTTTTGTCTAGGTACGAATAAAGCAACCTGCGTTATTGGGCGCTTCATCATTGGGGCGACAGGGTACGACATATCGCTGCCGGCGGCGACATATCGTCGGGCGACTCCGGCAGCTACGTTCTTCATTGGAACGACACTACTCGGCACGACACGACGCGGTAAAATGAGAGCCGCGGGGTCGAGGGCGGTGCGTCCACTCACGCCTACATGGAAGCTTGCGTGTGTACACAACACATGCATAAAGATGCCGCCACGACACCAGTGGGAGACTTGCTGCCGACGACATGTCGTTGCCGTGCCGGCCCAGTGAGACAGCGTGCAGTACAATTTCATAGAATTATGTATCCACTGATGTCGTAGGCATGTGACCGGTGCCGTGTCATGTCGTGTCGTCCAAATGAAGAAACGCTCATTCGTAGCATAAACAAAAATAATAGTCGTTGTACTCAATAAAAGTGAGTAGCTTCTTACCATTGGTTGTCGGAACGTTGCCACGCGCTAATCCTCGGCATCTGAAGAAACGCGGCTAATCCCACGTGACGGATGGGCCCATGTTTATTTTATTCCCTTTCAAAATTTATTTAAGCCCAGAGGAATTCGCCCCCGGAGCGGCTAAGTTTTTAATAGAATTTGCAAAGTTTAAATAAGTTAAGAGTTATTGTTGACGCAAGTGGCTGAGATGCCATTACACTGTCGATATTGGCCCCTCCGATTAAATTAATCATTTGATCGAAAATTACTTTAGTTACCGACTCACAAATGTAAATGGTCTTTGTAATCAAACCATTTATAATAGCACGAATTAAAATAAGGAACCCTTTTTAGGGTTCCGTACCCAAAGATGCCCAACGGAAACCTCTATTACTACGCCTCCGCTGTCCGTCCGTCCATCTGTCCGTCAGTGGGCTGTATCTTCTCAACCGTAATAATTAGACAGCTAAAATTTCGTAATAATTAAACAACTTTTTCTTAACTTAATTTGAGTTCGCGGAATCAGCAAGTGATATTAATTTCCGAACGAATAGTATTACAAGATGACCAAATATTTTTTTTTCATGTTGGCACGAGTTAATATAAGTACTAAATTGTATAAAGTAATTAAATTTATTAAGAAATACGTCAGTTTAAGTTTTTTTTACCAAGGTTTATTTTATCAATATATTTTTGTAGGCCTTTGTAAAATAGGTATGTGTGAAAAATGACCCATTATATTATCAGTATTCGTAGGTAGGCATCCATTAACGCTCGACTCTACTTGTTTATCGTTCTGAATTCTGATTATAATGAAAAAAGCATATAATATATAGATAATCATTATTACAACCCTTCCCTATTTATCCAGATCTCGACGTAAAAAGTAAAAATAACAGCGCTGAAATATATGGTATTCATTGTACCCGCAATTACGTAACAATAGAGTTGAATTGAAAAGCACTCGAGTACCGACAGGAACCCCTCCCTCGCCCCTTGCCCCATCCACCCCCCTCTCTCGTCCATTCTCGACCACAGAGACGAAAACCAGTATTATTCTCTACAATTCTCAAACGTAAACTCACAACCGATTGCACGAAAAAATATCACATCTCTATGTATGTCGTCTGCGGATAAATGGAATCCGCAAATCCTTACAATATCCAATAGCGTAAAAGAAATGCGCGAAATTAAATTCCGAAGCGTAGCCATTTGTGAAGAGAACCGCAGAGCTTCGCGCGAGGGATTAGCGCGCGTTCACACGCGGCCGCCCGCGCCGGCTCCGCGCCGGCTCCCGCCGCGCTACGATCTGTCGTCGTAGCACGATACTCGACCGCGCAACTGTCTCCTGCGCGTAGCATTTTCCGCTACGACCGCTAAAGGGAGCTACGCCTCGAGTTTTTTCAAACTTGTATCCATAAAATACAACGTAAGACGCGCCCCGCTTATTGAAATCTCGCAATATTTTTATTACGGCCGTAAAAGGAACACTCTAGATCTCCGGCCCATGTGGGAAACGTATTTGAATCGCACCGTGATATCCTTCTAATACCCAATCCGTTTTAGGCGGTACTCGAATTTTTTGCGATCAGGTTTTCGTGACACTTTATGATATTTCATCGCTCACAAAAAGTGATGTCTACCGGCGCATCGGTGCCTCGTCAATAAATTACAAAAATAATTATCCGTGCTCTACAAAGGAAGCGCTCGTCGATCTCGAATATAATTTTCGAACCCTCGATAAAAATTCCGATTTGCGTTATTCAAATACGAAACCGGAACACGATTCCGGAACTCATTCGGAGCTCGCGCCGGTACGTCGTCGAAGGCCGCTCAATCGAAAATTGAATTTCAATGTCACAACAGTGCAGATGTAAAAATCGTCGGAGGCTCGGGCGCGATCGTTGGGGTGTGCGCGCGCCGAGGGTGAGAGCGGGGGTGTGCGGTGCGGTGCGGTGCGGTGTGGGGGGTGGCGGGGGGAGGCGGGGTGCGCGCGCCGGCCGCGCGGCGCCGGCGGCAGTGTCCCGGGCCGGCCGCGGCGGACGCACGTGCGAATGCGATGCGCGCTCCGACCTACGCCCCGCGCCCCCCATCCCCGCGCCCCCCGCCCCGCCGCGTGCTCGCACCAGTGGCCGCAGTGAGTGCTCTATGTGGACGCACGAGGCGCGCGGCCGCCGCGCGATGCGAGTGCGAGACCGAGCCGTCTCCGCGCTCTGAGACACACGTCCGCTCGTAGTTCTATCTGTTCTGTCCCCGCAGTAAGTTTCGGTGTTCTTCCCGGACTTTGAAGTGGTCGCGCTCGATTGCGCACTCTCTGTGACTAGTTTTGGCGTAGTAAACTTTTATCGATGCCGCAGATCGGGGCATCCATAAAGGAAGTGTTCTGAAGTGTCAGTGAGGGTAGCATCACAAAAGCATTGCTAGGCCGCTATCTCCACATCTGACGCGAGTTATCTCGCATCCGAGTGGATCGAGGCCACTGGAGCACCCGCTCGAGCCTCTGGCGCTGCTTCTACTTTAAATAGGTACTTTAAATAGGGTCCTTGTAATTATGTGTTATATTAAGGTTATATTGATCCAAAAATATGGGAGTATCGTATTGAAAATTTCAAACTTTACGCTTAAACTTACATAAACTTTATTTCTTCTGAATAACCTATAATTATAAAATCCAACCTTCTCAAAAAAAAACCTTTAACTTCCATTATTTATGATGTAGAATATAAACACCTAGATGCAGTCAAAACAGTAGCAAATGTTATCTCTGTCAATTTGGATGAGGCTGTTGATCATCTTGCGTATTTATAGGTCACTGTCACTGAGAGTTGTGAGCTGAAGCCTGCTGCTCTTAGCTTACGGTCGCTGCATTAATGAAGTGCATGCAGTTGAGGCGGGCAGGTGACGGCATGTGTGTCGAGTGGCGAGGCGAGTGCCGGCCGCCCGAGTCGCGGCCGCCTCCAGAGACGGCCCAGAGCGCCCACACCGTCGGATCACCGCGTAAAACTTTATGGGCGGTTTAAAGCGAGCATTAGCTGACGAGCACTCGGCACAGATAACGCCATCCTCTGAATAAAACATTCAATCTCCGAGAGAACCCACTCTATTTGATTAACGTCGTAATTACTCATATAACTTCGCTCGCAGACGTCTTCGGAAAGATCGACCAATAACCGACTTGTAAAAGCACAACTCTCTGTTTATTCGAATAATCTTCGTAGAGATCTCTTACGGGAGAACAAAGTGAAGGACGTTATTAAAAGAAACTTTGAATAGAATGGTCCTAAGAAAATTTCAATTTATTAAAAACTTATCTCGGAGAGCACGCGGATGCAAATCCAATCCAGTGCTTCGCCGGGGCCGGTGCGAACGAGAAAAACAAGCGAAAACTTAAATGATAAGCTGCGGTCGACAGGCGCCTCCGACCTAGCAAAGAGGATTTCCTTTTTAATCCGATGGGTGAATAATTTAGTTTGAATAGCTCGAGAGTGGGTCCAAGAAATAGTTGTAACCTTATTGCAGGCTAAGGCCTTGCCATTGGAGAGGCATTTGAGGTTACGACGACGGAATCGCTTTACCGAGGGTTGAATGGGATTAGCCCTTTCGAGAGGATGCGATAAACTAATATGCGGACTGGAATCGTTTCGAATAACCCTATTTAATGGGCATTTCGACCGACGTCACTCAGTCCAGAGGATAATATACGTCTTTGTTCTCCGGATCGGTAAACCACCGCGTCTTCGATTACGCGTCGGTCAAATGAATCACTTTCAGTTCTGTTGTCTTCTGTTCCTTCATCTGAACAATAAGGTATACACAATAGGTGTCTAATAAATTCATGACGGCCTTCATAATATTGGATTTCTATTGAAATCCTATGTAGTGAAATTCAAACTTACAAGTGGATAGTTGATATCTCTTAGAAACTTGAGGTTTAAATTATAATTTTTGCGCATGATTTTAGTGCCATGCCACGAGTTTTTTCAAAGCTCATGTTACATTTAGAGAGAGGAGAGAGAACATAAACATAATTATTTACTTATAAATAATGCATTTGTAGTATATCAGTTATCTTAAGTAAATAAAGAATAAAATACTTGTTGATAAGTAAGTTTACCACCTTCGGCCAAATCGTCACTTGGCCGTGGTGAGATTGTGGCCGAACACAAGTAAAAAGAAAAAAAAGTAGAAACATTTCAATTTTGCTTTCAAAGAGTGAAATGTTGTTGATGAAATATGAAAAGTAAAAATGTGTTCTCTCACATCTTCAAGTTATAACACATTTTATGTATTCATTGATTCACATAATTCTCATGACAACTAATATTCAATTCAAAGTTTTGATCATCTTTATCACACGGAATGACTTCATGAAAAGGTAAGCCTGCTGCTTATAGAACATCAATCACAGCATAAGTCAAGTTTTAAGTCGACATTGAAAGAATTGAATCCAGTGTCCAACTGGTCCAATGATGGGCATAAGGTTTATTTCCGAATAAGACCTGAGATTTGCTCACATTTTGGTTCTTATATAGTTCTCGGAGTCTTTTAAATCTATGCGACAGAATCTGCGAGTGTGCCGTTTGGCATTATATTTTTTATACGACTAAGTCGGTTAACAAGCATACGGCCCGCCTGATGGTAAGCTGTTACCGTAGCCATATGGACGCTTGCAACACACAAAGCATCGCTCACGCATTACCGACCTTTCCCCTCTCCCCTATGAGCTCTGGCGACCTTACCCACACGCAGGAACACAACTTTGCACAACATAAAGTTATTTGGCTGCGGTATTCTGTAAGGTGGAGGTACTTGCCCAGACGAGCTGATCTTTGAGCGAATACAAACTATGCTCTACCTCTCTAATATATTATAACTATAGTGTTATTCTCATCAATTGTATTAGGTACTTCACGTATCGTGTCGAGCTCAATCCTGCGGCACGGTGCTACAGGGTGTCATGAATAATCTCGGGAACACGAGCGCCGAGCACATTCAGCTCG
The DNA here is from genome assembly GCA_947623365.1 of Achlya flavicornis. Classification (NCBI taxonomy): domain Eukaryota; kingdom Metazoa; phylum Arthropoda; class Insecta; order Lepidoptera; family Drepanidae; genus Achlya; species Achlya flavicornis. The sequence goes on along the minus strand of OX392481.1, from coordinate 222,069 downwards.
GCTCCGTCCCAGCCCGGGATCGCACCCCCGGGAACCGATAAGCCAATCCCGCTGCGCTGTATAAACCTTCACTATTTTATGACGCGATTTAACGCCACGCCGAAAGGTTAGGGATAAAGTTATGTTTGTTGTTTTGGGCTACGCTATCTCGCCGCGCACAATGTACGGCGCTACGCCGATGAAAGCGGTCGCCGAATAAATCGACGCAGATAAAACTGGCGATAAGTTGCACTGAGCTGCTGATTCAATTTTGTTTTAGATTCGCCTTCTTTTATTTCATTTTGTAAAGTTCGTCCGATAATATTGTATTAATAATTCAAAATTTAATTAAGTCTTTGTAGTAACTTGAGGGAAACAAGGTAACAAAAGATAATAGAGGTCCTCAATTCTCTTTAATAATACGGTGAAAATTATAGTATTGAAAGAAGGCCAAAAGAGCACAGAAACACAATATCTTTTCTTATTACAATAAATGTTATCTTTGAGGAAATTTACTAAAACCATTCGATGAGGTAAAAGAGCCTTTAATTAACCATTTGGAGCAACATTTGATGGCCACAGTAAGCAAGCACCCGAAGTGAATTGTGGCGGAAAGTAATCAATTGATATAATTAAACAATTGTCAAGAGGCAGCCCATCGATCAACCCTTAACAACCGTCGGCAACCCTGCGACTCATTCCTTGAATAATTCAGTGCTACAAATTATATCACCATCAAGAATTTCGAACACTTTAATAGTTGTGCCCGACTCACTGCAAATGTCACCCCTAAGATTAGTCTAAGTAACATTTCAATTGTTTGTCTTGCTGTTGAGTCTTCACTATTGTATTACTTAAAAAAGATTAAGTTGAAATTATTCAAAGTACCAAATTTCAGCTATAAAAGAATATGTAATTATAATTTAAAAAAACTTTTTCTTATGAATATTTGGATATCGAATAAATCAACTACGCAATCAATAAGAAACAAGAAAATATCCGAATATTGTTCAGTGTCCCGCGGTGCGCACATCGAAAGTTGCTTCATTACACAAATAAGACTAGGTAGGTACCTACAGGTTATAATAATATTTTCTTTAAGAGATCCTTCAACTGTACAAAATACTGTATATAAAGAATTTCCTTAGCAACTCGTATGATTGTTATTTCTTTGTGAAATTTGGTTCTAATAAAAAGAGATATTCTTGTATTGGTTACGAGAATTATATGAGAACAATTGATTCCCTATTTTAGCTAACAGTTTATTTTTATTTGGTGCTGAATTCTGGTAATACGTTTTTGGTAGAGCTTAAGTTACTTTGCTTCTCTACATAAATACTACATCATTAAATAGTACTTGTTTTGTTGTAGGTACTTTAAAATACTTTGAATAGTTTCAATCGATAAAGACGATTCGATATACTATTTGCTGCATCTATATAATAATTTATTGACTTAACAAAAAAAAAAGCAGGATAGCCAATATAGCCATAGCCAAGCAAGCTCTTCAAAATAAAAAAGATATATTCAGGGAAAAAATATCAAGTAAAGTTAAAAAGATATTTATTAAAACATACGTTTGGAGCATAGCGCTATATGGGTGTGAGACGTGGACTATGACGCAAAGGGATAGGGAAAGACTGGAAGCCTTTGAAATGTAGTGTTGGAGGAGAATGAAGAGGATTAGCTGGACGGAGATGGTGAAGAGAATGAGGAAGTATTGAGTCGAGTAAAAGAGAAAAGGAACATTATGGAGATGATAGAGAGTAGGAGGGGAAATATGTTTGGCCACCTTATACGACACGACGAATTTATCGAAAACATAATAGAAGGAAAGATACACGATCAAGTTTAAATATACATTTGGTAAATATTATGATTATCATGTCACTGGCTAAGTATTATTTTTATTGTTAATCATATTGTCGTTGATTGAGATTAATTTTGTGTAATCATTTGTGTTAATTTAACGTGTAAAATACTGTGTATGTGCTTGGAAGGGCAGAATTTGGAATGGTCCTAAAAAAAAAAATTATTACATCTTTTTGTAACCCAAATTTTTACAAATAAATACTTATACTTATACTTATACAAAAATATACGTCGTGTCGTATAAGGAGGTGCAAAGTGTGGCTAATGATAGAGCAGAATGGAAGAAGCTACACCGACAAGAGCACAGCTCTTAAATACAGAAGAAGAAGAACTACTACTATTAATCGCTAATGTTTTGTATTTATTCAATTTTTTCGTATTAAAATGTCAACCTTAAGCCTCAAAGATTGATTGCTCTGTTTATATAAACAAGGAAATAACAGTTAAATGTTAATCTTATCTTCTCAACATTTTCTTTCTGTTTAACATTTGATTTAGCGATAGTCATCAAATCATAATAGACATCAGAAACTGAACAGTCAAATAGTGGAGAATCGGCAAATAATCGATAAATTTTACAATAATACGAGTATGATTGTTGTAATAGGCTACAACTTTGGGCTAATATTGATATTCAAAGTTTATCTAGAGACTTTTCTTATACAATTTCTTCACACCTTTACTGCTAAAAAAAGGGTAGGTAAAGTTCTCCAAGATCAGCAATCCATCTCTCTGAGCACTTACCAGCAGGTACTGCTGGAATAATAAATAAAAAATATATACTTCACAATTATTCAGTTCACGACTGTCTTGTCAACAAGATTGTTTTTATTTTTTTTCGATAAACTAAAACCTTCTTGTTGGTTTAACCTGTTATTGTTATTTATGTTTAAATTAAAATTGAAAATAGGGCAATGCATCATTGAAAAAAAAATATGTATATTATTCCGCAAAAGCCATAAATTGTGTTTGACGTGATGTAAAAACAAGCAAAACCTTATTCGATAGCAAACGTCACATTTATGTTAATGTTAGCAGCACTGTTTCTTCCTGTTATATGTTGGTACATATAATACAATTTATTCTTGCAATTTGCTGCAAGCGAAAACCAACTCTAAGGTGACGAACCTTTTCATTCCGCGACTGTACACATGTGAGAACAATTGAAATCCACTTTCGAACAAAACTTTTTCATAATACACACTTTGGGCTACACAGACAGCAGTTAGGTACATTGGTAATATATTCAATATTTCATAATGTTGATCAAAAGTAAATTAATTTGTCCCACGGAGATATGATACAAATCTTTTGACCATTATTGTAGGTAGTATAATAGTTGATACAACTATCAGATGTGTCGATCGGCCACGGCGCTCGTTTAATCGGTGAGTGATGATGGGTTCGGACGCGCGATGCGGCGCGGCGCGGCGCGGCGTGGGGCGACGCGCTGATGGATCGGCCGTGTCGATCAACGACTGTCGCTTAATGGACGCTAATCGCTCTCTGATATAAGAGATCTGTTATTCTACACTTACCTACTTCATTACTTATACTTTTATCTACAAAATAGTGACAATCTTTTCATTCGCTTTCACGATTTTCTCTTCACTAAAGCTCAAGTTCATATTCAACGTCACTAAAATTGAGCCATCCTCGTCGTTTACAAAATCACCTGTCATTAAAGTTAATGAGATAAAATGAATCATCTGTTATCAACTATTTGTATCCACTCCATGTTAAGTCAGATCTCAAAACCTCACACTATAAACAGAGTGTTCATTGAAGTATTCTTGATATACGGTGCCAGTGCTTGTTCTGCTAATTGCGTCTAGGTCTCTCCTACAATCTTACATACTGCTAATTAACTCATTTGTATTCCGCACACTAACATTTCCGACTTCTCGCTTATGGGAGACTTTATTCTTAGTTAAACTTACTGTTTGAGTTGCATGTCTGCTTCGATTAACTTTTCTGGTTTTCTCTTTCAAATTAACATAAAGCGAAACAGGAATATTTCTTTATTATAAATGGAAACGTAACCCTTTTTTGCAACCACACTTCCTTATGTTTATTAAATTCAGTGGTGTGTTCAAACAGCGCAGCGTCCGTTCGTTCCTAAATTCAAAGTTATTTTTAGGTACAATAGCTTCAAAAAGAGTGAATTGTTTTACACAAAGAGGTCAGCTTGATAAAATCGCTGAACTATTAATAATTGTCGAGGGTGTACAATTAAACTGGGCTTTGTTTTCTTCTGTGATCGATTGCAGCTTATCTTTTGATCTTACTAATGGCTGCTCATTGTACGCACTTCAAATGTAGGTATATTATTTATTCCTTTTATTATTATTTTTAAATCTGTTTCATTTACCTGTTTCATTTACCTTTAAGCACACTATTATTATTTTTTTGTTATTTTATTCCTCAAACTTAAATAATTCGACAAGTACCTATAGTAGTTGTACTTTTTGTTCATATTGGATGAAAATTGATGTTAAATCAATATACCTATTATATTTCTGGGAATGATGATGTAAGTAAGTAAGTAAGTAAGTATTTATTTGTATGATGTATTAAATGAGATGTATTGAATGAGTCGTGGAAAAAAGATCACAATCCTAAAGAACACTTTAGGAAAGAGAAAAAGACGTATACACTATTTTAACGAATGTAAAATGTGTTAGAGAGGACATAGCTCCCGAGTTATTTAGTGTAATACAATAATTACGATCGTGCAAATAAAACTAAAAAAGTGTATGTCTCTCTCTATACTCACACTGAAATTATGTTTCACAGCGAAATACGTATTTTTCAGTGGAATGTTTTCAACTATTTTGTATTAAAATATTATCATTTATCGGCTCCAAAATCAGTTTTTAACAGAATATCTACTTATCTATAACTTAGTTTAATATTATACAATAGTCTTTATTTTTCCCATACAAATCCCTAACACTTAGTTTTGTCGCATTTGAACCTGTCTCTGTGTGTCAAGATCTTTGGTTTTACCTCAATACATAAACTGACTAGAATTCAACAACAAACCAGTTTTTTTGCTAATTGATTTATAATAATGCCCTATTAATACCTATTCCTAAGAAACTTAATAGACTCTACTGCTACAATAAACACATTTTTAATCAAGGTGTACCATTACCTATATAATATGTAACCAGCATGCGTACAACACTACGTTGTCCCGGATCATTATCGTCAGCAGCTCATCCCGCACTACATCCCGCGTTAAGTACGGTGCCGTGTATTACACGCTCTCCAGACCTATTAGCTTGTCACATAAGAGTTGCTTTTATTATTTACTTATTTCGTTAGAATTTATGCAATAATGTATGGATATTTCGAAGTTAGGTCTACATGGATTACATATAATTATAACGACTTATTTATCTCTTTGTATAGATATAAATTCAGCTAGTCTTTCTTTGGACCATTTTACTGGTTGTATTGTGGTTGTTCGTTTAGATACAAACTTTATGACCAAGAATATGTTAATAACATATTTACCAGCTACAGTTTGCCGTCTCTCACTTACATCGTCGCCTTATGGCGAATTCTGTCAAAAGCCACAAGGAAACACCCATTTATTGGACGACCCAACGGTTCTTATTTGCAATTCAACCATATTTTTTTTCTTTATGACATTCTTGCTGCTATTTTGATACCATTATTAAAATGAAGAAATGTATGAATTCAGATTCTTATTCTAAATCCAGAGTGTATTTGCTTATCTATTTATTTTTCGAAGAATACGGAGATTTTTCCGCTGCGTTGTTAATTTTATCAATAAAACTCAAACGTCATCGTCGCGAATCCCCCTCACACGATATTTCTAAACATGTTTAAAATGTATAGGACAGGTTGTTCGAATAATTTTATCGGTGCTCTGGGAGTCACGTACCGACACTTGGTCGCGGGCCGGAGAGGTGCGGGGGACACGCGGGGGGCGCGGGGGCGCGAGGGGCGCGGCTCCGAGCACCCTCGTTGACAAGTTTGACAAAGAGTGTCGTCCTCTCGCTGTCAAAATTGAGAACCGTGGCAGGTGTCTTGCGCAAATAATTAGGGAACGCTCGATTGGCCCTTGTGTTAGTCTCAGATCGGGAAAAAGCGCTAACGGAGTGGAAGAGGGAATTAAGTGCTTTTTAATTTCAATAATACTTTAATCATGAAATTCGCTGGCGAAGGGATTCTTTTGTTTGCAAAATGGAAATGATGGACCTGAAAAATACATTTCAATATTTTGGTGCTTATGAATTAAGACACAGGACCGAAAGAAATGGTGCTATAAAAAGGATGGTTGAGTTATGCTCATCAGTGGATTGATAAAAAATGTTTAGACTGATTATATGCTTTACTTGGTAGTCAATATTAGTATATGCTTTCTTTTAAATAGGTTCGGAATAAAATCCCACATTAAAGTTATTCAACAAATCTAATAATCGTAACAATAACTAACTTTTTAATTATTGTTCCTACGTAACAGTTGAAAGGATCGAAAAAATCATATTGGCATTGGAATATTCTAAATTATAAATAAATATGATTACTTAGTAAGTAAATGTGAACACCCACCTCACAAACAAGGCAACTTAGTGTAAAATTAAAATAAAATAGTGCCAAAGAAATAATCTGAGTAAAGAAACATGTTCACCAACGAGCGCTAATAACAAGCCATTCACGAAGCCTGAAATTACTGTGTAAAGGAAAACACGGTTTCTTATTATGCTGGTGTCGGTTGATGGGCCTACGAGGTTCTGTACTGTAAGGCGCGGGCACAGAGTAAAGTTTGCGGCGGTTTGTGTGTGTGACTGTACCCCGAGCGTGCGCCGGCCGCCCCCCCCTGCCCCTGAGCGCGTGGAAACTTGTTATTCACGTATTTTGAAGCGCTCGTGGTGTAGCATGATTAGCCGTTCTTAATCGATCGGCAAAGTTAAGCTACGTCTGTCTTGGTCGGTACCTGGATGGGTGACCGCCTAGTGGTATTTCAAATCGAGCGTTTCCGTGCTTCGGAAGGCACGTAAAGCCGTTGGTCCCGGTTATCACTTAATTGTGATAGTCGTTAAGCTAGTTGGATGCCTCCTAGGCGGCTTGAAAAATTCCAACAGTAGGTTGACCACTAGCCTACCTCCACCGATCCGCAGTGGGCACGCGTGGTGGAGTATCTGCCCATTCCCTTTCACCCTGATTTGTGAAAGGAGGCCTGTGCTCAGCAGTGGGACATTATAGGCTGATGATGACGTATTTGTACTATTTTATTACTAAATTGGCTTCATAGAAAAATTTAAGTTTCATGTTCAAACAGCATTGCACTTACTTAATATATTATATATTTGAATTATTATTATTATTTAACAGAAGATAACTTTTATCTTCCAAAATACCACAAACGACAAGTAGCAGAATCGCTATCATATTATATTAACTCAGCCAATTGTTTGGCTACTCGGACGGCTGCTTCTATTGAGCAGCATAGCTATTTACAACCATTGGAAGCTATTCCAAATAGATTGGATTCATTGGAAGCTATTCCAAGTACTAGTAGTAATTTAAATTAGAACAAGTGACAATAGAGGCAACCTCTAGCATTAGTCATAAGAATATTAACTATGAAATTATAAATGTATCCTGCCCATTATCATTAGAAATAAACAGTAATAAAATGTATAATAATAAATATAACAAAAGTAATATTAACCTGGTACACCAGAATATACAAGGAATTAAGGGCAAGGAATTAGAACTGGAGTTATTTCTGAACTGTGATAATATTGACATTTTATGTATCACTGAACATTGGCTAAAGGCCCACCAGTTCATTTTTAACTTTAGTAAGCACCAGGTTGCTAGTTCATTCCATAGAAAAGATTCTATACATGGTGGCTCACTAATAATAATTCATAACAATTTGAAATTTAAGGAACGTAAAGATATTCAGAGCCTATCTATTGAGCGAACTATAGAAATAGCATGTGTAGAGCTTGAGCAATTCATTGTCATGAGCGTATACAGACCCCCTACTGCAGTATTCAAATTGTTTGAAAAATGTATGGATGAAGCTTTGTGTAAACTAAATAGTGTGAATAAAAATATAATAATCTGTGGAGATTTTAATATAAACTTGTTGGAGGATAACGCAATAGGTAATAAACTCAAATCACTTTTTCTATGCTACAATCTAGTAAATCTTTTTTTAGAACCGACTAGAATCACTGCCACTTCAGCAACTTGCATTGATAATATTTTTACTAACTTAGAGCCAGTAACAAAGTCAATAATAAGTAAATTAAGTTCTGATCACTGTGGCCAGTTGGTCTCATTTAATATGCCTAGAAAAAAAGTGATAAAAAAAGATATTAAGTGTCTTCCTATGAGTATAAGTCGCCTTGAAAAATTTAGAAATAACATTGTCAATAAATTACCAGACGTACCTTACGATAATAATAATGTTAATGAACTGTATAACTCAATTTTTAATTTAACTAAAAATGAGTATAATTCAATTTTTTCTTCAAAAACTGTTAATCGGAAATCTAATACGGTCTTCAATGACTGGGCGACGGTGGGAATTTATATAAGTAGGCGAAAATTGTATGAATTATATAGGGAAAAACAGTATAATCATGATTTTGTTTTTTTAAATTATGTAAGGAATTACTCAAAAACATTTAAATGCGTTTGTGCTGCGGCTAAATCAATACATATAAGAAATAAAATTAAAAATAGTCATGATAAGATCAAGATGACTTGGAAAATTATAAATAGTGAAACTGGAAAGTTCAAAGTACGTAATCATGAGTTTCGACTTATTATAAATGATAAATCAATAAAATCTGATCAAGATGTTGCTGCCGCTTTTGAGACTTTCTTCACCAATATTCCAGTTTCGACTACCAAGTCTCTTAATTCTTCTCCCACCCTCGCTGTATCTTTACTTAGGAAAAATGTAAAAGAGTGTACTGTTGACTTTAAATTCTCAACTGTTACTTCTAGCGATATAATTAAAGCGTTCAAATCTCTAAATTTGAAAAACACTGTTGATCTATGGGGGCTTTCAGTTAAACTTATTAATTCTATAATTGATTGTATTGCACCTCATTTAGCTGTTATTTTTAATAAATGTATTGATTGTGGTGAGTTTCCTGATCTTATGAAACATAGTAAAGTAGTGCCTTTATTTAAAACCGGTAGTACATCTGACCCCACAAATTTTAGACCGATTTCCATATTACCGACATTCAGTAAAGTATTCGAGAAAATTATACTTAATCAATTGATGGTACATTTCAATAGTAATAGACTGCTTCACAGTAAACAATTTGGTTTCACTAGGGGTCGCTCAACAACCGATGCTGGTGTTGAGCTTATTCAACATATTTTTGACGCCTGGGAAAATTCACGAGACACCATTGGTGTTTTTTGTGACTTATCCAAGGCTTTTGATTGTGTCCATCATAAAATACTGATCAGCAAATTACATCACTACGGCGTTAGAGACACTGCACTAGATCTTTTGATTTCTTACTTATGTGACAGAATTCAAAAGGTTGATGTTAATGGTAAAGTATCCCCTGGGTCATCAGTAACTATGGGTGTACCACAAGGTTCTATCCTTGGACCTTTTCTTTTTCTCATTTACATCAACGACTTACCATATCTTGTAGAAAAAAAACATGAGATAGTATTGTTTGCTGATGACACTTCACTTCTTTACAAAGTGAATAGACATGATTTTAATTCTGACGATGTGAACAATGCTCTTTCTGTAGTCGTTGATTGGTTTACTATAAATAATTTATTGCTAAATGAGAAAAAAACAAAATGTATCAGATTCAGTCTACCCAATGTGAGACATTCGGACACAAATATTGTAATTAAAGGCGAAAAACTGGATCTTGTTGAATCAACTGTATTTTTAGGTATCACTTTAGATAATAAGTTACAATGGAGCCCTCACATTTGTAAATTGGTGGATAGACTTAGTTCTGCAGCTTATGCAGTGAGAAAAATTCGCGCTCTCACTGACGAATCTACGGCAAAATTAGTTTATTTCAGTTACTTTCACAGTTTGATGTCTTACGGTATCCTCCTCTGGGGTAGTGGTGCCGAAATCAATAGAATTTTTATACTGCAGAAAAAGGCTATCCGCGCAATATATAAAATAAGGCCTAGAGATTCTTTGAGAGACAAGTTTAAATCTATTAATATAATGACAGTGTCGTCACAGTACATATATGAAAATCTTATTCATGTGAGGAAAAACATAAATAACTTACCTAAGAATAGCGACACTCATAGTTTGAACACTAGAAATAAGCACAAACTTGCTGTACCTTTAACTCGGCTCAGCAAAGTCCTTAACTCTTTCAAGGGGCAATGTATACGTTTCTATAATAAAGTACCCAAAGAAATCCAAGAGCTACCTATACATAGATTCAAAAAGATAGTAAAACAGAAGTTATGCAAGAAGGGGTACTATAAAGTTTCTGATTTTGTAGATGACAAGAATGCATTTGAATGAATTGTTCGCTTCGCACGCTATTGTTATATATATTTTGTAAATTGTAATATTTATAAGTACACATTAAAAAAAAAAAGAACACTTGCTGAGTTTCTTGCCGGAGTCTTCTCAGTTCAAGTTGTATTTGGAACCGGTGTAGAGTCATTTGTTAACCTTCACAAGTGCCCTATAAGGGCCAAAATTGAATAAATGAATTTTGATTTTGATTTTTGATTAAATACCTAAAAAAATATCGGTACATTTTTGAATAAGCATCATAGCTCTCTAGACATTGGCCAAAATATCACCTGTCTTTCCAAATCTTTAATTTTATCCACGATAAGGGTAACTTTCCATCAGAGACGCGTGGCGAAGAATGTATTTAGCTTGTTAGTAGATTCGCGTCACTTTCGCATCTTCTACTAGTTGGCACGTCGTAGTTCTAATGAAGTGGTCCTACTGCGCGTATCTAGTGAAAAAACAGCCTTAAAGTGATATCACTTTATGGTATCTCATCTAAAAGTAATGGCAAGTAATGAAAACTCAAACGATATTAAAGCGTAGTTCACACGATGAAGGGGCGCGGTGAGGGCGCGGAAGGCGCGCGCGGGTTGACTCGCGTGTGCTCACGGTGCTCATTATGTCACGGGAAATCACGCCATTACACCAAGTGGCGAAATAAATGACTCCGCTTGTTCTCACGTGAATGCCTGCATAAGGAGCCATGGCAATTGTTATCATTATAAATGTTTGGTTATTTATTTTATCGCTTTCATTTAAATAAAAAATGTCTCTATTTGAATAATGACGATAAGAAAAGCTATTAGGAAATAAGCACTGTAGGTAGCTGATGTCATGTCAGAAGTCTGGCAAGCGAGCAGGCAGTCCAACTGATGATTGGTGGCCATTATGGCCACGGCAATAATTTGGTATTTCTACAAAGCCTAGTAAAAGCTGGTAAAAAGTAAGACATCAAGCAATCTAAATTATCATAAACCCGTAATTGAATTCTGAGAGCGAACTCGTGTTATCGAAATATAAGCCATTATATCATCAAAGGCGCTTAACGCATGACATGACTCGGTTCAGCTTAAAGAATGTCATATTGTGTGGAACTAATTAAATCTGTCTGTGGCCTACTATTTGAAGCTTCCCTTATCTGTCGCCGTGGAGGATGTAGCGCACGTCTGCCGCGGGGTGAGGTAGTGGGGGGGGGGGGGGCACGTACCGCCCCTCGCGCCCTTCGCGCCCCACAACTCCGACTGATTGTTTGATCCAGTACAAGTTCGCCGCGAGCTATAATTTATGCAATGAGCCCGTTTACAATACCAAGTTTTAATGTGCGTTGTTTGATCGTGCTTCGAATAATTAACTTCTTGTAAATGTCGCTTTTTTTCTCTGAACAATTTGACGAAGGTACATACAATTAAAACCTTTTTACAGTAGCTTGGGAAGTGTGAAGGCAAAGAGTGCCTTTAGAATTTATTTTAATGAGGTGATGTTGTTTATGTAGCGTAAAACACGATGTTAATGTAATCCCGACTCCATGAATACTTGTGTATTTCGGATTTTCATTCTAGCCTTATTTACGGAGATTGATATATAAACGACGGTTTTTTTTGATTTGCCAAACATTTTGAAAATTCACAAATTAAAACAATTACCATATAGGCTTTTTAGTTGATTCGTATTCTTTCAGCCTTCAGAAATATGGTGAAAGTTAATCTATAGTCAGAAATTAGCAATTTCAATGTTCGTTCGGTTCAAAAATAACTATAATAATTGATCTTGAGTGACATGTACACAAGAATATCAATACATAAATATGAAGCCTCTATTGTTTATTAATTTTTTGTCGATAAATATCAAAAACTCATTAGTGGAAAATAATGAGCCCTCGTGTGGAGTGGAGGTCACAAACAAAATATCGGAAAAAGGCAATTTGTTTACGTTCGCAGCGGTCAGAGGGCGCACGCGAGCCATCGCTTATAGTCGCGTGTGCGACATAGTGCGTGCGATGTTGTCGTACGACGCGATAGCCGATACTCACGACTTTCTTCTTATCGACACCATGTAAGATAAATTTTATGGTCACTTTGAAAGCAATAAACTACGCATTCGAATTACTTACTTTGACCTTTTCGTTACTTACTTTTGATTGAAGCAATAAAACTTCAGTGTACTTATTCGCTGTTTGCGTGTTCATTAAACTGAAACTTGTGACTTAATTTCGATTGTCTCAAAACGTATTCGGTTGAATAAATCTTGACGTCAAACCCGTCATAATAACCACAAACAATAAAGAAAGAAAGAGAAATATTAAATTTTTGCGCGCCCTGTACATACTTTATTATATTTTATGTCATTCTGACGCTACTAAAAACTGAATGTTAATCTAAGGAAGGTGATAAGACATAGCGTATATTATACTTCATTGCTTCGTCCTCGAGATTAGATATATAAATTTGTAGTATACGTCCAGTAATCGCCAATCTACCACTAAGTTGAAAGCAGAGTCAAACTGCATTCATATATAATAAAAAATGTGGGTACTTTGATGTCTTCCTCCTGCCCCCGCACTGACCGATACTCATTCGCGTTTTAGTGCCTCGCCGATCACCACGTTATTATTTCTTTTCAAAAAAAAAAAAAAGTATAAAACGGTGCCGAAACGAAGTCACAGAAACGACAATAGTGATTATTTACGCAGGATACGAGCACACTTTGACATTTCGTCAAATTAAATCCCAAATAATGGGTTATTGTTATATAGTGATTGTGTACATTTAAAAGGAATGTTACCTTCACGTTATTTAAAGATATTGTGAATAGTTTACAAGGACTATATCCGTATCGAACTTTGACATATCGTCAAAATTCCAAATTGTGTTGTGTACATCTTATACCTTCGTATCTTTTGGAATCCCAAATAATGGGCACATGGTACACATGGTACTGACAGTGATTGTGTACATTTAAAAGGAATGTTACCTTCACGTTATTTAAAGATATTGTGAATAGTTTACAAGGACTATATCCGTACGTATCTAACTTTGACATACCGTCAAAATTCCAAAATTGTGTTGTGTACATCTTATGGGGATGTTACCTTCATATCTTTTGGAATCCCAAATAATGGGCTACTAATAGTGATTGTGTACATTTAAAGGGAATGTTACCTTCACTTTATTAATCACATTGAAAAAGATGGTAATAGTTACGTGCCTATTTTGTGAACTATCGCCGCGTTACCATCTGCGGCCACGGCAGTGCCCAGTCAGCCAAGTCGAACGAGACTTATAGGTGAGTTACAGTATAATATAATTTCAATTTAAAACTCATTGCAAAATCAGACATTTTGCACGTTTGGTAGGCCTTTTCATTTCATCTTGCCCTGCAATTATATGGTTGGATGTAGTTCTAAATGGGCTTGTGTATGGATGTTGAATACTCTTGCGTATACCAAGCGTAATACCAAGCAAATGGAAAGATGCAAATATCTTGCTTTGTGTAATACAATTAGACATGAGCACGCTGGCGCGCCGCCGCCGCCGCGTATTTATCCGCGCCGCGCCGCCGCCGTCTGCATGGATCGGCGCGCCGATTAGTATCAGTAGTAGCAATAATCCTCCTTTCCGATGGTGTCGAGATTTGCGTGCTACATTATTTTGTTAAACATTTATTTGAAAAACATAAATTCATGATATGTATGATAAAGTTAAGGTCACGCCGCCGACACTCCCCGCCGCCGCCGACCCTATTAAGTCGACGCGCCGTCCGCCGACTGACTATACTTTGGCGCTCATGTCTAAAATACTAGAAGCTAGGATAGTTTATGTCATTTTGTGTCCTGATCACAGTATTTACTGATGATTAAACTTGTTGGTTATTTTTAAATATATAAATAAATAAAATCTATTGTTATCACAATAAAATTAATCCCATAAAACTGCACAGCTTAGAAATGATTTCTGAAACCAGAAAAAAGGGGGGGCGTAGTATATGGTGAGGAGACTGCCAACGGCCCGAGGAGTACATACATATATCGAAAAAATATATATATGTATACAGATCATCAGTATCAATCTGAAATATTAATTATTTATTATTCAATTTTGAAAAAATAAGAATTTACTAAATAATAACATAATCTGAATAATAATATCTTTTAACTAATTAAACTAAATTAAAATTCATTCAGAATTAATAATATTAGTAATAAATAATAATAATAAAGCCTTTTTATTAATTCTTTAACACATTTAATCCCTTGACATGCGGTTAAAAAATAACAATTGATTTCTATTGTTTTTCCTCGCCCGCGCGGGTATTTTCAAACAGTCAAAGGATTAAGCTTATTTCTAATACATAAAAAAAAAAAAAAAAAAAAAAATATCTTATAATCTAATTGTAGTTATATTAAAGACCCCTGATGGGTATAGGCCTCCTCCAACAGCTTCCATTTGCTCCTTATCTTTGATCAGAACTATTACTGTCGAAGAGTTCCAGCCAGGTACATCCATCTCAATGACACATACAAGTCGCTGTGACGGAGTCACCGTAGCCGAAGGCAGAACTATTCCGTCGAAACAGGACTTGATCCGGAACTAGATAAGGAGATTTTTTAACCTATTGGGAGAAATGCCTTCCAAAGATAAACGATATACAATACACCGGATATTCGAGGTGAGTTAGCCGTGCGACGGGAGCACATCGCTTATAAAACATCTTGTTCCGAAGGATGCACAAATATCGACGTATACAAGCTTAATCCGAAAATTAAAATGGCCTTATCGGAGATGCTCGTTAAAAAAGACAAGGCTTAAAAGAAAAAGCAAATACAATTCGCATTAAGTATATCTTGCATCAGTGAAGCTTTCACTCAATTGTTTCCCTTAGATCAGAAAATATTACAATTATTGAACGAAGCTGGACGCCTAATGTGTGACTCGCAACAAAACGAATCTATGACAAGAAGGCATCCAAAAAGCAATATCGAAATCTGGTGCCTAGATAAAAATGAATGCACCAATTAGGAAGGTTAATCCAGCGCAAAAACAAAAGCTGGCTCCTACCAAAGCATCAAACCATAAGCCTCCGCTCCCAGTAGCCAGGCAGGCGGGAGCAGCGAGGAGATTAGAGTCGACGACACCCCGCCCACGGCAGCTGCAGCCGCAACCGCCACGACAGCCGCCGCCGCCGCGCCGCGCTCGCGGCACTACCCAGCCCCGCGTCAGTTGATCCGGTAGGTTCCGCAGGGCAATTTAATCTTAAAATTAAACCGCAAAATTATCTTATTATTATGATCAATGGCGATTGATAACTAATGGACCCCATCATACTAATTCTCGGGGTCAAAAGTTATAATAATTATAATATCTTTATATCAACCAAAAAAGCCATATTTGGAATACAAAATTCAAAAGTATGAGATACCTTTTTTCCAAACCGGTTTCTCAATCATATGAACTGAGTCCACCTGTCTTATCCGTATCCAAAACCGTTCAAGACAGAGTGGTCACTGATCTTTTTAATTAAGTATTGAAGCTATATCACAATGTAAACCATGTGAAAGACAGTTTCTCTCTAGTTATTTTCTTATAAAAAAAAAAAAAAAAAAACCACATGGTATAAACAGATTAATTATATTACGTTATTTTCACGCTAGCGGATAAAAAGCACCTTTGTGTTACGATTGAAGTTTGAGGATAATATTGTACCAATTTGCTCAATGTCTTTTTGTTTCACAAAATTATTAAAAATCAGTCATTTGTTTACTCAAATCATTAGCACGGTCATTAGGTTATTTGTCATCTATTTACTTAATTTATTATTTCTAGAAATTATCAAAATTGCAAAAATAATATCAAACATACAAAAACATTTTTGAGTCTTTACGATTTATAATCAATATCGAAAAGAGCTATATATGTAGTTTCAAAATACCTTGTGCAAGTTTCTTGGTTTTCTGAAGCACGTTAGCTTAACTGAAGAAAAGCGATATTTAAAAAACCAATACCTACTTATTAATTACTTAGAACTCCTAGCAGTTTTCTTAGGATAAGGACACATATTAGGAAAGGACTTCCAAAATTGTCATTTTGTATCGACATCACTATTTCGAAAATCAATCGTATGGTTAGATTTCCACATCTCACTGAAATAACCAAATCTTTATGGCAGTGGTGTGAATGAAGCTCGCAAAATGTCTGTGTTCGGTTCATACATAACTTCAAAATAACGGAATAGCAGTCACGAAGATCACATCCAGATACTGAATGGGTGTACAAAGATCTGTTTTTTTGAAATGATTGTAATTTGTCAATAGACATCCATATTGACCTTTTTTGCATCTCGTATCAATGAAAAATGCGAAAATAAGTCTCATGGAATAGAGACCCCGGAGCATTTGCTATAAATACATTTACATTAAATCGGAAAGATCTTTCTTTTTATGCTCTTCCACCCTTTGCGGTTACGTTAAAAGTTTTAAGAAAAATTATAACAGATCAAACGTCGTATTTTGACCATCGCAACCCTGGTTTAATCCTATTTCAGGATGTTCTCTGTTTCGAAGTAATTTAATTTAGACCCTCTGATTATGTATCTATCTATTCAATTATCTATTATCGATTTTTTGGGTGATTTTTTGAAAAAGTACATCTCTCTTACAGTAATTCGTCCGGATTACAATACAGATCATTAGAAAGTCATCGCTTCGCTCTGTCACTGATCTTAGGATCGAGAGTAGGGTCTGATGACCGAGTTATTAGGTTTTTTTTCAAGGGTTTCTATATACTTCGCCCTCCAGCTTCCTAGTATAACGTCACTGGGATCCATCAGTAGTTTAGATTTCTTATCGATTTGGTATCCAAATAACAATTAGAGTAGAGAGAGTATTTAACTTAAAAGATTGTCACTGTACTCATGCTGGTAACTGCTCAAAGAGTACAGACTATAAGCAAAATAAATTTAGAAAATATTATAGTTATTAATAATCAGCATATTATATCTATCAAAATACATGAATTAATTACAAAATCCCGACTAGGTTCAAAAATCAACCTTATGTGTATATTCCATTTTACAAAGACCGACCGGAAATAAGTACGGTAGTAGTATTACTAGCATACAAAAAAAAATAAAAATTAAAATATATATATCTCTTGATTTGACGCATCCTTGTATAAAAGGAATTGTATAAAAGTTTGATAAAAGATACGCTATCAACTAGTTAGCTATATTCTCAGCTCACTCATATATTCATACTTAAGTGTGTATTTTTTAGATTACCTTTTCTGTAAAAATGTTATTTATATATGTTGTAACTACTATTAAAATTAATAAAATTTCAATCAAATCAAAATAGGTATCATAAACTTAAACATGCATATAATCAGAAATACTGTTGGATGGAGTGGCAATTCTACAGTCTTCGCAAAATTATATCGAAGAGATTTTCAGTATAATCAATCAGTTTGCTTTCACAATCTTAAACGCAGAACCTGACTAAAATATAAAATCATTGTGTTTTTAATTTCAACTATATAAATAGTGTAATTTACTATGGTTAATAAAACCATAATTTGTTATGAAGTACCGTACCTAATTAGTTAAATTTGGGTAAAAACATTGTTATTGCATCACAAACATTAAATAAGTTCCCTTAATAATAATTACATAAGTTCATTAATTTTTTGATCATTACAATATCAAAAAGTTTAATAAAATTAGTGTTTAAATATTTCACTATCTTTCAAAATCTACAAATTTATATATCTAATCTCGAGGACGAAGCAATGAAGTATAATTAGGGATTAAAAGAACTTACCTGAAGTGAAGTTCTATCCAAATTATACGAGTTGCTTCGTCCGAAGAGATTAGCTCCCTCCCAGCCCTTTAACTCCCATATAAAGTGAAATATTAAGATTCCAGGCTTTCAACTGAATGAGTATCGGTCAGTGCGGGGGCAGGAGGAAGACATCAAAGTACCCACATTTTTTATTATATATGAATGCAGTTTGACTCTGCTTTCAACTTACGGCCCGTTCACACATGGGAGTCCGTTTTACTGGTACGTTTTTAACGGATACGTCATAAATGTATGCGCTGTTCACACATAGGCACCGTATAACGTTCAACGAATCCGTCATTACTGGATGCGATGTGTGAACAGAAAAATGTGAGTCAAACAAAACCTGTCGCATCACTCCCCCTCCTACACCCCGCACACACCGCCCGCCACGCACACAGTATCTATCCGTTAAAATTCTACGTATCCGTATATTTTTACTGTTCCGTCGTCCAGTATTCGATGACAAAACGGAATGTAATTTTTTTACGGAACGATATTTTTTACTGTATACAGAATACTGTGCCATGTGTGAAGTCGCTCATACAACTACATACGCCATCGACGAAAAAAAAACGTACACGATAAAACGGAACAGTAAAACGGAGACATGTGTGAACCGGCCGTTAGTGGTAGATTGGCGATTACTGGACGTATACTACAAATTTATATATCTAATCTCTTCGGACGAAGCAACTCGTATAATTTGGATAGAACTTCACTTCAGGTAAGTTCTTTTAATCCCTAAAAATATGTGATAAAATTAATATAATTTTTGAAAGTTAAAAGAGATTATCTTAGATAGTATTTGATTGCATTGAAACATGTGAAAATAGTGCGAGCAGAGCGTGCTCAGTGAAGGGAGAAAGTGTAGAGCACGGCTCGGAGGTGACGTCACGGCGTGCAGTCACCTGCCAGCAGGACATCAAAGGATCTATTTGCAGAGCGAGTGTGGTGAACCGCGCGCCCTCTGCGCCGCACACCAAGCACGAGCCGCTCAACTGTCACCTGCTACCCATAAACAACATTACATATTTCCGATAGTCGTAACTGGAAGCGATTTGCCCACTGAATTATTAGTATTGACACTAGCATCGGCTGCAAGTCCAGCTAATGGACACAAAATATTTGTATTCGTAAATACCCATGTAAGCTTCAAGCCACGTCTATAGCAAAATATGTGATACTGCCGAATTTTCTCTGTGACGCAAATGTAGTCGGTAATAGAAAAAAAGATATTATTATCATTTCCATGTGTAGCGTGTATCCGGTGTGTTCATTTGTCACCAGACGCGTTGCTCGAAGGAAGTAACAGATGATAATGATCCGACGCCGGCACGAGCCACAGGCGTAATTATCACCGGATCACCGGCGACGGATCGCTGCGGGAAAAATCTTTTGTTCAAACAACGGACGGAGTACATGAATAGCTAATTCTGCGAGATCAACGATTGGCTTTTGATGTCTTCGAACCTTTGTAAGTGCGAAAATTACGGATCTTGCTTTCGGAATTTGTGGCATGTTGAACCGCTTCAGGGAATTTATCAAGGCGGGCATTTGTTACTGGAATTCGTCTGAAGTGGATTGATTTGGATCTTATTTATTTGTATTAACTACAGAATATCCAAGAAAAATATAAAACAATTTCGAGCTGAATTAACGATAGACTTGACACAAGAGCTAAAATATGATGTCCGCTTGCGGCCGGCTTCAGAATTCGAAGCTACTCGCAGAGTTTTGTTGACGTAACCGAAATGTTTGTAAACCAGTTCTTAAGAAAAATATTTTTCCGATGAAGCTTGACTCAATAATAAGTGCTTACAAGTTGAAGGATAACAGCGGCTCTGTGTAATGTAAAGTATGAATCGTCGGAGCGGTGCGTCGCCGACCGATATAACTTTCTTTTTTGCGGAGTTCTTTTGATTTTATCGCGAGATCGTTCCTTTGTTCCGGCGAGCGTGGAGAGCTCGAATATTCTGTTCCCGTGTATTCCCAGTGCTCTTTTTTTCACTAGTTAGGCAGCTTTGAATTGCGAGCTTGTTCACGAATAGGATGTAGTTCCATTTCACGTCGTAATCACTATCCGCCTGGCAACACCGTTTATATATTTGTGCGACTATACTTGTTTATTCCATTAATTCATTTGTTTTGTAAGATATGATTTTCTTTTTAAGTATGGCCACATTAAAACTGACATCAAGAGTGAGTTATTGTTTCAAAGTAAACTATAATCAACAAAATAAACTATGATTTATACAAGTTATATAAGCGATAAAACCAACAAACCCACTGAACATGTCCGCTTGTAACCAATAAAATGCCAGTATTAGTACACATCGTTGAATTTACGCATAAAACTGTTGTATCGTTAAATAATTGCATTTCGAGCTCTACTACAGATTTATTGTGGTGCGGGCCGCAACAAGATTGCTGTTTAAAATGCAATTTTAACGCATCTTTGTCACCGACAGTTACAGACTCCGCTATAACTCTTTACAGTAACTGTGCTGGAACATAAATTCAGTTGTAGATAACTGTCAAGTTTTATTTGCAGTGTAGTAAAGTGATGAGAAGTTGTTAGTATTGTGTTGTAAGTATGTACTACTTACAACATATTAAAGGGCTGGTAGTGATTGTTTGATACCCCGACTAATACGTCTTAGGTCATCGGTGCGATCTTCTAAGTCTATAAACAAGCATACGGCCCGCCTGATGGTAAGCGGTTCCGTAGCCATATGGACGCTTGCAACACAAGAAGCATCGCTAACGCGTTACCGACCGTTCCCCCCTCTCCTATGAGCTCTGGTGACCTTACTCACGCGCAGGAACACAACTTTACACAACATAAAGTTATTTGGCTGCGGTATTCTGTAAGGTGGAGGTACTTCCCCAGTCGAGCTGCTCTTTGAGCGAATAAACGCTATGCTCTACCTCTCTAAACTCTCTAGTGTATAAACATAATATCTCAGTCGAATTCAAGTTTAAGTCACCTTTATTTAATGACTCATTATAAGATTTTTTAAGTAAAACTCGTAATAATCACAAGATGAAAACGATAACAAAAATAAGCAAGTTACACTCACGCTAAAAATTAAAATAAAATGTCAAAATCTTGCGCACATATAATAATATTGCATTTTGTAACTCATAACTAACTCTTATCATATACCAATGGTGCTAAACATTTGTTGTCCCCAAAACTGAGCACCTCAAGCCCACGGCGACATCCACTTCATCACGGTCGGAGAGCTGCACTTTATGTCCACCATTATTACTGTAATGAACCGTGAAATAGCGCCTTCGCACTGCGTCACTGCGCCCCGCTGAAATATGTCGCTATTATTTTTTGCGAACCGGCATGATTGCGCCTAGATGCGGCCCTGTATAACGTCAACTGAATCTCCCCCCCCTATTCCGCCCCTCCCTTCTGTAAAATGTCCCAAGTGTCGTTAGTTGCGCTACACACGCAGCTTTGTACGCATTGTTGTATGTGCCAGACACACGAACAAAGGGTGTTTCAGAGCGCAAGGACTCATTTCTTTTGTAATAAACTTACTGTTCCTGTTACGTGTCGTTAGGATTGTCGAAATTGGTTGTTCTGTCTTACAAAAAGAACTAAAAACCAATCTTTAACTGAACTATAACTGAGACTATAAGAAAAAGCCACCAGGATCAATTTGCATAAAACGTATTAGTGGAAACTATCTGGTAAGTCATACATCACGAACTCCGACGCGAGCGGTGCGGGCGGTGGAAGGGTCTTGTTTGCTCGCGACCGACTCGCTCATATATCTGCTTTCAATAAGTAAACACCGATTTTTCTCCTTTAATAACTAACAATGTATTTTATGTGACGGCCGCGACAGAGCAAGATTAATAGGCCTCTTTATCATGACCGGCGGGTCTTAACAGACATGTATCTCAATTTATATACTTTTTATGGAGCTGACTCCCAAAGTTATAAAGTTTAGTGGGAAACAAAAACAGCCGAAGGGCGTTTAGGGCGGTCACAAAATGGAAATGTAGGGCGCGGCGCGTGGTCAGGGGCGCCGGACGCCTCATCCATGCAACGAGATGAACTTCCCGCTTTATTGTTGTTATTTAAAGTACCTAGACTTTAATAAAGATATCCTGAGGCATAACAATATTTGGCGGCTTCGGTTAATAATCTGTAATCAAAGATAAGGGGCCTAATATCTGGCTAATCCCGTTATTAAAAGAATTAAAGGGATTTGATCACTCGCGCCGCAGATTAACAAGATTATACAGTTGTTTGTGAAGAGAGGAGCTTCTTCTAAGCTTTTAAACTCACGTTCAACTAAGATACACTGAAAGAAAGTAGATTTTATAAAGTTTACTGTAAATTTTATAATAAGTAACTACACTGTTACAACTTATCAGTATACTATTATAAAGGTAAGTCGTTGTCCTATTTTGGAACAACTTTATTTAAAAACAATATTTCATTATTTACAACCAATATTTACAAATTACAATCTATATAAAGAAAATTTCCAGAAACTGATCTAAAGGTAAGATAGCTTTAGATATTAGTTATAGGTGTTTACAAAATTTTATTCAGTTTTATTCGAATATATTATTCAAAATGGTGCGATTCTTTTAAATTAAATGGGCTTGCGTTTGGCCACTGACGCGCCCATAAGGGGCGATGACGAAGCCTAAGATGAAACACGCTTACCCAGAAGAAACCTATTCACTCTGGCCTTGAAAGTTCCTAGATTGTAGGCGTCAGGAAACACAGACGCCGGAAGCAGGTTCCACTCCCTTGCTGTCCGCATTATAAATGAGGATGCAAAACGCTGTGTCCGTATTTTCGGTATGTCAACAACGTACGGGTGAAAATTTTCCCGGCGTCTTGTGGTTCGGTGTAAAAATGGGGATGGTGGAATTAGGTTGAACCATTCCTGCGCACACCCTCCAAAATATATCGTGTAGAAAACCGATAAGCAAGCAACCTTTCTTCGATGGTCGAGGCTCGTGAGAATTAGAATGTAAATAACTATTATGTAATGAATCTAAGCTTGTTTTGAAAAGAGTAATTGCTGAGTTTATTGCCGGCTCTTCTCAGCAAATGCAACCTTCGAACCGGTATTAGAGTATTAGAGTCAGCCTTTTCATAAGTGACTGCGAAGGTCTATTTGTTTTTTTTTATATGAATACTAGCTGTACCCCGCGGCTGCAACCGCGTTCCCGAGATAAAAAAGTGGCCTACGTCCTTTTCCATACCATAGGCTATCTGAATGCCAAATTTCATGATGATCCGTTGTGTAGTTGAGACAAACAAACGAACTCACTTTCGCATTTATAATATTAGTTAGGATAGTACTTCGATTTGTATGGAGCTGAGTCGCGCCATTTTATCTTCAAAAACCAATATCCCATAAAAACACTTACCAAAATTGTTATGAATCCCTCCTCCCTCATCCAGTTACTTCACGTCGTTTAAATTCAATTGTCTCAGCGATGGTTGCGTGAAAGTGTCACATAATGTTTTTATGTGAGAGGTAGAGGGAAGTACCTCCACCTTACAGAATATCGCAACGAAATAACTTTATAATAATAATGTATAATGTTGTTTTACTGCGCGTGAATAAGGTTGCCGGAGCTCATTGGAAGGGTGGAAGGGTCGGTAACCGCTTACCATCAGGCAGGCCGTATGCTTGTATAACGACTCCTTCGTAAAAAAAAAAAAAAAAATGGTACCGACGCGACGTATATATAGGTAATTTTAGATACTGACGCTGTGTTAAGGTATCGACAGACGACCGAACCTGGTGCGGCCAAAACATGGAACTTGGTTTGATGACGAACCATATGCGATCATGTGCGCTAGTCTGTTGTGACACCGCACAGTACCCGAACTAAACCATGTTTGATGATTCGATAGTTCGGTCATCCTTGTTAAAATTAACCAATAGATTTGCACATAATTTACGTCTCGTCAGTTTTCCTACAATTCTATTTGTTAATATTTGAAAATAATGATATTTCGTGTATAGTTTTTCGTAGTAGACACTCAAGTTCGGTAGTCTGTCGATACCTTTAACGGCCGGCCTTAGCAGGTAACTGGGTGTGACGTCACACGACCTGCGCATCGATGTAACATATACTAGATGTGCGGTCATATAGAAATAATAGCGGAACATTTCAACAGGAAAATCATATTCATACATTTATAGATAGGAAAATCTGTACTCACTAAAATAATAGTAATACTTTCGATTCAGATTTATTCCATGTAATAAATTCACGTATTTGGTTATAGACTTGTCACGCACGTAGGCTTTGGCTATCTGCCTTACTATCAGCCTACGACCGGAGCATTCAAAATAGTAGATGTTGAAGAGAATTAAACTTATAGACTGTCTTCCATACAGTTTATTGAGT
The DNA here is from genome assembly GCA_947623365.1 of Achlya flavicornis. Taxonomy (NCBI): domain Eukaryota; kingdom Metazoa; phylum Arthropoda; class Insecta; order Lepidoptera; family Drepanidae; genus Achlya; species Achlya flavicornis. The sequence continues at coordinate 197,446 of OX392481.1, read as the reverse complement.
AAAATAAAGAACTGTAACAATGAAAATACGATATAAAACACTTGTAAGAAAGAATAAACAAATATTTTGATATGAATACTGAGACAACAATTTGGGATACAAGGAAGTGGTGATATGAAACCAAGGAACTTACCCCAGCTGGGTTCTAGTAGTATGTTAATTATTTATACTATAAGTGCACTGATAATGTCACATTGTACACACGGCTATACATAAGTATGTGTACACACTGGTAACTTATTTCTCTTTATTCAATAAATATATTGAATAAAGTTTCACGTTTCAAGTTAAGTTTCACTTGTAAAAACATGACCGCACAATTTAAGTTGAGTCTCAGAACTGATCGAATAGACTGAATGTCTGATGGACATTCTTCATATGAGAATTCAAAAATTTGAAAATTTGAATTCGAAAATTGATCATTTGAAAATTTAAAAATTAGAATAAAGATTTGTGACCAGAAGCAATAATAGAAATAGGAGAGGTCGCATCGTTACAGACTGACTCTCCTAATGACTCAGATTGTGCTTTGAGCAACTTAAAAATGCTCTAATACTTGAACACATTTGTAATGATTACAGATGAATGAATACTCGCCTCAGCAAATAAAATAATTTTCAGAAGTCATTTTTTCAAATTAAATGGGCTTGCGTTTGGCCACTGACCCACAAATAAGGGGCGATAACGAACTATCTATCTATCTATTTTAGTCTATTGTAAATCTAGTCTAATGACATCGATGGCGCGGCAATTTATTGAGGAAAAGTCAGGTTAGTCCAGTCCTTCGCACTTCTTATTTGTATATTATTAGTTAATGCGATGTAGATTGTCCTTCAGGGCGCAGTTGTGACGGTATGTCGGTGTGTTGGTGTGTCGTTGTGTCGTTGTGTCGCTGAGTCGGTCGGACAGGCTGTCGATAGGGCGCTTGGGCGTTGTCTACTCCGTGATTATTTAAGGCTCTTGTACCGTTAAATAAGCCTATAAGGATTGCTAGGGTAAAGTGTTACATCGACGCTCCCCGTAGATGGATTTTATTGTATTTTGTACGAGGTTTTGTGTTTGTTTGGGACTGGAGGGCGGACAACTGTTAGATTTATATTCACGTATGGCCTTATTTTTTCTGATACCTATGTTTTTTAGGATTATTTGTAGTAGTATTTTCGTTGTGTTTCAATTATAAATATTATAGTTGCTAATATTTCTTACTGCCACATCATCACCAACCACCATATCGAATACACCTTGGTACATCAGAAATGTCGACCTCCATAGGGACCTAAAAGTAGAGTTCGTACAGTCAGTGATTAAAAAATATGCAGAAGCTCACCACAACCGGCTTCATCATCATGTGAACGTTGAGGCAATCCAGCTCCTAGATCACACAGACATAGTGAGACGACTCAAAAGAACTACACCGTTTGAGTTTATGGTATATTTTGGTTAGTGATAGTTATAATAGTGTAACGTAGTCCAAGTGCTATATATAAAGAACACAAGAACTAAGTGTCTTCCCCTTAATAGAGACAATAAGAATTCAAATTCAAATTCAAATTCAAATGTTTATTGCATTTTTCATGTGTAGATATGTTGACAAATATTATTAAGGCACTACATGAAACCCTGTTAGGGCACAGCAAATAAATAATTACAATATAATATAAAACATATTAAATTAAAACTATGGTTATACATAAATTACTTAATTCTACATTTTTAACAGATATAATATTTATAGTGTTATTATTTATTATATTTATTTTAGAAACAATTTACATTATATCCAACTAATAATACCTATATAATTCTTAATATGAAATTTATTGCGTATTTACTTTTCATCAAAAAACTCCTGCAGTGTATAAAAGCATTTATGTTTCAAGTAATTAGATAATTGTGTTTTAAATGCATTAAGTTTTTCTGTATCTTTAATATGTTGGGGAATTTTATTATATACTTTTATTGACGTGACATATGGACCAGAATAAAATATGTTTAATTTTGAATTGGGGAGGGCTAATCTATTTTGGTGTCTTAAGCTTCGTGATTGGGAATAATGATCTTTTGCTTGAGAGAATAGGGACATATTTTTTCTTACAAATAGCCCAATTTCCAAAATATATAGCGATGTAAGCGTGAGAATTCCATGTCAAAGTGAGATCTGCAACTCACCATAGCATCTATGTTTGATAATATCCGAATGCATTTTTTTTGTAAGATAAAAACGGTGTCTACTTCTGTACTATTCCCCCATAAAACTATTCCATAACGGAGCCAAGCGTGTGCATATGCATAGTAGGCCGAAAGGGCTGTTTTGGTGTCAGTAGTTTTCTTTAGCTCTGTCAGCGCATATGTAAATCTTGATAACTTTCCTGCTATATCACGGATATGAGATTTCCAATTAACGTTCTTATCAATATTAAGGCCTAACAATTTAAAGTTCTCAACGCATTCCAGAGGCCTTAGCACGAAAATCTATCGCAAGCGTAACGTATTCGTATCGAGAGAGTTAACTCAAATTTGTATGGGAATGTGTCATTCGAATGCTGTCAAACGTTTAAATCGGTAGCACGAACAACTACGTTAACCTCACGTCATGCTACGTAAACGTGGTTTGGTATATAATTTGAAATTGGAACTTATTCTGACGTATAGTATCGTCTACTCGCAAGCCAGCTAACGTAAACCTTCTCACCGTATTTTTTTCGGTGAGAGCCCACGTAACGAGATATTTGTGTTTTTTTTCGAAAATTTATAATTTCCTAGCCGGGAATCGAACCCATTGATTCCGAAAAAAACACACCCTGTATTATAGCGCCATCCCATAGTGTCACTTAAAAGTATCAAATTCTGGGAAGTAATGTTAAATGGTAAACTAAAGAGAAGGTCAAATATTTAAGAAAACCCATTTTATTTTGCTTACATTTATACTTTGATAATTATATAAATTGTTCGAAATTATCTATACCAATTGTTTACAATATTAAACTACTCCGACGTGTACTACTTCGACGTGTCAAGAATTCTACATTCTCAAAAGTACGTGCCTATACCTATTGAAATTAATGACTAAAAGATCTTTCGAATATATTCCAATCGGAATTAATAATCTTGTGATGCAAAAACATGATTTAATTGATTTCGAAACACCTCTATATACTTAATTATAATAAGCGTTTAAATGGAATTTCGATAGTTCAAGTTCAGCCACTCTTTAAAAGAAATCCCGTAAAACTGCTAAAACACAAATCTAGAATTGAAAATCGACGAATTTATTTCTATCGGAGTCACAAGACTCCATCCTCGTGTAGTATTGTTCTAAATTCAAACCTTAATATTCATGAACTCTTTGCTGAAATAAAAAAAATACTACCTACGCGCGGTTTTTGGTTTGACAGTTCAGAATGGTTTTCGTTCAAAAATATTTTCACATTCATCACATTTAAATGGTGAAAAAGAAAATATTTACACATGAATGATGCTAATTATATAAGATTAGCAGATTATTTAATTTAGTGTATGTTATTGGAAATAAATATTTTAATATTGTCTACCAATAAAATCAAAAATGTGTGTTTCAAAATTTCTAGACGAATTTAACGTAGCTCGCAAGCTAGGTTTCGAGCAAGTTTCGAGTAGACGATAGAACTTCTGTCAAAAATGACATCTACTCGATACGATGACGCTACGAAGGCGATACGAAAGTGGTTCGTGCTAAGGCCTCAGTTTTATGTTTTTAAAAGAAAAATCAATTAATAAAGGCCGTTTTTGGTGTGGTCTAAACTGCATTAACTTTGTTTTTGAAAAGTTAACTTCAAGGTTATGCTCATTTAGCCAACAGACAATATTCGATGCCAGAGTATTTAGCTGGCAATTTAAATTTATACTATTTGTGCACGGAAATACGACCGAAATATCATCTGCAAATAAAACACTGACCGCGTCTATAGTTTTTGGAAGGTCATTTATGTAGATTAATAAAAGAATACACCCAAGCACGCTACCCTGAGGTATAGATTTAGTTATATCTACTTTTTGTGATCTAATATTATTGATTTTACCAGTTTCCTGATCAAAGTGTTCCACCTCAACATATTGCACTCGATCTCTGAGATAGGAAGCGAACCACGCGTGGGCAATGCCTCTCACACCCACGCCATACAGTTTGTCCAAAAGAATACCGTAAAGAACTCTGTCATATGCCTTGCTCATGTCGAGTAGGATACCGATAGCATATTGCTTATCATTTATAATTTTTAGTACTTGTTGTATATACCTATAAACAGCTAATGTAGTGGACCGATTCTTCCTAAAACCATTCTGGCTTTCATCAAAGATTTTAAATTTTTCACAATATGAATAAAGACGATTTGACATTGCGGTTTCAAATATTTTCGAAAATGTGGATAAAAGTGCAATTGGACGATAATTATTGGGGTCAGTTTTATCTCCCTTTTTGTGAATCGGTTTTGTTATGGATATTTTTAAAAGATCAGGAACTACTCCCTGTGAGAAAGACTGATTATTCAAAAGAAAAGTGTTAATTGTCACATTCTTAAATATAGTCAATACAGAAATTACTTATTAGCCTAATATTAAGGCTAGATTGTAGTATGAATAGGGAATACTAAGAAAAAACCAACCACCATATGAAGCTTGTTTGACGGTTTGTAGCAAACCAGGCGGGTACTATAAAGTATCATGTCATCGATTGATAGTTTTAACACGTAGGATTTGAACGCATGGGATTGATTTTTTGAGAGAGCATAGCGTTTATTCGCTCAAAGAGCAGCTCGACTGGGCACTGACTGAGCACCTTACAGAATACCGCAGCCAAATAACTTTATGTTGTGTAAAGTTGTGTTCCTGCGCGTGAGTAAGGTCGCCAGAGCTCATAGGGGAGGGGGGAAAGGTCGGTAACGCGTGAGCGATGCTTCTTGTGTTGCAAGCGTCCATATGGCTATGGTAACCGCTTACCATCAGGTGGGCCGTATGCTTGTTTACCGACTAAGTTGTATAAAAAAAAAAAGCATCGCTGCACTAAGCCATCATCATCTTCAACGCTTTAATTCATAACGTGCTTCAATATTGTTGTAAACACAAACTAGTAACAGTGAATCATCAAAGGATATTTACAAGTGAACATTTATCGTGTGTCGTTAATCTAAGATGGTTATCATAACGTAATGTAACGTAACATTGTTTATGTTCCACGTTACATGAAGAGCGTCGTTAACGTTACCTTTACGTCTCGAGTGGCTCTCAACTCTTACAAGTGCCGTAAACAGTGCATTCTCTTGCTTTGCCGGTTTGTTTTAGTATGGTTTTTAATGTACAGCTGAAATTGTTTGGATATTAACGCTGAGTACCACTGAACTAAGAACAGTTGTGTGGTAGTGACGTCTCACTGTAACATAAAGGTTTATTTTATATCAGCTGGTTCGTGCACGTATTGTCTGTTATAATAATAAAATTCAACTCTTTTAGCTCTGTAATTTTGCTGTACTACATTAGTCAGCAAATAACATTATGAAATAGCGTTTCTAGCTATTGTTTAGCTATGATATACTAACAGTCAGACAGCTGATTTACATAAAGTAATAAGGCTCCATTACACTCACCCACTAATCTTAAGAGGAAATGCTGGTGGCGTTTGTTCCATACAAACGTAATCCTCAGTTTCCTCTCTGGATAATGACACTAGAGCAATGATTATTCTACCATGGAATCTGTAGGTACCACTGTATGTCCCTCGGTTGCGTTTTTCTCTATAAATTAATTATTATAAGAATTAGGAGCCTTCTAAAATCACAAAAACTTACCATTTTTAACTTGATTATCAGACGTCCATCGAACTAATTCGACGAATATAAAACAACAAATAAAAACCGACAGATATAGCCAAAGCTCTTCTTATGATTCTTGTTTGTTTTTTTGTAATCGATCCAGTTTTGGAGGAGAAAACCGGGGATTACGAAATAGCGATTTCTTCTAATTTAAATATGTATAATCGGTCTAAGCTGTAGTTGTCTCTATTGCCCTCGGGCGGAATAGCTCGGGCACAGCGCGACAGCAATAGATATATTAAAAACCTATTTTCCAAATTAGAGATTTTCCAAAGCTATAATACCTAATCTATTTTTACATTTATTTTCTTAATGTAATGGAAATAAAAATAAGGAATTGATACTAAAATATATAGGTCCGACTATTTCCATCGCCTAACTTTAGAAGACACAGTAAACACAGAAAAGTAATGTAAGGTGGAGCTGTAGCCGTACTCCACTCCTAACAATAAACTGTCGGAAGCAATTAGCCGCATCGCAGTTTATAGCCGAAGTAACTTATGTAGTGGAGTCCTCACTAAAAGCTGGATGACTTCCTTTATTTATATCGGCCTATAAATATGTCTCTGTGTTACATGTACAAAGTGTTGTTTATTAGAATGCGATGAAAAAACAATGTACAGTGGTTTTATGTGTATTTTTACTTACTTATTTGCTTCATGTCATCATTTTAAGGTGTTACAAAATAAATTAGTTAATTATGAAACTGAATTTCCCTCGGTCTGAGGAGATACTTTGCCTGCTTATGTGTGTTCTACCGCTTGCACAACGGACGGTGTTCTGAAGAATTGTTTAAGATGATGCCCACGGCTACCTTCTACCATCGCAACTCTCGCCATCGACGGGGAGTCCATCCTCACATATTGAAACCTGAATTGTTTCGTACTGTGCGGGCTCAAAGGAGCTTCCTTCCGCGGACGCTCAGACTGTGGAATGAGCTCCCCGCCGTGGTTTTCCCAATGGAGTACAGCATGGGGTTCTTCAAAAGGGGTGTGAAGAGATTTCTGCAGGGTCGGAAACGCGCGCGTGATACCCCTGGTTGCAAGCGTCCATAGGCTCGGGTAACCACTTACCATCAGGCGGGCCGTATGCTTGTTTGCCACCTAAGTGGTATAAAAAAAAATGTTTTTTACCTTTCGATTCCTCAACGGCACAAATAATTTTGATGAAATTTTACTCGCAGGTAGGGTAGTGGGGTATAAGCTACTTTTTGTCTGAAAAACGCGTATCGGTAAACCTCGGAGTAGAAATTACTAATCTGAAATAATGTAATACAGACCTTATGTAGAGCATGATAAATACTATATTGAAGAATAATCAATTAAAGATATACCTGATTGTTAGAGGTACCAATCAAGCATAAAAACGTGATTGCCGCTCGATAGCCTCCCTAATCATTATTCCGCTTGAAAACGCCAACCTACACTGACGCGATGAGATTCCATAAATCAATACGAACAGAATACGGAGCGTTTAATATTTAATCTCCTTTTTTGGTAACGAACGTCCTTCCAGCAGCTTCGGTGAATCGTTCATTTCCTCGAAGATATTTCATCGCTACAAAAAAATAATCCTCTGAGAATGAGCGCGGACGTAGGCATATGTTGCTCGACACTTTGTTATGTTCAGTGTATTCACTTCTCTACTCAATATGTATCCTTTTCACGACCGAGAATTCGAATTTCGAATGAGTATTTTCTTCTTTATTCGCTGTATTCGTGAGCCAAAAATAGTTTGCTTTAATCTAGGTTTAGACTCCGTAGTACCTACTACAATCGAAATTCAGAAGTGATATCCACAAAAATATGCCTTGATTATTTACTTGATGGAGTTTTAAATGTATAACGAACCGATGTTAGAGTTTTAACTGCAACGTTCATAAGTGTTACATCACGGCATAAACTGAATAAATGAGTTTTGAGTTTGATTTCGTATGAGATTTTCAGTTTTCTTCAACATGAACATGTTGTTATTTTTTTTAACTATGTTTAGGCCTGTGTTTGACCGCAATCTCACCATGGTAAGTGATGATGTGGCCGAAGGTGGTAAGCACACAAAGCCTAGAAGGAACTGGCTCTCAAGTGCAGCTGACGGAACACACCGGTGCTTGGCGACAGATTTTCAACTTGAGGGTGGTAGCCAGCTAGATGGGTATTACAAAGTACCATACCACCATGTCATATCCTCACGATGTTTTTCTCCACAAGCTCTAGCTCATTGTAGGATTTGAACCCGACACCTTCGTCTCAGTATAAACACTGAGCTATCATCGCCATAACATTGATAGGATAAGCGTTTACACACTAATATTATTTTATAACTATCTCACAAAACTCGGGTATGAATAGATAAATAGAACTACACACATGTATAGTGATAGCTCTCATATAAATCCCCGCGGTATGTATTCATTAGCGACGTTTCCGACACTACATATAATTAACAGTAAATAATTAATATTTATTCGCCGCTACACCAATTCGGTATTTTTAGTTGAATACTTCAAATACGGTCACATAATAATTATTTTAATTAGTTGCTGCCACCCGTTTGACACGCGTTTCTAAGGGATCTATTTCTTCCGGTTCCGATCTATCAGATGGCAGATTCCACCTATCACGCACGCCACAGGTGGTGGATTCGTTTCCCTAGGACATGCATATAACATGACTGCATGTCCTGAGTCTGGGTGTAATTATGTATACTAAGTATGTATCTGTAAATAAATATAAAAAAACGTAGTATATGTAGTCTGTATCTGGTTTCCATAGTACAAGTTCTGCTTAGTTTGGGATCCGTTAACCGTGTGTGAGGAATGTCCCAGGATATTTTTTGGTTTCTTTTTTATATTTTGATCTATTGGTAAGATTTACATATTTATACTCGTATGTGACTAACCGATATAGAAATACTGAGTGTAGGTATTTTTGAAGGGAACTTAGCTCCCATATGAAGCTATTGGTGATAGCCACACTGGTAGCAAGCATGTTGGAGCCACAAACTACCTGTCCACCTTATAAATAAGTAATTATTACATTTTTACATTTTGTTATTTTTATTTACAACAAATATGTACAAAATACAATCTATATATAGAAAATTTCCTCAAGGCTGCCGCTGCTTCCGATTAACGGCAAGGTTCCCAGAAGGCTGGCAGCGTTTCCTCTTTGGATAGCCAAGCTGACGCATTGGCGGAAAAAGCTCCCCGCCCGCTGGTCATTTTATTATTACATTTATATTTAATGTTTGTTGTATGTATTTTGTTAAAATATTATAAGTTACATTGTTTTGAGTAAATAAAAACTCATGAGGTGTTCTGATGACTTGAAGAAAGTCACTAGTCCACTATAGCAAAGGCTGGCGAGAGACAGAGACAGAATGAGGTGGAAGGATATTGAGGAGTCCTTTGTGTCAAAAGGACACGCTGATCAGGGGACTGACACAAATTAAATTAATTATATTTAACAAAAAAAAAAAAACTAGAGACTCTGTTTGGTAAATAAATTCTTTAAATTGAAATAAATAACTATTTACACTATAATATAATATTAATATCTCACCAATTTATAAAAAGGAAGACCGTTAACACAACATAAATGAACACTTGGAATTGATATAAACCTTAGTATGACGTGACATGCTGTCTACCTTACGTCACTGATTGAAACACAGTCCCCGGCATCCGCGCGCCGTGACGTATCTCCCGTGACGTCACTTTGATCACATCACATGATCGTCTAAAACAATATCCGGAGACATATCTCCACTTACTTCACCCCGCGAACATATTTCCTTGTTCCAAGACGCGGTGAGTGAAAAAGTTATTATTTTCCTCTCGCTCGCACACTGTATTCATTAAATTTACAAACGCGCTCGCGAGCGATTTATCTACGGCTCCAGAAGAATAACACTTCAAGTTTGTATAAAAACACTGGCTAAAGGTAAGTACGGTAACATCGTATGTTATAAGAGAGATTTTTATGATATATTCACATAATTTCGGTGTAAAATTTACAACATTTGCGAAACGACGCCGTGTTTTTAAAGTGTTTTACAAATGGTGGGTTATGAACGCAGCGTTAACGTGAAATGTTTTACCTTATTTTGAGTAAAGTGTAAAAAATATGAAAACTTTATTAAAGTAGCCTTTTGTTTTCTTATCCAAACTGATACTACATAAATAATAAATTCACTACAGAAGTGAAATATTTTTACGCTTGACGTTTAGGCACATGAGTATTAGAATATTCCAAAGCTATTAAAATAAACTCAGCAATATTATATTTGGTTAATTGAAATTTTAAAACAAATCCTTCGACACATACTACACAAGCTAAGCGCATAAGCGTCGCTCCACACGCCACTCCATAAAAACTTGTTCAATTCCTCGCGCTATATTTTACGTGCGAGTACAAAAACCGCCTCGTCGACTACGCTGCTGTAAAGCCGAGAATACATGTACTAGCTCGCGCAGCACGTACCTCGCAAATGCCAGGCTTGCTCTACACTGTGCGCGAACAGATTGTAAAATGTTTAGTTTCTTTCTCTTTGGAATACGATGCTTGATAGAACTGTATGCTTGCTTACCGGTATACTGTGGGTCGCTCACTTCCCTCCAATATGGCGGGGAGGGCGATGGCTGCCACACGCGTCACACTTGTGAACAGGTGCTGCTTGTGGGGGCTGGTCTGCTTAAGTTTGCTATTAATTTACTTATTAAATATTTATTCAGTCTACTTTGTAATTTTGCCGCCGCGCCGGGGCACGCAATTGTTTTCAGTGCGATTAGAATGTAAATATTGTGTAATGAATCTAAGCTTGTTTTGAAGAGTAATTGCTGAGTTTATTGCCGGCTCTTCTCAGCAAATGCAACCTTCCGAACCGGTATTAGAGTATTAGAGTCAGACTTTTCATAAGTGCCTGGGAAAATCTATTTGAATAAATGATTTTGAATTTTGAACTGTACGGGTAAAAATGCATTTATCTGAAATAAAAACTGTATTCAAAAGTAAATAGCAACAACATGTAGCATGGTTTTTAAGCAAATGTATTCCCAACTTTGTATATGCATGGCGCTACGAAGCTACGGGGCTACGCTACGGCGGGTGGTCACGTACGAACAAGAAAGTTGTAGTGCTACGACGGCGCTACGTGACGGCTACGGGACGGTATATTGCGGCACCGACTTGAAGTCGCGACAAATTGGAATACTATTTGTGTTTTTTATTACCCTCGTGGTTTATTGAAAGTTGCAATTGCTTTGTAAGTCCGCCGAGACCCGGCTGCAACGTAAACTTAATTAGAATTGTAAGCTTGATGTACTGTTTCGCTTTCCTAGTTTATTTTAGGTTTTTGAGTGTTTAAACTAGTATGAAATGTGAAATGACGATGCAATGATTATATTTGACAAACTCACCGCTTATTAACTTCAACGCTCGCTCGCTTGATATAAATGAATAATAAATGGTGTGTGACAGCCGCCGCGGCGCACACGTCACCACCGATAGTAATAAAGTATCAGTGAATATTTGTATAAATTCTATTTTAGATTAGTTACGATATTACGGCCAGCATTTTTTATAAAATATATTTCACGAACTCGGGCTATTATGCATTCTGACGCTTTGGATGAGGAAATTGTTATGTTTTTTCCATAATGGTTATTGTATTTGAATTTGTTTTTGTGAAAATTCGTTGATATTGTAAAAGCAAATAACATTGTGAACGGTACGACCGCTCAAAATGTTATTTTTAAAAGTTCAATGAAAAAGTGTTTTACGTGGAAATATAAACCACAGCGTATTTCACAAAAAAATTATATCTCAGTTCAACAACGTATTTATAAGAATTTCGTTTCAGAATGTATTTATCATCGAGTATTTATATATGTCGGAGTCAGCGACAGCCAAGCGTTACAAAGACCACGATTAGGGTTCAGTAGTATCAGGATTCGGCGGGCGTAGTGCAGGCAATAAAACAACGTTATACGATCGCTTCGTAAAAGTCCCATATGAGGAGAAGAAGCGACGCAACAAACTCCTCACGGGCCCAATTTGTTTATTGTCGTAATATTACAATTAAATTATCACTTCACTCACTTCACTTCACACAATTGTACACTCTTAAATAAGTATAGGCTTAAGAACCGGGTGTAACAACGATTGCACTGAGATGTGTACAGCTCGAGAGCTTGTGATAAACTAACTGTCCCAAAAGCAATACGCATCCCCTTATTAACTTTGTTATTCACGTTATAGTCAAATCAGTATTCTTACTTTTTACAAATACCCTCATTAAATCAGTTATTTACGTTAAAGTCATATCTGTTTTGCTACTATTTCACCCAAACATTGTACCACGATAATATCATAATCCAACTGAGTCGGACCAACTATCTAACTCTGCGACATATATATATAATTTTTATTGTATTTGAGCAGCGTGTTTCGCAAAATTTGGCGCAGACGTAAAATTAGAAGTTCATTGCAATTATTTTCTACTTTAAAAATTCAAGGAATTGAATGATTGCTTATTAATTTAAAATTAGCTATCCCTGCATTGTCACCACGATCAAAAGGAGCCTTGAATAGCCTTTGATCAATCGTCTACCTGTTATTTAATACTCCACCATGATTGCTTATCCATTTCAAAAATACACAATCAAACAAACAAAACACGCGTGTTTAAAAACAAATATATAAACAAAACATAGTCTTTATTTTTTTATTCATACGTAAAGACGATAAATGTATATTCATTGTAATAATTCATTTTGTTGTTCCGTGAATGATTGATTGAACAAAGTTAAGCAAATAAAGTATAATTGGTTGCTATTTTTATTGTTCGTTGTTCTCGTTCCCACTTTGATAGAATTAGGCCTCTAAGCTCTACAAAATGAGAAAGCTTCGTAAGTATTTCGGCTTGTCAGACACCGCTCCGGCCACTGGCTTAACTGTAATGGAAAAAACTGAAGCTATTTTTGCTGATTTGCCTTTCTATTGTTCCTTTGTTATAAATTGTTTAAACCTATTGAGATAATTGAGTTAATACTTGAATATGCCTCTATTCAGTATTTTAAATGCTTAGGTAATGTATGTAGTTATTTACAAAAAAGTACCTCGTGATATAAGAAATATATATATCGAGATATATGTACAAAATTAAAATACAAAAATCACGTCACAGAAGCATCACACTCCGCGGTAAAACTGCGGTCAGAGAACGTCGAAAAATTATTTATTACCACTACAATCGATACCAATAAAAAAATAAACAAAACTTTCCTTAATTAGGAAAGTTTTTTATGTGTCAGAGTTACTAACTATGCAGGTATTTTTATATGATTGCAATTTGCTATAATAACGTCTAAAAAATGCTTATTCTTAAAGTGAAGGTTAGGTAACGTTAATATATTAAATAAATGTATTAACCATTAGTGGAATTGCTCTACTTTATACCAGGCGTATCTATAGCCTACATATATCTATGTCCAAAGAGGCTTGTAGGTATATCCGATATCAAATCGATTCGATTCCGATCAACGATTGGAATCGTCTCAAGCCGCTGGCTTGGTGATCGGGCCAAATGGCAGCCGCCGATTATTTGCTCTTTTTGAGTGCTATTTTATTAGAAATACTGTTTTACTACATCTAAGCGCAGATAGTGCTTTATTACTTATCATTTTATCGACTTGTGCAAGACACAAGGAAAAACTATCCACTTATTATTTAGGACAAGGTTTATTTTCTATTAACTCAATATTTTATTCATAAGACTTGATTTATGTTTGATTCCCGTATAATACGGGCCTTAGTTTTTACGTCAAGATTAACTGGATCAATAATTTACCAAGTTATCATGTTTAAATGGAGAACCAAAGAGCTGACCATCCTTAGGTTATTGTACTTACAGTAATTTTGAGCCTGTGTAAGTATCTATCTTGGTCAATACAGTTTTCGTTTTAAAGAAGTAAGCTCCTAGCCTTATTAGTGTAGCCAGTATGAAAGCTACAGACTAAAATAAGTTTAGCGTGAATAAGACGTAAGAAAGGTGAAGTGAGAAAAGAATCCAACACCTTGTTTGTAAAAAGTGCTTTAAACCAATTAGTCTGCTGGAATCTGGGTCAGGTCATCGCAAAGTCATTCCCAAAATAAGGTACCTCAATCAAAAACGAATGTCAAAATTCGCGGACTTTTCAAACAAACAAATAATGAAAATGTCAATATTGAATAACCCATCGACCTAGCTCATAAAGGTTACATTATTTATGTGATCGGGGCCGGTTACACCGCTCCGGAGGCAATTAGCGTGTCGCGCTAACTGCCAGCTAACCGGCCGATTGCGTATTACGTTGATTGGTCGAGTTTATGGCGCGTTCACAGCTCTGCAGCCATGCCGACCTACACTGAAAAAAATTTTTATTTAACAGTAACACAAAATTTTACTGCCAATAACCTAAACAGAGTGACTTGCGAACTAAAAATTACCAGTAACAAAACTATTTTTGGTTCATTACTAAATTGTTTGATTAAATCTAAGAGATATAAGATTAAATGTAACTAAAGTTAGTTTACAGACAACAATATTTCAACATACATAACTAGTTTTGTAGAACCTTTTTTTCAGTGTACCATCCAATACATGCTGTCAACACAAATTGACTAATAATATTGAAGGCTGATACTGTCCCACCTATTATACTGTAATGGTGTCGATAAGATACAAAGTATATAAAGTTTTATTCATCTTTTTAAATATATATAAGTATGGTTCATTCTCGTTCACAAGAATTTTTCAAAAGGATGACAATAGCTTTAAATACACAATACCGTATTTAAGATAACACTTTTAAATTGCACACCTATGAATGTTCTAGTTGCATTCAAACTGTAATAGCTTCTATAAAAGCAACACAAAAGCTTTTAACAGAATTGCCGCTGCGAAAATATCTTCATATTTACAAATAAACGTGTAGAAACAGTCGAGATGGCAGATAAACACTTTTAAACAAAACTTTAATGCAGCTTAAGATATCTTGGAGTATATACAAGTGTACGACCACAGCTACGCGACGCGATACGACGCTGTAATGCCACATTATCGTAGATATGTGTGAATGTGAGATAAAGCAACTAACTCTTCTCCATGGAAACTTCGTGACGCGTAAACAGAAATTACGAATGGACACAACAAAATTATTCCTTAGCATCGTATGAGGTCATTGTAATACAACCCGCTCTTCTCACTTCATTTTCAGAAATATAAATAAAATTATAACGAATAATAAATATATTTCTGAGGGTTAGTTATATCCACACCACATTCACAACATGTAGGTATCCGGTAAACTTTTGTGGAATGAAACTGTATTTAAAAAATGTTGTGGTTATGCATTATAATGTTATTAAGTCTTTATTGTTGATGACGAAAACAGGAAAATGAGTTGAAACTGATCTATCTCAATCACCATACTTCCCAGACTTTGATTCAACGGACTTTCTCGGAGTTTGAAAGCTTATTGCGAGGCAAAAAATTAAGGAAGCAACGGTGAAAACTGCCTTTAAAGACTTCGTTGATTCCTGTTCTTTAGATTTTAACCGAAATAAAAATATTTTGGTTGAACAAATATATAATATTGTTAAAAATATTAAAAAAACTATGAAGTCAAAATTAAAACTACATTAAAATTATACAAGGACTAATCATAAATTTTCGAAATTTTAAAATTTGAGATAGGTAGAGCGCAGCGTTTATTCGCTCAAAGAGCAGCTCGACTGGGGAAGTACCTCCACCTTACAGAATACCGCAGCTTTAAGGTATTTTCTTGCGCATGAGTAAGGTCGCCAGAGCTCATTGGGGAGGGGGAAGGATAGGTAACAAGTTAGTGATGCCCGCGTGTTGCAAGCGTCCATATGGCTACGGTAACAGCTTACCATCAGGCGGGCCGTACGCTTGTTTACCCACTTCGTAGTATTAAAAAACACTGCGTTTAAATCGCCGCTCACAGGCAGAGTTCCCAGTAAATTGGCGAATCTCGTTGAATTGCTAGGCGAATGCGTTGCCCGAGGTAAACGCCACAAAAATATTTAAGAATTCCAGAAATGATTAACGACCGTAAATTTTCTAGTTTCATTAAATCAATTAAACTGCGAATTTATTTATGAACTTAAATTCCACGGGGCGGTTGATTGACTGAAAGATATAATAATATACGTTAATAAAATAATCAACTGAATTCTTTACTTACCAAATTTGGAGCAAACAATGAAAGAACTTTATATAACGAGCGATTAGTAATTCATACTTCAAATAATAATAGAGTATGATTAGCTAGCCAGGCCGGGGCCGCTCGGCCTTGATATATTTCAAGAGCCATTAGTAAATAAACGACGGTTGAATATTTCATGGGCCATATTTAGTGGGTAATTATAAGGGCCTAAGCCTGAATCACTCATTAACATCGTCGGGCCCTCGGCTCGGTCGCACTTTACAGCTGTTGTTTATTGAAGGGTCTCGTAAAGACAATTTACGTACAGCTTGCTACGAGCTCTATATCGTACACGTTTATAGTAGATCTTAGTTGAACAAGCTTTTAGGTATGTACCAAACTGATAGCCTTGTTGGAACATCAACAAAGTTTTGCATGAGTATAATCGTAAAATGTAGGCAGGGGCGATGGTCAGCGGGGTCTGTTATGCAGTACTCATGAATACGCTTAGGATCGCGAGTATCCTGCTACTACGTCTGGTCTATACTATGAAAGGATAGCTTAACAAATAACTCTGAGCTACTTTCAGAGGTTTAATTGACCCGGAGATCACCTTTCGAACATGAACAACTGCAACACGAAAATTGTTTCCGATGCTCATTCATGGTAAACACATGCAAACAAAATTGTTGAGTGTCATGCAACGAAAGATGTTGTTGAGTGAGGACGACTTAAATAAGCCATTCTTCACATCTTAATTTCTTAACCAGTAGGTACGGTAATTTATCCTACTGATTGTAGAATCGGTGAGTAAGTTCACCAGAGCTCCATGAGGTCGTTATGAGGGGTCGCTTTGCTAGCCGTGTGTGTGGACAGCGGTGTAATAATAATAATAATAAAGCCTTTTATTTCCTTAACATTAACATACATAAAAAATAAACTTAACATTAGATTATAATAACACAGTTATTCAGTTAAGGCCCCTGGCGGGTATAGGCCTCCTCCAACAGTTTCCAAGTTTTCCTTATCTTTGCTTTCTTTGTCCAGTCTTCTCCAGCAATTTTTTTTATTTCATCAGACCATATTTCTCTAGGGCGTCCTCTGGCTCTCTTGCCACTTGGGCCTGACCAATTTTGTCCACCTTCCATCTATAGATCTAGCCAGGTGGCCAGCCCATTTCCATTTCAGTCGTTTCATATGCTCGAGAGCATCTATCACTTTGGTTTTTTTGCGTATGTTTTCCGATTTTTGCTTATCTCTCAGTCTTATATTCAGGAAACTCCGTTCCATGGCACGTTGGGTCTTCTGTATTTTGTCCCTTGCATAGTTGTTGTATAACCAAGTCTGTAATCCGTAAGACATGCAGGGGAGCAGACATCCATCCATAACTATCTTTTTCAGTTTCAAGGGCAGTTTTGATTTCATTATTTCTTTTAAGCTCCAGAACTTATTCCATGTCATGTTTATTCTCCTATCAATTTCATTTTTGTTTCTGGAACTGCTGAATGAAATGCATTTCCCTAAATATATGTAGGTCTCTACATACTCTAAACTTTGTGAACTCTTTGAATTGCCAGCTAGTATAGGCGTTTGGATATCGTTAGTCATTACCTTAGTTTTTGATGCGTTTAATTGTAATCCTACACTGTTGCTGTTGGACAGCGGTGTAGTACCTACCAAATGTTGGCAACGCGCGAGATATAATTCTGGTGTCGCAAGCATATAAGGCTGTAGCCTTTGTAAACGGTTACTGTAGTAACCGTTTACAAACAAGCACCTACAAAGCCATAATTTTTTTTTTATATACCACTAAGTTGGCAAACAGGCATACGGCCCGCCTGATGGTAAAAGGTTACCGTAGCCTATGGACTTGCAACACCAGGGGTATCACTCGCGCGTTTCCAACCCTGCAGAAATCTCATCACTCCCTTTTTGAAGAAACCCATGCGGGTCTACATTGGGAAAACCACGGCAGGGAGCTCATTCCAGTCTGAGCGTCCGCGGAAGGAAGCTCCGTTGAGCCCGCACAGTTCGAACCAATTCTGGTTTCAAGTATGAGGATGGACTCCCTGTCGATTGCGAGAGTTGCGATGGTGGAAGGTAACCTTGTCTTCGAAATGACGTCGGAACAAAACATCGCTAGAAATATCGACGCCAAGGATCCGATGCTTTGACTGATGTTCACGGAGGTGTTCTCTAATTGTGGAGCCACAGATCATGGGGTTTTCTTAGCGGTGAACGCGCTTCATTTCTTTGAATACCAATTTGTATTTCATACCTCTTTACTACTAATACTGTTTGAGCACGAGTACTTAGCTATAACGCAAACAGACACATTATTATTATTACTCAAGTACTCAACCAGGTGAAATCTTAGCATTCACTTATGAAAACACAACACGTCTACTTTGTACAGGTTCGATCGCAATCAGTTGGCTGATGTTCATAACTACTTGCGAACAAACTTGCCTCCTTACGACAGATTATTATATCTTTTGTTTTGTCCCCTTCCTCCTTCCCCCCTTGAACCCCGTGACCTCCTCTCTCTCTCTTGGAGATTCATTATCCCGTGGATATCCGTATCGAGTAAACACGCGTGTTATTGTTCACTATACGAGACTTGGGTCATGTTACACTTTATTGCTTACTTGCATTTGCCCCGTGGTTCACCCGTGTATTAGCTGTCGATAGAAATTTATAAGGATAAAATTACTATTTGTTATGTAAGGTAAATTTTTTCTATGCTAACAGGATTGACAAACAAAAATCCATACAAACTTTTGCATATATTCAGTCGAAAAAAATCTTGCTACCTTCTTTTATATTGAATATTCCAAAATTATTCAGTTTTAGAATATCTTGCAGAACTTTTAGGTACGTTTGGGAATATTGTATAGGCGGTATCTAAAACCTAGCAAATGTAGGCTCTCAAAAAGGGTGCTCTACTTGGAACGAAACAAAATACAAGCTCAGTTATTTTGTTAAGGATGAAAACTTTCAGTTTGGTTGGTGTAAACAAATTCAGCGCTCAGCCACCCTGCAGGGGTTCCGTGGAGGTTCCTACACAAGAATCGGAATCCCAACTTTATTTCGCGAACAGCTATAAAGTTTTAATTACTAACAGCAACGTCCATCAGGACGATGACAAAGGTGCCACTTTGTTTTCGTGTTGTGATCATCCGGAATATTTGAATCGTCTTAATTATTATACAAAACAGTGTCGGAATAGAGACTTTTTTGCGTAAACCAGCTTTGATGGCGTTTTTTTATATAACTTTCTGTTGTTGGAAACACAACATAAAATATATTTTTTGCTGGCAGCACCGACGGCAATTACGTCTGTAACCTAAAAACGTACAATCTGTTTGGTACGTGAATATTTTCTCTCATTTAATTTTCAACCATTATAATTCTGTAACAGCAAGTATAGATGCATCGATAATGACTGTAACTTAAGTTTAATCATTAATATTAGCTATTCACCCATACACGTGATTATTATCATCGATCACTTTGAAAATCGATGTCGTGACTCGCAGCAATTGATTCGATACAACCATCACTCTACTTATCAGTCCCTGGTACTTGTATGGTTTTAGTTATAATATTGTTTTGGAAATTAATAAAATTATACATTAAGTTTATTTTGAAATGGAATGTCACTAGGCTACTTACCGCTACTTATTGCTGTCATTACTGTGTGGTCTACATTAGAATTTATTGACCTATGTTATAGGGCATCGCTTTAAATGTTTTATAACATAATATTTTTAATTTTAATTAGTAAATGCCAGGAAATACACTTATGTTGCCCTCTCTTGTACATTGTTGTTCGGTAGCCAGAAGCTATGAATAAGGAATAGATCGGATAGACCTAATCTCGTTTTTATCATAAATACACCTTAATTTTGAAATTCTGTCCATAACTTACATTTGTTTTTATAGTGGAATATATTTAAGGTATCAATAGGGCTGACATAATCGCAATGCCATTCAAAGGCCTTACAAAAGTTATCTTAATAAGAAGTTACATAGGTACTCTACCTATGTAACTTCTTATTAATTCTGATAATCGTACGTACATAGGTAAGTAGGTATCCCCAATTTTCATAGAGATGACTAACGTATATTATGACTTAATTCATTTAATTTATCGTTAATCTATTGAATTCACAGGTCTTAGAACAAGTAGGTTAGTGATATTGTTTATATCTCTAGTACAAGGTAAAAAAAAACACACATTTTTTTCCTTTTGTTCCAGAGTGTATAGCTCCGTACCGGTGGTGCGTCGCGCATCATGTGCGCGTGCGCGTGGCGGCTGCACGCCTTCACCGCCGTGCTCGTGCTCGCCGCCCACCTCATCAAAGGTATCACCACTCTGCACTTTTTATGCATTTACTCACCTATGACACTTCTCGTCAAACACAACAGAAGTTGAGAAATGTATACTCTGTATTTTGCCTAGTAGATATTTTGTACGTCGAGTATATTGTATAGGATGGTGCGAGGCTAAAGAAAATTGTGCGCAGTTTAAAATAACTTGATTAGACTAAGTCACCACACAACATTATTATTCACCAATTTTTAAATATGATTTCAATTAAGAATAATTTGACATGGAAACATTGTCCATATACCCAGACACTGAATATGGATGCAGGGAGTGCTCTCATCATTTTATGACAGACTGTAGCTTGTTAACTGTTAACTAGAATTGACGTATACATATGTTGTGTGCAAAGGAAGGAAGAGGCAAAACCAATGCTGTCTGAGTGTATGTAAATAAATCACAAATCGTAGGCGAGTGTATCATTTAAATACGGAGCGGAATGTAAATGCCGCAGAGTAGTGCAAATACAAGCGAACGGTTATCGAGGTGGGATTCCGATTGCGCCGCTTGTTACTCTACCTAATGGATGTTTTGTTAAGTGGAGTATCGTAAACAACGCAGCCGCTCGGGTGAGGTCGGCCGCGCTCGGCAACCTTCGCGCCCACTCGAGCGCCGAACGACAACACTAGTTTTAATGAATATTTAAACGTTTCAGGACGTCAATTTGAATTTGCCGCTCACTCATCGCAAACTTGGTCTTTATTCGGTAACTTGTCGCCGGAATCATAAACAAGTTTTAATAGGAATAAATTGAAAAGTTTAAGTTGAATCGACGTAGTCGAAGCGGCGCGGGCGGGTAAACAAAAATCGGTTCTGCATCACGCTCATGAAGTTTTAATTTTCGTAGAACGTAAACGTTCCACTTGCAATTAAAATGTGACGCGAAGTAGTTCGTGTCTTAAAATGGGAATGACATTTAAATGGCGCGAAACTATGTGACAACTTTCATTTCAGAAGCAATTCCACTAAAATAAATATTAAAGCTAGTGTCTTGTTGCGAGCGGCAAAACTTACCTCACTAAGTTGTCACGGCGAGAAGTAAACTGAAAATTGTATGTGCTAAATGTAGTAGCATCGACGATTTCTTTAGCAATTGATATTTTTACACGTTCAGAGATCTCTGTTGACCTGTAAAATGTTTTGACCTATTTATGTAAGTTTAGCCTTACTTGTCACAATTTAGCATATCATGTTAACAAATCAAACTGATAATGCGGGACATTAGGGCGGTTATTTACGAGCGAGCGACGTCACACACACATCCCAGTAATATGTGCACGCACAGCTTTAATTTATTATATGTGTATAGTTAAAATCGGGCTAAATCAAAATCAAAATCAAAAACTCATTTATTCAGTTTAGGCACTTATGGGACGTTAAATTGGTACATACAGTTGAAATGCTTTTAGGATCATACATACCATATGATTCTTTTAGTAGTTTAAATTTAAAAAAGTGTTGGCCTAGGCAGAAATCCGGGCCTAAATTTATATGTGATTATTACTTATGTTAACCTACGTCCGTTTGGGACTTTGGGGAACGGAGTTTGTTAGATTTAGCCAACTGTAGCTCGTGAAATAGAGATTTTTCAATGGGACGGGGGAGATAGACTGGTGGACAGATAATGACGAAACTATAATGGTTCCTTGTTCGACCACGAAATCCTAACAGTACAAGGATCTTTACTTGTAATTACTTTACTTTACTTGTAACGTTTAAAGATTACACGTGCCGATGTAGAATAAATTAGAATCCTTATTACAGAGTAGATACATCTAAATAAATCTATATCTACATACCACTAATAAACGTCAAACATGAAACGACTCAGTAAGGAAGAAAACATTCAATTAGATATGCTTTGATTGAAATCTTTTGGATGTTTCTCACGAAATACTTGTAGGATATTTTCTTTTCGTCGGCTTGTAGGTTCTTACTGGCAAGAGTGACACTCTAAATAAAGAGATAAAAGGGAAAGAGAAGAGCGTCTCATGGAGTTATGACTCCATATCCGTCTCGCTCTCAGCTGAACGCGCCATAAACCTAATGATACATGAACCACAGTAACCCTAATGATTGCGCATTTCACTACATCTAGGTTAAAACCTCTCTATTTCCTCAAGCAATTTGTCAAAAATAAATAATATTATTAGAGAGCTCTTGGCCTCTTTTCACGGAAAAAATATTTCCTCTTTTTGATTTCATTGGAGTGTGTTTAATTTCAGACGCTTGTACTTACTTCGCTTGATGTTTCGATCGAGTCGCGTTTTTTATTTTATTAAATTAACAAGCAACGCTGGTAATTGATGTTGTTGAATTAATTTAAATATCGGTTTGTCGCGCTTGAGAGTCTTCTGGGCTTTTTAAAAGTTGGTAACGCATTCCCCCTGCTATTGCTAATATGAAGGTAAAAACTTACTAACAGATGGACCGAATGATTATAATATTACTAGTTGTATCCCGCGGTTTAGACCGCGTTCTCGGAATAAAATGATAGTATACATAAGTTTTTGTTAAAAATATAATTTTAATACAAGCTATTTTTGTTGAGTGTAATTGCATTGTCTTACAATATACAAATGTATATATCAAGTCAATCCGCCCACTGGAAGTGAAATTCGACTTGCATGATTTGACCCGAACAAACATACATACATAGCAAGTTAATAAAACGCTTGTAAAAAATATACTCAGGAATAATGTAGCTTTCTATTTGTGAAATAATTTTTCGAATGCGACTGGTAGTTCCAGAGATTAGCGCGTTTATACAATCATTCAGTCATATCAGTATTACACTACACGCCATCTGAAATAAAAACAATTATTACAACTATAGCACAGCTGAGTTGAAAACTACACATTAAATTACATTTGCCACTATTGTTTAATTTATATAATGTGTATAAGCAAATATATTTATATAAAAATAATTAGAATATACATTATTTTATGAGTTGCAAACGACGTGAAAACAGTCTTCAACGTTTCAATATCCTTAACATCCAACATGAACAAGAAGATAAAAATAAAACCAAATAACGGTGGTAAATATTATTTTTAACTTTTGTTAGTGAACATAAATAAGTATAATTGTAACAATCCTTCTCATGCGAGGGAAGTGGTAGCATCTAATAATATTCAGCGGACTCAGACGCCACCACTCGCTTCCCTTCCGCTAAAAATAACCGCGCGTCGGACGCGGCTCACTCAATGGTTTTGTAATATTATGGACGCTTATTCGAGAAGTAGGTAGTAATTATAACGATAAACATATTGTAAAAAATACAATAACAGTTAAATGGCACGTTTAGCTGGTTGCGAATGGAAGACGGTTTGTTCATTCCGTTCCGGCAATAACATTTATTTTATTATTCAACAACGTTTGTGCAAGCACTTCACTAGCCGTTCGCTTACTGCCTCAATAAAAACATTTCCATTTATTTGCCTGACTTCAGCCAAAAAGGCCGGTTATTTATATATGTAATAAAAGGCACAAGAAATTTAAACCATCTCGCTTTTGACCGTGTCCATTTATAATGACATTATTTTCACTCTTATATTAAGTAGTCGCCCTTGTCCGTCCAGCCGAGCGGCATAATCACACCCGCCGGATAAACACCCGTCCTTTCATCTTCGTTTTAACTGATGTTCTTTTGAAAAGGTTTTATGTAACCCCCCCTCTGTATGGGGGTTCACTGATACCTAACTCATTCCTTTGTCGAATAAAAACTCGATGAGTCAATTTGCTCGCATGGCGATGGCCCGTCTCGCTCGCTTACCCCATTGCCAAAGCAATAAAACGTTATCCAAATGCCTTTTATTTTCAAATCACGCAAATCTATTGTTTAACATCAACAAATTGGTTTGCGGGAAGCGATTTAATTAAAATGGCAATGATTACGTCGCGGCGTGTCGCCCTCACGTGTGCTAAGATCAGATATGGAAATCGGAATGGTAATACCGTCATATCGGCATTCGGAATGAATAAGTGTATTTGCCGTTAAAAGCAATGTTAATGCGTATGTAAGGATTTCAGTCGGAATGTGTTTGATAATAATCTGATCACAAGGAATTACATTTTTTTTTTTTTTTTATACAACGTAGTCGGTAAACAATCATACGGCCCACCTGATGGTAACCGGTTACCGTAGCCATATAGACGCTTGCAACACACGAAGCATCGCTCACGCGTTACCGACCTTTCCTCCCTCCCCTATGAGCTCTGGCGACCTTACTCACGCGCAGGAACACAACTTTACACAACATAAAGTTATTTGGCTGCGGTATTCTGTAAGGTGGACTTCCCCAGTCGAGCTGCTCTTTGGGCGAATAAACGCTATGCTCTACCTCTCTTAAAATATTATGTTAGATATGACAAATTTGCGTAATAAAATTGTAAAGTGAAACAATGATCATTAATTTAAGATATTCGGGGTAATGGTGACTTACATGGTATATCACCCTCAAGTTGAGCCAAGCTAAAGCGTTGGCGAATAAATGTCCCCGCCCGCCTCGGTCTCCGGAGGCTTCGACCAATTTTGATGACTATGTTTTTTTTATATACGACTAAGTCGGTAAACAAGCGTACGGCCCGCCTGATGGTAAGCGGTTACCGCAGCCATATGGACGCTTGCAACACACGAAGCATCGCTCACGCGTTACCGACCTTTCCCCCTCCCCTCTGAGCTCTGGCGACCTTACTCACGCGCAGGAACGTAACTTTACACAACATAAAGTTATTTGGCAGCGGTATTCTGTAAGCGCTCGTGGTGCTCGTGTAGCATGATAAGCCGTTTTTAATCGACCGGCAAGTTAAGCTACCACATTGTGGTCGGTACCTGGATGGGTGACCGCCTTGTGGTATTTCAAATCGAGCGTTTCCGTGCTTCGGAGGCACGTAAAGCCGTTGGTCCCGGTTATCACTTAATTGTGATAGTCGTTAAGCTAATTGGAGGCCTTCTAGGCGGCTTTGTAAACTCCAACATTAGGTTGACCACTAGCCTACCTCCACCAAACCGCAGTGGGCATGCGTAGTAGAGTATCTGCCCATTCCCTTTCACCTTGATTTGTGAAAGGAGGCCTGTGCTCAGCAGTGGGACATTATTGGCTGATGATGATGATGATTTTGTAAGGTGGAGGTACTTCCCCAGTCGAGCTGCTCTTTGAGCGAATAAACGCTAAGCTCTACCTTTCTCAAATTATGTGCTAATTTCATTATTAAAATAATGACCAATAGTACAATGTACTAAATTGTTTTTTTATTTACGTTAGGTCTATATGTATATTAGTTTTAACATAGCAACATTGTATGTGTAATCCAATGACCTGTCGAGTAATTCCCGCAGTTCCCTGGGCCGCAATCCAGATTAAAAAAATAATTGAATGGTCACAAATGGCTACGCCGTGTAATCCATTAGCGTTAATTAAACGCATCCAAATCAACAGCAATTAGCGATAATTAAACGCGCGCGCTCCGGGCGGACTATACACCGACCGGCCAGTGTCCGGGTGTCCGGGTTGCTGGACGGACGATAACACACGGACACGATACACGCACCGATTTTATGTTCCCTTTATTGCTTTGAATAATGCAATTACATATTTGTTTTGGTAACCATGGACATGAATTTAAAACAATACGCACAGTATCATAAAAATGAAAAGAAAAATACCATTACAAACAACTGTCAAATTTCTTTATTATCTCTTGTTAACTATGACCATAAAGTTAAATAACAAGCGACAGTTCTTAAACATAAATAACATTAATAGAGTATTCGGATAGTCAGCCATAAATATCCACAAGGATCGGGTTCCTCAAACATTCCCCAAATATAAGCGTGCGACTGAAATATCTGGAGAGAAATGTTGTGTGAAAGTGTCCCCTTGTTATTAATGCGTTGTGTCGGAGTGTCACCAGTGTCACTACGCGCGCTGGCTCGCTGCTAACTGCATTCATGTCAATACACCGAGACAAGTCGCTTTAATATTGTATTTAAAGATAACGTTAGCTTAGTGGTCGTGACGTCGAATACTAAATAGTACTCCTGAAAACATGGCGATGGCCACATAACACGGTGTTACCCACTTGAATGCCAGTTTCCTTGGCTTTGTGTACTTGCCACTTTCGACCACATCACAATGTTGCCATACACGTACCCTGGTAATTATCACAGAGATCGATCTATGGTAATTCGAGTCATACGATAGCCTTTTCACAATAAAACAAAAGCTAGTTAGTTGGCTAGTTATTGACTGCCATTTGAGTCTAAATACATGTTTTCATATCCAGGAGCAGACTGACTTCATGAAAAACTATAATAAATTGAACTATTACTAAAAATGTATAGTTAGGTTCAGTAAAAAACCGGCCAAGTGCGAGTCAGACTCGCGCACCGAGGGTTCCGTACAAGCCTGTAGGTTTATAGTAATGGTAGTAGAGACCTGAGTATTTGATATTAATTTCAATTTATGACGTATTAAAAAAAAACTACTTACTAGATCTCGTTCAAACCAATTTTCGGCGGAAGTTTGCATGGTAATGTACATCATATATTTTTTTTTAGTTTTATCATTTTCTAATTTTAGAAGTTACAGGTGGGGACACACATTTTACCACTTTGGAAGTGTGTCTCGCGCAAACTATTCAGTTTAGAAAAAAATGATATTAGAAACCTCAATATCATTTTTGAAGACCTATTCATAGACACGCCACACGTATGGGTTATATTAAAAAAAAATGAGTTTCAGTTCTAAGTATGGGGAAACCCAACTTTTTTTTTTTTTCTATTTTTGTGTGAAAATGTTAATGCGGTTCACAGAATCATCATCATCATCATCATATCAGCCTAGGGATGTCCACTGCTGTACATAGGCCTCCCCCATTAACTTCCACTTCGAACGGTTTTGGGCCGCTTGCATCCAGCGGTGCCCAGCGATCTTGACCAGATCGCTTTCCAGTACGTGGTCGCCACTCGAGAACCTTCCTTCCCCATCGGCTATCAGTTCTTCGAGCGATGTGGCCTGCCCATTGCCACTTCAGCTTACTAACTCTACGAGCTATATCGGTAGTTTTCGTTCTCCCACGAATGTCCTCGTTTCGGACCCTGTCACGTAGAGAGATTCCGAGCATAGCTCATGCCATAGCGCGCTGAGTGACTCTGAGCTTATTTATTCGGCCAGCAGTAAAAGACCACGTCTCTGTCGCTGTTGGTAGCCGGATCTCTGCCGGAGACTCTTAGCACCCCCTGCCCCGCCATTACCGTGACCGCTACCGTAGCCCGGGATAGCGGGGCCGCCGGGGACTAGGGGCCGTGACTGTGTGTTGTGTACCATATTGAGGGGTTTTGCCGTAATCACCACGCTTGGCAGGCGGGTTGGTGATCGCAGTAATGATGACGTTACTCATGTAGACGCTGCTGCCCGTCCCCTGGTGTATTCCCTTAGTCGCCTTTTACGACACCCTCAAGATTGGAAGGGTTGGCCCTATTCTATGCCGGGAGCCACACAGCAAACACAGAATACATCTACTTAACAGTATAGTTCTTATAGTTTCGGAAAAAAGTGGCTGCGACATACGGACGGACAGGCAGACAGACAGACAGACATGACGAATCCATAAGGGTTCCGTTTTTTGCCATTTGGCTACGGAACCCTAAAAACCTGATTTTACCAGCAATTTATACTCAACGATTATCTAGAAGTTCGTTTGATAGTGAATGATAATACCACATAAAGTAGTCGGTTACCTAGTTATGCACCATTACAGTTAATGTCTTGTTCATTTGCCAAACTGCTCCCCCCGTGCCCACCCGTCCGTGCGGTGCGGCGGCGCGGCTGCATCCTTGACCCGAAATATACTCATTTTCCTTTCGAATTATGTGGTCGTAGTCGACATTATCATTTTATGACATACTTCCGGACTTAAAGCCTTTTATGCCGTATTTTATTTGCATTGAATATTCAGTTAAATTTTCCGCTTGGCTTCGGCCATGGGAATCTTTTTGGGATTCCGCTGTACTGATGCGAAAAATATTTCAATTTACTGCGGAGGTATATAAGGAGCTTTGTAACTTCTATATTAAAATATAAAAGATCAATAGACTACAACATGTTGTACCACTATCGCGCAAATATTCAAAAAGGCGTGCTAGAAAGCTACAAAATTTAAGAATTAAGAAAATTTTAGAATTACAATCGAATTTTGACCACTTTTTGGACAACTAGTATAATATACTACATTCAAGTACTTTTCCTCCGTATGGTACAGTATTGGGCGTCCTCTATACGTCCTGCCATATCCACGAAGGTTTCATTTATAATCCCCGAAACACAATTGTACGCGTCGCGAGCCCCGCGGGAACTAATTGTTCGTGACTGTTTTGTAATATCAAATATTTCGTGGAAATGAAATCATCTGTATGTATTGTTTGTTCGTAGCTTTATTGTTATTTAATTTGAATTATGTCCATTGTTGCTGTTTCATGAATTATTTTACTTTTTTTTTCAGTTTTATTTAAGGGGGCCTTCATGGCTAACGCAAGCATAGCCAAAAGCTTGTACTTTCATCCAACGTAATGGTTGACTGCGAAAAAAGAGAGACAGTATCAGAGCCGTCGGTTATCAGTCGGTAAATTCCGCTGATCACTCGCGGTCGCTTCGCTAGGTCGTCATTCATGATTTCGCATATCATAAACCTTGATCCAGGAGTATACTTCTAAAATCTTACAAGTTTGTGAAAAAAAAGTTAGTTATCTAGAATCTCCAATACAATTGCAAGTCTGGTATCTAGATGTTGTCTTTACTTTTACAACTTATAGGTACATTAGATATGGCCAAAGTTCAGGTAAAATTTGTGCAAAAACGCTGTTTTTCGGAGGCCTATTTTCCGGAAATAGGCCTCCGAAACACTGACTTGTTTTTGACTAAATACACGGCTAGATAAAGTGTACAAGATACCAATTTGTTTAAAAAATCTAACGAAAACTGTTTAACAACGCAATTATCAGTACAGAGCTTTTGTATGAAAAGAATGGCGGATTGACTGCTTGTCTCCAAGTAAGTCTACCAGCTGAACATTAGTAGTAGTTTCGTTATAAGGATGGTTGCAATAGTGCCAGCGTCACTGATCATTAGTTTTGGTCAATATGCACTAACATGATCCGATAACATAGATTTCAAAATAAAAACATACTTATATCGGTTAAACAAGATAATATGAGAAAACATGGTGATAGTTCGGCAATTACGACAAGTTCGGTAAACGAGAATACGTCCCGCTTGATAGTAAGCAGTTACCATAGCCATATGGAGACTTTCAACACAACAAAGTATTTGATTGCGGTATTCTGTAAGGTGAAGCTAATTCCCCAGTCGAGCTTCTCTTTGAGCGTACAAACGCTAAAATCAAATTCAAAAATCTTTTATTCAACTTAGGCCCTAATGAGGCACTTACGCTCTACTTATAGTCTCTCTTCTTATAGTGTAGTATCCGTCTTACCTACCCGACTGGCGGACAAAATCGTTAACCAAGCACTTAGGCTTTGTAAAGATCCGCATCATATTAGCAATTCCTTTAGTATAGCCTAGTCTATAGGCGATGTTGACAATGAAACGCCCTTGACATAAAAGAATACTAAATTACTAACCCACTCAACCAACGTAAAAGTATCCCTACACTTGTTCTTATAACCACACAACTATTCGTCTCTGGATAGCCCATAATTCGTTGTGTTCGCGACACGTCCAGTATCTAGTACATGGTGTTCCCGCGCGTGACGCGTGCGGTGCACAAATGTGACGTGAATGGGCCCGCTATCGGCGCATCGGCCGCGCCGAGCGCCATCACCCCGGATGCGTTGTAATGCGCACGGAGCACGCGACCCACCCACCGCACCATGTGCTCGCCACTTTTATCAACACACCTTACTCATCGCTCTGAGATATATAGCTAAACATATAGTAATAAAAGTATAAAATTTAATTGTAAAAGTTAGTTTAGGTATATTTCTAGTCTTACTAGACTTGTACCCCCTTATCACAACAGATGGTTTATCACAAGTCTAGTAACACCTAGATTTTAAGATAGTGCTTTAACCATCTTGTGTAATGAGGTGGTTAAGATTTTAGTAATAATTAGCTGGTGCCAAGTAATGCAATTTCCAACAGGGAAATCTAAACTCGACAGATTTTCTAAAAAATATTCTAAATTGTAACTTTGCTAAGTTCCTTCTTGGTTCTACTCTTTGAAGGCAAAACAAACCCGAGCCGGTGATCACTGTAGTAGTTTCGACCATTAATAATACCTTGTAAGGTAATCTTAATAATTGTCTTCAACTTTGAGAAATTGTTTTTTCAATTTAATTACACGACAGTTGTGAATAAATTGGTACCTGCATGAGAATGATAAAAAAGTGGTTATCTTTTTTTATTTCTTTGGTCTTACATCACGTCGTATACGTATAGTAGCAACGGATTAAATCTAACTTGCGAATGGGAACTAATACATAATAATTATTGCCTCTAGTGGTAGAAGACTAGAAGCTTAAGCTTGGTAGGTCTGGTAGTGATAATCCCTCGCTGCAATAGAGACCTCGCTACATAGTATGAAACAGCAATTTCACCCGACTGCGCTAATTGCTATAATTGCCACCAGCCACCTGCTTGTGAAATGCGTTTAAGTATTTGTATAAATTCAAGAGTGGGCTCGCCAGTTGTGGCTAGCCTACTAATTGGTATATTTAAGTCGGCGTTTTAGTTTCTTTATTTCTTTTAATTATCGAAAACTGACCTGCTCATATAAAACATTTAAATTTGAAATACGGAGTCCATTTCAGAACTGAAATGTTCATTCGCCCAAAATGTAAGTCACAAAGGTGAATTATGCTTTACCTTTATCGTGTACTGCAGTGCTACGAGCTACTGCTACGAAGCTACGGTGCTACGGTGCTACGGCGACTGCACAAACGATTATTGTTGCTTGTAACGCAACTCGTAGATGGCTTGTTTTCACCGAAACTGAAACATTTTTAGCAGGCGGCACCTTTGTACTTGCGATTATTAGCCGCTCCGACTACATTGCCATTTGCCGTCGCGACACCGCTCGCTGTTATTTCTTAATAAAGGATTTTATTTCAGGCTTTCTTTCGAATTATGATTTCCGTGGTTTAACTTCTTATTTTTAAATATTCGAGCAAAACTGTCGTTCTTGTGCTTTGCAGAACAACATAAATTCGCAACAAAGACTTACTCGTATTCCGTTTTTTTTTTCTGTTATTGTTTTTATAATTTCTCTCACTTTTTTGTGTTACGATAAAGACAACATTTTATTATAATAATATTAAATTATAATACGCAGTCTTATAGAGTTTTTCAAATCTAAAGTGATGCCAATAACAGATATTTAAATACAACATATTGCCGCCGTATATCGAGCAAATTACCAAACCCAGCAACAATTTCTACAATATCAATTATCAAAAAACCAACGTGTGCCACCGAGTCATTATACTGACAGACAGACGCCGATATGTTATACGTTAATATGAGCGAGGCGTGCCTCACCTCGGCCTCGCCTCGGCTGTGCTATGTAAATTGTCGGTAAAAAATTGAAGTTGTTCACTTACCGCAGAGTGATGGCCGGCATTAGCGCGCTTACTGACACCACACACGCTTACACTTATATCAATACTCACTTCTATTCGTTTCATCAAGTTTTGATATTTTCCCTTTGAAATAGTATTACCCTAGAATAAGGGTGACAGCTGTAAAAACGGCCGAAGAAATAAGACAACGGGTGTCGCTATTTCAGAATCAGTAGGGCCACGTTTGAACGTAGAACATTCATTCATGAGTGACATAATTTAGTTTTATTGAGTTTCCAAGCGGCCACTTTCACGATGTTGTCTTGCACGTAAACCTTAATCTAGACAGAAGATTATATATCGATGTATTTTCCACAATGTTATGCAAAAGTGACGTTGTAACTCTATACTAGAAAGCCCTAAAAAACATATAAAAAAGTTAAACCTACCATTTCCTGATCATTTTCTAGTGCACATAAAATAAAATACTACTATTTTTCAACAACAAAAAATGGTTGCACTTCGCACAAAGTGTGCCAAACAGTGAAGAATAGATGTTCGCTATTTTGCGCAGTTTGTGGAGTGTAAACGGTTTATCCCGTTTCAGATAATTATAGAAACAAAAGTGTGGGGCTATTGTTTGGGCACTCGCTCGCCGGGATTGCGTCCCTTTGTTCCCGCGCTCCGGGAACCGGCCCCGGGACCTGGGCCCGGGATCGGCCCTACAGTCCTCTACACACACTCCACGCACGACCTCCGAATAATAATGTTTATCTCGTCTGCTATTAATAAAAATATATTGTTTTCTTTTATAGAAACCATTGTTTCGTGCACAGAATAATATGAAAACATGTGTGGCGGACCAGCTTACGCTATTTATTCTATCGCGTTTTAGCTGAAGTTATAAATTTACAAAATTTTTGTGTTATATAGTACTAGCTGACCGGCGCGACTTCGTTCGCGTGGTGCCTACCCTTATCACTTAGGGGTATGAAAAATAGATAGTAGCCGATTCTCAGACCTACTGAATATGCATTAAAAATTTGGTAAAAATCAGTAAAGCCGTTTCGGAAGAGTAAGGTAACTAACATTGTGACCCGAGAATTTTATATATAAGATTTTCAATCGCATAGAAATCAAGCAATCTAACTAATATATCTAACTTAGATCTATCTATCTTACATTCGTTATAAATTATTATTTTAAAATTCGTTAGAGTCCATTACATAATACGACGTATTGATCGGTCCTGTCGCATCGTCGTCGGGTCGTGGCCGCACCGTATGCGCGCGCCCCCGCCGTGGGCCAGGCGTATTGTTTGTAATTAATCACGAGTCTGACCCATCCCTCCCCCTCTCAGCCCGCCCTCTACCCCGCACATACCTAATGTTTTCTCTGCGTTTCCCTTTGTATCCATGTGGACTGAATACACTACATGCTGGGAAGATTTGTTTTAAACCAACTTTGTTTGAATAGACTACATTCTGTTGGTTTTCTTTTTAAGTATCAACAACATAAGCTTACTCCACTTTTCTACGTAAGCTTTTAATTCAGCGATACGTTTGGTTTGAATGAACAATTGTTATTATTTTTAAAGCAAGCTATCAATAAACTTTATATAGTTACAATAACAAACAATATAAAGTTGCACGCGTTATAAAGCACCTGGATACCAGCATGGGCCTTTAGACTCGGTTCAGTGACGTGCCGCTAGAATTGTCGACGATCCCGAGCTCACAAACGGTTTAGAGCCCCTCAGCCTGAGGAGAGACTTTGCCTCCTTATGTGTGTTCTACTAAATGGAAGCTAACAGTATAGAGCCTGCCTGGTTATTACCGTAGCCTACTCGCGGGTTGCTAACCCTGCAAAAATCTCTTCACATTCATATTCAAGAATCCCATGCTAAATTATAACAAAGAATAATTTATGCTTGAAAAAATCCAAGTAGCTGGTCATCTTCTACCTCATTCTAAACTGTATGCTCCGAGTAACATTGTTTCCATGTTATATAATCTACATTTGGCTGAGTCATCACATCGCTACCAGCTTACGTGCACACATTAACTGAGCCAGCGTTTAATGAAATCGCCCCGAGGGAACAGCTCTTTACTTATTCATGAATCGTTCACATTTAAGCTCTAACTGCCTTGTTTGTGGATATAATTTCCTTTGGGCGGTTTATCTGTGATCTTCCATGGAGAAGAAATTCTAATAATTCCAATATTTTGCTTATTATATTCGTCACATAAGCCTTCAGAATAAATATCAGTCCTAGCATCGTCGCTAGGTATTCAACAAACCAAATTAATTTCCGAGAAGTCCGTAGCTCAACACGTAGGTATGTTAAATATTCAAATCATTTATTGATTTAAAAATACACTGGTAACTTTGTTGGCTACATCTAGAACTAATGTGTTATTAAAGAGCATCGTTGCAGATCTTACAAAATGGAAAACTTGTAACTTTTCACTCTAGGAATATTAATGTTATATGGAATAATGTTGGCACGATAGTAGGTTAGTGGTAGTGCATTTTGTAAAGAGGTACCTATATAATGTGAGTCCACTTCAACATTATTTATTTGTTCCTTCTTCTAATAATTCTATGTCACCGGTAAAAGGTTTCAAGCAGTGCCAGCGGTTTGTGTAACTTTGTGAACAATACACGTTCCTGTATTAGTGTATCTTACACGCCACCACGTCACCTGTGTCTCGCGTGCTGCTCCACCACTTAATACAACACGATTTACAACTCTGCGTCTCTGGTAATAAAGACCACGGTGCACAGAGCTATTGTGCTATCTGCGCTGAGTGATGGATTCTGATAACAGCGTTAAAGCGTCAGTTGAAAGGTAATAAAGCTTAGTCAGTAGACAAGTCGAGGCTTCACGTTCGGTTATCGTCGGTTTGGTGTTACATTGAGTTGTTTTAGAATTAGCAATTCGTGAATAAAAACTGGTTAATTATTAGTTAGTATTTGTCAATTTACGAACAATTCGGTTTGTTATTTCTATTTGGTTACAATTGGCACTGTCCTGGATATTGATGACGTCATGGTCAGAAGTGACTAAATTAGATTATGATAGTAAATCCGCCCTGATTGGTACGCTCTGGCCCGCACCGCACTGCACCACATCGGCCGCGGTGTTGTCTTGCGTACATTAGTGTACGCTATTGGCAACATACACAACACTGATTGCCCTGTTTGCTCGCTCGTCGCGTACAAACATTATGCCAACAACCGTTACCACTACCTCAGCGTCCACGATAATGTAATCTCGGCCCTAAGTACGTCGCATTACGGCTGATTGTCGGCTGAGGCGACGCGCATCGCGTTTATCGTGGAAATATGCTAAGTGCCGGCGATAGCGCGGCCGCTCGGAGCATTACCGCCACCGATCGTAAACTCAATACAACAAAACTTACCTATACATGCGCCTATGACGGTCCACTACCATCCGATCTAGTTTCACGCCAAAGTCAACCTAATCGCTTAGGGTTAAAGCAGAAAACTGCTCGTGATATTGAAGTTCAAATTTTACATACAGAATAAGCTAGGAAATACGAGTCTTGAACGTAACAATTCAAAACTTAAGTTACAATTTGCCGTTGAAGTTGGCCGGTGCTCGTGCGGGTAGTTTGAGATAAGTCGGCCAGTTAGGTCGGCCTCACTGAGTAACATGTTTAGAAATATTATCTACGGCGGAACTCGTAACTTAGCCGCCAGGGTTGAGGGTTGAATAACCGGTCAAATTGCGAGAGCTAGTGGTCAAACGAGTTGTACATATATTTGGACCCAGTCCATTACACCGCAGTAGGGTATACAATTTAATTTACACCCTTACATAAAATGTTAAACATAATTATTACAACAGCTCGGTAGTAATTCAAGTGGGACGTAGGCGTGTGATATAGCTACGACTCGTGTTATTTCACAGTTCTCGGCTGAAATCTGTCATTTCCAATTTATGCTATATTTCTTACATAAATGTGAGCATTTTGTATAAAAGCATAATTGTCTTTGTTTTCTCATATCTACGGTTATGATACATTTCTTGTAATTTGATTTCTAGGAAAATAAGTGTTATTGCCAAGAGCACGGCAACACGAAAGTGTTATGTGCTATTCTTCAATTGTACCCACTATGAAGCAATGGCTACAAATTAATTTGTGTTGTCAATTAAACCAACGCGCGGTCAATCTCACCGCGGAATTAATGTATGTGGAGTGTGGTAGCGGTGCGAGGTGTGCCCCATCCCCGGTTAATATGATTAATTAATTATTTCATAGCTAAATAAACATATCTAACACATATCTATCTATCTAATTATTCTTCTGTATCACACGCATCACAATATTTATTTATTTAATTAGGACTACCAGTAGTTGTTACATTAAAAAAAACTTAAACTAACTAAAATAGATAATGAGATAAATGTACAACTTTTTAAGGAGTCACAACATTCAATTTTGGTAACAAATATAAAAGTATTTCAAAAAGCTTTATATAAAGCAAATATAAATTAAAAAACAAGATCAAAGAAAAAATAAATTAAAAAGTCCAAAAAATTTAACTAATCACAGAAAACAGAGAACACAAAAAACATTATTATACTTATAATTTAGAATACAAATAATCATTAAGAAAATAATCATTTCAACTCAACAACCTCAGCACAACTTTCCTAAATCAACTAATCAACTAATAATGTGGTCGACCCGTTCATATTTCGCAATCATTGCAAGATTCCCGTTGGTTGTCGCGAGGGCACGTCCCTCGCGTCAATAACAATTGATGTCATTGTAATTTTTTTAACCGCGAGCCAAAGTATTAATTATGAGGAATAAATATAACTATATTATGCAAAAATACATCAAATAAGTACACTAGATTCTTTGTTGGTTGAAAATTAGTATTACTAGTTTATGGTTTTAGTTTCACCCATGAACGTGTGATAGAAAGCACCGTGAGCTTATTTCCATACCTTTGTATCACGATTGTTTATGTTAAAATCCTATTAGAGTAGTAGGTTATACCAAATAACTAATTTCCGCAACTATAGTAAGTGTTTTTGCAATGATTGATAACTACTTCTGACCAATGACTGCATCAACATTTTTTTGTGTCCTTTAATTAGCAAATCAGAGTCCTTGACTTAGCCATTAAGCCAATAAGTCACTTACTGAACTTGCTACCAATTACTTGTCGGTGGTTGGTCATATGCCTAAATGGGGGGGGGGGGGTGGTAAAAGGGTAGTGGGAGTAGAGAGGGGGTTCAATGGTCGCGTGTCGCGGTATTTGCCGCCGTTAATTAACTTTTAATTCCTTCATTAACGTATACCTAACTTACCCGCTCTTATTTATAACTTGATCGTGCTCCCCCTTGCTCTCCCCCGCCCCCCTCGTCTTGCCTCCTCGTCGCCCCCAATAAAGCTCTATATTGTCCAAACTTTACGACTCTGTAAGTTACTTAACTCATTCAACACTATTTTATAGTACCTACTTTTTATGTAAGTCGACCAAATTAACTTCCAGCAAATGAATTTAATTTTTCTTTTACACTTGCGCTGTAATTAAATATATTTTTTTAATTTAATATCAAGTCTTTGATATAAAATGGATTTCTAGACTCTTAAAAGCTATGCTATTTAAAATAAATTGAGTAGCGAGCCAGTGCCACGCTGTAAGTATAATTAATAAAAACAAAACATTGTTTGTTGTCCATCCGCGGAATGAATCCCCCCGGAGCGGAGCGGAGCGCAGTAAATAATTAGCTAGGCCTAAAAGCTCCACAGTCAATCTTGTATTGAATTAGTCTATACGGTTCGTTCCAGCGTTTCGTATCGTACCGCACAATATTCCAGGGAATTGTCGATTCAATTTTTTTGTGGCTTTGTTACGTAATCGAATTACTTTTGTTTAGCCGTGGAGCCCGCAGGGCCGGGGCTCGCGGCCCGCGGCTCGCGAGCCTCCGCCGGTAATTAAATAAAAACAAAAGAGAACAAAGGCGATGCGCGCCGCACTCACTACACAACACACGGATGAAGGGACGCTGGTGCAGGTACCCACACCACACAAATTCCCAGTCAAGACTTACCTTACAAATATGATTATCTGACATCATATTTTTTTCCTTCGCTCGACAAATAAAAAATATTTGCCACAGGTATTTTATATCGTAAAATTTGTTACAAATTTGCTATATTTTAGGTGGATTTGCGGGCATAACGTTATCATCAATTTAAAAAAAAAAAAACAAAATACAGACAGTACATACTTTAATATTATTTATATTTAAATATGAATATCTTTTTTCTTTCATGGTACACAAACTTTCTATCTAGATGATAATGAAATAATGTCTCCAACAGTAACCACTATAGCGCATGTTACAGTCTGGTGACGACATTTACTATTCTTCTTAAATTTATTAATAAAATCTCGTAATCTGAGAAATGGGAAAGAGCTACCTGAAGTTTCGTAGATTATGGTCGGCGGGTGCGTGACGCGGGGCGTGACAAATGTCCCAGATTAGCTCTCACCGCCCGGGGCCCTTGCAGCAGCGCCCCTAAGCCCCTTCACTAATTGTCTATCACTTACCTGCTACCCACTAACCGCTACGGACCACGCACAAATGCAAATATTTCACCTCTTTCGTAGGCCTTAGCGCTACGTCGTAGCATGTCTACGAGCTATTCGTAACTGCGCACAGAATAAAATTGTTTGTTGTGGATTGGCTGACATGTTCACATGTAACACTCATAAATTCCACATAAAAAAGTTTTATATTGAAACCGTCGCTCATAATTTCGAAGTTACCCTGTATTTTCGGGAATTCGCAACTTTTTTGTAGAGCAAAATAGTAGGCATACCTTGAGGAGAACGAAGATTAGGAATTTGATGTAAAGGCAGCTTGCCTCCAACTATTTTTGTACTCGAGTGATATAAACATGAAAGTATGGTGTAAAACATTGAATGAAGAAGTTTTATAAAAGAAAAATTGTTCTATATATAAGTTGCGCTTACATCGACTTTGTGAACAATGCATGTAGGAAGAGTAACTTATTAATACAATTATTCATGAAATTGTCAGTATGACCCTCGAGGGGGCAGTTCAGCAATCTGGGGGCGATGGTAGCCGCGGAAATGAGGGAAGGGCGTTGAAAATGTTTTGTAGCTTCGAAAACTGTGCTACATTTTGGTATATAAAACCAGTTTTGAGGATATACTCAAAAATAATAATAATAATATTATAAATAATAATAATAATATTATAAATATCCTGGGACATTCCTCACACACGGTCATCTGATCGCAAACTAAGCAAAGCCAGTACTATGGGAACCAGATAACTGATATAATACATATACTTCTTTTTTGTTTGTAAATACATACTTAATATACATAATTACACCCAGACTCAGGACATACATACATGTTCATGCACACAAATGCATGTCGAACCCACGACCAGCGGCGCGATAGGTGGAATCTTGACCAGAGTCTTAACCAGCCACGCCAGCTGGCCCGTCAAATCTATCATAGTTTTTAGGAAAAAAATAAGTTTGTAATATTTAGTGTTGTTCTCAAACAAGTAGACAGTAGTAGCCTGTCACCTAACACGACTGAATTTCGGCATAGTGAGTGTACCTACTCTGTACTGTCTTCCTGATTTATATTTGAAAAAAATCTCTGCGGGCTCCTTCTAGTAGGCAGGATGTTAATTTCCGAGGGCGATAAATATTTTCTCTTTCTCATGTGAAAGAAATGGGCGTGTGCCAAATAAGTTGGGGATGTATGTCGCACAGTACATTACAGTACAGCTACAGTAGGCATAGAAATGATTTTTTTATTCTTGCGCGCCATTCGACGCAAATAGAACTAACTAAAACGTACATTAAGTATTAACATTAGGTACTTTTATAGTATTGTTTAAAGCTATGACGCATAGTTGCAGTATTCAAGAGGTAGCTCAGGCAGCCGGACGGCTCAAGGATACTGCAACTACGCGTCATTGCTCTGAATAGTACAGAAGCGAACTCCGAATACGAGGCGGAGTTGTACCACTAAACAGATAGGTATCCAGAAGGCCAACACTTCATATTATTTTTTCCAGAAGTATTTTTGTTATTATAATTCAATATTATTTTATCTATGGTAACAAATGTTTACGCATCCGCCTAGGTACACTATCCAGCAAATTTAGAAAAATAAATCACTAATTTATCTCAACTATTTGAGTAATTATAAAATATATAAAATTTATAGTTTGTTTAAAAACATATTAAGTCATAACTAGAATACTACAAAAAATCGCGGTACATACATGGGGGTGATTGTGATACCTCTTAAGGTTGGCACCTGTATTTAATGGTCCTTATGGTGTTTTGTTGTGTGTCTACAATTTTGGGTTGCGGGTAAACTGTGAAGTAATTCTCATAAGCGCGGTAAGGTGCCATCTGCCGGGAGCGGCGGCATCCGACGCGTGACGTCTCACGCGCATTAGTTCACAACTTCATCATACCGATGAGTTTCGCCGCCAACTATGTGCAGTTCAAATGTGCAAACAGATTACGCTATCTGCATTCTCGCATTTAAATTTTAACGCGTTGAAATGTTTGATTGCTATCTTGTATTGTTATAAGTCTCAAAACATGTGAAAGTCTGGATGTTTGGGTTTTGCGACTCAATCCCGCATAAGACGGCTAAATGAAAACTAAAACAAAACAGGACCACTCATCTATATATATAAAATTCAAAGTCCTGACTGACTGACTGATATATCAACGCACAGCCTAAACCGCTGGTCCTAGAGACATGAAATTTGGAGGGTGTATTCTTTGTAAGAGTAGGTATCCACTAAGAAAGGGTTTTTCGAAATTCCAACCCTAAGGGGGTAAAATAGGGGATGAACGTTTGTATGAAAGTCCGTCAGTTTAGAAGTTAGGATCTTCGAATTTTGTGTATAGGCTGTCGATTAAAAATCAATGTAAATTTACTTCAGCGTTTATGATAATTCCACCCCCGAAGGTGGAAAAAGGGGGATAAAGTTGGGTATGCAAGGTCTTCAATTTCACGATAAACTTCATTTAATTTATTATTACACAGTATAAGTATCAAGTAAGGAAGGATTTTTGGAAATTCCACTCTTAAGAGGGTAAAATAGGGGATGAAAGTTTATATGCAAGTCCGTCAGTTTTGAACTTAGGATCTCCAAATTTTGTGTATAGGCTGACGATTGAAAGTTAATGTAAAGTTGTCACAGCGTTTGTGATAATTCCACTCCCGAAGAGGGAAAAGTGGGATTAATTTGTATATGAAAGTCCTTCATTTCCAAAGTAAACATCACTTAATTTATAATTATACAGTGTAGGTATCTACTAAAGAAGGATTTTTTAATATTACACCCCTATGGGGGTAAAATACGGGATGCAAGTTTGTATGAAAGTCCATCAGTTTAGAAGTTAAGACCTTCAAATTTTGTGTTTAGGCTGATGATTAAAAATTAATTTATATGTGCCTCAGCGTCTTTGATAATTCCGACCCCGAAGGGGTAAAAAAGGGGATGAAGTTGTGTATGGAAGTATACTAAATTTATTATTTAAGCTTATAGTTGGAAACGAACGCAATGAATATCGGTGTTGTTGGAATATGAACTCTTGAGGGGTGAAATGGGGGATTAAATTTTGAATTTGGAGTTCTTTATTTTCGGAGTAAAAATCACAAAATGTATTATTTCGGCTTATGGTTGGAAACTAACGGAACTTATATCACGTTGATCGAATTTTAATCCTTGAAGAGGTTTAAAGGGGATGAAATTTTGTATTCACACAATTTTGTATTGATGTAAAAATAATGTACATGTGTATCATGTTATTAAGAAGCCTACTGCCCCCCATGTATCTGTCTGTCTGCCACAAGAAAAAATCTCAGCTGTCTGTTTGAACTTTTGGATAGATCTCCGCCCGTCGATCTGTCCGTCTGCTACGGGCAATTTTTAAATTATTATTTCATATTTAAATACTAATAATAATACGAAGGTGTCACACAAGCATACGGCCCGCCTGATGGTAAAAGGTCACCGTAGGTATCACTCGTGCGTTGCCGACCCTACAGAAATATCTTCACACCCTTTTTGAAGACCCCCTGGATATACTCCTAGCCTGAGGTAGCCCGTGGGAATCAGATCAAACAATTCTTCAGAGAACTGTCCGTTGTACAAGGGAAGTGTACGTATCCACTAAGAAAGGTCACGTGTATCACAGTTTTTCCGAAATGGGAGATTCCTAACAGAGTCAATAGGGCTTAAACAAGAAAAAATAATTGAGAGGGAGTGAGAGCACTTATTATGGTTGTTTTTAAAGAAAAATATGTCATTTGTTTCCTGTAGGCCACGCGGGCGAAGCCGCGAGCAGAAGCTAGTATTCATATATATTAAAACTCAGATAATATTGCAACTAATTTAGCTGAAGACCCCATCTCGTCACCGAGCTACATCGAGATAAGACAAACAATAATCGTGCACATCAAAATAAATTGCTTCCGTTTTTTTACGTCGGTCCGTTTGGCGCGTGCTGTGCATACTAGCTCGTATGTATTGCGACATTTGCGACGCACCCCGGGATTTTGTAACACGGGTCCTTTGAAGTTAGGGTGCGATGGGTTTAGCCCTATAGGTGATCCGATAATACAATTCAGTTTATCTTGTTATGTATGCAAATAGTTTGTGACACTCTCCGGACATCTTCTGGGTTGTTTTGTTACAGGGGCCTTTGTGTGAATTAGACACTATTCGTTTACTTTGTCTGTATGTGTTAGTGATGGAGTATTTTGTACTTGTCTTGTTTAGCATACTCAAGATTTAAATTAGTTGTCAAGTATATATTCATGCAACTTCGTTTTAGGCTGGGTGTGTTTACGAATTTGTTCGCAACCGCTTTTATTAAATTGTAATGGCAATTTTGAGTTGCTCGTCGTCAGGTAGATCTGTAACTATGAAAGTATTTAAAGTGATTGTCGTACTTAATAGTTATTATTATTAATAATAATAAAAACCACCGGTAGCTTGGGCACTTCTACCTTATGTGTAGCAACAAATCTAGAATCAGGTTATCGTATCGCGTTACCCTTTACCTTCATTTTGCGTGTTGCGGTCGAGCGGAGGCGGAGGGTGCGGGCGATTGCGGGCGAGTGCGGGCGAGTGCGGGTGGGTGCGGGTGAGTGCGGGTGGGTGCGGGCAGCGGCTCGCTGGACTAACTCGACCGCTTCGCTTTAATCTCCACGACTCTGGTTGTTTGCTAATCTAAATTGTTTTGTTTTGTACTTTCATTATTTCATTACAATCAAATGCTAGTTGTTTTAACTGATAATATTAATTTACTTTTAAAATGGTTCATTCATTTTTATCGTAGTTTTAAATTTACATTCACATCCATGTATGGGAAGTC
Source organism: Achlya flavicornis (assembly GCA_947623365.1). Lineage (NCBI taxonomy): Eukaryota > Metazoa > Arthropoda > Insecta > Lepidoptera > Drepanidae > Achlya > Achlya flavicornis. The sequence goes on along the minus strand of OX392481.1, from coordinate 153,977 downwards.
TTTGCGCTGTAGTGAGACGATTGAAACCAATAATATTGTTGATAATTCACGCACCTATATATCTAACTTATAAAATAAATTTAGGTGTAAAATTCACGAGCTAATAAACAAGAAAAATTGTATTTTACTCAACAGTGACAGAAAATCATACATGGGAGAGGTATTTTAGTTATAAATGAAAGTAATTTAATTATGATTACGCACGAAACTAAATCATTAATAGTAACGAGATCATTTTATTTAGTCTCGTCTAATTGGATGTGCGACAAAGGGAATGCTATTATGATACATATTCCACCAGTAGGTAGTCATTAGTGCGCGCGGAGGCGTGTAATGTTGTAATGTCTTGTTTATTCATTTGTTTCTCATGCTCATGATAAATTGGATCATCCCGGATTACTCGCACGGCTGGAAACTATAACAATTATCTTTCCCGTACAACTATTAAAATAATACTCTTTTAGTCTCTCTGTATGTAGCACGATAAACTTTTACAAAATATATTGGTCCAACGAATTTCGATAAAAAATGTGGCTTTCAGCACTTCTCCTGCATATCTTTATATATAAAATTCTACTGCACGTGTGTATGTCACTGAACTCCTCCTAAACGGATGGGCCGATTTGAATGTTTTCTTTTTGTATGCGTTTGGGTGACGCCCTGGATGGTTTAGATAGGCTAGGGTAGGGTAGGGTAGCACCACGCGAACGAAGTCGCACCGGGCAGCTAGTATATTTTAAATATACTAAATTTCACAAACCTCTGTACATTGTGTGCACAATATGCTTTAAAATTTGGTACAAAAACGTAAACATATAAACCTAACAGGTTCTATTTATGTATTTATATATCTAATACCTTTAAACGAGCATTTCTTGTATACATAATGTCACCGTATTTTTTTGAAAACTGATAGTTTATCATCTTCCCAGCGAGATTATAAACTCCCCGATATATTGTGAACTGTATCATACTGCTCACAATTATAACATAATAGTTTATAATCTATGCATGATAAACCGTCATATTTTAAACTGGCATCATACTTGGCTACTGAGCACGATACTCTGGATGTTTTGCACATAAGACCAAACTTCTTCAAAAAAAATTTTTTTTTCCTCTTACTTTTTTTAATCCATAATCAGTATATTAATATATTAAGACACACAAAAGAAATAATAATAAACAATGCTCTAAACTAAACCTAATATTTAATTAAAAAATAAAACTATTCTAAATCCGTGCCAGTGTGTGTGCCTTCAAAAATTGTGTTAAGATTTTTTTTTTGTTAATTATGTGAATTGCGTTGTTGGTTGTTTTTCTTTTTATCTGGTTTTTTCTTTATTTATCTTGCAATTTTTGAATGTCAGTAAATTCAAATTCAAAAAGCATTTATTAAATGTAGTCCCTGATAAGGCACTTATGAACGTTAACAAATGACTCTACACCGGTTCCAAATACAACTTGAACTGAGAAGACTCCGGTGTATGTATGTATGTTCGGGTCTAATCTTGCAAGTCGAATTTCACTCACTCCCAGTGGTCGGATTGACTTGATATTCAGTATACATTAGTATATTGAATGACAATGCAAGTACAGTCAACAATAAGTACAGTCACCAAAAAGTTTGTATTAAAAATAAAATTTTTAATCCCGGTTCGAGTCCAGATGTTTATATCTTTCCCTTTTTTTTCAAGTTCTTTCTTTTGTGAGAAAAACTATTATGATTTACCAAAAAAACGAGCAAAGCTCGGTCACCCAGGTTCTAAGTTATTAAATAAGCTGTTAAAAGTAATTGAGTGTTAAAAGTAAGTAATTACTCATAGTTTACTTTCATACTTCACGCTTCGGAAAAAGAAAACATTGTGAGAAAACCATAGCAATTACAATTTTAAGTCAATCACCGGTGTATTCTGGCGTTCTGGTAGTTCCATTCGTAGCATACTTCGTGTGTTTACCACCTTTGGCCGATTGTAAGCCTTTGTGATATGGTGTTCAAACTTATCCGCAATAAAAAAGTGATATATGTCATGCCAGCAACATATCTCTTGCGAGCGTCTATAGGCTACGGTAGCCGCCTACCATCACGCAGGTCGTATGCTTTTTCGGTACCTTAGTAGTATAAAAAAAACGTCTGATCGTTAGCGGTGGAGCAATTCGTCAGGGAGCAATAAAAGGATAAAGAAAAAGTACAAAATGTTAAACTATTACGTGCCATCCGGCGAGCTCGTTATTTACGGAGCAATTTGCCGAATGGAATTAGCTCGTACGCGAGCCGGACTAGCCGCCCTACTATTGGGTCGGTCACTGCGCCGCGGCGCCCGTGTCCCACCACCATAGCACACCACATTATAACTACTACAATGTATGTTTTGTTTTTATTAATAATTTTTTTAAATAGTCTAGCTTCTTTTTATACTACTTAGGTATCAAATAAGCATACGGCTACTCTGATGGTAAGCGGTTACCATAGCCTATGGACGCTTGCAACACCACGGTATTACTTGCGCGTTGCTAACCCTGCAGAAATCTCTAAACACCCTTTTTAATAACCCCATGCCGTACACTATTGGGAAAACCACGGCGGGGACCTCATTCCACAGTCTGAGCGTCCGCGGAAGGAACCTCCTTCTGGTTCCGATGGACTCCCCGTCGATGGTGAGACTTGAGATTATGGAAGGTAGCCGTGGGCATCAGGTCAAACAATTCACATAAGGAGCAAAGTCTCTCCTCAGACCGAGGGGCTCTAAATAGCTGTCCCCCGCAGCTTGACGTGCATTCCTTTGATAAAAAGTAGCCTATATCACAACGAAATAATGTGAGCTTTCCAGAATCAGACCAGTAGTTTTGGAGATTCCCTCCTACATCCAAACGTACTAACTTTACCTCTTTATAAAGAGTATTCGTAGCAGTATTCTCGTAGAACAGTCTACAGCGACTACTATGCTACGACTCTATGTGCTACGGTGCTATGAAACTACATCAAAGCGGTTTTCATGAATATAAGTAACAGCTTTAGCTGCTTATATAGACAGTATACATAGTATAGTGTGACGTGCTCGTCGCAATTGACACAGAAAAACGCGGCTCATGAATATTCGCACGCGTCGCGCTTCTGCCCTTTTATCATTTTGATTGTAACAAGGTATAAGATTAAATTATAAAAAGGTCGGCTCGTGGAATGAATCCGCCGCCGTGCGTGACGGGAATCCGTGAGAATGCTCGCAAATAAAAAATGCTGTAGTACTTCCCCCTCCTCCCCCTCACTCTCCCCCCTCCGCACCCTGCACACCATACTGCACGCAGGAGACAACCTTGAATGATAGAATCGACCATATTTATATATTTCAACTAAATTCAAGAATCAAAATCATACACTTGAAGTACAAACGATAAGTAAGAATCCCTTTCGAAATCGAAAAGAAGTTCAACAACAAATAATTTATTAGTTCTTGTCATTTTCCAAGAAGTGTTTTCAATTAATCGCGCGCGTGGGCCGTGATAATGAGCCGTCAGACAAACGAAGTCTCCGAAAACAATAAACAACGAACCAATTTGAAATATTTTATGTGTTGCTCATTTGTATCAAAGAATGGGATTAATTTCAATCTGCCTGGATGTGAGCTCGCGGCGCGGCGCGCTGCTGTACCTACCGCTTCGATCACAAGCATATTGTGTTGCGTGAACTCTCGTGTAACGCGCAATCAATCAATATGGCGACGCTTTGATGTATGAAACCTAGTTTAGATCTATCGACTGTGTTCGGGAGTATACGGGAGACATCACTTACACAACGAAACAAGAAACTTCGCGACCCATTTGTTTGGATTTATGCATGACTTGCTGTTGGAAAATTTTAATAGTGGGTTACGCTTGTACTTTGCGATGTCGTTTCTTGGAGGGCTTTGATATTAAAATGATGTATCATTTAGTTTTGGCAGTTGTTTCTCTTGGGAGAACAATATGGGTTTCTTCAAAAAGGGTATGAAGGCTTTTTGCAGGGTCGGCAACGCGCGACTGATACCCCTGTTGCAAGCGTCCATAGGCTGCAGTACCTGCTTATCATCAGGCAGGCCATACGTTTGCTGCCTTAGAAGTATAATATGTAGATTTATCAATTTACTCATACCTATGTCATTGTTGGCGGGCCAGTTGGCGCAGTTGGTTAAGATTCCACCCATCGCGCCGCAGGTCTTCGGTTAGATTCCCATACAGGAAATGCATTTGTGTGCTGAACATGCCCGTATGTCCTGAGTCTGGGTGTAATTAAGTATCTTAAGTAAATATTCACAAAAAAAAGTTGTATATGAGTTATCTGGTTTCCATAGTAAAAGCTCTGCTTAGTTTGGGATCAGATGACCGTGTGTGAGGAATGTCCCAGGATATTTATGTATATTTTATTTATTTGTTGTAAATAAAGTATTAAGCTATTTCCCAACTAATAAATTATCTAGAACATTAGTGTGGGGTTGCGCGTCCCATGCGCGAGCCTAATTCTCTTTACTATGAACTAGCTAACCCACTCGGTTTCACCTGCGTTCCCGGTATTAAAAGCAGCCTATGCCGTTCTCGATACCATAGATATCCTTTAAGCAAGCCAAAGTTCGTCGCGATTGGTTTATTAGTTTTTGAGTGCTTGAACAAACAGACAGACAATTATACAGACTAAAATACATTTTTTTAAAGCAGCTGTTTTGGTGTCTATCTTACACACTTTTTAATACTAAATATTTGACTTCCTTACGTTTTTATTGATGGCATGGATGGAGGCTGATGAGAACGTTTTTATATTACTCAAAACTAGATTTCATGTTAGACTATAATTTCAGTAAGGTAATTAGTGATTTGGCCTAAGTTAGTAAGCACACATAAAACCCAGAACGTACCTAGTTGACTCTCAATTGCGCTCCCAGAACACGCTCATAGATGCTAGACCACATAATTTAATAGAGAGTGCAAAGCACCCTTCCACCGTGCTATGGCTTTCTTATCAAATAAACCACTAACTTCGCTACGGTATTAAAGGTCACTAACATTAAGCTCTCATCGGTTTGAATATGCCTTCATCACACACCTGAGAAAACTCGATCCAGATTTACTGTTTTCTAGTAAAACATTCGAAGTAGGTCAACGTATCTCGAACCTTGCTTTTTTCAGCAAAGAATCATAAACTAGTGATCCATATTTTTGGATAGTTGAAAAATTTGTTAAAGCATATTGAATAACAATATATGATGCGCGCGCCGTACAAAGTGATATTAATGGTATATATCGAGTTTTGTATCGAGGGAGCCCAGAGAGCCTGTGTAAAGACGCGGGAGCCGTGACCTGACATTATATTACCTTATTATTCATTTTACCTCCAGAGATGTTTGCTTCGTTTGTTGCATTGTGCAACAGAGTTACGGGTCAGCCGCGAGCTTTTCGAATTTAGGGAACCAACTGTTAGAGATGAATATTTACTTTCTTACGTAACGTTACGAGTAAAAAAATATAAAACAGGTACGAGTACCAGTTTTATATTTATTGTAGAATATTTAGGTACTGCATAACAATAGGAACTACGTATTGGAACTAGTGCAAAAATTTTACTATTCAATCACAACTCCCAATTAAACGTAAAAGCTGCCTCCTATCAAAATCTGTGCAATTCTTTTAGTTTCCGAGGGTCATTAATATTTAGCGGGAGTAGGTACCGAGAGTCCGGAGTGGCGGCGGCGGCGGGGAGCCGATACTGTCGAATGAAGAAATCGTACTCATAAAGAGAAATTTATTATAAGCCCGTAGTTAGGCACGCCCTCCTCCAACCCTTGCTCCCCCGCCGCCGCCCGACCAATATATTATTCATATAATTTACAGCTCTCGGTCCGTAACAGATGAATAAAAAATCGAAATGGCGCTAGAAAATAAAAGTGTGTTACAATGGCGAACTGCGGGAGTTTGTGAGCGAGTGCGTAATATTGCGCGATCGGTGTGCGATAATGGGGACGTTTTTTACGAGTGGCCGTAAAATGTGTAACCAGCCGGCTTTTTGTAGGCTTGCCTGAAAGGCGTCCACTATGAGTAGGTCGGGAGCACCCCTTCTAAGATTATAAATGCGAAGAAAATAAATGTTTGTTGGTTTTTTAGTTAGTACTTTCATGCAGCAACGAAACAACGAATCGGCGTGATTTTTTGCATATTATTATTACATTAGATAGTTTATTGACCGGAGAGTGACATGGGCTACATTTTATCCCAAATGGAAATGTAGGTAGACATTTATTATATTTTTTTTAAAGTAGTTAAAAGAGTGATCATAAAAAAAAAGTTGGCTATTAATATTACACAACTGTGTAAATGTAAGTGTAACTACATATAATCTCCGATATAAAAGGTCTTTTCTAAAAATCTAATAACCTGCACAGCTCGGTAGCCATTCAGTTTTGACCCCAAGTTAATTTGTTGCTAATTACCTTCTAGTAAAACCCCTTTCAAGGAATAGGTTGAATATCCCTGTATAGATTGTGTATTTTATCAAATTTCGCAAAGCTTATCAAAATCATAAACGTGGTTTGATACAGGGGCTTAGTGCAATTGATGGATTGTTGTAATCGCCTACTATTTAGTTCTAGTTTGATCCCACTATCTGCTATTATACGCAATTAGGCAGTGTGCGGGTGAGTGGAGCCACTGAGGCGCAGGTTGCATTTCACTTCACTTGTGGGGTATTAATGGTTACATTCTAATTCGCCATGGAGTCTTAATCCATAAAATTAATAAACGGGTTAATTTTAAAGCTCTTTACCATTTAGTTTCTTTGCAAGTGGGGGACCAAAAAGAGTTATTTCTTCATCTAACAAATGCAGCGGTGGAAAGCACCTCTTTCGCGTAATTTATTTAACGTACGCTGTACATACTTCTGTCGTATGTCCCTACCAAAAAGTCTATGTGAATGCCACTGTTTACCCTTTCGCAAAGATTCACTTGGAACTATATAGCATAGTTTTAAGGCGATGATAGCTCAGTGGTAGTGACGTGGGGTTCCGAGACGAAGCTCCCGGGTTCGAATCATACAATGAGCTTGAGCTTTCGGTCAAGAATTATATCGTGAGGAAACCATAGCACGGTGGTACTTTGTAGTACCCATCTGGCTGGCTGCCACCCTCAAGTTGAAAATCTGTCGCCAAGCACTTATCGGTGGGTTCCGACAGCTGGACAGCAGTTCATTCGAGGCTTTGAGTTTCTACCACCTTCGGCCACATCATCACTTACCATGGTGAGATTGTGGTCAAACACAGGTCTAAAAATAGTAGTGATCTACCCTCACCTCGCTATCTGTCGGTCCGCTCGCGAGAAGCGTGTTACTTCATTACGTATTCCCAACACAGAGGTCGCAGAAATAAGACTGTCCCGGGCAGCTCACGTCGGATGTTACACTCCTCGGTTCACATCCACCTGGACGATTTTTAAGTAGGTACATGTGCCGTTTAGGTGTTAGTTACGAAGGATCGTACAAAATTATTAAACAAATTGTTTTACATATTTTAATGTAACACAAGTGTAAGTTAAACGTTGCATGCTGGCATAATTAAAAGAAATATGCTTGAATTTAAAATAAAATGTCCTGGGATATTCTTTACACACGGCTATCAGACCCCAAACTAGAAGATCTTGTACTATGGAAACCAGACAACTGATATACTACTTTTTGTTTATACATACATACGTAATACACAGACTCAGGACAGGCAGACATCCTGGGTAGGAATCGAACCCATAAATTGTTGCGTGATAGATGGAATCTTAACCAACCACGCAAACTAAAGTCTCAGTTTAAGCACACTATGTAAAAAATTATGAACAGTAAGAGTAAGCTAGCTTACAGCTCTTTAATCCGGCTGGCCCTGTTAAATATGCAATTATATTAATGATGACGTTGTAAGCTATACATAATGGCTGAGAGATGAATGAGAGCGCGCCGACACCCAGCTACCGGCTCCCGGTTGAAACACCACAGCGATGCCGGTTCAAAAGCTGTAGATAACTCGTTTGCGAACCTCCAACCGGTTAATGTTCAAAGGGAAACGTTAGGGAGAGCGCAGAATATTAATATTATCGCTCCCGCCCTCGCGCCCCGCGCGCCTTCCCCGCGTCACAGTACATTATAATATGTCTAAAACAACTCCATTTTAATCCCCTGTTTTACGAATAGATTACCTATGCAACAAAATTCACTAAGCCAGTTAACTTTCATACCGGTGGTAGTTAGTACCTTCATGCCCTATGAAGGTACTAACTGCACGACTATATTTTTTTCGCAAGAAACTGGCTCAGTGTCTTTATGCTGTGAATGCGGTTGAGTTTGGATACAATCTCATCCTGATTAATGATGGTGTGCGTACACACAAGTCTAGTTGAGATACCACTTTGTTACTCTTTCTATAATGTCCGCTTACCACAGTGACTTCAGCGGCAGGTGGACGAGCGGTCGCTCGCACCGCTCTGTGACCTCAACTTGTGCTGACTGCAATTTAACATCCACAGTAAAAGCTCTCTGGCAAATAAAGAGTACCTGTTCAAGAATTCACTTGCAAGTTTTTGAGTAAATTCGATTCCTATGTTGGTATGAGGTTTCCTACTACAACTTTATTAATTTGACCGGTTCAAATATAAATCAGACGTGTACAAAGTGATGACTATAATATTAGTATTATAATATTTTCTAAATGAAGTAAACATAAACTCAAAACTTATTCATTCAGACTGATACATATGATTCTGTAATGTAAGAAGACTATAGTCTTACTGCGGGGGATATATATATCCCCCGCAGTTTCACCTGCATTCTCGCGATAAAAAGTAGCCTATAGTACTCGGGGATAATATAAATGACACAATTTTTCGAATCCAACCGATAGTTCCAGAGATTAATCAAACAAAAATCTCTTCCGATTTATTATATCTTTATAGAAATATATATATTGCTGAGCTTGTACCATCTTACCTGACCTATCCGAGCAGGAAAATATCTTATCGGCGGAAAAACGTCACGAAGCGGGAAAAATTGTATTTGTTGTTATTAGTATCCCACACCACACCCACACTGTGTTCCCTCGGCTTGCGATGTGTCCGCTTCACTAGGCCTCAATGTGGCCGGTGCCTCGCAGCGATGCTATCTGGAGCGGCATGGGGCCAGCCACCGGGGATGGGGAAAACTTTATTGAATAATTTTAGAGTGTATTGTTTGTCTTAAATTGAATTACTATGTGACATTTTTTTCTGGTTATCATCGTTTTTCATATACTACTTAGTAGATTTTTCATCTTTTTCATAGCTAATTTACGAAGAATATTATGTATGTATGTGTAAATAAGCCACGATAAAATGTTGTTTCAGATGACAAAACAGGTTGATAATTATCTTTCTGTTTTGTTGATCAATTATGTAATTGTGTAATGCCCTACGCTGAATATCGTCAAAACATTTAGAAAACAATTTCCTTAAATATGAATGTATGAAGTTTAAACATCAAATAAGTAAGTAGCGGCGGGCGCCCCCTGGCGGGCGGCGGGCGCGCGGGCGCGGCGGCGGCTGAGGTTCGCTCGTGAAAGAAGGCAATTTCCTGGCTCCGCTGCCGCTCTATTTTCTTTGTTCTTCCTAATTGTCATTAGACACGAGCGCCGCCGACCGACGCGGACGCCCACTAATGTGTTAAATAAACAATCGTGCTCCGAGCGCCCACTCCGCTTCGCTCTGCTCCGCAACGCTCCACTCCGCGCCGTTTTCTTATTAAACTATGCGTTATTCAGTCTCGGATGCCTGCTGACCGTTGTGTTTTTATTTTAGTCATGATTGTTCATAATTGAAACTTTTGTAGTACCAATTTAGTACAAACAAAAGTGTTATTTCAATTAACGATAAGATAAGATATACCTATTAGACTTCGCTTACCCAGTATAGTTTAAATGATTGTCTTTTTTTTTAATTTAAGTTCTCGTTTTCTGAATTCATCTCGTACAATAGTAACTACAAGATGTATATAGGTCCCACACTTCGTGTACGCGACACAATCTGAAGCTGAAATCTCTATTGTAATCTCAACTTTTCAATTACAAGCCTTTTGCTGAATCGAGCTGAGTTTTCGCTCAGAGCGTCCGCCTCGCGTCAGCTCGCCTCGCCTCGCCTCGCCTCTCTCTAGTATTGAATTACAACAGATTTGTTCGCATTACATTCTAATAAATGTTTACTTGGCATTTGTTTGTGCGTCACATTTGAACATCGTTCTTGTGTATTTATTTATTCAATGTGTCTTTAAGTTGTCGAGTGCCGTATCGATGGTCAGGGGTTCAAAATATACAGTGAGCTTGAGCTCGCTCGGTATAGCATGGTGGTAGAGTACTTTGTATTACCCACCTGTCTGGCTACCACCCTCCAGTTGAAAATGTTCGCTAAGCACCTACTGTGTGTTCTGACTACTCCACATTATTTCTAGGATTTGTGTGCTTACCACCTACGGCTCCAGCATTAGCATGGTGAGATTGTAGTCAAGCCTTTATTAAAATATGTAGCTGTAACCAATAACACACGCAGTCCCACGAGTATTGTGCATAATTAAGCAATAACTATGAATGTTATGGCGTTATTTGACATTGTTGTCGACACGCAGCTACGTTAGTGATGCTCCAGATCGTTCCCACATCATTTAAATATCTTATGATGACGAGGTAGTACAAATGCTTATGGAATGGCATTTTTTAATTCCCAATCTATCTTGAACCTTATCTATTCTATCTTAATTTGGCCGGTTTTTAACCGACTTCAAAAAAAGGAGGAGGTTCACGATTCGGTTGTATTTTTTTTTAAATGTTTTTTACCTTATAACTCCGTCATTTATAAACCCATTTGGAAAATTATTTTTGTTGTCTGGAAGAGTACACTTCCCGTTTGGTCCCATTGTCATCAGTTCAGGATTTGATATCTTAGTTTACTTTGAAGTTAGTATAAGTTTTTTGTAAAACAGTCCAATTATTGTATTCCTAATTGTTAACCACAATCATGTATGAATCAATATCTTCCTTCAACAGAATTAATTGCTTAAAATTACTCACAAAAGTCCGGAGCGTGCTCATATTTCATCTCCCTGCACCACAGTGCAGTGTCCCTCGACAGTGATGTTAAATCTAAAATGCAATCTGCAGCACAAGTTTTTCCACAATTTACCAGCATAGCAGCGTAGTGTGGTGTGTCCGTGGCGTGGCGTGCCTGCGGGCTGCGGGCGGGCTCACACTGTAGTTATGATTTTATGTAGCTTAGATTGGACCGTACTTTATAAGCTTTTGCGAACTACATTCATTGTTAAAGTGATATATAGGGTCTGTTCACGCATAGATTACTAAGAATTTTAATTATGACTCAACTCGACGTTTCGATCAAATTGCGCTGGACGTGGTTATCAGACCATTTTGTAATACAATAACCATTTTGTAACCCGCAATAGTTCTTGAATAAAGTGATGATATGAAGATCATGATGAGATGTTGGTAAGAAAGGAATGAATGCTGGTATGACAGATAGAAGAGCCGAATGATTACGAACAGGGCAGTTAGATGATAATGATCTTACACAAGATCTGATATTTTTCCGGGATAAAAAGTAACCTATCTATGCTATTCCGGGTTATGATTTATCGATGTGCACAATTTTATCACGAGTGCTTGTGTCGTTGGGTGTCAAGAAGTAATAAACGAATAAACAAACTCACAAATTTATTATTATTAGTAGGTAGAAGGATGCGCAATAAACCCGATTATATTATTCTAACTATTGATTGGATCGTTTCGTGAGCACATAGTGCCGAGCAGGTTGACGTACACCCACCATCGCTGCAGTACGGAGTCCCTCACAAGTAAAGTAAATCAATAAATATTAAAGTAATTGCATTTGCACTACAAGTGCTCGAGGGATTTATTTACGCTTGTAATATTTCAAATCTATGCTGAAAATCTATCATATGGACCATTAATTACTACATAACGAATTTAAAAAGCCATCCACCTATCTTCATCTGTACAAATCTGTAATTAGATCCCAATTGGAATATGCTGTACCCATTTGGAATCCCTTTTATCACAAGTATGTACACAGCTTAGAGATTGTCCAGAAAAAATTCATTCGCAGTATGTATTATAAATGTTTCCATAGTCGATTGTCGTATGACCAACTTCTTGTTAAATATAATTTGCCAACACTAAATAATAGACGTCAACAACTTGAGGTGATGATGTTACGCGACATCTGTACCAATAAATACGATTGTATAGATTTAGTTAATAAATTACATTACAAAATTCCAAATAAGGTTCATATGCGCCCTAGCCGTGGTCATAAGTTGTTTGCAACCGGCATATGCCGAACAAATGCCGGTAAGCGGTCACCACTTTACCGTTTGTGTGACTGCTATAATAGTAATTTCAATCATTTAGACATTTTTGCTACGCGTATTGGTCAATTTAAGAAAATGGTCAAAGATACATTTAAGTAATACCTGTCAATTTAGCAATCATATTTTTTCAATAATATATTTTTTTTTGTTTTGGTTTATGTTACCTATTATTATATCTTTTATAAATCATTCACCTAAATGTATGTCTTTAATTACTTAAAAAATTGTTTAAGTAACTGATGACACTTTAGTCTAGCTCTTAACTCAATTGTATCGCTTCCTCACATTTTTTACTTTGTTAAAACTTATCTTAGTTTATAATTGTCTAATCTCAACTCATTGTAAGTAACCTGTGGTTAACGGTGCTGGTTACACATTTAATAAATTTTTCTCTATGATATATGTATATAAAATATGTAATGTGTAACTGTTAGTTGACCCTAATAAATAAAATAAATAAAATAAAATAATACATAACTATCGAGATACTAAATGCAAGACATTCGGAAGAAAAACATCGATTATAACTTTTGCATTTCGTTCGATTTTAAAGTTTTTACTTGCTCAGTCATTGAAATTGTAGAGCTTTAATAGCCTGAAAAAATACTAATCGACGTACTATCTGGGACTGACTTTGAAAATATAAACAATAAAGTTTTTTTTTATTTTAAAAAGTATTCGTAAAAAGACGAACATTTCTTCCTATGCTCCTAGCAGGCCTGAAAAAAAAGATTGTTAGATTATAACTATGTGCTTCTCGGAGTAGGCTACTTGTTTCATACAAACAATATAACGTGTTACGTAATAGTTTACAGGCCATTGGCAAATAATATGACGTCACAATACACTCACACACTTGAACCACGTTAGCAATTCCTCTTCCCCCCGGACCGCCGAAAGGTGTAAACGTCTATACTATTGATATTTTTCTGTATTTCAAATATAAATAACATAATTCATTAAAAAAATCAACATCGAAAATTAGGAGTGCATAAAGTAAAAGGAGTTGCGACGTGTCTCAGGCGGACAACTAAAATTAACCTCCGCAGGATATCTAACCGCCTGGTACTTTCAAGCAAGTCGAAAGGTACTGTAATCTTTATTTGCTGTCCGCCCGAAACTACCTGCGAGCCTGCGAGTGAGTCGACCAAGCTCCGCCCACTCTCACACTATTGGCGCTACTTTGCTGCAACTGTGTGCGTAACCGGAGCGTACCGAGATCACCGCTTTGCATCTATAGTCTCCTGGTACTTTGAATGAATGAAATGAGTAATTCTTCGGATTCGAATAGTGCTGAACAAAAAGATCGTACCCCGCCTAACTTCAATGCCCAACGGAATAAACGAAGCAGGGAAAACGATGATTTTATCGCTTTTAAAGACGAAATGAAGACTCTAATTTCTTCCTTGATTTCATCACAAAATGATGAAATCAAGAAAATTTACCCAACACTTATGGAAATCAAAAGCACAAATAGTAACATAGAAACGTCTATGGCTTTTCTCGCAGCCCAAAATGAAGATTTAAAAAAGAAGATAGAACAGCTTGAAGTTCAGTCTAGAAAAGATAAAGACTACATAACAATTTTGGAGGATAATATCGAGAATCTACAAAGGGGAAGTCGAAAGGCTAATATTGAGATTAAAAATGTCCCAAAAGTCGAAAAAGAATCCAAAGAAGACTTGATAAAGATGGCTACAAGTCTATCAAAAGCGATAGACTGCAGTATTGAAAAAAATGACATAAAAGATATATACAGAGTCCAGAACAAACGGGAAAAAACTAATAATAGCCCGATTGTAGTTGAAATTGCGTCAACTATGCTCAAAACTGATTTCTTGAAGATGGCTAAAGTGTATAATATAAAGCACAAAGAAAAGTTATGTGCAAAGCATCTTGGACTTACAAGAAATGAATATACTCCAATTTATGTATCCGAGCAACTTACAGCTAAGGGGGCCCGCTTACACTTTCTTGCACGGGACCTTGCAAAGTCACAGAAGTATAAGTTTTGCTGGACTGCATTTGGAAGGGTATATGTAAGAAAGGATGAATCTTCAACAATTATTTTGATAAAAAACGAAACGCAAATAAACAATCTCATGCAGCTAAAATGACTACACGGAGTCTCAAAGGATATACGATATTTAGTCAGTATTACTTTTCTACTTTTTAATCTAAATATTTTTAAATTCATATCAATATTAATATATGTAAACTTAACGCGCTCATTGACATATAACAAACAAATACATCACATAACAAACATACAAAAATATCACACCACACATACACAAAAATATCAAAAATCACATCAACAAAAATATCACACCACGCATTTTCTAAAATATCACATAACACAACCACAAAAATATTACAAAATACAACTATTAAAATTACAAAATTATCGTACAGCTACTGCACACACCGATATTATTGCTTACAGTATCGTTCAAACATGTAACATCAGAATAGGTATAACTCATGGTCTCATTATCTTACAATTATGGATAGTGCCGTAAAAACTTTGGATGAAATAGATAACACAGAAATATCTCAGTCATTTAGCTGTGAAATCGAGGATTGTAGTAGGTTATTGAATGTAAAATCTACCGACTTTACGATTATCTCACAAAACATTAGAAGTATTTACGCTAACATTGATGACCTAAAACTTAATTTGATAAATTTAAAATGTGGCGTTGACCTAATCATCCTCAGTGAATGCAGGCTAAACTCAAATAAATACATACCCGCAATACAAAATTACACGTCATATCAAACTACCCACCACGTTAATAAAGCGGATGGAGTAGTAGCGTATATCAAAAATACACGTAAAGCTAGAATGAAAGAAATAAAACTAGTAAATGCCTCTTGCTTACAAATAAATATCTTGCCGGATCTTATCGTCCTTGGTATTTATAGATCGCCCTCGAGGTCTAACGCTGATGATTTTACCAATTCCCTAAATAACCACTTAAGTTCTATTACAGGAAATAAAAACGTGATAATTACGGGAGATATAAATATAAATCTAATATATAAACAAGAAGAACAATCACACGAGCGCTCAAATAGACTAAATTATTTAAATATGTTAGCAATGCATGGATTACTTCCAGGACATCTGCTACCCACGAGAGGCATAAACTGTTTAGATCATTTCATTATTAATTTAAAATCTAGAAATAAAACTGCAACTATCGCAGTTATTAATACAACTATTACAGATCACTACATGATTTTATTAAAAATATCAAACCTAACTAACACAAATCAAAATACAAAAATAAAAACTACTATCAATTTAGAGGGGGCACTTGAATATCTACACGCCAGTAATATCCGGGAATTAATAAAACTAACTAACCCTAACGTGCTTACTGATTGCCTTATAAACAAATTGCAACAATGTCTGTTAGCAAATACTATTTCAATGACCGTAACCTTGAAAAATAGAATTATCAAACCCTGGATGACCATTGGCTTACTACGTTGTATTTGTAATCGAAATAATATGCAAAAAAAGTTAAGATTAGACCCTGATAATGAGATACTGAAAATAACCTATAGAAGATACCGTAACTATTGTAACTGTATTATTAAAAAACAAAAACGTAAATACGATCGTGAACAACTTTTAAAGGCACAAAAAAATCCTAAAAAGCTATGGTCTACAATTAATAATATCACACAACGTAAACCGGTAAAATCACAAAATTCGGACTTGCTGGAAGTCGCCGCGAGTCCTAAAGAAGCGGCCAACCAGGTAAATAAATATTTCTGCGAAGTAGGCAAGCGTCTCGCAGAAAATATCGTAGTAGACACTACTGTGAGACCGAGTGGTATTCCAAATAAAGAAATGAGTTCGCCAGCCTCATCCTTTGTTCTTTATAATACAGACCCCTGGGAGGTTCGCGCCGTAATAATGAGCTTGAAGACTGACAGTGCCCCAGGCTGGGATAATATACCAACAAGTCTTCTCAAGACTGCGCATGAACTGATTGCTCCAATAATATCTCATTTGGCAAACCTCTGTTTTGAACTGGGGACTTTTCCTACTGCCTTAAAACAAGCACTTATAACGCCTGTGCATAAGAGTGGAGACAAGACCGATCCGTCAAATTACAGGCCAATTTCTGTTTTAACATCTATTTCCAAAATTATAGAAAAATTAATTAATGTACGACTTATTAGCTTCCTCACAAAATTTAAAATTCTCTCACCCTCACAGTATGGTTTTAGACAAGGGCTATCTACGGAAGATGCAGTCTTGGCGCTTACCTCCATTGTCACAAATGAAGTAGACAGTGGAGGTAAGTGCCTGGCTGTGTTCTTGGACCTAAAAAAAGCCTTTGACACGGTCTCTGTCTCCATACTTCTACACAGGCTTGAGGATATTGGCATAAGAGGGTCACCTCTTCAGCTGTTTGAAAGTTACCTCCGTGAACGAAAACATAAGGTCAAGCTGGGGGGTGTCATTAGCACTGAGGAAAGTGTTACGTATGGTGTGCCGCAAGGTAGCGTCCTTGGTCCCACATTGTTTCTAGTTTACATAAATAGCCTCTGCAATATGAAAATTGAGGGTGGGCACGTATTTTCGTATGCGGACGATACCGCTATTATCTTCGTGGGAAAAACATGGGACTCTGTACAAAAATCTGCAGAGAGAGGTCTGATTAAGATAAAATACTGGCTTGATTCTAATCTTTTAACACTAAACGCGTTAAAAACAAATTACATTTGTTTTACAATGTATGAGCGTACCCAACCTTCAACCGACTTCCAAATTAAAATACACAAATGTCCAAACCCTTCGGGTTCCGATTGCTCTTGCGCTAAAATTAACAAGGTACAGCACACTAAATACCTAGGTATAATGTTGGATCAACGGCTATCATGGCATATGCACACCGAACTAATAATGAACAGAGTTCGAAAACTAATTTGGACGTTTAAAATATTGCGACACATTGCCACTAAGGATCTTATGCAGCAAATATACGTTTCGCTGGCTCAATCGGTTTTGGGGTATTGTTTGCCGATCTGGGGTGGAGCAATAAAAACAAAATTTATTGAATTAGAGAGGGCACAGAGATCTTTGCTAAAGGTTATGTTCTTTAAGCCCTATAGATTCCCCACGGAAAGCCTTTACTTAACATGTGACCTTCTGACTGTAAGAAAGCTATACGTACTCCATCTCATTTTAAGAAAGCACAAGTCTCTCCCCTTTGACGACAGGAAGATTGGAATGAGAAGGAAAAATATCGTTGCCCCAATACTCTCAGTCAAAACCACATTTGCAAGAAGACAGTACTCAAGTCAATCATCTTACTTGTATAACATCTTAAATAAAGAATTAGGCATATACTCTTTGACGTACTTTGATTGCAAAAAGATTTTGACTGACTGGCTAAAGAGAAAAAGCTATGATGAAATTGAATCTATCGTTAAAACTTTTCTTTAAATGTCTGTGCGTTAAAACGATGGCTTTACCACAGTCTATTAAACCATTTAATGGACTGTGGCTTTGCTTTAATTTGGTTACACATTATGTTGCGCTAAAGTTAGTGAAGTGGTTGAGTCACAGCTGTTTCAGATCCCAAGATATCTTATATCGGAGGGCTAACTACTCTACCTTCTCTTGCGCCGCTTAACCTTATGTTGTTTGGGCTGTGTATGATGCAAATAGTACTCTTATCACTAGTAGCGTTTACTGTTGTAGTTAGTGGAATAGTTGTGACACAGCTACTTCTGATCCCAAGATTGTATCGTAGGGCTAACTCAAACATACTTACTCATTTGCTTCATGGCTGCTACTATAGTATAGTTTACGGAAGTTGTTGTTGTGTTCAGCGGCTTTCTATCCCAAGAAAATTTCGTAGGGCTTACATATACATACAAACACACACACACACACACACACACCCCCCCACACTTACACATACACCAAACACACACTTTGCGCGCGTTTCGTATTTTTGTATCTTAGCTTCTTTATTGTTACTAAATAAAACCTTTCAACTTATCACGAAATGTCTTGGAAGAGCGGGATCTCCTAACACAAGCAAAATTTTTGCTTAAAAGGAGTTTCCAAAAATATATTGTAACCTAAGATAAGTTATTGGAAATAAATTTATTATTTATTATTATTATTTAATTATCATCTCAGGAACCCGGTGCCTTCATATGACTGCCGTGGGCCCGACCGAATGAAACAATTACAATAGCATATAAGCGCAGATTATAATCGTTCCATCTAGTTATTATTTCAAAGCCTATCCTCTCGGAGCTTTCTTGGTCTATGCCCAAATTAAATTGTAACGGTACTATCTAATTTAGCCTGCGGAGTTTCAATTACATCAGTACTACGTGTATTTGTTTAAAACAAATTGAATCCTAAGCAAATGGGTCAAACCGAACAGCTTAATTATGTAACGACACCTTTCAAACTATGTACGCTCTCAATTCTAGTTTATATAGAGTAACATGATGATTCGGACTAGCTACGGATTAGTGGTAGTCCAAAATAAAGGCGACATAAAACAGAGTCGCCTCACATTCATGTTTTACACAAAAGATGACAGAAAAATTTGTGATTGCTAGTTAGCTACGCGGGTGCTACGGGCAGCTACGGCGCTACGAGCCGCTACGAGCCGCTACGAGAGCTTGTTAGCGCTTAGTTTTTGTCGTCGCATTTCACTCGCGGAGCTAATTCAAGCGCGTCGCTGTGTAATTTGACTTTTTAATTGCCACCGCTGCCATTTCATAGAAACTAAATTAAATTCCTTTTCGTCTCTGAGCGTGGACTCAAACTGCTCCCAGCACGCGACACCGGGACAAAGCGTCTGAAACTACGTTCCACGAGGTCACGGCGATATAAACACGAGCGATGACATGAATGCACATAACATAATATTGGAGACGAAATCGAAGCGTGTGCTCTTGAATGTTGAGCAGGTAAATATTGGCCCGCATTTTAGGAACGTGCGTGCACACCACGCCGCGCCGCGGTCTGAGCCGAGGCACGCTTAGCATTTTATTTGCTTAGAGCACGCGACGAACACACGCAGAGTATATGCCGATGAGACCTCGGCGTCGAGCTCAGCCGATTACCAAAATCCCAAATACAACGTTACGGTTACTGCGATGTCGAAAGGCCGGAACGCAAAGATGAGTGTTTACCCCCAAAATCCAATAGCCTCGTATTTCTGGATATCAATCAATCGGGGAGTGTAATTTTGACAACGAGAAAATAAGATTCAGCGGCGTAATGTAATATTCATCTGCTCGCTGAAGACGCACCGAATGAATATTCAATATCTATGGTTCGAGGTGCGGGTGAGGCGCGGCCGAGGCGGTGCAGAGAGCGGCTCATTAATAATAGTCGTGTTGATTCCGCGCCGGCGGTCATTTATTACGTGCAACTATCGCAACACTCGCGCACCGCTAATGAAGCCTTTGAACGTGATTACTCGCGTCTTAAGGTTACCAAATAGACTGCTGCCATAAGGTGCACACAGTGTTGCACTCATTATATAATTACTGAGTCATATGCCATTTAAAAAATGATTTTTTTCTGAGTTTCTTCCTGGTTTTTCTCAGTTGAAGTCTGACTTCCGACCCGGTAGTAAATTAATACTACGGCCTAAATTGAATGGCTTTGACTTTGACCTTGAATGCAGCGCACGTGTTTCATTTGGATTTAAAATAATAACAACAATTATGTTACGAATAACTTACGGAAAAGTATAATTAAGTCACTATTTAAGTTACAATTTAGTTCCAATGTGTTTTTTTTCATTGTATATTCATGAGAACTGAGTAAAAGCTCAGACTGCGGAATGAGCTCCACGCCGTGGTATTCCCAAGGGAGTACAGCTCTTCAAAAAGGGTGCGAAGAGATTTCTGCAGGGTTGGCAACGCTAGCGCGCAAGCGTCCATGGTCTACGGTATCCACGTACCATCATCATCATCAGCCTATAATGTCCCAACGCTGAGCACTGGTCTCCTTTCACAAATCAGGGTGAAAGGGAATGGGCACATACTCCACCACGCGTGCCCAATGCTGATAGGTGGAGGTAAGCTAGTGGTTAACCTACTATTGGAGTTTTCAAGCCGCCTAGGAGGCCTCCAACTAGCTTAACGACTATCACAATTAAGTGATAACCGGGACCAACGGCTTTGCGTGCCTTCCGAAGCACGGAAACGCTCGATTTGAAACCACTAGGCGGTCACCCATCCAGGCACCGACCACGACGGTGGTAGCTTATCTTGCCGATCGATTAAGAACGGCTTATCATGCTACACCATGAGCGATTCTTCTACTATGTTCCGCATGAACTCTATCATTTATTTGGTGAGGCCGACAAGCCAGTTTAATGCCGCAGGTCGTGGGTATCAATTTCCACCCAGGAAGTTTTTGTGCGCATGAACATGTCTGCTTGTCATGAGTCTATTTTTAATTATCTATACTAGTTGTCCGTCATAAACAAAATTACTGTTTGAAAAAAAAACAGTATCTGCACTCCTTCCCATATAAATAACTATGCCAAATTTCACACTCCCCCTTTTTTAGGTATATACTTTTATTTAGAAAACAATAACAAGTACCTATATCAGTTATCTGGTTTCTATGGTACAAGATTAGCTAAGATTGGGATCAGATAGCCGTGTGAAGAATGGGCTAGGATATTTAATATTTTTGCTTCTAACATAGTAAATCTAATAAACTGTGCTAATGATGAAGAGTTCTAATTTCCCACGTTAAACAACAGTCTGAACGTAATTACCTTAAATATAATCATATTTTCTTGAATACAATAGGTATTGTTCATCGAAACGAGGGCGAGTGGCGGATTACATCAGATAATAAGGATTTATTCGATAAATACGTGTAATCATTAAACAGACATAGTAATCGGTTCACTACTGGTCTCCAGTGAAATATGTGGATTTTTTACGGAACACGTCACCACAAATGTTGCAAACAGTGATCTAGCCGTTTTATGAGTGGTTCAACTTCATGCTGCAGCAGATATATACCTACCTGTTGACCCCAGTCTATAAATAGTAGTCAGTAAAATGCTTTGTCATTCTTTCTTTAATTAATTTGTGCACAAATACACAATCCACATCCTGAGTATCCAAACATTCAGGATGTGGATTGAGGTCCACAGCGCGGCAGCGGTTTGTTGTCATTCATATAAAAGTTCCGAATTAAAAGTAATTGATTTGGTTCTCTAACTTATTGTAAGAAATAAGGCGATCATAGCTCAGTGGTAGTGACGTCGGATGCCGAGACGAAGAAAAACATCGTGAGGAAACCGTACAGGGTTTTAGGGTAGAACCAGTTCTTTCTAGGCTTTGTGTGCTTGCCCTTCCGCTCCATCATCACTTACGATGACGATACAATTATGAGATTGCGGTAAACAACAGGCCTATATAAAGTAAAAAAAAAAAATCTTACCAGTCCTGTTAATAATTATTCCATACATAAACCTTATTAGTATTTATGATTTTATAACAGCGTACACATTCCTCAAATAAAATAATTTTCAGATAGAGGTACGAGAAATATTTTCCGCTTAAAGTTTAAATAATGAAAGCGTCAACTCCGCACTCGCTTCTCGTACAATAATAAACAGGAGCAGGTAGTCAAGCTAAGAGTAAAGTAATCGCGATGGCACGTGACTACGTGAGACGTTGGAGCGCGGGTTGTCGGCGTCGCCGCGTCGTAGGTTGTCAGTAGCGTAGGTTGTCGGCGTCGTAGGTTCTCGGCGTCGCGAGTTGGTGACGTTACCGCAGTGGCCCGGCGCGGAATCGCTGTTGTTTGTATCTCTATTAATTACTGTAGTGCTCTCTGCGTTTCTTACTGAATTGCTACATGTGTTCTTGGGTTCCCTTTACGAAGCTTGCTATTAACACTTTAAGCTATCAATGCTGTAACGATTGACTATTATAAAAGGTTGCCCACATTATAATAACAGCAACCGTCATTTCATGGATGTCACTCAATCGATTTAGTCAATTTAGTAACGTACCTCATCCGCAACGAAAACAGTTTAATACGTTCAATGCAATCTCAGCTTCGTCAATTTGTGCGTGTGTCCAGTGTGTGGGTGTCCGGTATCCGGTTGTCCGGTGTCCGGTCTATACACAAGACGTTGGCAATCGGCTTAAGGCCCGCGAAGGCGCACGGCACACCGTCCGGGTCGCGCGCCCCGCGGGACACGTTTGACGCGCGATGATACTCGACAAATCGTGTAAATGGATCCGAAAATGTATCTGGTAATGCAATGTTTCCAAGCAGATTGTTAGATAGTTCCGAAAAACGAATGTTAGAATAAATTGATTACTGTGGAATTCATTCAAAAACGTAATTCAAAGTGTTTCAAATCATTTAGCTAATTACACAGCCATTGAAAAACTTTCCAAGCTCGTAAAAGTTTTTCACCATATTAAAAAAAATATATAAATTAGCACATTTTTCCATGCCATAATATTTTCGACTGCTCTTTACAGTGGTACTTTTAGGAATATTAATAAATCGTGTAAATAACCAGAGGACCTAAAAATATTCCCATATAAATATAGAAGCTACGGGAGCGGAGACTGGAATTAAATAATATTTATATATAATTTAATATATAAAATTAAATATTTATTATGTAATTCCAGACACCGCTCCCGTAGCATTAATAGCTGTGATTTGACGTCATTACTGTAAATAAAATATCTGGTTAGACATATTATTGTACCATTGAATAATAATAACTGGAAATATGCCGACAGTAAGGCAGAGCGGAGAGGAGAGGCGAGACGCTGTAGTTACCGCGCACAACTTTTATTCTGTGTATAATATGCTT
This sequence comes from Achlya flavicornis, assembly GCA_947623365.1. NCBI lineage: Eukaryota > Metazoa > Arthropoda > Insecta > Lepidoptera > Drepanidae > Achlya > Achlya flavicornis. Next base: position 130,682 of record OX392481.1, on the reverse strand, counting down.
TTGTTTTACCATAAATTAACTTTTAACAAAAAAAACAATAATAAATAAATATAAAATGAAAACATGCACGCTTATAATATCATAATCATTATTTTGGTACACAAACTACACATGCCAAAAAGCTATATAGGTGACCACTCCCTCAGCAACTTACAGCTTGGTGATTCAGCTATCAATAGAAGTACTCACGAGGTTAGTAATTAATATTTATGTATACCTCAGGGACGCTTAATTATTTTGCATTGAATATCCCTGTGACGTCACGAGAGGCTGTAGATGTATGTAGCTGTTAATTAGCGAGGTGATTAGGAATTAGGATTAGAGCAGCGGCTGCGAGCTCGCGGGACTGGTTCCTGCGCGACCTAGTTGTAGCACGGAGACTGTTACCACCTGTTTCCTTACTGTAGGTATTACGTTACTACACTCCTACAAATACAAGTATGCTTTTGATCGTAATATTTTTCACCTGCTAAAAAGTTTAGGATCAATATTATGTCCATGTCCATTAGGATTTGAATCGGATTTTTATATACCTCGATTTTTTTGTATTACTAGTTTCCGCCAATAAAAACTACCCTATAAGTTAATCCAAATCATATTCTATATGTCTTTTAAATTTCATCCAAATCCATTCAGTAGTTTTGCTTGTGTTAGTTAGAGTTTTTTTTTTATTTTTTTTAATATAATCATTTATTCTCTCTTCAAAAATTATATGTAAATGAAAACAATAAAGAACATTTTAGTCATGGCAAAAGATACAATTTGTGAGAGACTGATGTCTGTACTAGGAAAACCAGTACCACAGATCACCAGGCTCCTACCCCGCGACAATGATGTAGTAGCTCATTCAGTAAGAATGAATGTAGAGAGTAACAAACATCCATCGTTACAAACATTCGTGTTTGTTGTAAAATAAAAAAAATGTGCTGTAACTGTAACTAAAGAGAGTTGCATATTGACCGCATTAAAATAAATAATGAAATAGTCTGGAAGAAATCGCTTCTCAGCGACAAGACCGCCCATTGTACAGTTTTTTAATATGAAGAATTTATTGTTATTTTTGTTTTTTATACTTATTGGTACAATAAAGAGTTATATCTATCTATCTAATGCAATGATAAGTTAATAATATACTCCAGACCGATTTTTGTAAAACGCCAGTTTCACTATGAAGTAGAGGAATGATAGTTACCTATGTTCAGCGAGAGTCGGACTCGCCCACCAAGTTTCCGTACCACCGTACAATAGACTATTATTTGTTATATAGCGACTACACACACCCTGTAAACATTTCAAGCGTCTACCAGTGCCATTATTAAAATCGAGTAAAAGGAGCCTTAAGCTTATTTGTATTATTAGTTGTTAGAGCGGCAGTATAAATTCATAATTATTATATATACTAAGTAATATATTATATAATATAATAAATTGCATGCTATATACAGTAGCAACACATGGTATCCTCTATGAATATTGTACCTGACATCTTTAATACCATGTGTGTGCAAATAAAATTTATTATTTATCATATTCTGTGAAATTTTCAACCATCCAACTATAACGGTTCATGAGATAGAGGCCACTTTTTTTTTTTTTTTTTCTTTTATGTCAATAGGTTGACAAACAGGCAGACGGTCCACCTGATGGTAAGTGGTCACCGCCGCCTATGGACATTTGCAATACCAAGGGGATTGCCGATGTGTTGCCGACCTTGAAGAGCTCTTTTCACGCCTTTTTTGAAGAACCCCATATCGTAGCGCTGAGGGAAAACCGTAATGGGGAGGTCATTCCACATCCTAATGGTCCGCAGTAGGAACGTCCGACTGAACCGTTGTGTGGACGATCGAGGCGGCTCGAGGATATGAGGATGAACTCCACATCGCCGGCGAGCGGTGCGGTGGTAGAAGGGTGATGACGGCACCAGGTCGAAAAGTTCTTTAGAACACTCCCCATTATATAGGCGATAGAACACACAAAGGGAGCCTATATCCCTCCGAATGCTGAGGTTCCAAAGGTTCCACTGACAGACAGACCGACGGACGGACAGCGAAGGGTTAGTAATAGGGTCCTATTGGCACCCTTTGATAGATGCACGCACAGTTCAAACCGCAGGGTCTAGAAACTTTAAATTGTGCATACTGTATTAAGTAGGAGACATCCACTGAGGAAGAGTTTTTCAAAATTAAACCCCTGCGGGGCAGAAACCTAGTTAAGTAATAGAATGCACGTTGATATGTGTGGTTATCCCGCGTTGATTTATTGTATGATTAACATGACTCGCGGTGAGCGCCAATCTGGCCAGTCCAATCACCAATTGCGCGAACAAACAACAATACAGTAGACGGTAGCTACTACTCTATTGTGTTGTTTTTTATTTTATTATCAATACAGCCACACGCACAAAAAGCTGCAATAACTGTGCTGTTCATTAGATATGCGAGGACGTATGCAATTTTGTTTTGAATACCAAGACAAATTATATTAGCACCGTTGCACTTGATAATAAATTAAACAAAACAACAATGTTAACAGGTTCGACTAGATTGCCTATTTTATTTATTAGTATAAAGGATGATAGATAAGCTTTCAAGATCTATTTATTTAGTAAGGTTAGGTAAGCAAAATATAAAGGTTCCGACAAACGATATTCATATGAATATGAAAAATACGTGATACACATTTGGTAAATCTTTGTTGATAAAGTGTGTGTACACAACCATCCCGATACAATGAGATGCGTGAAAGAAAACGAAACTTACGTCACTCACGTCGCTCCCACCGCTTCTACTGCTCCCACCGCTCGCACTGCTCAAACCGCTCCCGGCCGCGCTCGTCCAATTTACAATATAGGTTATTTTACAGCCCATGAAAAACAAAGCGCTCCCCGCCTCGGGCCGCGGCTTCCTCGCGTCGCCAATCCGCCAATTTATGTCGGATTTTTTATATTTATGGAATTCTCACCGAACGAAGATGGGCTAATAAAAATTTGCACTCAATTTGCTTTTTTAATTTAGATAGTCGATCACCTCGCGCGCTTGAATCGCGAATGTGTTCATTCACCGGCTATCCGGTCACTTTGCCCAAGTAACCTTCTATGAATATTTGGTGAACCACTAATTTTACTTCGAGTTTAAATGAATATTAAAATATTACAGTCTCTCGCGTACTACCAAGTGTTACGAGTATCGCCGCGAGGCACGAATTTACTATTGGCTTCTGGGCTCAAAAGAACAATCTATAAAGAAAATATTAATTCGAATAGATTTAAATAAATATTTCATGGAGATTTATAATGTATGCAATATTTTCTGAATGGAATGTTATTCCACGTAGATGATGAGTGCGCCTGGCGGCGAATGTCACCCGCACTATCCACTCATAATAATCATTTCAGAAAAACCCTCGTGTCATACCGATCTTCCACACCTGCATATCTGGGTCGACTGAGCCCACGCCGTTTTATTCTTTACTGCTTTATATTAAAGCATAGTTCCGATTAACCCACGCCGCCGCCGTACCCAGACGCGTTAACGCCCTTACATTTTTCCGGTGCATACTTAAAATATACGCATCCTTTATTGCGGAGTGTATTCGAGAAGTTTCCGGGACAGCACGTAGTAATTTCACGTGAATGTGCATCCGCCCGAAATGCCTCGGAACATTTGATCAAGTATCCTTTTGATGTCCATTCGGCGTCGCGTCGCGTCGCGACGGGCTCGTTTGATACCAACAGAGACTCGCGCTTGGAGCGACCTGCTCCGACATAATTCGCTTTTTTATACCTACATGAAACATGAAACCATGCGAATCTGATTTTGAAACATTTCTAGCGAGATATAAACAAGTTTATTCGTAGATTTCATTATAAAGAAAAAAAGGCAAATTTTAAAATATATGTGGAGAAAAAAGTTATGTTCCTTTTTATAATTTAAATGTTATTTTATTCTCGTTGGTTGAAGCGCTATCGGTGTAGCTGTGAGTTGTATAAGCATTATAAATCAATGCACGTCACCGGCCGAGACAGCCTCGACATCGCGTTGGATGACCGGAGTATTTTGACGTATTTCCTACGCTGTGCATGCCGCGAATACCTCCTCACATACTACATAGATACACCTAACACAACTGAATATTAATATAAGTTAATTAGTTCTCGGTCAATAAGCGTACGTCCCGCCTAGTGGTAAGCGGTTAGATATAGACGCGAAAAATCTCTATGCTCTATACACACTATCCTAACTGTTCTTTCTGTTTATTTGCTCATCAACGGAGTAATGGATTGGGTAGAAAAGAACATACTTTAAATCCTGAAAATGCAAGTGTAGCCTCGAGGGTAAAATAGCCTGCCTTATAAAATTCGCTAGATAAACCGTTTCATATTTAAGACTTTACCACACCCCCGCTATACACCTGAAAACTCACGCGACGGCAAAGTTGTCCTACCTACATATTTCAATACTACCTATATATTATATTAATAAAAAAAATATGTAATTTTTTGTTTTTTGATAGATCACTGTATTGTCATTTTTAATTTTCTATTGTTTACATACAGTGTTCCTACTCTTTTTAAATTAGTTTTATGTGTTTGGCTTATATAATGAGATTCGTTTTGGCTATGCATGCTGTGAATCTATGAATAAATAAAATATCCCTCGTTCCGAGGTTGAGGAAAGCCGCGAACGGCTGGTGTCTGAAATCGAGAGTACACTAACTAGTGTCTCCGATTGGGGTCGACTAAACCTAGTCCATTTCAACCCCACCAAGACCCAAGCCTGCGCGTTCACCGCTAAGAAAACCCCATTTGCTGTGGCTCCACAGTTCCAGAACACGTCCCTGAACATCAGCAAAAGCATCGGGATCCTTGGCGTCGACATTTCTAGCGACGTTTTGTTCCGAAGTCACTTAGAAGGCAAGGTAAAGCTGGCATCCAAAAAGCTCGGAGTGCTCAACAGAGCGAGGCAGTACTTCACATCGGGGCAAAGGCTGCAACTTTACAAGTCGCAAGTCCGGCCTCATATGGAGTACTGCTGTCATCTATGGGCGGGCGCACCTGGATACCAGCTTGATCCTTTAGATTCGGTTCAACGACGTGCCATAAGAATTGTCGACGATCCCGTGCTCACAAGCGGTTTTGAGCCCCTCAGTCTGAGGAGAGACTTTGCCTCCTTATGTGTGTTCTACCGCTTGTACAACGGACGGTGTTCTGAAGAATTGTTTAAGATGATGCCCACGGCTACTTTCTACCATCGCAACTCTCGCCATCGACGGGGAGTCCATCCTCACATATTGAAACCTGAATTGTTTCGTACTGTGCGGGCTCAAAGGAGCTTCCTTCCGCGGACGCTCAGACTGTGGAATGAGCTTCCCGCCGTGGTTTTCCCAATGGAGTACAGCATGGGGTTCTTCAAAAGGGGTGTGAAGAGATTTCTGCAGGGTCGGCAACGCGCGCGTGATACCCCTGGTGTTGCAAGCGCCCATAGGCTACGGTAACCGCTTACCATCAGGCGGGCCGTATGCTTGTTTGCCACCTAAGTGGTATAAAAAAAAAAAAAAAAAATAAATAAATAAATAAATAAATAATAAATTAATAAAAGTGAAAAATAAATAGCGGTGACGATCCTCGATGATACAGATTCAGATTACAGAACAAAAGGCAGAAAGAGCGCGCGAAACATGGGAGTGAGGCCAAAAAATCAAATACAAATTGAAAAACACATTCCTGGCATTCGCTTTTGAATTATTATTATTAAACAAAGTTTATTAAAAAGAAAGTGTTTTTCGTTAAAAAAAGCTTTTGAAACGAAGCAAATAACCCGTGTTCCGCGCGCTCCATCTGCCTTATTCTGTAATCTGTGCATACGGCCAAGCTTTGAAATGCTCTTCCGGACAAAGTGTTTCCAGACACATACACATTTTACAAGGCCAGAGTAAACATGCATCTTATGGGCACGCGCGGCCCACCCTAGCATACATATTCACAAGATCATCTATTCTAAAAAAAAACACCCGGCCGCGAACGTCGCATGTCGGCACGTGAAATACAATATATTAGGATAACTGCACTCGCACTATTGAAGTTACACGCTGGAACTGAAACGTATCAGCGACACGAGCCGGAGCGGAGCAGTGCGGGGCGACGCCGACGCGGCGACGCGGCGGGCAACCCGCCAGCGCGATATCATTTTAATATTTAAACTTCGATTCGAATAGAACTAAAAAAATATCTTGCGATAAATTCTTCTCTTCGGGCACATGAATAGTTCGCATCGCCGCGGGAAATTCTCATTCGAACTGGAAAAGAAATATTGTAAAGAGAATCCGTTTTAGAGCGCAACGGCTCGTGCACACGGCGTGAGTTTAGTCATACTCGCCCCTACCAACCTAGACATAAGGTCGCCGTGTGCAGGCACCTGCAGCCAGCCGCGAGATATATTGCCGAGCGCCGGGTTACATAATGCTGCCTGCACCGAGCACACACACACACACACACACCCCCCACACACCAGTCGCGGGAAACTTCAACAATATGATGGAAATAAATTTATTTCTATCCGGTGCACTGGCATCCTTCGTTTCCTATGATACACATCACTATTTTGATGAATTTAAATGAGCACGGTAGCAAGCCCCTCCTAAGCAAGTATATATCGAAGTAAAGTGAGTCATGGGACTAGTGAAATGTCCGTGTAATAACTCTTCACTATCGAATAAATAATTATCTTAAGGGTCCCGCCGAGGGCGGCCATCAAAGTATTTAACGGGCACTCATCCACTTATAAACTAGTTGTGTTATTTGCAACTCTGACTCGAATACAAGCTGTGAAACGAACCGACCTGGATTTATAGCCATTCGCTTTGGAAAAGTTTTATCGAGTCTCCTGCATTTTGTGACCGTTAGGTATGAACTCGGGTTAACACATGCAGGCATTACATGACCACCGATACGTTCACAGAGCTACTCGGGGGGAGATGAGAAGATTATTAGTAAGCGGCGCGGCGACCTGTAGTAGTGCACAGAAAGTCGATTCAAAGAGTTTAGTGAAAAAATGTCTTGCTTGTATTGGAATGGAATTTGAGGCGCCGATCCCACGGAGAGAGTTGTAGAGTTCTAGATTGCATGTGCACACACCAAACAGTCTAGAGTTTTAGATTTTGCAATATTCGCTACCGTCAAACGTCACAAACTTTTTATACTTTTAAAGGCGCCGCATATATTACAGTGAACGCGAAACGCAGAACTGAACTCTTTGTGTGGGACCGGCGCCTAAAGGTCAAAGTTGAGAGGTTCATCTTTTTAGTTCTAGTTTGTTCACGATCACGCTTTCTGATTTCTAGTGTGGGACAATCAATAGTCACATCATAATTAAATAAACGATCATTTAAAATCCTTTGTTAACTGTCGACGCGACGGCTGCAGCCGCTCGAGTAGCGTCCTCATTACTTACGTAAATGAAAAGGCTGGAATCAATTCGCTCTACATATTTGATAGTAATTTGTCGACCTACCTATACCTACTAGTAACGCTACAAACCGCATACACACATCGACAAATGAGCATTATCTTTGACTTTGAAAACTCAAATTGAAATCGATTTGGATTATTAATAGCCAAGTTGAAAGATTTTTAGTTTTGTTACTTATTGTTGTTTTGAACTGGGTAGTGGTCAAACGGCTAACTATATCGAAGCGATGAATAACTAATTCTAGTGGTGAGCGTTCACCGATTGATGCATTCATAAGGTCACCATCTCTGTCGCGTCACGGCGCGACGAGGGCGGCTACAAGTCTGCTGTACCAGTACAATACACGTGCTGCGAGACAGTGAAACTGCTACATAAAGTAGATTTAATTACAATGTTACTTTATTTCCTTACTAATATTATAAAAGTGAATCTAGCAATTGCTACGTTTTCACATTTTAACGCATTCAGTTAAAATAGTTTTGATGAAAATTGGCGAGAAGATTGAGTCCAATAACTAACTCTTCTAACAATTTTTAAATTGTGATAATTTTGTCATGAGTTTCTTTTAATTTTTTCTTAACTATTAATTATTCTGCGGCTAATTTCCAACCCGGGGCTCGACCATTAATGAATTTAATCCAATCAGGGTCCACGAATGGTCATCGTCGCGTCATACCGCGTGCGCGTCATTGGGTGAAATAATTAATGGGGTTCGTTACGATTACCACCAAAGTTACGCGGTAGAGCTCCGTGTTGGAAATTAGCCGCAGAATAATTAATAGTCATCCAGCTAAGAATTTTTTTAAAGAATCTCATGACAAAATTAGTGACGGTAGTTTCAAGCTTCATAAGTACTTTCTAGGGCGGAAATTGAACGATTGACTTTTAGTAATTATGGTAAAGTAAATAACCACAGCTACCCGAATCACCCCATTATCAACTATCCATTCCATCTGCTCATTTGTATATCCAATTACGTAGAAGATTATTATTGGGATCGACTGTTTCATATTTTCTATCAATAATTATGTTATATTTTATCACATATATCAGAAACAGGATGGCACATATTAGACAGCAAATAGTTTTGAGACTAGATAAAAAATCCATAAATAGCAAATATTCTTGTTAGCACGGTGTATAGTGTTTGTGATATTAATTATAATGGGTGTTGTGGATATATCATTGGTGCTGGAACTATCTCGCGTGCCATATGTCATGGCGACAGAATTAGTCGCTTACTGTCATTTAACAGAAGACGCTTAGTGTTAGAGCTTGGGAGGGAAAAATAACATGCTGAATAGGTAAGTACTTAAATGGAAAACATGTTTTAATTAGTTTCCACGGCAAACCAAATACCTGCATTTAATTATTCTGTATGAAATGGGTCACGCTAAGAATAAACCAACCGGGGTCACATGAGCATTCGCAGTGAGTGTAGTGTACGGAAACTAGAAATAAATGTATCTGGGAGACGTGTGTGTCTGTTCGTGTAAACAAATAGTGGTGTCCCGCGGGAATTGAATACGTGACCCGGCGGCGCGGGGCCGGCGTGCGGCTACTGCATGCACTCACTACTATGTGTTACAATAAAGATATATTATTAAGATAATACTTTCACATTTAAATCGAACGGTTACGGCTCTGTATATAGACGGTGTAGTTAGCGTGGGTGTTTAAGACCTATGAAATGAAACCACTTAAAGTACTCATGGTATACGATTAACTTTTACTATGGGACCAACTTCGATATCACAAAATAAAATTACACACACAATTACGTGGTTTTATTTATTGTCTTGTTGTCGTATCCAAGTATAAATAAATTAAATATTTTAAATATATGCCAAGCGCACAATTTTATAAAAATATGTAGTACGTAATTACCGATACCCGGATACCTCCTATCACCCAACTATTTGATAAAAACTTATCTCTATCACCAAAATAAAATTTTCTTTGTACTTTGAGTACTTTGATTCCAATTTCAGAATTAAATATAAACAACATGCTTATTTAAGCTGTTTTATTTTAAAGTTTCTGTTACATAAATTTTCTATTTGACAGCTTTCTGTTTGTTAATTATATAATAGAACGATTTTTTTTTATGGTTGATGCGTTTTAAACCAATGATGTCTGGGTGACTCGTCAAAACACACTCACGCGTCAAATTAGAATTGCGCTCTCTTTAAATCCGCAATGACCGACCAATGTGTGCGCATCTGTAGTTCCGCCGTCGAATATTCAGTGTTTCCGCACATATTATTTACCGCCGCTTCCTCCCGCACCGACCATCGCTGCTGACCCTCATTGAGTGGCGCGGTTCAACAATACTTTAACAAGATTTCGGTGTCCGTCAACCCGCTCGGCGAACATGGATTTAAATAAAATAATTGGAAATTTAAACCGGGCGGCCATTTCCTCCAGTTATTTAAAAATTGAAAACACTGAATAAAATAAAAATTCATTATAAGAGTAATTGAACGGGCCGGCATATTTGTTTTGTTATAATGTCGGAACGCCACGCTATGAGTTTAATATCGCCCTCGAGCAGGCCGAGTGATTTACAACAATGTGGTGTGTTGCAAATTAACGGAACACTCTCTACTAGACCGCACGGGACGACGACGACGGCGGCGCGACCGCGGGACGGGGCGGCGGCGGCGCCGCGGCCGGCACGATGCCTGCACTAATCACACGCCACTGCAGCTCTACTGATATCATGTCCAAATTACAATAGAATTGCAATAAATAATGTCGGTAGCTGCTATGCTGTAAGCCCTATCAAACATGCTTCACGTTGATTTGCATTTCATGCATGTTGGAGTTTTATTAAACGACATAATCTCCATATAACATGGTTGTCGATTACAGACTACATGAGACGTATATAATTAGCACGAGTAGTCGGAAATTAAGAAAGTTGCGCGTGATATCGACGCGCCCGCGCCGCGCCGCCCGGCCTCGCGACGTGACGCGACTACCATCCACTTATCGTCATATCGAGAATCTAATCACGCGGAACTATAATAGTATTCGAACATACAAGCTACTTATAAATTATCTGCCGATGCTCTCAAGTGGGACACTTGGATAGTAGAGTTTGTCAGGTGGGACACAGTGCTTGAAAAAATTACGGAAGCGTAGCGTGTATAGATCATCAACTACATGGGTTAGACCCTCCCTGTCTAAATCTATACATAGAATTTGATGCGAAATGAGTAGTGTAAAAAGTCTTAGTTATAAGTATACGTAAGATTCATACCAGCATGTGGGTTAGTACCACTGCTAAGTAGCATTAGGTTGGTATGACAAGCAGGCTGGTAACCGGCAAACTTCTTGGCCCATAACGTAAAATGCACAAAAGGCAAATTTAAGGTCTCTTTGGTGGCGGGGAGCTGGGACCAGAGCAGGTCGGGCGCGAGACAATAAATTAAAATAATCTGCGAGTACATTTATGCTGCTCGCCAGTGTACCTGCGCAAACCATTTCACGCTACGCCCAAATTATGACAAGAAGTTTGCCGGGATCTATACCTGAAGGTCAATCTACCGTAGACTCCTTGGGGATTCAACTTGAGGGTGGAGAACTACCCTAACGCCGTGCTATAGTTAACTAAAGATGTTTCCCTGCACCAAAAATATTGCATACAATTTCATTGTAATATTCGAACCTACGACGACCAGTGTTAGTGAGTGATGCGATTCATATTCTATAAATCATCGTTTCGAAGTCATAATGATCATAATTATGATAACTTTGAAACACCGCCTATTAGCTACGTAGCACTTAACTATCCAGTGTTCATATGCATATTTCAACGTATTTATTAACTTGGAAATTAACTTGGTATTAATTACTTAGAAAATAAAAATAATTTAAAAATATTAATTTAGTACCTAATGGTGGTTAAGTTGAAATTTCAATGAACGTTATGAGTACCTGTGGAACTTTGTTGCAATAAATTTCAATATTTTTTTAATTGAAACCGGTTCTAAGTAATTAAACTATAATAAAATTGTATACAGTAGATGCTTATGAAAAAATATTCTGAATATGTAAGCCAAACTTCACGATCCAATTTTATGTTCCGTTGATAGTGAGTAAGGAGAGTTACTATCTCAACTGGAGTCCTAATCTAAAAGTGAATCGCGCGATATCGCTATAGTGTCGCAAGTAGAGCTCGACGCCCTCACATATAACACGTGGAGAGGGACGAGAGGACCAGGATTGTGATGCAATCTCAATGATTGTGTGTCACTTGTCAGGCGCGACTGGCGGCGAGCGAGTGGGCAGGTGGCGCGGCGGCCGCCGATGTGTCCCCGCGCGGATACATTGCGATTCTGATTGCAGCTGTAATTACACCTCGAATCGCCCGCCCCCCTCCCCGCTCCGACCCCCGCCTCCCTCCACCCCCTGCTCCTATTGCACCTCGCCCCGTGCCCGCGGATCTTCCTGGTTCCGGTGCGCAACGTTGCACGCACTGAATTCCTCACCCACCTACTTTCATATACCCACCTTCTTCATTGTACGACTCATAAATAATACTTCGTATTCTTAATAGTATTCTCTTATAATGATTAAAATTGGTCACGTAAATAACGTCATATTGTTTGACAGTGACATTAAGGTCATCGATAAATATGTGACAATTTAAACAGTGCGAGAGTGAAAAGAGCAGTTCGACTGGAGAAGTACCTTACAGAATACCGCAGCCAAATAACTTTATGTTGTGTAAAGTTGTGTTCCTGCGCGTGAGTAAGGTTGCCAGAGCTCATAGGGGAGGGGGGAAAGGCCAGTAACGCGTGAGCAATGCTTTTTGTGTTGCAAGCGTCCATATGGCTACGGTAACCGCTTACCATCAGGCGGGCCGTATGCTTGTTTACCGACTTAGTTGTACAAAAAAAAAGTGTTTTATTTTTTTATTTTATTTGATGTATTTATGGTAAGTGGTTACCGTACTCATACGAACGCTTGTAACACACGAGGCATCACTCACGCGTTACCGACCCTCACCCTCCCTGATGAGCTCTGGCTCGCACAAACACAACATAGAGTTATTTGGCTGCGGTATTCTACAAGGTGGAGGTACTTCCCCAGTCGAGCTGCTTTTTCAGCAAATAAATGCTACGCTCTACCTACCTTAAATAAAATATTATAAGAAAGGACGTAAGTTTTTAACCCGACTCCATTACTTATCAATATCAATGTATACAGATAAAGGCGTTGTTGGCTGTAGCTTGTCTCGAAGAGTGATGACTTGTCTATAGATCCCAAAGTTTAACACTTAAGAACTTCATATTTTGTAAAATGACGCGAGATCTGGCGCGTTCATTAATCACATCTTGTTTTTGAGAGCTCTACGTGATGCCATGTTTTTCTTATGTTTTGTGAACGGTGTTTAATATTTTATCAAATGATGATGATGAATGTACAATAAAATTAAAACATTTGTTAGCAATAACATTATATTACTTAATTTCAAACCATTAAATATTGATTAATTATAATTAGTTACAGTTTATCTTCATGGTGTATTTTAATATCGAGGGATGGCAACACCAGAAAAGTATAATTGTAATAATGACGGCCATTGGAGAAGGTGTTTTAATGCATTTTGAGGTAATTACCAAGTTTACCAACGGTGTAAATACAGATTTAGCTTGTTTAAGCCAACTTCTTTCCAGTAAATAAGGGATGGTTAATATATCAGAAGAGGGATGGAGAAATCAGCTCACCAGTATGTTTTTTTTTATTTTCTATTTTGTGTGTCTTACTCGTGACGGATAATCAACTATGGCTAGTACGATGCCATTAACAAAGATTCTTTGATATATCTTAAGTAAACAGTTGTTTACGTAAATAAAAGGTTGATAATAGAATCATTCTACATTAAAGTTTGAGTTTCTTGCCGGGAGTCTTCTCAGTTTAAGTGTATTACGAATCGGTGGTAAAATCAATTGTAAAGTTCGTAAGTGCCTTATTAAGGCCTATATTTTATAAACAATTTTTGAATTTTGAATTTTAAGAAAATAAAGTTATATCAACATTAAATGTAATAACGAAATGTAATATAGATTATTCAAGTAACAATGAAAAATAATTATTGAAATACCTAGAGATACCTATCTTTTATCACTAAAAACTCCTAAGTTAAACATACTGCTATATGCGGTGATCACTAACAACTTGTAAGTGAAACATGCTGCTATATGCGGTGATCACTAACAACTCGTAAGTGAAACATGCTGCTATATGCGGTGATCACTAACAACTCGTAAGTGAAACATGCTGCTATATGCGGTGATCACTAACAACTCGTAAGTGAAACATGCTGCCATATGCGGTGATCACTCAAACCTCCTGAGTGAAACATGCTGCTATATGCGGTGATCACTAACAACTCGTAAGTGAAACATGCTGCTATATGCGGTGATCACTCAAACCTCCTAAGTGAAACATGCTGCTATATGCGGTGATCACTAACAACTCGTAAGTGAAACATGCTGTTATATGCGGTGATCACTCAAACCTCCTAAGTGAAACATGCTGCTATATGCGGTAATCACTAACAACTCGTAAGTGAAACATGCTGCTATATGCGGTGATCACTCAAACCTCCTAAGTGAAACATGCTGCTATATGCGGTGATCACTAACAACTCGTAAGTGAAACATGCTGCTATATGCGGTGATCACTCAAACCTCCTAAGTGAAACATGCTGCTATATGCGGAATCACTAACAACTCGTAAGTGAAACATGCTGCTATATGCGGTGATCACTGACAACTCGTAAGTGAAATATGCTGCTGTATGCGGTGATCACTAACAACTTGTAAGTGAAATATGCTGCTATATGTGGTGGTTTAGAATAGTAATTAGTTGTAGACAGACATACAGTATACGAATGGCCGAAACGGAACAGGGACATTCCGTTAAACAGGACGGCCGTCTGTTAGCAATAACATTATAATATTATTTAATTTCAAACCATTAAATATTGATTAATTATAATTAGTTACAGTTTATCTTCATGGTGTATTTTAATATCGAGGGATGGCAACACCAGAAAAGTATAATTGTAATAATGACGGCCATTGGAGAAGGTGTTTTAATGCATTTTGTGGTAATTACCAAGTTTACCAACGGTGTAAATACAGATTTAGCTTGTTTAAGCCAACTTCTTTCCAGTAAATAAGGGATGGTTAATACATTCATAAAATATATAAATAAACAGGTCTTCCATTAACACTTCACGAGGCATTGATTTATATATCTAGCTATTATTATAAATCGTATAATCTTGCGCAATAAACTGTCTATCTTATACAAAATAAATGTAATCTGAATCTTAGTTCCTGAGATCAGCGCGTTAATCATACAAACTCTTCGCACCCTGTGGAGTGAATCACTTAAGTAACTAAATCCGCATCAAAATCCATCGTGTAGAGCTGAGGATAAGATGACAATCACTGTTAGACGTTGCATTTTTTAACGTAAGGATAATAATTATAGGCAAAAATTTCCGATAAATTATTCATAAACATTAGGTGGTACTTAGCGCAAATATTTACGTTATTACCAGAAAATTAAAGCCACTTCAATTTATCCCAATTAATGATCATCAGAAGTAATTAATTTACATAATTGGCGGAAAATTACAGCATTGAAATGCTAAATAGTCGAACGAAACAGAAGTTGAAGCGGACATTTGCATAACGATGGAATTCATTACGTAGCACTCCGCTACGAGTCCGCTACGAATCTGCTACGACGGCTACGAAGAGGCGCGGTTTAGCCACTGTGCTACGCTCTACCATGTGAAACTGGCAGGGCTATTGCGAAACTTAGTTATAGTAATCAGTGTAGTTATTAGCATAAAAAAATAATACTTCATTTCAAAAGAAACTATTAAGAGCGAACAGCTGGGCCTGCGATTCTCAAATGTAGCCCCTTTCTTTCATAAAATTTCTGCAGAAATTAATTAGTGTTTTTTTTTTAATAAAAATGATATGAATTTAGACATAGGTATTCATTATTATTTGCATTTTATCGTTTCATTTTTCGTGGAGGAAAAAGGGGAATACGAAACTTCGATTTCGTCAAAATTGAGATATAATCGATCTGAGCTATGGGGGCAGTCTTAAGGCAGCGCGACGGCCTCCTCGCAGTCCCCATCATAAGAGGTTGTTTCCAATTGAAACTGATTGCAACATAATACGTGATATAAGCAGTGTTTTTTACTTTATTAAAACTAATAGTTTTCTGATACAAATAGATTTTTTCTATAATTTTTGTCATAAAACTTCGCACAACAGTTGTTTTGGTCGAGTATTGCTTTTCTTCTAGTTTTATTTACAATGTTCCAATCAAGTCATTAATCAAGTTATGTATATACTCGTATAATGAAGGCGAAGGTCGCGGGATCAGACCGATATCAAGTCACAATAAATTATAGAATTAGCATTGAATCGCAGGCGTGTCGAGTTCGTTCCTCCGCTGCTTACATTATTATAATTGGCTATTCATTATTTGCTATTCGTCATTATAATTAGTAGTTGTCAGTAAAAGTGATTTATTAATGTATACATTAATTATTAATATTTGTATTCAATTAAACATTTAAGTACATGGACTATATAAACACTTCTTAAGAATGCAATGTTCCTCCATTTTTGTCTATTTTATCTATATAAATCATAATGTTTTTTTTGTTTTTTGTTTTTATACAACTAAGTCGGTAAACAAACATACGGCCCGCTTGATGGTAAGCGGTTACCGTAGCCATATGGACGCTTTTTTTTTTATGTCAATAGGTTGACAAACAGGCAAACGGGCCACCTGATGGTAAGTGGTCACCGCCGCCTATGGACATTTGCAATACCAGGGGGATCGCCAATGTGTTGCCGACCTTGTAGAGCTCTTTTTACGCCTTTTTTGAAACACAAAAAGCATCGCTCACGCGTTACCGACCTTTCCACCCTCCCCTATGAACTCTGGCGACCTTACTCACGCGCAGGAACACAACTTTACACAACATAAAGTTATTTGGCTGCGGTATTCTGTAAGGTGGAGGTACTTCCCCAGTCGAGCTGCTCTTTTAGCGAATATACGCTATACTCTACCTCTCTTAAAAAAATATCTCTTTCTCTCTTCTGAAAGAATGGTATTTAAAGAAGTAGTATACGTCTTATATCAGCTATCTGGTTTCAATAGCACAAGCTCTGTTCAGTGATCAGATAGTCGTATGTTAAGAAGGTCCCGGGATATAATAATATCCTTGTGTAAGCGGATCGAATGCACACGGATGTCTTACTACTCATACATACGTTAGGTATACACACGGCACACACACGTCACACACACGTCACACTGCAAGCCGCGCGCTGACCGCCAACCATCCAACCCTTTATTTCACGCGCCTCCTTCAAACTCTATTGTGTGTTAACGGACATCATATCTTTTTGTTATAACGCTTACTTGCATTTTTCCGCTTCTTTTAACTTTTATTTGTGTCGCGTAATAAACTCAAAATTCCCTTTGTGAGGTAAATGGCACCAGAATCTTTTAAATACAGCCCCGAGTTTTACGAAAGGGGATTTTATACGACTTCTAAATAAATACCTAAGAGTTCACGAGATCACTTACGAGAGTAATGCACTTTTATTCTTATACTGGCAATTTGTGGAGTGTCCGTTGAATAATACGATGTGAATATTGTAAAAGTAAACAGGGGCGGCCCGGGAGGATATCCGAGGGGCGGTGGGTCAGGGGCGCTGCACATGACTCACTGTGTAATGGATCTGTCAGCCGCGGCACGCGCCACCGGACACAATATCGAGTTGATAACATTGCTTCATATCATAATTACTGGCACCTTTACAAGTGACTTCTTGTTATTTCACCGCATGAGGTATTAGAAGCAGGTGTGTAGTTGAAACATGACATCGCTCTGTGGCTAACATTGCTCACTCATGTATAAAAGTTACAATAATGTCGCGGACCACGTACACTCACCGAAGTATCTGTTTGTTTCAGGTTCGTTCACTCGCTCCACGCCCACCAGTTGTATCGGTAACATTTACATTTACTTTACATTATGACTTAGAAATTACTTATTCATTAAGTTTCTCTATTATATTATTCTGGATAACTTTGACTTCGACACCGGTATAGTTTGTTTAACATAAAGCTGATAATTATTTCATTTATACACGGAAATTATTTGGACGGCTCACAACCTTCATCACGATAGTCAACGTCACTACCACTGCTTTAAACTTACTTATTTATAATATAACAATTAGTAGCTAGTTTATTTTTCCATAAGAATTCAATCTATATAGGTATAGTTTCCCCTATATTATTAGATGGCTAAAATTATATTAGTTAAAAAGCGAATGTTTGCAAAACGTCTAGTGGTGCACAATAGGGTGCTGAAGATGGTGAATTACCGTCCGCGCAAGCTCCTCACCTGGCCCCCTTCACTGCGGGAGGCAGTGAAGGGGGCCAGGTGAGGAGCTTGCGGGGGGAGGGTGGGCAGCGTCGTGGTAAATCTGGAGCCACGCCGGCGCCGCTGCTGCGGCTTTTTAACGCTCCGGAGACGCAATTAAGGAAAATAATTTATAGCTTTAAGTGTGTGAGCTACGAGTGAGCCGCGCTCAGCACGTTGCCGTCTCATGCATCGATGAACAATTCTTCTCCCTTTCAACTACGTAATAAATTTCACTTTCCATTTAAACTTGAGCACCGTCAGTTCATGGCTTTAGTTCCGTTTTTTAACAACATTACTACTGTATAAAAAGTCCAATGTGGGTTTTAGTTGGGCTTAGTCACAGATTGACTGTATATAAACTTAATCTTAGGTAACCGTCCGGCATTGCCAACAAGTGTACCACTCTCTACCCAAATGTCAAAGTTGTTCTCTCGTGTCGGTATACACCTGCATTCGACCTGTAGCCCAGCTGTTGCACTAACTGACAGCTGTATCACTCGCTAATACAATCAGAACTGCTTGCTATAACAGCTACAAGAATATTGGATTTGTTATCATCGACAGTAAATGATTTAGTGGATTAATTGCTACGGCAATTTAATAAGTTTATTCAATAAAGTTAACTTTTAAAAAATAAAAAACCACTTTCAGGGTTTTCAATTTTGAGTTTCTTGTGCCAACTTCTCAAGATTTTTCACTGATCGAGGATGCATATAATTGATCAATTTTGTCGAAAATATTGAATACAATTCTTATGTCACAACATTCTAGTTCTTTTCTGTTGAGGAATTTCAGCATATTTTCAAAGTCCATGGTCAAATCATGGTAAAATTTATATGGGACCTTAAAATCTACCTCAATATAGTTCAAGCCATAAAAATTGGATATAAATTCTTAGCAATCGCGTTAAATACACACAAAAAATTGGAGAACCTTATCCTTTTTTATTTATTTATAAGGTAAAACAACGTAGGTACATACACAACATTTTAGACGGAACATACATACAGTTACAAAATCAACACACATTAATTACCTTTAAATGTATACACAACATTTAAAGGGAATTAATTATACATTATAAAATTATTCATTTTTTACCGACTTCACTCGCTATGTCCGATAACCGGTGTACCGAACAAAAGATGCGCTTCATAATACAATCGCGCTTTGTGTCAACTATTGTTCCAACTCTCGTTCTTTTTCCGTAAACAAACACGTTTCTTTGAATCCAGTCGTCGTTCAGTAGGTGCAGTGCGAGGTGTGAGCTCGCGCTCGCCGGTTGTTGAGAGAGGCGATATGCGGCAATCGTTCCACGATATAGACACCCATCGATTGGGTTCACGAGGCGCCTCCACGAGAGCCTAATTCTGGGTCAACGCGACACTCGTCCGCCCCGTCCCGCTCCACTGCCTCCACTCCGTCTCGTGTCGCGGCTACTTTACGTGCTGACATCATTTGCATATCTTAACACCGGTATCCGAAGAGAAGCTCAGCACACAAACACAATTACTGATTACTACTTTTCACCCCCTTTCACAAGCTTTGCAGTTTCCTTCTACGCCCCATTTATCTGATTCTGCTATTAACACTTGAAATTGTAATATGCCTTTTATTAATTTATGGCATATTTTTCTCATTTTTGTAGTTCAATACTCCAGGTTTATGTTGATTTAAATGTCAGAAGTATCCCATGACCTATCTTGCGTCGATATAGGAAGCTCTAACAAAAAAACTTAAAAAGATAGAAGGGGTATTATAAAGAGGTTTAGTCACACCTCGCATGACGTATTTCATTACTTGCAGTGCCTCTATGAAAAGGTAGCGGATCCGGTAAAATTCTCCGGATGATGTCATTTTTATGGCAATGATAGAACAGTGTTAGCGACTTCGAATGCTGTGGCAAAGCTGTGGGTTGAAATCCTTGGATGAGTTTGAGCTTTTCGTAAATATAAATATCGTGAGGGAAATCTTTGAGTATTTTGTAGTAAGATTCTAAGCGATTTTTTTTTACTTACTGTTCTGATATGTTAGACAGTTGCATGCATTTAAGTGCTAGATATTTTATACATATAGAAGTAAAAAAAATATGCAATAAACCGTGTGCGGTAAACGCTGTGTAAATAAATCAGCGCTAGACTAGGGAAGAGCACTAAATGCGTAAGTTAGTGTTCGAAGAAGCTCCCACGCTCCGCCACCACCGCGCCGTCGACTGACCCTCATACTAGATGCGGCCAGTGGGTCAGTGATGATATTTCTATATCAAATTAATTGACTCTATTCTGTTTTCAATCAAAATGCAAACATTTTTTTTTAATTATTTCTTTTATTTGTAGAGTATACGCCCTATCTGATGTTAAGCGATTACCGTAGTAGCCTATAGACGCTTGCAACACCAAGGTTTTCACTCGCTGCACAATAATACTTTACACCCAGAAGGGGATTGGAGAGGCGACTCCTCGCGGAGCTGTGGCGAACTTACACCATAATTTAATGTCCTGTGAAGTGGAGGTACTTCCCCAGTCGGCTGTTAAGCATTTGAAACGGGAGCACCCGTTATACCCTACCTATCTTAAATGTCGATAAGGTAAACATGACGCATCTAGTTGTAGGATCGCGCGTGGTGTTGAAGTGCAGCGTCATTACGGGTCGCTTTGTTAACGGGTACTAGCGGCGGAGGTGCGGGAGCAAACACCTGCCGTGGCCGCGTCGCCCTAATGGAGAGACCATTCACTCACTCACTCGCCCCGCACCGCGCCGCGACGCGCCGCGCCGCTCGGTACACGGTGCCGACGCGACGTGACTAATACTCGACAAGTAAACCTCTTACTTACAAAATAACTAGCTTTCACCACCTGCATGCCCTGATGTTCTAAATCATGTACACTCCTGGTTATGAAATATTTGATGCAAGCCTGACTCGATTAAAAAGTAAAGTGGGATACTTATGTCGGCTTTTATGCTCGGGATACATGAGGCTAGTTCATCAAGCCAGGATAGTTTCAGATAGGCTTCGTGTAAACAGAACTAGCTTCATTTCTAAACTAGTAAAGTGAGCTAGTGAGACAGCTAGTAACCTAGAGTCTTCATCATCATCAGCCTATAATGTCTCACTGTTGAGCACAGGCCTTTGCCCATTCATGGAGATGAATGGGCAGATACTCCACCACGCGTGCCCACTGCGGATCGGTAGAGGTAGGCTAGTGGTCAAGCTACTGTTGGGGTTTTCAAGCCGCCTAGGAGGCCTCCAACTAGCTAATCGACTATCACAATTAAGTGATAACCGGGACCAACGGCTTTATGTGCCTTCCGAAGCACGCAAACGCTCGATTTGCCACCATGGGCTTTCGTGCTCCCTAAGTGCTAGCCGAATATCACGGCACTCAGCTATTAATGACATTATTCGAAGGGCTCTTGTTGTCGCTAACGTGCCTTGCGTACTGGAACCATTCGGTATTGCGCGGGGCGATGTTAAGAGTTCGGATAGTATGTCTTTGATCCCATGGAGTGTCGACAGGTCGCTGGTGTGGGATGCCACATATGTGTTAACCATGGAACCGTGGGGGTCCGAAGTTCGCCGTTTTCCTCGCACTTTGTCATTAAAATTGATCGAGGCCTTCGGAGAGCAGCGGGTGGGGAGCTTTTTCCGCCAACGCATCAGCTTGACTATCCAAAGAGGAACGCTGCTAGCCCGCAGGAAGCAGTGGCAGACTTTAAAATTGTCTATATATAGATTGTATTTTTTTACATATTTGTTGTAAATAAACGTTAATGTATCTTAAAAAAAAAACAACAAGAATTACAAATATTAAACAAGTTCGTGTTTCGAACTAAATTTGAGGACAGCAACCAAGTGACTCCATCACAAAAAGAAAGCGATTTGATTACTCAACATTCTCTCTAATGTTGTAAATGTTCAAACAATCCAGTCATAATGGATCCAGTCTCGACGGACAGTGCTCGTGGGGGGTTGGGGAGGGGGGTGGTAATGAATACAAGACATTCGTTACGCGCCCACGACACCTAGCCCGAGCGGCCGAGAGCGGAACAAGAAATCATTGGTAATCTTTGTTTTGTCTGGAGATTTCGCCTCGTCTATATTTCACTATTAATTATGTACAGTCGAGGACATAAATATGTATACAATTAGTAAAATGCAACAACGGTTTCCTCTTAAACTACTGATTGAAATTATGAGATATTATAAAGGCAGAATCTTCTAACATATACTATTATGATTTGTGTAATAGTTTAACACTTAAATGTTAAACATGAGAGAAAATCGCTTTTGAATTTAAAAAAGTGTATACATATTTATGTCCTCGACTGTACCTATTTTGGTTGCGATAAAGAAAAATATTAATGGTCCGTAATATTCGATGTGCGAGAGACATTTGCATTTTGTTATCGTGATTAGCTTCCATAATAACTTCGTGGTCAGAAACTCAGAAATGCCTTTTTGTAATAATACAGCGATAGTTTCAGCCAAGCATCTATTCGGTGAAGACTGCAGACGTGATTGGTTTTCTGATAAACATTTATAGGAATAAAATGATATTCGTGAAAGCTCTGCAAGTCCTACAAATAGGTAGTGTATTCGTCAAGATATATTTCTTCATGTTTTAGCTTTATTATGTGGACTATTTCTCGGCTCGCGAGCCTCGTTAGTGCCTCCAAGCTCGCTACTTACCTGAATAATTCAAGTAGGTAGGAAGCGAGCTCGGAGGCACTGCGGGCGACCGGCAGCACCCCGCGCCGCGCCGCAAGCTTCCAATATGCAAGAGGCAAACGCACAATAACCCAGAACACTGTAGTAATGCATCACTCGTACAGAATGGGCTGCGATCACAACTTACGAATGCGATTAGTTTTACCTGTATTAGAGGTCGCCCATGAGTAGTCAAAATAATATAATAAATAAATTATTAGATATAGACCTTATAACATTAACTCAAAATTCTAGTGAATTTTGTATTATTAGATCACGACGTCGAAGCACCGCATACGCTGTTATTGATCAAAATAATACCAGGCCGACCATGGAACCAGCAACTCCTCTCAACTTCTCTACAAAGTGAAGAATTTCCCAGGATATTTTATTAAAGTACTTATGAGTATGAAGATAATTTGTTAGGTTCAGCTAAACTGACGCATTTGTAGCGAGAAATTATTTTCTCGTAATTCCATCACATCATATCTGGATTTAATAATCTTGTTTGAGAAGCGACGAGCGGTGACATCTTCCTCCCGTGACTAGCAATTGCTTACTCGTTTTATAAGAATTACATTAAATATGATACACAAAATGCGTCCAATAAAACCCATCATTACAAGCTCTTATTATCATTGTAGCAGACCTAAAATAATGTTAATCGTAGAAACAAAACAAAAAGGTAGCTGATGATAATAGCCCCTGGAAGCGTTGAGCACCCGACACAAAACATTACCGACGCTAATACACAAGTCTCCAGTAATGACCGTGAGGCTCACACAGCCTCCCGAGGACATACACTGTCGTGAGCCGCGAGCCACGGGCTCACTTCACTTACCCACACTAATATCAATAAGTGCGTGCCAAGATAAATAGGAGGAGACTTCCACCCCGCTCCCCGTTCCCGCCCCGCTCTCCTCACTTAAACACGCTCGTGGCAATAAATATACAAAAACAAGCACACCCCGTTATTAATGAAAGGCTCATTTTTATTCCTTTGTGCGGCGCGAGTAAACAAATGGAGCGCGTAGCGGCCGCGGCCGCGAGCCAAAACTGCTCCTTGATTGTGTGTCATGCAAATTCGTTTCCGATGTTGTGCGTTATTATACACTTTGCTTTGAACCTACCTACAACTTTGCCACACTATTACCTGTTACAATATTGTGCTGCGGCTGCATATCAAACCAACACGCTACGATCGCGTTGCTCTCGTACACATTCGTAGTACTTTGTAGAAATAGTCGAATGTTTATGATTTCGCTAGTTAGTATATATTTGCTACGAACAAGTGCTACGAGTTACTACGAAATCGTACGTACAAAGTGTAATCATAGCTCATTCATTATATTTATTAAATCATAGCGACAACGATATCGCAGATTTCATTAGTTTTATTCAAGGTATCTAACATATTTATGTGAAACTTAATCTTTCTGTTTGCTTAATTTTTGGTCACTTCCAGTTAATAAATATCATGTCAATGAAGGTCTTGAATAAATTGTCGAAGTTGTACGAACGATTTACTAGGAGACAGAAAGTACTTGTATGTAAGGGTAGTTATGTATGAAAAGACAACAGTATTCAGGTGGTCAGGAACTCAGGACTCTTGTATCATTGTTTGTGTGGAGTGACTGCTCGAGTTGTACGACATCGTGTAGTCGTGACGTCATGCACCTTTGTTCCTCACCTGCGAACCGCTGCACCGCCTCGGGCCGCATCCTTCCTTTGTTCATTGGACATTTTGTATCATCAATCATTTCTTTTTCAGTCGAGGCAATTATTTTTATTGCGATGATATTATTTAGTACACGGACAAAACAATATAAAACGAAGTTATTTAAAACTATTCAGAATATCATTTGTTCGTCCGCTATAGAGCCTGAATCTTTCGCAACATTCAAAAGTGTATAGTCACGCCACGTACGTAAGAGATGCGCACTATTAAGCCTAGATATACATCACGGGGTATAAAGGCGCCCCCTGGCAGACCGCCAGCCGCGGGCTGCCGTCCGCGCCCCTTCGCGGATGCTGTGATTGATTGCTCCCTCGAACACGGTGTAGTAATAAAGAGAGCAGTAGGTCAGCCCCGCGCGCCCCTCGCGCCCCAGCACGTCCCGCGCCCGCGATCATTGCCAATGCGCTAATGCACCAGCAGCAGCGACAGTCAGCGTCGCTTTAATGAGTTCCGTCCACCCGCGCCATTCCCCCACCCCTGTGCGGTGAGGCTCCGGTGTTAATTGCTCAGATCCTCGAACGGGCATTCCTATTGATCCAAGACTACAGTCATGATACTCCAGGCCACGGATAATTACTTAATTCTTAGATATAAAAGGGCAATTTTTCGAATGAGAGCATGTTATTCGCACACAATCGCTATAGTTAAAACACTTGGTGATGAGAACATGTTATTCTAAGGGAAGTGGTACACGATGGGTCGTAAATGGCAGGATGCAGCTTGATGGAATGTAGCTTGGAGATACGCAGCGGCTCAACGTGGTGCATGATCTAAGATTTGTTACTAACTTCTAGCGAGTTGTCGCTTCGCGGCAAGTCGGCTTGCGGATACACTATGCTATGCCGCAACGAACTCTAAGGAACTACAATACAATGCGGTCTCATGACCCTTGCGATAAAATAAGTATTTCCGTAATCTATAATACTCTTGCTTCAACGATTAAGCTAAGTAGTAAACTACACTTTGCTTAATTATTCACAGACAAATTAATTTGTTTCCGTTTATTTTGTTTTTTTTAGGGTTCCGTAGCCAAATGGCAAAAAACGGAACCCTTATAGATTCGTCATGTCTGTCTGTCTGTCTGTCTGTCTGTCTGTCTGTCTGTCTGTCTGTCTGTCTGTCTGTCCGTATGTCACAGCCATTTATTTCCGAAACTATAAGAACTATAATGTTGAAACTTGGTAAGTAGATGTATTCTGTGAACCGCATTAAGATTTTCACACAAAAATAGAAAAAAAACAAAAAATTTTGGGGTTCCCCATACTTAGAACTGAAACTCAAAATTTTTTTTTTCATCAAACCCATAAGTGTGGTGTGTCTATGGATAGGTCTTCAAAAATGATATTGAGGTTTCTAATATCATTTTTTTCTAAACTGAATAGTTTGCGCGAGAGACACTTCCAAAGTGGTAAAATGTGTGGCCCCCCCCCTGTAACTTCTAAAATAAGAGAATGATAAATCTATAAAAAATATATGATGTACATTACGGTGCAAACTTCCACCGAAAATTGGTTTGAACGAGATCTAGTAAGTAGTTTTTTTTTTAATACGTCATAAATTGAAATTAATATCAAATACTCAGGTCTATACTACCATTTACTTATATACCTACAGGTTTGTACGGAACCCTCGGTGCGTGAGTCTGACTCGCACTTGGCCGGTTTTTTCGTGAGTTCGATAAGGACAGTTTTAAACATCAATAAAATCACAAAATCCTAGCAATTAGAAACAAAATTCAATTAAAGCGAGCGCTATTTACAGTAGATTTCACTATGTACTGGCGGACAATAGTCGAGAGGAAGGGACATGAGGTGCAGTTTCATTGCACGAGATGCGACTCCATCATTAGCTGAGTCTGGCTGGACGAGCGCCAGCCGCTCGCTGTGGCGTCCCACGCGGCACCGTGCGGTGCGGTGCCGGTCACGGTGCTTGCATGCTACCATCATTTCCTCTGCCTGTGGTACCATCACGGTACCATCAACTAACAACGACTTCAAATTCATGTAAATCTCCCTTCTTGCTAAATTAACATTCTGTCTATATTCCGTTTGTTGGTAAACAAATACAGATTTCTATATATATTGTAATAGTTGGAATCATATTTATGAAATCAATAATTTGATAAAAGGTTTCAGATATTCATTTTAAGTAGTAATCATAAAGCAGAAATATTCATTTATGATAATCGGCACATTATGTTAATAAATATAGTTTAGTAGCAGTACGCACGGGTGTCGTTTAATGACTAATTACGTAATATTGTTATTATTGATCGATAACAAATACAAACCACTAGTTTTAGTACCATAATTTATCGGGTCACCATAGATAGCTATATAGATAGTACTTTATTGTGACAGCAAAAAGAAAAGAAAAAAAATCAAACAAAACTTAAAAATTATAATGAAAGTGCTACCATGGGCGGCCTTATCACTAAAAGTGATCTCTACCAGGCACCATGGTACACAAGCTCTGCTTAGTTTTAAATCAAATTGACTGTGTCGAAGAATTTCCATTATCTTTATAATATGCTACGTGAAGAGGATCTTTACTGCGCGCACGGAGGCATTTATATGGAGATGTAGTGAAGAAAGCAAACAAAAAACACATTTTATGAATTAAGTTTGGACCACTTTTATAACCTCAGTAATTATAATATATAATATTTTTTATCAGGTGGACCGTCTGCCTGTTCGTCAACCTAATGACATAAAAAAAACCTACTAATTCATCAAGAAAAATATTAAAAACATGATTATACCGATCATCTGTCATTATTGTATTGGTATTTTATGTAGCGGTCGTGGTTATGCGTTGACATTCATGTAAGATATAAAACATACGGTGGAAAAGTAACTGATCCTTAAAGCGTAAAAAAATGTGGGATCCGGTAAGATACGGCGAGCGAGCGCGGTGATAAATACCGGACATTATTTACCGCACCCGGTCGCCCGCCCTCCCGCGTTCACTCCCGCACTTGCACAGCTTCCACGCGTAAGAAACACTCAAAACTTCAGCACTCAGCTGAATGAGCCTCATGTATTAGCCGCCGCCGCCGCCGCCGCCGCTACCATACATGCTTTATTGAAACATTATCAACTCTTTAAAAAATACGTTTGCTGATTTAACAAAATAATAATATCCTGGGACATTTTATACGTGGCTATCTGATTCCAAAATAAGCAGAGCTTGTACTATGGAAACCAGATAACTGATACACTTTATTTTGTCTACATAACTACCTACATTAATATATTCACAATTATACCCAGACTCGGGACAAACAGGCATACATATTGGGTTGGAATCGAACCCGCGACCTGCACTGGGGGCACGGACTACCGACCTACAAACCTATTAATTTGTGAATCAATAACAAACAAGAATGTCGTCGCAAATATCACTTGCACATGTACATACACTCGCGGTGGACGGGCCCGTCACCCCAGTCCAGTACCCCTGAGTACCCCACTCCATCCCTTTGTACCCCAGCGTGCTCGGTGTGTCCAGCCAGAGCCGCGATTCAGTCTCGTCAACATTATATAAATTTTACAAACTGGACCTCACTTCGTTTTTTTTTTATGATTAAGATTCTCAGCGCTTACAAAGTTCTTAACTTATTTATTGCTTCCTGAGTAGTTATCAACCTTTATATTTGAGTGCGTCCACATTGCGCGTGCGATTTACTTAAAGAACTTTTACTTTCTTTCGCATTCGGTCGAATAAATCAACGTTTAGACTATATTTGATATGTTGTCACGCACGTAGGCTTTGGCTATCAGCTCAACTATCAGCCTACGACCGGAGCATTCAAAATAGTAGATGTTGAAGAAAATGAAACTTATCGACTCTCTTCCATAAAGTTTATTGCGTAAAAATAAAGAACTGTAACAATGAAATATGATATAAAATACTTGGTAGAAAGAGTTCAAAATATTTTGATATACTGAGAGACAACAATTTGGGACATAGTGGTGATATGAATGTAACCAAGGAACTTACCCCAGCTGGGTTCTAGTATGTTAAATATTTATGTTATAAGTGCACTGATAATGCCACATGGTACACGCGGCTATACATCTAGTATTTGTACTATTTATATTTCTTTTTATTCAATAAATATTATTTTGATTTGTTTTATTTCACTTTTAAAAACATGACCGCACAATTTAAGTTGTGTCTCAGTACTGATCGAATTGAATGAATGTCTGAATTAGAATTCCAAAATTAGACCATTGAAAATTTGAACATTTAAAAATTAGAATACGTAAATTTGGAAATAGTATTTGTGACCAGAAGCAATAATTGAAATAGGAGAGGTCGCATCGTTACATTGTTAGTGAAGAATATAATATTAAAATGCACTCAGCATATCCTCTCGGATAATACCTAAGTCATTGCCCCACCCCGGCACAGTACATGCCGGTGTGACCCGCAACCAGTGCTCCTCTACTCACATCAATATTATTGTTCACCACCTTATGTAATTGAATATGAATACCATATTACGTTGAACACAACACTAACTAATTATCAATAACGTGGCGTTAACGTACGCGGCGTGGACGCGGCGCGGACGTAGCGCAACTCAGGTGATACATTTGCATATTTATTGCAGTGCGGCGCACACGCCCCCATTAGTTAATAATACTAGCATGTTAATTGATACGAGATACGGCGCGGCTCGGGGCCTGCGGTGTAGGGGGGAGGTGGGGAAGGCGATTCAATTCGTCCAATTGTAGGGATTATCAAGTTAGCCCGGACCACAGTGTTATTATAATCCTCGCCTAACCGTCCTATGTTATCGTGCACTCGATCCTAGCCACATACACACACGCACACACACCCCCACACACACCCCCACACACACATACATGTATACGTGTGGTAGGTACGCAATTAGCTATTACTATTATGTCGCACAAACTTGTATAAAACAACGAGTACAAGGTATGAAAGGCTGTAGGCCAACACTGAATAGTATTCCTGTTGTTCCATCATTTGAGGCATATAGACAATGTTACGCAAGATACAAATTTATGTTCGTAGAGGCAGGCAAGTTCAAGTTCAAAATGATGCACCTGCACCTGGCGGACTAAGTAAAACTGAAATTCCTCAATAAAATAGTTTGCAACACTATAACCATATCCAACCAACTTAACTATACAAATTATGATTATTTTAGTTTTTTTTACTTAAAACTAAACTATACAACATTATTTAAATTTGCGTCCTCAAACTAAATGTTATATTACCTACTCCATAGCATTAAACCGTACCTCGATTGACAACGAGTGTACGACGCGGACGCAGCGGCCGCGGTGGAGTCGGGTCTAGCATCCGTAGCATGTGTCCGGCGATCGGTTACCTTCATTTCCATTCCGATTTCCGTTGCGAGGGGCTCAATAAAAACGAGATTTATGTGAGATCCCTCCCCTCCGCCCCTCGCGGCCGTCAACCTCACCCCCCTCCCGGCCGGCATCCGCGCGCTACCACCGCTACGACTAGCGTCTAATTAATTACAGCATAAATCGACAGCCGCTTTAATAGCTCATACATATTTTCCTTGGCGCGTCATGATTTCTCTCACCTCACCTTTAGGTGTCGACGTTGTCGTTTATATCTGATTAGTACCGCTATCGAATAATTGATGACGATACATCTCGCCATTTGAAAACTAGTGGGAGTGTACCGTATCTTACTATGTTCTAGTGTTATGTGGCTGGTCTCGTGGCTTGCGTTACGTGTCTAGTCCGGACTCGGGTGGTGGAGAGTTAACTTGTGGGTTAGCACGCGCGGGTCGGGCGGGCCGCGGTAGGTGAGGGGGGAGGGTCGGAGGGCGGACGCCGGAATAAATGTAGTTTTTATCGGAGGAGACGAAGCCCCTCAGCACCGGATATTGGGGTTGGAAATGAATTCCCAAATCATCCCACCTCGGTGTCTTGTGCCGAGCGCGCGCGGCGCTGTCCACTCGTGCCTCTTGTGTCGGGTCTCATGTTCAAATTGTTCGGTTTCGTTGACGAAACATCTGTTATTAACACACATGTTATTTTAGTTTCATTTACTCCGGTCATAGCAAAGGAAAATTTGATTAGATTAAATTAAATTCAAACTAGATAGTTTTCTACACTACCGCATATACTATATTCACTTACTATTATTTATAGATCAAATACATTGACAAGTGATGTATGTACTCGTAGTATCAACCATGTATCAACGTAGTTCGGTAGTTTGGGATACCGTCATGTCAGCGCGACGCAGGCGACCGCGACGCGTAGGTACAGAGCGAGGGAGGGAGCGGTTTATGACACGAATGATACTTTGTGTACACACTAGTGATATTAAACGACGCGAGCACCGCACGCCCTCTGGCGGCAGCTTATAGAGATGCTATACTTACAGGTTGACTCACTTGTGAATTTAATACCTGACGCCAAGATAAGCTTTTAGCAACAATACTCTTGTGTTTGCATAGACCAATCATACAGAGTGTCAAATTTAAATAACAACAATCTTGAATGCAACAACTTTTATTTTATTCAGAATTTTGCAAATTTCTTCTTATCAAATGCCTTCATCTGCCAGACCTATGATTCATAGACCGGTGAGTCTATCATAGATTTAAATCATGTATGAACACCATAGATCTCAAACACGTATAATATCTTTGAGTAGTTCTACTTACTACAAACTTTAAACCTTAAGTTACAGAGTTTGTTGTGATATGTATAATAGTGTGTGTCGTGTTGTTGTTGCAGTGTTGTCGTGCGGCGAGGCGGGCGGGGCCGCGGGTGCGGGGCCTCGGCTGCACAAGCGCTACGTGGGGCTCTACACGGGGCCCTACTTCGACCCCTCCGCGCCCAACAACATCACCACGCAACTTGGCACGCACGCCTACCTGCCCTGCAAGGTACATCTAAACACTTATTGTATCCTCCTCCTTGCATTGTATGCCTCATTGCTGAGGGACGTGATCGTGGGTTAACATCTCGCGGACTAATGCTCGCCATCTGGATCGATCTTCATATGTGTGGATAGCAGCACACACACGTGAGCGTAAGAGAGAGAGAGAGTAATGTAGAGCCTATTTGGTCGGACCCAAGGATATCACCATTCTGCGTTTGGTTCTACGCGAGATGTTTCTATCTGCCCATACACCTTGCAGTTGTGTCATGGCATTCTTGCCCATTCCGATCATCTTCTAATATCGAGTTAACATGAGCGTCAGCATGAGCATTTTTGGTTATGGTTGAAACAAGCTTAGGTTAGCTTATGCTTTTTATATAGGCTAACTATAATCGTTATCTGTTCTGTAAAATCTGAGTAAAACGTAAACATGGGTTGGCATGGCTTGGTCCAGACAGTCGGCACCGATAAGTCTAAACCTGTCTCTTTATAACTGAGCGCATAATATAACATGGGTCTATTTTAGTTGCTCCGATCGGTACCGACCCTTACAGACTTGTCTGTACCGGCAACCTGTTCCTTATGTAAGCACCCTTAAGCTCGTCATATATGATTTTGGAGAAATAAATTACTTTTATCTAGGGATCGCAATTTGGCACCAATTTCAATCCAGCTGTATTCCTGTCGATCCGCTTGGATCCGGCCGGATTAGTACCATCACAAATATGATGCCTTTTCATTCTGAAACTACTTTCGCGTTTATAATAATACTAGTTGTCACCCTGTGGTGTCACCCACGTTCCCGAGGGATATATTCTTTTCCCCGAGATAAAAAGGATTCCGATGAGAGTTTTCCCTCACTCAACTCCCTAACTAACACTAGATGCGGTGGACGACAAATGACGCCAGATCCGCCGGATTACCGGATCCAGTTTTCCAGGTTTCGATCCCTACATGTCCGACAGTACCTATCCTTCATTACAGCTTCAGCATCCTCCAGCTTCTGGGACCATCAAGAGCACTGTTCTACAGTAACTGTCCTTCTCCATCCACTAACTACAGGATCGTAAAAACCAGGATATAGAGAATAGGCATTGAATTATTACACATAGAAGCAAAGTACACGCGCGAAAAACAATCCATTCAATTGGAGCCATAATGGCTCCAAATGACCGCCGCGCTGTCAGTGTACTGAGTGACGTTTTAGTGAGTGCAGCTCTGAGAAAAATAATAAATATGACGGTTTGTGTAGTAAAATTGTGTCATAATTCGTGAGGGAAGAAAGATAATAATTCTGATGTAACATTTCACAGGCAAGCCACTAATTTTATTGTGTAAATCATCTAAAATAACAAAATTCAAAAATAAAAATACTTCACTCAGATTTCGAGCAAAGTGTTGCCAGCTGTTTTTTGTGCGAATTTGCGTTGTTTTACGTAATTGATACTGATTTTGTTATTAATAAAGTAATTGAGTCCGATAAGATGTTTCTTTTACATATAGCTATTATAACCGACTAGCTGTCCCCCGCGGTTTCACCTGCGTTCTTGGGATAAGTAGTTTATAATACTTGGGATAATGTAGCTTCATATTAGTGAAATAATTTCGAATTTGACTGGTAGAAAAAAGAGAATATAGCTAGGAAAATATTGTCAAAGCGGCAGTTGTTCCGGAAACAAATTCAACTAACAGGCTTTTAAAATTTCAATTTGCTTAATGAAAATTAAATACCTAGATACTACTTAATCTTCTTTTTCTATACAACCTATCATATCTGAAACCTATCACTACCAAGAAAAGCTACAAATTGTACGATCGTTCATAGCACTGCACATTATCTTGGTTTATTATGTAAAAATACCCGAAATAAGTACTATGAAACAACTAGTAATAAATAAATAACAGGCCTGTGTCTATAATAAATTATCTAAGACGCAGAACTTTTTAAACTATTTAGTTATTTTTATGAATACTTACTTACTTCCAATTTCACTAGTAGGCGAAATCGGAAGGTTAATTTTACCGAAAAACTTCGTTTAGCTTGCAACATTACTCGTGCGCTTGTGTGCGTGTCAGCGAGTGTAATTATATGGTACTCACGCATACATTGGTTGTCAAGTGGCTTACGTGTCGCGAGGATTTTTGTTCGATACTTCGCTTCTAAGCGTAATAATTCAATGAGAATAGGCATTGAATTAAGCGTAATAATTCAATGAGAATAGGTTTAATTTAGTGATTTCAGATTGTCATGTATACAGTGTTAATGTACTGACTTTAGACCGAACATTTTAATAATTGTAACTTTTGTGACAATTTGCAGGTGCGTCAGCTGAGCAATAAGTCGGTGTCGTGGATCCGGCGGCGCGACGCGCACATTCTGACGGTGGACCGGTTCACGTTCATCGCGGACGAGCGCTTCCAGGCGTTCCTGGTGGAGGCTACCGACACCTGGACGCTACAGGTCAAGTACGTGCAGGCGCGCGACGCCGGCCTCTACGAGTGCCAGGTCGGCACCGAGCCCAAGATGAGCCACTTCGTCCAACTCAACGTCGTAGGTGAGCACACCAATGTTTCACTGCCCACTCGCTCTAATAGCTTCTCTGTTGATCCCTAGGGGGGATTGAATCCGCTTATACTTTTCAGAGTGCGTTATGAGCGATTTAAACAGCTCCGGCTTAATTGTAGAAAATTTTGCGTGAGAAATCACGTGGGACCATAGGGCATAGAGTACTAGAGTCCCTGATTTGGCGAGCAGAGTCAGACCTTCTGTAGAAAGATCTTCTCCTTCTACAGAAGAGTCGCCTTGTAGGAGGAGTGTGTGGTTTATTATGACTGGATGGTTGGTGAAATGAAAATGGCCACTCACTCACCTCGTCCTTCGAACATTACAACTAAATGACGTTCGTTCATCACGCTCACGCAATCTTCTCAGTTGAAGGCTGACTTCCAAACCGATGATAACTTCAGTAAATTTGACCCTCATATAAGTAACTACCCTACTAGAGCCTTAATTGAATGAAATGGCTCTGACTTTCACTATGACACTCTCGTTTCCCGTTCCAGTGCCAAAGATCGAGATTGTAGGTGAATCGGACCTGTACGTGAAGGCGGGCAGCACGGTGAGCCTCAAGTGCGTGATCACGCAAGCGCTGGAGGAGCCCGCCTACATTTTCTGGTACCACAACGATGAGCGCGTACTCAACTACGACCGCAGCCTCGTCGAGATCCGCATGGAGCGAGTGGCACCCGACACCACGGTGCGTGCCTCCCCTCCTCTCAGACAGACAAGACAACTCCTCAGACAAGAGGTGAGGGGCGGGGGCCCCTCACCTCTTGTCTACTTACCCCCTATCTGCACAGTAGCAGCTCACGAAGCCCGCTCTCCTTGCAGGTCGGCAACCTGATCATCTACAGTCCACGGCGCGAGGACTCCGGTAACTACTCGTGCTCGCCCTCTAACCTGGACTCCGCGTCCGTTGTGCTGCACGTACTAAGTGGTGGGTACTTTTTCCGCTCGGCACCTTCTCGCCTGCCTGTCGGTCGCAACTAGGGTTTCGTTTTTCCCGACCTTTTTCCATTCCCGGGACCCGGGAATGAAAAAAATGACTTCCCGGGAATTCCCGATTCCCGGGAAATTTTAAAAAGTTGTTAGTTTTGTTATTTTAACGTATATATGTCAAGAAAACCACGTAATTTAATTAAATTAGCAATTTATTTGCCTCAGAAGTAAATAATAGTACATTATGAGACGTGTGCAAAGTTAGTTATCACACACGAGACGGTACCTATTACGCAAAGGAACCCGAGAGTGTAATGATCAATGCACGTGCGTGTCATACGACGTTTTTCAACACACTTGTGAGGAAAAAAACAAAACTGTTTTTTTGATAATAGTCCATTGACTATGTTTACGCGCCATGTTTGTTGACTAATGAGAACGTCAACAAACATGGCGCGCAAGTTTTTTTTTTGATAGCTAAACTGTTTTAACCGTTTAAATTAAGAATGCTTCGTCTACGCACATATCAATAGCATTTAGTTACAAACTTAACATAATCGGAATTATACCTATCATAAAACTGTGCGGTAATGTAAATTAAAAAGCACTAGTGCGTCATAAGCTACATTATGATACTAAAAACGGTGCAATAAATCTCAAATTACGAGCATGTGTTGAAAAAAAAATTACTAATTCACAAGGAACTAACTATGTTCGGAATTTCTCTACGAGACAGGGAAACGACGACATTCGTAGGAGAACAAAAATTACCGATATAGCTCTTAATGATAGTAAGCTGATGTGATAGTAATGGGCACTAGGCCACATCGCTCGAAGACGACGCGTCTGGTGACCACGTACAGGAAAGCGCCACCAGACGGATCGACGACCTGGTCAGAGTCGCTGGGCGCCGCTGGATGCAAGCGGCCCAAAATCTTTCGAAGTAGAAGTTAATGGGGGAGGTCTTTGTACAGCAGCGGACATTCTTAGGCTGATATGATGATGATGATGTGGTTTACTTGACTTTTGGTCGGTAAAAATAATAATCAAATCAAATCAAATCTCTTTATTTGTGGTCATAGGTTAAAGAATGATAACTTAAATAGGTCTTATAAATAGTTCCACTGTGACTTGCCTATATAAAAACTATTGGGAATAAAACTTATTATTTAAAAAAATATGCATTTTCAGCAATATTGCTGAAAATGCATATTTTGATGATAAGAATAATAAAACGATGATAAGCTTTATCTCCAAAACTATATATTAAAAACAAATATTAATATAACTTTCATTTTCTTCAAAATTACGCGCATTCAGAGATTTTCTCTAAAATCGGCAGTTTAGAAACTACCCATAGTAAGTATGTATGACCTATAGTTTGATATGATTATTTTTAATTTTATACTTATGTTTGTGTGTGAGACACAAAAAGGTAATTAAATTAAATTAAATTACATATTTTACTTGACTTTTGATAGGTTACAAACAAACTTCTAAGAACTTGAAAATTTTCTAAGAAATAAACGTTATCTCCACAAATACACACTTCCTACAGTTCCTTTCAGCGATTTCTCATAAGCTTGTAGTTCAGTTCCTTCGATTTCAGTGTATATCGTCATTTTTTAAAATACCGTATGCAAAATCGTTGTGTTTCAAAGGATTTTCGTTAATTTTGACCAATATTTGCAGTGTTTTAGAGCATTCACTCTCATAAAGAAATTCCCGGGAATTCCCGGGAAATCGCAAAAAAAACCCGACTTCGGGAACGACGTATTTCCCGGGAATTTCCGATTCCCGGGACCCGGGAACGAAACCCTAGTCGCAGCTAAAGTGTGTGTGTTTGTGTGTGCAGGCGAGCAGCCGGCGGCGATGCAGCACGGGAACGGTGCGAGCGAGGCGCGGGGCGCGCGCGGCGCGGCGCTGGGCTCGCTCGCCGCCACGCTCGGCGTCACGCTCGGGGCGCGCGAGCTGAGACTACTCGCGCTCCTCGCTCTCGGACTACTCTTTCCGTGAGTATATCATTTTTCGATTCTTCTAAAATTATTGGCGTATATACTGTGGCAACGTTCCTATATGAAGTATAGGGCGTGGAGCTATTCAAGGTTGACGATCCCGTTGAAATTACAAGTCCATAAGCGGCAGTAAACCTTTAAATTCATTCCCGTCACTGATTCGTGGTCTTGATGGTGTTTCAGGTTGCTGTGCCACGACGAGGACGAGCCCAAATAGCGGTGCTCCCCACTTGGCTGCGCCGCTCGCCCGTCCCGCTCGCACGGCCCGCACGGCCCGCACGGCCCGCTCCCCGCGCGCGCACTACGCTCCGCCCGCTCGCCCCGCGCACGACGCGCCTCCGTCGCGTAGTTTCCGCGCTGTCGCGGGACATCGCGCGACGCCGCCCGCGTAGTGCGCCACGTTTAAGCATATTATAAAAAATCGAATCTATCGATTGAATAATGAGAACGATCGGCCGGCCGCGATGTGATATGAACCGTACGAGATGTGCGTCGAGAGTGATCGATTACGAAGTTATTTAGATCGGTCCTAAAGTTTATATTGCGGTAGAACCGTGTACATAGGTCGAGTGATCGCGGGCGCCGCCACTGCGTGTGCCGCACAGGAGCGGCGGCGCCCGCGCTGTTCACGTTTGTAAAGTTGTACATAACTATTATAATTATAATAAATTAAATATAACATGGATGGAGCGGTCTCGCTCTACGCTCTATAGCTCTACATCGAAATCGTTTGGCGCCGCCTCCGAAAGGACGGTGGGAACTTTTTGAATCCGTTAATTGTACAGTACAAACGACTAATGGAATTGTGTACCGTCGCCTATAAATTATTTTATATCGGGAACGATGCGTGACGTCACCGCATCTTTCACCCTAGCGGGTCGATCGCAACTTTTCGTCATTATTATATTTTTTTAGGCAATATAAATGTTTTGGTTATAGTAACTGCGTTCGGCTATCGTACTCTCACCCGCCATGGAAGCAATTGTAAAACTACATCAAAGTACCTCTCCGTAAGGGTGCCTATTGCATTTATGATGCCAGCACTGTCGGTAGTGTAGTGAGTGAGTGAGCGAGCGATGCGCGTTGTGGATGAGGTGACGTCACGCGCGACTCGCGGCGTTTGTTATTTTGATGTATATCGTCGAACAGTGATTCCGAGTTAAAAACGTTAGTTTGGTTGACACTGTTACTGCCTCACTTGTAAATAAATATTATGTAAGTGATACAAATAAAGATGAAATCGTTGAAACATTTCTAATTGTGTTATTTTGTTTTCCATTGTTGTCCAAATATACCTTATCGTCAGCTAATGGCGACCCCCGGTGTTGCAAGCGACTATAGGCTACTGTAACCGCTTACAATCGTGGTACAAAAAAAAAACGTGTGGCACTCGGAGACTGCCGCGGTAAAGCTATTGCATCAATGCCACCTAGAGGCGGGTTGCTGAACTAAAGAGACAAGCGTGATATTTCAAAAAGTCATTAAAAGTTCTGCTATTCATCGATAGATGGCAAAACTAAAAAGTATCACCGCTGTGCCGGTCGGAGTGGGGGGTGTTAGGTTATTTTCGTTACGGAATTTCTGTATTCGGTCTCCACGCTCAAGGCCCGCGATAGAAGCTATGCAATAGCTTAAAATATGTATATACTAACTATAGATACGTTAGTACTATTAATTATTCTGTGCTATAGATTACACATAGACATGTTCATGTACACAAATATATGTCCTGGGCCTTGGGTAAGAATCGAATAGCTGATATTACCAACCCCGCCTACTGGCCCGAGTCAATCCAACATGGATAACAAGTAAGGCACAACAACAAGATACGATAATAAGTAAGGCACCAAAGGGTCCACCCCATAGAGATCGAATATTAATAGAGTGATTGAGCATGCTAGAGTACCTATGTGCCGTATCACGGGTACGTTCAACGCTGCCTTGAAATTAACTGCGCATTCATAGTTTGAATTACTAAATAGGTACATTGTAACGAATGCCAATTTCTCGTTTTTGATCCTTACTTTTACCAAATGACAAGGAACTCATATTGATTTTTATAGATTGTGAAATGTACCATACTACTTACAATATATGACGTATTAATATTCGATAGTTTATAATCTATCCATGTCAAACCGTCAAATTGTGAACGAACCTGCACTTATCGACAGGGTTCACAATATGTCCAATTTTATTACTCGTAAAATTGTGAAGTAGCTTATTTTTTTAATCGTAGTTTTGATTTAACCATTAAAATGTTACTCTATTATAACGTTTAGTTATTTTCAACACGAAACCTATTAAAAAACACGGTAACATCTGTTTGTTTTGTTTATGTTCGGTGATTAACGAATAACGGCTAAAAATGGCGGCGGGGGGACCATGACGTTCAACCAATCAAAGCGCAAGGTGCGCTCCGTCGCATTCAATTATGATGCCAGTTCACAATTTGACGGTTTGACATGGATATACCTATAGTCTTGGTTACTGACGATACTTCGTTCAAACTAGATAGAAAAGTCAAAGAACTCATTATATTAACACATTATATACATTATATTAACAGATTGTTAACAGCAAACCATTAAACAAGATTCCCAGAAGTCCGAACATCGTTTTGAAATATAAACAAATAGAATTACAAAAAATGTACGTGTCGTCAGTTATGCTTTTTTGGAGTAGAGTACGTAGTAGACGAGCTAGCTAGTCTTGTGTCGTATTGATGAGATGTTCCCGGAGGCGCGCGCGCGCCGCGTGGTTGGGCGCCACGCGCGCGCTGCGCAGCCGCCGCCCCGACACCGGCGACACCGCGCCTTCTGTCACACATACTACACCATACACCACACCACAACACAACACAACACACCACACCACACATCAATACACTATAGGGTGACTGGTCATTAGTAAACGATACTTAGACACATCATTGTACTCGTGATAACTTACAACTTTCCCAAAGAATCGTTTTTAGGGTTCCGTAGCCAAATGGCAAAAAACGGAACCCTTATAGATTCGTCATGTCTGTCTGTCTGTCTGTCTGTCTGTCTGTCTGTCCGTGTATGTCACAGCCATTTATTTCCGAAACTATAAGAACTATAATGTTGAAACTTGGTAAGTAGATGTATTCTGTGAACCGCATTAAGATTTTTACACAAAAATAGAAAAAAAACAATAAATTTTGGGGGTTCCCCATACTTAGAACTGAAACTCAAATTTTTTTTTTTCATCAAACCCATAAGTGTGGGGTGTCTATGGATAGGTCTTCAAAAATGATATTGAGGTTTCTAATATAATTTTTTTCTAAACTGAATAGTTTGCGCGAGAGACACTTCCAAAGTGGTAAAATGTGTGTCCCCCCCCCTGTAACTTCTAAAATAAGAGAATGATAAATCTATAAAAAATATATGATGTACATTACGGTGCAAACTTCCACTGAAAATTGGTTTGAACGAGATCTAGTAAGTAGTTTTTTTTTAATAGGTCATAAATTGAAATTAATATCAAATACTCAGGTCTATACTACCATTTACTTATATACCTACAGGTTTGTACGGAACCCTCGGTGCGCGAGTCTGACTCGCGCTTGGCCGCTTTTTTTTTATTTACTTAGCACATGAACCTATAATAGTTAGTACCTAACAAGAATAAGAATACACAATCAGCTTTTATTTAATTTACTTATGTATCCCTTTTTGTTTCTTTGGGAAAGTTGTTTGATATCATGAGTACAATCATGACTAAGTATCGTTTACTAATTACCAGTCACCCTATATAACAAAACCATATTATGCATCATCATGTTTGCCATGTGAAGCGCTCGTGGTGTAGAATGGTAAGCCGTTCTTAATCGATCGGCTAAGTTAAGCTACCACCGTCTTGGTCGGGTTATCGGGTACCTGGACGTGTACGTGAACGTGCACGTATCTGTCTGACATTATAGGCTGTTGAAGATGATTTGCTTCATCGCCGTCCAGCGGCCTAATTATCCCATTCGCAGAATAATTATGTTTCATAATTGTAAACTAATCGTGTAAAAATTCACGGTAAAAGCAAATAACCATTTTAATTATGTATGAAGCATTATAGTATATGAACTTGCGAATGTTAGCCCGTAAGGCTGACGCACCACCGAGCATCCTAATCCTAACAACCTAACTATATCCTTAACTATTGATTGATGGTTGTTTGTTAGTTTATTACGCCTTCACGCCTCAATTTCTCAACGGATCATTATGAAATTTGGCATGCAGATAGCCTATGGTATGGAGAAGGACATAGGCTTTTTATCCCAGGAAAAATGGTGAAACCGTGACGGACAGCTAGTTCATTATATAATGGTCACGGATGCTTACTTATTGAGCCCATAATAAAAATATAATAATATAATATAGTCACCAAGGGTCATATTGAAGATCTAACTTGATTAGAAGTCGTCGAAGAAAGTCCACTGACTTTACATGCGGTAGAACGTATGATAGCGGCAATGATAGCGTGCGCCTGGTTTAATATATTTAGTAACCTGGGTTAGCGGCGTGCAGCCACTCGAGTATGTTGGCGCGGTCGTAGGTGAACCCGTCGGCGGCGGCGGCCGGCTCGCGCATCAGCCGGTGCGTCAGTGGACACAGCAGCTCGTGCGGCGCGCTCGCCTCCTGACACACACACACACCCCCCCACACAACACATTAACATTATGTACTCGTTCATTTAAAGTATATATCAAACCATAGTAAACAGTACGAGGATCTTCAAAAACAGCAATTGCTTATCATCAGGCGATCCGCTTACGTTTGCTACCTTAGTAGTAAAAAAAACTCACCTATAGTTTTTTTTTATTATATACATTCCGGTCAACTACGAGTCTGACTCGTGCACAGAGTGTTCCTTTTAGGATCCTTATAGGATTATTGTACAATAACCCTTATAGGATCACTCGTGTATCTGTCTGTCTGTCTCACTCACCCAGCCAATTTGATCCGAATCCACTTGACCGAATAAATTGAAAGGTACACATCTTTGGTGCACTCAACAAACCCTACATCTTGGTCAAAAGGTATGGCTTGACTTTTCATAGAACTATTGCATGACATAAGATTAAAGACCCTTAGCATAAATCCATTGGAGTGTGATGGCAGCGAAACAGCCAAGCCATACTTTCTGACCAAGTTGTATAGCTAGTAAATATTAGCTTTGACCAGGTTGTGTGTAGAGTTAGGCCTCGTAGAGTTAGAGGCTTGGTTCTTCATGAGGTCTGATAACTTTTTAATAGTGAAAACGTTATGACCTTGTGAGCCTTTGAAAAAAATTTGAGATGATGTGTAATGCAAATAAATGAAAGTTATACGTGATGATCCGTTTTGGCGGGCATATGAGAAATTATAAAAAATAAAGTATGACGGACTATAGCCGAGGCGCCCTCAGTTCTAGTTGTAGTTACCTAAATTACTCGTATTTAATCCGGTTGAGAGCAAGGCTAATCTTTTTCGGGCCTTCAACTTCTAGTCAATTGAAAAAAAAAACTCATGTTCCACTGGTTTTAAAGTCTATTGTTCTTTATCGAAGATTAGGAGGATCAATGTGGATGTCACTTGACGTAGTCGGAGCGACGTCGGCGTTGTCATTAGAGTTATGTAGTGAGTAACGAACGAGTAAGTACAGAGGCCGGCAAACAACTTGAGCCAAAGTCGACGTAGTGGGGGTAAGTTCGCGCATGTACACTCATGCTCGGCCAATAGCGTGGACGCGTGCCGACAGAATGCCCCCGCGCACCTCTCTTTCCACCAACGACACCTTAAAATCGTCTACTGCGCACTCAAGGTCATGGCTCAAGTTGTTTGCCGGCCACTGTAACTGTGATGTGGGGCACTCACGAGGTGATGCGGGGGCGGCGCGCGGCGCAACCACGCCAGCTCTTCACGCAGCCGGTCGCGCGTCTCGGCTCGCTCCAGGCACCGCTTCTCCTGCTCCTGCTCCTCCTCACCCTCCGACAAGATCCTCTCTGCCACACTCGAACCTGACATAATATTACAACTCTCACGTTAATCTACATCCTATACTATTTTACTAAGTAATTGCTCAGTACTATATTCCCTTTTTGACCGAGCTCAACCAAAAGTAGTATGAGGTTCTCAATTCGTCTGTATATTTATTTTTATACATTATTATATTCACCGACTAATCGGAAACGGCTTATCTGATTTGGATGGTTTAACTGACGTACTACAACACTGACGTAATAAGAATTTATTACGTCAGGGGCTTATAAAAATAATATCTTACCAAAAACATTTCTATGTAAAATGTTGCTAAGACACATATCTCTCGCACTGTCAAAATGTTATCAGAGATTTTGTAAGTTGTTGTCATATTTTTTTTATATCCAAGTTTTATATTTTTTTTTGTTGATTGTGTACTACAAGCTTACATATAAAATTTCAGCTTTCTAGGCCTTCAGGAAGTACCCTAAGAGTTTTGATGATCATCAGTGAGTCTGTTCGCAGTTATTTCGCTAGATGGCGATACTAGCTATCAATTTGTGACTGTTACGTATTTTGTTTTTATTGCATTGTTATTGCTATATTTTATGCTTTGTGATTGTTATGTATTTATTTTTTTGTCGTTTAAACAATGTATATCTATATAGTATTATTTTTCTTTTGTCATTTCTATTGTTTATAGTATCTGTTGTAGTAATGTGGTTTTTGTGTTGTTTGTTTGTTTGTTTGTTATGTGTACTATAGACCGTAGGTTCTGTGATGTCTATATAGCTCATTTGTAAATCTTTAAGAGATCTCCAGGTTTGTTTGTTTAACATGTTTATATATAAAATTTGTAAAAAACCGTTTGAATCTTGCAATAAATAAATAAAATAAAAATAAAATAATTTAACACAGCACTGCAGCTGTCACCTATGTGAAGTAGGAGCGATCCCGATCGTTCCTATACAATGAACCGTAATGAGTTCAGTCTGCAACTAACGTCTGTCAAGTAAGTTTTAATTATTTTCGAAGTCTCTTTTTTGGGTCCAGAGTCGGTGAGGAAATCGAGGTTATTTAGATATCAGTAAAATCTAAAATATAAGAGCTATGTTATTGAAACATAGCATACCTATTTAATAATTTCACGATTGACATCATATCCCAAGATTTTTGTTTATCTGGTATAATCCAAACCCAAGTTATGAGGGGTCAAAAAAACGACGAAACGCTTCGAGAAAAGGTAGGTAGTGCCCATGCGCATCGCTTGGCTGTCTTGGCGGGGGCACGGTAGTGCCAGACGTATCATAATCTGAGTTCAAATACATACCATACCCGAGAGTCTCGAGTAGCTTGTCCAAGTCATCATCGAGCAACTGCACGCCCGTGATGTCGGCGTCTCGCGCGAGCCGGACCAGCTCCGCCTCGTCGGCGCGACTGATGGTGGAGCCTGGCGGACGCGTCACGTACTCGCGCAGCCACTGCGCGACGCCCGCCGAGCTCCAGAAGC
The DNA here is from genome assembly GCA_947623365.1 of Achlya flavicornis. Classification (NCBI taxonomy): domain Eukaryota; kingdom Metazoa; phylum Arthropoda; class Insecta; order Lepidoptera; family Drepanidae; genus Achlya; species Achlya flavicornis. The sequence continues at coordinate 86,364 of OX392481.1, read as the reverse complement.
GCGGCGCCGCCCCCTCGCCGGCGTCGTCTTCGTCCACGTCATCGTCCTCCAGCGCCGGCGGGGCGCGCCACAGCGCCAGCTCGCCCGCCAGCGCGCCCACCGCCAACAGCCGCGGGCCGAGCACGGCGACCGCGAGCGCGCCTCCCGCGCCCGCCGCCGGCACCGCATAGAGCGGCGCCAACTCACAGCCGCCGCCCGCCACGTGCCAGACGCGTGCCCACCGGTCGGCGCCCGCGCTGACGAGCACCGCGCCCGCCGGCGCCGCCTCGCGCCCCCACCGCACGCACGTCACTCCGCCGCCGTGCGCCTCCACCGAGCGCACCGCCCGTATGGAGCAAAGCACCGTGTCTGTTGACCCCTGCCGATGATCGATGTCGATGACGTTTTGAACTACCAAAACATAATTGTAATAAAAAGGTATTGTAAAACCTCAAACATCGTTCGTACCGGTCTGGTACGAACGATGTTTGAGGTTATCGCAACGCCGCTGTGTTTGCGAAGTATATTTTCTGTTACGTATTTTGTTATTGCTTTTTAAATAAAAATAAATAAAAAATAAAGTATATAAAAGTGGTGCCGATGGGCTGGGTACCTCTGTGTCAGTGTGAGTGCAGTGGAGCCGCCACAGTTTAATGAGCGAGTCACAGCCGGCGGTAGCGAGCACGTGGTGCCCCTCGCCCAGTGCCAGCGACACCGATGCACACTCCGGCGCAAAGTCACAGCTCTGCACGCCTATGTTACACACAACAGATACACAATTTAAGTTATTATAAATAACACTAGATGGCAGCACTAGTATATTATACACACATCAAAAAAAGTCGGATCAGTTTTAAAAGTCGAAATCTTTTCTGTTACTTTATATTATAACTAGCTGCCCGGCGCGACGTCGTTCGCGTGGTGCTACCCTTCCCTGTGGTGCTACCCTACCCTGTGGTGCTACCCTACCCTGTGGTGCTACTTTACCCTACCCTACCCCACCCTACCCTACACTACACTACCTTACCCTACCCTACCTTACCCTACCCAACCCCACCCTACGGGTATGAAAAATAGTTGACGTCCTATTCTCAGACATATATACACTCTTAAGAATCGGTCATCTTTCTGTCCTCCGTGGTCAAGCCGTTTTTTACAAACAATGAGCCACACGAAAAGAGATTGACTCCCTCCCGTACGGCCCGTATCCCAGTGACGTGATTTTTCTGCTAATACTTATATTTTTAAACTCGTGATATCTTTTGAATGGAACGTCCGAATTGAATAATTCAAAAAGTTATATAAAGGAACTGAAACAGTCTTATATATGAAGTAATTTACTTTGATAAGGATTAATACCAAGATACAAATAGAGAGCCATTTCTAGCGGCGGCATTTCAATAAAAAATTTAAAATAGAAAAACACTTATTGTGGCATAACTATAATAGTTAGACATATGGTATCGCGACACTTTTTGTAAATAATAATGTGTTCTATAAAGTCGTAGTACATTATTTTATTCTATCATCAATAGTTTTCGCAGCGCACGCGATGTAATGAATATTTCAGGTAATTTTTTTACACCTTGGGTTACATTATTGGAGTTTTAGTAAGGATCCCTAATTTTTTTGAAAATATAATATAGCCTATGTTAACCGGGGATAGTGTAGCTTCCCAATAGTGAAAGAATTTTTCAAATCGGTTCAGTACTTTCGGAGCCTATTCAATGCAAACAAACAAACAAACAAACAATCAAATCTTTCCTCTTTATAATATTAGTATAATAATAATAATAATAAAAACTTTCCAAATATACGGAGCTAAAGGAGGAAACAGCTCGCATGTGGCAATTAAAAAATGTTACGATTGTACCAATCGTACTCTCCACCACTGGCGTTATACCAAGACAGCTCCATAGATCCATCCAAACTTTAGACCTGCCACCTTTCACATACATAAATTTACAAAAAGCAGCCATATTAAATACTTGCAGGATAGTGCGAAAATTTTTACAAGTAAACCACAACCAACCGCCCAATGATATTCCCCATAGTTCCTATAATGAGGAACAGACCCCACATGATCTTCACTTGGCTTAGGCCCGTGATTATCATTTCTTACCAGTTCTTTGAACTGAGAAAAAAAAAAGAAACAAAAAAAATAATAATAATAATAATAATAATTCTTTATTATCAGGCTACTTTGGCCCATAGATATATACCTTACAAACTAACATACATATCAAAATATAACACTTTTTGTTAGTATAAAAGCTTAAAACTATGTTAGTAAAAAGCACTACGTCACAGTGCGATCGTGTGGCACTTGTCCTCGGAAGCGACGAAACACCACGCCTTGCGGCCAAAAGTTTTCCTCCATGACGAGGTGCAGAAAACACGTTGGAACTCGCACCACGAACGCCATGAAGTTGACGTTGCGGGTCGATTCCAGCAGCTGCACCCTCGGCGTGTACTTAATCTTTTGGCGCACGTACTCCACAATGTCTTCCGCCTTAGTGGTGTAGTGTAGGCGGGAGATATACACCGGAGTGTTTGGCTTCGCGGCACGTATGGTTTGCTTGGGCTCCACAGGAGCCGTGCCGCATCGGTTCTTGTTGTTTTTCTGACGGTGCTTCCTACTTTGCACAGTCTGAAAACCATCATCATCACGAGCCCGCATCGATGCCTTTTCAGGAACGGGCTGCGTAGAAGGCGCTGACGTTGTTGACACCGGCAGTGTGTCAGTGGGTCGGGTAGGTGGAGCGGCGCGAGCGCGGGCGGTGCGCAGCGGAGCCGCAGGGGCAGCAGCGGGGCTGCGGGGCGCACACGGTGCACGTTCTGCACACTCAGCGATCGAAGGTGGCGGCGAGGACAAAACTGCTGACGCAAAACTTGTCCCCGATAAATCGTGACCCGCTGCGCGACGTATGTTGACGCTTGATGCACTCGATGGTGACCCAGTTACCGTTACTGTGTTACGCAACTCAATAAGTTCGTTGCGCATATCAGCGACGGTGTTTTGGGATGCATCTAACTTCTTCTGTACATCCAACAGGCTTGCCTTAAGAAACACTATATCCTTCAGCAGGCTCGTTACATCGACGTGGTCAAAAGTGACGGGAGGGAGCTTGTGCAGGTCCTTCGCCACAAACGTAGGCACGTCGTCAGGATCGGTCTCCTTCAGCAGCGTGATAATATCTTGCACACTTTTCTTAGTCCCGTCACGCCGGCGGGACACCATCTTGTCTAACTTGTTCAGCAAGTTGAACAAGAGCAACTTAGAAGCAGCGATGTCTTCTTCACTGAAGTTCGTTGAGCAGATCTGGACTGCAGACACCTCGTCCATCACGTCCAGCTTCTGCTGCAGGAACGCCAGTAATTCGTTCACCACAAGTTGATGACTCATGGTGATCAATAATTCAAGCGACGGCTTATGCCGCGCTACACGACTTATAAAATTATAAGTGTCAGCAATACGTCTGAATCAGAACGCGGCCACAGTGAGACTCGAAAATAGAAAAACACTTATTGTGGCATAACTATAATAGTTAGACATATGGTATCGCGACACTTTTTGTAAATAATAATGTGTTCTATAAAGTCGTAGTACATTATTTTATTCTATCATCAATAGTTTTCGCAGCGCACGCGATGTAATGAATATTTCAGGTAATTTTTTTACACATTGGGTTACATTATTGGAGTTTTAGTAAGGATCCCTAATTTTTTTGAAAATATAATATAGCCTATGTTAACCGGGGATAGTGTAGCTTCCCAATAGTGAAAGAATTTTTCAAATCGGTTCAGTACTTTCGGAGCCTATTCAATGCAAACAAACAAACAAACAAACAATCAAATCTTTCCTCTTTATAATATTAGTATAGATTTCATGTTCTTTTTAGATTCTTTTCTTAAAAATATAGAATTAGAATATATATTTTTATACCTGTCTCACGTGGACATAATGGAGCTTCAATAAAACTCAAATTAACTGTATATAAACTGTATTGATAAAAATGTTGCAAAAACAAACTGTTTGGTACGACAGCTGATGACGATTAAATTAAATGTTCAATGGTTCATAGAACACTCGTTAAACGCCTACAATAATATCATAGCAATATTGAGGATTGATCCATTGATATCCTCTTGAGGTGAGGCGTTTACATAAACTCCCCCCGTTGAAAACTTAAGTTCTTCAACTTCTTTGATCTTCATCAGGAAGTAGTGGGCAGATTTTGACCAGCGGACGTCGGTACGTTCCTTTAGTGGTGGTCACATCAGCGACGCGGGAAATGTTATCTGCTCCGGGAAATAATTTGGTTACTCGTCCAACACGCCAACACATTGGTGGAAGCGAGTCTTCACTCAGGAGGACTAGATCGCCGACCTTCAGGCTGGCTGTGTTCTGTTTCCATTTTGTCCGTTGTTGTAGTTCTCCGAGATACACCTTTTGCCAAGTATGCCAAAAATGTTGGCGAATTTTTTCTACGCGGGAATATCTGCTCAGGCTGCTTTCACTTTTGGTGTCTAGAGCAGGCGCAGGCAGCGCGTTCAGCGGTCGTCCTATCAAAAAGTGCCCTGGAGATAAGTACAGGAAATCGTCTGGTGATGAGGAGAGGGGGCATAAGGGACGACTGTTTAGGATAGCCTCCACTTGTACAAATAATGTCGTTAGTTCTTCGAACGTTAGATGAGAATGACCGATTACGCGCTTTACATGATATTTTGCCGATTTTACGCCGGCCTCCCATATACCGCCGAAGTGAGGAGCGTAAGACGGAGTGAAATTAAATTTAAAGCCTTCCTGAGTTGCAAACTCAGAGAGATACTCAGTGTGCTTTTTTAGGAATGAGTTGAGTTCTTTAGCAGCGGCTACAAAATTGCGTCCGTTGTCGGAAAATAATTCGGCCGGCCTACCGCGGCGAGACACAAATCTACGTAATGTCATTACAAACGCATCTTTAGAAAGGTCACTCACGACCTCCAAATGTACGCATTTGTAACGCAAACACACAAAAATGCATAAGTAGCATTTACTCACTTTAGCGCCACGACCTTTCCGACTCAAAACAAAGAACGGCCCAGCGTAATCCATACCTACAGAGTTAAAGGGAAAGTCTGTGGTAACACGTTGAGCTGGAAGATCTCCCATTTTAGGGCATAAAGTCTTACCTTGAGCGCGGCGACAAATCACACAATTGTTTACGACATTTCGGGCGAGACGTCTACCGTAAAGTGGCCACACAGTTTCTCTTACTGTTGCCAACAGTAGCTGAGGGCCGGCATGCAAATTACGAAGATGCTCGTATTCAAAAAATAATTTTGTAAAATAATGAGATGATTGTAGGAGTATGGGATGTTTTTTTCCATCTGGACAGTCTGAATTGTTTATCCTACCACCTACTCTAATTAAATTATTGTCATCAACAAAGGGTGATAAGGATAAAATTTTACATTTTGAGTTTAAAGTTTGTTTTTTAGATAAAATTTTGTATTCATTAGAAAAAGTTTCTTGTTGAGATATAAAACAAAGATTATTAAAGGAATCATTTAATTCGTCAAGAGTTAAATCCCCTGTAGTTATTTTTTTAGTTTTGACGTATTTAATAAAACGTATAGCATAGCAAAATGCTCTTTTTAATCGATTCAATTTAGAAAATCGTTCAAATTTAACTACAGGCCTAAATATGGTTCCAGTTAGTGTTGTAATTATAGATTTAGTTTCAGGTAAATTATTTAGGTTTTGTGGTTTTAAAGTAGGCCATCTTGTGTGATCATTTAGTAAAAAATTTGGACCGCGCCACCACAATGATAAATTTGGCAGTTGACTAGGGTTGACACCCCTAGAAATCAGGTCAGCTGGGTTCTCAGCTGTGGGCACGTATCTCCATGACGGAAAATTGGTTAATTCTTGGATTTCACCAATTCTATTAGCCACGAAAGTTTTTAATTTTGTAGGATTACCTGACAACCACCCCAGGACTACACTGGAGTCACACCAGTGGAATATACGATCAGGAGTATAGCGAATAGAATCTGTGACTGTTTTACACAACCGAGCTGCAAGGAGCGAGGCGCAGAGCTCTAGGCGAGGGATGGAAGTCGGCTTCAACGGAGCTACCTTGGACTTGGAGCACAAAAGCCTCACTGTGACGTCACCATTGACGTTAACCGTCCGCATGTAAACACATGCGCCGTAGCCAACCTGTGATGCGTCACTGAAAGAGTGAATTTCGACCTCTGTAGGTGAGTCACAGTGTACATACCTAGGAATTTGGAGTGTGGAGAGAACAGGTAAGTTTTGAGATAAATTAATCCATAGATCTTTAGTATCATTTGGGACTGGTTCATCCCATTCAATTTTTCGATGCCACAGGCTTTGCAGCATTAATTTTGCTTGCATAATACAGGGGCTGAGGAGACCTAAGGGGTCAAAGATTTTAAAAGAATTAGACATTATAAATCGTTTAGTTATAATTTTATTTTGTGAGGGTTCATTTATAGGGAAATGAAGCGTGTCATCATTCGGGTTCCAGCCAAGTCCGAGAGTGCTTGACGACTCGCTAATAGTTAAGTGTTCTTGTATATTAGAGGGATCTTTTAAAATTGATTGTAAATTTGATTTGAATTTTCGTAGATTAAAACAGCCTTTCTTTAACTCTTCACTTATTGAATTCTTTATGTGAAGTAATTCATTGACGTCATTAGACCCGGTAATAAGATCATCCACATAATAATCCTTTTGTATTATAGTTTTAATAAGATTGTCGTCACACTCCTCTCCAATCTGCCACAGACATCGCGTGCTTAAATAGCTGGCACTTGCGGTCCCGTAAGTGACGGTATTTAGCTGCATTGTTTGGATAGGTAAGGACTCATTTTCTCTCCACAGAACGAGCTGTAAATTTCTATCACTGGTGTGGATATCAATTTGACGGTACATCTTCTCGATGTCTCCGGTGAGTAGAAACCTGTACTGTCGAGCTCTTAACAAAATAGAAAAAAGAGAGTCCTGTACATTTGGACCTACCATTTGCAAGTCATTGACAGAATAGCCGGAAGTGGAGGGTGCGGAGCCGTCAAACACGACACGGATTTTGGTAGACTCACTGGATTCCTTAAAAACCGCATGATGACACAGAAAATACGATTGATTTGGTAAGTAAACTTTAGACTTAGAAAGATGACCTAACGCTTCATATTCTTTCATAAATTGAACGTATTGTATTTTTAAATTTTGATTTTTACGAAATCGCTTCTCTAAGCTGAGAAAGCGTTTTTTAGCAAGTGTGTAGGAGTCACCCAAACAATCAGGTGAGTCGCGAAGGGGTAGTTTCACACAGAATCTACCTGTATTTAGTCTAGTAGTGTTAATTAGGAAGTGGTTTTCGCAAGACTTTTCGGTTTCGCTTAAAAGTTTGACTTGAGGTAGCTCTTCTAGCTCCCAAAATTTTGATAGCATGTAGTCAACTTGGGACTCTTTAGACAAATCCTGCTCAGACAATTTTACATGATTAGAATAAATATTTAATGATTTTTGATTATTTTTATTGAATGTATTAAATGAGTTTTGTGTGTATGAATTATTTATTATATTGAATGAACTTTGTATATTTATTTGACCCCCTAATAACCAGCCGAATTGGGAACTAAGTAATCTAGGGTTACCTTTACCTAGTGATTTTTGTTCTCGGCCTAGAATATCCCAAAAGATATCGGCTCCTATCAACACATCAACAGGAGCTGGCTCGCCAAAGTGAGGGTCAGCTAAGTATGTATTTTTGGGTATATTTAGGGTAGACGGATCTATTGGAAAAGTTGGTAGATTCCCAGTAAGATTTTCTAGAACCAAACAAGAGAATGTTATTTTGAAATCATTAAATGAATCGCGGGATTGTAACTGCACGACACATCTTTCATTGACTGTGTTAGCGAGACAATTACCAATACCTGATATATTTAATGAAATAGGAGTTACATTTAGTGATAATTTATTTTGTAAAGATTTTGTAATGAATGTTGACTGACTGCCTGAATCTAGTAAGGCGCGTGCTAGGACCACCTCTTTAGTCACCGGATTCATGACTTCAATTAGGGCAGACGACAACAACACCTGGCTAGTAACTTCTTTAGAAAAGTTAACGATAGACCCAGGGGTTTGGATTTCGATGGAATTGGCTTCAGAGTCAGTGTTATTGTTATGCAACAACGTATTGTGGCGTTCTTTGCAGTGCCTACAAGGGCCCATGCGACAATCGCTGACAGGGTGCCCTTGTCGTAAACAATTTGAACAAAGTTTGTATTTATTTATGTCTGCAAATTTTTCTTTTATATTTTTGGCAATAAAAGTTGAACAATCGTATATTTTATGATTTTGATTACAAATAACGCAGAGAAAAACGGAACCATTATCTTGACTTAATGAGGCAAATGATTTTGTGGTTGTATTTTGTCTGCTACTACCAGCGACACCAATTGATTGCTGTGGAAACCTAGAATAATTTTCTTTATTACGATGCATAGACTCAAGGACGTGCGCTCGATCAATTAAAAAAGTTTTAAATTGTTCTAGTGAAGGATAATCCTCACCAATACTATTACGCTGCTCCTCCCACTTCATCAATGTGTTGTTATCTAATTTAGATGTTAGCATGTATATAATCAATGTGTCCCATTGGGCAGTTGGTTGACCAAGGTTGGAAAGGGCGCGTAAATTTTTTGTCACATGATCCACAAAAAACCGTAATGAACTTTCGGATTCACGAGTTATTTGTTGCATGTTAAAAAGAGATTTTAAATGATAATTTATTAATAACCTTTTGTTATTATAGCGGTCGCAGAGTAATTGCCATGCAATAATATAATTAGCGGATGACACTTCAATATTAGCAACTATGCGCTTTGCCTCGCCCTCAAGGTAAGACAATAAGTAATGAAACTTTTGTATCATGGAAATACGCTGGTCACTATGAATTAAATTCGTGAAGGTATCGTGGAACTCGAGCCAGCGAAAGAATGATCCGTCAAACTTAGCAATCTCAATTTTGGGTAATTTAACACCAATATTAGTATGGTCGAGAGTGCATTGAGCTTCCTGAAATATTGATTCACGTCTTTTCTTTTCTTGTTCTATTGATTTTAATTCATTTTGTGTATCAAATAAACTTTTAGCTATGGCGGTACATAAAATCATTTCTTGCTCAACGCTTTCTCGCTCATCGATTTCAGAATCTAAATTTTCGGAATTTAATAGCTCAATCTGGGTTTGCAAATCGTCAAATTTAGCAGCCAAGCCTTCGAATCTGCTTAGTTTTAAAGATAACTCGGCAAACTCGACGCTTGTCAGTGTAGATTGCTTTGTGACTTTATCTAGATAATTCTTAAACTTAGTGATTTGACCTTTAATCGAACTGCGTTTTGTTTGTAAATCTCTCAATGCAGAATTACTCCCGGTACTTTTCACTGGAGGCACTGAAGACTTATTTTCTTTTTCAGACATTTTGAACTAAAAATAACTTGCTAGTTAGTGAGATTATGAAAGTAATAAAATTATATGCAACGTAGATACTAATAAACAACACAAAGCAATGATACACGTACGGAAGGAAAGATTAGTTAAATAATAAAATGATTTTGTCTCACGTTCCTCACACGGCGATGCCTGGGGCTTTGTTATCAGCGAAGTCAGCTGATGTACCGTTAGCCGAGCGCCGAGCGAGCGGTAGGTTAGGTATGCAACCGGCCGACTTGCGAACCTGGAATTAGTAGGCAAATCTTCTCAATATCGCGCAAAAAACTGGTGCGAGACAATGGAAATTGAAATGTTTTTATGTTTTTTAGTTTATTATTATGATTTAGTTAATTATCTTCTTAGAAAATGCGAAAATGTACAAAATTTAGAATTAATAATTTTTCGAAGGTAGGTTGGTAACCAAATTACACATCATTTGCACAAGAGGATTTTGAACAAAATTAAGGATTAAGCACGGGATGGATTATTTAGGAAGTAAGGATAGATAAACAGGGCACTTATCTGATGAACTATGCTGCCAGGTGATGCTTTTTATGCGTCACTGCCCGGCGGTGTTCGAGCTAGATATCCTTGGCTTTTCCTCCAAATCTTCTGGATTCTGCTGCTGTACTGTTTCTATTTTGGAGTACAGTCCTGGGACGGTCGCCAATTTATGTCTCACGTGGACATAATGGAGCTTCAATAAAACTCAAATTAACTGTATATAAACTGTATTGATAAAAATGTTGCAAAAACAAACTGTTTGGTACGACAGCTGATGACGATTAAATTAAATGTTCAATGGTTCATAGAACACTCGTTAAACGCCTACAATAATATCATAGCAATATTGAGGATTGATCCATTGATATCCTCTTGAGGTGAGGCGTTTACAATACCAATCAGGTGGCAAACAAGCATACGGGGCGCCTGATGCTAAGCAGTTACCGTTATTTAGGCTTGTTACCAAGGTCGTGTGCGGTGGGCTCGTGGTAGAGCGAGAGGGGCGCGGGGGGCGCCAGCACGCGCAGCTCGCCGCTCGCCGCGCCCGTCGCCGCCACGCGCCCGTCATGCGACCACGCGCAGCACGTCACCGCCTCCGTGTGCCCGCTGTACACGCTGTACAGTGCACACTCATAGGTATATATTTTATTCCCAACACGACCGCAGATTAATATTATCTTATTTTTTTAAACTGACCAACTAGGGTGCGGATCCACATCGGCGAGGCTCCAAAGCGGTGCGAGGCCGTCGTCCGTGGCCAGCAGCAGTCTAGGTGAGCGGTGCGGAGACACTCGCGCACCCCGCACCCCGCCGCCACCCGTCTCTCCACTCCTGCCCCCGCCACTCGGCACGCTCAGTTCTCGCAGCTGCAGCCCAGTCTACGCAGATACGGCATGAGAGACAACCATGTGCACAGAAATCGGAAGCCATGTGCTTGTTATACCAAACCACCGTGCTGTAGACGAGTTTTGCGATTGCGTGGTACTTGGCTATACCTGCACGTCCCACAAGCAGGCGCGTGCGTCGAGCCCGGCCGTGAGCAGCAGCGCGCCGCCCGCGCCGAAGTCCACCGCCAGGGCTGGGTAGCGGTGCGCCTCCAGTGTCGCCTCCTCCACCAGGGTGCCTGCCACGCTGCTCCATCGGAACACCTTAACCGTGCCATCACTGCCGGAATAACACGTGAAGCGGTATGACGGCTTCCGTTTTCGTTACTCAGTACGACCGACAGACACTACTATCCCTACCAGATAGATCATAATTTGAAATACCATGAATCGATGTATGGTCGTATGGTATATAAAAGTGGGTATTCATCATCAAAGCCTTATACATACAATATCAGCCTATAATAACCACTGCTCGGAACAGTTCTCTTTTCACAAATGAGGCTGAAAGGGAATGGGCAATACTCCACCACGTATGCCCACTGCAGATTGGTTGAGGTAGGCTAGTGGTCAACCTACTGTTCGAATTTTTCAAGCCGCCTAGACGGCCTCCCACTAACTTAACGACTATCACAAATTTCAAACGATCTTTTGGATAATAAAGACTAGGAAAAAGACTTATTGGTTGCCGTGATCACCTGGAAGCGGTGGCTAGTAGATCGTGGTGCGTAGCGATGCAGTTGATGGCGCCGGTATGTACGCGTGGCGCGTGCCAAACTCGGCGCGCCCCGCTGCCCTCCGCGCCCTCTGCCTCCTCCCTCGCGCCACGCCCCTCCTCCAACATTTCATCCGTGAAGTCGTCGCACTCCACCGGCCCAATGCCCTAGGACACAATCCTCGAATCGTTCATAGACAAGTCCAATTTTTTATAACGATCGAGTTGCGAGATGATTCAAATTCACTCACCTCGAGATCGCCGACACCAAAATGCGATAGCGTAACGCATGGCACCTCCAGCTCATCATCTATTGTAAAAGTGCCTAAAGACCACGTCCGAACCGATCTGTCGTTGGAACCTTCGGCAAAAAAATTGTAGGTAATGTATTATTTAATCCATTTTTATTAATCAAAAACTTTAACAAAACTTGAGGTTGCTCCGTACAAAAGCACAGTTAAATATCTTACAGGACTTAATATTTTAACCATATAACGGAGACGGAGTTAACGTGGCGATCTTCCGCTAGCATCGTGTTTTAAACCTGGTACCCAGCTAAGTGCTTATTTTTTTTACCACAAACTATTCTTAAAAATATTCCCACCAGTGATCAAATAGCGCAGATCGTAGTCCAGTGCCACGCAGGTGAGGTACCGTGCGTGCGCGTGTAAGACGGTCAGACAGACGCACGTGAGCGGCGCCCACAGCCGCGCAGTGCGGTCCAGCGACCCGCTCGCCACCAGCGAACCGCGGCCGCCGCCGCCGCCCCACCTTAGCGACGTCACCGCCGCCGCGTGCCCTTCCATCGCACCCGCCGCCACCAGCCCGACGCCACCCGCCCCCGCACGCCGCCACACCCGCACCACGCCGTCCTGCCCGCCCGTGGCCGCCGCTTCACCATCCTCGCTCGCGTCCGCACACAGCGCGCCCAGGTCGTGTGCCCCATCAACCCACGTCAGCGCTGGAGGTGGAGTCCCGTCATCTAGGCCGTTCTTGCACACCTCTGGCGATATAACGAGAAGATTATACCGTCAAATACTTTTTTTTACCCGACTGACCCGGAAGGAGGGTTATGTTTTTCGAGTGCATGTATGTATGTATGTATATATGTATGTATGTAGTAGTATGTATCCCCGACTGCAAGACCTTATAACATTCAAGTTATATTCCAAATTCTATAGATTAAAAAGCTTGTTTTTGTCTTTTCAGTTAATTTTTGTTTTACGCAGTCGGGTTTTTTGTTTCTTTTAATAATTTAATTTATTGAATGGTACTGGAGGTCGATATAGGTAAGAGAGAACCACTACCGATGAAATCGAAAACTTTGAGTACGCCGCTCGTGCAAGCGGTGAGCAGCAGGGCGCCCCTCGCCGGGGCCGCCAGCGCGTGCAGGGCCCCCTCGTGGGCCACCAGCCGCGCAACGAGGCAACCACGCGCCACCAGCCACACGCACAGCGTCCCATCGTCGTGGCCCGCGACTAGACGCCCCCCGCCGGCGCCCCCTCCCGCCCAGCACAGCGCGCGCACGGCCGCCGCGCCCGGCGCCGAGAGCAGGCGGCGCGCCCCCAGCATGCGCCCCTCCCACAGCCGCACGCACCCGTCGATGCCACCGGACGCTACGAGCGCACCTCCGCCGGACCACCGAGCCGCCGTCACCCCGTACCGGTGCGCAGCCGGCGCGACGCCCGCCTCCTGCCAGCCACCGCCGGCGCCCGACCAGCGCCACAGCCGCAGCGAGCGGTCTCCGCCGCCCGACACCAGCCGTGCACCGCACGCGTCCGCGCACGTCACCTCGCCGCGGTGCGCTCGCAGCGACGCCACCAGCGCCGGCTCTCCGATACCCTCCATTTAAATTGTTAGCCGATCGGATGCGGTGCGTTAGTGCTGACGTCTGCACAAGCGAGGGGTGGCCGCTCGAGTATGTCTCCGTCTGTGATAGCCACCCGTAGCTATTATCGTAGACGAGTAGAATAAGTTGTTTACCGAGCCGAGGCGGGCGACGACCTCCACGACTGACCTTCGGCTATTGATCGATTATGAGGTACTTGACGAGACTTCCATATTTGCCGTAAATCACCTTTAACACGAGTAGGTAACTACCTCCTATTGTGTCACTGTTAAAGGTATCACTGTTGAATTATCGATCGTAGCGATCTTGTGAGTTTCCTATTGCATTATTTAAGGTTTTACAACAATGAAACAAGAAAAAAGTTGCTTAGCTGCCTGCTATGACTTCTGTCTGTATATGCTGAGCTGCGTACTGAGAGTCGGCAGATATATCTGTAGTAGCAGTAAAATTTTCCCAACGGTTCGGCAAGGTTAATTATTATTTTTACTATTTAAATTACCTTAATTGCATAGGTAATGTACAAACCACAGAACTTTCAGTACACAATTTAATAAGTATTTTGTTTTTCACACAAGTAACTATTCTTCAGCAGCAATATTAACAACACACTACTCTGTTTGACGGAAAAATATCAGTAAGTATTGATTTCACATTAAAATAGAAAAAACTATAAGCTCCACTTTTCGATAACAATGTTGACAAATAATAACTACGTGAGTGAGGTGCGAGGAGTGCGGGAGGCGCGGGAGGGGCGGGGGCGCGAGGCGCGCGCCTGCTGCCACCGCGCCGGTCCCTCCGTACACGTGCGGTGTCCCGCGAAGGTCCCACGACAAGTCACCCACAAAGCTACTAGAACCTATCGCATCAATTATCGCAAGCTTAAAGTTATAGGGGCGTGGGTATTATATACAAAACAACTAGTGACCCGTCTGGTTTTTCATCTTGTAGTTGCCATTTCTCTTTCATCGAGTCTGGCTTAGTTTTAGATATGGTTCTCTCCAAAGCGTTGAAGTTACACATTTGATTACGGAATAACGTTGATAAGTGCTTATCCGTATCATCACCATTAAGCTGGTGTACTTCATTCGTCTTACATTTCGGTGTACCAAAGGTTTCCGGTGCTTTCGGTTTGGATATACCCGAAAATCCAGGATCAGAGTTCAATAGTTCGCTTCGCATTTGAGTCATAACTTGCATTGTTTCTTCGTATATGCTTCTAGTTACGGCGACTATGTCTTCTCTAAAGTAGTCATGGTCTTGCGTCGACTCATACTTCTTTATTATTTCGTGATTTGCTCGAAATTCGTCCCAGTGGGATCGTAAAGCTTCGATGCGCTTGGTAAGGTAATCTGTGGTTTTTCGACTCACAGGATCCTTTTTATAATTGGATTGAAGAGCTATTTCTCGTAGCTATTATGTTGCTTAGTTATCAGCTCTGCAAATTGGTAGTCTTCTTGTGACATTGTAGTGGTTACTTCGGTGGTGTTTTGCAGCAGTCGATGTTATCTCCGCTGGTTTGTTCTTGCAATTTTCTGGCACGCAGTGTAGTACTTTTCTTCCGCACCAAATAATTAGCAGCTCGAAGGACCAAAAGATGTTGGGGTTATCTCGTCGTAGACGGTACTCCAGATATTGTTGTAATTAGTTAACACCAAACCACTGTTAAGTTTGCAGATTTATTCATAAAGAAATGCTGATGTTGTCTAGCAATCTGAGCCGCACGTCACGTATCGACGTTTTTATTACGACTAACTTTGTTCCACATAATTATGCCTTATAAGGGATAATTTTGCTGTATGAGCATTATTGGCTCGTACAGGTGCAATTTACCAAAGTGGCGCGGCGTCATTGTGGCTAAAAACACAAAGTACCTACCTACTTATTAGTGTTAGCATTAACATGTAATAAGTATTTTAATATTATTTAATTTCATACCATTGAATATTGATTAATTATAATTAGTTATTATTATTATTTATTCTGAAATTGTAAAGCAGTTTATTTTGATATGGTGGATTTTAATAGAAGCGTTTTACCTGAAAATAAAACGCATATTAAATACTTACCTTATTTGAAACCTTATATATTGAGAGCGGCCTTCCTTGTTTTCTGCTCTAGACTTCCTTCTTTGTCTACCCTAATATTGCCGTCTCGCTCGCACATCTCCCCACCATCCACCCAGGCAGAGCGCGAGCTTGAGCCACGCGCGCTATCTCGTCATTGAGTCGAAATACCAGGCAGAACTAAAAATTAAGGTTTCAAATAAGGTAAGTATTTAATATGCGTTTTATTTTCAGGTAAAACGCTTCTATTAAAACTTGACCGTTATTTGAAACCTTATATATTGAGACGTGTTTGTTATCGCCTGGTGAAAGTGGATGCCAATGTGATTTTATGCTTGTAGCATAAAGTTATTTGTGACACAGGTGGGTACCTGTGATTTCTCCAGTATAGGTCATACGCGTACAGACTTCTGTGTGAGTCTGAAGGTATCGTGAGAGAGAATAGGTATCAAAAAAATAATACTAAGATGTGCGAGGTACTGTAATTTTATTTATGAAGTACAAACGAAAATATGTAGGTGTGCAAATATTATGGTATGTAAATATGCTAGAAGCAAAGTTCTTAATCAAATCATTGATGAGTATAAAAACATGTATCGTATATGATTGAAAAGCAACATTCAAGTATTTAATTAATCGTGCGAAGATAATGTAATCCCGCGATTAGTGGCTTATTATCAGCTATTTAACTGTCTGAAAGGATTGCAGATCTCTAATGGGCATGTGACCAGATTTAGTGGATCTGAACTGATTATGCCAGCACCAGCGATGAAATATTCTATTTCGCAACCTGTTAAAGATGTAGCAGGTCTTCTCAATAGTTGGTGCATTTTGCTGTGTTACGTCTATCGTATAAAAGGTGAATACAATCTGTACACACAGTAACTGATAGCTAAATGTTTTGCTACAGTCTATGTTCCGACATTATTATTCTCCGACACGTGTAGGTACATCATATATTATAATCAAAACGTTAATTACATACAGTACATTTTTACTTTCATTTGGTATTTTGTTATAATCACCAGCAATATTACTACATAAACATTAACCAGAAATATAAGTTCTAAAGTCCGATCAAAAGTAACATCATTACTTTTACCTGTTCTAAATTGGAAAGTGCAGTCATGTAGGTACAAGGCTATTTAAACAAAGTACAAGGTTGAAGGCAACCTTAACACATTACAAAATTAAGACAACGCTGTGTCAGTCTGGATATACATAATTCGTTACTTAAATTTTAGATATGTTACTAAAAATGACATGAGTCAATCGACTATCTATCGTATCAATATATCCAAAATATGTCCAACCCACACATGAGAACTCAAAACTGCATAAATTTGATACCACTGACTTATTCAGCATAATGAATATTCATCTAAGTAGTATAAGAAGCAGGTAGTTAATAACTTTATTAGTACAGGAGTCATTGTGACAAATGGACTACATATGTTTGTTCATTTTATTTCAACAAGCTACGGTTAGAAGCGTAACAAAGATGCCATGATTTCAACAAGCTATCCAATACTCATATTTCTAGAATTCCAGACCATCTTATGGTACCTACTTGGAGGTAGAAAAACCGTCCATGTATCTATCGATAGCGCTGTATTGTGACTGGGGCTGCCAAAATTCTGAACTTGAGGTCTGCCCTCAAAAATACTATGAATTACTTACTAAAAGTTTGTTTCGAGCCAATTTAGCTGAGGTAGCCTAGCAGTTTAGAGATTAAACAAAATAGAGGGTAATTTTATACTAGGTGGTAATTCCTCGAGTAAGAAAACAAAGGTGCTTTTTTCTTCTTAAAACATTTATTCATGCTTTAATCTAAAGACAAAACTTTCAACTAAGTACATTACATATTATTGTG
This sequence comes from Achlya flavicornis, assembly GCA_947623365.1. Classification (NCBI taxonomy): domain Eukaryota; kingdom Metazoa; phylum Arthropoda; class Insecta; order Lepidoptera; family Drepanidae; genus Achlya; species Achlya flavicornis. The sequence goes on along the minus strand of OX392481.1, from coordinate 68,983 downwards.
CAGGCGTATCCGCTGTGTAAGTGCTCCTCTAACAGTAGTTGGTAATCAGTAACAATAGATGAGGATCTAATATATGAAAGAAATTGGAATGTTACATACATATGACGATGATACGGTTCATCAGATGATTGTCACCTCATTCCGAACATAGGTGACGTTTAATTTAGATTTTGTCATGCTTTCGAGATAGCGAGGAGTCCTTTGTTATGGCAATGCAAAATTTTCTTGGCTAGACAACCAGCAAACACTTTCCTTAAAACTGCTCGACTGTTTATTGCGTTTACAGGCTTCATCTGATTATATATATCAATAGGAAATGAGATGACGGTCGCAGTTGAATCAAAAAGTATGCTGAATCACGGTAGTGCAGACTCTTTTAGGATATTACAAAGCTCGATAAGTTAATTAGACCGATTAGGCTCTAAGGTGATTTTGAAAGAAAATCAATAATATTTCTAGTATTCCAATGAACCCCCAAAAACACTGCGAGGGTGAGTAAATTTGTCAACATAGTGTAAGCTACACAGAGTAGTACAATTTTATTCATTCTTGTTTTAGAATTAAAACATAACGCCTTTGGTAGGCAGGAGAAAGTCATTCAAATAATCGATAATAGGTATTCCTTATTCCCTATATGTTTGTTACTCAATTGGTTAATTAACAAAAAACTTTTGGCTGAGACAGAAAGGTAGGCAATTTATCTATGTATAATAATGTTGTCATTATTGGTCATAGATTCGTATGTGTGTCACACACATTTACTAATGAAAATATGCCTGAGATCTGAATCTTGCACAACCAGTCCGAGTTGAAATAAATCAGCGATACGGTAAACATTTAATCCTTAATCACACGTATGATAGGTCAGTCAGTGAGATTTTTATTATATTCTTTGCATTTTTTTTTTTTTTTTTTTTTTTTTAGCCACCACTTTTTAGCATCAGCAGACTATGTTCAATGGTGCGGGTTTAACTTGATATCTGTTACCACAGTACTGAACCAAATGACTTGACATTACCAACGGTTTTTGGTAAAACAATACGCATCGACCGTGTTTTATATTATTTTCAGTATAAAAACCGGGGGTGCTTAGATGTCACCCTGCTGGTGAAATAGAATTTATTGTCCCGCTTTGAAATTATTAAGTGTCAATCTTTAAGCACCTGGCGGGTATGGCAAGACCCCTGCGAGGGTTAAATATATAAGAACAAGTCCGTAAGGGCACCACATACTTAAGAGTAACTGTAAGGGTAACATGTTACAGTTGCTTGCCCCTGTGAGATTTGATAATGATGGGAAATATGCGTAGAGGCATCTCAGCATAGGACTTTGCAAATGTACATTTAAAACCAACTATTTCCATGTGGGTGGTTATATAAGAGACTGTGCGACAGAACATTTCATATCCTGCCCTTGCATCGGTTGATTTAGATGGCGATTGTGAAAAGAGGTACAATATCTAGGTAAAGTACCCTGCGTTGAGGGTATCTATTTCGAGTCCCTTTTCCCTACGAGGCAGGGCTAGATTAAAAATCTGCTTTGACCTGTTTTCAAAGCAGGATCATTTAATTTTTATTAATTGAAAAGCAAAATAGGTTTTCGAACACCACGCTGCCTTTTTAATCCTTTCATCATTACTGTGCGTAGAGACACACCATCCAAACATAGTACCCTGCGAGAGTGTATTCTAAGGTCACGCCAAGATTTATATGCGTGAGGCGCGACATTCAAATGAACCTGCGAGGGTCCATTGTGATGTATTTGAAACCACATTCACTTGAAGGGTCCATTTCAAGTCATCTACCCCTGTAAGAGGTGAATTATGATGAAAAATGTGCGTACGGGCAGAAAATCCAAAAGAATACCCAGCGAGTGTACATTTCTGCCCCTACAAGCGGTTGATTAATATGGGGAATGTTTGTACAGGCATAACATACAGGAAAATACCTCACGAGGCTACATTTCAACTCATCTGCCCCTTCAAGGGGTTAACTATTATTGGTGTACGGGCACGACATCAAAAAGAATACACGCGAGGGTATATTTCAACTCACCTACCCTTGCAAAGGGTTGATTATTATGGGGAATGTGCATACGGAGTAAGGGCATAACATCCAAGAGAATAAATACCCCGCACATTTTTCATTTTTCAGTCACTGCCCCTGCGTGGAGTTAATAATAATGGGGAATGTGCGTACCGGCCCAACATCCAAGAAAATACCCTGCGCGAGTACGTTCTGAGTCACCTGCCCCTGCGCGGGGTTAATAGTAATGGGTAATGTGCGTACGGGCACAAGATCTAAGATAATACCCTGCGCGGGTATGATTTGAGTCACCTGCCCCTGCGCGGGGCTAATAATAATGGGGAATGTGCGTACGGGCACAACATCCACGAAAATACCCTGCGCGGGTATGTTTTGAGTCACCTGGCCCTGCGCGGGTTGGTGTATGGATCAGTTCAGACAAGCTTGCTAAGCAGGAGCATTTGATCCTTTTTATTAGAGGCTAAAATGTTTAACCTTTTTTAAGCATTGTAACTAGGCTAGCATAAATGGCAGGCGAAATCTTCTGGTTAGCGGATCACGATTCCTCATTTGAATAATTTCAGTACAAATAAGTTGTAATAATTCTGATTCACTACATAACACTTTCAATTCTTTTTTATTAAATTAGAATCACCGCTTCATTACAGGAACCTCAACAGAGGTTTATTTAAGTAACTAGTAACACACATGCTAGAACAAAAGTTGTTACCGCGGCAAATTTCATAAATATTTAACTATATAATAAATTGTTACACATGTTATTTAGACGGCACTTCACGGCACAACTAACCTTTCCGACACTTTAACTGCCTGCGGTCATTATTAATTTCATTTTAGATCCGAGAATCAGATATCATTGGATTTACTTGAGGAGCTTATAGAGGTACTACTCGACCCATTGTTACGCTGCCTTTTAGATCATTTTTGCTCAGGGCACTATCCGTTATCACTATTCGCACGTTGTGATTTATACAGTTAGCACTTGATGTAATTTAAATATTAATGTTCAACTGTGAACAAAAACAGCAACTAACCTAGGAAAAACCAAGGATAAAAAATTAATAGAAGCAAAATTATCAATAAAAAGTGGGTAGATTAAATAATTTAAGAATTAGTTGTTCAAAGACATGAACATAAAATATCAAAATTAAATTGAAATATCGAACGGTAAAACCGTTAAAATCATATATCATTATTTTAATAAATTAAGAAGGTACAAAGGTATATAAAATATACAAATAACTTACGAGTGCCTAGGCTAGGCTAGGCACAACCGTCCGTTGCAGAAAACAGGACGCCAATGACGAGATAGCGCGCGTGGCTCAAGCTCGCGCTCTGCCTGGGTGGATGGTGGGGAGATGTGCGAGCGAGACGGCAATATTAGGGTAGACAAAGAAGGAAGTCTAGAGCAGAAAACAAGGAAGGCCGCTCTCAATATATAAGGTTTCAAATAACGGTCAAGTTTTAATATCGAGGAATGGCAACCAGAAAAAGATATTGTAACAACGATGCCCATTGGAGAAAGTACTTTAATTATTTTTTTTGTAATTACCGAGTTTACCAACTGGTGTAAAAGTTCATGCCGACTTCCTTTTCAGTAAAATAAGGTAAGTATAATATTAGTGTCCGATCGATTTAGACACACCTACCTACTATTCGATCCATTTTTTGGTTTGATATTCATAGTCCATTGTTACGATAATTGCGTTAACAAGAAAATATTTGTACATTACATTTTAATTTTAGATTGAACAGTTTCCATCAACAATGACTAGATATCGTGGGTATATTTGATCAAAGTTTAACAGGTACCTACCCACTAGCTTTTGCCCGGCGTCAAGAACACAGAGGATTGAAGGGAACAGAGTACCAGCTTTTTTACAACGCTCCTTGCGTTCAAAAATTATACCTATTTTGGTAGGGTTAGCACAGAAGAATAACATAAAAAATACGTGTGGCACTCGGAGACTGCCGCGGTAAAGCTATTGCATTTGAGGATCTAAATTGTGAATTTAAACTATACGTGTGTGTGCGTATATATTATATATTTTTTTCGGCAACGCGCGCGTGATACCCCTGGTGTTGCAAGCGTCCATAGGCTACGGTAACCGCTTACCATCAGGCGGGCCGAATGCTTGTTTGCCACCTAAGTAGTATAAAAAAAAAAAAAAAAAACTTTTATTAAATAAACTAGCTGCCCGGCGCGACTTCGTTCGCGTGGTGCTACCCTACCCTGTGTTACTACCCTACCCTGTGGTGCTACCCTACCCTATCCTACCCTACATAAGAAAAAAAAAACAAAATTTCATAAGAATCGGTCAAGCCGTTTTTTACAAACACTGAGCCACACGCAAAGAGATTACTCCCGTACGGCCCGTACCCCAGTGACGTGATTTTTCTGCTAATACTTATATTTTTAAACTCGTGATATCTTTTGAATGGAACGTCTAAATTGAATAATACAAAATGTTATATAAAGGTATTGAAGCAGTCCTGAATATGAAGTAATTTATTTTGATAAGGATTAATACCAAAATCAAATAAAGAGCCTTTTCTAGCGGTGGCAATTCAATTAAATTTTTAAAATAGAAAAACACTTATTGTGGCATAACTATAATAGTTAGACATATGGTAACTCGACACTTTTTGTAAATAATAATGTTTTCTACAAAGTCGTAGTACATTATTTTATTCTATCATCAATAGTTTTCGCAGCGCACGCGATGTAATGAATATTTTAGGTAATTTTTTTACACCTTGGGTTACATTATTGGAGTTTTAGTAAGGATCCCAAATTTTTTTGAAAATATAATATAGCCTATGTCAACCGGGGGTAGTATAGCTTCCCAACAGTGAAAGAATTTTTCAAATCGGTTCAGTACTTTCGGAGCCTATTCAATGCAAACAGTATCACCGCTGTGCCGGTCGGAGTGTGGGGTGTTAGGTGATTTCGTTACGGAATTTCTGGATTCGGTCTCCACGCTCAAGGCCCGCGATAGAAGCTAGGCAATAGCTTAATAAATAAAAATGTACCTTTACCTATCAGCTTTTTCGTGATGATAGAATATTTCTATTTACATAGGTATTACATTATTACAGATTCTTACGAAAGGGTACTAAAATGCAAATCTAGTTTTGTCACTGAACTGAACATACCTGGGTGACTAAGATTTGCTCGCAAACTCAGCAGATCGCTTTGTCCCAGAGTTGAAATCTAGCTAGATCACTTTTTCACCCCAAAACCCATATAGCAAATTTCATCGAAATCGTTAAAGCCGTTTTCGAGATCTGAAATCATAAACACCAATGCCATTAATCTGAAATTTGAAATGAGAATTTAAAAACAATTTACCAGAAAGCTAATAACTACCTACCTGCCTTTTATATGCAAGAGACTAAAATAAAACTTATTTAATTCTTTTATACTTCATTGCTTCGTCCTCGAGATTAGATACATAAATTTATAGTATACGTCTAGTAATCGCCAATCTACCACTAAGTTGAAAGCAGAGTCAAACTGCATTCATATATAATAAAAAATGTTGGTACTTTGATGTCTTCCTCCTGCCTCATTCGCGTTTTAGTGCCTCGCCGATCACCACGTATTTATTTCTTTTCGAAAAGAAGTATAAAACGGTGCCGAAACGAAGTCACAGAAACGACAATAGGTAGTGATTATTTACGCAGGATACGAGCACATATCGTCAAATTAAAATAATGGGTTATTGTTATATAGTGATTGTGTACATTTATAAAAACTTTTTAACAAAAAAATAAACCACCTAAAAAACTGAAAAGCAAAAAATAATTTTGAATATAACTGAGGACAAACCAATAACCTACGTAGATATGTATTTTTTTTGTAATATTTGTTAAATGTAATGTTTGTCTAAAAAGGAAGCTAAGCAATATTCCTAACGCAATTTATTTTTTCGAATTTAAAGCTAGGGCTCTACCGCGTAACTTTGGTGGTAATCGTAACGAACACCATTAATTATTTCATCCAATGATGCGCACGTGGTATGTCGCGACGACGACCATTCGTGGGCCCTGATTGGAAGTAATTCATTAATGGTGTTCGTTACGATTAATACCAAAGTTACGCGGTAGAGCCCCCGATCCCATAGTAAAAGTTGATCGTATACATGAGTACTTTACGTGGTTTAATTTAACCTGTTGTGATGGTTTAGGTCCGATCGGACCTCGCGTCAAGCTATTGTCGTATTGTCGTAATAGCTTATGTTATTGGTTTGTCCCCAACTGCAAAACCTTATAAAATTCAAGTTATATTCAAAATTATTTTTTGCTTTTCAGTTTTTTCGGTGGTTTATTTTTTTGTTAAAAAGTTTTTATTTTATAATTTTTTGTGGCTATACTCTACTAATTACTACATGCTTAATTTTTGATTTCTTAACTCAGCATTATAATCTGTGAGTGAACAATAAATAATCCCTATTTTCCCACCCTTAGGGTAGGTATTTTTTATCCATATTTATATGGGACCACCTCCGAGGTATACCCTATCCAATAAAAAAAGAATTATCAAAATCGGACTACTCTGTCAAAAGCTATGCGTATAACCTCCTCCGTTTTTTCGTCGGTTAAAAAAAAAATAAAATACGCTTCGACTTGTAAACCTCCTCCGTTTTTTCGTCGGTTAAAAAGGAATGTTACCTTCACGTTATTTAAAGATATTGTGAATAGTTTACAAGGATCTAACTTTGACATACCGTCAAAATTCCAAATTGTGTTGTGTACATCTTATGGGGATGTTGCCTTCGTATCTTTTGGAATCCCAAATAATGGGCTACTGATAGTGATTGTGTACATTTAAAAGGAATGTTACCTTCACGTTATTTAAAGAAATGATTTCTGACACCAGAAAAAAGGGGGGGCGTAGTATATGGTGAGGAGACTGCCAACGGCCCGAGGAGTACATACAAATATAAAAAAAAAAAGTGTGGCACTCGGAGACTGCCGCGGTAAAGCTATTGCATAGCATTTTTTATCAACTTATGCAATTATAATTATTTATTTATTTTTATTTTATGTATGCAGTATTTTTTTTCCTTTGATTCTTTTTTCTTTGATATTAATTCAAGTTACACTTTTTGAGCGTGGTGACCGATAAGAAAACTTTTTTTTTCTTTTATTAAATAAACTAGTTGCCCGGCGCGACTTCGTTTGCGTGGTGCTACCCTACCCTGTGTTACTACCCTACCCTATGGTGCTACCCTACCGTGTGGTGCTACCCTACCCTACCCTACCCTATCCTACCCAACATAAGAAAAAAAAATCAAAATTTCATAAGAATCGGTCAAGCCGTTTTTTACAAACACTGAGCCACACGCAAAGAGATTACTCCCGTACGGCCCGTACCCCAGTGACGTGATTTTCGTGCTTTTTATTGTAGCCTTGGTGTCACTGAGCGCCTTCGTAAGCCTTCGACAATTCTTGCAGTTGTTCATGGTGGCGATAACTATAACAATCCTCTTCAGGTGAAAAAGTTAAAAACTTAGCTGTTATGTTAAGATGCTCGGAGGTGCGCGATGCACAGGCGCTAGGGTGCAGGAAGGTGCGCCACGATGCTATGATTCGACACGGTGCGCCACAGCTCAAGGCATCGACAGCGGCGCGCCAGGGTGCACGAAGATGCGCCGCGGTGCGCTGGGGCGCAGAAACGTTCGCTATGCTGTTGTAATGCAGCGGTTTACCACGATGCCCGACGGCGCGCAACTGTGCTATACGACTTGATTCGACGGTGCTCGTTGCTCCGCAGTGCACCGGGACACTGCTTACCGTCACGGTACACTACGACGCGAGTAGGTGCTCCAAGTCTTGGTTCCGACGATGCACACTGCTTTACGGTGCTCAGCACAACTTTTTTTTTTTTTTTTTCAAGTTACTTGCGCTCACAACACGTGTATATACACGTGTTGTGAGCGCTATATCAATATATATTGATATATATAAAAACAATTTTACAGTAGTGTATCCTATTTTTTTTTACTATTGCTCAGTGTTAGGTTAGGTTAGGTTTTTTTTTTTCCCAGGCCAAGTACACCATTGACCTGGGGAGTGTATTGTCGATAACATTATGCTAATGGATACAATATTACTAGATTATCCATAGGCTACGGTAACTGCTTACCATCAGGCGGGCCGTATGCTTGTTTGCCAACTTAGTGGTATAAAAAAAATATGTTAACGATACTTAATGTACATATGTATGCATAGTATACATTGATTTATAGTAGTAGTAGTAGGTGTTACATTTGTTTCTTTTCTTATATTATACTAGTATTAACAGATTATTTTATTTTATGGTAATTTTTGTGTAAGCTTTGGTTGATAGTTAGGGGGCTTATATTTTTATAGTTAAATAGTATAATAATATAATAGTATATATAAGTTGTTATGAATATATTAGTATATATGAATTAACAAAATTACATTAGTCTATATTATTTACATAACTTACTCATTACAAACAATATATTTAGTAGTTGAATTATGTATGTACGTTATTGCAATATGAAATAATAAGGATTTCTTTTGTGAAGTTATAGAGTTGCGATAAGTTTTTACATTTTAATTAGTATAATTGAATTGGAGGATGTTATATGAAAAATTACAATTGAGGTGTCTTAGTCCGATTACATTTGTATTGCCCCATAGTAAGCCTGGAGCGTCTGGTGTGAAGGTGTGTGAGAAACACTACAAGTTCACCAGCATAGCGACTGTCGCGGAAGCTATATAAGCTATCTATCTATCTATCTATCTATCTATCTATCTATCTATCTATCTATCTATCTATCTATCTATCTATCTATCTATCTATCTATCTATCTATCTATCTATCTATCTATCTATCTATCTATCTATCTATCTATCTATCTATCTATCTATCTATCTATCTATCTATCTATCTATCTATCTATCTATCTATCTATCTATCTATCTATCTATCTATCTATCTATCTATCTATCTATCTATCTATCTATCTATCTATCTATCTATCTATCTATCTATCTATCTATCTATCTATCTATCTATCTATCTATCTATCTATCTATCTATCTATCTATCTATCTATCTATCTATCTATCTATCTATCTATCTATCTATCTATCTATCTATCTATCTATCTATCTATCTATCTATCTATCTATCTATCTATCTATCTATCTATCTATCTATCTATCTATCTATCTATCTATCTATCTATCTATCTATCTATCTATCTATCTATCTATCTATCTATCTATCTATCTATCTATCTATCTATCTATCTATCTATCTATCTATCTATCTATCTATCTATCTATCTATCTATCTATCTATCTATCTATCTATCTATCTATCTATCTATCTATCTATCTATCTATCTATCTATCTATCTATCTATCTATCTATCTATCTATCTATCTATCTATCTATCTATCTATCTATCTATCTATCTATCTATCTATCTATCTATCTATCTATCTATCTATCTATCTATCTATCTATCTATCTATCTATCTATCTATCTATCTATCTATCTATCTATCTATCTATCTATCTATCTATCTATCTATCTATCTATCTATCTATCTATCTATCTATCTATCTATCTATCTATCTATCTATCTATCTATCTATCTATCTATCTATCTATCTATCTATCTATCTATCTATCTATCTATCTATCTATCTATCTATCTATCTATCTATCTATCTATCTATCTATCTATCTATCTATCTATCTATCTATCTATCTATCTATCTATCTATCTATCTATCTATCTATCTATCTATCTATCTATCTATCTATCTATCTATCTATCTATCTATCTATCTATCTATCTATCTATCTATCTATCTATCTATCTATCTATCTATCTATCTATCTATCTATCTATCTATCTATCTATCTATCTATCTATCTATCTATCTATCTATCTATCTATCTATCTATCTATCTATCTATCTATCTATCTATCTATCTATCTATCTATCTATCTATCTATCTATCTATCTATCTATCTATCTATCTATCTATCTATCTATCTATCTATCTATCTATCTATCTATCTATCTATCTATCTATCTATCTATCTATCTATCTATCTATCTATCTATCTATCTATCTATCTATCTATCTATCTATCTATCTATCTATCTATCTATCTATCTATCTATCTATCTATCTATCTATCTATCTATCTATCTATCTATCTATCTATCTATCTATCTATCTATCTATCTATCTATCTATCTATCTATCTATCTATCTATCTATCTATCTATCTATCTATCTATCTATCTATCTATCTATCTATCTATCTATCTATCTATCTATCTATCTATCTATCTATCTATCTATCTATCTATCTATCTATCTATCTATCTATCTATCTATCTATCTATCTATCTATCTATCTATCTATCTATCTATCTATCTATCTATCTATCTATCTATCTATCTATCTATCTATCTATCTATCTATCTATCTATCTATCTATCTATCTATCTATCTATCTATCTATCTATCTATCTATCTATCTATCTATCTATCTATCTATCTATCTATCTATCTATCTATCTATCTATCTATCTATCTATCTATCTATCTATCTATCTATCTATCTATCTATCTATCTATCTATCTATCTATCTATCTATCTATCTATCTATCTATCTATCTATCTATCTATCTATCTATCTATCTATCTATCTATCTATCTATCTATCTATCTATCTATCTATCTATCTATCTATCTATCTATCTATCTATCTATCTATCTATCTATCTATCTATCTATCTATCTATCTATCTATCTATCTATCTATCTATCTATCTATCTATCTATCTATCTATCTATCTATCTATCTATCTATCTATCTATCTATCTATCTATCTATCTATCTATCTATCTATCTATCTATCTATCTATCTATCTATCTATCTATCTATCTATCTATCTATCTATCTATCTATCTATCTATCTATCTATCTATCTATCTATCTATCTATCTATCTATCTATCTATCTATCTATCTATCTATCTATCTATCTATCTATCTATCTATCTATCTATCTATCTATCTATCTATCTATCTATCTATCTATCTATCTATCTATCTATCTATCTATCTATCTATCTATCTATCTATCTATCTATCTATCTATCTATCTATCTATCTATCTATCTATCTATCTATCTATCTATCTATCTATCTATCTATCTATCTATCTATCTATCTATCTATCTATCTATCTATCTATCTATCTATCTATCTATCTATCTATCTATCTATCTATCTATCTATCTATCTATCTATCTATCTATCTATCTATCTATCTATCTATCTATCTATCTATCTATCTATCTATCTATCTATCTATCTATCTATCTATCTATCTATCTATCTATCTATCTATCTATCTATCTATCTATCTATCTATCTATCTATCTATCTATCTATCTATCTATCTATCTATCTATCTATCTATCTATCTATCTATCTATCTATCTATCTATCTATCTATCTATCTATCTATCTATCTATCTATCTATCTATCTATCTATCTATCTATCTATCTATCTATCTATCTATCTATCTATCTATCTATCTATCTATCTATCTATCTATCTATCTATCTATCTATCTATCTATCTATCTATCTATCTATCTATCTATCTATCTATCTATCTATCTATCTATCTATCTATCTATCTATCTATCTATCTATCTATCTATCTATCTATCTATCTATCTATCTATCTATCTATCTATCTATCTATCTATCTATCTATCTATCTATCTATCTATCTATCTATCTATCTATCTATCTATCTATCTATCTATCTATCTATCTATCTATCTATCTATCTATCTATCTATCTATCTATCTATCTATCTATCTATCTATCTATCTATCTATCTATCTATCTATCTATCTATCTATCTATCTATCTATCTATCTATCTATCTATCTATCTATCTATCTATCTATCTATCTATCTATCTATCTATCTATCTATCTATCTATCTATCTATCTATCTATCTATCTATCTATCTATCTATCTATCTATCTATCTATCTATCTATCTATCTATCTATCTATCTATCTATCTATCTATCTATCTATCTATCTATCTATCTATCTATCTATCTATCTATCTATCTATCTATCTATCTATCTATCTATCTATCTATCTATCTATCTATCTATCTATCTATCTATCTATCTATCTATCTATCTATCTATCTATCTATCTATCTATCTATCTATCTATCTATCTATCTATCTATCTATCTATCTATCTATCTATCTATCTATCTATCTATCTATCTATCTATCTATCTATCTATCTATCTATCTATCTATCTATCTATCTATCTATCTATCTATCTATCTATCTATCTATCTATCTATCTATCTATCTATCTATCTATCTATCTATCTATCTATCTATCTATCTATCTATCTATCTATCTATCTATCTATCTATCTATCTATCTATCTATCTATCTATCTATCTATCTATCTATCTATCTATCTATCTATCTATCTATCTATCTATCTATCTATCTATCTATCTATCTATCTATCTATCTATCTATCTATCTATCTATCTATCTATCTATCTATCTATCTATCTATCTATCTATCTATCTATCTATCTATCTATCTATCTATCTATCTATCTATCTATCTATCTATCTATAGGTTAGGTTAGGTTAGGTTTTTTTTTTGAATTGTGTAAAGGCACCCGTCATCACAGGGTGTTGCCCAATACACATAAGTATATATTTCAACATAAGCTATGACTACTACATGTTGTATACTAAGATTAGTTTGGTAGGTTTTTTATATAATTATATAACATTTTTAATATTATTACTTCTAGTTTGCTAACTGTTAGGTGACAATTTAATAATTGGTGACAGTCCCCAAAGGGACATGTGTTTACAATAATTTGGTAATTGTCAATAAAAAATAAAATAATTAAGAAGTCAAAGAAATAAAGTAAAGACACAGAATATAACAATCATTAATTAACATACAGACAAAATCATAAACAGAGAGAAAACACCATGAAAATTATGTAAATACTACAATAGGTAAAGTTTGTAAAATAAGAGTATATTTATACAAGTTGTTCTATTAATTTTCTTAAAGTTAGGTGACATTTTGTACTTTTTGATAAAGACTGCAGTCTGTCAGAGACGTACATACACTACAATCTAGGTAATTATTTATAATTACAACAGGCATTTACACATAAATGCAATATAGAAACAAGTACACAAATTATAATAATATCTTAAGCAATAGAAAAAATAATAATAATAACAGTGACCAATATACCATAGTAATATAGGTACTCGTGTGTATTCAAGATCAATTTTATTATACTGATGGTAATGGCTCTAAGTTTTGTTGAAATTCTTTAGGTTTGAGACTATTTTGTTGATATGGGTTGTAAATGCTTCGATGGCGGATTCTTTAGTTATTAACTGGTTTATATCAAATGGGTCAACCCTAAGGTTATCAGCTACTATGGTGAGGTCCAGTCTAGTCCGGGAAAATCTAGGACAATGCTGTATCAGATGGTCAATAGTCTGCGATGTACTATCGTCGCAGGGGCATTTGTCATTGTCAACAATTTTGAAACGATGAAGATAGAATTTATGATAGCCATGACCCGTGAGGATTTGCGTGAATTCAAATGTAGGACTGATAACTGTGAGGGCTTTGTCCAGTTGCTCTAAAGAAGGAAACCATTTCCTGAGGATAGGACCTTTGGTGTTGTTAGAGTAGACCCGCTCAGATAATTTTCTGCTCTCTATTTTGTTGAGAAGTTTGATGTAACTTATTGGGAATTTGGTAAAATTATATTTGCTGTGACACGAGGCAGCTTGTTTAGCTGCAAGGTCCGCTTGCTCGTTACCTTCTATGCCCACATGAGCCTTAACCCATGCAAATCTGACATCCATGGGATCCTCAGAGATGATTCTATGCACAGCTACCACCAATGGGTGAGTGCTGTTTGGGTTGCTGATCTCCATGAGCACCGACTTGCTGTCCGTGAGCAGCCCGACTTTGCAAAGATGTTTAGAGTGGGCCCATTCTATGGCTTGATGTAATGCAAGTATTTCAGCCTGGAAGACCGAGCAACAGTCATGCAGCTTAAATTTCTTGATCACTCTTTCCCCATCCGGACAATGCACGACAAAAGCCGCACCTACCTTACCATCGTGCTTGCTCCCGTCGGTAAAGATGAGGTGAGTGTTAGGGTCAATAATTTCATCGACTTCCTCCTGATCAGATGCTTCCTTGAATGTCAGGGTCTTTCGTAGTGCAGGGTGGAGAAGTTCCGCAGGCTTTGCTCTTTTGTCCAGCATAACATCCGTGGGCAGGTGGTTATTGGAGCCAGTTATCCTGGTCGTTTCGTTACTGGCAATTTCCTTCACCTTTATGTTGATGGGAGTTAACTGGGCTAATGCAATGGCATTAACAGTGCTAATGGTGCGAAAACCACGAATGATTTTAATGGCAAAGGAACGTTGAAAGGAAAGAAGCTTGGCGTTAATGTGTTTGAATCTCAGGACAGACTGCCAGATGCTCGATGCGTAAGAGATAATGGGCTCGATGACCTGGTGGTAAATTATCCTGATGTTATCGGCCTGGATGCCCCAAGTGGGGCGCACGAATTTGATGAGTTTGTGGTAGATCCTCATGGCTTTGCTGATGGCATGGTAGACATGTTGAATAAAGTTAAGTTTCCTGTCCAATATAACTCCCAGCACCTTGGTCTGAGTCGAAAACTCAACGCTTTGGCTGCCCATACGTAGCTTGACTGCACCAGCCTTGCGTGTAAAGGGGACCGCAGATGTTTTCCCCGGTCCGAAGACGAGCTTTACGCTATCTCCCCACTGCATTATTATATTAAGAGCTAAGTTAATATTCGTTTCCAGTATCTGGACGTCTTTGCCATGAGCCACCACAAACACATCATCCGCAAAGGCTTGTAGGTCACATCCATCCGGCATGTCCAGGTCCAAAAGTTGATCCAAAATCAGATTCCAGAGGGAGGGACCACAAACCGATCCCTGAATACAGCCCCTGGACAGAGCTCTCTCGGCACGGCTGTCA
Organism: Achlya flavicornis; assembly: GCA_947623365.1. Lineage (NCBI taxonomy): Eukaryota > Metazoa > Arthropoda > Insecta > Lepidoptera > Drepanidae > Achlya > Achlya flavicornis. The sequence goes on along the minus strand of OX392481.1, from coordinate 53,785 downwards.
CCCACATCGAGAACGACTCGTCGGTCGGAAAGATAATCGCGCAATATGATGTAGATGTTATTAGGACATCTGACGTGTTTGAGCCTCATGAGAATCGCCGGCCACCAGGCATTGTTAAAGGCAGCTTTGATGTCCAATGATACAGCAAGCACCTGCTCTCCTTTACTTTTAAGGGCCGTGATGTTAGTTACTATACGGTGGAGTGCATCGCTAGTGGAAATCTGCTCCTTAAATCCAAACTGTCTCTCGCTTGATGAGTTGGTGGTGTTTAGGTGGTAAGTGAGTCTTCGGGTGATTAGCTTTTCCAGGGTCTTACCAAAGACACTGATAAGGCCAATAGGTCTAAATGAAGCAGTGTCTGTGTATGTGCTTTTACCGGGCTTCGGGATGATTTTGACATACGCCTCCTTCCAAATAACTGGAAAATACCCCAGATGGAGGCAACGGTTCATGACTGCAGTGAAAAGCTGTGGAAAGGTGTTGATGAAGCACAGGCAAATGTCAGACGTTAGGTGGTCAGATCCTGGGGCTCGATTAGGATTCATTCCCTTTATGACGGAGAGGACCTCTTCAGTGGTAAAGGGTGGGTCGTCCGGGGTGTTAGGGGCTGAGTATGCTTCCGCCCGCACATCTGCCTGGGCTGTGGTGTCCTCTTGACCATCATCATTTGGGTAATAATGGTCAAGGAAAGCTGTAGCCGTCTCCAGGCTGGAGGTGGTGTAATTACCGTCAATCTTCTTAATGGTAGATGGAGGCTGGGCCGGTGAGGCGGTCTTGAGCAATCGGTTAGTGAGGGACCACACGTCTTCCTTGTCCTGGGCGCTGCAAAACTTTCTGAAACTGGTGGTTAGGGCAGTTCTAAGAGTGTTGGCATATTTAGATCGAAGTTCTGTCCTGGTATCAAGGGCTTCATCCAATGGTAGCTTCTTCCTCTTTAGAGAGTGGATTAGGTGGTGGTTTGCTATAACTTTCCTTTTAAGGTCAGTAAGTTCGTCAGTCCACCATTCTCTTCTGGTTATCCCTTTCTTAGGGCGCTTTAAGTGTCTGCAACAGACCTGCTGGATGGTCTCAGTGGTGCGTTGCAGAAAGCGCTCAATTCCAGGTTCGTCAAGTGACCCAATCTCCACATCGGATAACCCCTCCCTAGCCATTTCCTCGGCAAACGCCTCGCCGATAGGATCCCAGTCCTCGACCATGCTGGTATTGTAGGCGAATGTCGATAGTTTTCTATTCTTGGTCATATTATGGCGATTGCCGAGCTTAAGGGTGTATAGGATGGCGTGGTGATCCGACATGGGGCATACGGCTTCGTCGACGCGCCAGTCCTGGATGCCCGAGGCCAGCGAGTCGGTGGCGAATGTTACATCGATTATAGAACCACGGGTCACTCCCATGGTCACGGTCTCAAACGTAAAGTTTTTGCCCACGTTACAGGGAGTCAGATTATAGAGCATCATGATCTCTGATACATCGTGACCCCTCCTGTTGGACTCGGTCGATCCCCACTGATCATGCCATCCATTGAAGTCCCCCCCCACAATGTGCTCAGAGTCATGTGAGGCGTTAAGAAAAAGATCAAGTCGGTTGAGAGTACCATACTTGTCGTTTCTGGGCTCGACATAAACACTGGTGAGATAAATCTCACCATCAGAAGTACAGAGCTTTACAATGCATAAATTGGGAGAGGAGTGTTGCGTGACGCCAAGACTTGCACCTAGGTCATCCTTAATGATGATACAGGCCTTGACGTCCCTATCGGAAGAGAATTGATATACCCTGTAGCCAGGGATGGAGTTGACTCTACGGGAGGAATTTAAAAAGGGTTCGGTGAGAAAAATAACCTGAATATTATTACAGAAAGAATATTGAAAGAGTTCGTTTTGTGCGTAATAGCCGTGTGCAACATTGCATTGTATGAATTTAATGTGGTTATTGTTTCTGGGAAAGTTAGTCATAGTCTGTCCTGTTAATGAGTGAATTTTTCATGGCCCGAATACCTGGGCACTGTTCAGAATTAGCGTAGTGGGAGGTGTTTGTGTTAGTATTATATCTAATGTTTTGCTGCACACAGTTGTAGCATTTGGAGAGGTTGGGAAGTCTTCTATTGGGGCATTCTTTATATTTGTGTGTGGTATCTGCGCAGTATGGGCATATAGCGTGGGAAGCTGAGCATTTGCTTTCTGTATGACCATATTTTAAGCATCTCATGCACTGTCTGAACGAGGAATACTCCTCGACGTGGACTCTGGAATGATCCACGTTCAGTCTTTCTGATTTGATAACATTGCGCCAGAGGTGAGGAGACAATCGGAATACAGCGTTGTAAAGAGCGCTGTTTCTATTCGGCTTAGTAAAACAGGGGGTGAAGTCATCCGGGCCAGCAGTTCTGAGACAATCATTTTGATTGATAACGACATCCACGAGGTCGTCGGGGTGGGTGTCCCTGGAGATGCCCTTAAGGATTAACATGGGTTTTAAATTTTTTGCAGGCACAGCACTCAAACGACTATGACCGTTTATACGCCGGATAGTTTCATCTCTTTGTGATGCTTCACTAAATTCTAATCTAAGTCTGTTACCGGGCAGAGATTTAATTTTTGTGGGGGCATAACCAACCGAGCGAAATGAGATCTCTTTCTTCCAATCCGCTGCGATGTTGATATTAGGCTCGGTCTTGCTAGCCTCTATTACAAGTGCTGGGTTGGCCTTACCGTGCCTGGTCGGAGTCTTTCCATGTTCAGCCGCAACTTGAGCATATGTTGTCTTGTTGATGTCCATTGGACCCTGCTCGATCCGTCCGCTAAACAAGTCAGAGACTGCCTGGGTGACTGACTGTGTAACCCTAGAAACAATTGTCTCCTCAACGTCCCGGAGATCCTCTTTAAAAGTGTTTGGTGGAGAGCAGGAGAGTTGTGAGTTCTGTATTAACGCATCGCCAGTTGAGTCAAGAATGCTCCTAATTTCCCTAGCAGACCTGATTATCTCCTGTTTGGAGTCTTTGCGTACGCTTTTTTCTTTTGTAATTTCATGCAGTATTATATTTGCCAGTTCAATAATCCTATCGGCCCTGGCCGCTATCATGCTAGGGGGGGGAGCCCCAACTGTATTCAGATTGGGGGGGGTTCAACCCCAGATGTGCTCATGTTGGGGGGGGCAGCCCCAACTGCATTCAGGTCGGTGGTGTCAATCCTAGATGTATTCCTGTCGGGGGGGTCAACCCTAGCTGTATTCATGTCGGGGGATTCAACCCTAGCTGTATTCATATCGGGCAGGCTTGCCATATCGAAGTATCCCAGGAGTCAGCGTTCGGGACAGATGTATTACTTAAGGCCACAAAGAATTCCAACCGCCGGCACCAGAAAACCCACCAAGGCTGTCCCCAAATTCCCAAATCGAGGAGTTCAAGGTCGGGACAAGTGTCACCAGTTAGAGGGGGAAGCCTAGAATCTAAAACAAGTTTGACATATGATTTAAAAATTTTGGTACCAATCTGCAAATAGAGTGGTAATCAGAGAACGAGACCGATTTTGGATGTCCCGAGCCCAAATTAATGAATAAGGGCAAGATTTAGTTGGAGTGCCACTCACAGATTCAGTCAGCTATTCAGGGTTGACAGGGGATTAGGATTTGAAGATCCAAAAAAGAGAGCAAAATTAATGAATTACGAGTAATGGAATAGCTACGTAAAAAATGCAGATAAAAATATAATGATAACTGTTAAGTGAAGGTAAGGATATCTGTTATTTGATAAATAAGTCAGAACCTGCCCATCTCATGAGGATCAGGCCCCAAAGGGAAGCAAAGTTCAGATTGGCGAGTATGGAATTTTTAAATTTGAAAATTGCATTTAAATCAAGAACTGGTATTAAGATAATAAAACAAATTGATGCTAAAGGATACACACAAGTAACGAGCACAAATAAAAATAATTATCAGTCCATATGAATAAAGAGCCGCAAACCCAGACGAGGTGAGCAAACTTTTCGAGCGCGTGCTCGCTGCTCGCCTCGTCGAGTGTATAGATCCGGGCCTCGCCGACGTGCAGTTCGGCTTCCGCCGCGGCCGGTCCACTCTGGACGCGATAGCGCGAGTGCGGGACCTCGCCGATGAGGCGACCTCCCGGGGTGGCGTGTTGTTCGCGGTGTCTCTCGACATCCGCAACGCGTTTAACACGCTGCCCTGGGAAACGGTGTTTTGGGGACTGCGGTATCATGGGGTGCCGCAGTACCTCCAAAAGGTGGTGGCCGACTACTTCGTCGGGAGAGCTGTCGTCTTCCCGACGAGTAGCGGCACTGGGAGGAGGGACATGTCGTGCGGTGTTCCACAGGGGTCGGTTCTGGGTCCGCTCCTGTGGAACATCGGATACGACTGGGTGCTGCGCGGGGCCATGTTGCGGGGGGTTGACGTAACCTGTTACGCTGACGATACCCTCGTGACGGCTCGCGGCAGCACCTATCGAGAGGCGTCCATCCTCGCCACGGCAGGAGTGGCCCAGGTGGTTGGTCGGATCCGCGCCCTGGGGCTCGAGGTGGCCCTTGACAAGTCGGAGGCCCTGGTCTTCCACGGGCCCCGACATGGGCCACCGCCTGGAGCTTCCATAATGGTGGGAGGAACCTCCATCGCCGTCGGGTCGACGATGAAGTACCTGGGACTCGTCCTCGACGGCCGGTGGAGGTTCGAAGAACACTTTCGGCGGCTGGCCCCGAAGTTGATGGCCACTGCTGGGGCCCTGGGGCGGATCCTGCCCAACGTGGGTGGGCCGAGACGGACTTGCCGACGCCTTTATACCGGCGTGGTGCGCTCCATGGCGCTCTACGGGGCGCCAATATGGGCAGACGCCATGAGCGCTCGAAACCTGGCTGCGCTGCGACGTCCGCAGCGCGCTATGGCGCTCAGGGTGGTCCGGGCGTACCGCACTGTATCGTGCGTCGGCGCGTGTGTGCTCGCCGGCACGCCGCCGTGGGACCTTGAAGCCGAGGTACTCGCCGCGGTGTACCGGCGAACTAGGGAGGAGATCCGAGGCGGGGGCCGTCCGCACCCGCGGGAGATCGCAAGCTGGAGAGAGGACGCGCGCGGCGTTCTCCTCCGGAAATGGATGGCCCGCCTCGAGAACCCCGAGGTGAGCCGCGAGGTGGTGGCCGCCGTTCGGCCCATTCTTCAAACATGGCTCGAACGGGGGCACGGGGCTCTCTCCTTCCACCTGACGCAGATGATCACCGGGCACGGCTGCTTCGGTCGATATCTGTGTCGTGTGGTGGGCAGAGAGCCCACGGAGATGTGCCACCACTGCGTGGCTGGTGTCGCGGACACGGCGCAACACACGCGCGAGGAGTGCCCCGCTTGGGCGATCCCTCGCGCCGCCTTGTCCGCGACAGTAGGAGGTGACCTCTCGCTGCCGGCCCTTTTAAGGGCCATGGTGAGTAGCGAGGAGGCGTGGAGGGCGGCCGCGACCTTCTGTGACGATGTTATGTCACAGAAGGAGGCGGCGGAAAGGGAGCGAGAGGACGATGCTAACTCGCTCCCTATTCGCCGCCGCAGACGCGGTGGGTTAGGTTAGGTTAGGTTAGGTTAGGTTAGGTTTTTTTTTTTTTTTTTTTTTTTTTTTTTTTCCTGTCCGGGCGCTTGTCGGCCCGGCCCGCGAGCTATTTCTCTAACATGATTAGAGTCTTATTTATCTTAATTTTAACAACAGGGCAAATGAAAAACAGTACAGCAAGCATTATTATTTAACAAACATTATAAAAAGCAATTTTCTTATTTTTCTATTCTTATTCTATTACAGGTTTTTACTTTGAAACGACAGGATCTTATTATCATTCTAGTTATTTAAGGCTTTGGCTATTTTTTATTACCAATCCATTTACTTAAGTCTATTACATTTGTCTTAGTATCTATCCACCACCATTTATGATATATTTTACACACATTTATCTATTTTGTTCAAACATAATAAACAATAAACAATATTTCCTTTCTATACATAATTTACCTAGTTATTTTATTTAGCTTAATCAACATATATACACCATATGTGATAAGCAGTTTTATGTTACCTAGTTTTGTTTCTCTTAATGACAGTTTCGGCTACAGTCTTGCAAAATGTTAACAGTTTACTGCGTTTTTTGTCGTCTGTCATTAGGTTAACCAAATTTCCTACTGTGATATTGCTATCCATTTCACAACTAGTCTCATAACGTAGCTTAGAGAATATGGGGCAGTCTGTGATTACGTGTATTGCTGTTTCGATTTCATCTGGCTGGCAGAGGCACGAAGGGCTCTCTTTACACCTAAACCGGTTCAAGTATTCCGAGAACCCCCCGTGTCCCGTCAGCACTTGTGTGTGCACGTAATCTATTGTCAGTTTCTTTATTATTGGGTAGGCTTTTATGGCATCCGGGAAGAATATTTTAGTGACCGCAGCCACCGTCCCTGACTGGTATCTCCGGTTCCACTCGTCAAGCGAGTCCTTCCGGATATTTCGCTTGACGAATGAGATCGGACACCCGTCGTAGTGTGGTCTAGTCTTCGAGTAGAGTGCGGCTTCTTTGGCTAATTGGTCAGCTCTCTCATTTCCCTCTATCCCGGCATGAGCTTTAATCCAGAACAGGGATATATCCCTGCCCTGGAGTTGAATGCTACTGATGTTATTCCTCGTCTCTGTAGCTAGTGGGTGGAGGGAGTCGTTGTTGGTGACTGTTTCAAGAGCCGATCTTGAGTCGCTTATGATAGCGTAGCTAAGCTCTTTCCCTTCCAAGGCCATCTTAGTGGCTCGACAGATAGCCAGTAGCTCTGCCTGATAGACAGTGCAGTATGGCGTCAACTTAAGCTTGAGGGTTTTGGCTTCGGCCCCACTATTCCATATTGATAGTGCAGCTCCAACCTTGCCCTCAATCTTACTACCGTCGGTGTATATGTGTACTGCACTGTCCACACGGCTTGCTATATCTTCCTGCCTTGTTAGGCAGTCGAACCGCAGGCTAAGATATTTCGCCGGGTGTGGCTTGGTGGTGTACGCCTGTTGCATCTCTACTTCTCTGTCACCCAGTACTGGCTGAGGCAAACCCTTTCTGGCTTCGTAGAGGGACGCAGCCTCTCTTACTCGGATGTCCAGTGGGAGTATACCAGCCAGTATTAGAGCAGAGTGGAGGGACACAGTCCGGTAGGCCCTGCATAGCTTTAGTGCGAATGCTCTTTGCACTGCGTTCAAGTGTTTTTGAACGCTGATCTTATTGGTGGCAGGGGCCCACACGCTAGCTGCGTAGGATACGATGGGCTCAACTGCGGCGGTATATATCGAATGGATGACCTCGGGGTGAAGGCCCCAGCTAACCCTGGCTGCTTTTGACAGCTGCTTGTAGACGTTCAACGCCTTCCTGCAGGTATTTGCAGTGTGGGCGTTGAACGTCAACCCGCTGTCTATTGTGAGCCCCAGGATTCTAATTTCCTTTGACATTGCAATGTCGATCCCGCCCATGGTAAGGTGTGGCGTGTCATGCTTAAGCTTTCTGGTCAGCACCATAGCACAGGTTTTGTGCGGCGCGAACCTGAGCTTATTCATGACACCCCACTCCCGCACATGCTCGAGAGCGGCATTGGCCTGTCTTTGGACGTCCAGGGCTGTCTCTCCGGAAAACACCAGCACCACGTCATCGGCAAAGGCTTGGCAGTAGTCACCTCTGTGTTCGAGGCTCTTTAACAACGGGTCTAACAGGAGATTCCAAAGGATGGGGCCGCCTATCGATCCCTGGACACACCCTTTATTCGTGCTTTTGGCGAACTCACAGCCAGCATACCTAACCCGGACCTTGCGGTCACTTAGGTAGCTGTCTATGATTCTTCTAAGGTTCGCCGGGCACTGCTCCTCCGCCAATCTGACCTTTATGGCCGGCCACCACGCACTATCGAAGGCTCCCTCTATGTCCAGTGAGACCATCGTGATGAGCTTCCTCTCTTTGAGTTTGCTCCTCACGTGTGTCACTAGGTCATAGAGAGAGTCCTCCGTGCCTCGTTGTGGCATAAAACCGTATTGGCGGGGGCTTATCCGGGGTGTCAAGTACCAACGTAACCTTCTGACCACCATCTTTTCCAGTATCTTTCCCATTACCGGCAACAGTCCAATCGGCCTATAGGACTTGGGGCTGGTGTAGTCATCCTTCCCTGGTTTTCTTAACACCACCACGGTGGCCTCCTTCCAAGCTGTAGGGAAGTGGTTTAATTGCCAGCACTTGTTGAATAGTGCCAGATGTAATTCCATGTCTCTTGTTATGGCACGCTGGCAGATATCGGCCGCGAAGCCGTCTACCCCAGGCGCCTTCTTTGGGTTGAAGCTCATTGTTGCAGACCTGAGTTCCTCCGCAGTAAATGCCGGGTCATGGTTTTCATCAGGGCTCGGTTCATTAACTCGGGCAGCAAGAGCTCTGATCCGCTCATGGTTTAAGCTGTCATCATCCTCTGTATCCTCTGGGTAAAAGGCTTCCGCCAGAATTCTTGCAGACTCATCCTGTCCCACCTCCTTTCCATTTATAACGAGTGGCAGGTCTTCTTGCCTTCTCGTTGTGTTTTTCATCACCCTATAAATTCCCTCCCAGACCCCTTCCCTATCTTGCTTTTGGCAAAAGCTCTTCCAACTTTCAATTTGGCATTTTTTGGCTTCTAACTCGTACTTTTCTTTTGCTTCCAGGTACAACGCGACCACACCTTCTCTACGTGACGGCGCTGCGCAGCGGATTCTCCTCTTCCTGGTGGCGACATCGTGCTTCATCGCTTCGAGCTCTTCGGTCCACCATGGCATGGTAAGTTTGTTATTTCCTTTCTTTTTGGGTATTGCTTCATTGCATGCTTCTGTTATTATTGTGGTGTATTTCCCAATGAATGAGTCTAGATGTTCCTTGTTATTAATCTGTTCAACCTCTGTTATATCAACTTTATTCCCTATTTTTAATTGGTCCATTTTCTCATGAAATAGCTCCCAATTAGCCTTTTTTGTGTTGTATAACCTTGTTGACCTCTTTATATTAACACCTTTACCTTTCTGCATTTTAATTTTGAAAGTTATGCCATTATGGTCCGAGCTTGTTAGGTCTTCAGCTACTGTCCATTCTTCCACCAGTTCTAGCGCTTCCTTCGTACATAGAGTCACGTCTACGTGACTTGTGAGTCTACGCCCTCCTCTAATGGTATCGAAGGTGGGTTTATTCCCGCAATTCAGTACCTGTAGGTCCAGTTCTCCAATCATACCAACCATGTCCTCTCCCCTGTCATCGACGACAACACTTCCCCACCACGTGCTCTTTGCATTAGCATCGCCTCCAATAATGGCTTTCCTCGGCTTCAGTGCTTTCATTAGTGCAGTTAATTGATCCAAGTATGGTCCTATGGGTTGGTCGGGCTCAAAGTAACACGAGACGCCAAGCATCTCCCACGCGCTCGTTCGCAGCTTCACCACCACGATGTTGTTAGTGGTGAATTTAGGGCATTGTATGACGTCGACGTCGTGGTCGAACACCACTATCGCCGCCTTAACAGTGCCCTCGCCGTGATCCGCGTTTTGGTAGATTCTAGCCCCCCCGTACGACTTCATTGCCCTTATCCCGCCCACATATGGCTCCTGGACCAATGCGAAGGCTATTTGACGTTTTGTAGCCTCGAGCATAAGCTCATTCGTTGCCAGTTCTTTACGTTGGAGGTTAGCTTGTGCCACTACGTAGGTTCGGGTAGCTATCGGCTGTGGGTCGCCCGGGACCACCTTAGCAGTAAGAAGTTGCATTTCGCGCTAGATCATCCCATCTTCTGCGCACCGGGCAATCCTGGCTGTAGGGTTAGGTTAGGTTAGGTTAGGTTAGGTTAGGTTAGGTTAGGTTAGGTTAGGTTAGGTTAGGTTAGGTTAGGTTAGGTTCCCCCCCGACGTGTTGCCACCTTGTCGTGGTGGGGGGGCTTGCGTGTCCCAAGGATCCTCGTGGCTATACCGGCAGGGCTACCCATACCGGGAGGCACGGGGGGAGGGGCCTGACTAAGAGCAACACACAGTGGTGGAGACGTCTTTGGATGTCTGGCGGCGTCTTTTGGATTGCCGCGTGAGGCGATGGGTCTGCTGGTTTCTTCTGGCAGACAGGCTTCGGCCACCGTCGGCTCAACCCGTAATCCTGGATTGACAGGACCGGGGGTTCTTCGGAATCGCGGGGAAGAAAACCCCTTAAAAAATTACCCAAATCCCAAGCTCTGGCGCCTGGCGATGGGATGTATGGCTGGGGGGAACCCAGTCCCAAGGGCGTCGTTCGAGGGACCTCACCCTCCAAAAAAGGAAAAATATGTCAAAAGTGAACAGTAAAATAACTACCCAGGAGGGTCCTGACCGCAAGGAAGGGGAATCCCTCAGTGCCTCGGCACTCAGCCCCAACGTATCTGGGAGGGGCACCTGTCACTTGGTGGAAGGAAGGAGCTTGAGGAAGTGCTCCATTGTTCTGGAGAGGACGGCGGAGAATGTGGACACTGGAAAGAAAGGTGAACGATCGGTACGATCGGAAGAGAGGAAGGACGTTGGAGAGGATAGGAATGGTGATGGAGTTCAGGATGTGGGCATGGACGTGTCGTCCGGGCCATCCGACTCCAACACTAAAGACAGATTCTGGAGGAGGAAGCGGTCGCATTCTGGAGGTTACTCCGGATCTGATAGCGCCTCCAGCCTGGATAGGGCCCCGAAGGTACCTGCGGGGCGCAAAGGAAGAGGTACAGGCCGTCAATCCTCGACGGGCTTGCAGACTCCGAGGGCTCAGCTCTTAAAAGCCAAACGCAAAGAGGCGGAGCTGCAGGCTCTGGAGGAGGTGGCGTCTTTGTCACGGGGGCTCCAGTCTGCCTCAGACAAATATAAAAAGAAGCCGTCTGCGGATATCAACGCGACGGCTGATGCGTTGAGTCGGAGAGTTAGGGATTCCGTGACGATAATTAACAAGGTCGCCACGAAATCCTTGAATCTCAAAGGATCGTTTGCGCACGACCTTCACGTCGCGGCATCTGCGATTGAGGAAATGGTGCAGGACTTGCAGTCCCGCACAACTGATGGGGAGAACCAGAGGCTGTTGGCAATAAATGCCGGCCTCCAGTCGGAGCTCGCAGAAATGCGAAAGGAGTTGGCTCAACTTAGAGCCGACATGCAGCGTGCTCCGACAGAGAGTACAGTGGCGCCGCAGCCTTCGTCTGCCCCGTCAGTAGATGTAGAGGAATTGTCGGGCAAGATTATGAGCCAGGTGGGGCTCATGGTGAGCGCACGGCTTGAGGCGCTTGCGTTGGACGGGAGGTTGCTCCCAGAGCGACGGACCCGGCCACCGCTGGCCGCGGACCGGCCTAAGGCGCCTCCAGCAGCGGGGAGCACTGGCGAACCTGCACCTGTTGCGGATCCTGCGCCCTCTGCTCGTGAGCGGGGGGCTGGTGGTGTGCCTCCATTGCGCGGGAATAAAGGTGGGGCTGCCGCGGCGGATGCAACAGACGTTGGTCTGGGCACTCGACGTGGTGGAAAGAAAAGAAGGGGGAAAAAGAGCACTGCCCTCCCCGCTCAGAAACCAGCCGTGGAGCCGCGCTCTCAGCCACCGGCCCCGGGCTCACGAGAGGAGCCCTGGTCTACCGTGCTAGGGCGTGGTAGGAAGGTGAAGCCTCAGACGCAGACCACGTCTGCTCCGAAGCGGCAGACACAGCGGCAACAACAGCAGCAGGTTCGCGTCCCAAACTCCGCGGCAGTAGTTATTAAACTGCAGCCGTCTGCGATGGAGAGGGGCGTGACATATGCGGCGGCCATAAAAGAGGCCCGAGATAAGGTGGACCCGGCTAGCCTGGGCATCCCCGGCTTAAGGTTTAAAGTTGCTGCTACGGGCGCCCGGATGTTCATCATCCCGGGCGCAAACAGTGGCGACAAGGCAGACTCCCTCGCAGAAAAACTGAGGGGTGCCTTTAAAGAGGAGGATATCCGGGTCTCCAGGCCCGTGAAGTGCGTGGATCTGCGCATCATGGATCTGGATGACTCGGTGACTTCTGGGGATGTCCTGGCTGCGCTGGCCAGAGTTGGTGGATGCCCAGAGGCATCCATCAGGCCCGGTGTAATCCGATGGGATCGCCGCGGTCTTGGGTCGATTGTGGTTGGCTGCCCTGCGGCGGCTGCCCATAAGGTGTTGGAGCGGAAGGAACGCTTGCTCGTCGGCTGGGTGTCGGCACAGGTAAAGCTCCTGCAGCCGCGCCCGACGCGCTGCTTCCGATGCCTGGAGTGTGGGCACGTAAGGGAGCAGTGTCAGTCGGAAGTGGACCGTAGTGGACAGTGCTACCGGTGTGGCCAGATTGGCCATAAAGCCGGTGAGTGCTCTGCCGCGCCACACTGTACGGTGTGCGAGGCTGCGGGAAAGCCGGCGTCCCACAAACTTGGGAACAAGGCATGCGTCGCGGCCCGGCCGCCGAGCAAAAAGACGAAGAAGAAGAGGAGGGCTAAAGCAGCCGCCTCGGCCAGCTCACAGCCAAGCACCAGCGCGGCAGCGAGCGAAGTGGTGGTTCCGATGGCAACGGAATAACGCACGCCCTTCGCTTGCTGCAGGCTAATATCAACCACTGTGCCAGAGCTCAGGATTTGTTAGTCCAGAGCATGGCGCAGTGGAGGATACAGCTGGCTGTGGTGCCTGAGCCGTACCTCATCCCTCCCGGTGATGACTGGGTTGGGGACCGGGATGGCCTAGTTGCCCTTGTCCGTCGGGGCGCCGCTGGCTCCCCTCCTTTCGAAAAAGTAGCGAAGGGTAGGGGATGCGTCGCGGCGTTGTTGGGGGAGATAATGACCATAGGGGTCTATTTTTCTCCCAACAGGCCCCTCGCCGAATTCGAGTCCTTTATGGACGAGGTGGGGGCCCTGATCGGACGGAGCCATCCTCACCCTGTGCTGGTGGTCGGGGATCTCAACGCCAAGTCTGTGGCGTGGGGATCTCCCGCAACCGATGCGAGGGGTGAGTTCTTGGAGGATTGGCTCCTGGCGAATGGCCTATCGGTTCTCAATCGGGGGTCGGTAGACACGTGCGTGCGGTATCAGGGTGGATCGATCGTGGACGTATCGTTTGCGACCTCCGCCCTGGCGCGCCGGGTCCGAGGCTGGGAAGTACTGGAGGACGTGGAGACATTGTCGGATCACCGATATATTCGGTTTGACGTCTCCACTCTGCTCCAGAGAGTACCGGATAGCCCGATTCGACCCTCGAGTGGGATGAGCCCGAGGTGGCGGCTTAAAGCCCTCGACACGGACGTGGCAAGGGAGGCGGCGATGGTTCAGTCCTGGGTGCCCGCGCCTGATGGGCCTGTGGTGATTGAGGACGAAGCGGACTGGTTCCAGGAGGCGATGACGCAAGTGTGTGACGCGTCGATGCCCCGGGCCAGGCTTTGTCCTCCTATAGATCAGGTGTACTGGTGGACAGCGGAACTCACGCAACTGCGTGAGTCTTGTGTTGAGGTTAGGCGCCGGTACACCAGATACCGCAGGAGAAGGCGCAGGGACGAAGCCCAGACGGCTGCCCTATACGCCGCCTACAGGGAGGAGAAAATAGCGCTGCAGACGGCGATAGCCATCGCCAAAACCCGTGCTTGGGAGGAGTCATTGGAGGCTCTCAATCGTGATCCATGGGGAAGGCCCTACAAGGCTGTGAGGGGAAAGCTTCGCCCCTGGGCCCCCCCGATCACACAGAGTCTCCAGCCGCGACTCCGGGAGGAGGTTGTTTCGGCCCTGTTTCCACACAGGGAGGAACACCTTCCCCCGGCGATGGTTGTGCGTGCTGCGGCGCCCCTACTACCGGACGTGACTGAGGTGGTCCCGGAAGTATCGCAGGGGGAGCTGGGTGCGGCCGTTTTGAGGCTTCGTGCCAAAAATTCGGCCCCCGGCCCCGATGGCGTTCCGGGACGTGTGTTGGCCCTGGCCCTGAACCCCGACGCCCTGGAGCTTCGATTGAGGGGACTATTCGACGCCTGTCTGGCTCAAGCCATAATTCCACAGAGGTGGAAGACGGGCCGTCTGGTTCTCCTCCGGAAGGAAGGGCGTCCAGCGGAGTCTCCCTCCGCCTACCGGCCCATCGTACTGCTCGACGACATTGCCAAACTCTTTGAGAGAGTTGTGGCTGGGCGGATCGTCGAGCACCTAGAGGGTGTGGGTCCGGATCTGGCGGAGAGTCAGTTTGGGTTCCGCAGGGGTCGATCGACCATCGACGCGGTGTTGCGGGTTAAGTCCCAAGCGCAGGAGGTGGTTTCCCGGGGTGGGGTTGTCTTGGCGGTGTCACTCGACATCGCCAACGCATTCAACTCCCTCCCCTGGAGCTGCATACTGGAGGCGCTCCGGTATCATGGAGTGCCACTGTACCTGCGCCGAGTCATCGGGGCTTACCTGTCCGAAAGGTCGGTGGTCTACCCCGGCCACGAGGGCTGGGGCCGACGGGAAATGTCGTGCGGTGTTCCGCAGGGTTCGGTTCTGGGTCCGCTCCTGTGGAACATCGGGTACGACTGGGTGCTGCGGGTGCCGTGTATACAGGGTGTCGACGTAACGTGTTACGCCGACGATACCCTGGTCACTGCCCGCGGCACGAGGTATAGTACAGCCGCCTACCGCGCCACTGCTGGAGTGGCGCAATTCGTGGGCCGGATACGACGGTTGGGCTTGGAGGTGGCCCTCAGCAAGTCTGAGGCCCTGTGTTTTCACGGGCCTCGGCACGCGCCACCTCGGGATGCCCATATCATCGTGAGTGGAGTCCGCATAGACGTCGGGCCGACGATGAGATACCTGGGTCTCGTCCTCGACGGTCGGTGGGACTTCACAGCCCACTTCGGGTGCCTGGTGCCAAGGGTGATGGGCGCGGCGGCTGCTCTCGGGCGGCTGCTGCCGAATACTGGCGAACCGGGCGCCCTTTGTAGGCGGCTGTACCTGGGGATCGTGCGATCAATGGTGACGTACGGAGCTCCCGTATGGGCGGAGGCCCTGAATCGCCGCAATATCGCCGTCCTGCGGAGACCGCAGAGGGTGGTGGCGATCAGGGCAATACGGGGATATCGCACGATCTCCTGCGAAGCGGCGTGTGTGCTGGCCGGTTCCTTGCCATGGGACCTCGAGGCGAGAGCCCTCGCGTCAGTTTATTTCTGGCGTAAGGAGGCGCTGGCCCTAGGCGAGACGCCGGCACCACGCGAGGTGGAGGGGTGCAGGGCGCAATTGCGCGCGCTCGCCATCCAGGAATGGAAGTCCAGGCTGGAGCACCCTAGTGCGGGTCTAAGGACCATCGAGGCCATCCGTCCAGTGTTGGATGAGTGGCTGGAGCGGAGGCACGGCGTGTTGACCTTCCGGTTGACGCAGATCCTCTCGGGACACGGTTGTTTCGGGAGGTATCTGTGTCGGATTGCCGGGAGGGAGCCGACCGCCGAGTGCCACCACTGTGACGGGTGCCTCGAGGAGGAGGCCCAGCACACGTTGGAGGTGTGCCCAGCCTGGGCAAGCGAGCGCAGCGAGCTCTGCGCCGAAGTGGGGACAGATCTCTCGCTGCCGAGCGTGGTTCGCGCTGTGGTTGACAGCGAGAGATCGTGGGACGCACTCCACTCCTTCTGCGAGCGGGTTTTGCTTGCAAAGGAGGCGGCGGAACGTGACAGGGAGGATACTACCACCCTGGCTATCCGCCGCAGGAGAACCGGGCGTCGGAGGGCGGCTTTTTTAAGCCACCTTCCCCCCAACATGGGCCCAAGGGTGGCGGACTCGGGGGAGTCTGCCGCCCATCAACATCGGGCCCGAGTAGTGGAGCGTGTGTTCCCGCACGCTACTCAGGAGGAGACGGCAGAGACAAGAGCTCCGGTCTCTGCCGTCGACGAAGAGGAGGCCTCCGATCAGGCCGTCGCTGCTGGATACGCGGACGAATGCTTCGGCGCCCCCGTATATCCAGCCGGCAGCGACAGGTAGGAACACCGTGGGGTTTTAGTCAGTAGGAGTCTGACACAACCCGGCCGCTCCCCCCGGAGTGCCCGGGTATCCATGAGGATTTCCCCACGTAAAAAAAAAAAAAAAAAAAAAGGTTAGGTTAGGTTAGGTTAGGTTAGGTTAGGTTAGGTTAGGTTAGGTTAGGTTAGGTTAGGTTAGGTTAGGTTAGGTTAGGTTAGGTTAGGTTAGGTTAGGTTAGGTTAGGTTAGGTTAGGTTAGGTTAGGTTAGGTTAGGTTAGGTTAGGTTAGGTTAGGTTAGGTTAGGTTAGGTTAGGTTAGGTTAGGTTAGGTTAGGTTTCCGCGAATGGCTCGAGCGGCGGCACGGGGCTCTCTCCTTCCACCTGACACAGATGATCACCGGGCACGGTTGCTTCGGGAGATACCTGTGCCGGGTGGCGGGAAGGGAGCCCTCGGAGGTGTGCCACCATTGTGTGGCGGGAGTCGCGGACACGGCGCAGCATACGCGCGAGGAGTGCCCTGCTTGGGAGGTCCCTCGTGCCGCCTTGTCCGCGACTGTCGGGAGCGACTTGTCGCTGCCGGCCCTCCTCAGGGCGATGGTCGACAGCGACGAGTCTTGGCAGGCGGCCGCGTCCTTTTGCGACGAAGTTATGTCGCGGAAGGAGGCGGCGGAGCGGGAGCGAGAAGACGATGTTGACTCGCTCCCAATTCGCCGCCGCAGACGTGGAAGGCGGCGTCTGGCCTTCGCGGGCCAAATGCCGCCGTAACGCCAGGGACCGTGGGCGGAAGACCGGGGGGTCTTCCGTCTGCACATAGGTCCCACGCACTGAGAC
Source organism: Achlya flavicornis (assembly GCA_947623365.1). Lineage (NCBI taxonomy): Eukaryota > Metazoa > Arthropoda > Insecta > Lepidoptera > Drepanidae > Achlya > Achlya flavicornis. The sequence continues at coordinate 37,036 of OX392481.1, read as the reverse complement.
GCCCAAGTGTTCCCGGGCGCCTCAGTGCTAGGAGGAGAGAGAGGTGGAGTGGGGCGGGGCTGAATCTCAAAATAGAGAACCAGCCCCGCCCCGCCGAGAAGGGCTCCGAAACGGAGCAACGCCAGCGGGGCACGCGGTTGTAGGCCAAGCGGGTCCCGCAGCCCCGTAGGCGAGCGAAGGAACACTCCAGGGTTTTAGTGGGTGCAACCCCCACATAACCCAGCGGTTCCCCCCGGAACTGCTGGGTATCGGTCAGCGATTTCCCTGGGTCAACAAAAAAAAAAAAAAAAAAAAAAAAAAAAAAAAGGTTAGGTTAGGTTAGGTTAGGTTAGGTTAGGTTAGGTTAGGTTAGGTTAGGTTAGGTTAGGTTAGGTTAGGTTAGGTTAGGTTAGGTTAGGTTAGGTTAGGTTAGGTTAGGTTAGGTTAGGTTAGGTTAGGTTAGGTTAGGTTAGGTTAGGTTAGGTTAGGTTAGGTTAGGTTAGGTTAGGTTAGGTTAGGTTAGGTTAGGTTAGGTTCCCCCCCGACGTGTTGCCACCTTGTCGTGGTGGGGGGGCTTGCGTGTCCCAAGGATCCTCGTGGCTATACCGGCAGGGCTACCCATACCGGGAGGCACGGGGGGAGGGGCCTGACTAAGAGCAACACACAGTGGTAGAGACGTCTTTGGATGTCTGGCGGCGTCTTTTGGATTGCCGCGTGAGGCGATGGGTCTGCTGGTTTCTTCTGGCAGACAGGCTTCGGCCACCGTCGGCTCAACCCGTAATCCTGAATTGACAGGACCGGGGGTTCTTCGGAATCGCGGGGAAGAAAACCCCTTAAAAAATAACCCAAATCCCAAGCTTTGGCGCCTGGCGATGGGATGTATGGCTGGGGGGAACCCAGTCCCAAGGGCGTCATTCGAGGGACCTCACCCTCTAAAAAAGGACAACATGAGTAGCGCGAACAGAAAAACATCTACCCAGGAGGGTCCCAACCAACTGGTTGGGGAATCCCTTGGTGCCTCGGCACTCAGCCCCGACGTATCTGGGGGGGCAACCTGTCGCGAAGTAGGAGTGAGTATGAGGAGGTGCAGCGTCATTCTGCAGAGAACGGCAGATGATCTGCTGCAAAGAGAAATTGAAGGAGAAGGGTCCCTTAAGGACAAAAAAGGTGTAGGGCGTGGAGCTAAGGATGTTGATATGGAGGTTTCTCCAGGTCCATCCAACTCCACTACTAAAAGAAAGTTTTGGCACAGGAAGCGTTCTCGTTCCCGGAGTGTGTCTGGGTTCGACAGCGGATCCAGCGAGGACATGGTGGGGGCCAAGAAAGTTCCAGCCAACCGGAGGGGTAGAGGCTGCAATTCCGGCACAAGCCTCACTGGCACGAGGGCCGACCTCATTGCCGCAAAGCGGAGTGAGTCCGAGCTGCTTGCTGAGGAGGACGTGGCGAGACTATCGCGTGGGCTCTGTCCTGCTGCGACGTCGGGCTCGAATGTTCCGCCTGTGGAGGGTGCCTTGACGGATATCGAGTTGGATAGGAGGGCCGTGGATTCCGTGGCAATCATTAAAGAGGTTGCCAGGAAATCCCTAAACCTCAAAGGCACCTTCTCAAAGGGCCTTACGATGGCGGCGACGACAATTGAGGACACGGTGCGAGACTTACAGTCCCGCACCACTGATGGGGAGACACAGAGGCTGAGTAGGGAAAACGCCAGCCTCAAGTCGGAGCTCGCAGAGATGCGCAAGGAGATTGCCCAATTGCGTTCTGACGTTCAGCGTGCTCCGATGGGTTCGGCGGTGCCACAGCCCTCCCCTGGCCCTGTAGACCTGGAAGAGATGATGCGCCGCATCATGGTCCAGGTCGGCCTCATGCTGAGCGCTCGATTTGATGCGTTGGAGATGGATGGGAGGCTGCTCCCGGAGCCCCGTAGCCGGCCGCCGCTGGCGGCGGATGGGGTGAAGGCACCACCTCCTTTGGCTGGTCGTGAGCGAACGGCTGCTGCCGATCCTTCGGCTGTTCGGCGAGGGCGGGGGGCTGCTGCGGGTTCTGCGGCTCCTACGCCTGCGCCCAGTGAACGTGGCATTGCCTCGGGCCCAGGATCTGCTCCGCGTGGGAAAGTGACCGCTGGTGCTGCGGCTGCTCCACGCGAGCAAACTGTCGGTTTGGGTACTCGGCGTGGTGGAAAGACGAGGCGGGGGAATAGAGCTGGTGCTCCCCCTGCTCAGGAGAGGGCGGGCCCAGAACCGCGTCCTTTGCCGCCGGCTCCTGAGGCTATGGACGTTCCCTGGTCCCAAATGACTGGGCGGCGTAAAAAAGCCGGGCCACCCGAGACGCAGCCTGCGTCTGCACTGGGGAGGCCGCAGGAGCAGAAGCCACAAAGGCCACTGGTTCACGTCCCTAGATCGGCGGCTGTCGTTTTTAGACTACAACCGTCTGCTCTGGAGAGGGGCGTAACCTATGAGGCGGCATTGAAAGAGGCGCGTCAAAAAGTGAATCCGGCAAGCTTAGGCATCCCCGGCCTCCGCTTTAAAACGGCCGCTACAGGCGCTCGCATGTTTCTCGTGCCGGGCGCTAGTAGCGGCGATAAGGCAGACTCCCTCGCAGCAGCGCTGAGGGGGGCCTTCAAAGAGGAGGACGTCCAGGTGTCCAGGCCAATGAGGTGCGCAGAATTGCGCATCTCGGGCCTGGATGACTCTGTGACAGCGGAGGATGTCGTGGCTGCTGTAGCCAGGACTGGTGGATGCCCTGAGGCATCTATCAAGGCTGGCGTGATCCGCCGGGACCACTTGGGCGAGGGCTTTACCTTTGTAAAGTGCCCTCCTGCAGCTGCCCAAAAAATCTTGGCTGAGGAGACCCGTTTGCTCGTCGGTTGGGTATCGGCGCAGGTGAAACTCCTGCAGGCGCGCCCGACGCGCTGCTTCCGGTGCCTGGAGGTGGGGCACGTTAGGGAGCAGTGCAAAGCGGAGGTGGACCGTGGCAGTCAGTGCTACCGGTGTGGCCAACTTGGCCATAAAGCCGGGGAGTGCGATGCCGCGCCACACTGCACGGTGTGTGCGGCTGCGGGTAAGCCAGCCTCCCACAGACTGGGAGGCAAGGCATGCGCCGCGGCCCGACCGTCGAGCAAAAAGAAGAAGAAGTCGAGGGCTAAAGCAGCCACATCGGCTGGCCCACAGCCAAGCACCAGCGAGGCAGCGGGCGAAGTGGTGGTTCCGATGTCAACGGAATAACGCACGCCCTTCGCTTGCTGCAGGCTAATATCAACCACTGTGCCAGAGCTCAGGATTTGTTAGTCCAGAGCATGGCGCAGTGGAGGATACAGCTGGCTGTGGTGCCTGAGCCGTACCTCATCCCTCCCGGTGATGACTGGGTTGGGGACCGAGATGGCCTTGTTGCCCTGGTCCGTCGGGGCGCCGCTGGCTCCCCTCCTTTCGAAAAAGTAGCGAAGGGTAGGGGATGCGTCGCGGCGTTGTTGGGGGAGATAGTGACGATAGGAGTCTATTTTTCTCCCAACAGGCCCCTCGCCGAGTTTGAATCCTTTATGGACGAGGTGGGGGCCCTGGTCGGACGGAGCCATCCTCACCCCGTGCTGGTGGTCGGGGATCTCAACGCCAAGTCTGTGGCGTGGGGATCTCCCGCAACCGATGCGAGGGGTGAGTTCTTGGGGGATTGGCTCTTGGCGAATGGCCTATCGGTCCTCAATCGGGGGTCGGTAGACACGTGCGTGCGGTATCAGGGTGGATCGATCGTGGACGTATCGTTTGCGACCTCCGCCCTGGCGCGCCGGGTCCGAGGCTGGGAAGTTCTGGAGGACGTGGAGACATTGTCGGATCACCGATATATTCGGTTCGACGTCTCCGCTCTGCTCCAGGGAGTACCGGGTAGCCCGATTCGACCCCCGAGTGGGATGAGTCCGCGGTGGCGGCTTAAAGCCCTCGACACGGAAGTGGCAAAGGAGGCGGCGATAGTTCAGTCCTGGGTGCCCGCGCCCGATGGACCTGTGGTGGTTGAGGACGAAGCGGACTGGTTCCAGGAGGCGATGACGCAGATATGTGATGCGTCGATGCCTCGGGCCAGGCTTGGTCCTCCTTTGGATCAGGTGTACTGGTGGAACGCGGAACTTACGCAACTGCGTGAGTCCTGCGTTGAGGTTAGACGCCGGTACACCAGATACCGCAGGAGAAGGCGCAGGGACGAAGCCCAGACGGATGCCCTATACGCCGCATACAGGGACGAGAAAACGGCGCTGCAGACGGCGATAGCCATCGCAAAAACCCGTGCCTGGGAGGAGTCGTTGGAGGCTCTCAATCGTGATCCGTGGGGAAGGCCCTACAAGGCTGTGAGGGGCAAGCTTCGCCCCTGGGCCCCCCCGATCACGCAGAGCCTCCAGCCGCGGCTCCGGGAGGAGGTTGTTTCGACCCTGTTTCCACACAGGGAGGAACAGCTTCCCCCGGCGATGATGGTTGCGCGTGATGCGGCGCCCCTACCGGACGTGACTCAGGTGGTCCCGGAGGTATCGCAGGGGGAGCTGGGTGCGGCCGTTTTGAGGCTTCGTGCCAAAAATTCGGCCCCCGGCCCCGATGGCGTTCCGGGACGTGTATTGGCTCTGGCCCTGAACCCCGACGCCCTGGAGCTTCGATTGAGGGGACTATTCGACGCCTGTCTGGCTCAAGCCATAATTCCACAGAGGTGGAAGACAGGCCGTCTGGTTCTCCTCCGGAAGGAAGGGCGTCCAGCGGAATCTCCCTCCGCCTACAGGCCCATCGTGCTGCTCGACGACATTGCCAAACTCTTTGAGAGAGTTGTGGCTAGGCGGATCGTCGAGCACCTGGAGGGTGTGGGTCCGGATCTGGCGGAGAGTCAGTTTGGGTTCCGCAGGGGTCGATCGACCATCGACGCGGTGTTGCGGGTTAAGTCCCAAGCGCAGGAGGTGGTTGCCCGGGGCGGGGTTGTCTTGGCGGTGTCACTCGACATCGCCAACGCATTCAACTCCCTCCCCTGGAGCTGCATACTGGAGGCGCTCCGGTATCATGGAGTGCCCCTGTACCTGCGCCGAGTTATCGGGGCTTACCTGTCCGAAAGGTCGGTGGTCTACCCCGGCCGAGAGGGCTGGGGCCGACGGGAAATGTCGTGCGGTGTTCCGCAGGGTTCGGTTCTGGGTCCGCTCCTGTGGAACATCGGGTACGACTGGGTGCTGCGGGTGCCGTGTATCCAGGGTGTCGACGTAACGTGTTACGCCGACGATACCCTGGTCACTGCCCGCGGCACGAGGTATAGTACAGCCGCCTACCGCGCCACTGCTGGAGTGGCGCAATTCGTGGGCCGGATACGACGGTTGGGCTTGGAGGTGGCCCTTAGCAAGTCTGAGGCCCTGTGTTTTCACGGGCCTCGGCACGCGCCGCCTCGGGATGCTCATATCGTCGTGAGTGGAGTCCGCATAGACGTCGGGTCGACGATGAGATACCTAGGTCTCGTCCTCGACGGTCGGTGGAATTTCACAGCCCACTTCGGGCGCCTGGTGCCAAGGGTGATGGGCGCGGCGGCTGCTCTCGGGCGGCTGCTGCCGAATACTGGCGAGCCGGGCGCCCTTTGTAGGCGGCTGTACCTGGGGATCGTGCGATCAATGGTGACGTACGGAGCTCCCGTATGGGCGGAGGCCCTAAATCGCCGCAATATCGCCCTCCTGCGGAGACCGCAGAGGGTGGTGGCGATCAGGGCAATACGGGGATATCGCACGATCTCCTGCGAAGCGGCGTGTGTGCTGGCCGGTTCCTTGCCATGGGACCTTGAGGCGAGAGCCCTCGCGTCAGTTTATTTCTGGCGCGAGGAGGCGCTGGCCCAGGGCGAGACGCCGGCACCACGCGAGGTGGAGGGGCGCAGGGCGCAGTTGCGCGCGCTTGCCATCCAGGAGTGGAAGTCCAGGCTGGAGCACCCTAGTGCGGGTCTGAGGACCATCGAGGCCATCCGTCCAGTGATGGATGAGTGGCTGGAGCGGAGGCACGGCACGTTGACCTTCCGGTTGACGCAGATCCTCTCGGGACATGGTTGTTTCGGGAGGTATCTGTGTCGGATTGCCGGGAGGGAGCCGACCGCCGAGTGCCACCACTGCGACGGGTGCCTCGAGGAGGAGGCACAGCACACATTGGAGGTGTGCCCGGCCTGGGCAAGCGAGCGCAGCGAGCTCTGCGCCGAAGTGGGGATAGATCTCTCGCTGCCGAGCGTGGTTCGTGCTGTGGTTGACAGCGAGAGATCGTGGGACGCACTCCACTCCTTTTGCGAGCGAGTTATGCTCGCGAAGGAGGCGGCGGAACGTGACAGGGAGGACACTACCACCCTGGCTATCCGCCGCAGGAGAACCGGGCGTCGGAGGGCGGCTTTTTTAAGCCACCTTCCCCCCAACATGGGCCCAAGGGTGGCGGACTCGGGGGAGTCTGCTGCCCATCAACACCGGGCCCGAGTAGTGGAGCGTGTGTTTCCGCACGCTACTCAGGAGGAGACGGCGGAGACAAGAGCTCCGGTCTCTGCCGTCGACGAAGAGGAGGCCTCCGATCAGGCCGTCGCTGCTGGATACGCGGACGAATGCTTCGGCGCCCCCGTATATCCAGCCGGCAGCGACAGGTAGGAACACCGTGGGGTTTTAGTCAGTAGGAGTCTGACATAACCCGGCCGCTCCCCCCGGAGTGCCCGGTTATCCATGAGGATTTCCCCACGTAAAAAAAAAAAAAAAAAAAAAAAAAAAAAAAAAAAAAAAAAAAAAAAAAAAAAAAAAAAAAAAAAAGGTTAGGTTAGGTTAGGTTAGGTTTTTTTAGTTTTCCCAGGCCAGGTACACCCCTGACCTGGGGAGTATATTATCGACAACACTATGCTAAGTGATACAACTGTGTGTCTATACTTATTATAGTTGACATTATTAGTAATTAATAGTTACATTGAGTCATTTATAGTTTAAGGTTTTCAAGATTGTTTCATATAGAATGGTATGATTACAATTTGGTATTTGTTAAGGCTGGGCAGTTTACCTATTATTTGCAGACAGAGAATTTTAATGGGCCCAGTTTTCTTATACATGTTTATAATAATTGCAGTGTCAGCTGCCTTTTCTAATCCTACTATATATATGGTTATAATTTATTATAGCTAGGTAATTGTAATTATTGTTATTGATAACAAACATTTAATAAAATATCGCAGCCAGGATGCCCATCTGGCACTGGCGGTTTATCATATTACATCAAGTGAAAGGCAAGGCGCAGACACCGTGCGCGGCGCAAGCGACCCTGCAGACAGGCCATCCCTATTGAGCCACTGCTCAAGGACTTGTCCACTAGTCCGCCCACACCGCGCCAGGCACCACCGCCTCCCGCGCGCCCAGCGCCCCCCCCCCCACACGCCCCTAACAGGCCCCGTGCGCATCAACCTGGGTAATGGTTTGATCCCACGAGGACAGAGAGAGAGGGGGGGGGGGCGCAGGACGCGCGGCCCCAAAACACAGGATGCATTTACAAAATGTTGCTCAATGGTGAGCCTATTTCTAGTGACAGCTGACACCCCTAATCCTAATAATTATAATACATTGATAGTTTGTTATAGTTGGGCGATAATAATTATTATTATTATAGGTAAGAATTACAAAGTTAAATAGTGCAGCCAGGATGCCCATCTGACACCGGTGGTCTTTCATATTACATCGAGTGAAAGACAAGGCGCAGACACCGTGCGCGGCACAAGCGACCTCGCAGACAAGTCATCTCTATTGAGCCACTGCTCAAGGACCCATCCACGAGTCCGCCCACCCCACGCCAGGCTCCACCACCTCCCGCGCGTCCAGCGCCCCCCCCCCCCCCACCACACCCCTAACAGGTCCCGTCCGCATCAACCTAGATAGCGGTTCGATCCCACGAGGACCGGGTGAGAGGGGGGGGGGGGGCGCAGGACGCGCGGCCCCAAATCACAGGATGTATTTACAATTGTTGCTCAATGATGAGCCTATTTCTAGTGATTATTGACATTCCTAATCATAAAATAAATATAATACACTGATGATTTGTTATAGTTGGGTGAAACTAGTTAAATAGTGCAGCCAAGATGCCCATCTTGCACTGGTATTCTTTCATATTGCATCGAGTGAAAGGCAAGGCGCAGACGCCGTGCGCAGCACAAGCGATCCCGCAGACAGGCCATCCTTATTGAGCCACTGCTCAAGGACCCGTCCACGAGTCCGCCCACTCCACGCCAGGCATCACCGCCTCCCGCGCGCCCCGCGCCCCCCATCCCCCCGCACCCCCAACGGGCCCCGTTCACCTAGCGGTTTAATCCCATGAGGACCGGGCGAGAGGGCGAGAGGGGGGGGGGCGCACGACGCGCGGCCCCAAAACACAGGATGTATTTACAAAGTATTGCTCAATGGTGAGCCTATTTCCTAATCCTAAGAAAAAATATATTACATTAATAGTTAATTATAGTTGGGTAATGATAGTTGTTATTATAGGTAAGGGTTACAAGTTAAATAGTGCAGCCAGGATGCACTTCTGGCACAGGCATTGCATTCTATATTTCATCGAGTGAAAGGTAAGACGCAGACGCAGACGCCGCGCCAGCGATCACGCAGACAAGCCATACCTATTGAGCCACGGGGGGGGGGGGGGGGGGGCGAGAGACGCGCAGCCCCCAAACACAAGATGTATTTACAAAGTATTGCTCAATGATGAGCCTATTTCTAGTGATAGTCAATATTCCTAATTCTAAGAAAAAAATTATATTACATTAATGGTTAATTATAGTTGGGTAATGATAGTTGTTATTATAGATAAGGGTTACAAAGTTAGATAGTGCAGCCAGGATGCACTTCTGGCACAGGCATTGTATTCTATATTGCATCGAGTGAAAGGTAAGACGCAGACGCAGACGCCGCGCCAGCGATCACGCAGACAAGCCATACCTATTGAGCCACGGGGGGGGGGGGGGGGGGGGGCGAGAGACGCGCGGCCCCCAAGCACAAGATGATTTTACAAAGTTTAGCTCGAAGGTGAGCCCATTTCCAGTGTCAGCCGAGTGTCAACTGACACTAGAAATAGGCTCACCCCCACCCTAATAAATATTATACATTAATGCTTTGTTTTAGTTAGGTAATTATAATTATTGATAACAAACGATAACAAACTATAAATCAACATAAAATAAAATAGCGCATCCAGGATGCACTTCTAGCATCAGTAATTTTTCATATTGCATCAAGTGAAAGGGAAGGCGCAGACTCCGCGCGCGTCGCAAGCAACCCCGCAGACAAGCCACCCCTATTGAGCCACTGCTCAAGGACCCTTGCATGAGTCCGCCCACCTCGCATCAGGCACCACCGCTCTTAGCGTATATACAATGCACCTCCATTTAATTTACAATAACACAAATGGTTCATTAATACAATCATATGTACGTATACTCCTATATCCCTATATACCCCGTGCACACACATTCTCCCGCGCACATACGTCCCCCCCGAAGCCCACCGCAGTTCCAATTTCAACTAACCTTTGTGTTGCAAATCCTACCCGCCCACCCTAGTCCAACCACAATACATTTTTATGTTGTTGGTGTGTTTGAGTGCGTGTCAGTTCCCGTGGTTGGTAGATGTAGGTGTTGGTGTATGTGTGGTTCAGTCCGGATGTGTGCAGACGATTTCCATGGCGAGTAGGGGTCCGGGTTAAGTTCTATGCTATGTTAATGTAATGACAAATATCAATGAGTCTGCGTTGGTACGGTATCAGCGCGAGCCAGCGCGGGTGGCTGCGCAGCGCAAGGAGCGCATCTCGCCCCTCACCGCGCGCCCGCGCAGCCGACCAGGTTCTTAGTGCCCACGCTCGCCTGTCCTCTTGTTGCATTGCCGTCATATAAGTGTATGCGCAGTGCAGTGCAGGCGTATGCAGACAGCATTATAAGATGGTAGTGGTAAGAGTCATGTAACATTGAATGAATTTAATTTTATTCTGTTTCTTGTGTCTATTGTCCCTACTCATAGTCAGTACGTTTTGACAATTTGATTTTCATGGCCCTAACTCCCGGGCAGAGACTAGATGTTGCATGATGCATTACATTTATGTTTGTGTTGTATTTAGTGTTGTGCATTTTGCAATTGTGACAGGTGTTTTTCTGTGGGTCGCCTTTAGTGGGGCAGTTCTTGTAAGTATGGTCAGTGTCTGCGCAGTATTGGCAGTATTGGGTTTCGGATTTGCATTTGCCTATAGTATGCCCATATTTTAAGCATCTAAGGCATTGCTTGAACGGAGAATATTCCTCAAGATGCACTTTGATGTGGTCTATATTTATTCTTTGTGTTAGTATTGTTGGCTGCCAGAGATGGGGAGCTATTCGTAATACGGCATTGTATAGGCTAGAGTTTCTATTGGGCTTGGTAAAGCATAAGGCAATGTCCTCATGATTAGTGTTAGAGTATATTTCATTCTGGTTGATAATTACGTCCACCAGTTCTTTTGTTGGTGTGTCCCTAGATATACCCTTTAAAATTACCATCGGTCTGAGGTTTCGGGCTGGTTCCGCCCTCATCGCACCCCCTTCGCAAATTTTGTTTATAGTTTCATCGCGTTGCTTTGTAGTATCAAACTCTACCCTGAGCTTATTGCCTGAGAGGGGGGTAATTTTAGTAGGGGCGTATTTGACTTTACGGAAGGATATTTCTCTTTTCCAGTTGTCAGTAATCTTTGTGTTAGTTTTGGGGTCGTTATTAGATATTATTGCAGCTGGGTTGGATTTTTTGTATTTTTTATTATTGTTATTATTGTTTTTATGTCTGCCTACTGAGTTAGCATACGTTGGGGTGTCGGGAAGGTCCAATGAGGGCGCAGCCATACCGCAGACAAATACTTCGGTTATGGCCTGGGTGACGCGGGAGACTATTGCCTCCTCAGACTCTTTGATGGCTTCTTTAATATTGTTATTTTCAGATTGCGTGTTGTTTGGGTAGAAAATGCATTGTGATTGTGGTAGTAGGGTAGGTTGTGTTTTGAACTCAATAGAGTTTTTCATTGCTTCCTGTATCTTTTTGGCCGAGCTTATAATGAGCTCCTTAGAGGGCTTGGTGACGCTTTTCCCTCGCGTTATTTCTTCCAATATTGTCTGCGCGCATTCTAATACAAATTGGAACCCAGGGGACTCCGGGGACGCCGTAGGGTCCTCGCCCGCGGAGCTCATGTCGAGGCAATTTTGTTTCTTGATGTTGTTATTGGATATAATATACTGATTGCCCCGTCACTTTGCTCCGCAGACAATACCGAGCCATGGATCTTCATCTTGCATCTTAATCTAAAGCGGGGGGGTTAATTCTGGTAGTTATTGGTTATAAATAAAATTAAGTCTAGCACTTACAGTGTCTGCATAGTTTTGAACTGGTGTCGTGGAGTACAAACTTGCACGGTTGGACGCACTGATTTAAACGGTTAGGTTAGGTTAGGTTAGGTTAGGTTAGGTTAGGTTAGGTTAGGTTAGGTTAGGTTAGGTTAGGTTAGGTTAGGTTAGGTTAGGTTAGGTTAGGTTAGGTTAGGTTAGGTTAGGTTAGGTTAGGTTAGGTTAGGTTAGGTTAGGTTAGGTTAGGTTAGGTTAGGTTAGGTTAGGTTAGGTTAGGTTAGGTTAGGTTAGGTTAGGTTAGGTTAGGTTTTTTTTTTTTTTTTTTTTTTTATACCTGTCCGGGCGCTATCGGCCCGGCCCGCGAGCTAAACCCCTAACATGATCAGAGACTTTATTTGTCTTTTTTAATGCTTATTACCTATTTTTATTTTTGCATCTACGTAAACATCTTTTGCTTATCTTTATTTATATAGTTTTCTTACATTTACACATTATCTTCTTATTTCTATTACATTTCCTTATTTCTTACCATCACCACTTTATATCTATTTATGTTTATTACAAGTTTACTAACACTATCCTATTTTTACTTATACATTTTATGCTATCATAATATATCTCTATGATATACGTATATGTAACATATATTCCTTGCATTTATTTGTTTCTTTTTATTACACTTTTTGCGACTTCTATACTGTACTGTATGAATATGTGCCTTATACTTTTATTTTTTAATATTTCTTGAAAATTTTTTGCCTCTATTTTTATATCCATGGCGTGTTCTGCGTTGTGCCTTTTTAAAGCGTGAACTGGGCATTCAGTCAGGATGTGGACTACAGTTTCGGGGGTGTCTGGCTGGCAGATACACGATGGACTCTCTTTGCACCTGAAACGATTCAGGTACTCCGAGAATCCACCGTGCCCTGTCAATACCTGGGTCAATTGGCATGTCGGCTTTAGGTCCCTTACAATTTTGTAGGAATTAACGATGTCGGGGAAAAATAGCTTGGTAACTTTGGCTGTCGCACCCTCCTTGTATCTCCGGTTCCATTCGTCAATGGACCCTCGTCTTATCTGTCTTTTGACAAATGAAACCGGGCACAAGTCGTATTCCGGTCTCGTCTTTAATTTTAATGCGGCGTCCTTCGCTAGCTGGTCTGCCCTTTCATTTCCCGCAAGGCCCGCATGTGCCTTTATCCAGAATAAAGACACAGTTTTATTCTGGTTCTTGATCACTGCTAGGTTCTCGCGGGTAGTGAGTGCTAGAGGGTTTGTTGTACTGGGGTTGACTATGGTCTCCAGTGCTGACTTAGAGTCACTGTAGATTCCATAGCTTGCCTCAGTTCTGCGTTTTATCTCCTCCGTGGCCCTGCATACGGCGAGGAGTTCCGCCTGATACACCGTGCAATACGGAGCCAGCCTGATCTTGAGAGCTTTGGTTTCGGCTGCTACATTCCATATGGACAGTGCAGCTCCAACCTTATCCTCAATCCGGCTGCCATCCGTATATATCCGGACAACCTGGTTGTTATGGCTGTCCACTTGTTCCTGGTTCGTCAGGCTGGTGAACTCCATAGCCATACGCTCCGCCGGGTGGGGAGTGGTGGCATAGTCCGCTCTCCGCTCGACCTCTCTGTCGCACAGTTCTGGTCGGGATACTCCTCTCCTCGCCTCAAACAGAGCAGCTGCTTCCTGTATGCGTAAGTCCAGCGGCAGAATTCCTGCCAGTGCCAGTGCTGAGTGCAGAGAGGTCGTGCGGTACGCACCGCAAATTTTTTGCGCAAACCCTCTTTGGACCGCGTTCAGATGTCGTTGGACGCCCAATTTTTTAGACGCCTGTGACCAGGCACTAGCCGCATAGGTGACTATTGGTTCCACTGTTGCTGTATAAATGGTGCGGACTATCTCGGGGTGGAGCCCCCAGCTAATTTTTGCCGCTCTCGACACTTGTTTGTAGACGCCAAGTGCTCTTTTGCATACATTGGCTGTATGGCTATTGAAGGTCAACTTGGCGTCCACGGTGAGCCCCAATATCTTAATTTCCGGAGACATTTTAATATCCACCCCGCCCATGTGCAGGTGTGGTGTGTCAAACTTCAGTTTTCTTGTCATAACCATGGCTTGAGTCTTGTGTGGTGCAAACTTGAGTTTATTCTTGACACCCCACACCCGCACGTGTTCTAGAGCTACGTTGGCGCGTTGCGCAATCTCCAGCGCCGTGTCCCCATCAAATACCAATACTATATCGTCGGCGAAAGCCTGGCAATACTCACCCCTTTCCTGCAGTTCACGAAGCAGAGGATCCAAGAGAAGGTTCCACAGAATGGGTCCACCGATCGATCCTTGGACGCATCCCTTTGAAGTGCCCTTCCTGTGTTCCTGGCCGGCGTATCTCACACAAACCATACGGTCTTGGAGATAGCTGTCTATTATTCGGCGCAGGTTCACCGGGCACTTCTCCTCCGCCAACCTCACCCTGATGGCTGGCCACCAGGCGCTATCGAAGGCGCCCTCTATGTCCAATGATACAACCGTTATAAGTTTCTTGTTTTCCAACTTGATTCTTATAAGTTGCATCAGGTCATAGAGGGCATCCTCCGTGCTCCTCTGTGGCATAAAACCATACTGGCGTATGTTGGTGCGGGGGGCTAGGTACCATCGTAACCGGTTTACCACCATCTTCTCCAGGACCTTACCCAATACTGGTAGCAGACCTATTGGTCTGTATGATTTCGGATCCGTGTAGGTGGTCTTGCCAGGCTTTCTCAACGCCACGACTACCGCTCTCTTCCATATGGACGGGAAGTGGCCCAGTTGCAGGCACTTGTTCATTATGGCCAGGTGTAATTCCAGGTCACTGGCAACCACCCGGCCGCAGATGTCGGCGGTGAAGCCGTCCGCCCCGGGGGCCTTCTTCGGGTTAAAACTCTCCATCGCTGTGCAGAGCTCCTCCTTGGTAAATTCCTGGTCATGGTTTTCACCATCGATCCAGTCGTTCACCCGGTCTGCTAGGTCTCTTGTCTGTCGATGTTGCTGGTTGTCCTCCGATTCAAGGTCCTCGGGGTAGAAGGTCTCAGCCAAGATTCTTGCTGATTCATCCTGACTTGCCTGCTTTCCGTCCCTAATTAGTGGGAGATCTTCCGGTCTATTCGTTGTTCCCCTTATTACCCGATAAATCCCCTCCCATAGGCCTTCCCTGTCCTGCTTTTTGCAAAATTCCTTCCAGCTTGCCACTTGTGCTGCTCTGACTTCCGTCTCGTATGTCTCCTTGGCCTGCAGATACTCCTCCACGACAAACATTCTTCGGGCGGCGGATGCGCAACGAATCCTGCGCTTTCTGGTTGCGACTCCTCTCTTCATCTCTGCTAGTCTGCTGGACCACCACGGCATTTTCAGTTTATGGTCGGTTTTCTTTTTGGTTAGTGTCTGGTCGCATACTTCTGTAATTATTCCTGTGTATTTTTCTATGATTTGATCTAATTGTTCTCTACTTTGTATTCCACCGATTTTTGATACATTAACGTTGTCTACTGCTCTTAATTCGTCCAGTTTATCATTAAACTGGGACCAATTTGCTTTTTTCGTTTTGTATTTTCGTGTGGTTCTGTTAATGCTGATTCCTGTTGCCTTCTGAAGTTTAATTTTGAAGATTATGCCGTTATGGTCCGAACTTGTGAGGTCTTCTACGATTTCCCAGTCGCTTACCAGTGCAAGCAGGTCTTCTGAACAAGTTGTTATGTCCACGTTGCTTGTTAGTCTCCTGCCTCCTCTTACTGTGTCGAAGGTTGGCATCTCTCCATCGTTCAGTATCTGCAAGCCCCACTCCTCCAGTGCGCCGGCCATGGTTTCCCCCCTGTGATCTATTTTGTCACTTCCCCACCAGGTGCTTTTTGCGTTCGAATCGCCTCCCATTAGGACTTTCCCGGGTCCCAGTTCGTCTATGATCTTTCTGATCTGTTCCAGGTATGGCTCTATGGGTTGATCGGGCTCGAAGTAGAAGGATATAGCAACAATCTCCCACGCACCGGTCCGGATCTTCACCACCACGATGTTGTTGGTGGTGAGTTGCGGGTACTGTATGACGTCTACTGATTGGTCAAAGACCGCTATAGCCGCCTTTACAGTCCCCTCTTCCGTGCCGGTACTCTGGTAGATTCTTACCCCTCTGCGGTCCTTCATCCTTGCTGCCCCCCCAACATAGGGCTCCTGGATCAGCGCTAGGGATATCCGCCTTTTGCTCGACTCTATCATCAACTCCTCAGTGGCGAGCCGTTTTCGCTGGAGGTTTACCTGAGCCCAGAGATATGGTGTTCTTCTGGTGGGGGATGGGTTATTGTGCGTATTTGTCCCAAGTGCCACTTTAGCAATTATAGGCGACTGAAGCCCTTGCTAGTGCATCCCACTTCTGCCTTACTGGGCAGTCTTGGCTGAACGCGCTATGATCTGCCTGCTCCAGTTTAGCCTTAACGCAATTACAGCACGTTGGTATTTCTCCTGCTAGTCGGTCGGGGCACTCTGCACCCATGTGAGGCCCGGCACAGTGGCTGCATTTTTCCACGGTCTCCTGACAGTAGCGTCTGCTGTGGCCATATCCTAGACAGAGTGAGCACTGGATCAGCGGTGACTGGTCGAAGATCTTGATTCTTTGCAGGTCTATCGGTATTGTTTCCATTGCCATCATTCGGTTCCATATTATTGGAGACACCTTTAGGATTACGTGGCTAGAGAGGCTATTTCTGGCTCTCTTCCTAAACTTGATCTCGACTCTGCTGTCTTCTTCGCTTAGGCCCTGGAATATTTTGTCGTTTTGTTTTCTCAGTGCCTTGTAGATGTCGTCGTCTGTGTTCCGGTTGAGCACGTCTCTGAGAGCTATCAGAGGGTCTTTGTTTTTCATTTCCTCCACTTGAAGGTTTGTGCCAGCTTTCTTTATCCTTTCTTTGCATTCGTGTCTCTCCTCCTTACTTCTAAAACTCATTATTACTTTGCAGTCTTTTGCCTTTCTTATCTTCTCGACGCTAACCCCCCCTTCCTTAGCATTCACCGCTTGTCTTATGTGCGTCAGCACATCCTCTCCCGTTTCTTTCTCATTGTTGGAGGAGATCACGATGGAGTGCAAGGCAGTTTTTTCCGTGAGCTTTTTCTCTCTGCCACCTGCCAAGACGCTCGCGTACGTGACCTTCTCCAATGTTTCCTTGTGCTTCTCCATTTCGAGTTGCAACTGCTTGACCTGCTCATTGTTCTGCTGGATTCGCTCATTGTTCTCCTTCATTAGCCGCGTTTGCTCGGCCAATGTGGAGAACACCTGAGCGAATTTTTGCTTTTCCTCTTCTTTTTCCTTTTCTTTTCCCATCTGCACACTTTCCTTCTCTTGAACTTGTGAATGTCCCCCCTTCTCCTTCTCATTTTCTCCCTCCTTTACCAATTGGTACATCCTATCAATCGCTGTTGTAACCTCTGCTTTAATGTCCCTACTAAGATTTCTTGAATTGCTGAGGTGTAGCTTGGCTTTGTTAAGGCAAGCTTTTGCCTCTGCAGCTCGCGTAGTGTAGACTGGTTTCGGTTGCGGGCTCCCGGAGGCCTCTTTTGATGATGACGATGACGATGTTGCTGTCATGCTTCTTAGTTCTTGTGAAGCAGTCGTGTTTTGTCTGGCCTTAACCGGGGGCACCGTTGCCTGGGTCTTTTTAGGGGAAGCTCGGGGATTTGAATGCTTTGTTAGGCTTTTTTCCGCTTTATCCTTTTGTCCTACAGGGACCGCCGTCGTTGCCTTTTTTGTAGGTGTTGGTGGTTTGGGGTTACCCGTTTCCCACTCTCCTATGCTACGTCTTACACTGGAACTAGTTGTTTCAGTGGTTTCAGAAGGTCCTGCCTTCACCGTCTGTTCTGGGGTTTTCCGGGTGTCCGGCTCGTCCACGTCGGCGGCTTTACGGGATGGGGTGCGAAAGCCAAACATCGTTACACGTCAATTAGTTATAAATCAATAATATAATATTGCAATAGCAATAGTGTAAAATAGAAAATTTTTTGGTAAATAGAATTAAAACAAGTTATTAAGTATAGTAAAGGTTTGTAAAAGTTATATATGTTTTTGTTGTATATTGTCAATACCTATTTATAATTCCCTTTCAGGTTCGTTATAATAATTTCTAAGTAAGTAGTTGAAAATACAGATTTTTTATCCTTGTACAGTACTGTGTTGTCCTACTTTTCCTTATATATCTAATACTATTTTCTTTTCCAGGTGTCAGCGCGGTGGTTCACCGGTCAACGTAATCCAGGATAAGGGGTAAGTGTCTTGATTTTATTATTTTTGCTTTTAGGTTTTACTAATAATTTGTGTATTTTAATAGATTTAAGTTTTAGGTTTATATGTGGGGTCTGATTCAGGTTTTTATTTTAAAGTTTTTATTTATGAGTATTTTCAAAAAAAATTTATGTTAATTTTAAATTTTTTGCCAATGTCTAAATATTACAAGTCCGCCTTGATGCAGAAGGCCTTAATGGATTTAAGTAAAATTTCTCTAATTCGAGTTTTTTATTGCTCTATGTAGAGCAAGAGCTATTGCCCACCTATTTGCGCCGGAGGACGCGGTGATACCGTAAGAAAGTTTTTCGCGATTTGGTGTAGAAAATTTTTCGCTCTATATAGAGCTCTTATTAGTCTCTTTTGATAGAATCGGCCCAGGTGTTGTCAGAACCGGAAACCGCAGTCCTGTGCGATGCGCCGTTACAATTTTATAGAAGTTTAAAAATTTCCAAGATGGCGGCCTATGTTTTCCAATTTTGGCAGTACAGTACAATGTTTAAATTAATTAAAACAATAAAAAATCTTAAAAAGAAGAAACAAATTAAACAAAATTTTTGGCTCTAGTTAGAGCACGTACACACATAGGTAACCTAAAAATACAATAACAATTGCAATAGTGCAATAAGTCTAGATATTAAGTTATTAAGGCGAGAACAAAATAATTTTAAGCTCTACCCGGAGTAGAGATGTCACCTCCCCTCGACGTCCAATAGTCACTATGGGGATAAGAATCTGAACTGAGTTCTTTAAAATTTTTGGGAATTTTGAAAATGTTGCTCTATGTAGAGTTTGTTTTGTCCTGTATTGGTAGAGTCGGCTGTGGCAGTGACAACTGTCAAAACCGCAGTCCGATAGGACTCTCCGTTCAAAAGTTATGGATTTTATAGTTATTGCCAATAATGGGGGGTGCAAATTAAATTAAATTCAAAAAATTTCCTAAATGGCCTGAGTTTGGGGTTGATTTTCAGGATTTCTTATTACCAATCCAATGGTTAAAACGAATTTACCAATAAGTGATTATTTAAAAAGTTTTGTGTGTCCCCTTGACTTGACAAACGGCTATGTCAAAACCCTTTTTTGGGGGTAGGGGGTTGAGACTTTCCCAAAATGATCTATTGGGGTCAAAGGGTTGGACTCCAGTGCAACCGTGGGGGGGGGTTTGGGGGGGGGGCCCACGGAAAAAATGTCAAAAATGAGCTAGCGTGCCCCCTTTCGGAGATATTGGACGACAACGTTTTTTTGCGGTTTGTCGCCAATACCCTATAAATCAATAAATTCTGTAATTGGAAAGTGAATTAATTTAAAAATTTTTTGTAAATTGTTGTAGAATCTAACTGAGATGTTTAATATTAATGTGTAATAAAAATTTGAATTTTTTAGTATTTTAACTGTTTTAAATAATTTTGAAAAAGTGAATGTCGTTACCAACGACCGCAAAAAAACGGTTTTTAATTTTTTTGAGGTACTTAGGGGGTCCTGACTGTTCTGGAAAAATCACAGATTACTAAGGGGGTCAAGGCACACCCCGTGGTATTTTTTCCAGGACCGTCAGGTGCCTAGTTTTTTCAAAGTGATTTGACCTTGAGACAAAAAGTGACCAATATCTCCGAAAATATTCGTCGGAAAGTGAAAATTTTTTGGTCCTTGGGAGGGTCTGAAGGAGCGCTCCCCAATTGGGTCCAAAAATTTTGGTAGTCGCCTCTGGCCGTCGTTCAGCTTAGCTGAAGGCGCCGCCAACCACCGAAGACAGTACTATTTTATGGATTACAATTTTATAAAATCTATTTCGCGAGAAACGTGTTGCCCAAAAAATCTGATTTTGGTATCAAAATAAAGGTCTTTAAATGTACTATTTTATAATTTTGGAAAAAATATGGGTCACCGATTTAAATTTTGAAAAATTTTGAGTTGAAGTTGAAAGTTGAGAATCTTGCCTGTGGTCCAACAGCCTTTCTTCTGTAAGTCCCTGGCTATGGGTCCGATTTCAACGTTTGAGATGTCAGGTGATTGGTCTCGATGTCGTCCGCCGTATGGCACCTTCAGATCGTCCTTGTCTTGACAATTTATTGTACCTCGTGGCCTCGTGGTTCCCCGGCTATGTATTGGGACTTCGCGATTTCTCGCTCAAAAAATCCAAAACTTCACAGGAATGTGGGCGACACTGGTACACGTATTTTAGCAATCCAAAAACCCTGTGTCGTCGCGACAGATCTTGAATCGCATTCACTTTTGTGTAAAACGCATGGAGTTTTGAGGGTTATATTGCGTTTTTCACTTATAACTTTTCACTGGATAATCCGATCCGCTCGAGAGGTGTATCAAATTAAAGGGCGCACTGAGACGGATGTTTTGGTACTATGCACAGCACTGTACGATCACTTTTTCCGTTTTTCGGTATTGTCTCGGTATTGTTTTTAGGTTAGGTTAGGTTAGGTTAGGTTAGGTTAGGTTAGGTTAGGTTAGGTTAGGTTAGGTTAGGTTAGGTTAGGTTAGGTTAGGTTAGGTTAGGTTAGGTTAGGTTAGGTTAGGTTAGGTTAGGTTAGGTTAGGTTAGGTTAGGTTAGGTTAGGTTAGGTTAGGTTAGGTTAGGTTAGGTTAGGTTAGGTTAGGTTAGGTTAGGTTAGGTTAGGTTAGGTTAGGTTAGGTTAGGTTAGGTTAGGTTAGGTTAGGTTAGGTTAGGTTAGGTTAGGTTAGGTTAGGTTAGGTTAGGTTAGGTTAGGTTAGGTTAGGTTAGGTTAGGTTAGGTTAGGTTAGGTTAGGTTAGGTTAGGTTAGGTTAGGTTAGGTTAGGTTAGGTTAGGTTAGGTTAGGTTAGGTTAGGTTAGGTTAGGTTAGGTTAGGTTAGGTTAGGTTAGGTTAGGTTAGGTTAGGTTAGGTTAGGTTAGGTTAGGTTAGGTTAGGTTAGGTTAGGTTAGGTTAGGTTAGGTTAGGTTAGGTTAGGTTAGGTTAGGTTAGGTTAGGTTAGGTTAGGTTAGGTTAGGTTAGGTTAGGTTAGGTTAGGTTAGGTTAGGTTAGGTTAGGTTAGGTTAGGTTAGGTTAGGTTAGGTTAGGTTAGGTTAGGTTAGGTTAGGTTAGGTTAGGTTAGGTTAGGTTAGGTTAGGTTAGGTTAGGTTAGGTTAGGTTAGGTTAGGTTAGGTTAGGTTAGGTTAGGTTAGGTTAGGTTAGGTTAGGTTAGGTTAGGTTAGGTTAGGTTAGGTTAGGTTAGGTTAGGTTAGGTTAGGTTAGGTTAGGTTAGGTTAGGTTAGGTTAGGTTAGGTTAGGTTAGGTTAGGTTAGGTTAGGTTAGGTTAGGTTAGGTTAGGTTAGGTTAGGTTAGGTTAGGTTAGGTTAGGTTAGGTTAGGTTAGGTTAGGTTAGGTTAGGTTAGGTTAGGTTAGGTTAGGTTAGGTTAGGTTAGGTTAGGTTAGGTTAGGTTAGGTTAGGTTAGGTTAGGTTAGGTTAGGTTAGGTTAGGTTAGGTTAGGTTAGGTTAGGTTAGGTTAGGTTAGGTTAGGTTAGGTTAGGTTAGGTTAGGTTAGGTTAGGTTAGGTTAGGTTAGGTTAGGTTAGGTTAGGTTAGGTTAGGTTAGGTTAGGTTAGGTTAGGTTAGGTTAGGTTAGGTTAGGTTAGGTTAGGTTAGGTTAGGTTAGGTTAGGTTAGGTTAGGTTAGGTTAGGTTAGGTTAGGTTAGGTTAGGTTAGGTTAGGTTAGGTTAGGTTAGGTTAGGTTAGGTTAGGTTAGGTTAGGTTAGGTTAGGTTAGGTTAGGTTAGGTTAGGTTAGGTTAGGTTAGGTTAGGTTAGGTTAGGTTAGGTTAGGTTAGGTTAGGTTAGGTTAGGTTAGGTTAGGTTAGGTTAGGTTAGGTTAGGTTAGGTTAGGTTAGGTTAGGTTAGGTTAGGTTAGGTTAGGTTAGGTTAGGTTAGGTTAGGTTAGGTTAGGTTAGGTTAGGTTAGGTTAGGTTAGGTTAGGTTAGGTTAGGTTAGGTTAGGTTAGGTTAGGTTAGGTTAGGTTAGGTTAGGTTAGGTTAGGTTAGGTTAGGTTAGGTTAGGTTAGGTTAGGTTAGGTTAGGTTAGGTTAGGTTAGGTTAGGTTAGGTTAGGTTAGGTTAGGTTAGGTTAGGTTAGGTTAGGTTAGGTTAGGTTAGGTTAGGTTAGGTTAGGTTAGGTTAGGTTAGGTTAGGTTAGGTTAGGTTAGGTTAGGTTAGGTTAGGTTAGGTTAGGTTAGGTTAGGTTAGGTTAGGTTAGGTTAGGTTAGGTTAGGTTAGGTTAGGTTAGGTTAGGTTAGGTTAGGTTAGGTTAGGTTAGGTTAGGTTAGGTTAGGTTAGGTTAGGTTAGGTTAGGTTAGGTTAGGTTAGGTTAGGTTAGGTTAGGTTAGGTTAGGTTAGGTTAGGTTAGGTTAGGTTAGGTTAGGTTAGGTTAGGTTAGGTTAGGTTAGGTTAGGTTAGGTTAGGTTAGGTTAGGTTAGGTTAGGTTAGGTTAGGTTAGGTTAGGTTAGGTTAGGTTAGGTTAGGTTAGGTTAGGTTAGGTTAGGTTAGGTTAGGTTAGGTTAGGTTAGGTTAGGTTAGGTTAGGTTAGGTTAGGTTAGGTTAGGTTAGGTTAGGTTAGGTTAGGTTAGGTTAGGTTAGGTTAGGTTAGGTTAGGTTAGGTTAGGTTAGGTTAGGTTAGGTTAGGTTAGGTTAGGTTAGGTTAGGTTAGGTTAGGTTAGGTTAGGTTAGGTTAGGTTAGGTTAGGTTAGGTTAGGTTAGGTTAGGTTAGGTTAGGTTAGGTTAGGTTAGGTTAGGTTAGGTTAGGTTAGGTTAGGTTAGGTTAGGTTAGGTTAGGTTAGGTTAGGTTAGGTTAGGTTAGGTTAGGTTAGGTTAGGTTAGGTTAGGTTAGGTTAGGTTAGGTTAGGTTAGGTTAGGTTAGGTTAGGTTAGGTTAGGTTAGGTTAGGTTAGGTTAGGTTAGGTTAGGTTAGGTTAGGTTAGGTTAGGTTAGGTTAGGTTAGGTTAGGTTAGGTTAGGTTAGGTTAGGTTAGGTTAGGTTAGGTTAGGTTAGGTTAGGTTAGGTTAGGTTAGGTTAGGTTAGGTTAGGTTAGGTTAGGTTAGGTTAGGTTAGGTTAGGTTAGGTTAGGTTAGGTTAGGTTAGGTTAGGTTAGGTTAGGTTAGGTTAGGTTAGGTTAGGTTAGGTTAGGTTAGGTTAGGTTAGGTTAGGTTAGGTTAGGTTAGGTTAGGTTAGGTTAGGTTAGGTTAGGTTAGGTTAGGTTAGGTTAGGTTAGGTTAGGTTAGGTTAGGTTAGGTTAGGTTAGGTTAGGTTAGGTTAGGTTAGGTTAGGTTAGGTTAGGTTAGGTTAGGTTAGGTTAGGTTAGGTTAGGTTAGGTTAGGTTAGGTTAGGTTAGGTTAGGTTAGGTTAGGTTAGGTTAGGTTAGGTTAGGTTAGGTTAGGTTAGGTTAGGTTAGGTTAGGTTAGGTTAGGTTAGGTTAGGTTAGGTTAGGTTAGGTTAGGTTAGGTTAGGTTAGGTTAGGTTAGGTTAGGTTAGGTTAGGTTAGGTTAGGTTAGGTTAG
The DNA here is from genome assembly GCA_947623365.1 of Achlya flavicornis. Lineage (NCBI taxonomy): Eukaryota > Metazoa > Arthropoda > Insecta > Lepidoptera > Drepanidae > Achlya > Achlya flavicornis. Next base: position 13,890 of record OX392481.1, on the reverse strand, counting down.
GTTAGGTTAGGTTAGGTTAGGTTAGGTTAGGTTAGGTTAGGTTAGGTTAGGTTAGGTTAGGTTAGGTTAGGTTAGGTTAGGTTAGGTTAGGTTAGGTTAGGTTAGGTTAGGTTAGGTTAGGTTAGGTTAGGTTAGGTTAGGTTAGGTTAGGTTAGGTTAGGTTAGGTTAGGTTAGGTTAGGTTAGGTTAGGTTAGGTTAGGTTAGGTTAGGTTAGGTTAGGTTAGGTTAGGTTAGGTTAGGTTAGGTTAGGTTAGGTTAGGTTAGGTTAGGTTAGGTTAGGTTAGGTTAGGTTAGGTTAGGTTAGGTTAGGTTAGGTTAGGTTAGGTTAGGTTAGGTTAGGTTAGGTTAGGTTAGGTTAGGTTAGGTTAGGTTAGGTTAGGTTAGGTTAGGTTAGGTTAGGTTAGGTTAGGTTAGGTTAGGTTAGGTTAGGTTAGGTTAGGTTAGGTTAGGTTAGGTTAGGTTAGGTTAGGTTAGGTTAGGTTAGGTTAGGTTAGGTTAGGTTAGGTTAGGTTAGGTTAGGTTAGGTTAGGTTAGGTTAGGTTAGGTTAGGTTAGGTTAGGTTAGGTTAGGTTAGGTTAGGTTAGGTTAGGTTAGGTTAGGTTAGGTTAGGTTAGGTTAGGTTAGGTTAGGTTAGGTTAGGTTAGGTTAGGTTAGGTTAGGTTAGGTTAGGTTAGGTTAGGTTAGGTTAGGTTAGGTTAGGTTAGGTTAGGTTAGGTTAGGTTAGGTTAGGTTAGGTTAGGTTAGGTTAGGTTAGGTTAGGTTAGGTTAGGTTAGGTTAGGTTAGGTTAGGTTAGGTTAGGTTAGGTTAGGTTAGGTTAGGTTAGGTTAGGTTAGGTTAGGTTAGGTTAGGTTAGGTTAGGTTAGGTTAGGTTAGGTTAGGTTAGGTTAGGTTAGGTTAGGTTAGGTTAGGTTAGGTTAGGTTAGGTTAGGTTAGGTTAGGTTAGGTTAGGTTAGGTTAGGTTAGGTTAGGTTAGGTTAGGTTAGGTTAGGTTAGGTTAGGTTAGGTTAGGTTAGGTTAGGTTAGGTTAGGTTAGGTTAGGTTAGGTTAGGTTAGGTTAGGTTAGGTTAGGTTAGGTTAGGTTAGGTTAGGTTAGGTTAGGTTAGGTTAGGTTAGGTTAGGTTAGGTTAGGTTAGGTTAGGTTAGGTTAGGTTAGGTTAGGTTAGGTTAGGTTAGGTTAGGTTAGGTTAGGTTAGGTTAGGTTAGGTTAGGTTAGGTTAGGTTAGGTTAGGTTAGGTTAGGTTAGGTTAGGTTAGGTTAGGTTAGGTTAGGTTAGGTTAGGTTAGGTTAGGTTAGGTTAGGTTAGGTTAGGTTAGGTTAGGTTAGGTTAGGTTAGGTTAGGTTAGGTTAGGTTAGGTTAGGTTAGGTTAGGTTAGGTTAGGTTAGGTTAGGTTAGGTTAGGTTAGGTTAGGTTAGGTTAGGTTAGGTTAGGTTAGGTTAGGTTAGGTTAGGTTAGGTTAGGTTAGGTTAGGTTAGGTTAGGTTAGGTTAGGTTAGGTTAGGTTAGGTTAGGTTAGGTTAGGTTAGGTTAGGTTAGGTTAGGTTAGGTTAGGTTAGGTTAGGTTAGGTTAGGTTAGGTTAGGTTAGGTTAGGTTAGGTTAGGTTAGGTTAGGTTAGGTTAGGTTAGGTTAGGTTAGGTTAGGTTAGGTTAGGTTAGGTTAGGTTAGGTTAGGTTAGGTTAGGTTAGGTTAGGTTAGGTTAGGTTAGGTTAGGTTAGGTTAGGTTAGGTTAGGTTAGGTTAGGTTAGGTTAGGTTAGGTTAGGTTAGGTTAGGTTAGGTTAGGTTAGGTTAGGTTAGGTTAGGTTAGGTTAGGTTAGGTTAGGTTAGGTTAGGTTAGGTTAGGTTAGGTTAGGTTAGGTTAGGTTAGGTTAGGTTAGGTTAGGTTAGGTTAGGTTAGGTTAGGTTAGGTTAGGTTAGGTTAGGTTAGGTTAGGTTAGGTTAGGTTAGGTTAGGTTAGGTTAGGTTAGGTTAGGTTAGGTTAGGTTAGGTTAGGTTAGGTTAGGTTAGGTTAGGTTAGGTTAGGTTAGGTTAGGTTAGGTTAGGTTAGGTTAGGTTAGGTTAGGTTAGGTTAGGTTAGGTTAGGTTAGGTTAGGTTAGGTTAGGTTAGGTTAGGTTAGGTTAGGTTAGGTTAGGTTAGGTTAGGTTAGGTTAGGTTAGGTTAGGTTAGGTTAGGTTAGGTTAGGTTAGGTTAGGTTAGGTTAGGTTAGGTTAGGTTAGGTTAGGTTAGGTTAGGTTAGGTTAGGTTAGGTTAGGTTAGGTTAGGTTAGGTTAGGTTAGGTTAGGTTAGGTTAGGTTAGGTTAGGTTAGGTTAGGTTAGGTTAGGTTAGGTTAGGTTAGGTTAGGTTAGGTTAGGTTAGGTTAGGTTAGGTTAGGTTAGGTTAGGTTAGGTTAGGTTAGGTTAGGTTAGGTTAGGTTAGGTTAGGTTAGGTTAGGTTAGGTTAGGTTAGGTTAGGTTAGGTTAGGTTAGGTTAGGTTAGGTTAGGTTAGGTTAGGTTAGGTTAGGTTAGGTTAGGTTAGGTTAGGTTAGGTTAGGTTAGGTTAGGTTAGGTTAGGTTAGGTTAGGTTAGGTTAGGTTAGGTTAGGTTAGGTTAGGTTAGGTTAGGTTAGGTTAGGTTAGGTTAGGTTAGGTTAGGTTAGGTTAGGTTAGGTTAGGTTAGGTTAGGTTAGGTTAGGTTAGGTTAGGTTAGGTTAGGTTAGGTTAGGTTAGGTTAGGTTAGGTTAGGTTAGGTTAGGTTAGGTTAGGTTAGGTTAGGTTAGGTTAGGTTAGGTTAGGTTAGGTTAGGTTAGGTTAGGTTAGGTTAGGTTAGGTTAGGTTAGGTTAGGTTAGGTTAGGTTAGGTTAGGTTAGGTTAGGTTAGGTTAGGTTAGGTTAGGTTAGGTTAGGTTAGGTTAGGTTAGGTTAGGTTAGGTTAGGTTAGGTTAGGTTAGGTTAGGTTAGGTTAGGTTAGGTTAGGTTAGGTTAGGTTAGGTTAGGTTAGGTTAGGTTAGGTTAGGTTAGGTTAGGTTAGGTTAGGTTAGGTTAGGTTAGGTTAGGTTAGGTTAGGTTAGGTTAGGTTAGGTTAGGTTAGGTTAGGTTAGGTTAGGTTAGGTTAGGTTAGGTTAGGTTAGGTTAGGTTAGGTTAGGTTAGGTTAGGTTAGGTTAGGTTAGGTTAGGTTAGGTTAGGTTAGGTTAGGTTAGGTTAGGTTAGGTTAGGTTAGGTTAGGTTAGGTTAGGTTAGGTTAGGTTAGGTTAGGTTAGGTTAGGTTAGGTTAGGTTAGGTTAGGTTAGGTTAGGTTAGGTTAGGTTAGGTTAGGTTAGGTTAGGTTAGGTTAGGTTAGGTTAGGTTAGGTTAGGTTAGGTTAGGTTAGGTTAGGTTAGGTTAGGTTAGGTTAGGTTAGGTTAGGTTAGGTTAGGTTAGGTTAGGTTAGGTTAGGTTAGGTTAGGTTAGGTTAGGTTAGGTTAGGTTAGGTTAGGTTAGGTTAGGTTAGGTTAGGTTAGGTTAGGTTAGGTTAGGTTAGGTTAGGTTAGGTTAGGTTAGGTTAGGTTAGGTTAGGTTAGGTTAGGTTAGGTTAGGTTAGGTTAGGTTAGGTTAGGTTAGGTTAGGTTAGGTTAGGTTAGGTTAGGTTAGGTTAGGTTAGGTTAGGTTAGGTTAGGTTAGGTTAGGTTAGGTTAGGTTAGGTTAGGTTAGGTTAGGTTAGGTTAGGTTAGGTTAGGTTAGGTTAGGTTAGGTTAGGTTAGGTTAGGTTAGGTTAGGTTAGGTTAGGTTAGGTTAGGTTAGGTTAGGTTAGGTTAGGTTAGGTTAGGTTAGGTTAGGTTAGGTTAGGTTAGGTTAGGTTAGGTTAGGTTAGGTTAGGTTAGGTTAGGTTAGGTTAGGTTAGGTTAGGTTAGGTTAGGTTAGGTTAGGTTAGGTTAGGTTAGGTTAGGTTAGGTTAGGTTAGGTTAGGTTAGGTTAGGTTAGGTTAGGTTAGGTTAGGTTAGGTTAGGTTAGGTTAGGTTAGGTTAGGTTAGGTTAGGTTAGGTTAGGTTAGGTTAGGTTAGGTTAGGTTAGGTTAGGTTAGGTTAGGTTAGGTTAGGTTAGGTTAGGTTAGGTTAGGTTAGGTTAGGTTAGGTTAGGTTAGGTTAGGTTAGGTTAGGTTAGGTTAGGTTAGGTTAGGTTAGGTTAGGTTAGGTTAGGTTAGGTTAGGTTAGGTTAGGTTAGGTTAGGTTAGGTTAGGTTAGGTTAGGTTAGGTTAGGTTAGGTTAGGTTAGGTTAGGTTAGGTTAGGTTAGGTTAGGTTAGGTTAGGTTAGGTTAGGTTAGGTTAGGTTAGGTTAGGTTAGGTTAGGTTAGGTTAGGTTAGGTTAGGTTAGGTTAGGTTAGGTTAGGTTAGGTTAGGTTAGGTTAGGTTAGGTTAGGTTAGGTTAGGTTAGGTTAGGTTAGGTTAGGTTAGGTTAGGTTAGGTTAGGTTAGGTTAGGTTAGGTTAGGTTAGGTTAGGTTAGGTTAGGTTAGGTTAGGTTAGGTTAGGTTAGGTTAGGTTAGGTTAGGTTAGGTTAGGTTAGGTTAGGTTAGGTTAGGTTAGGTTAGGTTAGGTTAGGTTAGGTTAGGTTAGGTTAGGTTAGGTTAGGTTAGGTTAGGTTAGGTTAGGTTAGGTTAGGTTAGGTTAGGTTAGGTTAGGTTAGGTTAGGTTAGGTTAGGTTAGGTTAGGTTAGGTTAGGTTAGGTTAGGTTAGGTTAGGTTAGGTTAGGTTAGGTTAGGTTAGGTTAGGTTAGGTTAGGTTAGGTTAGGTTAGGTTAGGTTAGGTTAGGTTAGGTTAGGTTAGGTTAGGTTAGGTTAGGTTAGGTTAGGTTAGGTTAGGTTAGGTTAGGTTAGGTTAGGTTAGGTTAGGTTAGGTTAGGTTAGGTTAGGTTAGGTTAGGTTAGGTTAGGTTAGGTTAGGTTAGGTTAGGTTAGGTTAGGTTAGGTTAGGTTAGGTTAGGTTAGGTTAGGTTAGGTTAGGTTAGGTTAGGTTAGGTTAGGTTAGGTTAGGTTAGGTTAGGTTAGGTTAGGTTAGGTTAGGTTAGGTTAGGTTAGGTTAGGTTAGGTTAGGTTAGGTTAGGTTAGGTTAGGTTAGGTTAGGTTAGGTTAGGTTAGGTTAGGTTAGGTTAGGTTAGGTTAGGTTAGGTTAGGTTAGGTTAGGTTAGGTTAGGTTAGGTTAGGTTAGGTTAGGTTAGGTTAGGTTAGGTTAGGTTAGGTTAGGTTAGGTTAGGTTAGGTTAGGTTAGGTTAGGTTAGGTTAGGTTAGGTTAGGTTAGGTTAGGTTAGGTTAGGTTAGGTTAGGTTAGGTTAGGTTAGGTTAGGTTAGGTTAGGTTAGGTTAGGTTAGGTTAGGTTAGGTTAGGTTAGGTTAGGTTAGGTTAGGTTAGGTTAGGTTAGGTTAGGTTAGGTTAGGTTAGGTTAGGTTAGGTTAGGTTAGGTTAGGTTAGGTTAGGTTAGGTTAGGTTAGGTTAGGTTAGGTTAGGTTAGGTTAGGTTAGGTTAGGTTAGGTTAGGTTAGGTTAGGTTAGGTTAGGTTAGGTTAGGTTAGGTTAGGTTAGGTTAGGTTAGGTTAGGTTAGGTTAGGTTAGGTTAGGTTAGGTTAGGTTAGGTTAGGTTAGGTTAGGTTAGGTTAGGTTAGGTTAGGTTAGGTTAGGTTAGGTTAGGTTAGGTTAGGTTAGGTTAGGTTAGGTTAGGTTAGGTTAGGTTAGGTTAGGTTAGGTTAGGTTAGGTTAGGTTAGGTTAGGTTAGGTTAGGTTAGGTTAGGTTAGGTTAGGTTAGGTTAGGTTAGGTTAGGTTAGGTTAGGTTAGGTTAGGTTAGGTTAGGTTAGGTTAGGTTAGGTTAGGTTAGGTTAGGTTAGGTTAGGTTAGGTTAGGTTAGGTTAGGTTAGGTTAGGTTAGGTTAGGTTAGGTTAGGTTAGGTTAGGTTAGGTTAGGTTAGGTTAGGTTAGGTTAGGTTAGGTTAGGTTAGGTTAGGTTAGGTTAGGTTAGGTTAGGTTAGGTTAGGTTAGGTTAGGTTAGGTTAGGTTAGGTTAGGTTAGGTTAGGTTAGGTTAGGTTAGGTTAGGTTAGGTTAGGTTAGGTTAGGTTAGGTTAGGTTAGGTTAGGTTAGGTTAGGTTAGGTTAGGTTAGGTTAGGTTAGGTTAGGTTAGGTTAGGTTAGGTTAGGTTAGGTTAGGTTAGGTTAGGTTAGGTTAGGTTAGGTTAGGTTAGGTTAGGTTAGGTTAGGTTAGGTTAGGTTAGGTTAGGTTAGGTTAGGTTAGGTTAGGTTAGGTTAGGTTAGGTTAGGTTAGGTTAGGTTAGGTTAGGTTAGGTTAGGTTAGGTTAGGTTAGGTTAGGTTAGGTTAGGTTAGGTTAGGTTAGGTTAGGTTAGGTTAGGTTAGGTTAGGTTAGGTTAGGTTAGGTTAGGTTAGGTTAGGTTAGGTTAGGTTAGGTTAGGTTAGGTTAGGTTAGGTTAGGTTAGGTTAGGTTAGGTTAGGTTAGGTTAGGTTAGGTTAGGTTAGGTTAGGTTAGGTTAGGTTAGGTTAGGTTAGGTTAGGTTAGGTTAGGTTAGGTTAGGTTAGGTTAGGTTAGGTTAGGTTAGGTTAGGTTAGGTTAGGTTAGGTTAGGTTAGGTTAGGTTAGGTTAGGTTAGGTTAGGTTAGGTTAGGTTAGGTTAGGTTAGGTTAGGTTAGGTTAGGTTAGGTTAGGTTAGGTTAGGTTAGGTTAGGTTAGGTTAGGTTAGGTTAGGTTAGGTTAGGTTAGGTTAGGTTAGGTTAGGTTAGGTTAGGTTAGGTTAGGTTAGGTTAGGTTAGGTTAGGTTAGGTTAGGTTAGGTTAGGTTAGGTTAGGTTAGGTTAGGTTAGGTTAGGTTAGGTTAGGTTAGGTTAGGTTAGGTTAGGTTAGGTTAGGTTAGGTTAGGTTAGGTTAGGTTAGGTTAGGTTAGGTTAGGTTAGGTTAGGTTAGGTTAGGTTAGGTTAGGTTAGGTTAGGTTAGGTTAGGTTAGGTTAGGTTAGGTTAGGTTAGGTTAGGTTAGGTTAGGTTAGGTTAGGTTAGGTTAGGTTAGGTTAGGTTAGGTTAGGTTAGGTTAGGTTAGGTTAGGTTAGGTTAGGTTAGGTTAGGTTAGGTTAGGTTAGGTTAGGTTAGGTTAGGTTAGGTTAGGTTAGGTTAGGTTAGGTTAGGTTAGGTTAGGTTAGGTTAGGTTAGGTTAGGTTAGGTTAGGTTAGGTTAGGTTAGGTTAGGTTAGGTTAGGTTAGGTTAGGTTAGGTTAGGTTAGGTTAGGTTAGGTTAGGTTAGGTTAGGTTAGGTTAGGTTAGGTTAGGTTAGGTTAGGTTAGGTTAGGTTAGGTTAGGTTAGGTTAGGTTAGGTTAGGTTAGGTTAGGTTAGGTTAGGTTAGGTTAGGTTAGGTTAGGTTAGGTTAGGTTAGGTTAGGTTAGGTTAGGTTAGGTTAGGTTAGGTTAGGTTAGGTTAGGTTAGGTTAGGTTAGGTTAGGTTAGGTTAGGTTAGGTTAGGTTAGGTTAGGTTAGGTTAGGTTAGGTTAGGTTAGGTTAGGTTAGGTTAGGTTAGGTTAGGTTAGGTTAGGTTAGGTTAGGTTAGGTTAGGTTAGGTTAGGTTAGGTTAGGTTAGGTTAGGTTAGGTTAGGTTAGGTTAGGTTAGGTTAGGTTAGGTTAGGTTAGGTTAGGTTAGGTTAGGTTAGGTTAGGTTAGGTTAGGTTAGGTTAGGTTAGGTTAGGTTAGGTTAGGTTAGGTTAGGTTAGGTTAGGTTAGGTTAGGTTAGGTTAGGTTAGGTTAGGTTAGGTTAGGTTAGGTTAGGTTAGGTTAGGTTAGGTTAGGTTAGGTTAGGTTAGGTTAGGTTAGGTTAGGTTAGGTTAGGTTAGGTTAGGTTAGGTTAGGTTAGGTTAGGTTAGGTTAGGTTAGGTTAGGTTAGGTTAGGTTAGGTTAGGTTAGGTTAGGTTAGGTTAGGTTAGGTTAGGTTAGGTTAGGTTAGGTTAGGTTAGGTTAGGTTAGGTTAGGTTAGGTTAGGTTAGGTTAGGTTAGGTTAGGTTAGGTTAGGTTAGGTTAGGTTAGGTTAGGTTAGGTTAGGTTAGGTTAGGTTAGGTTAGGTTAGGTTAGGTTAGGTTAGGTTAGGTTAGGTTAGGTTAGGTTAGGTTAGGTTAGGTTAGGTTAGGTTAGGTTAGGTTAGGTTAGGTTAGGTTAGGTTAGGTTAGGTTAGGTTAGGTTAGGTTAGGTTAGGTTAGGTTAGGTTAGGTTAGGTTAGGTTAGGTTAGGTTAGGTTAGGTTAGGTTAGGTTAGGTTAGGTTAGGTTAGGTTAGGTTAGGTTAGGTTAGGTTAGGTTAGGTTAGGTTAGGTTAGGTTAGGTTAGGTTAGGTTAGGTTAGGTTAGGTTAGGTTAGGTTAGGTTAGGTTAGGTTAGGTTAGGTTAGGTTAGGTTAGGTTAGGTTAGGTTAGGTTAGGTTAGGTTAGGTTAGGTTAGGTTAGGTTAGGTTAGGTTAGGTTAGGTTAGGTTAGGTTAGGTTAGGTTAGGTTAGGTTAGGTTAGGTTAGGTTAGGTTAGGTTAGGTTAGGTTAGGTTAGGTTAGGTTAGGTTAGGTTAGGTTAGGTTAGGTTAGGTTAGGTTAGGTTAGGTTAGGTTAGGTTAGGTTAGGTTAGGTTAGGTTAGGTTAGGTTAGGTTAGGTTAGGTTAGGTTAGGTTAGGTTAGGTTAGGTTAGGTTAGGTTAGGTTAGGTTAGGTTAGGTTAGGTTAGGTTAGGTTAGGTTAGGTTAGGTTAGGTTAGGTTAGGTTAGGTTAGGTTAGGTTAGGTTAGGTTAGGTTAGGTTAGGTTAGGTTAGGTTAGGTTAGGTTAGGTTAGGTTAGGTTAGGTTAGGTTAGGTTAGGTTAGGTTAGGTTAGGTTAGGTTAGGTTAGGTTAGGTTAGGTTAGGTTAGGTTAGGTTAGGTTAGGTTAGGTTAGGTTAGGTTAGGTTAGGTTAGGTTAGGTTAGGTTAGGTTAGGTTAGGTTAGGTTAGGTTAGGTTAGGTTAGGTTAGGTTAGGTTAGGTTAGGTTAGGTTAGGTTAGGTTAGGTTAGGTTAGGTTAGGTTAGGTTAGGTTAGGTTAGGTTAGGTTAGGTTAGGTTAGGTTAGGTTAGGTTAGGTTAGGTTTTTTTTTTTTTTTTTTTTTTTTTTTTTTCCTGTCCGGGCGCTATCGGCCCGGCCCGCGATCTAATCTACAGACTCTTAGTCCGTACTCTTTTTATTTTATGTTGTTGTTGGTATATTTTTTATTTCATAACTATCTCTACATCTTCTCCGCACAAATTCTCTTTTTAATACATGTTTAATAGTTTTACATACATAATTATCTTATATTCAATACATTATACACCTTTACATATATAAGCTATATAATAAAAAATTTACAATTTTAATATTAGTAACATTATTTTTTTTTTTAGTTAAAAATTTAGTACATTTTTTCAAAAGAAATTCAAAAGAAATACAAAAGAATATGTTTATATAGAATTTTACACAATTGTTGTTATTTAAAAGTTGTTGATTTTTATTACTATTACAATTTTGGTTACACAGTTTTTTACACAGTTTTGATACTCTCATTGCTTGGCCACAGATGGCGACCCCGCTTTGATTTGGGCCTCCACGACGGTAAGGTCCCTATTTTTGATTGCCATTTTAAGATTTTGAGACCATATTTGGTCGGAAGTTGCCTCCATCGCCCGTTTCGCGAATCGGCCTATTGCGTCATCACCGTCATCTGCGTAGTATACGCAACTGACGGTGTGTCGTGACACTGCTACTACCGCGTGTGGGACGCTCTCGTGGATTTGCAACTTCTTAGGTCTTGTCTGGAGGATGATCACCGACTCGTACGTTGCTCCCTGAGCTTCATGTATGGTGAGGACGCGCGAACCTGAGCCGTTCCCGTATCCCTGGCTGATCAGGGATGCCTTTTCTTCCTGAGTGTGGACTAGGAAAAGGGTGTTCGGGAGATCGCTAGGTATCTGCGCGTCTGTGTACCTCTTCAGCTTCAGGGAGTGTACTATTTGTTTCGACGAGTATATACCGGAGTATATAACGTCTAGGGCGTACGCTACATCCATCGGGTTACGGTGCGTGCACAACAACTCCTGGCTGATGTTGGCTACCAGGTTTGGTCGATTGTAATGTATATTGAACAGGTTGTCCCTGTCAATATACGGTAGTTGATTTATGTCTCCGATGAGGACAAGTTCGTTTGCGCCTGACAGACGAGTTGCCATGATAATGGATCCAAAGTGGTTCATAAGAGCCTCATCAACCGTTAGACGGTTGCAGTTTTTCGGCTCTTTGAATCCATTAGCAAGTACGGACGCCATTGTCCGCACTTTACTTTTGGCTGCAGCTTCTCCTACTCGCGGTGAGATCTTTTCGCGTAGGTCTTTTGCTGCCTCATTTGTCGTGGTGATTATGACTTCCTTCTCCTCATCGAAGTTTTTCACTACCCAAGTTGTTTTGCCGCAACCGGGGACCCCATTTACCCATTTTATTTTTGGTACCGCCCAGTTATCCCATGTTGTTCCGGGATCAAGACTGCCTGTGATGGTTTTAGCCATTTCCAGGATCTTGTCGTCCAGCATGATCTTAGTGCACCGGGCGGTGACTACGATGGGGTCGTTTTGTGGTGTGTTAAATGTAGGTGGTGCATCTCCTTTTTTCTCCCCTTCAACTGAGGTCACGAAGCCACTTGTTGCATTGTACGCTGCCATATAATCCCCAGACATTTGTCCCTTTAGGACTTGGGATGTTGCGGTGTTATATATGGCTGCGTCCGCCTCCTCGAGTAGGACCTTCAGCAAGCTTTCATTTTGATTCTGGAAAGCCTGCATGATGGTCTTGCAACACAGAAGATTGACCTCTCTGGTCGCTCTTGTGATCGCTACGAACTCGAGAAAGGCATTAAATGCGTGGTCTTCTGGACTCGTTGCTGGTCTGCGAGATGGTGGGATGACCTGCCCCATGTCGGCTCTCGTCCTCGTTATAGTTGCTGCCTTTTTAAGTAAGGGGGGCTCTCTCGTAAACTTCCCCACTGCCGCTGATTGGATGTCTACAGCTTTGGAAATTGTCGACTGAATCCCTCTCACTGCTGATGTTATGAAGGTTTTGATGGCTGTTGCTGTTTTTTGTGATTTTTTGCTCTCCTCTGGACTGACGCTCTGCTCTGTTGCTGCTTTTGCGTCGGCTACCCTCTGTTGGAGTCTCTCTGATCCGCTTGGTTTTTGTGAGTCCTGTTCTGGGTTGTTAGTCGCGGTTGCTTTGCATCTGGGGGCTTTGAGGAAGCTCAAGTCTTCCCCTCTGTCCTCGTATGCTATTACCTCATGGTTTTTGGAGGCAATTATGCAACCATATTGGTCGGCGACTTCACCTTTCTGGTACTCGACTACCATTGCGTCGATACTTACAATTCGAGACTCCTCGGTCCCAGTTTCCGCCTCTCCGATTTTTGAGAGCACTGTGCACGCCTGTTTGAACGGTGTCCTCTCACCCCATACGAATAATGCGATCAATTTGTTTTGTGTTCGCACCATTCGGCAAGGGCTGCCGAGTATCTCCGTAACAGGTAACGCGTCGAATGTTTTGCGTTTCATGCACGTTTTGGTTGTACTCCCATTCATCAACGCGGCTAGGCCTGGTGATATGCCAACGCGTTTCCGAGCGCCTACAAAGCAGAAGCTTATGCCGAGTCTCTCGGCATTTGTGTCCATGAAGAGGGCTACGCTTTTTATCCTGATTCCGGGTGTCCCTGGCTCCCCACATGCTAAGAATTTTCTGACGGGCATGTGGTTTGGAGCTATATTCTGCAGCATGGTGGTTGGTTGCACTGGGATGGAATCTTGGATAATAGGCGTTGGAGTTGTTGTTATTGTGGGTTGTTGGGGGTCTGTGGTGAGGGTGCTATTTCTTCTCACGACTATACGGAAGATGTTGTCCACATAGTCTAAGAAGTGGGCTCTCATTTTGGTGTCTGCAAGGATTTCCTGTAGGGCCGACTGATCTAACCGCGTATCTATCTCGGTCTCTAGATCTCGTCGGGCTGCCAGAAAACGTGGGCAGTCAAGGATTATGTGCCACACGGTCTCGCTGACGGTTCTGTCGCACTCACATCCGGGACTGTCTTTGAGTTTGAACCTATATAAGTATTCGGCTATCCCGCCATGTCCTGTGAAGGCTTGCACTTGGTAGGGCGTCAGTTTTACTGCTCTCACCGTTCTGTACGCTTTGTCGACATACGGAAAGAGCATCTTGGTGACTGCCCCTGTGATGGAGGTATCGTAGCGGTCCTGCCATTTGCGGACCGATTCCTCTCTTATTTGCCTCTTGATGAAGGACAGGGGGATTTTGTCGTAGTCTTGGGTTTTGATGGTGAGTGCCGCCGACTTTGCAAGCTCATCGGCTCTTTCGTTGCCAGCGGTACCCACGTGTGCCCTCAACCAGAACAGCCGCACCTCTCTTCCCTCTGTTCTGATCTCCTCAATGCACTCCTTGATAGCTTTTGCTAGGGGGTGACTCGGTTTGGGATTTTTCAGTAGGTCAAGCGAAGATCTTGAGTCGCTTAATATGCTTACGATTGGTTCCCTACTGTTTTTCACCATTTGAGTCGCCCTGTGGAGTGCGTACATTTCCGACTGGAATACTGTACATGAGGGATGCAGATTAAAAGTGGAGTAGGCGGTCTCCTTTCCCTCCTCCCACCAAGTGACGGCAGCACCTACTTTGCCCTCTATTTTGCTGCCGTCCGTGTAAATTTCGGGGCCGCTTACTTGGTGGTTGTTTAGGGTATCTGAGTCCACATTCTCCAGGAGCTCGAAGTTGATGGTTGTATACGTGGATGGGTGGGGTTGATCTAAGTACCCGATTCCACTCTCGAGCTCCTTTCCAGGGGGAAGGTAGTTGTTTGTGTGGTGTTTCTTAACTTTATACAGGTTCGCACTCTCTTGTACTCTCAGATCTAGTGGGAGTATTCCAGACAAGGCGAGTGCTGATGTCAGCGACACCGTGCGGTACGCCTTGCAGATTTTTTGAGCGAACCCTCTCTGTATTGTGTTTAGTTGTTTATTGATTAGTTGTAGATCTACAGCCTGTGACCATGCGCTTGAGGCGTATGTCATGATGGGCTCTATTACTGAGACGTATATGGTTCTCGTTACCTCTCCGTTCAAGCCCCACGTCACTTTAGCTGCGCACGCTAGCTGTTTGTAGATTTCCACAGCTTTCTTGCATTGTGCGGTGACATGAGATTTAAACGTGAGTTTGTTGTCTATCACGAGGCCAAGGAGCTTGATTTCTTCAACCAAGTTGAGTCTCGTACCAGCCATGAAGAGGTTTGGGGCTTCATACTTCAACTTCTTAGTTAGAAGCATCGCGTTGGTTTTATGCGATGCGAAGTTGAGTTTATTTTGTATGCCCCATTCTACTATTGTCTCCAAGGTGGTGTTGACTGCTTGCTCCAAGATGTTGATTTTTTGGCCCGTAAATACGAGAACCACGTCATCCGCAAAAGCTTGGCAGTATACTCCCTCTCTTTCCAGTTTATGCAACAACGAGTCTAGGATGACGTTCCAAAAGGTAGGTCCGGCTATGGAGCCTTGGACACATCCCTTCGTCGTTTCCTTCCCGTATGTTGCTCTGGCGTAGTTGACCTGGACTTGGCGGTCGTTGAGGTATGAGTCTACCAGCCTGTAGAGGTTTTGCGGACAACTTTTCCTCTTTAGTTGTTGTTTGAGAGCTGGCCACCATGCATTGTCGAAGGCACCCTCTATGTCCAGTGAGATTACTAGGACGATGTTTTTTCTGTTGACATCCTCCCGTATGTGCTCTACTAGGTCATAGAGGGCGTCCTCGGTGCCTCTTTGCGGCATGAAACCGTATTGTTTTTTATTTAGGGTGGGGAAGATGTGCCATTGGAGACGGCCTACCATTAGTTT